>BSBM01000877.1:2357500-3755000 GCA_027924585.1 Larix kaempferi | reverse complement strand
CTAATTTTGGCAGTAGATTCACTTAGTGGAAAGGGTATCGAATCAAGATGAAGGATGTCCATATAGAAAATGGGGCTTGTGGGATCGGGGGGGAACTCTTCTTGAGGGAATACTAGGGGGTTTAAGTATTCTAGGGAAATTGGTGATGGGGGATCATCATCTCCAAGGTGAGGAGAAACCATTGGTAGGTGAGGTTCTTCGGTGCCATCCGTAGGGTCATTGTCTTCTTCAATCATCGTTGGGAGGGTTGTTCCCAAAGGGGTAAGGTTATATGATAATCAATCTTTTGTATCACAAAGGGTGTGTAATGCTACCAACATAGGACATTGGAAAGAATGATGAGTCATCAACCTACATGACTGACATGGAAGATTAGCGTAGGTGTGATTGAGAACAATGGAAGGAATTTGAGTGATCTGAAGGGGAAACTGTTGGTCAAGTAGTGACTCTGCCCATTGAGGAGTCATATAGGATCTTTCTATAGGAATGGGGACCGTTGTTGTAATGGCGTTGATAAAATATGCTTTCGGTGGCAGAGGAGGAGAGTTTTATTCCAGTGATTGAGTAAGGAAGATGGTCGACAAATCATCCTGAAATCGAGGGAGGTCCGGACAATGGTGTGTGTAATGCCCAAACTGTGAAAAAATTGAACATGCATGATTGGTACGCAATGATTTAGACTTAGGTGTGGGCAGAGATGAAGTGCCCCCTGCTACTATCGGTGGAGCATGTGTCACACTGATAGGGGTGTTGATAAGATTCCCGAGCTCCGTCAAGGTGGGGCACATGTTTCTCTCATGGTATTGTTTCCCACAGAGAGCACATGGTGGATTAACCCTCTGTGTGGGAGTATTGATCATTACTGGGGATTTTAACTGTTGTTAGTTGATGCCCCCTTCTTTAGGCTTAGCGACCTCTAATGATGATTCGAAAGCTGGGTTGGGTATGAGGGGGGATTTTAACTTAGGTTGTCTCATGTCTCATTGTTCAATTTAGTGATGATTGGTGTTGGTTTAGTTGTGGATGTCGTAAGTTCAACTGGCATTACATATGGTGTGACCATCCTAGAATGCACAACAACCAAGATAGGGATAAACTCATAATGGGCTATGGGTTTTGAATCCATCTCTAGGTATGGTGGTGTAAGGTACCACACAGATATACCCAAGGTTAACCCAGATAGGGTCAACTGAGCCATCACTGATGTCCCTTGCATGCTTGTGGGGGGATACAAGAATGGGATTTGGAATATAGGAGGTATTGATGGACCAAGGATAATTTTAAGAACACCCCCCAAATTTATGTGTATAATAAATGGGAGAATCTCCCTAATATATAGGAAAAATTGAAGGCTATTTTATCAATAATATAATATGTATATATAATTTTCTGGCTAATCTTTCATTCTATTATAGAATCTTGTAAAATGATCTTGGAGAATCTTTCACTAAATTATAAGATATTGTAAAATCTTGGCGAATATCTCACTGAGTTATAAAATATTTTAAAAACTTGGCAAATCTTCCATCGAATTATAAAACCTTGTAACGTCTTGGTGAATATTTTTCCAGGAATACCCATCTTTTGATTTTTCAAATTACTAAGGTAGTGCAATAGAAGAGCATATAAAAGAACTCAACTATTGACTCTCTCAAATCCTAGACTATAGAATGAACAAATACATGAATAGGAGAGGAGGGATTTATTTATACCTTTCAGAAGAAGTATTCAGTCACTCACAACTTAAGGTGTCAATGAAACACAATTGCACTAACTAGGTTTAGGGAAACTGGGGACTCCACTTGTTATCTCGTCCCTTAATGGTCCAATGGACATGTGGGGACACAAATATTGACAAACTAACAAACTGATATAATTGAACACTTTACACCATGGAGTGATTATGGCACCCATGAACTATTATTACAATGTGGAGTCTTATCAAGATGCACAACCTTAATATAGTGTATGAATTCCCAATTAGCTTATTTTCCAAATCTCCAATTTTAAGCTACCCTATAAGGAAAAAAATAACATGCTTATATGTTTATAGATATGAATGCCACTTTTTCCTTTCTTTTGTTGACAATCAAAATCTAAATTCTGTCATTCGACTTAGATTTTTTAGAGTTAGTTAGAAACTTGCAATGGTTGTTAGAAATAAGAACATACACTAACATGAATAGAAATCACATTAATGCATTATCATGCATATCATTAGAGCTACTCCGTTAAATACTGCTTTTTCTTAGAAAAAATAAGGTGGTGTCTGTATCCATGTCCTTGAAAGTTTTTAAGGCATGCAAATTGTGGTTAAGCTTTTTTAGCACCCTCATTGAATGCAAAACACAAGATATCAAATAGAAGAATGTCTACATCTCAGGTCAAACACGCCCTATACATATTATATACGATCATGATAGAAATGAAGTATCGTGTTCCAACTAAATCATGTATTCATCATACATAACTAGATCCATTTATGGATGATGATAGCAATTACACATAAAAAAAATCACCAAAAACATTTTACTTTTGAATGACCATTACAAAAAACAAAATACCATCAAACAAATACTGAACCCAACAAATTTAGGTTACAAAATAAAATTGACAAACTTGACAATATGAATATTTTTTTTACCAGTCATGAACTTCTCAATACAAATAAAAGAATCTACTAGAATGCTTTGGACAACTCTACAAGAAGATGGTTGCAAAATAATTACCATTCCACTGTAGCCCCACCATTATAATCAATGTGCATTCATTTATATTACAAATGTACCAAACATCAACAATAACAAAAAAAAATGAACATACAAACTCTCATGAACACCTCATAGCCAATATTAATTGCAAAGCAAGATCCTAATAAAAGTACATTTTAAACAACTACGTTAAATTTAGTTTGAATATATAAAAACCATGTGGCATCTCTCCATCAAGAGTAGAAACCACTAACAATGTATAAATGTCAGTCGATGGTCTAAACATGTCAAGGCATATAATAAATCATATATTCTAAGTTCTATAATGCTTTCATGAAACCAATACCCCTAGGATAGATTAAAACCCTAACAACATCGAATGAGCCCCAAGAATCAAGAGTGCCCTAGAATTCAATAGGCCTTAAAAAAATTCCATGATAAAAGAAAAATTTATAGTATAATAATATATTGTAGTTTTGCAACACGCCTAGGGTTTGACGCGATCGAAGCTGTTCGGGGGTTTGAGAATGTGCCCCTCTGGAGGAGGCTCGCCTCCTCCTCATCCGATGTCCGTTGAGGAAGCCCCATTTGCCAGGCTGATTAATGCGAACGGGAAGAAGGTCGATGCAGCGCCACCACCAAAGTTTGTCAAGAAGCTAGAATCTATTCTAGAAATCGAACTGCCATCCGAGAAACCCATTCATCTGGCCGTTTCCCTCGCAGACAGAGCCCTCATTGGGCAGTTCACCGGTCTGTGGCCATCTCCTCGCTCCACCGAAACCTGGATTCAGAATAACTGGCGCCCCCTGATCTCTCAGGGAGTCACCAGCTACGCGATAGGAAGAGGATACTTTCTATTCGATTTTGCTTCAAAGGATGACAGGGATCTGATCTTTAGAAGTGGCCCGTACTTTATGGGCCCTCAAGGTTTATATCTAAATCGATGGACTCCTGACTTCGACCCGGCTCTGGATGTCCCCAAAGCAGTCCCAGTATGGGTACGACTGCCGAACCTTCCAATGCATTGCTGGAGTGAAGAATCCTTAAGGTTTATTGGAAATGGCCTGGGAAAGTATATCGATAAAGAAGACCCAAAGGGTCAATACTCATTTGCCCGGATCTGTGTGGAAGTTGACCTTGAAGCGGGGCTGCCTGAAGCGGTGAAACTATCAATTAAAGGATGGAAACACTTCCAGCAACTTGACTATGAACAGTTTCCCTTTAAATGCAGACACTGCCATGAATATGGCCATTTCCAGAGGAACTGTTCAAAAATCCAAAAATCGGAAGCTGAGAAGAACTCAGAAGAAGAATGGCAAAAAGCTAAGAAGCAAAAATCAAATCCCAGAAGAAAGGGCTCTAGGGGAGTCCCTCCTACAGTGCCTTCGAAATACATCCCAACCGCAGACCAGGAACCCTCGAAAGAAAATGAAAGCAGTCTGAAGACTAGATCTGGAAATAGCTTCTCTATCCTCGGAGAACAAGACCCACAGGTCAATCCATTAGAGCAAGGGGAATCATCCCCAACGGTTGCTTCCCTCCAGACCAAAAGTAAAGAGGTCAGAACTCTAGAAAAGCCAAATGAAGAAACAGAGGCAGGTAGCCCAGCAAAGGAAGATCAGAAGCAAGACCTTGCAATGGAGGTATGCACTGAAGAAGAGGAAACAGACGAGGAGGACCTTGAATCACCGAAACCAGCTAAAAAGGAACGGCGAGGAAGAAAGACGGATAAGGAAAGAAGGGAAACAACCACTTACAGGGACCGGCTAGCAGGAGTACAAACAACCCTGGAAAAACACCTAAACCCTAGAAATACCAGACAACAAGGGAATGCCTCTAAAGGGGCATACACCACCTCCAAAGGTAAGTAATGGAGATTGTCTCCTGGAACTGTAGGGGGTTAGGAAGCAAATCGAAAATGGTATCAATGAAAGATTTAATCAAAATAGCGAACCCCTCCATCCTCCTGATCCAGGAGACAAAAATGGAAGAGCAGGCCGTTCTGCAGGCTGCTCCTTTTTTCTGGAATAAAGCAAAAGGCATAGCTGTAAGTTCAAGAGGAGCGTCTGGCGGTGTTGCAACGCTCTGGGACCCAACCAAGATTGGATTGGTAAGTCAAGCTAAATCCTCTCACTGGATTTTCACAGAATTTCTTTTTAAAGATGCAAATCTTCAAATAAGCCTTTTTAATGTTTATGCACCTATGACTACCTATGAGAAGCAAGCCTGCTGGACCAGCTTGAATAACCATATGACCACCTCGCACCGGGAAAATTTTGTCATAGCGGGGGATATGAATCTTACTCTTTCCTCTGCTGAAAAAAGAGGGGGAAATGTTGTTAGGGATCCTTCCAGGGAATTGCTGGAAGACATTATCTCGGATTGGGATCTGGAAGACATAAAGCCTACCAAAGGAAAATTCACCTGGACGAATAAAAGGGTTGGACCTGGTCACATCGTGGCTAGGCTGGATAGATTCCTGGTCCAGTACTCTATTCACGTTCATGGTTATGATCTCTCTTCCTCCATCCTGCCTTTTTGTGCTTCTGATCATAAACCCATATCTCTTTCCTTTACCAAAGACTTGAACCTGGGACCCATCCCCTTCAGATTCAACCCCGCTTGGATCCCAACGGAAGGTTTTATGGACATAGTTAAGGAAGCCTGGAAAATCAACATCAGAGGTTCTCCCTTCTTTGTATGGGAAGCAAAATTAAGGAATGTGAAAAAAACCCTTAAATACTGGGCGAAGCTATTTAAGTCACCTAAAAAGCAAAGGATGGAAGCAGAGAAAGCCTTGGAGGAGCATATTTTCAAAAATGAAGGGAACCTCTCTCAAACCTCTTTAGATAAAGAAATCTTTTTGCACAATAAGCTTCACGAAGCCTGTAGACTTGAAGAAAACTACTGGAAAATCAAATCAAGGAATACTTGGCTTCAGGAAGGGGACAAAAATACAAAGTTCTTCCACAAGCAAGCAGAAATAAGAAAACATTTCAAGACTGTAAGTAAGATAGATCACTTGGGGAAGATGCTTACTGAATTTGAAGAAATTAAAAAAGCTGCTCATGATCATTTCCAGGAAATGTACACTGAATCGAGACCAGGGATGGATCTCAGTCACTGCAAGCCCCTGGATAATATCCCTCTCTTGATCTTAGATCAGCTAAACTACCAGCTCCTTAGACCTATCTCCCTTGTTGAAGTTAAATCAGCCGTGGACAGCATGAATCCTGATAAGGCCCCTGGACCTGATGGTTTTACAGCCAGATTTCTCTCAGCCTGCTGGCCCATTGTCCACTCCGATCTGCTTAGGATGGTCCAAAAATCTCAGTCTTGTCTCAAACTTGGAGGCGGTACTAATTCCTCTTTTCTTGCCCTCGTCCCCAAAGAAAAAGGAGCCATCTCTTTCTCCCGTTTCCGCCCTATCTCCCTTTGCAACATAGGGTATAAGATTATCACCAAGGTTTTGGATAATAGACTGAAAGTGGTTCTTCCTCTGATCATACCTGAGAATCAAGGAGGATTCATCAAAGGCCGACAAATTTCTGACAACATCATCTTAGTCCAAGAAGCCATCCATTCAAGCATCTCAAGAAAAGAAAAAGGTATGGTTATCAAATTGGATCTAGCTAATGCCTTCGACAGAGTTCGACATGGCTTTCTATTTCAGGTAATGACCAGGTTCGGGTTTGCTCCAGGCTTGATTTCATGGATCAAAGCTTGCATTAGTACTCCCTGGATTGCACCTTTGGTTAATGGTAGAGCTGCTGATTTCTTCCAAGCTTCAAGAGGCCTTCGACAAGGATGCCCCCTCTCCCCCCTGCTCTATGCCATTCAAGCGGCCTCGCTTAGCTTTCTGCTAGAACACTATAGAACTCGTGAAGATCTGCTGGGGTTGAAGATTGTGAGAGGAATCAAAGAAGTCAATCATGCCCAATTTGCAGATGATACTCTCCTTCTAAGTGGAGCGAGTCCAACCACTGCAAGGAAGTTTAAAGATGCTCTAGATAGATATCAGGATGTGTCTGGAAGCAAAATTAATCATCGCAAGAGCAAAATATACAGCTGGAATTGTTCCCCCATTGAGCTGCAAGCTATATCCCGTATCCTCAAGATAGAAGGGCAATTCCAATGGACTGAATTTAAATATCTGGGAGTTCCAATCTTCAAGGGCAAGCCTAAAATTTCCAGTTGGGAGCCGATGATTGAAAAACTGAATTCAAAAATTAAAGCTTGGGGAGCCTCTTGGCTCAATCTTGCAGGCAAATCGGTGCTTATAAAATCTGTTCTAGCAAGCATGCCTGTCTTTCAATGTTCCCTTCTACTAGCCCCCATTACTGTTCTTAAGAAAATCGAAGCCCTCCTCAGGAGATTCCTATGGAAAGGAGGGAAAAATAATGAAAATAAGCTCTCCTTGGTAAAATGGGAAAAAGTTACAGCTTCCTATCTCGAAGGAGGATTGCACCTTCGTGACCTCAGGGCCCAAAATATAGCTCTGGGAGCAAAGCTGCTGTGGAATGTGGTTTCTGGGAAAGCCTCCTGGAGTAAACAAGTGCTATGGAAAAAATACTTTGGTGGTAATAGGCTCAGATGCTTGGACCAGGGACCGAAGGTGACCAAAGGTTCTCCCCTGCTAGCTCTTTGTTCTAAAGCTCTTCCTTTCTTCGTGGAGGACCTTACTTGGATCCCTGGTAATGGGAAAAAAATCAAAATATGGGAGGACTCCATCTCAGGTAACCTCCCACTGGGAAGCATGGGAGGAATGGAAGGCATTCGAAGACACCTTTCAACTCTGGGGATTACCAAACTCTGGGATATTTCTAAGTGGCATCCTGGAGGTCAGCATAGATGGATAGGATGGGACATCCCGGAGTGCCCTCCAAATCTCGAAGAAGAAAAAGCCCTTCTCCTAAACAGCTTGAATGGGAAATCTACGATTGCCAAGAATCATAAGGATGCCAGAGGGTGGGGAACAAAATCTGGCAATTACTCCGTGGCGGAAGGCTACAGGCGTGTCAAAGCAGTCCCTAATGTCCCTAGAAATCCAGCAATCTGGAAGTATATTTGGGCAAACAAGACGTTGCCTAAAGTCGATCATTTTACCTGGCTTCTTGCTCATAATAGTGTCCTTACTGCTGAAGCTCTCCGAAGGAAAGGAATGGAAGGTCCGTCGCACTGTCCTCTTTGCAAAGCAGAGGAAGAATCCACCCCCCATCTTTTTCTCTCCTTCCCCTATGCCATTGTGGTCTGGAATCTTTTAACCCTACCATGGCATCCTCCCCTGCAGTTCGAGGATATCCCTGACTTTCTCTGTCACTGGCCAGACTCATCCCCTGTTAGGAACCATGCTAAGGACTCTTTGGCCATTGCCTGGCTAGCCCTGCCTAAATTTGTTTGTTGGAAACTGTGGATCGAAAGAAATAACCGAATTTTCAGAGGTTCCAGCTCTTCCCCCATCCAAGTGGCGGTTAAAATCAAAGCCTTGTTAGGGGACTTCATCAGGTCCAGGTCTCTCTTAAGTCTCCAAAACCCCTTGACTAATGAGGAAGCCATCTGGTTTCAAAACTTGAGCCCGGGGCCTTTGGCCAGCCTCCCTGTTAGGCCCCCATTATTGCAGAATTGGGAAATAAGATCTGAGCGAGAGGATTTTGAATCTTGGTATAAAAAGTGTGGAAACTACCTTCTATTCTTTGATGGAGCTTCAAAAGGTAACCCAGGGGAGGCAGGAGGGGGAGGGGTGATTTTAAGCCCCGATGGAGAAAGAATTTGCACTTATTCCTGGAATCTGGGAATGGAAACCAATAACGTGGCGGAAGCCATGGCGTTATGGCAAGGCCTAAACCAAGCTCTTTATTATGGCATACAGTCCCTTACGGTTATTGGGGACTCCAGGTTGATCATTCAAAGCATGAATTCTATGAAACTGCCTTCTTCTATTTGGCTTCGACAAATCCTTCGAAGAATTGGTCTCATAACTTCTCAGTTTCGAGCCATCGACTTTTATCATATACTAAGGAAGAACAATGAGCATGCAGACAAGGCGGCTAATGACTCTATGGGACTTGGTAAAGGTGATCTTAAGATCAACGATGTGCTTAGCTGGACACCCATCCCCTAACCTTCCGCGGATGTTTAAGAATTTAAGCGAAGGGAACACGTGGAGCTCGAATTGTAAAACGGATGTCATGACTCCCTGCCGCTGGATGGTCTGTAACCAAGGCATGGTGCTCTATGCTCTGGCTTATAACTCCTTTCAGATCGCTCCTTTCCCCATACTTAACATGATGTTGTATGCGCTCATGCTGATGAGGGTGAGTACCAGCGTTTGTACCTTCGGGCATGTGAATTTAACGGGAAAGATCTCTAGTAATACGAGGAGCCCCTGCAATCATAGCAGGTCTCTTCATCGGGCTGACTCACTTAAGGTTAATCCCCTCGCCGCCATTACATCTGGGCTGGATGGTACCTGGTATGGGAAAGATGACGTCAATTCTCTGTATCCGCATCAAGTTTCATTAAACAGCAAGCTGAGCCGGCATGTAAAAGGAAGTACGGGTCTGGGAACTGATGATCCGCGTACTTTGATGATGGGCTCTGAAGCTTGTCCCAGGCTTAAGGATGTTAAGCTCCCTATTTATCACATGGTAACCTAGCAGGGAAATCAACGAAATACCCATACCGTTGCCTCTGAGAGCAAAATTGAGTCATCTCCTGGGTGGCGAAGGTTCTGGGTGTCTTGCTTTGATCTCTTGGTCGTTTACCCCGCCGATACAGAGCAGACGGAAGGAATGGCGGACTCTGGCGAATCCGCAACCTCCTCTCCGGACCCATTGCAGGAATTGGAAGCCGAAGTACGTGTCTTGCGGCGAAGGGTTCGTCGACAGGGTAATTTCATGCAGCAGCTGGACCATCAGGGTGGGCGTCGCCTCGACAGAGTTGAGGATGAATTAGTGCTTATTCGTTCGGATTTTAAGGCAGCCTTCGAGGCTCTGGAGGAGAAAGTAATGGTTGCAACTGACAATCTGGAACTCGGGCTGCAACGGGCGGAGGCAACTTTGGCAAACCTGCGGAAAGCCGAGACTGCTGGACAAGATAAGAATCAAGTGGCCTTCAAACCAGCTCCTGGGGCTCGTCACCGTTGACATCAGTCTAGTCTCTGTTTCTTTTGCTCTATTTTACAATTTCCTGTCCTCAAAAGTCCTGATTTTGTTACTACAGGCATATGTTTTTAAATGTTTGAATGTGCATGTAACTTTCCTGTCATGGAATGTAAACTCTCAAGTGACTCTGTCACTGTTTTATTAATATAAAACCTACCCGCTTTTGTCAAAAAAAAAAAAATCTATTGTAGTTTTAGATAAAAAGCATGATAAAAAGAATACTGCATTAATTATTGGATAAAAAACATGATGCAAGTATGTATTCTCTGATAAATTGCATGTGCAATTTACCCCTTCAATACATGAGCTTTTGGCAATGGAGATGATGCACGAAGATTAAAATATCGAGAAAACTAAGAATCAAAAGTGGAATTACATAAACCGAAACCTTCACCCTGCAAGTGTAATCCGATATGGTGAACTATGAATCACTGCATCCTTTATATAGGACAAAATTGCCCCTGATTTTCCCTCCAATACTGGAAATCGAGGGATCAAAGAAGGTATCAAGATGAAATTGACTAAAAATCCAAGCGAATGAAATCGTATGCCTAAATTACAAGGAAAATGGAGGGAAAAATAACCCTTGAGAGATTCCATTAATAAAAATTAGGGGAAAAGGAATGATTTCACTGGAATTTCTCTAGAAATCGAGGGCGAAAGATAGATTGGAGGGATATTTTGCTAGGGTGAAAATAGTTTTTTTCATTTTCCTCATTAATATACAGAAGGCTATTTGTTTTGGGTTTATTGGGTGAATATATTTTAGTTGAAAATCCCTTTCCATATAAGAAAATACACTACTAAAGTTTTGTAACCCCCTTACTTTGTACCATGCGCTAAATTTAGCCTCTAAAATTATCCATGCGATGGAATCAACGTTTGCTCAATTCCATGACTTAGAAGAGTTGTTGATGACGATTCAAGGGAGAGGTGGGCACATTTTCAGTGGTGAAAATTGTGCACATAAGGCCATCGGTTGATGTGGGGATCTCTAGTGGTGGACCGGATTACACCCCTGGAAAGTTAGAATATTTGTACACTCCTAGGCCAATCTCAACATAATGGGGTTGAGTTGTACCGGTAACAGTGGGAAGGACATTGTCGGGATTGGTGTTGGTATTGGGGTCGTAGTAATTGAGTTGGTCGAGGGTGACTATTTTCCCATTGAAAGGGAACATCATGATGCAAAAGACTGAGGAGGCGACCACCTTCATGGCGTAGATGTAACTACATCCTAAGAGGATTTTGTAGTCGAGTTGGGCATCGACTACTTTGATATCGATTATAACCATCTTTCCCCCTGCTCAATAGGGAAATTTTGGTACAATCCCCAAGGTTGGGATGGTGTCCTGTCATATGCGTGAAGAGAAATAAACGAGGGGAATCACTTATGTGATCCCAATCATTTCCAAACATTAGAGGACATGACACATGTGGATGCACCTTCATTGATGATACATCAATTAATCATAATTTTCTTACCGCAATGGGGACTTGGAAAGTGACTGACGAGGGTATTCACGATTCACCTTTATCAAGATCAAATGTCATAAGGCATGAGTTGGAATGGTAGATTATGCCAAGTGCATTAAGTAATTCCTTGCATTGAGTTGGGTAATACTGAAGGACTTCTAATGTGGACATCATGCAGGGAGATTGAGGCAAGTCATCCACAATACTATAATTGTGGGCAGATCTCATATGAGGGTTATTAGGGGTGCATTGAAGTGGTACCTTGGGGATCCATGGGATCTGTTCGCCACTTGGGTGTTGTATCTGCAAAGGGATAGGTCTTCCACTTTGGGGTTTTTAGGCCTATCATAACCTTTATCTCTAGTCTGGAGGTTGACATCTAGCATGTAGATGTTCTGGAAGGAATTGCCACTGGAGGGGTGGTGTTCCTGCTGCTGAGTAACGACCCATTGATTTGAAAAGGGTTGTTGTAATACATTTTTTTCGGGTTGTGTATGGTTAGGGACTTGAGGGGGATTTACCATTGTCTTCTTCTTTGCTTCCACCAACTATTGGCATTCGAGTATAAGAGGGAAATGGTGAGTGTAGTGACCATATTCTTTGCAAATGGAACAAGAGTAATTGGTCCTCAGGTTTGTGTTCTTCCCTTGATTGGGGGGGTTATTATCCCCTGCATTTGGGTTTCCCTGGTTCTAGTGCTGCTAGGGAGGGGGGTTTCCACCTTTCCCTTACTGTTGGTTCTGTTTGTTCTTTCCCTTGTTCTTCCCCTGATTTTGAGGGTTCTAGGGATTTGTTGTGTTCAACTTGGGCTTGTTGTGTGAAAGAAGGTTGAACTATATTTACCCTCATATGTGTAATGTCCCCTCCCATCCTACCAGCGTGATAAAGAGAACATGATGCTAAAGCTGGGCATCTAGCCCCATGAACTTTTAAATAAGCATTCACATAATATAAAAAGACATATGGAAATGTATAATTATAAGAAAACACAACGGAAGTAATTTCAATTACACATCCATCATACATTCAAGATATTCATAAGATAAATAATTGCAAAGTTAACACAAGAGAATACTTATCTTATAACAAAGTAGTCCCAAGCAACTAGCTATGCAACTACAACGTTTCACCCAACTGTAGGCCAGTTGTGATAATCAATATCTCAACACACTGCCACCCCCGAGTTGGGCATGATCTCTACAAGGAATCAAGGAACAAAAGACTCACACATAGCCCAAAGATACACCAAATCAGCCAAGCCAATCTACAGTTGGGTTTATCAGGTTATTATACAATGGAAGGAAGAATTGCTAAGCTAGTGGGATCATCCATAGAGATATGGGCACCCTCTGCAAGATCTATCTAGCTTGGTCCCCACAATACCTACACACCTAGCACAAGGAAGTATTCCCTTCACTAATACACAATCCATCAGGCCATACCTTCCATTCTAGTGTTTTTCAAGGTGTGCATAGAAGAGCAACCAACCCTTTTGATACTCTTGAGAGGTTACCTCCTCACTAGGTTTATCAATCCAATTCTGGTCCACTTCCACTCCTAATTCTTGCTCATAATTTCCAACCAACACAGGGATGCACCCTACAACAAAACACAAGTGTTGAAAAATGTGGGCAACCAAAACGAACTGGTAGATAGGAAATAAACCCTAGGAGAGCCATTCGTTTTCAGAAAACGTTTATCTGCATTCCAGGGGCTGAAATGACCTCTATAAGCCCTCAAAACATGACTCCCTTTCTCCCAGCCACCGTGCAACACAAAAATGAGCTCCCTGCTATGGAAAAATGCAGGAAATTGGTAAAAAACATGATGGGGAAAGCCCAGCTAGCTCAGACCGCGTGAGGGAGGAAAGACTATGGGTTTAGAATGGATTTGGGCACCATTTCGTGGGTGTTTTCTTGCCCCAGAAGCAAAAATATGTTTTCCCAGGTTGATGGCTTGCCCATGCACGAAATTGGCTACCTTGCCTCTTCATTCCCAAGGCATTAACTGCCTCAACCAATTTCTGGAAGAATTAAATGATTGGGTGCATAAGTCAGAATGGGTAGTTGAGGGTTTATTCATTGACATCTGGCTTATCACCATTGGCTCAAGGATTTAAATAATTTCCCTCCCTATTCCTTGTAGAATCATGCCCCCATCTCTTTGTTGCATTGCATGGCCAGTTGCGGGTTTTTCATTAAAATTCATATTTACATGATGTCTTAATTTACATTGTGTCTATCTAGCACAAGAACCATAGGCATCTATTTTTTTTAATTGCCGATACATAAAACGCCAAATCAATGGTGGGGCCTTGGCCTTGAGCTCCTCACCATGATTAAATAACAATATTTACATCATTTACGATTTAATTCAAAGGGGGTCAAAATGGGGACATTACATTCCCCTCCCCTTACATTAGCACTGTCCTCAGTGCTCATCAAAATTGAACAAAAATGGATATGCCACCCTCATGGAATCCTCCAGCTCCCATGTAGCCTCATCGGGACCGTAGTGCTTCCATTGCACCTTTACCTGTCCGATGGCTCAGTTCCGGAGCAATGTTACCTTCTTGTCTAGGATGCACAACGGATCGGTTTGGAATTCTCCCTCGGGTTCCACCTGGATCACATCCCAATTAATCACATGGTTAGGATCATCTACATATTTCTTAAGCAAAGAAACATGAAAAACATTATGAGCTTTAGTGCTAGCAGGAAACGCAAGTCTATATGCAACTGGCCCTATTCTTTCAAGCACTTCAAATGGCCCACAATATCTAGGTGATAGCTTGGCACAAATCCCAAGCTTCAAGGAACTCTTCCTTGATCTCACTCTAAGATACACATGATCCCCAACATTGAATTCCCTATGCACTCTATGTTTATTTGCATAGCTTTTCTGTCTATCTTGGGCTGTTTTTAAATTCTGTCTGATCTTGGCAACTTCTTGCTCCATTTCCTTAAGCAATTCTGGCCCAAGTACAATTCTGTTCACTGGATTGTCCCTAGTCACTGGTGTCCTACACCTTCTGCCATACAAATCCTCATAAGGACTCATTCCCAACGATGCTTGTTGCCCATTTTTATATGCAAATTCTACCAAGTGTAGATAATCCTCCCACTTGGATGGTTTGTCCATTACATACATGCGGAGCATGTCTTCAAGCACCCAATTTACTCTTTATGTTTTCCCATCTGTTTGAGGATGGTATGCGGTACTAAAGCTTAGCTGTGTACCCAAATCTGCAAAGAGGCCTTTCCAAAAATTGGAAGTGAACTTGGTATCCCTGTCAGAAATTATTGCCTTAGGCAACCCATGTAATCTTAAAATTTCCTTCATGAAAATATTTGCAATGGCATCGGCTTTATGTGTGGACTTAACCGGTATAAAATGTGTTGCCTTTGTTAACTTGTCCACCACAACCATGATGGAATCATGTTGTCTCACAGTCATTGGCAATCCTATAATAAAGTCCATGGATATTACTTCCCATTTCCATTCTGGAATTGGCACTGGGAGCAATAAAATTGCTGGATGTTGGTGTTCACTCTTCACCTGCTGACATTCCATGCACTTAGAAATGTATTCAGCAATGTCCTTATTCATGCCTGGCCAGAAATAATATTTTCTTGCTGTAGCAATTGTTTTCTGATATCCTGGGTGACCAGAGTATGGAGCTTTATGGATGTCATCCATAACAATTCTCCTCAAATCTGCCGCATTTGGAATATAGACTCTATTCTTATAAGTAAGAAGTCCGCCTTCTTCCAAATGATAGCCTTCATACTTCTTTCCAAGGTCTTGCTGCTGCAATTTGTCCTTTATCTGCATGTACACTTCATCCTCTACAATATGGTTAACAATGTGTTGCTTCAAATCTGGTTGGCAAGTACTAAGTGCTACCACATGCATTTCATGTACCTTCCTGCTGAGTGCATCAGCCACCTTGTTTTCTTTCCCTTTTATGTGTTTGATTTCAAAATCAAATTCACACAAAAATTCCAACCATCTAGCTTGCCTAACATTTAAAGTTGGCTGATCAAACAAGTATTTCAGACCACAATGGTCTGTCCTTAACTCAAATTTTCTTCCCATTAAGTAATGCCTCTACATCTTTAAGGCATGTACTATGGCTACAAGTTCTATATCATGAGTAGCATAGTTCTTCTCATGCTCCTTCAAATTTCTTGACTCATAGCATATCACGCGGTTGTCTTGCATAAGAACTCCTCCAAGTCCTTGATTGCATGCATTGATACACAACACAAAGTCTTTTTCTGGGTTTGCAATTTTCAAAATTGGTACACTTGTAAGAAGATTCTTCAACCATTGAAAACTTTCCTCACATCTTGGCGACCATTCAAACTTTATCCCCTTCTTTTGCAAAGAAGTGATTGGATTTGCAACCTTGGAGAATCCTTCGATAAACCTCCTGTAGTAACCAGCAAGGCCCATAAAAGATCTCACATCAGTCACATTCCTTGGAGTTGGCCAATTCATAATGGCTTCAATCTTCTCAAGGTCTACAGATATTCCTTCGTCGGAGATGATGTGACCCAAATAATGAATTCTATCTTTATAAAATTCACATTTGCTCAACTTTGCATACAGCTTATGCTCCCTTAGTAATTGCATTGTCATTCTCAAATGTTCTTCACGCTCTTCTTCATTCTTAGAATAGATGAGAATGTTGTCTAGGAATACAAGAACAAACTTGTCCAAATACTTGCTAAAAACATTATTCATGAGACACATGAATGTAGCTGGTGCATTTGTGAGACCGAATAGTACCACTACAAACTCATAGTGTCCATACCTCGTTCTAAAGGTTGTATTATGAATATCTTCTTCTTTGATTCTTACCTGATAGTAACCAGACCTCAAGTCAATCTTTGAAAATACCTTTTCTCCTCTCATTTGGTCAAAAAGGTCATCAATTCGGGGTAATGGGTATTTGTTCTTCACAGTGACTTTGTTCAACTGCATGTATTCAATACATAACCTGAGTGTTCCATCTTTCTTTTTCACAAATAGAACAGGTGCTCCCCACGGGGACACACTTGGCCTAATATATTTCTTTTCTAGCAACTCTTGTAATTGTATTTTCAATTCTAGCAATTCCAGTGTACTCATCCTATAGGGCGTCTTAGACACTGGTGCCGCTCCTGGCACAAGTACAATTGTAAAGTCAATGTCTCTCTTTGGAGGGAGTCCTGGAATCTCATCAAGAAAAACATCCCTGAATTCTTGCAATACATGATAGTCCTCCAATTTAAGAGTTTCATTCTCTGCTGCCTCTAAAATGTGGGCTGCATACAATTAACATCCCTTCCTACAGAACTTCTTCAGCTGCATGGCTGAAACCTGTCTGACAGAAGTCACCTTTGGAATGCCTTTTACAACCCTCGGGTTTCCTTGTTCGTCCATGCATTCAAATGTCTTATTGTAGCAGTCAAGTTCAACCCTGCGTGCCTCTAACCAATCCATCCCAATGAGAATATCATAGGAACCAAGTGGCAAAATATTTAGATCTGCATAAGTGAATAGCCCATCCATCTCTAATGGACATTTCTCTACTATTTCACTAACTTTTCTCTTGGTTCCAGTGGCTAGTTGAACTAACCATGATTTACTATGCTTTAATTTCTTGAAAGCACAAATCTCAACAATTCTAGGAGTGACATAACTGTGAGTAGATCCAGGATCAATCAAAATAGAAACAGATTGCTTAGCAATCTTACCTTCAACTTCAACCACATTTGACTGATGATCTACTTGGTGGTCGTCTAGTGTTGCATAGATTCTAGGGATTGTCCTCACCACTTGACCCACAGTTTTAGCTCCCTAGATGTTGTGGACTTGATTTGCACTCCCATTCCGATGTGGACAGTTCCTAAGCATGTGGTCTCCTCCACAACCCCAACATTGAAGTGCTTTTCTTGGCTCCTTTGGATCTCTTGGCTTGTCTCCCATCATCCTAGTTGGCTTAGTCACAACCTGTGATGGTTTCCTTTGCTGATTCTGGAATTGAGGAGGCTTGAACCCCTTCTTCCTTTGATCAAACTTTTCGTTTTTCTTATCCTTCCATGCCTTATGGAATTCTGGTTTGCTTTTGTTTTGATCAAAGCAATACTTGGCCTTTCTTATGGCCTCCTCTAGAGTTCGAGGTTCATCAAACTCAATTCTATCTTTATATGACTGGGGCAGTCCACTCAGGAAACGCTGAATTTTCACCTTATCATCTCGAATATACCTGACATACCTCAGCAGCTCCAAGAACTTGTTTGCATATTATTCCATGGTCAATTGTCCCAATCTCAGCTCATAGAACTCTTTGATCTTATCATCATAGTACCTATCAGAGAGGTACTTCTGCTTGAAGTATTTCTTGAACTGCTTCCACACAATCTTCCTTTCATTGATCTTCCTCACTTGCCTGATGTGTTCCCACCATATAGATGCTCTTCCATTCAAGTTGAAGATGGCAACCCTTGCCTGCATATTCCTAGAGTAGTCTTGGACTTGGAAATATTTTCTCATCCCAAGAAGCCAAGATTCAGCTTCTTGACCAGATTTTACCTCTCCATCAAATGTAGGAGGTTTTACCTTCTTAAATTCCCCATGCAAATTGTTCTTGTAGTGCCTCTTCCTCTTGCTTCTGCGGGATGAAGAGCTTGAACCCTCAATGGATTCTTCAAAGTCAGATGATTCATTAGAAGAGATTTCTGGAGTATAAGTTCGGTCTGTAGAAACTCTTCTTGAGCTACTAGCCTTCTTACGGGAATTCCTTCTAGAACTACTCCCACCCCTTTCTGGATTTGATGTCTGATGCCCAGAGTTTATTTTCCTTTGGATGTCTATCAAACTCTGCAGCATGGTTGCATTCAACTGATTTTGTTCTTCTCGAGCTTTAATCATCCTTTCATTGTCTTCTCTACAGCTTTGCAACTCCACCCTTAGGCTTCTCATGGTGACTGCAATACCTGGAGGAGTCTCTTGATTTCTTCTACCATTATATTCTGTTTCAACATTTTCAACATGTATGTTCTCCCCCATGGCATCTGTCTCAGGCTCATATGGATCCTGTGCATCATCCATGATGTTGATTTTCTTGGCCCAACCAAGATCCAAAACTTTCCAACTGTACTATCTAGAGTGCTGCCCTGATGTAACTGTGATTCTGCAAAATGTGTTCATCAACACAATTGTTAGCTGCATTATATTCTCAGAAATTCATAAATTATTTTCATGTATGTGGGAAAATATTATATTGACAATTTGTCAAATCATAGAATTTTCTCACAATCAACGACATATGAGGGGGGGACGACGGGGGTCAAGGGGGCTTGCCCCCTTGTGGCTTCCCCGCCACTGCAGGGAGGGTCAAGGGCAGCACCCTCATTTTTTTTTTGTAAATATTTCCATTTTGCGCAATCTAGCACATAAGTTCCATGGCAATTTTCAACTTTTGACACCTGAAAAATATCCCTGGAAAATGGCTAAAATTGCTTGTTTTGGAGCAACTCAGCGAGTTCTTATGACCTGTTTCGGGCCAACTCGTCGAGTTCTTCTAGTCGAAGACTCAGTTTTTTCCTTCCGATCCATTGCGGACCAACTTGCCAAGTCCTTCTACCATTTCGAACCATCTTGCTGAGTTCTCCTGCTGTTTCGGAGCAACTCGCCGAATTCTCCTAGCAACTCGCCGAATTCTCCCGCTGTTTCGAAGCAACTCACCGAATTCTCCCACTGTTTCGAAGAAACTCGCCGAATTCTGCCGATGTTTCGGAGCAACTCGCTGAATTCTCCCTTTGTTTCGGATCAATTCACCGAATTCTCCCGCTGTTTCGGAGCAACTCGCCGAATTCTCCCGCTGTTTCGGAGCAACTCACTGAATTCTCTAGCTGTTTCGGAGAAACTCGCCGAATTCTCCCACTATTTCGGAGCAAGTCGCTGAATTCTCCCAATGTTTCGGAGCAAGTCGTTGAATTATCCCACTGTTTCGGAGCAACTCACCGAATTCTCCCGCTGTTTCGAAGCAACTCGCTGAATTCTCCTGCTATTTCGGAGCAACTCGCCGAATTCTCCCACTGTTTCAGAGCAACTCGTCGAATTATCCCGCTTTTTTGGAGCAACTCGCTAAATTCTCCCATTTTTTTGGAGCAACTCGCTGAATTCTCCTGCTGTTTCGGAGTAACTCGCCGAATTCTCCCGCTGTTTTGGAGCAATTCACCGAATTCTCCCGCTGTTTTGGAGCAACTCGCCGAATTCTCCCGGTGTTGCGGTGAAGACTTCCGAGTTCTTCCCGAAATAGACTTAAACAAAAATTTTCAAAAACACTTAAAACAATTTTGGATTCTTCTTTTCTTCTTCCTGTGATGACTGCTGCCCAGCAGGAGGTAACCTTACCTCTGCAAACTATCCAACTTAGCCAGTTTAGCCCTGATGCTGAGACCTGTGGTGATCAGGAAGGGACCTTCCCATGTGACTGTAATCTAATTTGGCCCATAGAGGTCCAATGCTGCAACCAACAGCTCTATTGCCAAAATGTAATGTCCCCTCCCATCCTACTAGCGTGATAGAGAGAACGTGATGCTAAAGCTGGGCATCTAGCCCCATGAAATTTTAAATAAGCATTCACATAATATAAAAATACATATGGAAATGTATAATTATAAGAAAACACAATGGAAGTAATTTCAATTACACATCCATCATATATTCAAGATATTCATAAGATAAATAATTGCAAAGTTAACACAAGAGAATACTTATCTTATAACAAAGTAGTCCCAAGCAACTGGCTATGCAACTGCAACATTCCACCCAACCGTAGGCCATTTGTGATCATCAATATCTCAACACACTGCAACCCCCGAGATGGGCATGATCTCTACAAGGAATCAGGGAACAACAGATTCGCACATAGCCCAAAGATACACCAAATCAGCCAAGCCAATCTACAGTTGGGTTTATCAGGCTATTAGACAATGGAAGGAAGAATTGCTAAGTTAGTGGGATCATCCATAGAGATATGGGCACCCTCTATAAGATCTATCTAGCTTGGTCCCCACAATACCTACACACCTAGCACAAGGAAGTATTCCCTTCACTAATACACAGTCCCTCAGGCCATACCTTCCATTCTAGTGTTCTTCAAGGTGTGCATAGAAGAGCAACCAACCCTTTTGATACTCTTGAGAGGTTACCTCCTCACTAGGTTTATCAAGCCAATTCTTATCCACTTCCACTCCTAACTCTTGCTCATAATTTCCAACCAACATAGGGATGCACCCTACAACAAAACACAAGTGCTGAAAAACGTGGGCAACCAAAACGAACTGGTAGATAGGAAATAAACCCTAGGAGAGCCATTCGTTTTTAGAAAACGTTTATCTGCATTCCAGGGGATGAAACGACCTCTACAAACCCCCAAAACATGACTCCCTTTCTCCCAGCCACTGTGCAACACAAAAACGAGCTCCCAGCTATGGAAAAATGCAGGAAATTGGTAAAAAACGTGATGGGGAAAGCCCAGCTAGCTCAGATTGCGTGAGGGAGGAAAGACTATGGGTTCAGAATGGATTTGGGCACCATTTTGTGGATGTTTTCTTGCCCCAGAAGCAAAAGTACATTTTCCCAAGTTGATGGCTTGCCCATGCATGAAATTGGCTACCATGCCTCTTCATTCCCAAGGCATTAACTGCCTCAACCAATTTCTGGAAGAATTAAATGATTGGGTGCATAAGTCAGAATGGGTATTTGAGGGTTTATTCATTGACATCTGGCTTATCACCGTTGGCTCAAAGGGTTTAAATAATTTCCCTCCCTATTCCTTGTAGAATCATGCCCCCATCTCTTTATTGCATAGCATGGCCAGTTGCGGGTTTTTCATTAAAATTCGTATTTACATGATGTCTTAATTTACATTGTGCCTATCAAGCACAAGAACCATAGGCATCTATTTTTTTAATTGACGATACATAAAACGCCAAATCAATGGTGGGGCCTTGGCCTTGAGCTCCTCACCATGATTAAATAACAATATTTACATCATTTACGATTTAATGTAAAGGGGGTCAAAATGGGGACATTACAATATGAGGTGCGGAGGATGAACCAGTAGGACATGGGAATAGGTAGTAAGGGTTGTACCCCGACGGTGGGATAAATGCGGTTTGCACTCCATAGGATGTGTATGTAAGAGTGACTTGTTCCATTTGTGGTGGATGTACCATAGATGCTTGGCTTGCATTGGGATAAGTAGGACTATAGGGTCCGTCCTGTAATTGACCAAGTGGAGTAGTTGATACAGGATCAAGGGGTCGACACAGTAGGGATGGGTGGCTACTGCGATGCCATATGGAATGACATAGAAGTAGGAGGGGGAGGAACCTTTCCTTGGTAGTAAATGGACTCAATAATCCCATCCACCGAATGTAACAAAACCGCAGGTGTAGGATCCAATGACCAATGCCGAGGGGAATCAGGAATGATGGTGTGTACATACTTGAATTGTGCATAGATAAGATCAAAATGTTGGAACTTCAGGATGGCCTCTTCCTCATTTTGTGGCATGGATGTGGCTAAATATTTTCCAATGGCCAATTAGAGTGACTTAATAAACCAATCCAACATGAATGGGGGTTGTATATCGATTTTACACAATGTTTAGCATCTACGCCACTCATGGATATGGCTCGCGATGTGTGTAGATGTGTTTTGGTGAAATTCAGTGAGAATTTTGAGGCCAAAGTCATGATTAATAGGAAGTTGGAAGTATGTGAGAAATAAGGTGGCCAATGTCGTAAAGGTGGCATGGGTTGATATTGGTAAATTCACATACCACTTGGATGTCGTCCTGGTGATGGTTCACTAAAAGAGGTGAAGCCTCATTAAGTATTCCATTATGTTGTTGGTGGGGTTGTCTCCTTGTTTCCATTCGAATTTAGGAATATTTGAGGGTATCCTATCCGACATAGTTGGCCATGTTTGATCATGCAAGATAGGGTCAATGATCAATTTGTCCAAATCTAGGAGATTGAGGCTAGCCATGAAAGGTAAGGTGGGAGATGGTATTACCATTGTATGTTTTGTGTGGTTTCTGCAAGGTGGAGACCAAGGTGGTGTTGAAAAAAAATAGATACCTCCTATTAGAGAGGAGGGATAAAAATGGTCCAAAGGATCTCTGAGGGGAAAAAAAAGGAGAACCTCTTCCGAGAGAGGGATGAGAGGGATGATTTCCTCTTGCACGAGGGGATGAGGCAAAAGGGTCAACACCTTCTCCAAGAGGAGAAAATTAATCAAGAAAGGTGCGACCTCAACCTGATGACCCTATCAATGTGGCCCAGGAGCAGCCCTAGCTAGAGTATCTCCTGCGTGAACTACAGGGAGAAAGTGGAAAAACATTCCAGATCGTTGCATTTCCTCTGGAGGGTCACAAATATGAAAATTCATGCTTCTATTCGTAGAATTTTTTGCCTTACAGTCTTTGGGACTGCCTTAGGTGGTAATTTTGTTTGTCAATTGTGAAATCTTAGTGTCAAGTGAGAGTGATGGTGGAAATAAACACAATTGAACAAATGCAAAAATATGCCAACCACAACAAATGCAACATGGTGCAAAAGTGAGTGATGTGTGTGTTGTCGGTTTAGTGCAAGAGTCTCCACATATAGGTTCTTTTTAATTACGAGTTAGTGAACTTGAATTTAAAAATAAAAATAAGTGTAAATTCCCTAAAATACTGAATATCCTTCCTCTCAAATGTAATTGGGCCTTCCAAAAGCACAATTGATGGTGACAATGGGATCCACACACCAATTGATTAGTGAAGGTAACAAAGAGTCAGCTATACCAGTAATGGGGCTGTGTTCGGAAAGGAATGGAAACACTTCCCAATGGTAATATCTGACTTCAGGCGTGAATTGCACTCACAGTTTCTCCTTGGCGATGTCCTAAGTTTGGCCACTAAGATAACTTGTGTCAAGTGTGGATAAGTGGTTCGACCTGGGTGGTATAGTGTTGCATCCACAAAAATATGAGTGGCTCTTTGGAGAGGGAAAGGAAACTATACCTCGGCTTTGAACTCCTTGGGCACGACACACTTCTTATCCTGGTTTTCTTTTAACACTTGCTGGTAACAGGATTTTGATAGTACCCTATAAGCGAACAATGTTATGTTTCAAACACCTAATGAAACTAGATTGGTGATCACTAATGGATGCCTATTCTAATCAATCCTACCTAACTAAAATGTTTCTTTGTGACCTCCTGTGGAGGATTTTAATTGGTGGCAATTTACAAATGTTGATTTTTAGGGTCCAAATTCACTTAATGAGTGTAAGTGAGGTATTTCACAATTCCCATCCTTTTTTATTCACCAAGCTCACAAGAAGTGCGACGTGAAGATCATACTTGGAATGAAAAATATTTTAGGTCCCTTAGTGTGTGTTAGTGATGCAAACATGTGTGAGGTAAGCAAATTGATTGTTGCAAATTAACTAGAAGAGTATAAAAAAAATGCAAATGGAGATTTACCTTTTAACTCTAAAAGATGCTAATGGTGCTTTGCAAAAATAAAGTGCTAATCAGTTAAAAGTGTGCAATGGAGGTATTTCACATTTCTCACCCCTTTCTGATTCACCAAGCTCATAGAAGTGTGAGGTGAAGAGCATACTTGGGGAGATTAGAGTCTTTAGGTCCTTACTTGTGTGCAAAAAGTGGATTCTACACTACTTTAGCCTAAAAACATGATAAGCAAACAAAGAACATGAAATGTCTTGAATACTAGTGACAACAATGAGGCTCATTGAAATCCGCAAGGTTGGTTACCTAAGTAAATTTCAAGAGAGATTGACTCTTTACTCCTTAATCTTAGTCTAAGTGAACTAATTACTATAGAAACATGTAACTATTGCAAGTTAATTAGTTCTAGTTCATTAGTGAGCATCCATTGGGGATACAAGATTGTGAAAAATTGAATAAAAAATAAATAAAATGAGCAACAACCCACAAAAAGTAGAGATAAGTGCACAATGGCGTGGAGAAAAAAATTACAGGTGCATAGTAGCACGATTACAATTTGAAAAGGTTGTGCGACAGAAGTATGTTAAATTGCACGGACAATGTGACTGTTGAAGGTTTATGCGCGTAGCTTGCGCAGTTGAGGCATCGGGATCCACGCAACTGTTGAAATAGTTATTATGGCCAAGACAAGGCCAAATTTCTGGAATGAAGGGTATGGACCTCTTCACTTGCAAAGGACAATATACCAAAAATTAGCTACCTAACTATTAATAACCTAGTTAAAAGAAAATGGAAAAAAATGAAGTGGAGTCACCATAAATACTGTTGTAGGAAATTATGCACAAAGGTGTGCATCCTCTCCCACATTGGGTCAAATCCCTTGAGGTTGTTGACTAGGCCCAGTATTTAGAAACATAAAGAAAATGTGATAACCCCAAAGTAGATCCTGCAAGGCTTCGTTAGTGAAATATAACAAAAATAAAAACAAAAATAACTTGAAATGATGAAAGGGAACAAGAGATTGCAAAGCACAACAAAAAACCAATGCATGAACCACTTTAGATCTCCCAATGGTCAAGCAAATACATGTAGTGTCACCTAAAAGGTGAAGGATTCAAAGGGAAGCCAACAATATCCATTAGGGAGACCTATTTTTTCCACACTAAATGTTAGATAGCTCAAAGAACCAGTGGAGAGAAGCACTTGCCCCTTGAAGGAAGGAGGCAAAATATTTTGGAGAATTCCAACAAATATGAAAGAGATGGGATTTGAGGAATCTCCAATACAATTTATGCAACATAACCTTGCTCTTGATTTCTCCTCCAAGATGCATGCCCATGGCTTCCTTTTATAGGCCAAGAGGTGGACAAGAAATAGCTAGATCCAAGTGTGAACCCCATCACCTCATGAACTAGCTTCAAGGTACACAATGGGGTCTATTAAATGCCAATCCATCATGTTGAGAAGACAAGTTTGAATTTTTGTTGGTGATGGGAATTTTTTATCCTTTAATGCACAGCTGGTATTTGAGATCTCGTTATTTTGACAATCGCGTAGATATCGAAGGGAAATCCATGCATGGGTCACATGGACATATAACTGGTAATATGAGTAGTCACACACCTAAACAGAGGCTAGGTTGTGCAGTCTCGTCTTTTGATTGTTCTTGACATTTATAGACTCATATTGCTTCTTGGATCTAATGAGGATGTATTCGGTGGGATGTATGCTATATGTTGAGGATGCCTTACTATGTGAATTACAAAAAATGTCGCATGTGTGAGAGATTTATGCATTAACAAGAACCTTCCACATATTCCTCCAAATGGAGGATACCTTCATCTGCCTCAAGAGCATCCTTTGAAAGTAAATCAACTTCAAATTTTTGTTCACGGAAAACATAATCAATATTCAGTTCAGCAAAGGTGACCATAAGAGCTTCAATCCTCATACACCTTTTTTCCATATAGATAACTTGTAGGATACATAATTTTTTTGCCCAATTCATAATTACCAATGAATCACCATAAACCTACATAGTATCAATTCCAAGTGAAGAAGCAGAGTTAAGCAAGCACCATAGTTCCATTAACTCTGCCTTGGTATTTGATCCCTTCCCATATTTCATCCATAATCTAAAAAAGTGATCCTCATTTATCTTCAACAAAATACCAGCACCACAATTACCCCTTTGTTCAACACCATCAAAGTGTCCTGTAGAATTAGAAGAATCAAATAGAGATATAATCTGTCTAAATGTTTTCTTTTTATATCCACTATAGCATAGTCCTTGTGGGTTCTTTGATGGGGTTGTGATTGGGGGCTCGAGTGTTAGTGGGGCTAGTGTGGTTTTACATCTTACCAACACTGTTTTCTTTCGCATCCATCTAAATCTGGGTATTGGTACAAACACCCGAAGTGAATTATGTGCACTATAGCTCCTCTTATACTTTGCACGAATTAAACATGTAACATCCCTCATTATTCTGGGTGAATCTTCATCCATCATTTCTTGGGCCAAGGGCATCTCCCCAATTAATGTGATGCTTCTTACGCACTGGTTGGCTACTGTTAGACGGTATATCAATGTCTTCGTGCATATTCATTTTTCTCATATCTTTCAAGAGGTGAATATGGAGGTTGATCTTCTATCCAAGATGGCTTTGAATTCTATGGCAAGGATCGTCTTGTGGGAGGAATGGCACGAGGATCTTATTTATTCTCGAGGCTCGATTGATTTGCATTGGACTGATACTTGTGGACTGGTATTACTATTTTTGGTATTTTTTGGTATTATCTGCGGACTTATGATTTATATTATGTGATATATCTTTATGCATGATCATAGACTCTTCCACCAACCACTTGTTGGGATATTTACCTTCAGTATGCAGCTCTATTTATCTTGATTATGTATGTTATGTGTGATGGATCTTTGGTCTCTTGACCCATGGGGTCTCAGTACTTTTTTAATATGTTGTATGGATTTTTTGGGCAGTCCCACTGTCATGTATTGATGCTCAGTTCTGATTTGGCGTTTGTATGAGCCACACATGTATGTGGCTTATGATACGACCGGATATGTTTTAGTCTATGTGAATTTGGGTTGTTTTCTTGCCCGTGATATGTAACTCTCTTTAATCATGCTGGGATCATTTTCCCTTGTTTCTTGGATGTAATTTGAACTATTTACTATTTCACGGTATTAATAGTAAGTTATATTTTTCAATGGAAAAAAAAACATTGGTACTAACATAATACATAAATAATATCAAACAAGTAACCAAGTAAACTCCTAAAAAAAAAATAGTTCCATCCATAGAACCAATAGCCTGCTTGGAGAGGGTATCACCGAGTGAGTTTAGCTCCCTATATATGTGATCAAATGTAATCTCGGAGAACTTGAAATAAGTTTGCAGATCCTACTCTGCCAATGCACCTAAATGAACCCGCTCCTTAGCCCTTAGTATTGCTACCCTTGCCCACAATCTTGTTGTCACATCATGGTGCTCACGTAGTCAGCAGATTATCCATTTTTAATTAAATTTAAAATATAATACATTTATCTAAAATATAATTAAATATTAAAACAATCAATTATATAAATAAAATACTAAAATATAAATATACAATAAATTAAATAATGAAGAAAAAATGAAATTAAATCAAATGTCATGGCAATAAATTAAATAATAAAGAAAAAATTAAATTAAATCAAATGTCATGGAGAAAAGAGAGCTGGAAATGCAATAAACCAGAGTGATGGTACAAACAACTATAATGGAAAAGTGAGCATGATTAGCCCTTGAACCTTTAAAAAAATCAATCAACTTCATTATATCTTGTCAATGGGCACTCTCTCTCCTGCATATATTTTTACTTTTATTTAATTAAAAGGTTTAATTTTTTAGAAAAGCACAACTTGTAATACAAAAGAACCAAAGGGTTACAAATGAAGTATCGTGTTCCAACTAAATCATATATTCATCATACGCAACTAGATCCATTTATGGATGATGATAGCAATTACACATAAAAAAAATCACCAAAAACATTTTACTTTTAAATGACCATTACAAAAAACAAAATACCATCAAACAAATACTGAACCCAGAAAATTTAGGTTACAAAATAAAATTGACGAACTTGACAATATGAATATTTTTTTTTACCATTCATGAACTTCTCAATACAAATAAAAGAATCTACTAGAATGCTTTGGACAACTCTACGGGAAGATGATGCCAAAATAATTACCATTCCACTGTAACCCCACCATTATAATCAATGTGCATTCATTTATATTACAAATGTACCAAACATCAACAATAACAGAAGAAAATTAAAAAAAAAAAAAAAAAAAAAAAAAAAAAAATGTACACACTCTCATGAACACCTCATATCCAATATTAATTGCAAAGCAAGATCCTAATAAAAGTACATTTTAAACAAATAGGTTAAATTTAGTTTGAATATATAAAAACCATGTGGCATCTCTCCATCAAGAGTATCAACCACTAAAAATGTATAAATGTCAGTCGATGGTCTAAACATGTCAAGGCATATAATAAATCATATATTCTAAGTTCTATAATGCTTTCATGAAACCAATACTCCTAGGATAGATTAAAACCCTAACAACGTCAAATGAGCCCAAAGAATCAAGAGCGCCCTAGAATTCAATAGGCCTTAAAAAGAATCCATGATAAAAGGAAAATTTATAGTATAATAATCTATTGTAGTTTCAGATAAAAAGCATAAATAGCACGATAAAAAGAATACCGCATTAATTATTGGATAAAAAACATGATGCAAGTCTGTATTCTCTAATAAATTGCATGTGCAACGTACCCCTTCAATACATGAGCTTCTGGAAATGGAGATGATGCACAAAGATTAAAATGTTGAGAAAACTAAGAATGAAAAGTGGAATTACATAAACCGAAACCTTCACCCTGCAACTGTAATCCAATATGGGTGAACTATGAATTATTTCATCCTTTATATAGGACAAAATTGCCCCTAATTTTCCCTCGAATACTGGAAATCGAGGGATCAAAGAAGGTATCAACATGAAATTGACTAAAAATCCAAGCAAATGAAATCATATGCCTGAATTACAAGGAAAATGGAGGGAAAAATAACCCTTGAGAGATTCCATTAATAAAAATCAGGGGAAAAGGAATGATTTCACTGGAATTTCTCTAGAAATCAAGGGCGAAAGATAGATTGGAGGGATATTTTGCTACGGTTAAAATAATTTTTTTCATTTTCCTCATTAATATACAAAAGGATATTAGTTTTGGGTTTATTAGGTGAATATATTTTAGTTGAAAATCCCTTTCCATATAAGAAAATAGACTACTAAATTTTTGTAACCCCCTTAATTTAGCCCATGGGCTAAATTTAGCCCCTAAAATTATCCATGTGATGGACTCAACATTTGCTCAATGCCATGACTTAGCAAAGGTGTTGATGACGATGTCAAGGGAGAGGTGGGCACATTTTCAGTGGTGAAAATTGTGCACATAAGGCCAATGGTTGATGCGGGGATCTCTGGTGGTGGACCAGATTACACCCCTGGAAAGTTGAATATTTGTACACTCCTAGGCCAATCTCAACATAAGTGGGCTGAATTGTACTGGTAACAGTGGGAAGGACATTGTCGAGATTGGTGTTGGTATTGGGGTCGTAATAATTGAGTTGGTCAAGGGTGACTATTTTCCCATTGAAAGGGAACATCATGATGCATAAGATTGAGGAGGCGACCACCTTCATGGCATAGATGTAACTACATCCTAAGAGGATTTTGTAGTCAAGTTGGGAATCGACTACTTTGATATCGATTATGACCATCTTCCCCCCCAGATCAATAGGAACATTTTGGTACAATCCCCGAGGTTGGGATGGTGTCCTGTTGTATGCATGAAGAGCAATAGAAGAGGGGAATAACTCATGTGATCCCAATCATTTCCAAACATTAGAGGACATGACACATGTGGATGCGCCTTCATCGATGATACATCAATTAATCATAATGTTTTTTATCGTAATGGGGACTTGAAATGTGACTGGCGAGGGTAGTCGCGATTCACCTTTATCAAGATAAAATTTCATAAGGCATGAGTTGGAATGGTAGATGGTGCTAAGTGCATTAAGTAATTCCTTTCGTTGAGTTGGGTAATACTAGAGGACTTCTAATGTGGACATTGTGGAGGGAGATTGATCAAAGTCATCCACAATACTTTAATTGTGGGCAGATTTCATATGAGGGTTATTAGGGGTGCGTTGAAGTGGGACCTTGGGGATATGTGGGATTTGTTCACCACTCGGGTGTTGTATCTGCAAAGGGATCCCCGAGGGGATAGTTAGGTCTTCCACTTGGGGGTTTTTAGGCCTATCATAACCTTTATCTCTAGTCTGGAGGTTGACATCTAGCATGTAGATGTTTTGGAAGGAGTCGTCACTGGAGGGGTGGGGTTCCTGCTGCTAAGTAATGATCGCTTGATTGGAAAAGGGTTGTTGTAATACATCCGTTCCAGTTTGTGTATGTTTAGGGACTTGAGGGGGATTTACCACTGTATTCTTCTTGGCTTCCACCAACTATTGGCAATCGAGTATAAGAGGGAAATGGTGAGTGTAGTGACCATATTCTTCACAAATGGAACATGAGTAATTGGTCCTTGGGTTTGTGTTCTTCCCTTGATTGGGGGGGCTATTATCCCCTGTATTTGGGTTTCCTTGGTGCTAGTTCTGCTAGGGAGGGGGTTTCCCCCTTTCCCTTGCTATTGGTTTTGTTTGTTATTTCCCTTGTTCTTCCCCTAATTTTGAGGGTTCTAGGGATTTGTTGTGTTCAACTTGGGCTTGTTGTGTGAAATAAGGTTGAACTAAATTTACCCTCATATGAGGTGTGGAGGATGAACCAGTGAGACATGGGAATAGGTAGTAAGGGTTGTACCCCGATGGTGGGATAAATGCGGTTTGCACTCCATAGGATGTGTATGTAAGAGCGACTTGTTCCATTTGTGGTGGAGGTACCATAGGTTCTTGGCTTGCATTGGGATTAGTAGGACTATAGGGTCCATACTGTAACTGACCAAGTGGAGTAGTTGATACAAGATCAAGGGGTCGACATAGTAGGGATGGGTGGGTACTGCGATGCCATATGGAATGGCATAGAAGTAGGAGGGGGAGGAACCTTTCCTTAGTAGGAAATGGACTCAATAAGCCCATCCACCAAATGCAATGAACCCACAGGTGTAGGATCCAATGACCAATGCTGAGGGGAATCAGGAATGATGGTGTATACATACTTGAATTATGCATAGATAAGATCAAATTGTTGGAACTTCAGGATGGTCTCCTCCTCATTTGGTGGCCTGGATGTGGCTACATCTTTGGCAATGGCCAATTGGAGTGACTTAATGAATCAATCCAACATGAAAGGGGGTTATATCTTGATTTTACACAATGTTCAGCATCTACGCCACTCATGGATATGGTCTGCGATGTGTGTAGATGTGTTTTGGTGAAATTCAGTGAGAATTTTGAGGCCAAGGTCAGGATGAATAGGAAGTTGGAAGTATGTGAGAAATGAGGTGGCCAATGTCGTAAAGGTGGCATGGGTCAATATTGGTAAATTCACATACCACTTGGCTGTCATCCCGGTGAGGGTTCGCTAGAAGAGGTGAAGCCTCATTAAGTATTCCACTATGCTGTTGGTGGGGTCGTCTCCTTTTTTCCATACGAATTTAGGAATATTTGAGGGTATCCTATCCGACATAGTTGGTCATGTTTGATCATGCATGATAGGGTCAATTATCAATTTGTCCAAATATGGGAGATTGAGGCTAGCCATGAAAGGTAAGGTGGGAGTTGGTCTTACCATTGTATGCTGTGTGTGGTTTCCGCAAGGTGGAGACCAAGGTGATCTTGAAAATAAAGAGAGACCTCCTATTAGAGAGGAGGGATCAAAATGTTCCAAAGGATCTATGAGGGGGAAAAAAAAGGAGAACCTCTTTTGAGGGAGGGAGGAGAGGGATGATTGCCTCTTCCATGAGGGGATGAGGAAAAAGGGTCAACACCTTCTCCAAGAGGAGAAAATTAATCAAGCAAGTTGCGACCTTACCCTAATGATCCTATCAATGTGGCTTGGTAGCGGCCCCGACTAGAGTATCTCTTGCGTGAACTACGGGGAGAAAGTGGAAAAACATTGCATATCATTGCATTTCCTCTGGAGGGTCACAAATATGAAAATTCGTGCTTCTATTCGTAGAATTTGTTGCCTTGCAGTTGTCGGGACTGCCTTAGGTGGTCATTTTGTTCCTCAATGGTGAAAGCTTAGTGTCAAGTGAGAGTGATGGTGGAAATAAACACAATTGAACAAATGCAAAAATATGCCAACCACAACAGATGCAACATGGTGCAAAAGTGAGTGATGTGTGTGATGTCGGTTTAGTGCAAGAGTCTCCACATGTAGGTTCTTGTTAATCATGAGTTAGTGAACTTGAATTTAAAAATAAAAATAAGTGTAAAATCCCTAAAATACCTAACATCCTTCCTCTCAAATGTAACTGGGCCTTCCAAAAGCACAATTGATGGTGACAATGGGATCCACACACCAATTGACTAGTGAAGGTAACAAAGAGTCAGTTATACCGGTGATGGGGCTATGTTTCGAAAGGAGTGGAAACACTTCCCAATGGCAATATCTGACTTCAGGAGTTAATTGCACTCACAATTGCTCCTTGGTGATGTCCTAAGTTTGGCCACTAAGATACCTTGCGTCAAGTGTGGATAAGTGGTTCAACCTGGGTGGTATAGTGTTCCATCCACATAAATATGAGTGGGTCTTTGGAGAGGGCATGGAAACTATACCTCAGCTTTGAACTCCTTAGGCACAACACACTTCTTATCTGGGTTTTCTTTTAACACTTGCTGGTAACAGGAATTTGATAGTACCCTATAAGCCAACAATGTTATGTTTCAAACACCTAATGAAACGAGATTGGTGATCACTAATGGATTCCTATCTTAATCAATCCTACCTAACTAAAATGTTGCTTTGTGACCTCCTGTGGAGGATTTTAGTTGGTTGGCAATTTACAAATGTTTATTTTAAGGGTCCAAATTCACTTAAAGAGTGTAAGCGAGGTATTTCACAATTCCCTTCCTTTTTTATTCACCAATCTCACAAGAAGTGCAACGTGAAGAGCATACTTGGAATGAAAAATATTTTAGGTCCCTTAGTGTGTGTTAGTGATGCAAACATGTGTGAGGTAAGAAAATTGATTTTTGCAAATTAATTAGAAGAGTATAAAGAAAATGCAAATGGAGATTTACCTTTTAACTCTAAAAGATGTTAATGGTGCTTTGCAAAAATAAAGTGCTAATGAGTTAAAAGTGTGCAATGGAGGTATTTCACATTTCTCACCCCTTTCTGATTCACAAAGCTCATATAAGTGTGAGGTGAAGAGAATACTTGGGGAGATTAGAGTCTTTAGGTCCTTGCTTGTGTGCAAAAAGTGGATTCTACACTACTTTAGCCTAAAAAAAGGCTAAGTAAACAAAGAACATGAGATGTCTTGAATACTACTGATAATAATGAGGCTCATTGAAAGCCGCAAGGTTGGTTACCTAAGTAAATTTCAAGAGAGATGGACTCTTTACTCCCTAATCTTAGTCTAAGTGAACTAATTATTATAGAAACATGTAACTATTGGAATTTAATTAGTTCTAGTTCATTAGTAAGAATCCATTGGGGCTACAAGATTGTGAAAAATTGATTAAAAAATAAATAAAATGAGCAACGACCCGCAAAAAGTAGAGATAAGTGCACAACAACGTGGAGAAAACACTCACAGGTGCACAATAGCGCAATTACAATTTGAAACTTGGTCACATGGAAGAAGTATGTTAAACTGCATGGACAATGTGACTGTTGAAGGTTTATGCACACAGATTGCGCGGCCGGGGCATCGGGATCCACACAACTATTGAAATAGTTATTATGGCCAAGACGAGGCCAAATTTCTGGAATGAAGGGTATGGACCTCTTCACCTGTAAAGGACAATATACCAAAAATTAGCTACCTAACGATTAATAACCTAGTTAAAAGAAAATGGAAAAAAATGAAGTGGAGTCACCCTAAATATTGTTGTAGGAAATTATTCACAAAGGTGTGTAGCCTCTCCCACTTTGGGTGAAATCCCTTGAGGTTGTTGAATAGGCCCAGTATTTAGAAACATGAAGAAAAAGTAATAACCCCAAAGTAGATCCTCTAAGGCTTCGTTAGTGAAATAGAACAAAAATAAAAACAAAAATAACTTGAAATGATGAAAGGGAACAAGAGGGTGCAAACCACAACAAAAAAACAGTGCATGAACCACTTTAGATCTCCCAACGATCAAGCAAATACATGTAGTGTCACCTAAAAGGTGAAGGATTCAAAGGGAACCCAACAATTTCCCTTAGGGAGACCTATTTTTTCCACACTAAATGCTAGATAGCTCAAAGAACCAATGGAGAGAAGCACTTTCCCTTGAAGGAAGGAGGAAAAATATTTTAGAGAATGCCAACAAATATGAAAGAGATGGGATTTGAGGAAGCTCCAATACAATTTCTACAGCATAACCTTGCTCTTGATTTCTCCTCCAAGATGCATGCCCACGGCTTCCTTTTATAGGCCAAGAGGTGGACAAGAAACAACTAGATCCAAGTGTGAACCCCATCACCTCATGAACTAGCTTCAAGGTACACAATGGGGGCTATTAAATGCCAATCCATCATGTTGAGAAGACAAGTTTGAATTTTTGTTGGTGATGGGATTTTTTTATCCTTTAATGCGCAGCTGGTGGTTGAAATCCCGTTATTTTGACAATCGCGCGAATATCGAAGGGAAATCCATGCATGGGTCACACGAGCATATAACTGGTAATATGAGCAGTCACACACCTAAACAGAGGTTAGGTTGTGCAGTCCCATCTTTTGATTATTTTTAACATTTCTGGACTCATATTGCTTCTTGGATCTAATGAGGATGTCGTCGATGGGATGCATGCTTTATGTTGATGATGCCTTACTATTTGAATTAAAAAAATGTCACATGTGTGCGATATTTATGCGTTAACAAGAACCTTCCACATATTCCTCCAAATGGAGGATACCTTCATCTGCCTCAAGAGCAGCCTTCGAAAGTAAATCAACTTCAGAGTTTTATTCATGGAAAACATGATCAATATTCAGTTCAACAAAGGTGACCATAAGAGCTTCAATTCTCATACACAATTTTTCCATATAGATAACTTGTAGGATACATATTTTTTTTGCCCAATTCATAATTACCAATGAATCACCATCAACCTGAATAGTATCAATTCCAAGTGAAGAAGCAAAGTTAAGCAAGCACCATAGTGCCATTAACTCTGCCTCGGTATTTGATCCCTTCCCACAGTTCATCCATAATCTAAAAATGTGATCCTCATTTATCTTCATCAAAATACCAGCACCATAGTTACCCCTTTGTTCAACACCATCAAAGTGTCCTGTAGAATTAGAAGAATTTGATAGAGCTATAATCTATCTAATTTTTTTCTTGTTTATATCCACTCTAGCATAGTCTTTGTACATGCTAACAATTCTCATACAACTGGAATACTAATTCAAAGATTTACTGACTTCCATATATCCCAAAAAATGAATGCTAACAGGAGTTTGTGAGAATGACACTTTTTAATCCAGTGTAAAAAGCTCCCTTCCATTGTATCATTCCCCATTCCTAGAAAATATTAAGAAAATGACAAACAAGTTTCCATATCCTCTTGTGGTAAACACAATTCACAAAAATATGATCCATAATTTCACAATTTTCCTTACAAAAAATACAACAATTTGAACCAACCCATCCTCTACGCAACATATTATCCCATGGTAATAAACACTTCTCAAAAGTCAATCATAAAAAACAATATATACCATTATACCATTGACCTTTCTCCTAAGTGGACTAAGTACAATAATTAAAACTAAGTGAATGGTTATGATTATAATTGTAAGTGGTTCATCACTAAATGATTATTTTATTAGTGGATAAATTATAATGATTAAATTTTTAAATTAATAATGAAGTGATAGATTAGTATTTACATTTAGGAATTTTTTTAATAAATATTTAAACTAAGTTATAAATAATTTTAATTATATATTGATTAATAAAAAACAATTTTATTTTAATTATTAAAATTATAATCAAATCAAAATAAAAAGTGTAGTCTATTTTTTTTTTACCTTTTTTCAATGTATAATTAATAAACTTACTAAAACCTACCTTAAAAGTCAAAAACATAAAATAAATAGACTACTTCAAATAAAAATTATGCATAACAAAAATTGTGCAATTCTATAAACTACGATTATGAAAATCATGAATTGTAATTATTCATACCATATATCTATGTGAGAACTTTAGCATAACGAAAATTTTGCAAGTCCATAAACTACGATGCTGGAAATCATTAATTGTGATTATGCCTACCATATATCTATGTGAACTTTAGCATATATAACTCTTGATTTGATTATTTTATAAGTGAAAAATTATGATGTTAAAAAGTATGAAAGATCCATTGATCATAACTTGTGATTAATTCGTACTTAAAATAGTAAATATATTTACATTATAATAAATTAATCATTATATTAATAAAAGATATATAATTATTAAAAGTAGAAAATATTTTTTATAAATTATATAGAAAAAACATTTCTAAAATATTTCTATGAAATTTATAATATTTAATAATAAATATTAACAAAATGATTATTTTTTTTCTTTTAAGTGTTATATATCAAATTGGATTTTAAAAGCATCTCAATAATGATTTTTCTTCAGAAATGTAAATGAGTGAATCACTATAATGAAAATGGTCAACAAATAATATTAATGATTAAAAGATTAATGCGAAGTTTTGTAATATTAATGATTAAAGATTAATGCCAAGTCTTTGTATGCTAGCTTTTCAAATATATTTTAAAATTTGAAAACTAAAGTAAATAATAAGTTAATATAGTTTTATCTTAATTTTGAATTTTTAAATATAAAATTTATAATTAATATATATATATATATATAAACTGTGGGAGCCTCTCCAAACCATCCAATAAGTATTGTGGACATGACTTAATAAAAAACCTATGAGCTCGAGTCAATCTAGATGTTGGACACGACTTAATAAAGAACCCAGAGCTACTCACCAGTCTAGACTAGCCTAAATATTGGACATGACATAATAAAAAACCCACGAGTCAGGGCCAACCTAAATGTTGGACAGGGCGTAATCAAGGGGAGTACGACCACCACCCTAGTGATACAAGAAGCATATGCCCACCACACCTCCCCACTAAGAATCAAAACTGGCCTTCCATAAAGATAACCATCAAACCTCACAACTTTCTCCTACCCTCAACCCCAATATATATTTCAATGAAAAAAAACTGTAACTTATTATTTCTTGTGAAAATCAAAATTACAAAATACCCGTTATAATAACATGAATTCTTTAAAAAACAAATTGTCCACTTCCATTTCTTCCTACCCTTTGGTACTAACAGAATGCATAAACAATATCAAACAAGTAACCAAGTAAACTCCTAAAAAAATACATCCATCCATACAACCAGTAACCTGCTTGGAGAGGGTATCACCGAGTGAGTTTAGCTCCCTATATATGTGATCAAATGTAATCTCGGAGAACTCGAAATAAGTTTGCAGGTCCTACTCTGCCAGTGCGCCTAGATGAACCCGCTCCTTGGCCCTTAGTATTGCTACCCTTGCCCACAATCTTGTTGTCACATCATGGTGCTCACGTAATCAGCAGATTATCCATTTTTAATTAAATTTAAAATATAATACATTTATCTAAAATATAATTAAATATTAAAACAATCAATTATTTAAATAAAATACTAAAATATAAATATACAATAAATTAAATAATAAAGAAAAAATGAAATTAAATCAAATGTCACGGAGAAAAGAGAGGTGGAAATGCAATAAACCAGAGTGATGGTACAAACAACTTTAATGGAAAAGTGAGCATGATTAGCCCTTGAACCTTTAAAAAAATCAATCAACTTCATTATATCTTGTCAATGGGCACTCTCTCTCCTTCATGTATTTTTATTTGTATTTAATTAAAAGGTTTAACTTTTGAGAAAAAGCACAACTTATAATACAAAAGAACCAAAGGGTTGCAATAACCCGAGTAGTGCCTGAGACTGTAGACGGTGAGTATGGCGTCATCAATACCCGGTCGCCGTAGTCTTTTCTTACATCATTCGCATCCAATCCCCGACGTCTTGAAACCCTATTGGCAGTGCATGTCTTTGCTCTCAGTGAATCCGTCTTTATAATCTTTCATCCCTTCGCTTCACACAACAGGATGATGATTTCTGCAGAGAGATCTTGGCCCACTGTTCAGTACTATATAGCTGAGAAAGTCTGAACTCCTGCTGCTTCTTGTTGCAGATAAATCGTTCTATATATATATATATGCTGGAGCTCTCCCAGGTATGTCTGTTATATTCTGCTCGATCTCTGCCAGACTGTATTTCATACCCCATTACAGTAGCTCAGCCGAAATTTCCAGCCTACGAAGTGGGAACCCTGATTTTGGCATACCCATTTGTCCAAGCTGCTCCTTATTCGGTCTTATAAGCACTCGGAATACTGCACGAGTAAGGTTGTTTTAGGGTTTGAGGCTGGGAATAGACTACACTGATATGGATTTCAAGTAGATGATATATACATATACTTACATCAAGGGGTCTGGAAATATAACCTTGATGATAGCCTGATAGCCTGAATACTGCCCGTTCTGTAATCATAAGAAGATTAAGGTGGATATATACACAACAATTTAGTATCTGTATATAGGCAAGAATGAGTGCAGAAGTTGTAGTTGGGCAAGGAGGATCATCAGCAACAGCGGCACAGCTAGCTTCTTCTTCTTCCTCCAATGGGATTAACGAAGGCAGCAGGGAATTAGCTGCCTCTCCGGCTCCTAGTCGATACGAGTCACAAAAACGAAGGGACTGGAACACGTTCGGTCAGTATTTGAAGAACCACAGGCCACCTCTGGCCTTGCCCAGGTGCAGCGGGGCTCATGTGGTTGAGTTCCTTCATTATCTTGATCAGTTCGGGAAGACCAAGGTCCATGTCCCTGCGTGCCCATTTTTCGGTCACCCCCACCCGCCCGCGCCCTGCGCTTGCCCGCTCCGGCAGGCCTGGGGCAGCCTGGATGCCCTAATAGGCCGACTCCGTGCAGCTTACGAGGAGAATGGCGGGAAGCCTGAGTCCAATCCGTTTGGAGCCCGGGCGGTCAGGCTTTATCTCAGGGAAGTCAGGGAGTCTCAGGCTAAGGCAAGGGGAATTGCTTATGAGAAAAAGAAACGCAAGCGCCCCCCAATTCAACAGCAGCAGCAACAGCAACATGTTCTCCAGCACCAGCAGCACCAGCACCAGCTCCAGCTCCAACACCAGCACCAGCACCAGCACCAGCACCAGCAGCAGGCTCCAACTCACTTTGTGCCCAACGATCCCAATTCAAATGTCCCTATGATGATAGCCGTGCCCAATCCGAATTGATGTTGTCTGCTATCTAGCTATCTCTCTATCCTGTGGTCATCAGGTCTGTAATTACAAGGGAAGATAGCCCTAATCTGTAGTACCCAGTAAAGCATGTGTCATATATGTTTTCATCTTCTGTTGTTATTCTTCAGTGTTGTGTATTTTCTTGGATGTTTTTCCATATTTATGGAGTAAGCTAGTAAATCCAGACTTTGTGTTTCATCAAGGGGATTAGAATCAGGAACTGGCCAAATGCTTACCTATAATATCTGTAATTTAAGCTCTATCAAGTTCTGTAGTGTACTCTTCTTATCATTGGTCTTAAGGTCCGTCATATCTCATTGTTCATTTTGTGTCTCTCTGTATCTGAATATCTCGCATCTACCTTATACAATATCCATGTAGTACCCTCATACTATTTGCTGCCCACTCTCTTTGGTTTCTTATGTCTGGTCTGGTCAGATTCACACGATTTCTTCCCATGTTTGTTTGTAAGATCTTCCATAGCCTACTGTGATCCTTATGTTTACTTCATCTAAATTCTGCCATACTCTTCTGTATGTGTTTCTTTGTAATGTCATATCCATTTAACTAGTCCTTAGGTTCTTAGGTCCATGTCCTAGTTCAAGGACTGTTGCCTTTTGTTTGGGTCCTATTTGTTATCTTTTCCATGATGGATACTACTAGCCTAGAGCTTCAATTATCTGGACTTCTGGAGGACTTTGCTCGGTATGGGAGACGCAACAGTTGATGACCAGTATTCTCCTGTTGAACAAATGTCGGAGGCCATTCATGAGTTTACATAATTAGGAGCTTTACTGATCGTATTATATGTAACAAGGTACATCTTCGTATTCAAGCTATATATAAAGTGTAAAAGTAGATATGTGCTGTTATTTTGTAGCTTCACAGTTTCACTGTAGACTGTTAGCTTAGTACGTCGTTGCATATCTCACAGTCATTGATGGCTGTGAAAAACAAAATTGTAAAAATCATATCGTTAATGTCATGGTTTTCGGTTAATAAATAAAATACCTTGTGAAAATAGCTACTATCCGTGATGCTGTGCTCGTTTGGGAACGAAAGGCATGACAAGTTCTTTAATTAGAATATACACTGTCTGTGATTGTAGTCTTCTTAAAGTAATTGATCAACCTTTACCAATTCGTCTAGTTATAGAATACAATACGGGTGAAATGTGCCAGTTAAGATGGGTTATATTTTGCAGTTCGTTTTTCATATTAAACCTTGCATGTAAACTGAAGTTCAGTACGCTGTATAAGAACGGTAGCATATTCAATTCCAAAATATTGCAGCCAAAGTGTTTATGTTTTCAGGAAAGTGAGTATTTTTATGAATTTTCAGTTCAATTATATATATGAGATATACCTCATATGTTAACTCTCTTGTAACAAAAAATAGCTCCTACAGTCTACTAAATTCATTAATACCATACAGTACAAACTGATTTAAATGTGCAAGGTCTTCTATGCGTTTCTCTGATTAGTAAGATTACTAAATTCATTAATACCATACAGCTACAAACTGATTTAAATGTCAAGATCTTCAATGCGTTTCTCTGATTCGAAAGATTATCATTAAAATCTCAAGGTTTTCAATGCATATCTATGTTTTATGATTAGTAAGATTATCATTAAAATCTCAAGGCTTCTAATGCATTTCTATGTTCTATGATTAGTATGATTCATCTCGAATTTGGAGCATATCTATGTTTTATGATTAGAAAGATTGTCATAAAAATCTCAAGGTTTTCAATGCATATCTATGTTTTATGATTAGTAAGATTATCATTAAAATCTCAAGGTTTCTAATGCATTTCTATGTTCTATGATTAGTATGATTCATTTTGAATTTGGAGCATATCTATGTTTTATGAATAGAAAGATTGTCATTAAAATCTCAAGGTTTCCAATGCATTTCTATGTTCTATGATAGGTAAGATTCATTTTGAATTTGGAGTCTTGACATTGATTCTTAAGATTAATTCTGGATTTGAAGTCTCGACATAATTGGAAATTTTACAGTAATTTCCAATAACGAGGAGAATAGATATAGTATAACGAAAAAAACCTTCGTTTCTAATAATAAATTAATAATTGAACTGATTGTAAATACCATTAAGATTTGGAAATTAGCAGGCATTTGCTATACACATGACTTTTGTCGAACTTTTTTTTAAAATTCGACGAGCTCTCTTTGATTATTTTGTTTCCAATAACGAGGAGAGGAGATTTGGTGAAACGAAAAAGCCTTCATTTCTAATAAGTTATTTCAGTTGATTGTATATTACCATTAAGATTTGGAAATTAGCAGGGATTTGCTTCACTTGTGATCTTTGTCAAACCCTTTTTTTAATTGGACAAGTTCTAAATGATCAAAATTTTCCAATAACGAGAGGAGATATAGTAAACGGAAAAAACCTTGATTTCTAAAAGTTATTTTAGTTAATTGTATATAACAGTAAGATTTGGAAATTAGCATACATTTGCTTCGCTCATAATTTTTTACAAACCCTTTTCTTAACTCTGCAAGTCACGAAGATCAAAATCTGGAACCATATAACTCTCAAATCCACTGATTCTTAGGAAACTCGTAACTAAAAAATTTACTCCATAAATAATTCTATAAAAAACAATCGGTGATGATACATAAGAGATTTACTTCAATATATAACGCAGAGATCTATCTTGACCCCGTTCTGTTCTACAACTCTGCTGATCTTAATTATCTCATTGTTGATGTAAATATGGGCCTATTGACAATAAGTCAACATTTTAGAATTGTTGCTCAGTGTCTAGGGTTAAGTTCGCTGTTAACTTTGTTTTGAAGCGTGATCCAGTTAAATCGATCCGATACATAAACTAATAGATCAGTATAATCTTGAAGTAGAGAAAAGTCCCGCTTGGCCATTTGAGGTAAATAATTGGTTATTCATCTTCAATAAAGCTAGGTAGTGACAGTCATTTTCTACAAGTCTTTGCATGGCTTCGGCATAAATATTTCCTTTAAGACCATGTAATTAATTTTGAACACCGCAAATTATAAATATATAGTTTGTCAAAGGCTTGTTGGTTGGGATTATGAAATTTGATCTTTATATGAAATTTGATCTTTAAAAAGTCGATGTTGATCATGAAAAGTTGATGTTACCTTAAAGTATACATTTATTAACTATAACAATGATATTGAAATGCAGTGAAACAATTAATTGATGTTTTTAAAACCAGAACAATATTTAGCTTGAAGTAGGTTATTTAATGCAGTTGCAGCAGGCTTGTTGATAGATCCAACCATCAACAGGACTGTTGCAACTGAAGCTGCAGTAGGTTTGTTGACTGATCCAACTATCAACAGGACTATTGCAACTGCATTAAATAGCCTACACCAAGCTGAATATTGTTCTTCTAATTAAAAAATCAGAGAGTTGTTAACACTCTCAACCATCTTTACTATTGAAATTGTAGTAATCTTTTACAATGAATATGTTAAATTTCATCATAAATATTGGGTGGATTCTTACACCCATTTTCATTATATCATTATTTCAACCTTTTAAATCTAAAATTGAAAAAAATACCAAAAATGAGATTGGAAAGCAACACGAAGATCTAACCTAACTTTATGTTATTACAACCAAAAATGAGATTGTGAAGCAACGCAAAGATTTAACCTAACTTTATGTTATTAAGATAAAAAAAGCACATATATATGTGAAAGTTTAAATAAAAGCACTCCGCAATGTTAAATTTCTCTTTCAAGATAAAATACTACACATATAGGTTAAAATATAACTAAGACACATTTGTTTCTTCAAATGTTTGGCAATGTTTTCCATTGAAATCCATCTCCCATCAGCACCTTGAAAATGCTATTTCTGGCAGTTCATATTTGCCTTGCGGTTTGGAAAGTGACGAACTTGCTGTACCTAATTCTCACGAGGGGGAAAAAGCACAGCACGTTTTGATGAATTCGTAGACAACACCATTGAAATACATGGCCAATGAGTGCCCTGGAAATGCATTTTGGCAATTCACAATTCTCTGGAGTTTTGAAAGTGGCGAAATTGGTTGCCTAATTCTTACAAGTGGCGAAAAACAACACAGCCTTTTGATGAACTCATAGACAAGCCCGGCTTATAAAGAACCTTGGCTTCTCGCGGCGCAATTATCATAACGTTTATTTATTTATGCACGTAGATACACGATATATAGCGCAAGTTTGAAAAAAAAAGGACATAAACCCATGGAAAACAAAAAATAACAAACGATTTTCAGACCGAAAAAAAAAAAGCAAAATTTGCGTTACCTTGAGCAAAATTTACGTTACCTTGGAATTTTACCCCTGTTGTTGAACATTACATGGATCTGAGCATGAATGTTTTCACAATTCTCCATTGTTTATATCTTTTGGTAGTTTATAAATGATCAAGGATGTTGTAAACATTAATGGTCAACTTATATTTACAAGGTGCTTAAAAGACGACCTAATCTCCTGTTACGTTGTGTGGGCGTCTGCATTTGCTTGACCTTTAATGAACTGAACACACACACGATGAATGTCAGAGCGATCAGATAGTTTAGTGAAGAAATCGGTGGGCTGACAGGATTAGATTAGATTGTGCTTCCAAGTTCCAACAGACTCCATTGTACAGGTATGGCACCTTAATGTTTCCCTTTAATGCAAAACACGTACTTTCAAACTATTCATGAACTATGTGATCTCCATCTCCACTTATATATAGATATCAAGTATCAATCAACAATTGATGTGAACCCACCCAAAAAAGCTGACAGGAGACATGTCCATGTCCTCGTTTGCAGGCTCCCCACGAATCCATATTGAAGGACAAAGACTACACTCAATTTACTACAGCCTCCAGTCATGTCAAAATTTAAAGTGTTTTCAGTACATTCAGTATGGACGAGGGCTCTCTACAGGTTCAATATTGTACTTTAGGGAAGACCAATTATTCCTTCAGTCGTTCAAACAATAATCAATTTAAACCAGAGTTCTTGAGAGTGCCATGATAAAAATTTATGCAAATTACATGAAAAGTTAAGGTTATCCTCATGGTTCTAATCCTTCTTATCTTAATTAATTTAGAAACCCACTCAGTGTTAAAAAAATTAAATGAAATTTTGAATTTTTGTTTCCCAAACTGGACAGATACAGCAGAAAAGCCATTGATCGATCTTTTATTTAGAGTGATTAGGTTACAGGTAAAGCCACTACCTTTATCTTTTCTTTATAGTGATTAGGTTATAGATAAACTGATCTCTTTATAGTGATTAGGTTATAGATAAACTGATATCATGAATGCTGTTGATGATGTGATAAATATTGACATATAATATGGGTAATCCTTGTGATAAATTATGGAAATTGACATACAATATGCTCATCCTCGCCTTTTGGGGGGTTTTTATAGCGAAAATATATAACCATTTTCAAGACATATAATTATATGAATGTGGTTTTCCTTATGATTCCATTTAGAGTAATACTCAACAGAAAAGCCATCAATGGATCTGATATTTATAGTGGTTAGGTTATAAATAAAGCCACAACAATGCTGGACCAATTATATGATATTATTATATAGCATTTACAAATAAATTTATGATTATTTATATTTTTTAATTTTCTACATATTATATTTTTTTTGAATTTAATTAGAATTTTAAAATTGAAAAAAAATGATTTTAAAATTTTTAAAATTAAAAAATGAAAATACAATGAAAAAACCACATTATAAGAAGTTGTTTAGGTACTTTAGTTTTTTTAAATTTAATTATATAATATTTATAAATAAATTTATGATTATTTATGCTTTTCAATTCTTTATCATTTTTTAAAATTTTCATAGTTTTTCATATTATATTATGCTCTTTCATTGGGTTTAGTTAGAATTTTAAAATTTTGTTTTTAAAATTTTTAAAGTAAAAAATTTGAAATACAGTAAAAAAATCCACATTATAAAAGGCTTGTATTGATTTACAATGATGTCAGATAACATTATTTGGAACTTGATATAAAAAGGTTTGTATTGATTTGCAATGTTGTCAATCATTATTTGAAACTTGATAGGAAATATGGGCCACCCTTATAGTTTTGAGTTTGATATCTAATTATATACCCAATCAAGAGGTTTAGCAAAAATATGAGAATGCCCATATACTATGTGACTTTATCTTCTTATCATGTGATTTCATTTTCTTATCACTTTAGATGGGACTTTATGGTGTAGTCATTTTCATTACCAATTCTTTTAGTGCCATGCTTGAGTTAATATGTTACAACAAATTAATTCAATTTATCAAAATATCATCATTAATGTTTTAATTAGAGTTGAACAATTCATTTGTTACAACCAATTAATTCACCTTATCCAAATATGATCACCAATATCATATTTAAGTTGAACAATATTTGCCCACAAACATTTATTTTTCTTCATAAGATCTCCATTCCCTCTAATATAGTCATCAATGTCATAATTGAAGTTCAACAATTGCTCCACCAACATCCCTTTTCATGAATGAGAAATTCATTCTCTTTATAAGACACCTTGTCTAATGAAAACTAGATATTTTGACTCCTAATCCATTACCCAATAACCCCTATCCATTATTTAGCCTCACATTTTGTTTTTGACACTCTTAAATTTCTCATAAAACATTTTTAATGGAAACCTCAAATCCTTCTCTTCCACTAACCAACAATATAATTCAATGCAAATGTTGAATTCACCATACCTCTAACAACTAGAAGCTATCATACCACACCACACTAGAAAAGCCAAACTATAAAATCCTTGCATCCATCTTTATTACACCGATAGATTAACACCTATGGGTGTAATTCTTTTCACTTTTGATCAAGGAGGAGGTAGATCTCCACTTATCATTGCACAAGGATAAGACAGGTGTACTTTCAAGATTGATTGTATGGTCGTCTTAATTCCAAATAAACAATTATAAAGATAAAAGAATATAAAAAAAAAACTAGTATTGATGCATGTATAACTGGGATGCATGTATAATTGGGAGCAGTTCTTGGCACACAACGAGTTTAACTAGAAAGAGTCACACTAGAGGCTAAGTATGTGTGCTGTTTACTGCAATTTGATATTTAGATTTTGTCATATTCTCATATTAAAAAAATGTTATTAATAAATTTAACTAAAGCCATAATTTGTCATATATATAACAATATTTTATTTTTTATATTTTATTTCATATTTATAAAATTAAGATGAGTAAATACTATGGTTATAAATTTGTTTAACCAAATAAACAATATATTAAAAAATTTAACCACTCACAAATAAAAACTAATACCTCTAAATCTTAAACCGAAATAGTTTTTTCAACAAATTTAACCACTCATAAATAAAAACTAATACCTCTTAATCTTAAACAGAAATAGTTTTTTCAACAGTAACACATTCCCACAAAAATTTAACAGTTTTCACAGTTTTAAGATTAAACTTGATTTCTGGCAGCATCTTCTTATTTTGATCCTATTTGTTCTTCTTTTAGAGCTGTTGTAAGTTGTGCTCTTTTTTTTTTGTTTTTTGGTTGGGGATCCATCTACTTGCTGAACAATTTCTTGGTTATTGGTTTTTGGGCCTATCTGGTAGGGCTGGTTTTACTTTATGTAGCTGGGGCAGCTTGTTCTTTGTGGTCTTTGTTGTCTTGGCTCAGGGGTGTGGGCTTCTTTTCTCTTGTCCGGAGGGACTGTTTCGTGCGCTTCTTCCTTCTGCCGAAGATTGTAGTTCCGTTCTATTTTTTATATACTTGTCAATAAAGTATAGTAATTTTTTCTGATTGAAAAAAGAAAAAAATTAAACTTGATTTCTGACCATTTCTCTTGGAGAATTTTTTAGGTATTATGTGTAGAACATCAAACTTTCCTGGAAGAGCGTGTGTTTTTGTTCTTGGCAGACGAACAGGTCTGGGGTCAGCTGGATTCTTTCCCAGCTTTCGATATAAATGATAATATTATTTTGGACATGACTGACCACACGCTCTAAAAAAAATCGCAAATTCGCCATCATCTCATGATGGCATCCACCGTCCTTGAGTGCTGCTTACATCATTCTGACGCGATCAAGAACTTGTTATTATTGTAGCAGATGCCCATTGCCCCCTCCAAGTTGTGCATATTTTATTGTAAAGCTGGTCATTACGATCAGATTCACTAAATAGTATATAATACAATCATCGCTCTCTGGAAAGAACAAATATTACAAGTAACAGGGTTTTGACTTCATCGAATAATCATTGTCCATCAATTTGTTTAAAGCAGGGGGCCTGGCTCTGGTCAACCCGTCTCAGAGCTTGCGGTATATTATTCATTTTAAAGCTCAAGCTCCTCACGGGATCGCCCGTGAGTTAAATACGGAAGGTGAGTGCCATTATTATAAATGAAATAGTCATGTAGAACAAGACCAAATGGGTTGGCCGCAATCGACCTGAAGAATTTACACTAATTGTTTGTTTGATGCGTCTTTATCAATTTGCTTAATTTCGTTGCTCTCTGCTTAAATACACAGAGGTTGTACGTCCATAGATTCAGTGGAATTCAACTCGGTGGGTAAGTTAGACGACTTTCCAGACAAGAAAGAAAAGGATTTTTCTTCAACTACCAGGTTGAAGAATTTGAAAAAAAAATTGAAGGGTGGTAGGTTTAGGAGTCCAATTTTAAAAGGCCCCATAGAGGTTTGCTTAAAAAGCAAACCTAAACCGCTTAAAAGTAAACCTAAACCACCACCACATGACTATTCAAATAGTTATATCCCCATCTTTTTAGATTTTGCACTTAACAAAATGTCCCCACATTTATAAAGCTAGTATATTGAATAATTTTAAATTTTACACCTAACAAATGTCCCTACATAGTTATAAAATTAAGGATGAACTTTCCAACTAACTTTAATTATTATTAATTTTGAAGTAGCTGACGTATCATTGCAATATTGAGTCATATTTCGCTAATATAAACACTTCATGAGTTGAGGAATCTTTATTTTGTTATAAATGTAAAAAACATTCAGAACTTTTACAATCCTCAAAATTCAAATTATAAAGAATTGAAATTTTTGTTGAAGATTGATAATAATTAATGTATTTTATATATTTGTAAAGGAAAGCAAAGATTGTTAACTACTATGATTTCATAGTATAGAAGTTTTAAAGGAAAGTAAAGATGGTCAACTATTATATAAAATGTAAAAAACATTCAGAATTTTTACAATCCTTAAAATTCAAATTATAAAGAATTGAAATTTTTGTTGAAGATTGATAATATTTTAATGTATTTTATATATTTGTAAAAGAAAGTAAAGATTGTCAACTACTATGATTTTATAATATAAAAGTTTTAAAGGAAAGTAAAGATTGTTAAGTGTTATGATTTCATAGTATAGAAGTTTTAGTAAAAAATGATTTTGAATTTGCAAATTATTTTTGAAAAAAATGGCTAAAAACAAAATTTTATATATGAGAAAAAAATAACCTTAAATTAAAAAGAGGAGTGGGGACTTAATACTTTAATTGAAATGTACATAAAATAGAAAAGCATAGTTTTTATTGATAGTTCAAAATGTATTAGAAGAAAACTCAAAAAGTGTACAGTTCTATTTGTTATATGTTTTTTGTTATATGTTTAGTACGGTATAATGTTGGAGATACTCGTCTAGCAAAAAACTAGAAGCCTACATAATATATAAATTACTAATGATGAAATAAAATAGGCTTACACAGGGCTTCTCCATTAGCATTGACTTAAAATTTCACTCACATAGCCAGTGATTGTTGTGCCATCTCACATGGGGCTGGATGATCGTTTCTTAAACAAGATTTTGGCTAGGAAGGCAAGGGAATTGAACCACTATTAGTTCATATTTCATTCTTGGGTGGATAGGATGAAAAGAGCCTACAGAGAAATTTGGGAAATGGGTTGAGGGTTGTGTAGCCTCTAAGGACAAATGAACAAGCTTAGCAATTTTGTATACCAAAGAGCACAATGATTCTAGCTTAGTTTCCATGAGAACATATTTATTCTTTTGAGTTTCCATAAATAACATGAATTCCTTCTCTTTGCCTCTGATTAAATGCAATTGACCAACAAATTCTCTTTCATGAAAATATTGGGCTCTGGCTTCCTCAAAGGTTGTGTACTCCCACTCCTCTTGCCACCTTGACAATTTATTTTAATAAAGAGTGAATGGTTGCATCTCCTAAGTCCCCTCCTAGTCTCCACTCGTGCACACCAAACACTTCATCTAGAATGGCATTGGCATCCTTTCATGCTTATAGTTCCTTCAATCCCAAGAAAAAGGCTCTTAGAGTTCACATGCCTTAGATCATTTTGTTCAAGTTTCATCCTATTGGCCAAAAATCCCCTAATGTCCCTAACAAAAGCTTCAAGGCCATTTCCACTACCAAGGAGGGTTGAAAGTCCTATTGTCATTAGAAATAAACACCTTGCATCTTAGAGAATAAAGACAACACCTCATGTAATTCCCGAATAATGCAATAAATGTGTAAACCACCCCATCACTACCAATATTGAATGAGGAGAGACCATGATGCTCAAATAGAATAACTCCATCCCTATCCCCACACAATTAAAGTGACTCTTTAGGAGTTTGAATCATACCATATCAAAATTTTCATTCAACATAGATGCCATGAAAGGGGAAAAGGAAATGTACCCCTCCCCCCCATTTTTTCCTGCAAATACCTCCCCCTAATCTAACTCCTCCATTCTCTTTTACATCTGCTAAATGATTGAGTTTGCATGGCACCTGAAAGAATGCAATAGTTTTAAAGTCCTCAACTAGAGCTTAGATATGTTGATGATCCTTGCTAGAGGAGCACCCTTGAAGGATGAATGCAAGAACATATGGCTAATGATAATGGAGGAGTATCATATAAGTACTATAACTCAACTTATTCCTTTAGCCTCAAATAACACCAGTTGTTTTATAAACCAAATAGAAAATTTTACATGTGATTAATAATTCCATGTGCATATTGGCATATATCCTTATTTTCTTAATCAATACTTTGCATATAATCCTTTTTTTTAGTAAGCTCCATAGAGAAGTTATATTATAATACAAAAAATAGTAAATGCACAGGAGAGACTTGAGGTCTGAGAGCCAAAGGCTTCTCACCAAACCAAAAAAACAAACTGAAAACCTTTAAAATTATTCCCATACATGAAATATCAGAGCCATCATATAAGAGAGTGTTTCCCATAAAAAAAAGAACAAAACAGTTGTAGAGAAGTTCAATATCTGAATGCTTGACACAAAAAGAGCACCTCAAATGGCAGCTGATGTGAATAGTTAAACTAGAAACAGAGAAATAATAGTCTTATGAATTGAGCTCCTATTTCCCATTCTAAACTGCTAGCAAAAAGAGTAAAGAGAAGACCACGGAGTTACTTGAGGTTGTTGTCCGCGTTTGCATCCTTGGGCTTTTCTTCCAGAATGGGGCAATGATAATTCTTTGGGCTGGATGTGTTGTCTGAAGCCATCTTTGTAGGAAGCAGTACCATTTTCTTCTGAAGGGAGGGGATCACCGAGTTCTTTCACTCAACATGCTTGCGCTTGTGGCCGCTCATTGAAGTAATGTCCATTTTGTCTCTTGGCATCGAAGGATTCTCGCCTTGCAAAGTGCCTTGGTGCACCATGGGTTTGGAAACCTAAGAGGTGACCGGAGAGGAAGCAATATGAAGAACCAGAGCTGGGGAAGAATAAGGGAGGGATTATTCCCCTAAGTGAGATCCTGCGAGTGCATAAGAATCTGAGCGAGTGAATTCTTCACCAGCCAGTAATGTCTATGCCTGACCCTTTCCCTTTGACTATTCATCTGTTGTATTACCAATTTTTCCTCCCAATAATCTAACATGGTTCTCAGATGGACAGGAACAGAGTTGTCATAGCTATAATCAATAGAACCTCTGCGACCACGGTTTCTTGAGTGCCCACGGCCTCTACCGCCACGTTGAGGATTTGCTCTAGGTGATCGAGACATGATGACTATCAAATGAGGGAGTTCGAAGCCGTAGAAGTATGCAGAATAGAGCCACGAAGGAGCAAGACTTATCCTAAGAACAAATGGAGCATATAAAAACCAATTACCTGAGACGAGGAGGCTGAGACAAGAACTAAGAGGTTGACCAACCAGACACATAAGAGAAGCACTAGCTAAATTTCCATTGCACAACCTCAAAATATGGTAGCAAATTTTGTCAAATAGCCTGGAAACGATATTCTTGTAGGCCATAAATTCGCATCGGAATGGAATGATTGCCATAGTACCGGAGCCAGCTCTGCAAATCACTTGGAAGGACAACCTCATAAAAGTTGAAGGCCTCATTGAGGGAAGATATTAAGTTGCATGGCGGGTCGGTCAAGAAGGAGCCACTTGGTGGGAGGTGGTGGATTCTCAGACTGACTCGTCGTACTCCTTGGGATCTAGAAGATCGCCCGCATCCAAGAACTTTGCATATAATACTTAAATTCACTATAATATTTTAAATAAGATGCCACCCAAGTTATCACCAATTTTTAGTTTCTAATTATTTTGTACTTTTTGTTATTTGGGTGGAAATTTGGATGGTAAGGTGGTATCGTTTATTCATAGAAGCATCCTCTAAATTTTTTCCAAAGGATAAATGTTCATGATTTTCCCTTGCCTCCATGCAAACATCAACATGTGTGACCAATGTAACATTGATAAGGATCAAGAATAGGTACAACACACTAGGCATGGATGTAATACCCCTAGTTTTAATTTGGAATGTATTTAATCAAAATTATGTAAATGATGTGAATATGCTAGTATGGATTCCTAGAGCGAAGCTCAAGGCCAAATCCTGACTAGTGAATGGTTAGGAATGTATGATGTATATATTTTTATTTGGACCATATGGTTGGTTGGATTATCATGCCAATTCGAAATTGTTATACCTCAAATTATCACTTTGAGCATCGTTTTGAGTCTTCGTGTCTTATCACCATGAAGAACATAATGGTGGTACCTCCTATGAAGTGTTGAGACTCATCTTTGCTATGTTGGTCCCATCCCTAGTCTTACTTGGAGACAAATCCAATCCCTCATGGTCGAATGCCACCTCACCAAGCCCACTTTTCCCATATTTTCGTGCCCTGATAGTGGTGCAAGGCGCGAAAAATACAAAGTTTTCGTGCTCTACATGCCTGCAGGGGCGCAGAAATTACATCTTTTTTGCGCTATGATCAGACCTGAGGGCGCGAAAATATATCACAAAACCTTATCACTTGTATTTTGGATCTTGAATTCAAAGAGATATTTATGGGATTGGGATTCCCTTCGAATCTCACCTCACCCTCCCTCTTTAGCCTGGTTCAACTCCTTGATCCACCATTCACTCAACTAGATACATTATTCTCTCCTAGTGGCTGGTCTCCCAAATCCTATAAGAAGGAGGCCATCTATGTACTATGGGTAGAAATTTTGGAGGAGGTGTTACACCCAAAATCTACCCATCATGAGATTCAGTGTATACACCCCTGAAGATATCTTGATTGAGTAATTAACTTGGGAGGATTTGTACCCAGTTGTACTAGGTTTTGAGAGGTGGTCGCAGGTTGCACTCATGCAACATGTGACATCGCAGCTTGCTTCATTTCAGGGTGCGACGAAGTCAGTTAATGGGAAAAAATAGCTTCTTCGAGTTTCTTCTTGAAACTTGTTGACTTGGGGCCTTATCCTTGACCTCTAAGGGAGTTGGTAATCGATTCCTAACACCTTGGGAGGATCCCCTATCTCTCTCCTACCATATCTCAACCTATCCTATCCATACCCTATCCACTTAGTCCTATATAAGAGAAGCTCTACCCCTATCCAAAGGGAGGAAGTCTATGGTGTCTACATGTTGGTGAAATCACTCTTGAGAGATCCCTACTCATCCTTGAGAGACTCAAGCTTCCTTAAGGGGAAATGGAAAATGGCTTTGTTGGAGAAGGGTTGCAGCGTTAAGCCTCGGTTGTAGTTCTATATCTCTGCTATGTACTTCCCTATTTTTACAGTGATACAAATGCTTTCCACCAATATTGTTCATGTGTGTAATGATATTGAGTAGTTTACTTGCTTAACTGTTCACTTAGATCTATTATTGTATAGATGCCCTTTACTTGTTTCTCTTGTTTCTTGTCTTGACAGGTCTTGCAGCTTGGATCTGACGACCGTGAGACGTGGAGCAGCATTCAGGAGAAATGATAGCGAAGTGAAAGGTAAGACATCTAGTACTCGATCCTTAAGTAGATCTAGGAAATGCATTCGTAGCCTGTCTTATTTGTTCTAGACTCTCATTGAGCTAGGGAGATCCGGCTCGCGTTCGCTCGAGTGGATTGTCCAATAAACAAATTTGGCGACCATACTGGGGAATAATATATTGTCTTATTCTATAGTTGTCAATCTGAGAGTCGTTTTCAATTGATTGCTTGACACAAGCCTTTTATTTTCCATTTGCTTCTCGAGTTGATTTCACTACCAGATCTTCATATTGAAGACTCTGATTTGCTTCCTCTGAGTTTATACAACTCATTTTCAAACCATTCCATGGTTCATTGCTGGGAGATATGATTCATTTTTGAATTTAGACTTCGCCTGTCGCACCTGGTTAGTGGAAACAGAGCGACACTATGTCATTTTTGGCCTTTATTCTTTACCTGTTAGTCACTCGTCGCAGCCTTTTCATTGGTATACCGCGACGTCGTCGCACTTCCCGCATTGGTGAACTGCAATGTCGCATTGTGTACAAGCACAGAGTGCGCTGATTTGTCAAAATTTGGCATGTAGGCATCCCATCTCCATTTGCCAATTCTGAAGTTTGGTTTACTGTATGAACTCCCTCTGTGCTGCAATATCCAGCCAGAGATCCCATTCCTTGATTCGTGTATTGAGTGTTTGGTTTTGTTTGGGTTGATTTTGGGTTCCGTTTTGGACAAGTCTGAGGACCGGTAGTGGTGGGTACTCTTGTCTCCTCCACCTTCATCCGCTCACCCTTGCATTCCCTTCCTTCCCATTAGAGGAAATTTCAATTTAAAATGGGCCTTCCAAAAATAACACAAATTCCATGTCATCATGTATTAGCCAATCAAAATGTTTAAAATTCAAAAAGGGAGCACCTAAAAAAACTGGAGGGAAAAAATAAAAACTACTTTTTTGGATCGTATTTTCAACTTATCTCCGTGTTTACTCAAATTTCAAGCTGGAGGACTCATTGGATGCATAATTAAATTATACATCCAACAAGTACCCATGTTTCATAGTTTTAACAACATCCACGCCATGAAAAATCGAAAATACATTAAAAAACATGTTTTATCTCACTAGAAACACGTTTTTTAATGTATTTTCAATTTTTCATGGTGTGGATGTTGTTAAAAGTATGCAACATGGGTACTCGTTGGATGCATAATTTATTTATGCATCCAACGAATCCTTCCGATTGAAATTTGAGTAAACCTACAAGGAGATAACTTGAAAATACGATCCAAAAAAGTAGTTGTTTTACTCTCTCTCTACTATTATTTTATTATTTTCTTATTATTTTCCTTAGGAGGCCCATTTTTAACCCAAATTTTCTCTAATGATTCCTGATTTGATCATTACATTAGATCAACTTCCAGACCTCGTTTACATTATTTTATGAGCTTTGCTTGCTTGGTTTGCTTGGTACTGCTTGGTTTTGAGTTAAGTGTGTCTTTCAGCTTGATTGAGTGCTTGTCTTTTCTTGAGTTTTTTGAGTGCACCGAGTGTTGCAAGTAGTGTTTTCTTTTCATTCATTTAGATATGAAAGCTCAATTGTTATCAAGTTTATTCTTTGATGCATCTATCGAAAAGTTAAAAAGTGCTTCTTTCCCATAATTTCTTGAGTGTTTTTGAAAGAAAAACGTTCCTGCATTGGAATGTTTCGTTTATCATTCTTTTGGAAAATTGAATGAATGAATGATCATTTGTGTTTTTTTTGAAATATGAATCGCTCATCTTCTTGAAAGACTCAAGCTACACTTCCAATTTTGCAAAATTATTTCCATGCTAGGGAAAGATAGTTGCATTTTTTTATTTTTCATTGCTTTTAGGCCATTGAAAGTGAAATTGAAAAGCTTGCATAATCCATCTTAGAATTCTCTCTTTTCATTACCTAGTATCATTTTCATTTTGAAAAGAAAAAGAAAAAAAAAATGTTATGATTTGGATAGTAGTGTTGTGATTTTTTGTGTTTCGTTGAAAAAGGAAAAGAATGTTTCGGTATCAGATTTGATAGAATTGGGATTGTGTTGCATTGCATTGCTTTGGCAAAGTCATTGGAAAGAAAAAGAATATTTCTCCTTCCCATAGGTAGCATTCATCGAAATAAAAGCGTACTTTTCTCATGTAGCTAGGGCTTGCATTATGTTTTCGATTATGTACTCATCTCATGCATTCACCTAACCGTCCAAGATAAAATTAACAGTAGAACTAGGTAAAATTTTTAGCAACTTGTGTGTAAGTTAGAGACGTGTTCCGACGTCGTTAAGCGTGGCAGCTGTCGTTATTTTCCAGCACTGTATCCCGGGGGTATTGTAGTCTTCCACGTACTTATTGGTATATCGAGCTCCTTCATGTACCCACCAAGTACCATAATCTGTACTTGGCGTATATCGAAGGGTGTATCACGTACTCGGTAGTATATCGGAAGGTCTCTTGCCGAACAGTTGTGCATTAGACAGCACCACTATGGACTTGAGCTCCCACGTACCTTGCGTATATCGGGAGACACCATTAGGATTCCTGAAACAAACTGAGTTAACCATTTGGCCGTCTTGGAAAAGCAATACACCGAGAACAGCACTCGGGGAGATTAGCATGCACGTATTGTCCAGGTAATCGGGTATGCAGGAAAGGGTACGGTCCCAATCCTCCTTGTTGCGTCATATTGTCGGACCCTGTAGTATATCGTGGTTTGTGATGCCTTGATAATCCCGTGAGGTTCCAAAATTTTGAATCCACTCTGTCACATAAGTCTGCTTGTTGCCTTAGTTTGAGTAGGTTTTTCTGGATTGCTTTTCTTTTTAGCTTACCCTTAGGAGAAACGTTGTTTCAGCCACTCTAGCTGACTTTCCTGACGCTCTGGAGGATTTTCCCTGGAGAATATCCCGTAGGATCTTAAACTTATCACTCGAATATCCCCTTAATCTGGAGGTTATTTCGAGGGTAAGAATGGATCAGTGTAACACGGTCGTAGTCACTGAAGTGGAAAACCCCACTCTGAACGTTGGAGGACTTTTGTTTCTGCATACTCCTCCAGATCCACCTGCTTCTCATCCCTTGCAGGATGAGGAAGCACAAGTTCCCACTTCGCAAGACCTCTCTCTATTATGCCAGGAGAACTTGGATCGTTGGAATGGATAAACCGACCCTAGGATGACCCTACAGCAGCTGTTGGTCCTTCAACAACTTTCTGGACATCTTCTATTGGTCACGCAGTGGCTCATTTTTCCATCGCATCACCACCCAACTCGACTACTCCAGAGCTCTCTAGACCCTTCTACATGCCCGACCCTGCCAAAATCTTTGCACCTATTCAAGAACACTTGGATAGGTTACGTGTTAAGGGTAATGAAATTCAAAGACAAAGTCTCGAGCAAAGACCTAGGTATAGAGATACCTCAATTCATCTGATATCTTTTGGATCACTGGAACAATCTTCCCACCACGCGACGATTAACGAGACTGGTCAACCCTCGCAAGAGTCTAGTCCTGCACTTCAAGTGAATCAACCGGTCGAAGGATAATAGTCCAACACACCTGTTACTACCACGGTTACTTTACCAGTTCCTCCACCACCCCAAAATTCAAGGGGAGGATACTCCACTCCCCTGGATTATCTCATTGGTAATGTTATTACTACGGTAGCTAATCAACAACCTACGTTGGTTGAATCTTTGAATAGTGGTCAGTCTATTGTGGTTGGGGGGAAAACCCCATTTCCTAACCAGAACATAGGTGGTGGAATCCCCAACGGACCTCCCGTTGGACCTCCCCAACCCGCTAGACCATCCACCATGGGATTATCTCATGTTGGGGGGCCATCCTGTAACCCTACCCTCATGGAGTCAAGCGTATCCAAGTTCTGTTAACCCTGCACCGAGCTAATCTAATCCCGGAAACGCACCATACAGGATACCTTATCCCGAGAATCCATACACTCTATGGGGGAAATAGCCTATGTTGCAACATAGACCCCAACTAACTATCCCTCAAGCACCACCACCCCCGGTCGGTCCTCCCCCACCTAACTTTGGTGGAGGCCCACCTCATTTTACCAACAAATTCCCTCACCCTTCCGACGCTGGTGGGAATGGCCCACCACCCCCTCCAGGTGGAGGCAGCGGGGGACCACCCTATTATGGTGGAGGACCTAATTACTATGGTGGTGGTGGTGGTGGTGGAGACCCTCATCCTTCCGGCGGTGGAGGTGGTGGGGGCCCCCATCCTCCTGGAGGCGGATGTGGTCCACCACCCCCTCCAAGCAGAGGTAGTGGTGGGCCGCCTTATTACGGTTATGGACCCCCACCTCCTCCCATTGGTGGAAGCAGAACTCCACCTCCTCCTGGTGGTGGAGATGGACCCCCACCTTATTGGAATGGGCCACCTTATGGTGGCAGACCCCCTTACGGTCTGAGCAACACACCCCCCTACGGACAGTTTCCTCCTGGTACACCTTACGGTCATACTGGTCCTTACACGCCTTATCCATATTATCAATACGCCCAGCCTAGTCCACAGCTGCCCTTTTTGGCTACCTTGGACCTACTTGACCTATCTCGTTTAACCAACGACCCCATTTATCACAGAACTAATTGGTCACCTATTCTGGTGAAACTTCCGTCTGATATCCCAAAATTTGAAGGCAAGCCGGGTGAAGATCCTAAGAACCACGTGATGACTTACCATTTATGGTGTTCATCTAATTCCTTAATGGACGACTCGTTTCCTCTTAGATTGTTTCAAAGGACTCTCACTGGTTCGGCTGCCAAGTGGTACATTGAGTTGTCACCCCACTCTTTTCCTGATTTTGGCTCTCTTGCCATTAAATTTTTGACTCATTTCCAGCTACCTATATGGTATGAAACTGGTACCGAGCTTTTAACCTTGCTTTGTCAGAATACTGCTACTCATATTTTTGATCATATCCATGAGTGGTGAAGGAGACGTCGTCTCATCAAAGCTCCCATTCCATATCAACTCCTAGCAGATTGGTTTACGAAGTCACTCATCCCTGTCATAGCAAGAGATGTTGCCATGCGAGGTGCTGTCACCAAAGAACAAGCCATCGCGAGTGCCCATGTACTAGACCTAGTCTACACTCAATCTGGCACTTTGTTTGATATTCTTCCTGACACACCCTGTGACACTAACGATCCTACGAAACCACTTAAGGGACCCCAAGCCAATGGCATCATTGGATACCTTCACACCCAGCCTCCTCATCAAATTGTTGGTTCTTCGAACCCCCAGGGTTCATCCCCATTACCAACACAGGCTGGTCTCAGCACCACCAAGTCATCTGCTCCTACTGCTACTGAAGAAGTGAATTCTGTCTCATCAGCTTCACCTCAGAAGTCCAGCAGTAAGAAGAGAAACAAAGGAAAACCTAAGAATTCTTTTGCCCAGCAGGAACAAAAGAGCACTCCTGATGACACCAAACAGAAATGGAAGCTAAAATATCCTTGTTTACTGTGTGGAGATGATCACTTCTCTAAAGAGTGTCCCCATAGAGACAAAGTCCAAAAGTTTCTTAGGGGTAAACCCACTCCCGCAGTCCTCAACAACCTGTCTCCCGCTCAAAACCAACAGATGATTGCTCAACCTCCCCCTGCCCAGGGGGAATCATCCAATACTGCGCATGTTCTCATGGTGCGAAATGAGATGATCAATTTGAACACTTGCTCGCGATCATACGACACAGTCCCTTCAAAGGAACCTGTTGGGAGTAATGCTGAAAAAGCTTCCATCTCCTTACCTGATGTCACTATACCATCAACTTCTCTCACCATTGAGAAGCCATCCTTCGATTCAATATTGCAACCACCCATGGGCACAATTAGAAAAGATGTTTTTAATCCTAATGCTTCGGTGGCACATAATTACAATATCATAGAAGACTTGACACAAGCCCCTTGTGCCATGTCCACGCTGGAAGTTTTGCAGAATTGTCCCAATCAACGCAAAACTCTCCTTGCAGCAATCGGTGCAGTTGACCCTGATTCTTCGAATACCATCATGTTTCGACTTGACCATTTCAAGTCGAGGCTTTCCCATCAGCTCGCATTTCAAGTAGATGCAAACCTCGCTGGGAAAATTGTCCATTGTACCCTTCTGGACGAAGGCGCCTCTATGTCTGTCATGTTGATCGCCTGTTGGAGAGCCATCGGCTCTCCTGAATTGAATCATTCTCCCACCACATTGAAAGCATTCGACAGGTGTGGATTTCAACCTCATGGGCTCTTACAAGCTCTCACAGTCGAGCTAGGCGGAAAGACCATAACCATCAATGTGGAAGTGGTCTCCGCCCCAATATACTATAATCTCTTGCTTGGTCGCAATTGCTTTTATGCCATGTAGGCGGTAGCTTCTTCAGTCTTCCACACAGTGCAATTCCCCCACCAAGGATGAATTGTTACCATTGACCAATTAGATTTTTGCACGCCGGACACTACTACTCATCCTAGTGATCATGTTCCTTCCATTGGAAAAACGTCAAAATAGTATGAGAGTATAGGGGTTGGCCTTTTGAAAGATTCATCTCTCATGGGCGTTTTTCCCATTTCGGACCCCCCTAATCATGTTGCCTCTGTGAACATGATCTCCGTGGAGATTTCATCTCGCTCTACTGATACTTGGCTTGTACAGAATGAAGCCACAACACACCTGATTGGAGACACAATGCCTCTTTCACCCGCTGAACGTATTTATGAGGCTATCCAATCAACACCAGAGGACCACCTAACCATGGCCTCCCTATCTTGTTCTCTACAACAGGCATCATCCCTACCCGACCTCTTACTTCAGACTTTTCATTCAGATGAGTCCATCATGGAAGTTATGAATGTTGATGATGGCCCGTGGGATGACCTTCACCATAGGTCCTCTTTTCTTCCACCGTTGGAGTACATAGAGAACAACATTCACACCATCTTTTTCCCCAATATCTACCCATTCCCTCATTTTCCCATACTTACATGTCTTTCAGACACTAAGGGTAACCTAGCCAACATTGAGCCTACCACCCTGGTAGACATCTCAGTAAAACCTGGTGTAGTGGAACACATTCGCATAGGCTAGAAGTGTTCCCATGAAGAAATAGCTATGGGCACGACCTTATTCAAGCGATTTCGAGACATATTCGCTTGGTCCTATGAGGATATGCCTGGGATAGACCCTGCGATTATTTCTCACGAAATACAAACCTATCCCAACATCAAACCTGTACGTCAAAAGTTGCGACCGGTACACCCCTGGAAGACTACAGCGATCAAGGAAGAGATTGAAAAACTCTTAAAGGCTGGTTTCATTTATCCTGTCCCGTTTACGGATTGGGTCTCAAACGTCGTCCTTGTGAACAAAAAGCAGGGCACCATTCACATTTGTGTCGATTATCGGGACCTTAACAAGGCTTGTCCAAAGGACAATTACCCAACCCCTTCATTGACCAAATTATCGACAATTGTGCCGGAAGTGTCATCTTTTCATTCATGGATGGCTTTTCTGGTTACAACCAGATTGAGATCAACCCAAGCGACCAACATAAGACGACTTTCATTTGTCCTTGGGGGACGTTTGCATATCACAAACTCCTGTTTGGCCTTAAAAACGCTGGCGCCACATTCCAGCAAGCCATGTCGTATGCCTTCCATGATATTAAGGACTTTGTGGAACCTTACTTGGATGATCTCCTTGCTCATTCAAAGTTGCGTGAGTTCCACATGGATCATCTGACGACCATTTTCCTCAGATGCAAACGCTACAATATCCGTCTGAATCCTCATAAGTGTATCTTTTGCATTGAATCTGGACACCTCTTAGGATTTATCGTCTCGAAGGATGGGATCCGCATCGATCCCTTAAAGGTGGAGGCCATTGTCAACCTCCCACCTCCCACCACTGTGACGAAACTTCAAAGTATCCAAGGGAAGGCGACTTATTTAAGACGTTTTGTTTGTAATTTCGCGGAAAAGACTAAGGGGTACATGAGGTTTCTTAAGAAGGATGTCTCGTTCATTTGGGACTATCAAGCTCAAAAATCCTTCGACAGCATCAAACATGCCATCACGCATGCCCTCATAATCCAACTGCCGAATTATTTTCGAGATTACATCTTATATCTCGTTGCTTCTGCTACCACTATCGCCATGGTTTTGGTATAGGAGGATCAAAATGCCTAGGAACATGTAATATGCTATTCAAGTAAGGGTCTCACTAACACTGAAACTAGATATTCACATGTCAAAAAACTTGCTTTCACGGCGGTCATCGCCGTCCAAAAGTTCCGACACTACATCCTGCTCCGCACCACCACCATCATTGCTGACTCGAACCCCATGTACCACGTACTGACACGTCAGGTGCTTGGGAGCAAGTATTCACGCTAGATCGTGATACTGCAAGAATTTGATCTTCTTTTCGAGAAAGCCAAGTCCAAAAAGTCCTTAGTGTTTGCTGAGCTGATTTGTGACTTTTCCCATGCTGATGTAGAAGTTGAGCACAATGACTCCTTTCCAGATGAGTCACTGTTTCTCATCAGTACGATCGATCCATGGTATGGAGATATTTCTTTATATCTTCGAATCCAACGCTTCAACCCTCAACTCTCTCGTGATGACCGTCGTAGAATTCGTCACCATGCAAAGTATTATCTGATCATCAGTGATAATTTCTACCGCTGTGGCATCGATTCCATTCTTCGATGTTGTCTAACTCACAATGAGGCTGAACGCGTTCTGAATGACTGTCACGCTGGGGCATGTGGCGGTCACCTCTTTGGGATGGCTATAGCCTAGAAGATTTTGAGCGCGGGATATTATTGGCCTACTATCTTCAAAGATTATATTGAGGCCGTGAAAAGATGTCCTCCATGCCAACACTTCCATACGAAGAAGCACACCCATCCCGCCCTATAACACCTGGTTATTGCCGTGGGCCCTTTGTTAACACCCAAAAAGTGCTCACTACCTCATCTACCCCATTACATGACTCATTTGTCCATATTTCCTACCATATTTGCCTCCATAACCTTAAAATCCCATTAAAAAGCCTCCAAAAGGCCAAAATAGCCTCCAAAAGGCCACAAAACCATTAAAAAAGCCTCCAAAAGGCCAAAAAACCCCTTTTCCCCCAAAATAATCCAAAATTCCTCCAAAATAGCAAAAACCCTCTAAAAAGGGAATACAAAATATAAAAAAATAAGAAAAAGAGGAAAAAAGGAGGAAAAAACCCTATACAACTGACCTAAACCATATGGTTCCCAAAACCATGGGCCAGCACTCCACCACTAAAAACCTATAAATAGGTGATGGAGACCCCTCATTTCATATCCACAGTAAAATACACCCTTACTTTGCCAAAATCACTCTTGAAACCCTAGCTCACCCTTGAGCTACTTTCACCATTGAGTGCCCCTTTTGGCGCATTTCCAACCCTTTGGAGAAAGAGAAGGAGCAAAGCTGGAAGCTTGGAAGCAACCCTCCTAGATTGCTACAAGAGCTCCACCAACCTTCACATTGGAGGTATAATTAATACAAAAACCATTTTTATTATCTTGTCTTGTTTATTTTATGCACATGTTTAGAATAATTACCATTTTAATGTTTTAGTACTTTCATTTAATGTTTTTCTGAACTGCTACTAAGGAGTCCATTCTCCTTAGTAGGTGCTCATTTGCACAAGCTAGGGTGAAAACCCTAGCTATAGTTTTGGCGACTCCGCTTGTGTTTCTTTTGAATTTCTGGTTATAGTTTTAAAGTTTTAAACGTTTTTAATTTTCTGCAATATTTTTCTGTTTTTTCCTTTCGGCTGTCCCTTTCGGCTGCCGTAAACCACGTCTTTTACCCACCGCAGTTGCGTTCTGACCGCATCGTTCAGGCATTTACCTGCGATTCGACCGCGGCTCTCAGACTGTTTCCGGTGACCTGTCAGCGGATTCAAGTCTGTTACCTGCGATCCGACCGTGGCTATTCGCTTGTTTGGTGCGATCTGACGGTGGTTGTTAACCATTTTCCCGCGTCCTATCTACGGCTTTCAGCCATTTTTCTGCAACCCGCCGGCGTCTTTAGGCCATTTTCCCGCGTCCTGCCTATGGCTTTTAGCCATTTTTCTGCAACCCGCCGGTGTCTTTAGGCCATTTTCCCGCATCCTTCCTGCGGCTTTCAACCATTTTTCTGCAACCCGCCGACGTCTTTAGGCCATTTTCCTGCGTCCTGCTTGCGGCTTTCAGCCATTTTTCTGCAACCCGCCGGCGTCTTTAGGCCATTTTCCCTCATCCTGTTTGCGGCTTCCATCCATTTTCCTGCAACCCGCCTGCGGCTTTCGACCTATTTCCAGCGGTCCGACTGCATTTTTCGTCCAAAATCTCGCAACCTGTCTGCGACTGTTGAGTTGTTTCCTGAGGTCCGACCGCCCAGAATTGCCACAGACCCGCGATCTGTTTTCTGCACTTTTTTCCTGTTTTGAACCCAGCACTTTGCTGCACTATTTTCTGCACCTGCACAGCCATCTGTCCTACCTACAGCCATACTTCCCTACAGCCTTTTATGCAGCTTTATTTCTATTCCATTTACAGAATAGTCTTTCAAAATTTCAGCATTTTAATTGAAAAAGAGAAAATTTTGCATTTCAAAGTTTAAATTCTGTATTGTTAGTAAGAAAGTTGCCCACCCTAGTGGCACTTTTACTTGGGTTCATCATCATCTCACACGCACACACTCTGTCACCTAATTCAAGTGAGCCCTAAAAAACTACTTAACACAACCAACATTCTAACCCCAATTGGGGAACACATAAGAATTTTTGTAGTTAGGTAGGATCGGGGGGATAGGCATCCAAATAACACCCCTCGGTTGCTTACACTTGAGACATAGCTATTGTCCATTAGGGAACCAAAATTCCCTAGTATTTTTTGGCACGGTCACAACCAGTTTATCAGAGGGCCTCTCCCCTAGGAGGGTTGAAGTCGCCAGACTGGTTCCGGAGGCCTGAGTGGAATACCGCAATCCATTCAGTAACCGAAGGCTACCTTTCGCAGTTCTCAGGGTATCGCTATATGGGGATACCACGGTGATAGAACCAAATGGTAGATTCACCTTTTTTGGACGTGTCATGAACGGGGTATCTTAGTTGCCTTTCTTTTAGGATTGACTACCCGGTGTCCCTCCCGGTAGGGGGATATCTTTAGCCACTTGGATCTACTATCCATATTTTCTGACTTGGATTTCATCACCTTGCAGAGGATATGTCTAGTTGAGTCAGAATATTATTTAGCTAGGTGTTTGCATGCTCCCTTACCTCCTTTTGGTCTAGCGAGTCCACCATTTTTATTTTTAGGAAACCTGCTGCTTGTTGGTATTCTGACCATATCTGTTGATACTCCACTTATTGTAGCACAACTGTTATAGTAAGTGTTTTGAGTTGGTTGTTGGCCTGAGTGCCATATTTTTTGAGCTCTCCTTCTACACACTCGGTTGCATTAGGGTTTTTGAGCTATTTTTCACTCAACACAACCCCCAGATATTTGACACCATCTATCACCATTGAGTCCCCGAGACATTCTCGACGCCTCCGGGGCGAGCCCCCACAGCACGGTTCACTTGACACCACCCGTCATAGACATAGATCTTCATCACTTGATACCACTCATCAAAGATCTCGAGCCTTGTCACTTGAATCCACTCGTCAATGGCATAGAACTCCGTCACCCGAGCTTGATGCCCCTTATTTTACCTCTAATTTTGAGGCAGAGTCCGAGAACCCCATTTACACTGCACCAACCAGCCCCATGGCTGGCGTGACTTCCACCCCTTTCTTTGTAGGGACTATTGGTGGAGCATCCACCACCACACCTGCTTTGGGTATGCCCTCAATGGGGCCCACATCTACCATTCTGATCATTACAGCCATTCCAGTAGTTGGTGTACCCATTCCCACTCCATCAATGACTCACACTACCCTTGGTGGTGCAGGACTGTCCCATACCACTTTCGTTCCTCCACTTGGGGGCAACATCCCAAACCTAGCCCCTCCACTTGGGGGCATTGGCCCCACCATGGTCACACCCACTAGTATGTCACATCCTTCTACTAGTTTGCCATTCATGGCTAGCCTCAAACTTCCTGACCTAGCTAGACTGACTAACGATCCCATCAGACATGACCCTACGTGGCCTCACATGCCTACCAAGCTCCCCTCCGACATCCCTAAGTTTGAGGCCAAGGCAGGTGAGGATCCCCAGAACCATATTATGTCCTTCCATCTATGGTGTTCCTCCAACTCCATAGTGGACGACTCTGTCCGCCTCCATCTGTTACAGCGCACCCTCACTGGCTTTGCAGCTAAGTGGTACATCGAGCAGCCGCACGGGACCCATGCCACCTTTATCTCCCTTGCCTCGACTTTCCTGCAGTTCTTTCAGTTACCTGTCTGCTATGACGCAGGAGTTGAGATCCTACTGTCTTGCAGACAGAACACGGCTACCCACATCACTAACCACATTCATGAGTGGCGTCGATGCCGCAGCCTCTGAAAAATCAACTTAGATGACCGTATCTTCTTAGATTGATTTCTAAAATCCCTACTTCCTGTCATTACCAAGGATGTGGCATCCGAACGACCCCAGTCCGAAGAAGAGTCCATCCTCAAAGCCCAACAATTTGACCTCATTTACGCCCAGTTGGGTTATCTATATACCATCATACCTGACACCCCTCGCGACGATTCTTCCCAACATGATGTGCCGGGGGCATGCCATGCTGCAGACAGCATCATTGGTCGTGTTGCCTCGCATCCCCAACCCTTTTCCATAGCACGTCCTAGCCATGGCCCCAACCTTTCGTGGGCTACATCTCAATCCGGAGCAACCAATTCGTATGCTCCCATGGCACATCACCACCATTCCCACGGACCCTCCTATTCACCTCAGTGCTTTGGTCATGCATCCCCCGCTTACGCCCCCCCGGTCGCACCTCAGCCATATTACCACCCACAGGCTGCACCGGCTCCTGCGTCCTCTCAAGCCCAACCCGCTTATTACCTGCCATAGGCACCCCCTGCGACAAACCCACAACCCGTTCTGTAGACATATCAGCAACCCCCACAAGGTTCAGCACCTGTGTAGCCTCCACCTGCTTATTATCCACAGCAGCCTGCTCCCGCACCTGCACAACCCCAGAACCCACCTGCTGCCCAAGGGCAAGTCTACGCCCAATAGAATCCGCAGCATAACCAAAATAACTAGTGCCAACAGGGCCAGTAAAACCGTGGCAAAGGCCGTAACTGTGGGAACAACCCCCCTCCAGACCAAGGCAGTCAACCTCCCAATCCCCCAAACAACAATAACGTGGCACCAGCCAACCAGAACCCTGATCGGTTGCCCAAGCAGGCCAGGAATCCTAATCTGCGACCAAACCATCCTTGTTCTATTTGCAGGATCTATGGCTGCTATACACATGCTTTCCCACATTTGGAGCGGGCTTGGCAACTCTGGACTGATGATGCCCATCGCCAAGGGCACGTGGCTCCTCAAGCGCCACCCAACCCCCCACAACCTCAGCATCAACCTTTGGTGCTGCAAAACCCCTTACCAACCCAAGGTGCAGTGAACACTCAGCCGTTGGCTCCCCCTCAAGGCAACGCACCACCACAACAGCAGATCACTTATGCCGCTCCTGATCAACCCATGTTAGACTCAGGAACCCACCACTTGTTAATGATGTCATCCACCGATGTCAATCTCCAAACCCATCGGAACTAATATGGCTCCACCCTTGAAGCCTCTCCCGTTGACAAAAGCACTAATGCTCATCCCACTGATCAGACGTTACGTATACCTCTGGCTCCACTAGATGGCACCTCCAAAGCTCCTCGCTTCCCACTTCGTCGCATCAACAATAATCCCAATGCTCGCACTACGTCAAATTACAACATTGTAGATGACTTAGCCCAATCTCCTGCAGCCATGTCTACGTTAGAAGTCTTAAAAAACTGTCCTTCACAGCGCAAGACTTTGCTCTCCGCCATTGGTGCTATTGACCCAAATGATTCATGACTGATGGCCTTCGATTTGGACCAGTCCGAACCACGCCTGCCTTCCACTTTAGCATTCCAAGTTTCTGTTTCCGTTCGAAATCTTGTCATCCATAGGTGCATTATAGATGAAGGTGCCTCTACATGTGTTATGTCCACATTCGTTTGGCAAAAGTTGGGATCCCCTCCTCTCCAGCAATCCACCACTGCGTTGCGAGCCTACGATGGCCGTTCGGCTCAACCCCAAGGTCTCTTAGCTAATGTCCCCGTCCAGTTGGCTGGAAAAACTATGCTCATTGACATAGAGGTCATCAATGCCCAACTTGATTATAACCTCTTACTTGGCCGTAGCTACATGTATGCCATGCGGGCGGTTGCCTCATCCGTTTTTCATACCATGATGTTCCCCCATGACGGACGCGTTGTCAAGGTCGACCAACTCACCTATTACGATCCCAATGCCCCCGCTGCACCTGAAAATGTTCTCCCCATGGTTGAACAACTTGTTTGTGGTGCCACTACCTCGTTTGTTTCCTCTCTGGGACCCGGAGTTTACTCAGATATGCCGATGACCTCAACATTTCAATCCATTCCTCCCCCATCACCTACGCCCGAAGTATCTGACCTATGTACCCTTTCCCACAATACACAAACACCCACCAATCAACCGCCCTTGTTACCCAAACCACCATTGGTACCTAGTCACATTGGTGTTACACCCACCCACACAATCCCCTTCCTATTCCCTCCCTCAGGAGTAGTAAGCGCCCCGGTTATGGCTACTCTCAGCCTCCCCGGGTTAACCTTAGGATTACCCGTGTGGTATATTTCGCCTCCCGTTCCCCTGTCGACACCAAATGTCATCCTTCAACCGGTGCAGCCCATTGTCACTACTAGTCAACCACTTCCCGGTGTCACTACCCCTTCGTCATCTACGAATCCCCCTCCTCTTATCAAGCCCACTGGGGGCAGAGGCCCACAACCATACACTGTTGTACCCCCTCCCAAGACAGTAAAACCCCCCCGTGTTTCATGCTCCTCCCAAATGCTCGTTGTGTGATGAGTTAGGCCATCCAACTCATCAATGTCCACAATTATCTGCATTATAGGAACACATGCAAATGCTTGACGATGACCCCAACATCCCAGTTGTCGAACTCGATCCAACCCCTAAGCCTTGTGATAAATCATTGCGTACCAACCACCCTTGTGCAATATGCGATGTTTACGGCCATTACTCACATCACTGTCCTGATCTCCCAGATTACAGAGTAGCTCTCTACGAGATGACTAATTTGGAACTTGAGACGACACCCCCCACAATTGAGGAGATCCACCCCCGCGTATCACCCTCACCCGGAGAGATTAACACCATTTATATGATCTCTTCAACTACCACTCCCTCGTCAACCGATTTGACAACTCAAAGTTTCCACAATGATGAGGAGATTCTAGAGGCTCTCACTGCCTCAGATTATCCTTGGGAAGACATGCACCATCATTCCTATTTCCTCCCAGAAGCGTCCTCCTCCACCACAGCTACCCAATTCGTGGTTGAGTCCAAAGATTTCCTTCCCACCAAAGTCGACTGGTTTAAGGATCCCATTCCTGCTCCTGATGCCTTTGAAGGGGGGTAACATGGCCAACGTCTCACCTGTAATCCACATCGATATCTCTGACCCACCTGGTGCTCTTGAAAGCATTACATTAAGAGCCTCCTGCAGTGAGTATGAGATTGGAGAGTACAAAAAACTTTTCCAAGAGTTCCGCGATGTCTTTTCCTGGTCCTGCATCGAAATGCCTGGTCTTGACCCCACTATTATAGAGCACCAGATTGACACAATAGATTACCTCGACCCTGGGATAGGGGGCATGATCAATCATTTTGAACCTTCCCCATCAAATCTATCTCAGTGTTTCAATGATCCCATTGTTCAAACCAACACATATGTGATCCACAATCACAAACCCCATGCACATAGCATGAGGATAGGTCATTAACCTTGCTCACTTTTTCACATGCGCGATCTCAACCATTTTTGAGGTCACATATCACCTGTAGATTTGATTTGATTTGATACACCTAGTATTCTTCCCCCGTGGGTAATCATTTCTCCCCACCACTGCATCCTTGGCTTGGTGGGCTCACCTTTATTTGCAACCATTTTTTAACTTAGTTATTTCCTTTGACCATTTCGGAGTCCTTATGACATCTGTTTTTTGCACCATTTGCACCATCGGATTCATATTTCCGTGCCCGTGATGATGCTTGAGATCATTTCTCGCTCTCACCCAAAACTTTTTGAGCATTTTTCTAGACACCACTAGTTGCCTCGGTTTGCTTGCCACTTTGGCTGCTCTCCGTTTTTTATATATTTTATATCATCGGATTCATTTTTTCGAGCCTATGATGATGCTTGAGATCATTTCTCGCTCTCACCCCCATATTTTTTGGGTTTTTTTCCAAAACACCCCCGTCACCTCGGTTTGCGTGCCACATAGACCGTTATCCATTTTTGACACTTTTTATATTGCCGGATTCATTTTTTCGAGCTCATGATGATGCTTGAGATCATTTCTCACCCTCACCTGGTACAGTTTCAACATTATGTCCCGACACCTTGCTGCCTCCATTTGCGCACCACATCGACCACCATCGGATTGTTCCATATTTTTACATGAGCCATTCACTCCTGTCATACTGCAATTATTTCATTATTTTTCCACCATTCATCATCCCGCAAGGAGGCCCACCAGTGTTCCCCCCTTCCCTCGTTCTTCATCATAAAAAATGTTCCTTGATTGAGCACTTCCTCCTTGTCTGACCATTCCTTTTGTTCGGTATAATTTTATCCCTTTTTCGGGCCGGCTAAGTCCTTTACGAAAAAGGCACTTAGGGAGTTTCTGTTAAGCTCTTTTATGACTCCTAAAACAATGAAAAGATCGCCGAGCAATCTTGCTTCCTTTCATGCTCGTTAAAGTACCTAAAAGGGCGTCTATCTGGTATAAGTTTAACCCTTTTCCGGACCTGGTAAACTAATTACGAAAAAGGAATACTCTAGTCACACCGGCTAGAAGAGTTCTTCATTGCATCCTTTTATGCTTCTTCGGGCCTTGGAGACTAACACACGAAAAAGAAACCCCCTGGAGTCTTCTTATCGCTTTCAGACTCTCTAAAATTGAAAGCAACCACGAGCATGAACTATCCTGGGCTCGTACAAATCCACATGACAATACCATTCCATTATTTCAGAGTCTTCTTATCGCTTTCAGACTCCTTAAAATTGAAAGTAATCACAAGCATGAACTGTCCTGGGCTCATATAAATCCACACGACAGTACCATTTTACACACACTTCTTCTAGTTCCTTAACCCATGAAGAAGTCCCCCCGTGCCTCCTGACACTATGATCGATCATCTCGGCAGTACCCCCAATCAGGTCGCCTTTGTTCAGAGTATTCTGCAGTCTCCTACCATTTTACACTAGCTTGAGTATCACTCATCCCAATCACTATCCTTGATCCATTACAGCTATGATCCCTTTCCCACCTGTCAGTTTCATATGCTGGCTAATCACCCCCACCATCATACTCTGAACAGAGGAAGTTTGAGTCCACCCACTCTACTTTCCCAGTTATCCCCCACAGTCTGTCAGTCCTACCATCAGTACTCTCATACTTCGGTTCTCCACCTCGTGCTCCTATCAAGGAAACATCATTGCCTTGCTAGTTGCAGGCCTCCCTCTGTCGATGACAGCCCCTCTATTCCAGAGGATAGACCCAGAGGTCCCTACGCCTTGGACCCATCACCATCAGTGGTGAGTGCCTACGGACCATTTTGAGAGGAGTCATCATTGCCTCTCTGAATGGTCAACACCTTGATCGCATCATTGAGAATCACACAGGGTTTATATCCCTTCAGTTATTGGTTGAAGACCCCGAATTTCCCTTGACTCTAGCACATTGGTGAGTCACTTTGGAACGCCCAGTTATATGTTCCCGTGGATGTCTGGGTTGCGTTGGCGATTGTATTCGAAAGCCATCAAGTTATATGCTTCCTTGAGTACCCAATTCAGTTCCAGTTCAGTGTACCATTGAGAGTATGACCCCTTGTCACTATGATCCAGCAGCTCATCAGTTCCTCTGGTACCACACTCAGTAGCACTATTGTATTTCCAGTGTATCATTTCTTCAGCTCAGACATGGTCAGCCCAGCAGTATGTCCTAGATTTGTGTCCCCTCTGGACCCTTATGATGTACACAGTGGTTCCCTATGTATCCTACAGGTCCCCCTTTTTGGGCCTCGCAGTCATTTTTTATGTATCTTGATATGAGCATGGGTATGCCCGCCTTGTCCATATATTGAGATTCTGCCTCATTCATTATTTGAGGCCATGTATATTTTAGGTCCCCATATTTTGGACCCCATTGTTATTATTGATATGAGCATGGGAATGCCCGCCTCGTCCATATGTTCAGATTATTCCTCATTCATTATTGAGGTCATGTACTTTCAATTTTTGCAGTTTGTTCGGGACTGTTTGTTCCGGGCTCTAGTTCATTCCTTCTCTTCTCCACACCCCAGGAAAACCATAAAATACTTATGATGTCTATCGGCCATATGATGAGCTCCTGCCCTCACACATCAGGGGGGCAATCTGTTAACACCCTAAAAGTGCTCTACCCCATTACATGACTCATTTGTCCATATTTCCTACCATATTTGCCTCTAGAACCTTAAAATCCCATTAAAAAGCCTCCAAAAGGCCAAAAAAGCCTCCAAAAGGCCAAAAAACTTCCTTTTCCCCCAAAATAATCCAAAATTCCTCCAAAATAGCAAAAAACCTCTAAAAAGGGAATAAAAATATATAAAAAAAGAAGAAAAAGAGGAAAAAAGGAGGAAAAAACCCTATATAGCTGACCTAAACCATATGGTTCCCAAAACCATGGGCTAGCACTCCACCACTAAAAACCTATAAATAGGTGATGGAGACCCCTCATTTCATATCCACAGTAAAATACACCCTTACTCTGCCAAAATCACTCTTGAAACCCTAGCTCACCCTTGAGCTACTTTCACCATCGAGTGCCCCTTTTGGCGCATTTCCAACCCTTTGGAGAAAAGAGAAGGAGCAAAGCTGGAAGCTTGGAAGCAACCCTCCTGGACTGCTGCAAGAGCTCCACCAACCTTCACATTGGAGGTATAATTAATACAAAAACCCTTTTTATTATCTTGTCTTGTCTATTTTATGCACATGTTTAGAATAATTACCATTTTAATGTTTTAGTACTTTCATTTAATGTTTTTCTGAACTGCTACTAAGGAGTCCATTCTCCTTAGTAGGTGCTCATTTGCACAAGCTAGGGTGAAAACCCTAGATACACCCCTTTGCAAAATGGGGCATTGATTTTATGCATTGTAATCCTACCTCATCCGGGGGGCATAGTTACATCATCGTAGCTGTGGCTTACTTCATAAAGTGGGCCGAGGCAATGACTACATACCAAAACGACGGCAGAACACCGCACTCTTCATGTTCAATCATGTAATAGTGTGGTTTGGAGTTCCTCAGGATATAGTTACCGATCACGGTTCTCACGTTCAGAACCATATGGTTGATGAACTGAGCGATAGATTGGGTTTTCGACATTAAAAACTCAACACCTTACTACCCGTAGTCCAATGGACAGGTCGAGGCCATTAAAAAGGTCTTGAAAACTATGGTCCAACGGATGGTAGGTATGCACAAGTCCAACTGGCATAATAGCTTGAATATTATGACGAAATATCTTTGGGTGAACCCCGTAATGGGATTTACCTGAAGAGGTACTATGCCTGACCCTCTCATGCATATATTTTCTTGTATATATTGTACATGGCATGCTTGTGTGTTTTTGTGTGGTGTGACGCACTTGTTTTTGAGTGTCTTTAGATCTTGTTTTCGATTCTCATACCATGTTCTATCTGCGTGTGTAGATGGCAATGTGTTATGGATTCGCGAACAGCGCCAACCAGCATACCCGTAACCTTGCCTCGGCAGCCTGGGTACTGTATTCCGCAACAGGTGAGCTCATCAGTTCAGGAGGAAGTTGCCTTGGATTCGCAACCAATAATGCCGCAGAGTATCTGTCGGTAGTTGGAACCTTAATCGATGCAATTTCCTTGGGTATGAACCACATTGTCATCCACATGGATTCTCAACTGATGGTTTCCCATCTTAACCGGGTTTACACTATCTGTGATCCTACTCTAATCCATCTCTTTAGATGGTTTCATCTCTTGGAAAGGTCGTTTGAAACCATTTAATACCTGCACATTCCACGAGATTTAAACACAGTTGCTGACTCGATGGCCAACTTCATTCTAGATTGGTACATCGCACACACATGATACTCATAACATGTAAAAGCATTCAGAACATGTAAATAATGCACAGTATAGAAGCAAGCATATAAACAAGATCACATCATTATTTTTTGAAACACATAATGTATAAATCGTCAGACTGTCTGTATATATATATAATCTCAAAAAGGTAGTGCTGATACAAAAATATGAAGCCCAATAGATTTCAGTAAGTCTCTACAAAATCTGAAGCTTTGCAGCTTTCAATAGTACAAAATCTGAGGCCTCTAAGCTCTCAGTACACACACAATGACAACATGTGGCCTATCGCCTGGCCCGTACAACCCTAGGTGGTCTAGCAGCCCTAGCTAGCTGAGTCTGGAAACAGTCCACTGCTCTTGCAATTTTGCGAAGCAGTGCATTGAAGCGCGTAGTCGCTCCAACCATGTGCACTTGCATGGGCCGCGACACCTCATCTGTCGTCGGCTCAGGAACAGTTAGTGTCAACCCACTTAGGTTGGCGTAGACTCTGTCCATCTCCACGATGGTAGCATGCACAACTGGATCCACCATCGCTCCCTCTCCTCTCTCTCTCCTAGCCAGAAGAGAGGTCCCGATTGGTCATATAGGCCCCACATCTACACACACATGTTGTTCACCTGTCAGCACTATATCAAAAAAATCATAAATGCACAAAACTTAAAAAGTTCAAGGGTCGTTTATTCTTACCTAGGTCTCCCCATGCTGCTCCCTTAGGCAGCGACAAGTATGGGTCATCTGTGAAGTCTGTGCCGCTATATGGAAAGTCCTCCACCATCAGTAACTGGCCTACTATCCAAGTGAAGAACTCATGAGGGAATCCGATGATAGGACCCCCACCATGCCGAGCCATCACATCGGTCCACTTGGCCATGTGTGGATCTCTGAGGTCCCTATCCTCTAGTGGTACCCGAGGACGCAAAAGGGGAACCCATTCCAGCAAGAACGAGATCACTATAGAACCATAGCCGAACTATTTGAGCTCTCCCCGCCAACACTTTGTCAGCTTAGCTCGGACATTTGCGAGGACCCCTCGCACCAGTTGAATATCTTTGGAGACAAACAGTCCTCTACATAAAGCATCTACGCTCTGGCGGCTAGGTGAGGAGCTTGACTCCCCACCATCCTCGTAATGGTGAATAAAATGGCCCACAATGGGTGCTCCCATACATCTTTAATGCAAATATTCCCACTAGATGCATGGGAGTTGGGACCACAATGATGTCGGATCAAATCTTCCATGGTTCGATCACTCCCACGTGATCCAGTGAGTGTCACATTGTCCCCCCTTCGGGACAAACTAGTCCGAAAATGGATTTCCTCGACATCTATTTGAAGCTCATGCTCACCAATCAAGAAGTACTACTGGGTCGCATCCCAACATTGGAGCATAGGGTTTAGTAGTGGAAGTTGGGATCTCATCCCCTGAATGCGGAAGAACTTGAGAAGCCCACAGTTTCTCAAAGCTTCCACACAATGTGGATCATTTGCATCTTGTTCATCATCTAATTCATGTTCCCTTTCCAACCATTCCGAAACCATTTTGGATGCTTAGAACCTATCAATAGGAAGTTTTTAACAATGTTAGGACTTGCTTCACCCATTGGAAGTGTTTCTTTTGAGTTTTGTTTGAGTTTGGGGATGGATGTCGCAGTCGTCGCACCCCATTTTTGCAAACAAGGTGACATCGTCGCAGTCCATGTATATTCCATTTGCGACGACTCGGTCTCATCGCAGTTCCTGAAAGGGCCAATTGCGACGAGCCGAGGGCGCAATGGCCCTTCCCAAATCAAGCCAAAGCCCAAAAAAATGACTGAAAATCAAAATTGTAAACGACTACGATTTTGCTGGCTGAAGTTTAGGGTTACCTATTCCTGATGGCAGGTGAAATGGCTGATCGTAGCTCCTGGAATCGACAAGTGAATATCTGGCAGCAAATGGCACTATTCCTCCCAAATTTGGCAAATAGAACAATGGTGACTATATTTGGTTTTTATTTCTATTTATAAAACAAAATGGAATATTCCTTTTTCAAATATTTGATGTCGTTATGCTATTTGCTATAGTTTGGATCAGTTTTATTGTATTTGAACGTTCGGTTGACTATCTGACCTAGTTTCTAAGTGTGCAGGAGTTGTGAAGTGCCTTTCTACGCCATTTTCATTTTGGAACGGTCATTTAAGGTATGAACACCCCTTGTGAGTTTTTGTCATTTACCCATTTTTTCATAGATTGCAATTAATGAGCTTACTCTTTGTTCTTTCTCGTGCTCTTGAAACTATTAGAATACATTATCGAGTTACGATTTATCACTTTTTCGGAATCGTTAAACTCCTACGGAAAAGGAACCCCCCAGAGTCTACCTTTAAGCCCTTTTCAGGCTCTCAAAATATGAAAAGATTTCCAAGCGAACTTGTCGCGTTCACGCTTGTAAAAGAATTTGAATGGTTGTCTTCCTGGTGATAGTTTACCCCTTTTTCGGACCAGGGGGCACTAGTTATGAAAAAGGTATACTCTAGCCAATCATGACTGGAAGAGTCCTCTCCTGCGTTGTTTTACCCTTTTTTCGGGTGATGAGGCTAACTTTACGAAAAAGGACCATTGGAGTCTTCTTTAGATCTTTTCAAACTCTCTAAACATGAAATGACGACCGAGTTTACCTTCTATGGACTCATTAAACTCTTACATTGAAGGCCCCACCATGGGACGAACCCCTCCTATCCCAGGTTCGAAAAATATTTGGGATTGGACTCATCTATGAGATGAGCTATATTGAGCATCTGGATACCCTCATCAAGCTCGTAAAAAACACATGAGGCACTCATCGTTCATGATGGAGAAAAAGGAAAGCTTTTGTGTTACGTACCTTGTTAGTGGCAATATGTAGTCGTTCTTGAACATGGCACTCATCTGCATTTGCATATAGCACTTGGATCATCTGTTTGTCCTCGAGTCCCACTTATTTCCTGAGTCTTGTTACCTCTTTGAATCATTCAAAGAAAGCTTCCATCATCAGTCGCCTTATGAATTTGTGTCGCACTTGTCATGTCAATACTGCCAAGTCATGCCATACCCATGTTCAAGAATATGTCCATCATTTATCATCTGCAGTCAGTACACCCGCCATCATGTCGGTCTCCTCTGAGTCAGTCTTGCATATTACTGTACCATCCGATATACTCTATACATTTTTGTCGTGTTTCATGTCGATTGATGGGGGATTCATCATGGCCCTCCTTCGATGGATTCATCCTTGTCGACTTCAACCCATCATCCAAGTATTGAATATAGAAACCAATCAAGTACCTTGGCCATGCATGCCTCAATGGCAGGTTACCTCGCTTTCAACATGAGTTTACATCATTGACTCTTGATTGAAATATTTCATCTTGCGTTCGACTTCAACTCATTTATTCACGCTCGATGATATGTAATGTGACACCTTGGGAATCATTGACATCAATGGGGATCTCCCTTGCGCTTGTTAATGGTTTACATCAATGGCCGGTAATCAAGTGGTTTCTGCCATGTTTGACATCAAGACATTTGTAATCACATGGATAGATTCGTATCATTGCGGGTTTAGCTTGAAGACCCTTGGAAGTCATGTTTTACCCAGGTTGCGATGGAGTCTGTATTGAGTTATATCACACAGATCCACATTTGTATTGGTCGTGGCTATGTTATCATCTCATCATGGATCTACACTTGTGTATAGTAGCTATGATTGTGTTCAGTCGGTCATTACTACCATGGATCTACATTGTATTGGTCGGCAGCCATGTTGTACTTCATATGATATTGTCAATTTAGAGTCAGTTGTACTGCAGCAGTGTCCTTCGTTCGACAAGTCTGTATCCATTTCTTCTATCAAAGCACTTCACCTGTCTATCTTCAACAACTTCATGCTTTGGGGGGCATTTTGTTACACCCAAACTCTACCCATCATGAGATTCAGTGTATACACCCCTGAAGATATCTTGACTGAGTAATTAACCTGGGAGGATTTGTACCCAGTTGTACCAGGTTTTGAGAGGTCGTCGCAGGTTGCACTCATGAAACATGTGACGTCGCAGCTTGCTTCATTTCAGGGTGCGATGAAGTCAGTTAATGGGAAAAAATAGCTTCTTCGAGTTTCTTCTCGAAACTTGCTAACTTGGGGCCTTATCCCTTACCTCTAGGGGAGTTGGTACTCAATTCCTAAAACCTTGGGAGGATCCCCTATCTCTCTCCTACCATATCTCAACCTATCCTAGCCATACCCTATCCACTTAGTCCTATATAAGAGAAGCTCTACCCCTCTCCAAAGGGAGGAAGTCTATGGTGTCTACATGCTGGTGAAATCACTCTTGAGAGATCCCTACTCATCCTTGAGAGACTCAAGCTTCCTTAAGGGGAAATGGCAAATGGCTTTGTTGGAGAAGGGATGCAGCGTTAAGCCTCGGTTGTAGTTCTATATCTCTGCTATGTACTTCCCTATTTTTACAGTAATACAAATTATTTCCACTAATATTGTTCATGTGTGTAATGATATTGAGTAGTTTACCTGCTTAACTGTTCACTTAGATCTCTTATTGTATAGATGCCCTTTACTTGTTTCTTGTCTTGACAGGTCTTGCAGCTTGGATCTGACGACTGTGAGGCGTGGAGCAACATTCAAGAGAAAGGATAGCGAAGTGAAAGGTAAGACATCTAGTACTCGATCCTTAAGTAGATCTAGGAAATGCATTTGTATCCTGTCTTATTTGTTCTAGACTCGCATTGAGCTAGGGAGATCCGGCTTGTGTTTGCTCGAGTGGATTGTCCGATAAACAGGAGGCATCAAAATTATGATCTTAGGAGTCTTGTAGAGGTAGCAAAGGAGAATCTTGGAAGGAGGTGCTATCATCTTGGACATCAAGGGGTAACATTGTAATTATCTTCTCTATCTTTCATAAATATAACTTGGCTTATTCTCCCATATCTTGTCTCTTATCTTTTGATGCATGATATGTTATTATAGATTAAATCTGGAACCAATACATCTATTGCTTGGAGGTTTTTTTCTTTTGTCTTGCTCAAATAGGTTCAACCTTTGGAGATCAAATTTGAAGTTGGAGCTAGGACAACCAATGAACTAGAGGTAAATCTCATAGTTTCCTTTCCTCCTGATGCTTGATTATCTATGTATTGTGTTAGATCTAGGATAATAAATAACCATTTGTTTTGTTTATGCCTTAGATTAAACTTTTAGAGACTTAGTTTAATATATGAGTGGGTTTAACTATCCGTAGGACGAATTATCTAACACAGAAATTGGTGTCTCCACTGGGGAAATCCCAGGTTTAATTTGCCATCAAATCTCTAAGATTTGATCTCCTACCTCTGCAACTATTCAATTTTTTATCTTTGTTTGTCATCCCGATCTTCATTATTGGGCTCTCTAAGTCTTAAAACTTCAAAAGTTGACAATTTCCATCTCAAACCTTCGCCCTTGCCTCTCTACAGTGAATTTTCGTGCCCCTCCTGTGTACCACATAGCAAAAATACTTGAATTTTCGTGCCTCCACAGTAGACTAGAGCGCGAAAATCCCTTAATTTCATGCCTAGGCGGTCTTCCAGGGAGCGAAAATTCCCTATAGTTCACTCTGAAACTTATTTTTTTCTTGATTGATATTTGCTTTTGGTTTTTGGCTTGATCTTAGCCCTCTAATTTTGATCTGATATGTGTGATCCCATTTTGATTTTCACATCTTTGGGTTTGCTTTTTAGCCCTCGCTTGGTTTGTAGAAGTGAATTTGCGAAATTTATTGGCATTTTGAAGATTGGAGGATTGTCATAGCCCCCTCTACCATTCTCATCACCTTCTTTTTCAAATTTGGTGTGATAACTCACAAACTCTTTTGCTCCTAGTTTAAAGGTCTAAAAGCTTGCTAAGTTTGCTTGATTCTTTCAGTTATGGTTTGGATTTTTTGAGTTGAAGTGACAAGAGTAATAGATATTTTACTTGGATTCATTAGTTTTACATTGAAAAAGTGATCATTTTGTTAAAATCAAGGAAATTATTGCACACTCATTTGCATCCTTGAAGAAGATTATTGGAGATTTTTTACTTTGAGAAGAATCTATGGATGTTTCGAATTATTGAAATTTGCTTGGAACTCTTTTCAAAACCTCTTTTTCCTCTTCACATAATGATTAAAATATTTTTTTGCAATTATAGAACACTTTTTCCATTTACTTGTCATTTTTAAACTCATTTGAAGTAGAGAAGAAAACAAAAAAGTTCGTCTTTCAATTTGTTTTTGGATATGGTTTTTGTGAAAGAGTATTTCATATTTTGATTTGGCATATAAAATTGAAAAGAAAAGACAAAAAGCGAATATTTTTCTCTCTCAAAAAGTTGCATTTTGTGTCTCTTTCATTTGGGAACGGAAAATAACTCTCTCACTTTGTAGCTAGAAGTTCATCGAAAGGAAAATATTTGCACAGATTCATCCATATATGCATGATTTGAGTAGAGTCTTAACACCACCAAGTTGCACTTCGGCTACCTTTGATTAAAACAACAATCCTTTAAAATTAATACCCTAACTAAACACACATTAACCTCACTTGAGGACATAAAAGAACTGTGTAGTTAGGTAGGACATCGGGGATAGGAATCCAAATAATCCCTCCCTGTTGTTTTACATCTAAGACATAGTTGTTTTCTCTTAAGGTACTAAAATCCTCTTGTATTTTTTGACACGGTTATACACTAATTTGTTGGGGGGACTCTTGTTCCATGGGGGTAAGCAGCGAGGACTGGTTCCGGATGGACTTTGTGGAATACCGCACTCCACTTAGTGCCTAAGGATATCAATCCATTGTGTTGTATTATTTGGCTACCATAATGGTTGTACAAGGGACAAAAGGAAAAAGCTCCAGTAAACCTTCCCGAACATGTCATGAATGAGGTATCCTAGGGACCATATTTCTAGGGCTCTTTTACTCATATTTCTAGGGCTCTTTTACTCAGGATCCCTTTTGGTAGAGGGACATCCTTTCATATATACTAGTCTCTCACTTCATATTGTCCAACTTGTTTTTCATCACCTAATGGAGGATACGATCTGTTGAGGTCTCTGGATCTTAGATAGGATGACTACTTTCTCTTATACCTTATAGGGGGTCTTTTATTTTTTAGTGTTGCTTGTTGGATTTTTGGCCTCTTTTTTATCACTCACTTTCCGTGGCATCGATCACAGTAAAGTTTTAGAGCTTTCTTTTTTGGCCTGTGTGCCTCCTTTTTCTTCTAGCTCCCCTTTTGCATGCTCGGTTGCATGAGGGTTTTTGAGTTCTTTTTTAACGAGACTTCTCCCATATACACCTAGTCCTGCTCCATGGAAGATCAAAGGAAATCACAAAGACAACAAGGGATGAGTCCTGAACCATCTATGCTTAGAGCCAGTCACCCACCACCTTCACGCATCCCAAGCCTCGTGACTAGCAGACCAGATGGTTGAGGGACTGTCCTATAATCAATCAGTGTGACACCACCAGTTGCTACAGTATCAAAAACTCCCACCCCACCAGAAATTAGTGTAGTACCAGAAGTTAGTGAAACATTGGGAACCACTATAATGCCTGAGGTTAGTGTCCTACCACAAACTGATGTTGAGGTGGAAGTTATTATCACTCTGGAAACTAGTATAGCTCCATAGATGCCATCACAAAATGATATCCCTGAAGGATATATTGAGATTATTGAGGAATACGACCATTTCCCTTCTACGACGATTCACTTAGTTGAAAATATTCTCCAACCTTTAGTACAAGTGGCTACACCACCTGCCATTCCTAATACCTCGGTTATCCCTAGCTGCGAATTTGGATCTTCTAGTAACAAAACATTTGGAATGCCTTCTCCCGATCTTCCTACGGGCCATGAAATCATGGCATCGATACGAGCATAACTTGTTATTCTACCCCATGAACGCCCGAAGAAAGATAGATTTAGACGTGAATTTGCAGAAATGATGTCTTCAAACTCACCATATTGATCATCATCCACATCTGAAGTGGTGAACCTTCGTGACTCAAGAATCGCCCAATCCACTTCCCATGACTCTACTTATGGAATTTTTTTCATAGGATGATCTGCACCCACAAATTGGATCTATTCTGAACCCGTACCCAATGATTTAAGAATGGGAAACTTTTTCTATCCATATTCATCATTATGGAACACAACTTTGGGCCAAGCCTCAATGATTTCCTGACTTTTCCAGTACCTATGCAATTAACACCAGAAACTCCCCTTCATCCTTCCCCACTTCTTTTACCTAGTGAAATTCTTGGTCACTCTGTAGGGGACATCTCTAGTCAGAGGATAAATTAACATCCCTCAGTTACCTGAATCATCTGAAACTCATGCACATCCCTCTTCACAAGTCGGTACTAGTAATGCAACCACCCAACCTACATCGTCAATCTCTTCCAATGTTCCCATTGGAAGGCCATCTATTCCCACTGTTAGAACACCTGTTGTGCCTGAAATTCAATCTTCATCCACAATTTACACTATTTCTGGAGTACAACCTTTTATCAGTGCCCTAAGAGGAACCAGTAACCAACCTCCTCTGTCAGGACCATCTGTTTCGTGGGGACCACAAACCCCACTTATCGGAGGACAATCTTTTATTGGTGTCCCAAGTGGAACCAATAACCAACCTCCTCTGTTAGGACCATCTGCTTCATGGGGACCAAAAATCCCACCTACTAGGGGGAAACCTTCATTCAGTAACCAGATCCCTACTGGGGGGCACACAAACTAATATCAACAATTTTACCCCCCTAACCCTAATCGAAATATTGGGCTACCTTATCATGGCGTCTCAAACAATCAATGGATCCCACCTCCCCAAACCCTGCCCCTCAATCAATGAGGAACAAACAATCCATGGGACCCACCCCTTCAGACACCTACCCCTACTCAAGGTACAATTAAACCACCCAATCAAGGATTTGTGAACCATACATGGGTCCCACCACCCTTTGTATATACACCATTCAATCCCACCCAGCATCATTTTCAACAACCAGTGTACAATTCGATTCCAAATCAATTGGTAAATCCTATGATTCCTAACCAACAACTGGTTAACCCTATGGTCCCTAACCCATAGAAATTCCAATAGTATCCCATTGGAAATATGTATGGGTATAATATTCCACCATTCGCAGTGCAGATCTTGACAGGCATTCTAGCACCTCACCAATACTATTCGTACCCTCAACCTAATAGACAACTTCCCTTCCTAGCAACATTGGACCTACCCGGTTTTCGAGATTAATAAACGATCCCATTTGGAATGAACCACATTGGCCACCTATTCCTGCCAAACTACCATCGGATATCTAAAAATTCGATGCAAAACCTGGGGAAGACCCAAAAAGTCAAGTTATGGCATTCCATCTTTGGTTTTCTTCAAACTCATTGATGGATTACTCCATATGATTAAGGCACTTCCAACGAACACTCATCAGAACAACAACTAACTAGTATATTGAGCTGTCGCAATGCTCTTTCTGATATTCAAATTCTCTTGCAATGCATTTTTTGACACATTTCTAGCTTCCCATTTGATATGAAACTGGCACATACCTATTAACTTGGTTGCGACAATCCACTTCCACTCACATATCAGATCATATTCATGAGTGGAGGAGACGCCAATGATTGATTAAGGCTCCCATACTTGACCAATTATTAGCCAATTGGTTCACAGAGTCATTACTACCACCTATTTCTAGGGATTTTGTGATGGACGGAGCTATTATAGAAGAACATGCGATTAGTCGTGCTTAGTATCTGGACTTGGTTTACTCCCAATTCGAAACTTTATATGAATTGATCCCTCATTCCCCCCTCCCCACTAGCGATCCATCCAGGCCCGCTACTGAACCTCCTATTTATGGCATAGTTCGTTCTGTGAAGGCCCAACCTGCAGCAAAATCTAGTGGACAACAAAACACTTCTCCTCCACTTCAAAACCAGATTGCATCCAAAAACACTACTTCCCCGCTTAGACCTCTGAAGTGAACGCGGTTCAATCCTCATCACAAAAATCTGGAGGGAAAAAGAAGAATAATAAAGGGAAATCCAAAAAATATTCTTCTTAGCAGGAATCCAAATTAACCACAATAAACTAATGCTGATAACAAACCCAAAAGGAAATCTAAGTTCCCCTACCTTATTTTCCAAGAAGACCACTATAAAAAAGGCTGTCCTTATCGTGAGGAAGTTAACAAATTTGTGAAAGGATCTTCCCGCTCGATAGATCTAACTGACCCTTTCCCATCTCAACAACAGCAAATGGTCACACATAACTCCCTACAAGGGTGCACTTCAAACGATCCCACTCATCCAGAAACATCCGCAAACCGCGACATCCTCATGATGAGTAACGAGACTGTGAATTTATCTACTAGGACAAAGACTTGTACTTCTATTCCAAATTCAAACAAAAATGGGACTTCAAAAGATAAATCTCCCATGGAAGATCCTCCTTCTATTCCTCCTCCTAATGGCCCTCTTCACATTGAAAATCCTCCTCCTGACACCATGTTGTGCCCACCAAAGGCCACCATTCAAAAAGCGATGTTCAATCCAAGCGCACGAGATGCCAAAAATTAAAATATTTTCAAGGATTTAGCTCAAGCACCTTGTGCAATGTATACTCTTGAAGTTCTACAACATTGCCCTAGTCAATGTAGAACCTTGTTGTCATCAGTTGGAGATGTTGACCTAGATTCTTCCAACAGAATTATGTTTAATTTGGAATATTTTAAGCCAAGACATTCTCACCAATTGGCTTTTCAGATTCATACCAATATTTGTGGAAACAAAATCCATCGTGCCATTTTGGACGAAGGTGCTTCCACTTATATCATGTCTTTGTCTTGCTGGAGAGCTATTGGAACTCCAGAGGTAACTCAGTCTCCTACTACTTTGAAATATTTTGAAGGCCGTGGTTTCCAAACGTACAGACTCATACCATCACTCGTCGTAGAACTAGGGGGAAAAACCATATCCATCCACGTAGAAATTGTAGATGCTCCATTGGATTACAATATCCTACTTGGGCGTAATTGGTTTTATGCAATGACTGCTGTAGCATCTTCAGTTTTTCATTTGGTACAATTTCCTCATCAAGGGAAAATTGTCACCATTGATTAGTTGGATTTTTGCACTCCGGATATCCATTCCAACACCACCAATAATGTCCCGTTGTTGACACAATCTCAGCATCATTATGAAGACATTGGTGTTGGTCTTTTGAAGGACTCTTCTATCATTGGAGTATTCCAAGAGCTTCCACCCCCAGTATTTTCGATCAACATGATCTCTTCAAGTACTTTTCAATCCCATAAACCTAATGATTCTTGGGTTATACCAAGTCCCATTGAGTATGAAACCATTGGTGATTGCATGCCTCTGAATCTCAATCAATCAAAATACCATGCGATTCAATCCACTTACGATTTTATCGATTCTATTGACCACCAGTCAGTGTTACCTTGCCTGTCTTCGATCGATTCATCCTTTTGCTCTTTTGATTCCCTTTTACAGACTTTTCCCTCTGACGAATCTATAATGGAAATCATGAGCATTGATGAACCTCCATGGAAATATCACCATCATCGATCATATTTTCCTACGATCCACGCGGTAGAACCCAACAACAAATCCACCATTTCACCTGATATTGTCCAAAAATATCAAATTCCCATCCTCGTGCACAATGTGTTTTCTGAAGGAAATCTAGATAACATCATGGAAAATTTTCCAATAGACATATTAGTGAAACCTGGTATCGTGGAACATATCCATTTAGTCAAAACTTTTACACCCACTGAGGTGGAATTTTATACAGCCTTGTTTAAGGATTTTTGCAATCTTTTCTCCTGGAGTTATGAATAAATGTTGGGAATTGACCCCTCTATAGTGGTCCATGAAATTAAGGTTTATCACGGTGCATGACCTATTCGACAAAAACTTTGACCCGTTCATCCCAGAAAAACTACTGCCATTAAGGCATGATTTAAAAAGCTCCTTCGAGATGGTTTTATCTATCCTGTCCCATTGACGGACTGGGTACTTAACATCATTCATGTAGCTAAAAAACATGGCACGATTAGAGTTTGTGTTGATTATAGGAACCTGAACAAAGCTTGTCCTAAGGACAACTATCCAACCCCCTTCATTGACCAAATTATCGGTAATTGTGTCGAGAGTGTCATCTTTTCATTCATGGATGGATTCTATGGCTATAATCATATTGAGATACTCCCAGTCGACCAGCATAATACTGATTTCATCTGCCCTTGGGGAACCTTCACGTACCACAAGTTACCTTTTGGCCACAAGAACGCTAGGGCTAATTTTCAATGGGCCATGTCTTACGCATTTTATGATATAAATCATGTTGTGGAACCATATTTGGATGACTTACCCGCTCAATCTCCTATGCGAGAAGACCATCCAAACCATTTGAGTGCCATATTTCTCTAGTTCCGCCACTACAACATTCGCTTGGATCCTCACAAATGTGTATTTTATGTTGAATCCGGTAGATTGTTAGGGTTCATAATCTCCAAGGATGGAGTTTTCCTTGATCCACTGAAGGTTGAAGCTATTTTAGCTTTACCTTCACCTACTGACATCCCAGAACTCCAAAGTTTGCAAGGGCATGCAAATGTTTTATGCCTCTTTGTCTGTAATTTTTCTGAGATCACTCGGGGCTACATGAGACTTCTCAAGAAAGATGTTCCCTTCATTTGGGATGATGATGCCCAACAATATTTTGATAATCTGAAAAAGGCCCTAACTAATGCTCCTGTGTTACAACCCCCCAATTATACATGGGACTATATTTTATATCTCACTGCATCTAATTCCACTATTGGAATGGTGTTAGTACAGGAAGACAATTGTGGTCAAGAACATGTGGTCTACTATCTTAGTAAGAGTCTCGTTGACTCTGAAACACGTTACTCACATGTGGAGAAACTGGCTCTGGAAACCGTGTTTGCGGTCCAGAGATTCCGACATTATATTTTACTCCGCAATACCATCACTATTGCCAACTTTAATCCAAGTTATTATATCCTAATAGGTCAAGTGCTAGGGGCAAGTACTCCCGCTGGATTGTTGTCCTCTAGGATTTCGATTTGGAGTTTGCAAAAGAGAAATCCAAAAAATACTTGGTCTTTGTTGACATCATTTGTGCACCGCCCCGTGTCAATGACCAATCTGATCCCATTGACTCTATTTAGGATGACTCTTTGTTCTTCATTGGCACAAATGATCCATGGTATGGAGACATAGTGTTATATCTCCAAACCCAATGCTTTCGGTCCGATCTCAATCGCGATGAGTGGCGTCACATCCGACACCACACCAAATATTATCTTATCATGAGTGATACTTTATACCGTCGTGGTATTGATTATGTTTTACGTCGTTGCTTAATTATGATGAAGCCAAACATGTACTCAATGACTGCCACTCTGGCGCTTGTGGCGGTCACCTTTCTGGGATAGTTACATCCCAGAAAATTTTGCGCGTGGGATACTTCTAGCATTCCATATTCAAAGATTGTATTGAAGCAGTTAAGAAGTCCCCCCCATGCCAATTCTTCCATTCTAAGAAGCGTTCCCACCCGAACCCACTTCATCCCATTATTGTCGTTGGGCCCTTTGCAAAATGGGGTATCCATTTCATGCATTGTGAACCTACTTCAATCAGAGGGCATAGTTATGTCATCGTAGTTGTTGACTATTTTACCAATAGGTTGAAGCCATGCCTACATATGCAGAAGATGGAAAAATGACAACACTTTTCATATTCAATCATATCATTGCAAGGTTTGGACTCCCTTAAGCCATTGTAACTGATCATGGTTCCCATTTCAGGAATCATATGATGGTTGAACTAAGTTCCAAATTGGGTTTTCATCACGAAAAATCATCCCCTTATTATCCCCGAGAAAATGGACAAGTAGAGGCAATTAATAAAGTCTTGAAAAAGATGATCCAATGCATGGTGGGAACCCAAAACTCAAATTGGAACTTAACACTATTTTCAGCTCTTTGGGCCTACAGGACTTCAGTAAAAAATGCGACCGGGTTCACACCATTCCAATTATTCTATGGCCTGGAAGTGATCCTTCCTATTGAATGTGAAATCCCATCCCTCAAATTGGTCGTTGAACTCTTACCTAACACTACTGTCGAGGAAGAACGGTTTCTATACCTAACCAAGCTTGATGAAACTTGTCGTGAGTGCTCACCAACGAGGCTCATAAAAAGCGTGTTAAGGTCCAATATGATAAATCTGTCCAACCTCGTGTTTTTAATGAAGGTGACCTAGTCTTAACCTATGATCAAATGCATGAAAAATTGGGTAAAGGAAAATTAGAATCCATGTGGTACGGTCCTTACATTATCAAGCGAGTGTTAGAGAAGGGATCTTACGAGCTAGTTGACTTTGATGGCACACCTTTTGGAGATCCCCATAATGGGATTTACCTGAAGAGATTTTATGCTTAAGGTCATCCTACATAAAACACTTTGTATATAGTGTATCTATAGTGTGATTTTGATTCAATTTTTGTGTCAGGATCCTATCTTGTTCACAACTAATTATCTCGACTTGTGCTTTTATGCGTAGATGTCGGTGTACTTCAGATTTGCATATGGTGCTAGTCAACATACCCAGAACCTTGATTCTGCAGCATGGGTACTGTATTCCCCTACTGGAAAATTGATATCCTCGGGTGGAATCTGCTTAGGCCCCGCAACAAATAACATAGCGGAGTATCATGCAATTATTAGAATTTTGACTGAAGTATCTTCACTTGGAATCCATCATCCTATAGTCTACCTAGACTCTTAGCTTGTGGTATCTCAACTGAACCGCATCTATACTGTTCGCTCTGGATTAAAAATTTATACTCTACGGATTTCCGTGCCCTAGATGTTATACAAAGTGTGAAAATTGATAATTTCCGTGCCCCTAACACAGGCCATAGCGTGAAATTCCCAGAATTTTCGTGTCCTTCGATATAGAGGGGGCACATAAATTTTTGGGTGTAATATTTTTTTCCATAGGGCCCTTTCAAATTCCCAACTCAGCATGAAATAAAAAATCGATGCATTGAATGAAATATTAGGATGATAGGACTAACCTGCTTCAAACAATGACTCAAATGGTGCCCTGGATCTCTCGGTATCTTCAGTTGAAATTTGTCTCCAAACTAAGGTAAAAACTCCCCTTGAGGTGAAAATGACCAAGTAACAATGAGTAATTTCTCATTTTATCCTCTTTTATATAATAAAACTAGGCATCTTTACCTATTTTCATATTAATGACCTTTGTTTAAAGCCTATTTTCACATTTATTATCTTCTAATGCCATTTTCCAAGGTTTTTGACCAGGTTTCAACAGGTTCATCCAAGTTGTTCACACCAGTGGAGTTGCTTATCTAACCTTCTTCGAACTCACTTTCTCTCTTTCGTGCTTTGGATATGAAATATGAAAGAGATTCCAAGCGATTTTCACACTTGAGTCGTTCTTGTTCAACTTAAGTAAAACATTGTCGAGCTTAATCCACTTTACTCATGCTCGTAAAACAATGAGGAAAGTATCATCTTAGTATTATTTTATCCCTTTTTCAGAATAAGGTGATTAACTTATGAAAACAGAACCACTCGAGTTTTCTTTAAGACCTTTTTAGACTCTTGGATTAAGAAAAGATTGCCAAATGTACTTATCTCCTTCACACTTGTAAAAGTATTTGAAGGGTCATCTATTCGATGGTAGGTTATTCCTTTTTTGGACCGTTTAGACTATTTACGAGAAAGGTACACCTTAGTCAACCTTTGACTACGAGATTTCCTCCGGATATTATTTTACACTTTTTCGGGTGTGGGGACTAACTTTTACGAAAAATTCAAAACTTGGAGTCCTCTTTAGATTATTTCAGACTCTATAAACATGAAAATTCGTCGAGTTTTCCTTCCTTGGACTCGTAAAATTAAATATCGAAGGATCCTTATGGAATCGAACCTCTCCTTCCTCGGGTTCATGAAATGTACAAGGTTGGAATCACGCAAAGGTGAGCTATGTTGAGCATTTGTTATCCTCCTCGAGCTCGTTAAAAAAAAAGAGGTACTCATCAAACATGATGGGGGGAAATGGGGGAATAAGCCGAGTCTACCGTTTTTGGAAACTTATGAGTCCTTACCTTTGGACATGGCATTCATTCGTACCTTGTCTTATTTGGGTGTTCAACATATATTCTGGTCATAACTATAATTGTGAGTCATATTTCATGCGAGCATCATCTAATGAGTCACCTCACCTTTTCATTGTTACCTCTGTCAATCCCTACTGCCAAGTCGTGTATTATGTCATTATATGTTCAACGGATCAGTGTTAACCTGAGTCAACATTCTGCAATATTTTCGACCTTCATCTTTTTGTGTCAATCCATACTCATCCGATTCATTACTTCATATCACTTTCCTATACCGGTTTCATGTCGATGATGTGGGATTCATCATGGCCCTCCTTCGACGAGTCTGTTCCTGTCTACTTCAACTCATTATCCAGGGATTGGGCTTAGAAACCAACCATAGTACCTTGGTACCTACATGTCTCAATGGCAGGTTTCCTCGTATTCGACAGTAGTTTTCCATTATTGACCTATGATTGGATAATCCCTTGAATGTTCGACCTCAAAACCCTTATTCACATTCATTGGGTTGTACTAGAGATACCTTGGGGATCATTCTCATTATTGGTGATTTCCCTCATACTTGTTAATGGATCACATCATTGGCCAGTAATCAAGTAGTCTATACCATGTTCGACTTCAACACCTTGTTATCACATGGTTAGATTCGTATTGCTCTGGGATCGGGTAGCAGACCTTGGTTGTTTTTTATGTTTATTTCACATCTAGGCTGCGGTGGCGATTTTTGAGTAGGTTACCACATAAACACTATGTTGGTGATCCACTTTTGTATTGGTCATGGTTGTGTCCTTATCTTTTCATGGATCTACGCTTGTAGTCCAGTAGCCATGATTTGTCTTCAGTCATTGGTGAGTCTGTACTATCGTGGATCTGCACCTCATTTATGTACTATCACACATATCCACTTTTGTATTGGTCATGGCTATGTCCTTATATTTTCATGGATCTATGCTTGTGGTCCAGTATCCATGATATGTCTTTAGTCATTTTTGAGTTCGTACTATCATGGATCTGCATTGTATTGGTTGAAAACCATGCTTTGAGTCTGTGGTTCCAAGCATGGGTATGCCCGCCTCAGGGTTATTTCACATATGGTTGATGTTTCCTTGTTCCTTGCAACTCCTCTCCAGTCTCCTTTCATCTATCTCTACAAGACTTATTTATTGGTAAAGTGTTTTGGCCATCAGATTTCTTTTGACCTCCCACTTTAGGGGGCATCTGTTATACCTCAAATTATCACTTTGAGCATCGTTCCGATTCTTCGTGTCATATCACCATGAAGAACGTAATGGTGGTACCTCCTAAGAAGTGTTGAGACTCATTTTCGCCATGTTGGTCCCCTCCCTAGTCTTACTTGGAGACAAATCCAATCCCTCATGGTCGAATGCCACCTCCAAGCCCACTTTGCCCATATTTTCGCACCCTGCTAGTGGTGCAAGGCACGAAAATACAACGTTTTCTTGCTCTACATTCCTGTAGGGGCACAAAAATTACATATTTTTTGTGCTATGCTTAGACTTGAGGGCACGAAAATACCTCAACAAACCTTATCACTTGGATTTTGGATCTTGAATTCGAAGAGATATTTATGGGATTGGGATTCCCTTTGAATCTCACCTCACCCTCCCTCTTTAGCCTGGTTCAACTCTTTGGTCCACCATTCACTCACCTAGATCCATTATTCTCTCCTAGTGGTTGGTCTCCCAAATCTATAAGAAGGAGGCCATCCATGGACTATGGGGAGAACTTTTGGAGGAGCCATCAAACTTATTATCTTAGTAGTCTTGCAAAGGTAGCAAAGGAGTAGCTTGGAAGGAGGTGCTATCATCTTGGACATCAAGTGGTAACATTGTAATTATCTTCTCTAGATTTCATAAATATAACTTGGCTTATTCTCCCATATCTTGTCTCTTATATTTTGATGCATGATATGTTATTATAGATTAAATCTAGAACCAATACATCTATTGCTTGGAGGTTTTTGTCTTTTGTCTTGCTCAAACAAGTTCAGCCTTTGGAGATCAAATTTGAAGTTGGAGCTAGGACAACCAACGAACTAGAGGTAAATCTCATAGTTTCCTTTCCTCCCGATGCTTGATGATCTATGTATTGTGTTAGATCTAGGAGAATACATAACCATTTGTTTTGTTTATGTCTTAGATTAAACTTTTAGAGACTTAGTTTAATCTATGAGTGGGTTTAACTATACATAGGATGAATTCTCTAACACATAAATATATGTAAATATTATGTTGGAAAATAATAAAATGACCTATAATATGGATACGTAAAGAGCACTAGAGGGGCTATGATTTCAACAAAGGGGAAGAGGAAATGGGCCTATCGGAAACTAAATACTTTGCTTCCAAGTGACAACCTTAAAACTAATCCAAATTATGCCATGTGCTTTAAATGAACCAATTAATTCATTTTGACTATTAAATCCAATCATTGAATGCATGTGTGAGGTTGGTGGGAAAAGTCATTTCATGCAGTTATTGAAGCATGGGGGTGGTGACAGTTTTGTCAACTATCAAAAGTTTGTTTCTTCTATGGTCAGAAGTTATGGCAATTGTCTTTTTCACCATCATCTCCTATCCCTTGGAGTCAACACTCATTCTATCATTCTCTCATGCATATTTCTACACTATGTAGAGTTTCCTATTGTTGTTCATGACCATTACCAGATTTTGTATTACCCAAAAATTCGAATTTAGAGTTAGAGTTGTTAATTTGAAGGGAAAATAGATGGTTGTAGGATAGAGGTTGGGAAAATTAGGAACCCTTACCCATTGAGTTTTTCTACTCATAGATGCTTGAGAAGCCATAATTGATGCTACAGGAGGTTCTCCAACAACATACAATAGATTGGACTCTTACTACATACATTGGTAAGCATTGTAAGGGTTGGATTTACTGAGGGAACTATGGATCAATAAAGGGAAAATCCTTCCTTATGTTGTGTGGGGCAGTTGGAAGGGTTTCCATGATCGTGATTTCTAAGTGAGGTTTCTATAGAGCTTTGGATGAGCATTTGGCTAAGCATATAGAGAAGAATGGGTTGTGGGATGAGAGAGAGAAGCCTATAGGTGTTTCCTTTGACCTAGTGGCCTCATAGCCTAGCTTGGGGATGGCCTCTCAACATAAAGAGTATATGTTGGACAAAGTGCCTAAGGTTGGGTGGAAAATCGCTCTTACATAGCCAGTTGCTTGGATCTTCTTTTTTAAAGATAAGTGTTCTATTGTATCTGATGTGCAATGATTTTATTATTATGTCTTTGATAATTATGCTTGTAAATGCATGTGTTGTGTGTGTGGATGGAGTTTGTTTCTGCTGTGTATTTTTACTATGCATATGCACACGTATTTAATTATTATGAATTCGCAATACAACCATTGGGTGAAATTTAGAATCCATATTTGGTTATTGTCCCATCCTGTTGGTTGTATTGGGTGAAGGGTACATTACAATAGAAGTGTGCATGTGAAGAGAAGGAACACATTGTCAGCTCAACCAATGAATTATGAGAGAAATGTTCCCTTGTTGAGGATGTTACAATATTGTCCAACAATCCAGGAGAGAAAGGTTCACCCTTCTAGCTAGTTGATGCATTTTATTAATATTTATCGACAATTAGTTAGATAATGCCCAAATTCAATGCATTGTTTATTATTATTTTTGGGTAGTTAGTTAGAAGCCCATCATTTGTGTGATATGGCATTAAGAATTTAGTTGCATTATCATATTAAATTAGTTTCTAGTCTTGAGTGACTTGCATACATAGACTAGGGTTTTGGACATAAAGACATTGGAAACCTATAAAAAGGAGTCTTGGATTCATTCTTGAACAAGAGAGTTTTGAGAAGATCTTAATTTCCACTTTCTATGGTTATAATGATAAATATATTTTCTCTTAGATTAGTTACAAATTTTTCTTTTTTTTTCTTTTTTTTAGATTAATGTATGGCTAGTATTTTGTGCATGTTTTGTTTGGTTCTTGTTACATGGTTTAGTATTTTATCATTAGTATTAAAGCAATAAGGTCTTAGCCTAATTTAGGTTATTTGGAGGCTTCCCCCACCCACATATTCTTCTCCTCAACACAAGAAATTCCACATTTGGGATCTTCTAAGGTCACCCTCCGCCCCATAAACTTGTATCAACTCCTTTTTTTAAATATGTCTATTAGGTTTTGTTTTTTCTAAGGCCATCCTCCACCCCAACAACCTCTCTCAACATATCGTTACAACACACCTCATCTTTGGTTCCTAGTTCTATCGCTTCTGGAAATTTTTGAGGCCACCCTCCCCCCATAATTTTATTTTATGTTGTCACAAAAATAATTGGGTTCTTACAAGCACCCTTGGTTGAAAAAACCTAGCCTACTTCACCCTTAACTATGTTTTAGGCCATTTTTTCCCACATCGCCCTTGATTGGGTTTTCTAGAGCCAAATCTCCACCCAAATCCCCTTTTTCCTAATTTAATATTTCATTGCCATCCTACTCAACAAAAACCAAAACCTAGGGCTTGCTTAAGCTTAGTATCAATCTCACCAAGCTTCTACGAAGGTTTACATTGAACTTAATGATGAATAAGCCTGTATCAACACATCCAATCTCATTACTATGTGGGATTTTGTGCCATGCCTTCATATGACATTTACCCTTATATGAAAATAGTTTCAATTATGTTGGACTCCAAGGTAATTAGTCTAGCAATTCATTGAAATCTTCCCCAAGCTTTGCCTTCAACTTTATATTAGAGATCCATAATAGGCCCTTGTGCTTAGATTTAATTCTAGTTTTCTTATTTTTTTCCGTAATGAAGTAGCTATATTTGAGAGCACTACCCTTGACCAAGTATTCCTTCGTGCCCTTGTTATTGAACATAAATATTATCAAAGGCCATAATTTCAGGGGAAATGTTAGGGGGGGAAGTTAGCCAATGGAATGATTTTCGAGGCTTTTTTTCCCAAAATATATTCTCCATATTCCATTTTTTTTCTAATATGATTTTCCCAAATTCCATAGGATTAAATATTTTCACTCTAAAAATCGCGAAAATTGTCCAAAAATTAAATACAACACTTAGAATTTTGAATATGTTTTAAAAAATATTGCCAAATATTTTATGGTTGAGAATTGATAATTAGTAAGATTGACCAAGGTTTCTACACTTTAAGAAAATTATGGATCCTTAAAATTTTCCCTATATAATTTCATCCTTTTCAAATTCCTAACCGTAACTCAAACCCTAATACAGCCTCTTGTTGATGTATATGTAACTTCGGAATGTATTTCATCTATGTATTTCATATATATTTATTGTACCCTTATTAGAGATGTGTTATTCCTCTATAAGGAAGTGTCGTCATGTGGATTGACAAGTGTTGCAAGTGTGTGTACTTGCCGATGGGTTATTAGACCACCATGTGTGGGGTCGGCCCTGAAATATATATTATATTGTGGATGTACCTAGCTAGACAAGTCAGCCCCATAAGGTCACTGGGCAAACAGGTTAGTATAAATAGAGATCAGGAGATCTCTATTTAGATCATTCGGAAAGTCATATCTCTATCACTCAAAAAGTGGCGCACTAGTGAGGAGGAGGATCATCTGCTACTAGGAGACTATCTCAGTGTATTTTGGTTGTACTTTGGTTGAGCCATTGCTCTCTCTATCTCTGAGGAAGTTGTGGGGTTTTTCACCTTAGGGTTTTCCCCACAGAAACTCTGTGTCTCTTGTCTCTCATGCTTTTGATTCTTGTGATGCTTGTGATGCTTATTGTGATTGTTATGCATTGATATACTGTATATGTTATTCTCTCAGTGAAGATCCTAGAGTATTGTGAATTAATGCTCAAAATTTAACATGGTATCAAACCTAACCTGAGAAGAAGACATTTTGCAGTGATGGAAACTTGAGTTTCTTGTTTATTGGGTTTCTCTCCACAGATTTTGGAAAATCAGTATAGTAGATTGACTCTACTCATCAAGGAGAATCTATCTGTCCAATCAGAATTCAATTCTGAGCATTTTTAGATTTGGCCCTAAAAATTAGGGTTTCCACAAAAATAGGAATTTCTGAAATCTGAAGACATAGCTAGAAGCTCCTTGCAAAAATCGAAGTTTAGAGCTTTGGATCGAGATTTTTGGCTGGGTAGATCTCCGGGAAACTCAAACCCTAATTCAGGGCTCTCCCTAGTGAACCCGGGAGGACAAAAAGGAAAATCTGAAGGGTAAAGCTTTGCTGATCTCAAATTCTGAATACACTAGGATGATCAGCTCATCAAGGTGCATCTTTCTATCCTTTCAGAAAATTGAAATTCACATTTTTAATTTTTACGGTTTTTTCGACAAACCCTAATCCAGGACCAGATCCAGTTTTCAGCATTTCAAGTGGTAAGACCTAAATCTTTTCTATTTCCATTTGAAGTACTCTTTAAGATGTCTCACCACACCAAGCTTGAGGATAAGCTTGAAGGAGCTGATAACTTCTGAGCTTGGAAGTATAGGATTGGGTTAATCCTGGAAGAGAATGAGTTGGACTCATATGTAAAGGAAGACATCCCTATCCCAGAGGATGAAGAGGATAAGGTATTGCATAAGAAGAACTTGGTAAAGGCAAAGAGAATCATTGTTGATTCTATCAAAGACCATCTCATACCCCATGTGTCTTCTCTAAAGACACCCAAGGAGATGTTTGACTCTTTGACCAAGCTATTTGAAGGGAAGAACATAAATCGGAAGATGACCCTGCGGAACCAATTGAAAGGAGTAAAGTTTCAGAATGGAGAAACCATTCAATCTTATTTTTCAAGGGTCTCCCAAATCAAGGAACAACTAGAAGCAGTGGATGAAATGGTGGAGAATGGTGAAGTGGTGATGACCACTCTAAATGGCCTACCCAGGTCATGGGATTCCTTTATTCAAGGAATTTGTGCAAGGAAGAAGTTGATCTCCTTCAACAGATTGCGGGAAGAATGCTCTCAAGAAGAAGCTAGGCTTGTGTCCCGAGAAGAAAAGATGGGAAATGAATATCAAGCTCTCATAGCACATGCCAGGAAAGGCAAGTCCAAGAAGGAATCATCTCATAACAGGAGATTCTCACACCACCATTATCATAAAGATAAGAAAGATCTCAGATGCTTAAACAGCAATGAGAAGGGACACTTTGCTTCAGATTGTCCCAAGAAGAAGAAAGATAACAACAAAAAATTCAACAAGAAGAAGAAGAATAACAAAAGAAGATATCATGCTCATGCTGCCAAAGATGATGAACCTCCAAAGAAGAAGGCTAGGGCAGAAAGTGATAGTGATGACTCATCAAGTGAAGAAGAATATGTTCTAATTTCGGCTCTCACAGGTACTATCTCCCATGGTTGTAATGATTGGTTGATTGACAGTGGGGCTTCCAAACACATGACTGGGTTTAAGGAATCTTTTGTGAATCTATCTGAACATGAATCACCCCATAAGGTGAAACTTGGGGATGATTATCAATAACCAATCAAAGGAAGTGGTGAAGCCTCCTACAACCTAGATTCTGGAAAATCTTTGAAGATGAAAGAAGTCCTTTATGTACCTGGGCTCAAGAAGAACTTACTCTACATCTCTGCATTGGATGCAAAAGGTATGAGGGTTGCATTTGTGGATGGCCAAGTCCTAATGTGGCCAAAGGGAAAGAACATAGATGATGCAGTAGTGATTGGAGAGCAAGAGGGAGGTTTGTATAAATTGAAGGGACAACCTGAACATGCCATGGTACTTGAATCCATGGAGCCAAGTGAACTTTGGCATAGAAGACTTGCTCATATGCACTATAGGGCACTTCCAATTGCAACAAGGGTGTAGAGGGTCTTCCTGAAATCAAGACCAAACATGAAGGTGTTTGCAAAGGATGTGCAAAAGGTAATAACATTAAGAAGGCTTTCCCAAGCAGTGAAAGCAAGGAAAAAGACATCCTGGAAATCATCCACTCAGATGTATGTGGTCCTATGTCATCTAGTTCTCTGAGCGGGTATGTTTACTATGCCTCATTTATTGATGAATTCTCCAGGAAGACTTGGGTATACTTCTTGAAGAACAAAGATGAGGTGTTTGATAAGTTCAAGGAATTCAAAACCTTGATGGAGAATCAAACTGACAAGAAGATCAAAACATTCAGATCCAACAATGGTGGAGAATTCACCTCAGGTGACTTCAAGAAGCTTTGTAGTGATTCAGGGATTAAGAGGGAGTTGACTGCTCCTTATAATCCTCAACATAATGGAGTTGCAGAAAGTAAGAACAGAACAATCATGGAAGCAGCAAGGGCAATGCTGCATGACCAGGATCTACCTATGCATCTATGGGCAGAAGCAGCTAGAATAGCTGTATATGTGCAGAACAGAACACCCCACAAGATATTGGACAACAAGACACCAGAAGAGGTCTTTTCTGGTAAGAAACTTTAAGTCAGCCATCTTAGAATATTTGGTTGTCCAGTATACACTCATGTCCCAAAGGAAAAGAGGACTAAACTATATCCTTCAGGAAAGAAGGGTATCTTTGTGGGTTACAATGAAAGCTCGAAGGATTACAAAATATACTTTCTAGGGTTCAAGAAGATTGATGTCAGCAGGGATGTAACATTTGATGAAAACTCAACATTCATCAAATCAAGGAAGGCACCTATCGAAGTTTATGAAGAACCTAAGGAAACTAGATTTCAAGACACTACCATGACTGAAGCAGTTCCAGAAGTTGTTCGTGAGTTTGAAGATCCGCAAGAACCTGTAGATCCACCTCGTGAGGATAACTTTCACAAGAGGAAACCTGCATGGGCCAGAGAGCTCATTCAAGATGCAGAAAGATTTGGCATTCCAAAAGAAGAACACAGAGCAAAGAAGAGAACCAGATCACATACCAGCTATGTTGCTTTACTCTGTGACATTATGAACAAAGAGCCTTCCAGTTATGAAGAAGCAGCAGAAAAGAAAGAATGGAAGGATGCCATGGTTGAGGAATACCAATCAATAATGAAGAATGATGTTTGGGATGTTGTCCCAAGACCTAAAGAAAAGTCTGTTGTGACTTCCAAATGGATCTACAAAATCAAGCATGCTGCAGATGGCAGTGTAGAAAAATACAAAACAAGATTCGTAGCTTGTGGATTCTCTCAGAAAGAGGGAATAGATTATGAAGAAACTTTTGCACCTGTATCCAGGTATACTTCCATCAGAACAGTACTTTCCCTGGCTGCAGCAATGAAATGGAAAATACACCAGATGGATGTCAAGACTGCTTTCTTGAATGGTGTAGTTGAAGAGGAAGTATATGTGGAGCAGCCACTTGGTTTGAAATACATGACAGGGAGTCATATGTGTGTAGATTGAAGAAAGCCTTGTATGGCTTGAAGCAAGCTCCCAGAACTTGGTATGGTAGGATGGACAGTTTCCTATCTATTTTGGGCTTTACCAAGAGTAAAGCGGATTCCAACCTTTACTACAAGGTTGAGGAAGGGAATCCTGAGATTCTACTCCTATATGTGGATGACTTATTTGTAATAGGAGATGACAGATTGATTGCAGATACTAAGAGGAAGCTTGCTGCTGAGTTCGATATGAAAGATTTGGGAATGATGCATTATTTCCTAGGTATGGAGGTGTGGCAGAGTGCAGGTGGGATCTTCCTTGGTCAAGGGAAGTACACAGTAGATATCCTGAAGAGATTCGGGATGATGGATTGCAAGGTCATGGCCACACCTATGGCATTGAATCTGAAGCTTCTATGTGATGCTTCATCTGATCCGGTTGATGTCTATATGTATCGTCAGATGATTGGGTCCTTGATGTACCTGACGAACACGAGACCAGATATTTGCTTTGCGGTGAACACATTGAGTCAGTTCTTGACAGATCCAAGGAGTGTTCATCTGGTTGTTGTAAAGCATGTTTTGAGGTACCTGAAGGGTACAGTGGATTATGGGCTCAAGTATGAGGCGAATCAAAAGTTTAACCTGCAGGGTTATGTTGATTCAGATTGGGTTGGCAATGCTGCAAATAGGAAGAGCACATCTGGGTGCTGCTTCAGTATGGGATCAGGTGTGATCTCTTGGTTTAGCAGGAAGCAGTCCTACGTAGCACTGAGTACAGCTGAGGCGGAGTATGTTGCAGCCTGTTCAGCTAGTTGTGAGGCAGTATGGCTACGGAAGCTACTATTTGAGTTATTTGATCTCCCGTTGGATGCTACTGGTATCTTCTGTGATAACCAGAGTTGTGTAAAGCTGTCCGAGAACCCAGTGTTTCATGATAGGTCGAAACACATAGAGATCAAATATCACTATATCAGGGATATGGTGCAGAGAGGAGTTGTGAAGCTCCTGTATGTTGCGACGGACGAGCAGATTACAGATGTGCTGACGAAGCCACTAGCTAGGGTGAAGTTCGAGTACTTTAGGGAGAGGCTTGGCATTCTTCAGATTGATGACACTTCGAGGAAGAAGTAATGGACACATTTGCTGAATCCATTCCAAGCATGTTGGAAGGAGGATCCTTCACATGACTGTGGATGTAAGCGCTGGATGATGAGCATCAGGATGATGTTCTGGTTTCTGCTTTGTATGATCAGTTGGATCATTTATATATGTATGTATGCATCATGTTGGATGCTGGATATGATCAGTTGGATCATTTATATGTATATGTGTGCATCATGTTGGATGCTGGATATGATCAGTTGGATCATTTATATGTACGCATCATGTTGGATGCTGGATATGATCAATTGGATCATGTGTATGTATTTTGTATATGCATCATGTTGGATGATTGGACCATGTATCTGTATATGTATCAGGTGGATACATTGTATGATCAGGTAGATCATGTATGTTGATATGTATCAGGTATGATTAGGTGGATCATGTATTTGTATTTGTATCAGGTGGATACATTGTATGATCAGGTGGATCATGTATGATGATATGTATTAGGTAGATACTTGGTGTGCATCAGGTGGATGAATTGTATGATCAGGATGATCATGGATGACGAGCTTCAGGATGTTGCTCCAGATGACATGCAGCAGGATGTTGCAGTGATGATGATCAGGATGATAATGTGTACATCAGGATGATGTATGGTGAGTATCAGGTTGATACTCTGTGGCCGTGGAGCAGTTTGTGTAGATAAGCATGTAATTTGTGCCCTGGGAGATTTGCAGATAGTCTTTCGAGGTTTTTCCTATGGCATGTAATTTGTACCCTGGGAGATCCGATAGGTTACAAATTACATATAATTTATGCCCTGGGAGATCTGCAGATATTCTTTCGAGGTTTTTCCTATGGCATGTAATTTGTGCCCTGGGAGATCCGATAGGTTGAGCCATGTGCTCGTAATCAGTCCTGGGATGCTCTTTCGAGGTTTTTCCATGACCACATGTAATTTGTACCCTGGGAGATCCAATAGGTTGAGCCTTGTGCTCGTAATCAGTCCTGGGATGCTCTTTCGAGGTTTTGTGGTGACCACATGTAATTTGTACCTTGGGAGATCCGATAGGTTGAGCCTTATGCTCGTAATTAGTCCTGGGATTCTCTTTCGAGGTTTTGTCGTGGGGTCACATGTAATAAGTCCTGGAGATCTAGACAGGATGAAAAAGGCCTCAGATGCTCTTTAGGGTTCTTGCTAGTCAAGAGACTCTTTTAAGGTTTTGTGATGCACGTAATAAGTCCTGAGATTTCCACAGTATGGCCAGTGATGATGAAGACCTGCAGGTGGTGGGCCTACATCTAGTATGAAAAAGGACTGGCTCTGTAGAACTTCCTATGACGAGTAGAGTCAAAGATTGGTTGAGATAGCAACAGCAGTGACGATGCATCGATGACGATGATCCCGAGAAGAAGACTTGTCTAGCAGACCTGTGTCGAGAAATACCTTCCTAGTTAAGAGGGAGTGTTGATGTATATGTCACTTCGGAATTTATTTCATCTATGTATTTCATATATATTTATTGTACCCTTATTAGAGATGTGTTATTCCTCTATAAGGAAGTGTCGTCATGTGGATTGAAAAGTGTCGCAAGTGTGTGTACTTGCCGATGGGTTATTAGACCACCATGTGTGGGGTCGGCCCTGAAATATATATTATATTGTGGATGTACCTAGCTAGACAAGTCGGCCCCATAAGGTCACTGGGAAAACAGGTTAGTATAAATAGAGATCAAGAGATCTCTATTTAGATCATTCGAAAAGTCATATCTCTCTCACTCAAAATGTGGCACACTAGTGAGGAGGAGGATCATCTGCTACTAGGAGACTATCTCAGTGTATTTTGGTTGTACTTTGGTTGAGCCATTTCTCTCTCTATCTCTGAGGAAGTTGTGGGGTTTTTCACCTTAGGGTTTTCCCCATGGAAACTCTTGTCTCTCATGCTTTTGAATCTTGTGATGCTTTTCATGCTTATTTTGATTGTTATGCATTGATATACTGTATATGTTATTCTCTCAGTGAAGATCCTAGAGTATTGTGAATTAATGCTCAAAATTTTACACTCTTCTCTAAACCCTAAATACAACCCTAATGCATTTAACTCCCCTAACCCTTGACATTACAAGCATGTATCCCCTCAAATCTCACTCCTCATACCAATACTTCACATCATCAACTTTGGTGCCACTACCGAAAAACCCCAAACCATAATTATACAAAATGACACTTCTTAAAATTCCAAGTTCAATCCAAAGCCTTATTTGTTTATGAATAAGAAAATAAATTCATCACAAGTCCTTCCTCACCTACCCATTCTTCCTTCTCTTCTAAGGTAATCTCCCTACCCAACGCAACTACAATGGATCCATATTTACTCTTGATGACCCAATCCCACTCACCCTCTACCCCATCTCTCCTCACTTATAATTTCCAAATAAAGGACCTTCTCGCCTCTATAATTATGGAAATGGAATCCAAAAAAACTTGGTCTCTCATACATTTTTCAATCATCTCTAGCTATCTACCACTCATCCTTCACCTTATTATCTTAGTTGGTAACAACAAGATGGGCCTCATCTATTGATCAACAAATGTTGTTCAATTAATTTTTTCATTGGCCCTTTTCAGGGCATGGTAAAGTGTGATGCCTCTCCTCTGAATTGTTCAAAATTACTCCTAGGTATTCCATAACAACAACAATACTATGCCCTATATAGTTCTAGAAAGAAGACTTACCATCTCATGAAATATGGCCAAACTTATCAACTCACCTTTGAATCCATTCCTTTTCCTCGCCCCCAACATCTCAGTAGGAGAATTTGTGCAAGTGTCTCTCCCTGACTCTTTACCCTTTTACTCAAGCATCTTTCTATATATCCTCTAATGCCCTTATTTTCTCTCTACCACCCAAAATCCAACACAATTAGTCATTCCTACTGCACGTCCCCTCCCTTCAATCCGGATCAAGGAAGGGAACATGACTAAAAATTTGGTCCATTTCTACTTCTCATCCCCATTCATTGTTAACAAGTTCATGTAAACAAAAACACATGTGTGCATATGTATAGTTCAAATAAACACAACATAAATAAAATCTACTACACACATCTAGCATGCATTCAACATATTCATAAAAATCATCAAATAAAATCATTGCGTGATTGAAATACAAGAGAATACTTATCTTGAAATGACGTTGTCTCGAGTAACTGGCTATGCAACTACAATGTTCCACCCAACCATATGCCAGTTGTGCTCATCAATATCTCAACACAGCTTCCTCCCCCGATATGGGAATGATTTCCACAAGGAAAAGGGAATAATGACTAACACATAACCAAGTATACATCACATCTCAGCCAATCCAATCCATAGTTGGGTTTATCAGGATGTTAAGGGAGTAGAAAGTAAGAATTTCTAAGCTAGTGAGCTCATCCACAGAGCTATTGGCACCTCTACAAGATTCATCTAGCTTGGCACCCACAATACCTACATACCAAACACAAGGAAGTATTCTCTTCACTAGTCCATAGTCCCTCAGGCCATACCTTCCCTTCTAGTGCTCTTCAAGGTGTGCATAGAAAAGTTACCAAATCCCTATCATCTTTTTGTGAGGTTACACTCTTCACTAGATTTATCAAGCCAATTTTAAATCCTCTTCTACTCCTGGTTGGTTACACACACAAGTTCAAACCAAAACGAGGGATCCATATAACAACAAGGCACAAAATTTGGGCATGGTAAATGTTTTAGCTATGGGATTCACAAGAAGCATTTCCATGAGTGTTCTCAAAATCGTGGGCACACCAAAAATGACTTTTGAGATGGGAAAACAATAGTTGGGAGCTACCAATCAAATCCCCAACATGCATATGGTCATTCAAATGGAAAAAATGACCCCTTTGAACCCCCAAATCGAATTACTCTTCTCCCCAATCATTTTGTAACACTAAAAACAACTTCCCAGCAAGAAAAATGGGGGAAAACTCAAGAAATTCATGGAAGAAAATGCCTAGTAAGCTAAGATTGCGTGAGGGAGAAAAGCACATGGATGAATATTGGATTGGGAAGCAAAATCATGGGTCTTTTATTGCCCAGGAATCCAAACATGATTTTCCAAAATGATGGCTTGCCCATACACAAAATTTCAGACAACCATACTCTCCATTTCCCAAAACAATAACTACCTTAACCACTTCTTGAAATAATTAAATGATTGGGTGCAAAATTCAAGATGGGTAGTTGATGGCTCATGGGTTCTCTCATTGACACTTGGCTTGACACTATTGGATCCTAGGGTTTGAATATTTCCCTCCCTATTCCTTGTAAAAATCATACCCCCATACTCTTGTTACATTACATATCTAGTTGTGGGAATTTTTATTAAAATACATATTTACATCATATTTATAATTTCTATCGTGCCATCCTAGCACGCTATCCACACACATAGATTTTTTATTTCCGAAACGAGTACAATAAATCAATGGTGGGGCCTTGGAATTGAGCTCCTCACCATGATTTAATAATGATATTACATCATTTACATTTTTAATGCAACGAGATAAAAAATCGGGGTGTTACATTCCCCTCCCCCTTGAATTAGAACTGTCCTTAATGCTCTTAAAAATTGAATAAAAATAGATACACTAGTACAAAATGAGAAATTAATGACTAAAAAATGACTAAAATTCGGCTATAAACGACTATTTTTGTGTCGACAACTAATAGTAGCTAATTTCCACTATCTTATAGCTTGACTAACTTAGTCGTATTTCACTTAGTCATTAATTGGTTGACTTGTTAGTCATTGATAGTCATTGATTTAGTCATTGATAGTCATCGATTTAGTCATTGATTTCCACAATTAATGACCAAATATACGACTAAATAAACTACTAGATGATAACATATTAATGACTAAGATAAATACGACTAAACGTTAGTCGCACTATAAGATACTGGAAATTAGCTACTAATAGTCGTATATATGCGAATTTAGTTGTTTTATTAGTCACTAATTTATGATGGGGTATGGAGGATTCGAACCACCAATCTCTTGCCTATAATTAGGTAGGTGCTCTACCATTGAGCTAGCACCCTTTAAGAAGTTGTTAATGCTTGACAATGATGATATTCAAACAAATTTTGCATCATTCAAGCATACAAAATAATGATTACCAAGTTACTATAGATCCATAATGGCTTACCTTGTACTATTCCTTCAAGTCTTTCAACTACATTTATTAAGTGAAAATATATTTTTGTACTTAACATTTGTCTTTGGGAGTTCATGCCCAAACAAGGGTCGTTTCCCTTACAATTCTAACAAGAGATATGATTTTCATTGTTCCTCATACCACTCTTTGTAGGATCCAATTCCTAAATGCCTTGTAATTGCATCAACAACATCAGTGTGTTTGTTAGATTCCTGTCTAATATCCAGCCTGACAAGTGACAAACTGAATGTTGAAACTTGACACATGAAATCAAGAAGACTGCCATCTGCAATTGGCTAGTCCCCAGTAGAAGACAGTGATCGATAACAAAGTTCAAGTGGCTCTAAAAACTGAAAGCAAAATAAAGACAGTGTGAGACAATCTAACAATACATGTATGCCAACAACAAATACAAAATATGCATAACTTGGGGATCTATTTGTACCTCATCAAAATTTGTGAAGGTTACTTCGTCTGGTATGTCAAAAATTCCATTAGAAATTAATTGGCGAGTGCGTTGACGAGTATTGTACAATTTGTCTCGTACATCTCCTAATATCACCCTAAAAGGTTCATTTGGGGGAAGCTGTTTCCAAAATTCTGCACCAAAGTCCAGAGCTTATTAAGCAGCACCTTTAGAAAAATAATAAAAAGGTAAAAGATTAATGAAGCTAAAGTTGGATTCCAAGACTAATGCTGTCAAATATTTTTATGAGATAAAGATATGTATTGGCCAAGATGACATTTTGATCAAGAATGCAATCTCAGTAAAATACCCTTCAAATCACCAGTTCAGGAACAAGGACGAGTTTGAAGTGCCTTTTAACCACTATACCATTAAACAATTTTTTTTGTCCAAGCCATAGTCGAATGCTATATTTTTGTCTGCAATGCATGGTACTTTGTAAAATGAAGAAACCTCTATAAATAAAATTATATAGCAGCTTTGCATATAGACATCACATACAACCCAAAACCACTCTGCATGCCTATCTCACCAATAACTAATAAAATTGAAATGGCCAATTGATTTATTACTTTGCATATAAAATTGAATAAAAACCTTATAACCTACTAGAATTACCATTAGACAGTACCTTATCTCTACCAGGACTAAGAAAATTCCAACCATTTTTAGAGATTGAAAAACTTGTCACAGTAGAAAAATGTTTTTCGAGCACAAAAATGCACTTCTTAGCTACAAGATCCCATACTTGAACTGTTGCATCATCCCTTCCAGAAAACAGCTGCAAGAAGCAACATAGAAAAATTTAATCACCATGCTTGTACAGTACATTGCTATATTTGAAGAGAAACATATTTTTAATATTACATGTTCATAAATTAATGTCAATAAACAAATGACTCACTTCAATGAGGCCATCATATATTTTAGCTCATAAACAGAAGATATACTAAACAATAATTAACATTACTTCAATCATAACACCTTACCAAAAGTCGATGGGGATCCAGATGGGATGGAATATGATTGTAGTTACAACTCCTTGGTTTCCTTGATATGAATGTGTGCAGTACCCTTCATCCACATCCCAAACAAGAATATTTCTATCTGCACCAACCGTAGCAAGTAATCCTCCAGATGCATCACAAGCCATGTCTACCACGGGACCATTATGTGCCTACAAAGTTAATAACAACAGTTTCAATCCCATGTTCAAGAAAATATCAAGAGAACATAGGACAACCTCCCAAGGTCAAGCAGTTTTCTGCACCTTGTTGGAATCCAATATTTCCCTTGAGGCATATAGTGGATAAGCATGTTCAGGAGAAAAAAAATATCTCACAACTATTTTTCAAATGCCACTCATTACCTTAATGCAAACCTGTTTTCTTTCAAATACAAGCCTAAGCCTATATATATATGTATATATATATTCAGAACTTTCGTACACACTTCAAACAAATAAATAGAGGAATAATATATGTTAATATATTCAAGTAACCAGATGAGATAAGACAAGATAATATTTTTTATTATTGTTCAATAAATGACCACAAAAGTAGGTCAATGGGACTCAGAAGTATAATCCAGTGCAAGTACATAGTGGTAGTGTGATAACAACTCCTTTAAAAAAAACAAAATGGTGAAACAATAATAAATATCCAGTCAAAAGGTGGCACCTCAAGGCATGTGTGAACGAGAAAGAAAAAGAGAGGAGGAGAAAGATGACACCCTAACAAAATCATCAGACAGAGAAGAAGCCAATAAAATGTCTGATAGTGGCCTCTAGAGAGAATCATGGTCTAAGTGGTACATACATAAATAAACCATTTAGTTTGATATTTCTAGTTAAGCTACGATAAAGAGATCCTCAAATAGGTTATCTGGACTCTGGAGAACATTACTCTGATCTTCTAGCTTAACTAGTCTGATCTCTAGAGACAAGACTCTGGAGAACATAACTCTGATCTTCTAGGAGCACCTAGGAGGTAGGTTCTGTTTTATAGTGGTCCTGGAAATGAAGGATATGAGTATGGAGTTTGTAGTTTCTATGGCTCTATGGACAATATTGAGGGTAAAGAAGTAACATGGGGATCAGACACAGATTGGAATCTGGTTGGGGACATCATAAAGAGAGGAGGGATGATAGTAACTAGCTCAAAGCCATATAACTTCAAGCTTGATGTCTGCTAGTAGGAATCAATGCCAATGGACGTGTTTCAAATTCTTAGTAGTTTGTAGAAATATCCAGGTATATCCCATTTCTCTCAAATTCCCAACATTCAGTTCTCTGGGACAATAATATTGCAACTCAAGTGTGATTGAATGTGACAACAAGCTTGTTTTTGGCAGCTATCTAGCAATTTAAACATGAGAAGACTCAAACCATCCATCCCATGTCGTACAAGGTAATAAAGAGCATAAGAATCATCAAGCCTATAGTTGTAGTTCTCCAGCAAAATCCTTCATGCCACAGTTCCCTGCACTCTAAGCAAGAGTTGTAGTTCCCTGCCACAGTTCCTCAGGTGTTATAGGTCAAATATGCACTTCTCCATCCGTGATCACATTGCCCCTTCAATCACACAAAAGGACACCATGGATGGAAGAGATGGATTGAACTTGGAGGATTTACTGCTGAGATCACACTTCTTCAGCTGAGAACTATATTTTTTTTGCATATTTCATTAAAGATGCGCTACTCTTGCAACTGGCATCTAGCGCACTCTGCGCTAGTTCTTTTAAGGCAGACCCGCGCACTTATCTCAAAAGTTGCATGCGCTAGTCTTTGAGAACACTAGATTCTCCCTATGCGCAAGTTGTCTAGTGTTATACCTATGCACATATTAAGATGAAATGGAAAAATATTTGGGATTATTTGAGGTTGGTATTGTAACTCCCCCAACCTCCCAATTCAACTGCCTCACAAATCTAACTTCCTGCCTTGGCCATAAATACAAGGGGAAGCCATGAGAAAAGGCCAATTAAGAAGAAGCTATTGTCACACTGAAGGAATTTCTAAGTCATTGTGAGGAGAAGGAGCCCAGAACTTGGTTTCAGAAGTGCTTGGAACAGATCAGGTATAAACTGTATTTGGTTGCATTTCTTTGACAATAAAGATTAAGATACCCTTCCCGTCCCAATGGAATTTTGTTTCTATTGAATTTATGATTATAATTAATGTCATATTGTCTTCAATATCATTATATATTTGTAGTCAAGATACACTAAGGAAGGTATGTATATTTGGCAGGTACATTGCTGTGTAGATTGGGCAAAAGCTAGGGCCAGCCGCCATAAATAAGGTACTGATCTCCAAATACTAATCTCATTCTGTTTATAGTAATCAATGCAAGATATAATGTATCTATCTGTCACCCCATGTACTTTGATAGCATCCTTTCCCCTGCTATAGGGTATAATCTTTAACAACAGAATTGGTGACTCCACTGGGGAGCACCTATTCATTTCTGCTCCGGGGACCTTATTTAGGTTTTCTTCAATTGTTACAGTCTTCTGGCTTTCTGTGAGGTTTGCAGAGGTTGTTTTGTTGTTTCCCTTTGCCTTGATTCAGTTCTTGTCTGGTCTTTTTATTTCCTTTTGGTTCCTGTGAGTGTGTCTTCTGTGCATTCAGAGGAGCACTTTTTTATCTGGGTGCGAGTTGCTTTTAAACCTACCCGCGCACTTTTAGTTGCATGTGCTGGATGTTAGGCTAGACATCAGCGCACTTTCCTGTAGATTGAGCATTTCACAGTAAGGTTTAGTCTTTGGTTGGTTGGGTCTAATTTTGGTACTTGCTTTGCTTTTCTTACTGTCATTGAGACATCCTTGTCTTTTTTGAGTCTTGGTATAGCCTCTTGAAAGTCCCTATTGATTGCTTCACTTACTTCAGTCTTGTTTTTAGGTGTCTTTTCTGTTTTTTAGGTCTTTTTGGAACCTGTGCGCGACTCCCTGCTAGTTACAGTAGCGCATCTTTTTCCCTAGATGCGTCTTGTACTCCTACAGACCCGCACAATCTGCGATAGTTGTTTGATATAGTACCTGTGCACTTTTATTGAGTTTTGCGTTATTTTTTAGGGTTTGACCTCAGTTAGAGTCTTTTGGGTGTTTTTGGAAGACTTGATTGTTTGGATACCTTCTGAACTATTTTTCAGGTTAGTCTAAGTTTGTTTGAAGTATTCTTGATAGTTTTTCCTTTTGAGTTTGTGTGCTGGTAGAGTTGCCTTGGTTTGCTTGCCTACCCTATCTATTTGGCAGATGCCTTTCTTTGGTTTTTGATGCTTAGGAGTAGCCTCTCGGTCTGTTTTTCCGTTGCATGCATCATATTTCCCTTTTCTTTTGTGTCTTGTTCCAAATCTAGATATTTTTCATAGAAACAACTCTATAGGTCAATTCTTTGTCAGTCGTTGGATTTGATAGGTATAAGCCATTAGGCCTTCTATCTTTACCCACACTCTTGATAGACCTTGCTTGTTCCTTTTTAGGTTCATTTTTTTTACAAATAGAAGAAAAGATCAAAATTGAAAATTGGTAACCTAGTTGTAATATTTTCCATTATTTTTCGAGGTAGGATAGATTGTTTCACTATTTGATTTGAAAATTAAAAATAAAAATTGAGAAAAAAGAAAAATGTTTATGCTTACGATTGCCTATCTTTTGTTTTGAAAGACAAAAACGAAAAAGATCTTTGTGAAGTTTCATACACCATTTGTACACAATTTACTTTCTATCATAACCATACCATACACATCACTACCCTTTTGAGTAAAAAACAACCTCTAAAAAGAACATCTAATAAAATCAATTAGTAACTTTTCTTTTTAGGTTTGAAACTACATCAACTAGCTTAGGCTAGGATTTCGGGATAGATCACTTTCAACTGTCTGAAATCGTTATATTGCTCAACAATCGTAGTAAGACAATCTTTTAGGAAAACCCACTTATATTAGAGTATCCTAGGAATGCTCCACTTAAACCAGAGTTAAGCACGAGGTCGTGTGAGACTGGAACTGCTAAGGATACCCCCTCACTTTCCTTTCGAGTATAAACCAGAGCTGAGTCGCATACGGGGGTCCACTAGTACTTTAAGTGCTTTTGGATTTTGGGATTTTCTACCCTTCCCATGCATCTTGGCTAGACTGGCGACTGTTCCCCTAGGTATTTTCGTATTTGTGGTATCCTTAGTATCTTGACCATTAGGGATCTTCACAGGTATAGTGGAAGGCTATTTCCACTGCACCTAGGACAGACACGGAAGGTAACCCTTTGCAGTAATCCCGGGAGGGCAGTTTGGTGATTCAAATGCTTGCACCTAGAGGACCTCCATTGGACACCGTGTAAATGAACTTCAATAGTCTATTGGTTCGTTCTAGGCCCTCATCATCCCAGAATTACTTCTAAGAGTATTAGCTTTGTTTTCCTGGTTTTGATCACTTTAAGACATTTTTTTTTAGTGGTATGTTGTTTGCTCCCTAGTCGAGTAGTGGCCACTAGGTTTTCATAATTGGTTTTTTTTATAACTATGGAATACCAACCTATCTGCAGGTCACGAATGTTGAAAAACCTTCCACCACACACTGTGGAGCTTCCACCACCACCTTGACACTAGAGGACCGATTCCCGTGGTTCATACGACCTTACAGGAGAAACAGAACCACTTGGAGAACCAAAGATCATAATTGAGGATCAACAGGTCTTTGATACTGTTGAGATTGAGGACTTAACTTCTCAAGAGTTTAGCACTCCTTACAACCCTCCCTTGACTAGACCCAACGATCCTTTACTTGTACTGTAGACTCTCTAGGCCAACCCGAGTTTAGTGCATACAGGTTTACCCCTGGTTATTCCATGACTAATCCTAGAGATGAGTCAGGAGTTCCTCAAAATCCCACTGTAGTTATGGTTTCAAGAGTTCTCTCTCCTTCCTTCGCAAACACTGCGACACCCAGCTCTCCGTAGAGTGCTTTTGCTTCGAGCCCGTCTTTTAATTTTAATGCTGGTACTGTAGGCATGTCGAGCTCACAAGCTTCGACATCAGCTACCGTCTTTACCTCCAATTTTGGACCAGCTAATATCCCTTTGACAGGGATACCATTAGTGACTTTTACTCAATCTCCTTTTACTCAACAGCTACAAGGTATACCACAGACTACTTCTTCCGCACCTTTAGTAGGATCAATCCCCACTACATCTACACCTATTATGGGTTCGATGATGGCACCGTCCATTACAACTACACCTGGTTTTAACCCCTACACAGGTTATAATATAAATCCATCTAATATACCTGTAGGGAGTATCCCCTTTTCACTGTTTAGTAGAGGGGGTGGTAACATTTTTAACCCACATTATGGAGGGGATAACACCCAGCCGCAATGGATGAATGCTCCAGGAAGTAATCATCTTTCTTATGGTTGGGGCAATTTCAACAATGCTTTTACCTGACAATTGATGGCTGGGGGAAACCCCAACCAACAATACACGAGCCAGGTTTTGGGAGGTTCCCCCTACCGAACTCCTGCTCACCAAATGCCATCGGCATGACCTCATTTACCTTTTCTGGAAACTTTAAATTTTCCAGATCTTTCAAAACTCACTAACGATCCGGTGGGCCACAATCCTACATGGCCATCAGTCCCAACCAACTTGCCTTCAGACATTCCAAAGTTCGAAGGCAAGACTAGCGAAGACCCTAATGACCACGTCACTACGTTTCATCTCTGGTGTTCTGGTGCTCTTCTAATTCGTTGAATGACGATTCCATCGTATTGAGGATCTTTCATAGAACCTTGACTAGTGTCGCAGCTAAATGGCATATTGAACTTCCTGCAGGTACTTATGATAACTTTTGGGATCTGGAAACATTTTTTCTAAATCCCTTTCAACTTCCTATCTGGTATGATGCCGGAACAGACATTCTATCAACCTTCAGACAGAACAAAGCCACTCACTTATCTGACCATATTCAGGAGTGGCGAAGAAGAAAGAGGCTCATTAAAGCCGACATCCCTCCAGAGTTCCTATCAGAGTGGTATCTCAAATCACTGCTTCCTTATATTTCTAAGGAAGTAGTAACTTCTAGGGTGTGATAATATGCAAGGATCTAGCAACTGTAACAAAATCACAATCTAACTCTCAGGATTATTTGCAAAGAAGAAGAATCATGCATTCAATAATCACTCATAAATACAGAATAATGGACAATGTCAATATCATAGAATGAATAATGAATGTAGAGAATGTGTTACAATAATCAATGATGAGGCATCATATAGGATTTGAATTATCCAAGTAGGGAATTCGAATTCCGAGCTCAAAGTCTAACATGAATAACTATGGAGACATCATCAAGTCGGTAGTATCAGTCATAAGTGGTAAGAGTCCGTCAAGTGTGTCTAACTGAGTCTAACAGAACCATGTGGCCATAAACCAAGGAATGGAGACTCTAAGTGGAGTGAATGAGGCTGTCTAATTCAAAGTCTAGCTTGGATAACAATGGAGACATCATCCCGTCAATAGTATCAGTCATAAATGGTAATAGTCAGTCAAGTGTGTCTAACTAAGTCTAACAGAACCAGCTAGGCATAAATAAGAGAATGGAGACTCCAAGGGGGCGCATGAGGCTGTCAAATAGTCAAGTGGAACTCCATAACTAGATATCTAGAAGCTACAAGCAGTCAGCATGAGTAATCAGTGAAAGAACTACTCAATCAATGCACTAATTGAATGATAAATCCCAGTAGGTGAGATAAGGCGCCCTAACTGAAGGTAGTTGAATAAAGGCGCTCTAACTGATAGTGGTAGGTGAGAAAGGTGCACTTGGTAAGCAGATAAGGCAAAGAGGGCACATTAGGTAGGTATGTGGCCAAATAAGGGCTAAAGACAGTCTCTGGAGAACTAGAAGCAAGCTTTCGGTGCTAGGGATACAACCATGATGATGACTGGATGCATCCAGTGGCATGCAAATGCATGCAGCATGCAGATTTGCATGCAAGCATGCAAATGCATGCAGCATGCAAAATACAAAAATGACGGTGTGAATATTCCAACATGGGGTGTCCACCTCCGAAGAAGCTATCCTTAGGACCCAGCAGCTTGACCTGGTATATGCTAAGTCTGGGCTCTTATATGAGATTATTCCCGACAAGCCGAGATCTAACACAGATCTAGGTAAACCCAAGCCTGGACCACGTGATAATGGCATTGTGGGTTCAGTAGATTCTGTAGCGTTTGAAGCTTTAACTAAGCAGGTTCACGCCTTATCTGTCAAACACTCTGCTGCAGAAGCAACTTCAGTTGCAACCTCCCCTTCGTAAACAAAATCTATACAACAAGTGCAGATGAATCAAAAGGTCCCTCGGCAGCCCAACAACAATAAAAAGAAGGGAAAGAAAGGGGAGGGGAACCAACAAAATCCCAAAAACACAGAAAATGTTGGGGAGGGAAAAAAGGATAAAACCAAAGTGAATTTCCCTTGCAATTTATGCAGGGAGGACCACCTCACCCATCAATTCCCTCTGATGGAAGAAGCCCAAAAGCTACTACGTGATAAGAAAACAGCTATCCTAAAGGACCCATTCCCTTACAGACAAGGTTCAGCTTCTGGAAACTCTAGTGCTGGGGGAACCCCTCGTGCCTCATCAACTGATCAATCGTTTATCAATATGGTTAATTCGGACATGCTTTTACAAATTGGAGCTAGAAACTATAATCCAGACTCGCAGCAAAGAGAAAAGTATGTTCCTTTTGAGTTTGTGTGCCGGTAGAGTTGCCTTTGTTTGCTTGCCTACCCTATCTATTTGGCAGATGCTTTTCTTTGGTTTTTGATGCTTAGGAGCAGCCTCTGGGTCTTTTTTTCCGTTGCGTGCAGCATCTTTCCCTTTTCTTTTGCGTCTTGTTCCAAATCTAGAGTTTTTTCACTGAAACAACTCTATAGGTCAAGTCTTTGTCAGTCATTGGATTTGATTGGTATAAGCCATTAAGCCTTTTATCTTTACCCACACTCTTGATAGACCTTGCTTGTTCCTTTTTCATATTCATTTTTTTTACAAATAGAAGAAAAGATCAAAATTGAAAATTGGTAACCTAGTTGTAAGATTTGCCATTATTTTTCGAGGTAGGATAGAATGTTTTGCTATTTGCTTTGAAAATTAAAAAGAAAAATTGAGAAAAAAGAAAAATGTTTATGCTTAGGATTGCCTATCTTTTGTTTTGAAAGACATAAACGAAAAAGAAAAATGTTTATGCTTAGGATTGCTTTCTGTCATAACCATACCATACACATCACTACCCTTTTGAGTAAGAAATAGCCTCTAAAAAGAACATCTAATAAAATCAATTAGTAACTTCTCTTTTTAGGTTTGATACTACATCAACTAGCTTAGGCTACGATTTCGGGATAGATCTCTTTCAATTGTCTGAAATTGTTATATTTCTTAGCAATCATAGTAAGACAATATTTTAGGCAAACCCACTTATATCAGAGTATCCTAGGAATGCTCCACTTAAACCAGAGTTAAGCACGAGGTCGTGTGAGACTGGAACTGCTGAGGATACCCCCTCACTTTCCTTTCGAGCATAAACCAGAGCTAATTCGCATACAAGGCTCCACTAGTACTTTAAGTGCTTTTGGATTTTGGGATTTTATACCCTGCCCAAGCATCTTGGCTAGACTGACGACTATTCCCCCAGGTATCTTTGTATTTGTGGTATCCTTAGTATCTTTACCATTAGGGCTCTTCATAGGTATAGTGGAAGGCTATTTCCACTGCACCTAGGACAGAGGCGGAAGGTAAACCTTTGCATTAATCCCAGGAGGGCGGTTTGGTGATTCAAATGCTTGCAACCAGAGGACCTCCATTTGACATCATGTAACTGACCTTCGATACTCTATTGTTTTGTTCTGGGCCCTCATCATCCCATACTTGCTTTTGAGAGTATTAGCTTTGTTTGCCTGGTTTTGATCACTTTAGGACATTTTTTTTTAGTGGTATGTTGTTTGCTCCCTAGTCGAGTAGTGGCCACTAGGTTTTCATGTTAGTTTTTTAGAATTTTCAATCTGATCTAAGATCTTAACTAAGAGAATAACATGTACAACATATCTACAGCATATCTATAGCATAACAATCATGGACACAATAATGCAAGCACACAAGAGACACAGAGTTTACTTGGGGAAAACCATAAAGGTGAAAAAACCCAATAAATTCCTCAGAGATAGATAGAGCAATGATACAACCCAAGCATAATAGATAGACATCTCCTAGTAGCAGCTTCTCCTCCTCCACAAGTGCGCCACTCTCCAAAGAGTGTGTGTGAGAATAGAATGTCAAATAGAGTGCCTCCCGCACTCTATTTATACTTGACTTGACTTTCCTAATAACCTTTACTAGGTCGGCCTTAACTTAAACACATAACATAATGCTGACTGGGACGACCCCCAATAGGGTGGTCTAATAACCCTTTGACCCACATGACTTATACAGGGCTGACCCCAACAAGGTGGTCTAATACTCCATCAAGTATAAGTTACAACACTTACAATATAAATGACGACACTTCTGTATAAAGGAATAAGAACATCTCTATAGGAATACAAACACTTCCGTATAGAGGAATAATAACATCTCTATAGGAATACAATATACATATATGTGAAATACATTCTGAAGTTACATATACATCAACACTCCCTCTTAACTAGGAAGGTATTTCTCAACACAGGTTTGCTAGCACAAGTCTTCTTCTCTAGATCATCATCAGCGAATCATCATCCTCGAATCATCGTCATCGTCACTGCTACTGCTATCTCAATCAATCTCTGAATCTACTCGTCATAGGAAGTTCAACAGAGACAGTCGTTTTTCATATTGGATGTAGGCCCACCACCTGTAGGTCTTCACCATCACTGGCCATATTGTGGAATCCTCAGGACTTATTACGTGCATCAACAAAACCTAGCAAGAGCATCCCAAGACTGATTACGAGCACACTGCTCAACCTATCGGATCTCCCAGGGAGCTATTACATGTGACCAAGCAAAACCTAGCAAGAGCATCTCAGGACTGATTACGTGCCCAGCACAACCTGCAAGATCTCCCAAGGAGACATTATATGCTACCAAGCAAAACCTAGCAAGAGCATCTCAGGATTGACTATGTGCCCAGCACAACCTGCAAGATCTCCTAGGGAGAAATTATATGCCATGGACAAAACCTAGCAATATCATTTGCTAGATCTCGCAAGGAGCTATTCTATTCCAGCGGCAAAACCTAGCAAGAGCATCTGCAAATCTCCCAGGGTGCTATTATATGTCCCTCCAATCAAAACCTCGAAAGAGCATTTTCCAGATCTCCCATGGAGCTATTATATGCCAGCGGAAAAACCTAGCAAGAGCATCTGCAAATCTCCCAGGGATGGATTATATGCTTATCTACACAACCTGTTCCACAGCCATAGAGTATTAACCTAATACTCACCATACATCATCCTGATCATCAACACTGCATCGTCCTGATGCATGTTGTCTAGAGCAACATCCTGAAGCTCGTCATCCATGATCATCCTAATCATACAATGCATCCACCTGATGCATACAAAGTATCTGCATGATACATATCATCATACATGATCTACTTGATCATACAATGTATCCACCTGATACACATACAAATACATGATCCACCTGATCATGCCTGATACATATCAACATACATGATCTACCTGATCATACAATGTATCCACCTGATACATCTACAGATACATACACATGATCCAACTGATCATATCCAACATCCAACATGATGCGTACATACATATACATATAAATTATCCAACTGATCATATCCAACATCCAACATGATGCATACATACATGGAGCAGTAACTGGAGCATCGTCTTGATGCTCATCATCCAACGCTTACATCCACAACCATGGGAAGGATCCTCCTCTCGCCTTGCTTGGAATGGCTCCAGCAAATGTCTCCATCACTTCTTCCTCGAAGTGTCATCAATCTGAAGAACAGCAAGCCTCTCTCTGAAGTACTCGAACTTCACTCTGGCTAGTGGTTAAGTCAACACATCTACAACTTGCTCATCTGTCGCAACATACAGGAGCTTCACTGCTCCTCTCTACACCATAGCCATGATATAGTGATATTTCATCTCAATGTGTTTCAACCTGTCGTGGAACATCGGGTTCTTAGATAGCTTCACAAAACTCTGGTTGTCACAAAAGATACCAGTAGCCTCCAGCGAGATATCAAATAACTCAGACAGTAGCTTCCGGAGCCATACTGCCTCACAACTAGCCAAACAAGCTGCAACATACTCTGCTTCGGCTATACTCAGTGCTACACAGGACTGCTTCCTACTAAACCAAGAGATCACACCTGATCCCATATTGAAGCAACACCCAGATGTACTCTTCCTATCTGCAGCACTGGCTGCCCAATCTAAATCAACATAACCCTACAGGTTAAATTTTTGATTTGCATCATACTTGAGCCCATAATCAATTGTACCATTTAGGTACCTTAGAATATGCTTTACAACAACTAGGTGAAAACCTCTGGGATCCATTAGGAACTGGCTCAATGTGTTTACCACAAAGAAAATATCTGGTCTCGTATTTGTCAGGTACATCAAGGACCCAATCATCTGACAATACATTGTGACATCAACTGGATCAGATGAAGCATGACAGAGAAGCTTCAGGTTTGATTCCATAGGTGTGGCCATGGCCTTGCAGTCCATCATTCCAAACCTCTTCAAGATCTCTACTGCATACTTTCCTTGTCCAAGGAAGATACCATCTGCACTCTGCCACACCTCCATACCTAGAAAATAGTGCATCATCCCCAAGTCCTTCATCTCGAACTCAGCTGCAAGCTTCCTCTTGGTATCGGCAATCAAACTATCATTACCTGTTACAAATAGATCATCTACATACAACCGTAGTATCATAGGATTTCCTTCCTCAACCTTGTAGTAAAGGTTGGAATCCGCTTTACCCTTGGTAAACCCAAACTGGATAGAAAGCTGTCTATCCTACCATACCAAGTTCTGCACATATATGACTTCACGTCATGCATCTCAAAACCAAGTGGCTGCTCCGCATACACTTCCTCCTCGACTACACCATTCAAGAAATCTGCCTTGACATCCATCTGGTGTATCTTCCACTTCATCATTGAAGCCAGAGCAGGTACTGATTTGATGGAAGTGTATTTGGTTACAGATGCAAAAGTCTCTTCATAATCAGCCACAAGCTACAAACCTCTCTTTGTATTTTTTCTATGCTACCATCTGTAGCATGCTTGATCTTATAGATCCACTTGGAAGTCACAACAGACTTCCCATCCGGTCTTGGGACTGCATCCCAAACATCATTCTTCATGATTGACTGGTACTCCTTGATCATGGCATTCTTCCCGAATCTTGGGAAATTCAATATCTTCAATATCTTCAATAGATAATTTTGTTGTTGAACAAATGTTGTAGTCCTTCTTTTGTAGGTGATGGTATATGATCTTTCCTACAAAACAAGTTAAATTGCATGATTAGAAAACATCTCATAGTTTTCAGAACAAATTCTTACACATAAATAAATATGTTATACAGTCATGCAATTATCTTAGCCAATGCTTCAATACAACATTTATCCATATCCCGTAACTTTCTAAATGCCTTCCAATCTTTACCAGAACATTGTCAAGAGTGTGCACAACTCCCAACATGTGAGAAAAGAGGTTTCATTCTAGATAATTAGCAATGGAATGTTGTACAGTGCCATAGGCCACTTACCCATCACATGCATATTAGTAGTATACTGTTCATTAATGCATTTATTCTAATATGCATAATACACACCCTAAGTCTAGGAACATAAGCATATACATCTTTGAACAGTATTATTTAAACAAACAAGCATGCAAGAAATGACAATTCAAATACTTATCTTTGTTTGGTTGTAGGGTGGACTCCCTCTCAGTCTTTGCTTCCTTTCTACAACTCCATTCTGATGTGGATTGTGAGAAGTGGTCGACTCCCTCTAAATATCTGCATCCTTGTAGAGACTACTGGAGTGTGCTCCCTCTTGATCTTTGCTTCCTAGATTACCTGTCCTTGAACTTATATCCATCCTTAATCACTATGCATTCTTATTAGTATCATCATTGTGTTATCCTCGAGGTCTCATACATAATCACACATTCATTAGTATAATATTATTACTATCAAAACACAATAATCTTAAACATGTATAGTCATGATCATTTCAAACACAAATAATAAACATTGGTATTCAAGGTTTCAAGGAAGACTTCCCTTACTCATGCATATTCATATTTGACCAAAGGACTTTTCTAGTTAGTCATATTATCAATCAAGGTAAAAGACATAATATGCATAAACCCTTGATTACTTACATTTCTAACTTCATGAATAATCATTATCAATCATGCCATGTATACTTATATAAGATCCTATCACAAGGTAGGATTCTAACTTGATATAGGAAAAACATACCTGGATTAGTATGTTAGCTAGTTATGTCTAACATAACCACATGATGTCTTCTTGTTCTCTTCAATGACTTGTGCTAGTGACCTACATATCTCATAGGTTAACCATTATAGAACCAAGTTATACATACCTCGTAAATAGATCTTCTAAGTGATCCATGCCAATGGATGAATCTTTGTCTTCATGTCACCATGATCATATGTTCTTGAACTAGAACATGATTTGTCTTTCTTGGTGTACCTTTCATGTTAGCGGACAACATAAACCTCATACAACACCATAATGCATTAGTACAATCATAAGTGTCAACACCCTAATCAATGAATATCTTCTATCATGCATTCATAATTTTATTAAGGTGATATGACAAGTCTAAATTTAATCAAGATTGTACTAACCGTAATAATATGAAGACAAACATACTATAAACTTAATCATGAACAAATCTCGAAACATACCTGGATAAGTCATACCTATCGAGATTGCTTGTAATCTTCTTATGTAAGGCCTTAGCCTCATCTCCCTCTGAAACAAGAACTTCTTCACTTATGCAGGTGACCAATCCATTCTCTTCTGGGATTAACCCAATCCACTTGATTTGTAAGAACTGGATCTGGAGCTGGATTAGGGTTTGTTAGAGAAACCCTAAAAATTCAAACTTTGAATTCGAAACTTCTGAAAGGATAGAAAGATGCGCCTTGATGAGTTGATCAAGCCGGTATACTCAGAATTTGAAAATACAAAGTTTCACCCCTCAAAATTGCCTTTGAAATTTCTGGATCTTCTAGACAAGGTCCTGAACTAGGGTTTGATAAAGCCCACCCTTCTGCCCAACCAAAAGGTTCGATCCAAAGCTCTAAAATTTTATTTTTCTGAGTAGCTTCCAGCCATGGTCATAGACTTAAAAAAATCCAACTTTTGCAGAAGCCCTAATTTTCCACTTTTCCGATCAAAGTCATGAACTAGGGTTTGATCAAGCCTGGCCTTCTACCCAAGCAAAAATTTGATCTTGGTCTCTAAATTTCAATTTTGATGAGTAGCATTCAGACGTGGCCTCCGATTACAAAAATACTAACTTTCTCCGAAACCCTAATTCTCAAAGCCATGAATGAAGGTGCTCAAAAAATAATTCTGTTTTGACAGAAACATGCACCTGATTGTTTTTTGTGTAACTCCTAACCTTTCAATCCACAGGGTCTAAAATGTTTTCTTTGGGTATCCTAACCTGTCATCTTTCCAACCCCATAGGTCTGACCTCAAATGGATTCTCTGAGAGAGATTTATGCCAAGTGTAGCAACGTGACCTGTTTATGGGATAAAACAGGAGAGCGAACTTGTACGACGTTCCATGTGTCGCTGGTTCAGTTTCGGCCTCTGAAAAAGTTACCTGAGAAATTAAAGTCTGTGCACTACCTGTAACATTTTACAAAATTTCATTTGGATCTTCCTAGCCCAAGTTATGACCTTTTTTCCTAGGTCACCTGTTTATGACTCAGATATGGAAGAGGCAGAAACCCTAGATTGTACAGATCATAAAACACAAAGTATAGAGAATTAGAAGTTCTCCTTTGGACACAAGGTACATGGGGATCTAATATTGTAACTGTAAAAAATTTTGATCCGAAAACTTGGGGAAAACTATAAAGGTGAAAAACCCCAATAAATTCCTCAGAGATAGATAGAGCAATGATACAACCAAAGCATAAGAGATAGACATCTCCTAGCAGTAGCTTCTCCTCCTCCACAAGTGCGCCACTCTCCAAAGAGTGTGTTTGAGAATAGAATGATCAAATAGAGTGCCTCCCACACTCTATTTATACTTGACTTGACTTGCCTAATAAGATTTACTAGGTCGGCCTTAACTTAACTACATAACATAATGCTGACTGGGCCGACCCCCAATAGGGTGGTCTAACACTCCATCAAGTATAAGTTACAACACTTACAATATAAATGACGACACTTCCGTATAGAGGAATAATAACATCTATATAGGAATACAAACACTTCAGTATAGAGGAATAATAACATCTCTATAGGAATACAATATAAATATATGTGAAATACATTCTGAAGTTACATATACATCAACATTTCATACTTAGTTTTGTTAACACTCAAAAAATGCTCACTACCTCATCTCCCTCATTACATGACTCATTTGTCCATATTTCCTACCATATTTGCCTCCAAAACCTTAAAGAACCATTGAAAAGCCTCCAAAAGGCCAAAAAACCATTAAAAAAGCCTCAAAAAGGCCAAAACCCCCCTTTTTTCCCCCAAATAATTCAAATTTCCTCCAAAATAGCAAAAACCCTCTACAAAGGGAATAAAAAATACAAAAAAGAGGAAAAAGAGGGAAAAAATGAAGCAAAAACCCTGTACAGTTGACCTAAACCATATGGTGCCCAAAACCATGGGTCAACACTCCACCACTAAAAACCTATAAACAGGTGATGGAGGCTTCCCATTTCACATCCACAATCATTCCTATCTTCACTCTGCCAAAATCACTCCTGAAACCCTAGCTCACCCTTTTTGAGCTAATTTCATATTTGAGTGCCCCTTTGGCCCATATCCAAAACACTTTGGAGAAGGAGAAAGAACCCATTGGAGCGTGGAAGCAACCCTCCTGGATTACTACAAGAGCTTCACCAACCTCACATTGAAGGCATAATCAATACAAAAACCAATTTATTATCTTGTATTTTCTTTTTATCCACATGCTATTTTAAATTTACTGTTTTATTTACTGTCTTGTTTTGCCATTTTTATTGAATTGCTACTAAGGAGTCCCTTCTCCTTAGTAGGTGCTCATTTGCACAAGCTAGGGTGAAAACCCTAGCTACAAGTTTGTTCTTATAACTGTGGAGTACCAACCTCTCTGCAGGTCACGAAGGTTGAAAAACCTTCCACCACACACCTTGGAGCTTCCACCATCACCTCAACGCCAGAGGACCGATTCCCATGGTCCATAAGAACTTATGGGCGAAATTGAACCAACTAGAGAACCACAGATCATAATTCAGGATCAACAGGTCTTTGATACTGTTGAGGTTGATGACTTAACTTCTCAAGAGTTTAGCACTCCTTACAACCCTCCCCTGACTAGACCCACCGATCCTTTACTTGTACTATAGACTCTCTAGGCCAACCTGAGTTTAGTGCATACAGGTTTACCCCTGGTTATTCCATGACTAATTCTGGAGATGAGTCAAGAGTTCTTCAAAATCCCACTGTAGCTATGGTTTCGAGAGTTCTCTCTCCTTCCTTTGCAAACACTGCGACACCCAGCTCTCCACAGAGTGCTTCTTCTTCGAGCCCATCTTTTAGTTTTAATGCTTGTACTGTAGGCATGTCGAGCTCACAAGCTTCTACATTACCTACCGTCTTTACCTCCAATTTTGGACTAGCTAATATCCCTTTGACAGAAATATCGTTAGTGACTTTACTCAATCTCCTTTTACTCAACAGCTACAAGGTATACCACAGACTGCTTCTTCCACACCTTTAGTAGGATCAATCCCCACTACATCTACACCTATTATGGGTTCGATGATGGCACCGTCCATTACAACTACACCTGGTTTTAACCCCTACACAGGTTATGATATAAATCCATCTAATATACATGTAGAGAGTATCCCCTTTTCACTGTTTAGTAGAGGGGGTGGTAACATTTTTAACCCACATTACGGAGGGGATAACACCCAGCCGTAATGGACAAATGCCCCAGGAAGTAATCCTCTTTCTTATGGTTGGGGCAATTTCAACAATGCTTTTACCTGACAACCGATGGTTGGGGGCAACCCCAACCAATAATACATGAGCCAGGTTTTGGGAGGTTCCCCCTACCGAACTCCTGCTCACCAAATGCCATCGACACGACCTCGTTTACCTTTTCTAGCAACCTTAAATTTTTCAGATCTTTCAAAACTCACTAACGATCCGGTGCGCCACAATCCTACATGGCCATGAGTCCCAACGAAATTGACTTTAGACATTCCAAAGTTCGAAGGCAAGACTGGCGAAGACCCTAGTGACCACGTCACTACGTTTCATCTCTGGTGCTCTTCTAATTCGTTGAACGATGATTCAATCATATTGAGGCTCTTTCATAGAACCTTGACTAGTGTCGTAGCTAAATGGCATATTGAAATACCTGCAGCTTCTTATGATAGCTTTTGGGATCTGGAAACATTTTTTTTGAATCACTTTCAACTTCCTGTCCGGTATGATGTCGGCACAGACCTTTTGTCAACCTTCAGACAGAACAAAGCCACTCACTTATCTGACCATATTCAGGAGCGGCGAAGAAGAAAGAGTTTCATTAAAGCCGACATCCCTCCAGAGTTCCTATTAGAGTGGTATCTCAAATCACTCCTTCCTTATATTAGTAAGGAAGTAGCAACTTCTGGGGTGTGATAATCTGCAAGGATCTAGCAACTGTAACAAACTCACAATCTAACTCTTAGGATTATTTGCAAAGAAGAAGAAGCATGCATTCAATAATAACTCATAAACACAAAATAATGGACAATGTCAATATCATACAATGAATAATGAATGTAGAGAATGTGTTCCAATAATCAATGATGAGGCATCATATAGGATTCAAATTAGCCAAGCAAGGCATTCGAATTCTGAGCTCAATGTCTAACATGAATAACTATGGAAACATCATCCAGTCAGTAGTATCAGTCATAAGTGGTAAGAGTCAGTCAAGTGTGTCTAACTGAGTCTAACAGAACCATCTGGCCATAAACCAAGGAATGGAGACTCTAAGTGGAGTGCATGAGGCCATCTAACTCAAAGTCTATCTTGGATAACAATGGAGACATCATCCAGTCAATAGTATCAGTCATAAATACCAATAGTCAGTCAAGTGTGTCTAACTGAGTCTAACAGAACCATCTAGGCATAAATCAGGGAATGGAGACTCCAAGGGGGGCGCATGAGGCTGTCAAATAGTCAAGTGGAACTCCAGAACTAGATAACTAGAAGATACAAGCAGTCAACATGAGTAATCAGTTAAAGAACTACTCAATCAATGCACTAATTGAATGATAACTCCCGGTAGGTGAGATAAGGCGCCCTAACTGAGTGATAACTAAAGGTAGGTGAGTAAAGGGACTCTAACTGACAATGGTAGGTGAGAAGGCACACTTGCTAAGCAGATAAGTCAAAGCAGGCGCACTAGGTAGGTAAGAGGCCAAATAAGGGCTAAAAACAGGCTCTTGAGAGCTATAAGCAAGCTCTAGCTGCTGGGGAGACAACCATGATGATGAATGGATGCATACAGTGGCATTAAAATGCATGCAGCATGCAAAATACAAAAATGATGGTGTGAATATTCCAACATGGGGTGTCCTCCTCCGAAGAAGCTGTCCTTATGACCCAGTAGCTTGACCTGGTGTATGCTAAGTCTGGGCTCTTATATGAGATTATTCCCGACAAGTCGAGATCTAACACAGATCTAGGTAAACCCAAGCATGGACCACATGATGATGGAATTGTGGGTTTAGTAGATTCTGTAGCATTTGAAGCTTTAACTAAGCAGGTTGACGCCTTATCTGTTAAACAGTCTACTACAGAAGCAACTTTAGTTGCAACCTCCCCTTCGCAAACAAAATATGTACAACAAGTGCAGATGAATCAAAAGGGCCCTCGGCAACCCAACAACAATAAAAAGAAGGGCAAGAAAAGGGAGGGGAACCAACAAAAGCCCAAAAACACAGAAAATGTCGGGGAGGGAAAAAAGGATAAAAAGAAAGTGAAGTTCCCTTGCAAGTTATGCAAGGAGTACCACCTCACCCATCAATGCCCTCTGATGGAAGAAGCCCAAAAGCTACTGCATGATAAGAAACCAGCTATCCTAAAGGACCCATTCCCTCACGGAGAAGGGTCAGCTTCTGGCAACTCTAGTGCTGGGGGAACCCCTCGTGCCTCATCAGCTGATCAATCATTTATCAATATGGTTAATTTGGACATGCTTTTACAAACTCGAGCTAGAAACTATAATCCGGACTCGCAGCAAAGAGAAAAGGATCTTCCTTTTGAGTTTGTGTTACGGTAGAGTTTCATTGGTTTGCTTGCCTATCCTATCTATTTGGCGAATACTTTTCTTTGGTTTTTGATGCTTAGGAGCAGCCTCTGGATCTGGTTTTCTGTTACGTGCATCATCTTTCCCTTTTCTTTTGCGTCTTGTTCCAAATCTAGAGTTTTTTCACTGAAACAAATCTATAGGTATAAAAATTGAGAAAAAATAAAAGTGTTTATGCTTAGGATTGCCTATCTTTTGTTTTGAAAGACATAAACGAAAAAAATCTTTGTGAAGTTTCATACATTATTTGCACATAATTTACTTTCTGTCATAACCATACCATACACATCACTACCCTTTTGAGTAAGAAACAACCTTTAAAAAGAACATCTAATAAAATCAATTAGTAACTTTTTTTTTTAGGTTTAACACTACATCAACTAGCTTAGGCTAGGATTTGAGGATAGATCACTTTCAACTGTATGAAATCGTTATATTGCTCAACAATTGTAGTAAGACAATATTTTAGGCAAACCCACTTATATCAGAGTATCGTAGGAACGCTCCACTTAAAGAAGAGTTAAGCATGAGGTTGTGTGAGACTGGAACTGCTGAGGATACCCCCTCACTTTCCTTTTGAGCATAAACCAAAGCTGATTCGCATACGGGGGTCCACTAGTACTTTAAGTACTTTTGGAATTTGGGCTTTTCTACCCTACCCATGTGTCTTGGCTAGACTGATGATTGTTCCCCCAGGTATTTTCGTATTTGTGGTATCCTTAGTATCTTGACCATTAGGGCTCTTCACAGATATAGTAGAAGGCTATTTCCACTACACCTAGGACATACGTTGAAGGTAACCCTTTGCAGTAATCACGGGAGGGTAGTTTGGTGATTCAAATGCTTGCACCCAGAGGACCTCCATTGGACATCATGTAACTGACCTTCGATACTCTATTGGTTCGTTCTGGGCCCTCATCATCCTAGACTTGCTTCTGAGAGTATTGTCTTTGTTTTCCTAGTTTTGGTCAGTTTAGGACATTTTTTTTTAGTGGTATGTTGTTTGCTCCCTAGTGGAGTAGTGGCCACTAGGTTTTCATACTTATTTTGTTTTTATAACTGTGGAGTACCAACCTCTCTGTAGGTCACGAAGGTTTCAAAAAATTCCACCACACACCATGGAGCTTCCACCACCACCTCAATGCCAAAGGACCAATTCCAGTGGTTCATACAAACTTACGGGCGAAACTGAACCACCTCGAGAACCACAGATCATAATTCAGGATCAACAGGTCTTTGATACTGTTGACATTGAGGACTTAAATTCTCAAGAGTTTAGCAATCCTTACAACCCTCCCCTAACTAGACCCAACGATCCTTTACTTGTACTATAGACTCTCTAGGCCAACTCGAGTTTAGTGCATACAGGTTTACCCCTGGTTATTCCATGACTAATCCTGGAGATGAGTCGGGAGTTCCTCAAAATCCCACTGTAGCTATGGTTTCAAGAGTTCTCTCTCATTCCTTTGCAAACACTGCGACACCTAGCTCTCCGCAGAGTGCTTCTACTTCGAGCCCATATTTTAGTTTTAATGTTGGTACTGTAGGCATGTCGAGCTCACAAGCTTCGACATCAGCTACCGTCTTTACCTCCAATTTTGGACTAGCTAATATCCCTTTGACAGGGATACCGTTAGTGACTTTTACTCAATCTCCTTTTACTCAACAGCTGTAAGGTATATCACAGATTACTTCTTCCACACCTTTAGTAGGATCAATCCTCACTACATCTACACCTATTATGGGTTCAATGATGGCACCGTCCATTACAACTACACCTGGTTTTAACCCCTACATAGGTTATAATATATATCCATCTAATATATCTATAGGGAGTATCCCCTTTTCACTATTTAGTAGAGGGGGTGGTAACATTTTTAACCCACATTATGGAGGGGATAACACCCAGCCGCAATGGACGAATACCCCAAGAAGTAATCCTCTTTCTTATGGTTGGGGAAATTTCAACAATGCTTTTACCTGACAATCGATGGATGAGGGAAACCCCAACCAACAATACACGAGCCAGGTTTTTGGAGGTTCCCCCTACCGAACTCCTGCTCACCAAATGCCATCGGCACGACTTCATTTACCTTTTCTATCAACTTTAAATTTTCCATATCTTTCAAAACTCTCTAATGATCCGATGCACCACAATCCTACATGGCCATGAGTCCCAACGAAATTTCCTTCAGACATTCCAAAGTTTGACGGCAGGACTAGCGAAGACCTTGGTGACCATGTCACTAGGTTTCATCTCTGGTGCTCTTCTAATTCGTTGAACGACGATTCCATCATATTGAGGCTCTTCCATAGAACCTTGACTAGTGTCGCAGCTAAATGGCATATTGAACTGCCTGCAACTTCTTATGATAAATTTTGGGATCTGGAAACCGTTTTTCTGAATCAATTTCAACTTACTATTCGGTATGATGCCAGCACAGACCTTCTGTCAACCTTCAAACAGAACAAAGCCACTCGCTTATCTGACCATATTCAGGAGTGGCGAAGAAGAAAGAGGCTCATTAAAGCCGACATCCCTCTAGAGTTCCTATTAGAGTGGTATCTCAAATCACCCCTTCCTTATATTTCTAAGGAAGTAGTAACTTCTAGGGTGTGATAATTTGAAAGGATCTAGCAATTGTAACAAACTCACAATCTAACTCTCAGGATTATTTGCAAAAAAGAAGAAGCATGCATTCAATAATCACTCATAAACACAGAATAATGGACAATGTCAATATCATTCTCTACATCGTACAATGAATAATGAATGTAGAGAATGTGTTACAATAATCAATGATGAGGCATCATATAGGATTCGAATTAGCTAAGTAGGGCATTCGAATTCTGAGCTCAAAGTCTAACATGAATAACTATGGAGACATCATCCAGTCGGTAGTATCAGTCATAAGTGGTAAGAGTCAGTCAAGTGTGTCTAACTGAGTCCAACAAAACCATCTGGCCATAAACCAAGGAATGGAGACTCTAAGTGGAGTGCATGAGGCTGTCTAACTCAAAGTCTAGCTTATATAACAATGGAGACATCATCCACTCAATAGTATCAGTCATAAATGCTAATAGTCAATCAAGTGTGTCTAATTGAGTCTAACAGAACCATCTAGGCATAAATAAGAGAATGGAGACTCCAAGGGGGGTGCATGAGGCTGTCAAATAGTCAAGTGGAACTCCAGAACTAGCTAACTAGAAGCTACAAGCTATCAACATGAGTAATCAGTGAAAGAAATACTCAATCAATGCACTAGCTGAATGATAACTCCCGATAGGTGAGATAAGGCGCGCTAACTGAGTGATAACTGAAGGTAGGTGAGTAAAGGCGCTCTAATTGATAGTGGTAAGTGAGAAAGGTGCACTTGCTAAGAAGATAAGTAAAAAAGGGTGCATTAGCTAGGTAGGAGGCCAAATAAGGGCTAATGATAGGCTCTAGAGAGCTAGAAGCAAGCTTTAGGTGCTGGGCAGACAACCATGATGATGACTGGATGCATGCAGTGGCATGCAAATGCATGTAGCATGAATATTTGCATGCAAGCATGCAAAATACAAAAATGATGGTGTGAATATTCCAACAAGGGGTGTCCTCCTCTGAAGAAGCTATCCTTAGGACCCAGCAGCTTGAACTGGTGTATGCTAAGTCTGGGCTCTTATATGAGATTATTCTCGACAAGCTGACATCTAACACAGATCTAGGTAAACCCAAGCCTAGACCACATGATGATGGCAATGTGGGTTCAGTAGATTCTGTAGCATTCGAAGCTTTAACTAAGCAGGTTCATGCCTTATCTGTTAAACAGTCTGCTGCAGAAGCAACTTCAGTTGCAACCTCCGCTTCACAAACAAAATCTGTACAATAACTACAGATGAATCAAAAGGGCCCTCAACATCCCAACAACAATAAAAAGAAGGGCAAGAAAAGGGAGGGGAAACAAAAAAATCCCAAAAACACAGAAAATGTCGAGGAGGGAAAAAAGGATAAAAAGAAAGTGAAGTTCCCTTGCAAGTTATGCAAGGAGGACCACCTCACCCATCAATTCCCTCTGATGGAAGAAGCCCAAAAGCTACTACGTGATAAGAAACCAGCTTTCCTAAAGGACCTATTCCCTCACGGACAAGGTTCAGCTTCTGGAAACTCTAGTGCTAGGGGAACCCCTCATGCGTCATCAGCTGATCAATCGTTTATCAATATGGTTAATTCGGACATGCTTTTACAAACTCGAGCTAGAAACTATAATCCAGACTCGCAGCAAAGAGAAAAGGATGTTCCTTTTGAATTTGTGTGCCGGTAGAGTTTCCTTTGTTTGCTTGCCTACCCTATCTGTTTTTCAGAAGCTTTTCTTTGGTTTTTGATGCTTAGGAGTAGCCTCTGGGTCTATTTTTCCGTTGCATGCATCATATTTCCCTTTTCCTTTGCGTCTTGTTCCAAATCTAGAGTTTTTTCACTGAAACAACTCTATAGGTCAAGTCTTTGTCAGTCGTTGGATTTGATTGGTATAAGCCATTAGGCCTTTTATCTTTACCCACACTCTTGATAGACCTTGCTTGTTCCTTTTTTAGAATCATTTTTTTTACAAATAGAAGAAAAGATCAAAATTGAAAATTGGTAACCTAGTTGTAAGATTTGCCATTATTTTTCGAGGTAGGATAGATTGTTTTGCTATTTGCTTTGAAAATTAAAAAGAAAAGTTGAGAAAAAATAAAAATGTTTATGCTTAGGATTTCCTATCTTTTGTTTTGAAAGATAAAAATGAAAACGATCTTTGTGAAGTTTCATAAATCATTTGTACACAATTTACTTTCTGTCATAACCATACCATACACATCACTACCCTTTTGAGTAAGAAACAGCCTCTAAAAAGAACATCTAATAAAATCAATTAGTAACTTTTCTTTTTAGGTTTGACACTACATCAACTAGCTTAGGCTAGGATTTCGGGATAGATCGCTTTCAACTGTCTGAAATCATTATATTGCTCAACAATCATAGTAAGACAATCTTTTAGGCAAACCCACTTATATCAGAGTATCCTAGGAATGCTCCACTTAAACCATAGTTAAGCACAAGGTCATGTGAGACTGGAACTGCTGAGGATACCCCCTCACTTTCCTTTCGAGCATGAACCAAAGCTGATTCGCGTACGGGGGTCCACTAGTACTTTAAGTGCTTTTGGATTTTGGGATTTTCTACCCTGCCCATGCATCTTGGCTAGACTAATGACTGTTCCCCCAGGTATTTTCGTATTTTGGGTATCCTTAGTATCTTGACCATTAGGTCTCTTCACAGGTATAGTGGAAGGCTATTTCCACTGCACCTAGGACATACTCGGAAGGTAACCCTTTGCAGTAATCATGGGAGTGCGATTTGGTGATTCAAACGCTTGCACCCAGAGGACCTCCATTGGACGTCGTGTAAATGAACTTCGATACTCTATTGGTTCGTTCTGGGCCCTCATCATCCCAAACTTCCTTCTGAGACTATTAGCTTTGTCTACCTGGTTTTGATCAGTTTAGGACATTTTTTTTAGTGGTATGTTGTTTGCTCCCTAGTCGAGTAGTGGCCACTAGGTTTTCATACTTAGTTTGTTTTTATAACTGTGGAGTAACAGCCTCTCTACAGGTCATGAAGGTTGCAAAACCTTCCACCACACACTATGGAGCTTCCACCACCACCTCGACGCCAGAGGACCGATTCCCGTGGTTCATACGAACTTACGGGAGAAACTGAACCACCTGGAGAACCACAGATCATGATTCAGGATCAACAGGTCTTTGATACTATTGAGGTTGAGGACTTAACTTCTCAAGAGTTTAGCATTCCTTACAACCCTCCCAAGACCCAATGATCCTTTACTTGTCCTATAGACTGTCTAGGCCAACCCGAGTTTAGTGCATACAGGTTTACCCATGGTTATTCCATGACTAATCCTGGAGATGAGTCAAGAGTTCCTCAAAATCCCACTGTAGCTATGGTTTCGAGAGTTCTCTCTCCTTCCTTTGCAAACACTGCGACACCCAGCTCTCCACAGAGTGCTTATGCTTCCAGCCCATCTTTTAGTATTAATGCTGGTACTGTAGGCATGTCGATCTCACAAGCTTCGACATCATCTACCGTCTTTACCTCCAATTTTGGACCAGCTAATATTCCTTTAACAGGGATACCGTTAGTGACTTTTAATCAATCTCCTTTTACTCAACAGCTATAGGGTATACCATAGACTACTTCTTCCACACCTTTAGTAGGATCAATCCCCACTACATCTACACCTATTATGGGTTCGATGATGGCACCGTCCATTACAACTACACCTGGTTTTAACCCCTACATAGGTTATAATATAAATCCATCGAATATACCTGTACGGAGTATCCCCTTTTCATTGTTTAGTAGAGAGGGTGGTAACATTTTTAACCCACATTACGGAGGGGATAACACCCAGCCACAATGGACGAATGCCCCAAGAAGTAATCATCTTTCTTATGGTTGGGGCAATTTCAAGAACGCTTTTACCTGACAACCGATGGCTGGGGGCAACCCCAGCCAGAAATACACGAGCCGGGTTTTGGGAGGTTCCCCCTACCAAACTCTTGCTCACCAAATTCCATCAGTATTTCCTCGTTTACCTTTTCTGGCAACTTTAAATTTTCCATATCTTTCAAAACTCACTAACGATCCGGTGCACCACAATCCTACATGGCCATCAGTCCCAACCAAATTGCCTTCAGACATTCCAATGTTCAAAGGAAATATTGGCGAAGACCCTGGTGACCACGTCACTACGTTTCATCTTTGGTGCTCTTCTAATTCGTTGAACGATGATTCCATCATATTGGGATCTTTCATAGAACCTTGACTAGTGTCGTAGCTAAATGGCATATTGAACTGCCTGCAGCTGCTTATGATAACTTTTGGTATCTGGAAACAGTTTTTCTAAATCACTTTCAACTTCCTATCCAATATGATGCCGTCACAGACCTTCTGTCAATCTGCAGACAAAACAAATCCACTCACTTATCTGACCATATCCAGGAGTGACGAAGAAGAAAGAGGCTCATTAAAGCCGACATCCCTCCAAAGTTCCTATTAGAGTGGTATCTCAAATCACTCCTTCCTTATATTTCTAAGGAATTAGCAACTTCTGGGGTGTGATAATCTGCAAGGATCTAGCAACTGTAACAAACTCACAATCCAACTCTCAGGATTATTTGCAAAGAAGAAGAAGCATGCATTCAATAATCACTCATAAACACAGAATAATGGACAATGTCAATATCATTCTCTACATCGTACAATGAATAATGAATGTAGAGAATGTGTTACAATAATCAATGATGAGGCATCATATAGGATTCAAATTAGCCAAGTAGGGCATTTGAATTCTGAGCTCAAAGTCTAACATGAATAAATATGGAGACATCATCCAGTCAGTAGTTTCAGTCATAAGTGGTAAGAGTCAGTCAAGTGTGTCTAACTGAGTCTAACAGAACCATTTGGCCATAAATCAAGGAATGGATACTCTAAGTGGAGTGCATGAGGCTGTCGAACTCAAAGTCTAGCTTGGATAACAATGGAGACATCATCCAGTCAATAGTATCAGTCATAAATGGTAATAGTCAGTCAAGTGTGTCTAACTAAGTCTAACAGAACCATCTAGGCATAAATCAGGGAATGGAGACTCCAAGGGGGGCGCATGAGGCTATCAAATAGTCAAGTGGAACTCCAGAACTAGCTAACTAGAAGCTACAAGTAGTCAGCATGAGCAATCGGTGAAAGGACTACTCAATCAATGCACTAACTGAATGATAACTCCTGGTAGGTGAGAGAAGGCGCCCCAACTGAGTGATAACTGAAGGTAGGTGAGTAAAGGTGCTCTAACTGAAAGTGGTAGGTGAGAAAGGTGCACTTGCTAATCAGATAAGTCAAAGAGGGAGCATTAGGTAGGTAGGAGGTGAAATAAGGGCTAAAGACAGGCTCTAGAGAGATAGAATCAAGCTCTAGATGCTGGGGAGACAACCATGATGATGACTGGATGCATCTAGTGGCATGCATATTTGCATGCAAAATACAAAAATGATGGTGTGAATATTCCAACATGGGGTGTCCTCCTTTGAAGAAGCTATCCTTAGGACCCAGCAGCTTGACCTGGTATATGCTAAGTCTGGGCTCTTATATGAGATTATTCCCGACAAGCTGAGATCTAACATAGATCTAGGTAAACCCAAGCCTAGACCACATGATGATGGCATTGTGGGTTCAGTAGATTCTGTAGCGTTTGAAGCTTTAACTTAGCAGGTTCATGCGTTATCTGTTAAATAGTTTGCTACTGAAGCAACTTCAGCTACAACCTCCCCTTCGCAAACAGAATCTATACAACAAATGCAGATCAATCAAAAGGGCCCTCAGCATCCCAACAATAATAAAAAGAAGGGAAATAAAGGGGAGGGGAACCAACAAAAGCCCATAAACATAGAAAATGCTGGGGAGGGAAAAAAGGATAAAAATAAAGTGAAGTTCCCTTACAAGTTATGCGAGGAGGACCACCTCACCCATCAATGCCCTCTGACGGAAGAATCCCAAAATCTACTACGTGATAAGAAACCAGCTGTCCTAAAGGACCCATTCCCTCACGGACAAGGTTCAGCTTCTGGCAACTCTAGTGCTGGGGCAACCCCTCGTGCCTCATCAGCTGATCAATCGTTTATCAATATGGTTAATTGGGACATGCTTTTACAAACTCTAGATAGAAACTATAATACGGACTCACAACAAAGAGAAAAGGATGTTCCTAAATATTCTACCTCTCTCCACATTGAGAGACCAGTAGATCCATTGTCGAATATTTTGAAAGGTGTCTTCAAACAAGCTGTGCACAATCCTAATGCGCAGGCTGCTCCTAACTACAATGTTGTGGAGTATTTATCCCAAAATCCCTGTGCCATGTCCACTTTAGAAGTATTGCAGAGTTTTCCATTACAACGCAGTGCACTTCTTGTAGCGATCGGGAGCGTAGACTCATCCAATATGCTTGCTCATTTTGATATGACCAATATCAAACCCCGGTTTCCGTACCACGCCGCTCTCCAAATAGAAGTAGTCCATGGTCCCAAGACAATTGGGAAAGCTGTTGTATATGAGGATGCGTCTACACACGTAATGTCCATTTCTTGCTGGAAGGCTTTGGGCTCAGCCGAATTAGCCCCCTTGAACACATTGCTTATCGCCTTTGATGGAAGATCTTTCCATCCACACGGATTCTTACCATTGTTTGACGTTGAACTTGCAGGTAAGCTAGTATCTGTAGAGGTTGAAGTACTAGATGCTCCACTTGACTACAATTTGTTGTTAGGTAGGAGTTGAATGTATGCAATGCAAGCAGTTCCATTGTTCATTTTTCGAGTTATAATGTTCCCTCACAAAGGCAAGATCATCACAGTTGATCAACTTTCATTTTCTCGGAAGAACAACCAGGCTTCGTTGGATTCAACAATTCCATTGGTTGATCAGTCTCACCTAACTAGTGAGAGTTTAGGAGTAGGGATCTATGGGTCATTAATGGGTGTTAAATTTTTAGAATTTACTTCAATCTGATCTAGGAACTTAACTGAGAGAACAACATGTACAACAAATCTACAACATATCAATCATGGACACAATAATGCAAGCACACAAGAGACACAGAGTTTACTTGGGGAAAACCATAAAGGTGAAAAAACCCCAATAACTTCCTCAGAGATAGATAGAGAAATGATACAACCAGAATACAAGAGATAGTCTTCTCCTAACAGTAGAGCCTCCTCCTCCACAAGTGCGCCACCCTCCCAAGTGCGAGTGAGTGTTGTCGGGATAAATTACCCTATAGTAAGGAAAATGATACTATCAACTAGAATGGGATGATAGGTAAGTGTATTAACTGCATTACAGAAATGTTCATGAAAAGAAATAGGTTATAGGCCTTGAGAACATACCTTTCGAATGATGTTCGATCCTAGCTCTTACTTGATCTTGCATTCGATCCTCAAGTTCACCTCCCGTTCGCTGAACCTGCAATACAAATACCTTTATCAGCGTATCTTGGATAATATATAATGATTGAAAGACAAAGCCATTTAACATTCAATATTAACCAAAATGGATCCAAACTAGTGTATAACTTCAATGGACACTCAATTTGGGACAAGAAAGACACTTCAACCTTTTATTGTCAAATGCAAATTGATGTTACAAATATACCTGACTTTGTGACATGCTCCTACAACTTGATTCTGGGCTCCTGCTCTTCTATGGCTTGGATATCTTCCAGCACAAACTTGTCCAATACAAGTTTCTCTTTAAAGTATCTTAATAAGATTCATACCCCTCTCCTTCTATATTTCTATGTCTAACCCCTCTCTTTATTCTTCCCTGTATTTATAGGATCAGAGAAGCAATTCAGGTCGAGAGATGGTTATGGAGGAAGTTGGAAAACTACCAGCAACTAATCCTCTTCGTGAAATTAATTATTTTTTAATCATCTTTTGAGATGTACGCTACTATTGTTCAGTGAAGTAGCGTTTAGGGCGCTACTATAGTACTTGTAAACTAGTGCTCATCGATTTTTAAATGTTGAGCGCTACTATGCTGAAGAGGAGTAGTGCTCATAAGGCTTTGAACGCTACTATTACACACTGGAGTAGCGTAAAGGCGTTATTCTATTGAAGTAGAGTGGCGCTCATATCTCAGAATGATATTTTTAGGGTTTTTCCAGTATTGTCAGGAAATGGAGTAAGTCAAAGTGTCATCTAGGGTCAACATGCTCCTCCATCCAAGTTGTCATTTTGTGTGATCAACAGCTCAAGGTGATCATGGACGGAGAGGTGCAGGTTTGACCTATAACAGATGCCCCCTAATGTGTGAGGTCAGAGGGAAATGATGGCCGAAATACATTATAATCCAAAGCCAGAGGAGGAGCAAAGAACTGCAGAAACAAGTCATAAGAACACCTGCAACAAAGATCAAGGTCAGCTAGCAATTACATCTTTGACATCATATAGATGTGCAATGTGGTACAACATGATTTCTGATACATAACAAAGAGATGTATATATAGCATGGCCACTTGGAATACAAGCGTGGATCCATGTCAAACTGAGAGATCATAGCCATAACAACAAACTGGATCTATGTCTCATGGAGAGCCATATATAAGTGGGGCTCAGTCTTGCGCAACTTGGGTGATAACATAATGAGGTAATGTCATCCAAAATCCCAAGGTCTTCATCCAAAACAACTCTAGGTACAAACCCTAACCATGTGAATAGATGAGCTGGCAGTCGAACATGGGGGGTATCATTTGATTACTGGTCATTGATGTATACCGTTAACAAACGCGAGGACTTCCACTGATAATGATGATGGGGTCCAAGGTACCAAGTATGATCCGCCAAGTGTGAATAGATGGACTTGGAGCCGAACACTTGGGAATCCTGTCGAAGAAGAGACATTGATGTATTCTCATCATTCAACAGTGAGGAAAATTGCCACTGGTGACTGCAATCTCCAAGGTACTAAATGAAACTCTAAAATTCATTCCCAGAGTAAAATGAGTTGATGTCGATGGGAAGAAGTTTGTTGGAAGGGAGGCCTTAAGGCATCCTCCATCATCCAACTCGAGGGACACTCAACTGGTAAGAGCTGATACGGAATAATATGTAACAAGACTGACACTAGGATGGCTGACACATGAGGTCAAGGTAAACTGGAGAATGGCCGACACAGGGTATATCCTTGAACATTGAGCACGACACAAAGTGACTCAGGCAGTTTCTGACATAATGGGGTAAATGATAAGCCTGAAATTTAAGAGACATTATCAAACCCTCCATATGGTTGGAAGAATAACCAACCAGGGGAGTAAACAACTCCGAGGACAGGTTCACCCTGAGGTCAAAAACTAAACCCAATCGACAAGATAGACTCAAGTAGGTGTTGTGTTCAAGGATAGAACTGACTGAACTACCTTCGACAATGAAGATATGATACATATTTCCCATCCCTTATTCTTTTTAGATAAAAGAATACCTTTCTTGTTGTTTTAATGAGTCCAAGAAAGAATGAAAACTCAATAGATCCAACCATGTAAAAAGTTTAACGAGCCCATGGGAGGAAGACTCAGGATCTTCTTCATTATTTATAGAGTTCGAAGAAGAGATAGAAGATTACTCTATATTACTGATCTCTGGATTTTAATATCGAGCCGAGATCTGTTCTTGCTCGCCGGTGTTTTCAATTTTAAGGAGTCTGAAAAACTTAAACAATAACTCCATATATCTGCTCGTGGATTTTAGTATCGAGCCCAAGAAGATTAATGCTCGCCGGTGTTTTCCTGTTTATAGAGTCTGAAAAACTTAAACAATCCTCTTTTCACCTATCCGTGGATTTTATATCGAGTCCGGATTGGTCTGTGCTCGGCGGTGTTTTCTTCTTTATAGAGTTGAAAAACTTAAACAGTCCTCTATTTACCCTCTCGTGGATTTCACATCGAGCCCGAGTAGGTGGATGCTCGCTTGGTATTTTCATGTTTAGAGAGCCTGAAAACCCTAAAGAAAGGCTCCAAAAGGTTTTTTTTTCATGCAGTTAGTCTCCTCCCCTGAAAAAGTATAAAACAATGGAAGAAGAACTCTTCTAGCGCATACAGAAGTATACCTAGAGTATACCTTTTCTGTAGTTAATCCACCTAGACCCGGAAAAGGGGTAATTCTATACCTGAGTGGATGAGCCTTCAATTACTTTAACGAGCTCGAAGAGGAAAATCTTGCTCGACAATCTTGTTTAGGTTTAAATAGTCCAAACAAGAGCTTAAAATGACTTAAAGGTCAACTTCTAGGATCATAGCTTCTTACTCTGCCAAAACTAGGTCTTCAACAAAATATTAGTTGATGCGGCAAAAAATCTCGAATGATATATGAATTTGAACTATTAACTAGTTGACAAGCTCTAACATCGAGAGTTTTTAAACTTAGGAGATTGATCCTACAAAAATTAAAGGAAAATTGAGTTGGATTAGTATTGCACCATATGTATGTTCCAATTGATTAATTAGGTATTTTTGAAAAAATTTGAAACTATAGAAAATTAAACAATGGTGGGTAAAAATTAAACTCCAATTCATATATATAATTTCATTTTAAAAATCAATTTCCAATTTGTTTTGCAGGGCAAAGATTGGGGCAACCTTTTGCATTTTCAAATCTCTGTGGCGATCAAACCAAGCATCCAAACGTCGTTCCTCTTCCACCAAGTAAGTTAGAATCCACCCTACTTGCATTTTCATGGTTTAGTTTTGATTTTTTGAGCAAAAAATTGCTTGCAACGTGATGCTCACAACCTTTACTACGCGGGCGCTACTGTGTAACAATAGCAGTAGCGTGTAAACGAGATGAGCGCTACTATGCTCAAGTAGAGTAGCACCCATATGTGACTGTGTAGTATACACAGTGGCGCTCACTCCTGAAAACCTAAAAACAAGCGTCGAGACTCAAAAGATTGTCATTTTTTGTGCAGGATGGTTCTTCAATGGAGGGAGAGAGAACATGAGGACATGGATAGGTTGGCCATGCAAGATCCGGCCACTCTCCACGCTCTCCGAAGATGCGGTTTATTGAAGTTTTACCGAACCGTAAACATGAGGGCCCTAAACAAACTATTTCGAAGACTTATTCAATACTGGGATGTGGATACCAATACTTTTGTCATTCATGGACAAAATTTGGATCTTACAGTTGATGACATATATTTCATTACTGGTCTCTCACGAAGAGGAGATGTAATCAATCTGAAAGGGTCTTCTCGTGTGGGCATAAGATCTGTGCAAGAGTATGTGAATTCATATTGTGTGGCTGGAGCTGAGAAATCAAGAAGCCAAGTCTTGATTTCAACCATTGAAGGCATCCCCTTAAAGGTGATAGTGAGTATGATCAACCGAGTGGCAAGTAGTGCCTCACTACACCTAGCTTCCAAGCACTCTATGCATATTGGTGTACAATGCTTACACGGTCATGTCTATGATTGGTGTACTAGTTTACTGACGAGTATGAAATCTCAATTGACAGGTTGCAAATCCGGCACAATGAAGAATTTTGGGTACGTTTGCATTTTGTGTACTTTCTTCTTTGAGAGGATGCCTGCTATCAGTTTGGGGATGCCTCTACCTCAGGTTAACCCCCTTGAGCCTAGAATAGGCCGTTGGAGTGACATATTCCTCTGCCAGGGTGGTGGGGAAAGTCACTACTGTTATCATACTGATGATTTCTGGGGGTGGTGGGAGAGGCAAGTGCCCGCTTTCGAGCAGTTTCCATATGCTGGATTGGATTTCTGTCATGATCCAGAACTGGTGCTTCCTCCAGGTGGAGCCTGGGGAGATATTGGTATGTTTAAATTTTTAGAATTATTTAATTTTTTCAAACTTTTTCAAGTATTTGATTTTTATGAATGAATTTTGAAGTGCTAATCAAGTGTCATATACAGATCTTGGGCCTGTTTGTCCTGAGGGACATCCTACCATCTTTGTGAGGCTAGCTGATATTACTGCAGCAGATGCTATGTTGGGGACCATACAGAGAAAAGTGAGTCGGTTGACTCACAAAGTTCCTGCACGCCGTATGGATCAGATACCTATGGATATGCAGGAAGATGTAGTTGGGGTGCCCCCAGCATGGCTTAGGGTGCTGCGGAAGATAGCTAGGCTAGTCATATGCTATCGCAATGCAGTAGATGATGATGAGGTCCCTCCTTCTCCATAGGAGAGGGATACATTCTATGTATATATTTTTGAGGCTACTATGCCCAGTTTTTGTACTTTTATGACTTGACTTGATAGACTTGTGACCCAAAACTCATATATTTTTTGATACAGTATCGGCTATATACAGTATCGGTTATTTACATATGTATGTGTTTGAATTTTATGTGTGCAATGTTGTTCATGAAAGTGTATGATGCAAATGCCAGTCTAGCACATAGTTTGCTAATGAATCAGCTAATGCGTTTAAACTTCTTGGAATGTGTTCATATATAATAGAATCAATTGTCTTTCCAATAGTCTAACTCGTAGAAATTGACGTAGCAATCCAGGATCTCTAATCTGGTAGACACCTGTTAACTGAAATAAAATTAATTATGATTCAAGTCTTACCTCCGAATGTGAAATGCCATGACTGAGAGCATCTCGGAGAAGTTCTATAATTGCACTGTATTCAACCACATTATTCGTGGTAGGACCCAAACAAACCCCCCCGAAGAGACAAGTTGGCCAGAGGGTGAATAAATGACCCAAGCTGATGCAGCCAATTGACAGGTGTGGCGACTGGCACCATTAGCAAATCCTAAGAAATGTTCGGTTGACATCTAGTACACGAAACAAAAAACACACATAAGATTAACTAACAAGCATAACAAAAACTAGCTTTACAAAAATATACAGCTATGTTACAAGAAAAAGTACGTCAGCCTAAGCGTAATACTTCTTCAGGTAGGGTCAATGCCTAGATCCTCCTCGTGAGGTTGGGCAAAAGTGTCATGGAAATCATGGAAAAGATTGGTATACGGAATGATCTCATCGAGATAACATCCCGTTTCAAAAAAAATGTTTCCGGTGACCCCAGTGGAAATGTTGACCAGCAAGGTATTAAATCTATTCTCTTCAACAAAACCAACTTGTGAAGTATAAGTGAAAATAGTATTTCCACTAGGTGTTGGACAAAACTCGCCTCTCTCTATCAAGTTAAGAAAAGGAAACAAGAAGGACCCGGGACCTATATGTTCACGAGGATGGTCCAGGTCGGTCATGGCTTCTAACATTTCCTCCTCAGAAGGTAAAGTAGTATTTGAACTGTCAAGAGAGTGGGTCGGGTCTGGTGACTGAGTAGTAGCACAATCCATATTTGACTCAATAGACACCAATGGAGTCAATATATGTTCTGTTGCAGTTTGATATGAGTCCAAGTGGGTAACTTCTGCAATAGGAGTGGGCACGGAGGGGTTTGTATTAGTTGGGAGAAACCCAGGATCAGTTGTTGAACTAACCATGGAAGTTTCAGACGATGAACATCCCTCAGTACCAACAAATAAGGTAGGAGCCGGTAGGTCAAAAGTTCCAATTAATGACCCGTAAAGTACTGCTCCTAAACTCTCACCAACCGGGGTGGTTTGATCAATTAATGGAACTATGGTCTCTGAAGAAGTCTGGTTGTTTCTCTGAGTGAAAGAAAGTTGATCAACTGTAACGATCTTACCTTCAAATGGGAACATAATAACTCAAAAAACTGTCGATGCAATGGCTCGCATGGCATATGTCCAGCTCCTGCCTAATAACATATTGTAATCAAGCGGAGCGTCCAGAACTTCTACTTCTACAGCAACTGTCTTACCGGCCAATGTGACATCAAATGATGGCAAAAATCCATGTGGGTGAAAAGTCCTGCCATCAAATGCAGTAAGCAGTGTGTTAGAAGGGGCTAAGTCGGGGGAACCTAAAGCTTTCCAACAGGAAATTGACATTACGCAAGTCGACGTGCCCTCATCTACGACAGCTCGTCTGATGTTCATTGGGCCATGGACGACTTCAATCTGAAGAGTGACGTGGTAAGGAAACCAGTATTTGATATCAGTCATATCAAATCGCATAGACATGTTAGAGGATTCCATACTTCCAATAGCTGCCAGAAGTGCATTCCGTTGCAAAAGACAACTTTGTAAGACTTCTAAGGTAGACATGGCACAAGGGGTCTGGGATAAATCTTCAACCACGTTGTAGTTGGGAGCGGCCCGAGTGTTGGGATTGTGCAATACTCATTTCAAGACACCTTTCGGGATCTTGGGCATTGGGTCCACAGGTATGTGGAGTGGAGTGGAGGATTCTGGAATCTCTTTATCCTTTTTCTGTGTGTTCGGGGTATAATTCCTGGCTCTCGTTTGTAAGAGTGCATCCGAATTAACCATGTTAATAAAAGTTTGATCAACCGTAGCATGTGTAGTGCCCCCAGTGTTGGAGGTGCCAGAAGCTGAGTTCTTCCCCTTAGGGAATGGATCTTTCAGTACGGCAAGATTATTTTCTCTTAATAGCTTATGGGCTTCTTCAAGCAGAGGGCATTGGTGAGTAAGGTGGTTCTGCTTGCAAAGTCTACAAGGGAACTTAACCTTCTTCTCCTCTTTGTTTCCCTCTTTGACATTCTCTTTTTTGGGCTTCTGTTGGTTCCCCTCTCCTTTCTTGCCCTTCTTTTTGTTATTGGGCTGCCGAGGGCCCTTTTGATTGTTTTGAACCTGGTTGACAGGCTCAAAAGTAGAAGGAGAGGTTGTGACGGAAGAAACATCTGCAGTCGATTGTTTGACAGATAAGGCATGAACCTGTTTGGTCAATGCTTCGAAAGCTGCAGAGTCAATTGAACCCACTATGCCATCAGCATGTGATCACGGTGCATCAGGTATGATCTCATACAGTAACCTAGATTGTGCATAAACGAGATCTAACTGCTGAGTCCATAGAATGGCTTCTTCCTCATTAGATACTCCAGACGTAGCTACTTCCTTAGAAATGTAAGGAAGGAGTGATTTCAAATACCACTCAAGAAGGAATTCTGGAGGTATGTTCACCTTAATGAGCCTCTTCCGTCTTCACCACTCCTGAATGTGATCAGATAAATGAGTGGCTTTATTTTTCCTAAATGTAGACAAAAGGTCTGTTTCGGCGTCATACTGAATAGGAAGCTGGAAGTGATTCAAAAAGACAGTCGCGAGATCCCCAAAATTAGAGAATGTAGCTGCAGGTAACTCAATGTACCATTTGGCTGCAGCACCGGTTAAATTCCTTTGGAATAGTCTCAATCTAATGGAATCTTCATTTAATGAGTTCGAGGAACACCACAAATGGAAAGTAGTGACATGGTCACTAGGGTCTTCACCTGTTTTTCCTTCGAACTTTGGAAATTCCGAAGGTAACTTGGTAGGAACTGATGGCCATGTAGCATTATGATACACTGGATCGTTGGTCAGTTTGGAAAGATCTGGCAAGTTTAAAGTTGCCAGAAATGGTAAACGAGGCCGGTAAGATGGTACTTGATAAGCTAGGGTTGAAAAAGGGGAACCACCCATAGTTTGACCCGTGAACTGCTGGTAGGGGTTTCCCCCAGCCGTCTGCTAGTAGGGGTTTCCCCCAACCATCTGTTGATAAGGGTTGCCCCCAGCCATATGCTGATAGGGGTTTCCACTTACCATTTGTTGATAGGGGTTGCCCCCTGCCATTTGTTGTTGCATGAAAGTATTATTGAAATTTCCCCACCCATATGAAAGTGGGTTAGTGTTCTGTGGGTTCGTCCACTGTGGCTGGGTGTTAGCCCCGCCATATTGCTGGTTAAAAATATTACCCCCCTCCCCCTGAAAATAAGGAAAAAGGTACATTACCTACAGGCATATAACATTGATTCATGTTGGGACCTGCAAAGGTATTGAAACCAGTGGTAGCTGATGTAGACGGTGCAGTCATGGTACTCATGACAGGCACAGTTGCAGAAGCACTTGGCCCTATAGCAGGTGTGGAAATCCAAGTACTGGGTATCTGATATAACGGTTGAAATGCAGGAGGTGGCACTAAATTGGCTGTACTGCTAGGTTCCAACAGTAGGTGTAGGAGTAGATGCCATAGTTGTTGAACTTGGCATACCTAACGTACCAGTATTAAAACTGAAAGACGGAAGTAGACACAGAGGTTGTCTGTTCCTGACTCGCGTAGCAGTAAAAGGAGGATTTACCGTGTTAGTGTTCATACCTATGGTGGGAGTTTGTGGAACTCCTTGTTCACCTCCTATAGTAGACATCAGATGTCCAGGAAAGAAATGATATGCACTATAATCTGGCTGCTGGAAACCAACAGGTAACAGAAGCGGATTTCTAGGATTGGTCAGAGGGGGATTGAAGGGGAGTACTGTACTCCGCAGAAGTAAGATCTTCAATCTCTACTGAACTAAAGTGTCGCTGATCTGGGTTTAACCTGGTTGTGGTTCCTCAGGAACCTCTATTTCGGGGTTTTTCTATTGTTGTTTGTTGTTCTTCAGGAAACTCAACTTCAAGTGGTAATTCCTCAGGAATTCCTATTTCAGGATTTTTCGTTGTAAAAATTTCCTCAGGAAATTTTGTTTCAGGAATGGTTTCTGAAGAAACACCGGGGTTTACCGCTGTCTTCTAGCTGGCGGTAAAAGGTTCTGTTCTAACTGGTGGAAGGTTTTGAAGCCTTCTCAATCTATGAAGTTCTTGATTCTCCATGATTATATATATATATATAATATATATAAAATAAATACTAGAACCTAGTGGTCACTACGACTAGGGGGCAAACAGCACGCCAACTAAAAAAGTCCTAAGTATGCAAACCAGGCAAACAAGATGCCTTTCGGAGAAGAGTCTGGGATGATGGGGGCCCAGAACAGATCAACGAAGGAAGAAAGACAGTTACCTGAGGGTCCACAATACAATGACTAAGGGTGCAAGCGCAAGAATCACCCAACCGCCCTCCCAAAGACCTGCAAGGGATTTCCTCCCACGTCTGTCTTAGGTACAGCAGATATACCCTCTGCTGTCACCTGTGTATGAACCTAAGGTCAGATACTAAGGATACCACAAACACTGAAAACTCCTGGGGGGAATAGTCGTTGGTCGAATCAGAAGGCGTGGGGCAGGGTAACTGAGCCCGAAACTCTAAAGAGTCCCCATACGCGATCCAATCCTGGTATATGCTCGAAACAAAAAGTAGGAGGAGTATTCCCAACAATCTGATCTCACAAGACCTACTGCATAAATCCCAGGCAAGCTTTGAGTGAAATGGATTTACCTGTGATAGTCGAACTATGATTTTTGCGTAAATGTGTGATCTTGAGTGGTTTAAGGTGATTTAAACTCAAGATCCTAACCAAGACTAGTTGGTGTAGTGTATCCCTAAAAAAGAAAAAGTGTTTTCTATTTCATTTTATTAAAAAAAAATTTAGGGCTATTATTACTCAAAAGGTAGTGTGTTTGTGTTGGTGTGGTTGCAACAGGAAAACAAAAGTGCATAAATTCTAACTTTCGACAACAAAGCCTTTTTTTCCTTTTTTTTTCATTTTAAACTTCTTTTCCAAACTGAAAAAACTGAGCAAATCTACTTAAATATCTTTTTTGTTTTCTTTTGAAACTGTACACAAAATAACCTATGCTATCTTGTAACAAAAATAAGCCTTATTAAACTTAAACTACCAAATTTTTTGCTTTTTCTGTTATCATAAACGAAAAAGAACTATAAACATGGAAAGCAAATAAGACTTGTGTGCAATGTGTAAGTATGGCTAAAAATGGTTCTTAAGCTTATAGCTGTCAGGGCACTAGCTCAAAAGAGACTTGACCTACAGGTTTTTTTGCAAAGAAAAAGCCTCTATACTCGGAAACAAAGTGGGAGAAAACAAAGGAGATAGATATAAGAGGACTCACCTAAAGCATCCAACCCTAGTGAGACCACTATGCCAAGCAAAAAGTAGGAAAGCAAGCTACCAACTACCCTACTAACACAAGGAACTGAGAAATGAATCAGCCTAAATCACTTTAAATACACTTGAAACCAGAAAAAGACAAGAAGTCTAAGAAGGTTGGAAATCAACAAGTTCGGAAGACACCCTAAAGGCTCTAAAACAGACCAAACCCTAAAACAAATGATAGGATAGGTAAAGAGCAGACAAATGTTGCCACAAATAGCAGATACAAAAGTATGTAGGTTTGTAAACTAGCAACATACAGTCAGGGCAAAAATAAGCGGAAGTGTTCACCACAAAACACAACCTAGTCTTCCAAAAAAGTTATAAACAGTCCAAACATTCCACCGGTAAGCAAGCGATCTAAAGATGGTAAAAAGACTCAAGGAAAGGTTATATGACTTAAAGAAAAGTTAAAAACCTCAAACACCAGTCAAGGAGATCTAAAAACAAAGTCAGGAGACCACCAAAAAGGCTAAAACTCAAGTAGACTACTAATAGAAGGCTTCAGGAAATATACCCTATTGTGCAGTAGGGAAACTCATGCTCCTGCAGATATGGGCGCTACTGTATGTATAGCACAGTAGCGTATGGGCACTACTGTATGTACAACAAAGTAGCGCTCATGTCTTAAAAGTTTAAAAACTGACTTTGAAAAGATACAACAAAGACTGATTGAAGCAGAGAAAAACAAGCAGGGGGTACCTACAGGGTTTCTCAGCACATAAAAGGAGTCAAAAAAGTTCTGGGAAGACAAACAAGAAAAGGTTTCCTAGAGAAAAAACACAACTATCCCCAGTATGGTCGCCAGTCTGTTGTCGGGATAAATTACCCTATAGTAAGGAAACCGATACTATCAACTGGAATGGGATGACAGGTAAGTGTATTAACTGCATTACAGAAATGTTCATGAAAAGAAATAGGTTATAGGCCTTGAGAACATACCTTTCGAATGACGTTCGATCCTAGCTCTTACTTGATCTTGCGTTTGATCCTCAAGTTCGCCTCCCATTCGCTGAACCTACAATACAAATACATTTCTCAGCATATCTTGGATAATATATAATTATTGAAAGACAAAACCATTTAACATTCAATATTAACCAAAATGGATCCAAACTAGTGTATAACTTCAATGGACACTCAATTTGGGACAAGAAAGACACTTCAACCTTTTATTGTCAAATGCAAATTGATGTTACAAATATACCTGACTTTGTGACATGCTCCTGCAACTTGATTCTGGGCTCCTGCTCTTCTATGGCTTGGATATCTTCCAGCACAAACTCGTCCAATACAAGTTTCTCTTTAAAGTCTCTTAATAAGATTCATACCCCTCTCCTTCTATATTTCTATGTCTAACCCCTCTCTTTATTCTTCCCTGTATTTATAGGATGAGAGAAGCAATTCAGGTCGAGAGATGGTTATGGAGGAAGTTGGAAAACTACCAGCAACTAATCCTCTTCGTGAAATTAATTATTTTTTAATCATCTTTTGAGATGTACACTACTATTGTTCAGTGAAGTAGCGTTTAGGGCGCTACTATAGTGCTTGTAAACTAGCGCTCATCGATTTTTAAATGTTGAGCACTACTATGCTGAAGAGGAGTAGGGTTCATAAGGCTTTGAGCGATACTATTACACAATGGAGTAGCGTATAGGCGCTAGTCTATTGAAGTAGAGTGGCGCTCGTATCTCAGAATGATATTTTTAGGGTTTTTCCGGTATTGTCAGGAAATGGAGTAAGTCAAAGTGTCATCTAGGGTCAACATGCTCCTCCATCCAAGTTGTCCTTTTGTGTGATCAATAGCTCAAGGTGATCACGGATGGAGAGGTGCAGGTTTGACCTATAATAGTGAGAGAATAGAATGTGTAAAATGAGAGAGACACACTCTCTATTTATACACTAACTTGACTTCACCTTTACTCAACTAGATCGGCCTCAACTTAACCACTTAACATAATGCTGACTGAGCTGACACCCAATAGGGTGGTCTAATAACCCTTCGACCCACATGACTTATACAGGGCCGACCCCAACAAGGTGGTCTAATAACCCATCAAGTATAAGTTACGACACTTACAATATAAATGATGACACTTCCATATAGAGGAATAATAACATCTCTATAGGAATACAAACACTTTCACAAAGAGGAATAATAACATCTCTATAGGAATACAATATATATATATGTGAAATACATTTTGAAGTTACATATACATCAACACTCCCTCTTAACTAGGAAGGTATTTCTCGACACAGGTCTTCTAGCACAAGTCTTCTTCTCTGGATCATCGTCACTGGATAATCGTCATCAAGTCATTGTCATTGTCACTACTGCTGCTATCTCAATCAATCTCTGAATATACTCGTCATAGGAAGTTCGACAGAGCCAGTCCTTTTTCATATTGGATGTAGGCCCACCATCTGTAGGTATTCATCATCACTGGCCATACTGTGGAATCCTCAACACTTATTACGTGCGTCACAAAACCTGGCTGCAACATCCCAGTCTATTACGAGCACACAGCTCTACTTGACGGATCTCCCAGGAGCACATTACATGTGACCCATCACAAAACCTGGCTGAAGCATCCCAGGCTGTTACGAGCACACAGATCTACCTGTCGGATATCCCAGGAGAACATTACATGTGATCTCACCACAAAACCTGGCTGAAGCATCCCAGGCTGTTATGAGCACACAACTCTACCTATCAAATATCCCAGGAGCACATTACATGTGGTCCACCACAAAACCTGGCTAAAGCATCTAAGGCCTTTTTCATCCTGTCCAGATCTCCCAGGAGAAAATTACATGTGGTCATGGCCAAACTTGGCTGAAGCATCTGAGGCCTTTTTCATCCTATCCAGATCTCCAAGGAGCAAATTACATGCCATAGCACAAAACCTCACAAGAGCATCTCAGGATGTTATGGGTACACAACTCCAACCTAAAGATCTCCCAGGGCACAAATTACATGTCCTCCCAGAGCAATGTCTCGAAAGAGCATCCTAGGCTGTTACGGGTACACAACTCCAACCTATAGGATCTCCCATACATGCTCATCTGCATAGCCTGATCCACAGCCACAAAGTATCATCCTAATACTCACCATACATCATCCTAATGTACACATGATCATCCTGATCATCATCACTGCATCATCCCGATGCATGTCATCTGGAGAAGCTCGTCATCCACGATCATCCTAATCATACAATGCATCCACCTGATGCATACCAAGTATCTACCTGATACATATCATCGTATACAATGTATCTACCTGATACATACATAGATACATGATCCACACAATGTATCCATCAACATACATGATCTACCTTATCATACCTAATACATATACAAATACATGGTCCAAGCATCCAACAAGATGCGTACATACATAAATGTAAATGATCCAATTGATAATACAGAGTAGAAACTAGAACATCATCTCGATGCTCATCATCCAGCGCTTACATCCATAGCCATGTGAAGGATCCTCCTTCCAGCATGCTTGGAATGGCTTCAGCAAATGTCTTCATCACTTCTTCCTCGAAGTGTCGTCGATCTGAAGAACACCAAGCCTCTCTCTAAAGTACTTGAACTTCACTCTGGCTAGTGGTTTTGTCAGCACATCTGCAATCTGCTCATCCGTCGAAACATACAAGAGCTTCATTGCTTCTCTCTGCTTCGACTATACTCAGTGCTACGTAGGACTGCTTCCTACTAAACCAAGAGATCACACCTGATCCCATACTGAAGAAACACCCAAATGTGCTCTTCCTATCTGCAACACTGCCTGCCCAATCTGAATCAACATAACCCTGCAGGTTAAACTTTTGATTCACATCATACTGTTAAATTTTGAGCATTAATTCACAATACTCTAGGATCTTTACTGAGAGAATAACATATACAGTATATCAATGCATGACAATCACAGTAAGCATGACAAGCATCACAAGAATCAAAAGCATGAGAGACAAGAGACACAGAGTTTCCGTGGAGAAAACCCTAAGGTGAAAAACCCCACAACTTCCTCAGAGATAGAGAGAGCAATGGCTCAACCAAAATACACTGAGATAGTCTCCTAGTAGCAGATGATCCTCCTCCTCACTAGTGCGCCACTTTCTGAGTGAGAGTGAGATACTTTTCCGAGTGATCTAAATAGAGATCACCTGATCTCTATTTATACTAACCTGTTTTCCCAGTGACCTTATGGGGCCGACTTGTCTAGCTAGTTACATCCACATTATAATATATATTTTAGGGACGACTCCACACATGGTGGTCTAATAACCCATTGGCAAGTACACACACTTGCGACACTTGTCAATCCTCATGACGACACTTCCTTATAGAGGAATAACACATCTCTTATAAGGGTACAATAAATATATATAAAATACATAAATGAAATACATTCCGAAGTTACATATACATCAACACATACTTGATCCCATAATCAACCGTACCCTTCAGGTACCTCAGAATATGCTTTACAGCAACCAGGTGAACATCTCTCGGATTCGTCAGGAATTGGCTCAATGTGTTCACTGCAAAGCAAATATATGGTCTCGTGTTCATCAGGTACATAGAGGACCCAATCATCTGACGATACATCGTGACATCAACTGGATCAGATGAAGCATCACACAGAAGCTTCAGGTTCGATGCCATAGCCTTGTAGTCCATCATCTCGAACCTCTTCAGGATCTCTACTGCATACTTCCCTTGTCCAAAGAAGATTCCATCTGCACTCTGCCACACCTCCATACCAAGAAAGTAGTGCATCATACCCAAGTTCTACACATATTTGATTCCCTGTCATGTGTCTCAGAACCAAGTGGCTGCTGCACGTACATTTCTTCTTCAACTACACCATTCAAGAAAGCTGTCTTGAAATCCATCTGGTGTATCTTCCACTTCATCACTGCAGCTAGAGCAAGTACTGATCTAATGGAAATGTATCTGGCTATAGGAGCAAAAGTCTCTATGCTACCACCTGCAGCATGCTTGATCTTGGAAGTCACTACAGACTCCCCTTCAGGTCTTGGGACTACATCCCAAACATCTCCATGATCGACTGGTACTCCTCGATCATGGCATTCTTCCGAGAGCCTGGGAACTTCAATATTTTCAATAGATAACTTTGTTGCTGAACAAATGTTGTAGTCCTTCTTTTGTAGGTGATGGTATACGATCTTTCCTACACAACAAGTTAAATTGCATGATTAGAAAACATCTCATAGTTTTTCAGAACAAATTCTTACACATAAAGAAATATATCATACATTCATGCAATTATCTTATCCAATGCTTCAATACCACATTTATCCATATTCCGTAACTTTCTAGATGCCTTCCAATCTCTACCAGAACATTGTTAAGAGTGTGCACAACTCCTAACATGTCAGCAAAGAGGTTTCATTCTAGATAAGTAGCAATGGAATGTTGTACAGTGCCATAGGCCACTTACCCATGTATATTAGTAGTATACTATTCATCAATGCAACTATTCTAATATGCATAATACACAACCTAATTCTAGGAACATAAGCATATACATCATTGAATAACATTATGTAAGAAATGACAATTCAAATACTTATCTTTGTTTGGTTGCTGGGTGGACTCCCTCTGAATCTTTGCAACTCCATTCTGATGTGGATTGTGAGAAGTGGTCAACTCCCTCTGAATATCTGCATCCTTGCAGAAACTACTGAAGTGTGCTCCTTTGCTTTCTTGCCAGAACAACTGGAGTGTGCTCTGTCTTGATCTTTGCCTCCTGGATTACCTATCCTTGAACTTACATCCATCCTTAATCACTATGCATGCTTATTAGTATCATCATTTTGTTATCCTTGAGGTCTCATACATAATCACACATTTATTAGTATAATCTTAATACTATCAAAACACAATAATCTTAAACATGTATATTCATGATCATTCATAGATAATAAACATTAGTATTCAAGGTTTCAGGGAAGTCTACTTTTACTCATGCATATTCTTATTTGATCATAGGACTCTTCGGATTAGTTAAATCATCAATGCATAAACCCGTGATTACTCAAACCTATACCTTCATGATTCTTCTGGTTAGTCATATCATCAATTATGGTAAGAAACATAATATGCATACAACAATGACTATTCAAACCTATGACTTCATGAATAATCATTATCAACAACACAACAGTATAAGATCCTAACACAAGGTAGGATTCCAGCTTGATATAGGAAAAACATACCTAGATTAGCATGCTAGCTAGTTATGTCTAACATACTTGCATAATGTCTTCTGGTTCTCTTCAATGACTTGTGTTAGTAACCTGCATGTCTCATAGGTTAACCATTGTAGGACCAAGTTATACATACCTCGAAAGTAGATCTTCTATGTGATCCATGACAATGGATGAATCTTTGTCTTCATGTCACCATGATCATATGTTCTTGAAGTAGAACATGATTTGTGTTTCTTGGTGTACCTTTTATGTTAGCGAACAACATAAACCTCATACAACATCACAATGCATTAGTACAATCATAAGTGTCAAAACCTTAATCAATGAATATCTTCTATTGAGGTAATACAACAAGTCTAGTAATTAATCAAGATAGTACTGTAATGATATGAAGACAAACATATCATAAACTTAACCATGAACAGAATTCGAAACATACCTGTAAGCCATACCTGTCAAGATTGCTTGTAATCTTCTTATGGAAGGCCTTAGCCTCATCTCCCTCTAAAACAGGAACTTCTTCACTTATGCAGGTGACCAATCCATCCTTTTCTAGGATTAACCCAATCCACTTGATTTGCAGGAACTGGATCTAGAGCTGTAATAGGGTTTGTTAGAGAAACCCCAAAAATTCAAATTTTGAATTTCAAACTTCCAAAAGGATAGAAATATGCGCCTTGATGAGCTGATCAAGCTCGTATATTCAGAATTTGAAAACTGCAAAGTTTCACTCCTCAATTTTGCCTTTGAAACTTCCAGATTCACTAGACGTGACCCCAAACTGGGGTTTGATGAAGCCCACTCTTCAGCCCAATCAAAAAGTTTGATCCAAATCTCTAAGCTTCTATTTTTATGAGGAGCTTCCAGCCGTGGTCACAGATTTCAAAAATTCCCATTTTTGCAGAAGCCCTAATTTTCCACTTTTCTGATCAAAGTCCCGAACTAGGGTCTGATCAAGCCCGGCCTTCTGCCCAACCAAAAATTATGATCTTGGTCCCTAAATTTCGATTTTGATGAGTATCATTCAGCTGTGGTCTCTGATTACAAAAATTCCAACTTTATCCAAAACCCTAAATTCTGGAAGCCATGAATGAAGGTGCTCAAAAATAATTCTGCTATGACAAAAATATGTACCTTATTGTTTCTGGTGTAACTCTGAACTTTTCAATCCACAGGGTCTGGAAATTTTTCCTGAGATAGCCCTACCTATTATATTTCCATCCCGATAGGTCTGAACTCAATTGGATTTTCTAAGAGAGAGTTATGCCACGTGTCGCAACGTGACCTGTTTATGGGATAATACCAGAGAGCGAACTTGTACGACGTGCCACATGTCACTGGTTCACCTTTGGCCTCTGAAAATTTTTCCTGAGATAGTATAGTCTGTGTACTACCTGTCACGTTTTACTAAATTTCATTTGGAGCTTCCTAGCCCAAGTTATGATCTTTTTCCCAAGGTCACATGTTTTTGACTCAGATTTGGAAGAGGCAAAAACCCTATATTGTACAGATCATAAATCACAAAGTACAATGAATTAGAGGTTTTCCTTTGGACAAAAGGTACATGGGGAAATTATCTTTGACTTGTAAAAGTTTCAGATCCGAAAACTTTGCCAAAATGGATTTATAGTGAAAGTGCTACGATGACTTGTTTTTGCTATATCAAGCCCTAGCAACAAGTGTCATACATTCCATATCATGCCTTCTTTCAAGCTAGCTCTGATACCATGTTAAATTTTCATAATTTACTTCAATCTAATCTAGGAACTTAACTGAGAGAACAACATATATAGGAAATCTACAGCATATCAATCATGGACACAATAATGCAAGCACACAAGAGACACAGAGTTTACTTGGGAAAAACCATAAAGGTGAAAAAACCCCAATAACTTCCTCAGAGATAGATAGAGCAATGATACAACTAGAATACAAGAGATATCTTCTCCTAGCAGCAAAGCCTCCTCCTCCACAAGTGCGCTACTCTCCCAAGTGTGAGTGAGAGAATAGAATGTGTAAAATGAGAGAGACACACTCTCTATTTATACACTAACTTGACTTGACCTTTACTCAACTAGGTTGGCCTCAACTTAACCACTTAACATAATGTTGACTGGGACGACACCCAATAGGGTGGTCTAATAACCCTTCGATCCACATGACTTATACAGGGCCGACCCCAACAAGGTGGTCTAATAACCCATCAAGTATAAGTTACGACACTTACAATATAAATGACGACACTTCCATATAGAGGAATAATAACATCTCTATAGGAATACAAACACTTCCATATAGAGGAATAATAACATCTCTATAGGAATACAATATATATATATATGTGAAATACATTTTGAAGTTACATATACATCAACAATTGGCACTTTTGACCTACCTGTTCCTGTTCATTTTATTGGTTTTAAGGAGTGTTCATCGTCCAAGATTTTCAGGGTCTGTCCAATGACGGATCCATGGATTCTCCCCACCGAATCGGAACCAGTAGTGCCCCTATCTGTTGCAGAAGTGGCCTACTGAGATTCATAACATACTGCAATAGAACATATTGTGACTCCATTGGTCTCCGTCGAGTTAGATATGGACTAACTATTGCTGTTGACGGACCAGGAGTCTACTGCGGTCACCAATTGTAAGCAAAAGGGGAGAGATAATATATGTGAGCTACCTGGAATAATGTTCCCTCTATAGTCTGTCATAATGATATGATGATAGATATGGTTGTGAATATACATAGTCTCTCAGACCATACCGGCATGGTCAGTGGACTCCATCCACTCTTTTGACTGTCTAGATATGGTTTTTCCCTCTGATGAGGCTATTTTGTAAGCAATGATAGGCCTAGACCATCCTTGGGAACACATGCACCATAGGTCTTATTTTCTTCTAGATCTAGACATGATGAGAGAGGAGAGTTTTCAATAAGACCCGGTGGTAATGTTGATTTGTCCGCTATCCCTTCTACTTCAAAAGCTATTTATGCCGAAGGGAATATGGAAAACATATCGAGAACTATTCCAATCAACATTTCCATCAAACCTGAAGTTGTGGAAAACCTTTTCATTGGAGCAGATTGTTCTCCTGAGGAGATCACTTTGTACACCAATCTATTTAAGGAATTTCGTGACATTTTTTCCTGGTCTTACAAGGAGATTCTAGGCATCGACCCTGCCATTGTAGACCATGTCATCACAACTTACCCAAATGATAAGCCTGTGAGACAGAAGCTCCGTCCATTCAACCCTAGAAAAGAAGCAACCATTAAGGCGGAAGTTGAGAAGTTGCTCAAAGCCGGATTCATCTATCCAATTGCTATGACGGAATGGGTCTCAAATCCTATTCCGGTAGATAAAAATAAAGGAACCATTCGAGTCTACACAAAATTCCAGTACCTAAATAAAGCTTGTCCTAAAGATAATTACCCCACACTGTTTATAGATCATATTATCGATGCATGTGCGGGCCATGAAATGTTTTCTTTCATGGATGGTTTTTCAGGATATAACCAGATTCTGATAAAACCTGAATACTAGCACAAGACAACTTTCATTTGTCCTTGGGGGACCTTTGCTTATCGGAAGATTCCATTTGGCCTAAAGAATGCTAGAGCTACCTTTCAGTGTGCAATGAACTTCGCTTTTCATGATATCAAGCACGTAGTTGAACCTTATCTTGATGATCTCCCAGTGCGATCTCGCAAGAGACGGGATCATCCTAATCACTTAAGACTTATGTTTGAATGATGCAGATATTACAAGATTCAATTGAATCCTAATAAATGTGTGTTTTGTGTTAAGTCCATATGTTTACTAGGTTTTATTGTATCCAGTCATGGTATCATGGTCGATCCACTTAAGGTTGAGGCTATTGTAAATCTGCCTCCTCCTCGAACCCTAATACAACTTTAGAGTCTGTAGGGTATGTCCAACTTCTTACGACATTTTATCATTAACTATGCCAAAATCACAAAAGGTTTCATGAGACTGCTCAAACAAGATACCTATTTTCTTTGGGATGAGGCTGCTCAGACTTCATTTGAGGCCTTGAAAAAGGCATTATTATCAGCCCCCTTATTGAGCCCACTAGATTATATGAAGGATTTCCTGTTGTATCTGGCTACATACGTATACACGATCGGCATAGTACTTGTTCATGACAATGACAAGCTCCAAGAGCATGTCATTTACTATTTTTCGTGTGCCTTAATAGCTCCTGAGATTAAGCATTCTTATGTGGAGAAGTTGGCATTAGCTGCTGTCGATGGTGTTCAGAGGCTACATCACTATATCTTATTGCGGACTACCACAGTGATTGCTGAGTTCAACCTATTTCAATATGTTCTCACTCGACCTATCATTGGTGGGAAATTCAATAAATGGATTATGATCTTGCAAGAATTTGACCTAGTTTTTCAATCGGCTAAGTCAAAGAAGTCACTGGTTTTCGCCAAACTAATCTCTGAATTTCCTAGTGACATAGTACACAATGAAGAAGAGTCATCATTCCCGAATGAACACATCTTCCTTATTGCATCTTCTAATCCATGGTATGGGGATATTTTAGTATATCTCCAAACTTCGAGGTGTCCTTCTACTTTCTCTAGGGATGAACAACGGAAACTGAAGAACCATGCAAAGAACTATATCATCATTTTTGATACTCTTTACAGACGTGGGATACATTCCATTTTACGCCATTGTTTGAATTTAGAGGAACCTAAAACAATATTGAATGATGCTCATAGTGGAGCCTGTGGGGGTGATATTTCTGGGTTGGAAACAACCCAGAAGATACTGCGTGTTGGTTATTTTATTCCCACAATCTTCAAAGATTGTGTAGAAGCTGTGAAACACTGTCTGCCATGCTAGTTTTTCACCAAAAAGATGAGAGCACACCCAGATCCTCTCCATCCTGTGATTACAATAGGCCCCTTCACCATGTGGGGGATTGATTTCATGAATTGTAATCCAATTTCTGCTGGAGGTCATCATCACATCATTGTTGTTGTTGACTACTTCACCAAGTGGGCCGAGGAAATGCCTACTGTCAAAGCAGATGGGGAAACTGTTGCTTACTTCGTATTTAACCAGATCATTGCTAGGTTTGGTGTACCCAAAGAGATTGTTACGTACCACAGTCAACACTTTTAGAACAACATGATGATCGAATTATACACCATGTTATGTTTTCGGCACGAAAATTCGTCTTCGTTTTATCCATAGGAGAATGGTCAGGTCGAAGCGGTCAATAAAAATTTGAAAACCATTTTGCAAAGGACCGTTAATGCCAGATGAACCAACTGGCACATCATGCTATATCCATCTCTTTGGGCATACCGAGATAATGTCAAGACTGCCACCGGGTTCTCTCCCTTTCAACTTGTTCATGGGATAGAAGTAGTTGTTCCGGTCGAATGCGAAATCCCTTCGTTGAAGTTGGCTTTCCAACTAATCCCCGAGACTTCAGTTTTAGAAGAACGTTTATTACTCCTAGAACATCTTGATGAGCAACACCGTGATGCACTCACAGCAAACAAAGCACATAAGAATCGAGTTAAAGGTCAATATGATAAGTCTGTTAGACCTAGGGTTTTTCTCGAAGGAGACCTTGTTTTTATTTACGACCAAGACAAGGAACCCTTAGGAGCTGGAAAGTTAAAGTCAATGTGGCTCGGTCCTTACATAGTTTCTAATGTTCTGAACAAGGGTGATTACGAGTTAACGGATTACGAGGGTAATAAGTTGTCGGAGCCTAGAAATGGGCTCGATTTGAAAAAGTATTACGCTTAGGCCTCGATTCTTTTTCATGTATTATAGTTGTACATTTTGTAAGAGTTAGCTTTGCTTGTGGTTATCGTTATGTCTTATGTGTTTGTTGCTTTGTGTTTCAGATAATGATTGAATACTTGATAGGATTTGCTGATGGCGCTAGTCACCACACATGTCAGTTGGCTACAGCAGCTTGGGTTATATACTCACCGACTGGCCAACTTGTCTCTTCAGGAGGGGCTTGTTTGGGTACCACAACGGACAATGTGGCTGAATACACCGCGGTTATAGAGTTGCTCCAAGATGATCTTTACCATTGCACTTCACATTTGGAGGTAAGACTCGACTCGCAGCTAGTTGTGTTTCAGTTAATGGGTGAATATCAAGTTAGAGATCCTATTTTGTTACATCAGTTCTTGCGATTTAAGTTACTTGAAAGACAATATGATTACATTACATATCAACACATTCCAAGAAATTTAAATGCTGTGGCTGATTCATAGGAAAATTATGTTTTAGATTGGCATCTGCATCATATACATCCATAATAAACAATTCATGCATAAAGATAAGAACACAAATGTAAATAAAGCCGATACTATATATAAGCCATATCAAAAAAATATGTGAGTTTGAGTCATAAGTCTGTCATAGTGTCATATCAATATACAAAAGGGCTCAACTGCCTCAATAAATATACATATATATGTCCTCCTCTATGGAGAAGGAGGGGCCTCTACCATCTTTGCCATCTCTGCCATAGCCTCTATGTAGTAGATGACTAGTCTTGCTAATTTTCTAAGTAGCTGAATCCATGCTGGGGGCACACCCACAACATCCTCCTGCATAGGGAGTGGCACCCGCTCGATCTTGTATGTAGGGATGTCATGATTCAATCGAATCATCTTTCCCTCTATGTTCACCAACATGGCATCAACTGCCCCTACAATGAATGGTCGCACAAAGGTACGAGGGTGTCCATCAGGACGCACAGGCCCAACATCTGCTAAAGACAATTTATTTAGTATCTCAAACTCATAAAAAAATTACATATATAAAATGAAAAAATTAAATAATTTTTCAAAAAATAAACTTACCCATCTCTCCCTAATCTGATCCTGGTGGAAGAGCCAGCTCAGGATCATGTTGGAAGTCCATACCCACATATGGGAACTTCTCCAAAGCCGGCACTTGCCGATCCCACCATGCCCAATAATCCTCATCACTGTAAGATAGATTGCTCTCGCCGCCACCTTGGCGCTTGAAGATTGTTGTAGATATTTCTTCCCACAGGTAAGAAGAAGCCCTCTTAGGATAAAGTGAAAGAGATCAACTCTATTCTAAGACAAAAAGGAAACAAATGCTACCTCATTCCCTAGATCTAAAGTAGTGTTTCCAGTTTTAATATTTGATAGATGAGAAAGAAGACAACTAACCTTCTGTTCTTATGTTTGTCCAATCAAGTCTTTGATCCCGAAGTCCTCGTGATGAACCTGTAGGGATCAACATGAAAAACAAGTGCACACTATCTTCCAAATAACTGAATCAAAAGTTAGATCTATATTCTATTGAATACAATTTATGTAAATGAATCATGATCAATACACATAAATAGGGAAACAAGACAAGTTATATTTTATTGAGAACTCAAGAGTGCTTATAAAGCAGTTGCTTAATGTCCAAGCCCACTCCAGCTCCAAGTCCTTCCTCTAGCTATCTCTGCAAAAGGCTTATGATCATAGGTTTGATGCCCCAAAAGTCCTCCCTTTGGCCAATGGAATGCCTCTCTCTTATAGGATGAGGAAAGGTTAACCAAAAAGAGAGTATAATGGATCTAGAGAGTGTTTAGTGGATCAAGCCTGCTAAACAGAGAGGGGGTTGGGATCGAATAAAAGGTGTAAATCCCAACAAAATCTCTCAAAGGTTGAAATCCCAAAGTCCATGGAAAAAAGGCCAGAAGTGGATTATTGCGCCCCTAGGATTGAGCATCACGCGGTATTATTGTGCCCTAGGGTAGGAGCAGAACGCGGTAACCCTAATTATCACACCCCATCAATTGTGTAGAGCGCGATAATTCCTGCACATGAGGTCTTTCTGGGTGACATCTGGCAGGCATGGTGTTGCTTTCAGTGTTCAGGAAAATAGATTTCCCTCCTAGATGTCCAGATGGTCATTAAGGGGAAGTGTCGTTTAGGTCGCTGGTACAAGGATGCGACACTAAGATTTAATGTGTAATATTGAGGTATAACAGATTCCCCCTAAAGTGTGAGGTTAGAAGAGACTGATGGCCGAAATACTTTAAAAATACTTTGTGGAGATAGCAATGAGGGGAGAAACAAGGAGCTAAAACATAAACAAAATGTTAGATATACCACCGAGGTGGGCATTCCCATGCTCGGAAATAATTGAAACCAAACATGGTTATCGACCAATACATCGTAGATCCATGAGTACTGAGATAATATAGATTGTAGACAAATCATGGCTACTATGAACAATCATAGATCCATGAGACAGGAATGATACAGCCACGACCAATACATAAGTGGATCTGTGTGACAATACAGAAAAAATATCCATCGCAGCCTAGACGTAATTAGTATACAAAAGGGTGTCTAGGGTCTTCTACCCGATTGTAAACGATACGAATCTAGCCATGTGATTGCAAGGTGTTGAAGTTGAACATGGTAGAAACCATTTGATTACCGATCAATGATGTGAACCATTAACAAATGCGAGGGAAATCACCAATGATGACAATGATCCCCAAGGTATCTATAGTACATCACAACGAAATGTGAATAAATGAGTTGATGTCAAGCATTCGAGAGATTATTTGATCAGAGGTTAGTGGTGGAAACCTACTATCAAATACGAGGAAACCTGCCATTGAGGCATGCAGGTACCAAGGTACTAGTGGTTGACTCCTAAGCCTAATTCCTGGATAGTGATTTGGTGTCAATAGGAATAGACTCATCGAAGGTGGGCCATAATGATTCCCACATCATCGACACAAAATTGGAACGAGAGATAATATGTAATGATGGAACAATAGAACATGTACTGACACAGTGGTATTTTCGATTTAGTGGATGACTTAGAACAATGCAAACCCTTTGAACATATAATGGCACGAAGCGGAACTTGGCAGCAGGGATTATTGGTAGCAGAGAATAAATACATGATGAGTAGGCTTGTGGCCGAGGAGACGAGTCGAGATGATGACTATAACTCAGCAAGAATAGATGAATACCCAAAAAATAGACAAGGGACAGATGCATGCCATGTTCAAAGGTGACGACTAACAAGCTGCCGACAAAATAAACTTGACTCATTTCCCATTTTCCCCCGACATGATGGACGAGTACCTCTTTGTTGTTTTATGAGCTTGAGGAGGATAACAGATGCTCGGTATAGCTCATCCCGTATATGAGTCCGGTCTCACATGTTTTACGAACTTGAGAAAGGAGGGGTTTGTCCCAAAGTGGGCCCTTTGATGTTAAATTTTAACGAGTCCAAGGAAGGAAAAATCGGCAATTTTTCACATTTAGAGAGCCTGAAAAACTTAAAGAAGGCTCCAGAATGTACTTTTTCGTAAATTTAGTCCCCCAGTCTCGAAAAAGTTTAAAACAAATCCTGAGAGAACTCTCCCAGTCAAAAGTTGACTGAGGTATACATTTCTCGTAAATAGTCTAGACGAGCTGAAAAATGGGTAACCCATCACTGAATAGACGACCTTTCAAATACTTTTACAAGTGTGAAAGAGACAAGTGCACTTGGCAATCTTTTCGAAATGAGGGAGCCTGAAAAGAGCTTAAAGAGAACTCCGATGGTCTTTTTCGTAATTTTTTAATCATTTTGGTCCGAAAAAAGAATAAAATAATACCGAAACGATACTTTCCTCATCGTTTTACGAGCACAAGTAAAGTCGACTAAGCTCGACATTGTTTACTTGGTTTTAAAAAGCACGAGACAAGTGTGAAAAGGCGCTTGGAATCTTTTTCAGGTTTTAATCCAAAGCGTGAAAAAGATAAAGTTAGCTCAAATGAAGGTCAAAACAGTTATAAATCGCCAGTGTGAACAAAGTAGAGAGAACCTGTAAAAAAGGGTTTATAAAACCTGGGAAAAAAGATATTACTAATGTGAAGTATTTGACATAAAAATCTATTTAATAAAATAATGAGAAAAACTGTATTTATACAACTTATATAAGTAAGAGGTAAAAAGAGAGAGTTACCATTTTCACTTTGCTATTTTTGCTCATAGAGGGATTTTCACCTTTTGAAGGGCAAAACCTCTTGGGACCATATCTGGAGATCCGAGGCACCGTTTCGACAACCGTCTGTACCAGGTAAGATCTCTTAAGCTCCTCTTTCAATACATGTCCTTATTTTTTGATTTCTCAGTAGTTTGATAATTTTTTGAGGAAGCCCTAAGGGGATTTTTTCGCACCTGGAATTATCGCGGCCTCCCTCTATCGGGAAGCGCGGTAATTCTATGACTACCGCTCTGTAGCTTGACTCGGGGGTGCGGTAATGTCACTTTTTCATGTAGCCAAATGATGCCCAGGCATGATAATCAGGGGAAAAAGGAAAAAATATTTAGTGTTTCCTCATGTTTGGGATGAGATCAATCCTCCAGCTTGCTCATAAATCTTTTGATTGGCTTTTTACAGAAGTTTACATCTCAATAGAGGCAATATGGTTGATTGGAAAGAAAGGGAACATGAAGCTAATGATCAAGAGGCTATAGATGATCAAATGAAATTGAATGCACTATGGGCATGTGGGTTATTGAAGTTCTTTAAGACAAAAGGCATCAGAAAATAGGGCAAACTTCTAACTCACATAATATAGTTGTGGGAGAGTGATATTTAGGCTTTCCGAGTCGGAGAGCATACTCTTGAAATTGGTCTTGAAGACATCTAATTCCTTACTGGCGTCTCTAAAAGAGGGGCACGGGTGAACCTGATGGGGCATAAGGCCTCTGCAAAGAGTACCAATGACTTGATTGCCTGTTACTGGTGACAGGGTTCTTCAAAGAAGAGCGGGAAAGTAGCTATCAAAGATGTGATAGAGATCCCATTAAGAACTATACTACTCACCATAACTCAAGCATCAGGTAGTGTGAGCCCTCATCAGGCATCTGGAGCACAGATGAAACTTTTCGTAGAGTGCATGGCACCAACCTTGTTCAACTGGTGTGAAGGGGTGTTAACTAACCTCAAAGAACAAATCACCAAGTGTAGGAATGGGGATACTCGCCAATTTGGATATGGGAGTATCTTGGTCATCTTCTTTTTGGAGAGGGTGCCATTGTGGCGTCCATAGATATCTATGCCCATCCATCCTGCAACCGAACCTAGGATGGGTCAATGTAGTGATTACGCAAGATGGCTCGGGGGGCCACAGGTATTAGCCTTTGGTGAGGACTTTTTCTTGTGGCTCGAGGAGCAGATCGTGATGATCGAGGACTTCCCTTATGTAGGGGTGGACTTCTGCGAGGACATTAACTTGGCATTGCCCGATGACGAGGATTGGGATAACTCAGGTATATGACCTTCACCAATGTGTTTTTAACTTTTCAAATTTATAATTTTTTAGTGATTTTTTAAATGTGCAAAAAGATCTAATGTATGTACATGTGCATGTCGTAGACCGTGGACCAAGGAGACTGGCGGGCTATTCGCCACTGCGTCGAGGTGAGGTTCAGCATCAGTCCGCTACTATGGAGGAAGAGGAGGACGAGGAAAAAGTAGGAGGTCTCCACGATGTAGAGTAGAATCTCACGGGTTTGACCATTGGAGTTCCCGCTATGAGGTCAGATGATGTTCCTCTCCATCTCCAGCGGCATACTGTAGGTGTGCCCAGGCGTATTAGCCTACTCCTTCGTAGGGTGGCTAGAGCCGTGCTGTACTACCACAAGTAGTGTGAGGAGTGCGAGCATCGCGAAAGGTCTCCTTAGATAGTAGTATTCACTTTTTTGCGGCATGTACACGATATGTAGGCCAGAGAGCCAAATTTTGTATGGGACGGGATCCTAAGTTTTTATCTTTAGACACAAAATTTATCATATGTATTAAAAAAAAAACACTTTTATATGCGATTATATACATGTGGACTTATTTCTATGAATTATTCATTTACAATGGCTTGTGTGTTTGTTTTATGATGTATTTTTTATGTATGGGCTAGATGCCAATCCAAAATGTAGTTAGCCAATGAGTCAGCTACAAAAATGAATTCTCTTGGTATATGTTGATATGAAATGTAATCAAAAGATCATTCCAAGAGGCGTACCCTTCGAAATAAGTGAAGTAATATAGGATTGCGGACAGTGTAGATATGGTTCAAATGGGACACCACGAGTTGGGAGTCTAGAAACACTGATAAGGAGTCGATTCCGAGGGAAGCAACTTTAGTTAAGAGTCTAATGATTGCATGGTACTCTGAAATATTATTGGTTGCGGGGACCAAGCAAGTGCCTCCTGAAGATACCAACTCGCCAACAGGAGAATAGATAACCCATGCTGTGGAAGCAAGGTTCCGGGTGTGTTGGCTAGCACCATCAGCGAATACATAGTAGGCAGACATCTTCGCATAGAAGCAAAAGTCAAGGTAAATGAGGATACATGAAATAAAATCCATGCACACGCACACAAAATAAATAACTGAAAACAAGCTAAGTACATTATGTACAACATGTCTCGCGCAGGACAAACCTACGTGTAGAAATGTTTTATGTACAACCTGTTGCAGGGCCGTGCCAAAGGCGTATTGTCACAGTCAACGAGCTCATAGGCTCTTTTTTCCAATACATGCTTTATGATGAAGGGACCGTACCACATAGAATTTAGCTTTCCTTTTCCTAGTTTGTCATGCATCTGGTCATATGTGAGTACGAGGTCGCCTTCATTGAAAATCTGAGGTTGGATGGATTTTTCATACTATGCTTTGATGCATTTCTTATGGGCTTCGTTAGCTAAAGCGGCGTCGTGGAGGGTTTCATGTAGCTTAGCTAGATATAGAAATCGTTCCTCTTCAGAAGTCGTATTGGGAAGTAGCTCTATGGATATTTTTAGTGATGGAATTTCACATTCAATCGAAAAAATGGCTTCCAGGCCATACACCAATTGAAATGGTGTGAACCTGATAGCACTTTTCACTGAGGTTCGGTAGGCCCATAACGCCGAGAAGAGAGCTAAGTGCCAATTGGCCTTATGAGTACCCACAATGCGCTGAATCATGTGTTTCAAAACCTTGTTTATGGCTTCGACTTGGCCATTGGCCTGTGGGTAGTATTGGGTTGAGTTTTCATGACGAAAACCCAACTTGGCACTCAATTCTTCAATCATATGGTTCCTAAAGTGGGAACCGTGATCGGTCACATTAGACTGCAAAACTCTGAACCTAGCTATGATGTGGTTGAATATGAATTGTGCTGCTGTTTTACCGTCTTCTGCGAAAGTAGGCATCGCTTCAGCCCATTTTCTGAAATAATCGGCAGCTACTATGACATAGCTATGCCCCCTGGCTGAAGTGGGCTTACAGTGCGTGAAATCAATTCCCCATTTGGCGAAGGGGTCGACGACAACAACAGGGTGGAGTGGAGTAGGATGCGAGCGTTTCTTGCTATGGAAGAATTGACAGGGTGGACATTTCTTGACCGTTTCAATTCAATCTTTGAAAATCGAGGGCCAGAAATATCCCACTCATAAAATATTCTGTGCCGTAGCCATCCCAGAGAGATGACCACCACATGCTCCAGAGTGGTTGTCATTAAGAATGTGTTCAGCTTCGTCCAAATTTAAACAATGTCGAAGAATGATATCGACACCACGGAGGTAAAGGGTATCGTTGATGATGAGGTAATACTTGGCATGATGTCAGAGACGTCAACGTTCATCGCGGTTGAGTTCGGGACAAAAACGTTGGGTTTGGAGATAGAGTATGATATCCCCATACCACGGATCGGGCGTGCTAATGAGGAACAATGATTCATCAGGGAGAGAATCGATGGGCTCTGGTTGCTCAATGGCACGGGGCAAAGTACAAATCAACTCTACAAAGACCAAAGATTTCTTGGATTTTGCCTTGGAAAATTCCAAGTCAAATTCTTGAAGGAAAACAATCCAATGAGAGTATTTGCCCCCAAGCACTTGACGTGTGAGGATGTAGTACATTGGATTGAAATCAATGATGAAAGTGGTCCAGTGGAGTAGAATGTAGTGGCAGAACCTCTGGACAACAAAAACTGTAGCCAGAGCCAGTTTTTCAACATGCGAGTAGCGGGTTTCAGAGTTGAGGAGGCTCTTACTATGATAATAAACCACATGTTCTATACCGTTGGTGTCTTCCTGGACTAACACCATACCAATGGTGGAAGTGGAAGCTGCGAGATATAAGATGTAATCCCGTGTGTAATTGAGGGGTTGAATCACGGGATCCTTAGTAAGGGTTGCTTTTAGATTATCAAAAGATCATTAGGCTTCGTCATCCTAGACGAAGGGAATGTTCTTTTTTAGAAGCCACATGTAACCCTTGGTTATCTCGGCAAAATTGCACACGAAACGACGTAGAAAGTTTGCATGCCCTTGCAAACTTTGAAGTTCTGGTATGTCTATGGGTGAAGGAAGAGCTAGAATGGATTCTACCTTCACTGGGTCTAAACATATACCATCCTTGGATATTATGAATCCCAATAGTCTTCTGGCTTCAACAAAAAAAACGCACTTGTGTGGACTTAAACGAATATTGTAGCGGCGACACCTTGCAAAGATGGCGCTCAAATGATCTGGGTGATCTTCCCGAGTCTAAGAATGAGCGGGGAGGTCATCAAGATATGGTTCTACAATATATTTAATATCGTGAAATGCGTATGACATCGCCCGTTGGAAATTTTCCCCGACTTTTTTGAGGACAAAGAGTAGCTTTTGGTATGCAAAGGTCCCCCATGGGAAAATGAAGGCGGTTTTCTGCTTGTCAGCTGGGAGTATCTCTATCTGATTATAGCCAGAGAAGCCATCCATAAATGAAAAGATGATGCTCCCGGTGCAGTTATCGATAATCTGGTCAATGAATGGAGTTGGAAAGTTGTCCTTCGGACAAGCTTTATTCAAATCACAGTAGTCGACATAGAATCTGATCGTGCCCTGTTTCTTTGCCACAGGAATGATGTTAGACACCCACTCTGTCAACAGGACAGGGTAAATAAAACCAGCACGTAGAAGTTTTTCAACTCCTGCTTTGATAGCTTCTACCTTGCGGGGATGAACGGGCCGGAGTTTCTGCCGAACTGGTCAGGTACCAGGAAAAGTTTGGATCTCATGGACCATGATGTAAGGGTCTATTCCTGGCATCTCTTCATAACTCCAAGAGAAGATGTCACAGAATGTTTTAAAATAGGCGGTATAGAACTCCAATTCGGTGGGAGTACATGTTTTGCCTATGTGAATGTTTTCCACAACCCCAGGTTTCACTGAAATGTTAATAGGAGTAGTTTCCATGAGGTTGGCCAGGTTTCCTTCGAAAAAGATATCATCAACTAAAGTGGGAAACTTGGGTTTAACAATTTTGAGTGAACTGCTAGGTTTAGTGTCTTGCTCTATCGCCTGGATGGTAGGAAAAGAAGATCGATGATGGTAATATTCCCAGGGTGGTTCATCAACGCACATAACCTCCATAATTGATTCGTCATAAGGAAAAATCAATGTGAAAGGGTCGATAAGTGATGACGATGGGCCAGCCTCAGACGAGAGTTGTGCCATGGCGTGATGCATAGTAGGGTCGACCCAATCCGTGGCTGACTGGATCACCTCATAAGTTGCGAGGTTCCTGTTTAACGGCATGGAGTCACCGTAGTTTACAATCTCCGTAGTACTCTGTATCACCCAAGAATCATTGGATGGGGTGATATTTGATGATATCATGTTGACGACTCGTACATGGGATTTGAGCTCCAGGAATACTCCGATGAGGGAGGAATCCTTCATAAGACCAACGCCAACATCCTCGAGGCAGATGATATTGGCCCATTAATGGAACAGTGTTGGCGCATTTCGAATGAGTGTCGGGAGTACAGAAGTCTAACTGATCTATAGTGACAATCTTCCCTTGGTGGGGAAATTGTACTAATCGAAAGACAGAAGATGCAACAGCAGTCATGGCATAGAACGAATTTCGGCCGAGTAGAAGATTATAATCCAATGGTGCATCTATGACTTCGATGTGTATAACTACTATCTTTCCCCCTAGTTCAATGCCAATCGCAAGAATGAGTCCGTACGGTTGAAAACCGTGTCCGTCAAACGCTCTGAGAGTAGTGGGAGAAGTTGTAACTTTGGGCGAGCCTATGGCTCTCCAACAATTCAAGGACATGATCGACGCGGAAGCGCCTTCCTCTAAGACAGTGCGATGAATGTTGTTTCCACAGATCTTTATTTGGACTTGGAAGGCTAAATGGTGAGAAAGTCGAGGTTTAAAATACTCCAAGTTAAACATAATCATGTTTGAAGTATCTAGGTCCATTGCCCCCAGTGCTGAAAGTAAGGTTCTATGCTGTGTGGGGCAGTGTTGGAGAACCTCAAAAGTCAACATTGCATGGTGCTTGAGCTAGGTCCTCAACAATATTGTAATTTTGGGTTGCACACCCATTAGGATTAAATGTCACCTTTCGGATGGTGCCCTTGGGTGGGCATAGCACTGTGTCTGTGATAGGTCTCTCAATGTGGAGATGACCATTGGGGGGAGGGATGACAGAAGGATCTTCAGAAGGAGACTTACCATTGTATGTATCTGGATTGTTTGAACTTGAAGAGGTGTCATATTCCCTTGCTCGAGTAGATAGATTAATCTCTTTGTTACTCGTCATCAGAATTCCATGGTTTGCAGACGTTTCTCCGCCGTGTGGGTTGTTCGGATTGCCCCCTTGTGGGGGATTGTGGGAAACCATATATTGTTGCTACTGAGGGAAAGGATTGGTTAACACTGCCGGGCAGGAGGATCCTTTAACAAATTTTTTGACTTCGTCCTTGTAGGGACAGTCACGTGTGTAGTGATCTTCCTGGAAAATCAGGTAGGGAAACTTTGCTTTCCGGCATGGTTTGGGATCGTTCTTGGTTGGTTGCGGCTTGGGGTTCTCCTGTTGGTTAGAAAGTTTCTTGGGTTTTTCACGGTTATTCTTCTTCTTTCCCCCGAATGGTTGTGACATGGATTGAACTGCGTTCACCTCAGAGGAGAGAGCTGGAGAGGTAGAAGCTTTGGGAGCAGCCTGGGGTGGAGAGGGGGAAGCAGTAGCTTGCTGCCCCATCGGTTTGGTGGTAGGATGAACCTTAACTGAATCGACGATGTCGTTGATGGGGGGTTCAGTGGAAGGCTTGGTTGGATCAGTAGTGGTGCGGGTGGCATGGGGAATAAGCTCGTATAAAGTTTCGGATTGGGTATATACCAAATCCATATACTGAGCACGAGAAATCGCTTGTTCCTCTGTGACAGGTCTGCCCATGGAAATATCTCTAGTGATGGGAGGAAGAAATGACTTTGTGAACCAATCAACGAGTAACTAGTCCGGAATGGGTGCCTTGATTAACCTACAGCGTCGACGCCACTAATGAATATGGTCCGAGATGTGCGTAGAAGTGGTTTGGCGAAGTGAAGTCAACAGGTCTGTTCCAGTCTTGTACCGGATGGGGAGCTGGAAATGTGTCAGAAACTGCATAGCCAAGGTATTGAAATCGTGAAAGTAGTGTTGTGGCAGCTCGATATACCATTCTGCTGCCATGACGGTGAGGGTTCACTGGAAGAGCCATAATCGAATGGAGTTGTCCATCAATGAGTTCGATGAATACCAAAGATGGAACGTCATTACGTGGTTCTTGGGGTATTCCCCAGGTTTGGCATCGAACTTAGGAATGTCCGATGGTAGTTTGGTTGGGATGGGTGGCCAATGTGGTTCATGCCATATGGGATTGTTGATAAGCCACTACAAATCGGGTAAGTCTAGCATAGCCAATAAAGAAAGTCGACGATTGTGCTACAGGTATGAGTAGTAATTGTATGGTTTAGGGATTCCTGTAGGACCCTACACAACATACTGTTGTGTATTGTACCCATACATGTTTCCTGTAGGATACTGTTGGAAGTTCTGAGGATAGTAGACCATCTGGTTAATCGGTTGCGTGTTCGAAATCATGGGATTTATCGTTTGACTTGGAATCACAGTAGTAACTAGTTGTTGAACGTTCTGCTGAGTAGGGATGACGGGTATAGTGCCCCGGGGTTGTTGCATCCCAGGGATGTTTCCCATTGCTTGTTGGGGTATGGTTCCTTGGGATTGTTGTGTCCCAGGAATGTTTCCCGTTCCTTGTTGGGGTATGGTTCCCTGGGATTGTTGTGTCCCATGGATGTTTCCTCCACCTTGATTGGGTGGAGGGTTACCCATACCAGGGTTAGGGGATGCCTACAAGAATGGTGTCCATGGAATATTGGTTCCACCTTGATAAAGGGGTGGAGGCTGAAGCGGTGGGTTCCATGGAGTATTTGTGGCTGGAGGATAAGGAATGACGGAGTTTAAGTTGGGGGGAATATAAGGTTGAGTAGGTTTCCCCCCAGCTTGATTCCATTTTTCGAACAAAGAGTATCCCCCACTCTGTGGGTTTTGGGATCCCCAAGAAGGAAGTGTACCTGATGAGGGATGTTGGAAATAGGATCCGGTTGGGATACTAGCATGAAGTTTTCCACTACCAGGTGAATTATACATGCCCAACTGAGCAGAAGCTGCTAATTGAGAGGGTTTTTGGATGGTGCCAATGGGGACGTGAACGAGTGGTGCTCCTCCAATAAAAGGGTTTTCTTCAGCCGATGGGAAAGAAGGAGGTGGTTGTTGAGTGGCCCCACTTTGAATGGTACCAAGGGGTTTCCCTCCAGTAGGTGGATTGGATGGTCCAGCGAGAGGAGGTTGGTGACTAGGACCACTATTCCCAAAATATGGTTGTCTTCCTACAGGCGGGTTTGATGGTCCGCCCGGAGGAGGTTGGTTGTAGGGATCGATGGTTCCGATAGTCGGTTGTCTGCCTTCGGAAATGGTATATATTGTGGCTGAAGATGAACCTCCAGTCAACATGAATGATCTGGTAGTATGACTAGATGTTCTTCCAATACTAGAAAGGTGGGGTATGGTCGTTTGGCCAACAATGCCAAAGGTTCCTATTTGTAGGGGGGGTCTTCCATACCTTACAAGCGGGGACAGAGAGAATAATGGATTATCCCTCATAAGTGGTGTGTCCCTTGAAGGTACGCCTAACATATTGGATGGTAGAAAATGTGGGGAATTTAACCGAGGGGTATCAGGAGTCACGCCCATGGGGTCTTGAAAAATAGGTGGACCATCAAGGGCTTGGCCCGGATTTGTATCCCATGAGGGGTCAAAAATGCGAGTTGTCTGTTCGAGGTCCGGAAATAGATCGGGTAAAGTAAAATCTGAAGGTCTGGAGCCGTTAGAATAGGAGTGATGAAACTCTATGCTAGACAGAATGTGGCGAGCTCAATAACCAGGAGGACGGGTGGCAGGGGGGTATTGGGAAGCCGACGAGAGCATTTGCCATGTATCACGTTTGAATTGTTCTGACGCTAAAGGGGAGTTAGCGAGACTAACCATGCTGGATTGGATCGACGCCATAATCTCTTGTCCTAAAGGGAGATCAGGGAGGGACACAGTGAATGGTACGTTGCTAGAAGAACCCGTTTCATGAGTGTGAACACCTGATGGTGTAGTGGTGGCAGGCGGAGGCTCCGCCTGGGAAGTAAAAAAGTCAAACTCAAGTTCAAAAGGCATGGGAGGTAGTTCGGTTCTTCAATAACTTCAACGTATCTGTCCGGGACTGGGATCAACTCGGACATTTCTTCATCAGATCCTTCGATAGTTCTAACAGATCCTTCAGGAACATCATAGAAAGTGTCTATTGGCAGGGTAGTGCTAACATCTGGGAGGGTGATAGCCTCCGGTATAGTATCATGTGCAGTACTAACTTCAGCAGCTACGATGTTGTCCACTGTGGGAGGTATTTATGGAATGACAATGGGTTGAGTGACAGCGGGAATCTCAGGTGTGTTACTAGTTTCAAGAACTACAAGGGGTTCTAAGATTGTGTTGTGAGTTGTAGTTACAGGAGGAACTGAAGATGTAGTGCGAATAGGTGGTGGAACATTCCCCCGGCTAGCGCCATGGTCGGCAGTGGCAGGAATACGTATGCAGGTGGACCAAAAGTCCATTGTGGTGGTGGTGGGATTCGTCCCTATATCCTTTGTGATCTCCGTGGATCATACATAATGATGGGAAAACAAGTTCCGGGGACAATCTCGTAGAAAAGAACTCAAAAACCCTAAAGTAGCCGAGTGTGCAAAAGGGGAGCTAGAAAAAGGCAAGGCTCACAGGCCAAAAAGCAAGCTCTAAAACATGTACTGAGACCGGCGTCATAGTAAGTGAGATGAAACAAAAGTGGCTAGAATGCCAACAAGCAATCACTAAAAAGAAAAATGACCCTCTAAGAAGATGAAATAGCAAGAAAAACCTCCTAATTAGAAGCTGGACACCTCAACAAGTTGTATCCTTCGCAAGGTGATGAAATCCAAGTCGAACAATACAAAATGAGAGACCAACAATGGAAGGATATCCCTCTACCAAAAGGGATCCGGGGTAAAGAGCCCTAGAAGAAAAGTTACTAAGCTACCTCGTTCATGACATGCCAGAGAAGGATACTGTCAGTTATGCCTTATCACCCTTTTATCACCAGTATGGTGGCCAGAAAATACAAGGAAGACAATGGATCGATATGCCTTAGGAGCTAAGTGGAGTGCGGTATTCCACAAAGTCCATCTGGAACCAATCCTCCTGGCTTACCCCCAAAATGATGGGAGGCCCTCTCCACAAACTGGTCGATGACCATGTCAATAAATACTAGATGATTTTAGCACCCTAGAGGACAACAACTATGTCTCAAATGATAATGACAAGGGGGAATTATTTGGATGCCTATCCCCAGTGTCCTACCTAACTAACAAATTCTTTTTCTCCTCAAGTGAGGTTATAGTGTGTTGAGTTAGGGAGTGTAAATTTTAGTGGTTGTATTACTCAATCGGGTAAATGGAAGTGAAACTTGTGGTGTTGTGACAACTCAAACCATGCAAAATAAAAATGAATCGAAATGAGCCGTTCTATTTGATGAAATCTAGATAGAGAAAAGGGAGAGTTCCTCGATCATAATGCATGAACTTTTTCAAAAATAATGAAAAGCCACTTCAAAAACAAACTTTTTTGTTTTCTTTTTTTTTTCAAATAAGCCAAACTAAATGAAAACTACTTTCAAATGTGACTGATCTACAACTATTAATGCTTCCAAATGAGAGATTATGTCACAAGCAATGACAAGCGATTCACTTCCTAATATGCAAAAGTATAAACTGGATCTTTTCAATAAAAGTAAGACAATGTTCCAAAAGAAAATTTCCAATATTGATTTCGATAACAGGAATGGAAAAAGATTGCTATAAGAACAATGTAATCTTTAAAACTGTGTAATCAAGGAAAGAAAAAACTTGATTATCATGAAAGGATCAATCCAATGCAAGAATCATGAGGAGGTGGTCAATATGGGTATGATGTCACTAACTCAAGAAATCCAAGCTCAAAAAACAAATGAAAACAAACCATAAAAGACTTTGCAACTAAATTAAACAGTGATAGGGTATGTAGACAAGAAGCAATAGGTAATGAACAAGTATGTATGGTGATAACAATGATCACGAACCCTAAGATGGAAAAGGTGTCTACACAACTTCAAACAATGAAATGCAAGCACTGTACTACAGCTAAGCAAGTTGCAGAGGTTTGGTAAGCAACAGAGCAACAACCAAAGGCAGAAAAATTAAAAAATGACCTATAGGAACCAAACAAACTTATTTACAAAGATTATCGTGTGGCTAACATAGGACCAGGAGCGGTACTGGTAAATTATCGCGCTCTAGAAAGACTGAAGGGCATGGTAAATTGGTAATTACCGCTCTGTAGGTTGTGATGGGGGCGCGATAATTATCAAAAAGAGGAAAAGGGCGCAAGTTTGAGAAAAGTTTTTGACTTTGCAAGGGTTGGCAGACCCAGAGGACTTACTGATCAATGACAGGGGTCTGAAGCAGAGGGGAGGGGGGTGAATGGAGGTCAAAGAGACCAACTTTCAGGACTAGTTTGAAGGGAGAGCAATTTCACAGTAAAAAATGAATGAAAGTAAAAGAACTCAAACAAAAGGGGTTCAAACCAGCGGAGTTGCTAGTTTTTGTTGTAGAGATTTCTTCCTATGGGTAAGAAGAATCCCTCTTAGGATAAAGTGAAAGAAATCAACTCTATGCTAAGACAAAAAGGAAACAAATGTTACCACATTCCCTAGATCTAAAGTAGTGTTTCCAGTTTTAATATTTGATAGATGAGAAAGAAGACAACTGACCTTCTGTTCTGATGTTTGTCCAATCAAGTCTTTGATCCCGAAGTCCTCGCGATGAACCTGTAGGGATAAACATGACAAACAAGTGCACACTATCTTCCAAATAACTGAATCAGAAGTCAAATCTATATTCTACTAAATACAATTTATGTAAATGAATCATGATCAATACACATAAATAGGGAAACAAGACAAGCTATATTTTATTGAGAACTCAAGAGTGCTTATAAAGTAGTTGCTTGATGTCCAAGCCCACTCCAGCTCCAAGTCCTTCCTTTAGCTATCTCTGCAAAAGGCTTATGATCATAGGTTTGATGCCCCAAAAGTCCTCCCTTTGGCCCATGGAATGCCTCTCTTATAGGATGACGAAGGTTAGCCAACAAGAGAGTATAATGGATCTAGAGAGTGTTTAGTGGATCAAGCCTACTAAACAAAGAGGGGGTTGGGATTGAATCAAAGGTGGAAATCCCAACAAAATCTCTCGAAGGTTGAAATCCCAAATTCCATGGAAAAAAGGCTAAAAGTGGATTATCACGCCACTAGGCTTGAGCATCACGCGGTATTACCATGCCCTAGGGTAGGAGCAGAATGCGGTAATCCTAATTATCGCACCCCATCAATTGTGCAGAGCACGATAATTCCTGCAGATGAGGTCTGTCTAGGTGACACATGGCAGGCATGGTGTTGCTTTCAGTGTTCAGGCAAATAGATTTTCCTCCTGGATGTCCAGATGGTCAATAAGGGGAAGTGTCGTTTAGGTCATTGGTACAAGGATGAGACACTAGGATTTAATGTGTAATATTGAGGTATAACAAAGATATCTCCCCAACATGTCATAAGGGGCTTATGAGGATTGAGCGGGGGCAAGGCCATCCTTAGACTCAATGCATGTACCCTCTCAAATAATAAGGTACAAAGGATACTTCTGTAACCAAAGTTCTTCATCCTACCGGTTTTGCACCCGGAAAGCTGAAGTTTCATGTTCGCCAGCAAGCTAGAACAATGTGAAGAACCTGCAACAATTAATTAATGAGAATACGCGAGATAGCAGAAATAACAGAACTCAAAATCACTTTTATTTATCATAGGTCACTTCGAGGGGGCAACCTCCTTTGAGCAAGCTCAATACAAATAACTTCACGGTACCTTCATTGGTCTCAACACAAACTTATATACTAAGTCTAGGCGCCAATACCATGGGTCAATACAATGTGTCAATACAAACCATGGGCCAATACAAACTATGGATCAACAATTACTACGAGACGACTTACAAACCATATGCGTCCAACAACAATAATACAAACTATGGATCAACAAATACTACGGAACGAATTACAAAGCATATGTGTCCAACAACAATATACTAACAAAGTAAATAGAAGGGTTGACATTTGTTCCTAACATCCCCTCTCTCTTAGAAAAAGATTTGTCCTCAAAGCTTTAGATGTGGAAATTGATGCAGAATCTGAAGGAGTGGTTCCCTTGTAGCATCCTTGGGTTGTATTCCGGGCCACTTATGCCTTTTGAGTTTCGGGGAGGGTTGCTTGGAAGGATGTAGATGAAGAAGAACCATATTAGCTGCGTGAAAAGTGCGCTCAGAACGGTGCTGATCGGCTTGTTGTTTTAGTCGAATTCTTGCCATGTGAAGATTTTCCTACAGAATGAGAAGAATCTGATCGCGGTTCCTATCCATAGACTACTTCATATGGTGTCCTTTTAGATGTGGTATTGTACCACTGGAACACTTCTAGAAAATACATAGAAATAGTTGTCCAAATCTGTGTAGGGATGGGCAAGGGTTTGAGCAGTCCCGAAAGGAGTGTCGTTTCACCCTTGTCAACCTGGCAAGTATCACAGTCAACCCCCATCTGTTGAATTGTCATTTTCAGTCCCTGCCAAAAGAAGTTACATTGTTCCCGGTCATACGTTTTGAGGAACCCAGAGTGCCCTGCCGATGAAGAAGCATGGAGTTCATAGAAGAGATAGTCCTGTTGAACAGATTGCAACCAATTCGAAACAAGTAGAGAAATAGCTGTAAGAGGAACTGGGTCATCAAATGTGTGAGAAGGAGCATCTGCCACCATATTGTCCTTACCCTTATTGTAAGTGATCGCATAGGCATAACCAATGAGTTGGATAACCCATTTCAGGTGTGCTAGGGAGGAGACCGGCTAGTCCAGGAAATTTTCTAGACACTGGAGATTAGTCTTGATGTAGAAATGATTCCCTAATAGGTATGGCTGCCACTTCTGTATTGCATGCAAAATAGTCAGCATTTCCTGCTGAGATGTAGATGCGGCTAAAGTCTTATTGGAAAGGTCTCTTGAAGGTGACAATCCCACTGGTTCAGCAAAGACACCTGCATATCTATCCAAGGAAGTAGGGGAGACCGTTGATGGGTGCATCTGAATGGAATGGAGTTGAGTGATGACACCATTTGAATTCTTCTTAAGGATCTTTTCCAGGAGATGTGAACTGATGATGCAGAGAGACCCTTGTTGTAAGCCCGTAAATTTGTGTTGTTTCCAATTGACTGAAAACTGCATTCAAAGTTCAACAAAATCCCATAAGATGGGGCCAAGTGTGCGTAACCATTGAATGCCCAAAACCACATCACAGCCACCTAGGGACAAGGAAAACATGTAAGAGTGCAGGTTATAATATTCTAGAGAGATACGCACATTGTGACAATTCCCCTTGCAAGGTAAGGTGCCCCCATTGGCAACCATGACGTCAACATTGGAGCAAGGATGGACAAAACAATCAGCCTGTTTGGTGATCCAAGGGTCAATGAAGTTATGAGTGCTACCATAATCAATGAGTATTGTAAGAGGAAGCTTCTTGAAGTAACCCCTAACCCACATTGTTTGGGGGGTGTGACGTCGGATAAAGCATGGAGAGATATCTCTGGTTGGTCATCCTGAGATGGGGGGTCAATAGGCGGCTCTTGAATGTCGACCTGATCATCCATTGTATCTGGAGCTTCTTCACCAATTTTAGAGGCAGGCGGAGAATCCATATCCAAGAGATAGAGCTTTTGCTAAACACATCTATGTCCTCAAGTGAATTTCTCATCACAATTATAACAAATCCCTTTTTCTCTACGTGCCTGCATCTCTGTTTCAGACAAATGCTTTATAGGAGTTGGTCGAGGAGTTGGTGGGATGGGAGGTCATTGAGAACCCATATTTTGGAACGGAATAAAAGTGGGTTTGGAGTGCTGTTGGGCTGCAATCTTGTCTTCTTCCAACTTAGCCAACCGTAGGGCTTCCATCATTGTGTTGGGATAGAACATTTTGACCTCTGAGTGGATTTCATCCTTAAGACCACTGATAAAACAACTCTTGTAGAATTCATTAGACAATCCTTCTGTGTGATTGGCTAGTTTCTCAAATTCTATATGATACTCTCTCATAGTGCCAATTTGACGAAGTTTAGTGAGTGCTCCGGTGAAGTCATCAAAATCACTGGGACCAAATCGTTGCAAAAGGAGTTGGAAAAAATCTGTCCATTTTGGCTCGTCATGAGCCTTAATGTACCAACGGTACCATTGAAGGGCTTCCTGTTCCAAATGAAAGGATGCAAGTGGAACTTTTTGGACATCAAAAATATTATGCAGACTGAAATACTATTATGCACGATAGATCCATCCAGTCGGATCAGTACCATTGAAGCGAGGAAATACAAGCTTCGGACCACGGAAATTGCTGGAATAAGAGAACCCATTGTATGATGAAGACTCAGACTATTGTTTGTTGTTCATGGTTGAATGCTCAAGATGGAGGTCGAGAAATTTTTCATCCAAATCCTGGAGTTTGGTTTGGATGGTTGCAAGTGCTTCCTCCATGGTTTTTGCTCCTGCGTAGGTGACAACCATAACCAGGAGTTTTTTTTTTTTTGGAAATGGATAGAAAAACACAAACAAAAGCTTATTTAGTAAAGGGAAATTTGGATTTGGGAAAAAATTCAGATGGGTAATTGGGGTTTGACTAGGTTTTGGACACTTTGGAATGGATAGGGAAGCAGAAAATGAGGATTTCAGAAGCAGGGTGAAAGAATGGGAAAATTTGTCAGAGAGGGACAAAGAAGAAAAAATAGGGAATGGACATGATGACAAAATTTGAGGGCAATTGGGTGAAAATCGAAGGAGTTATGGCAAACCCTAAAAATTGACAAATGTGGGATTTATGGCTTTGGGAAGTGGAATTTGGGATAGGGTCCTCAGGAATGAAATATGCAGAATGAGATTGCAAGGGTGTCAGTGAAGTTTAAGGGAAAACATAGTTAAAACAAGGGAGATATGGCAAAAAAACAAGGTTTTTTTTTTTTTTCTTCCAGAATGGATCTGAAACGACTTTTGGAATGGATCGGAAACGGTGGGATCTGGAATGAATCAGAATGGATCGAAGATGGATGGATCTGAAACGACTTTTAGAATGGATCTGAAATGGTTGGATCAGAATCGGCTTGCAGAATGGATCTGCAACAACGCGTAAGTGATTGGCAGCAGATGGATCTACAATTGCACGGAAGTGATCGGCATAGTTCAGCTAAAAATAGATATGGAACCCAGGTATGTTTGACGTCCTATCGGTTCAAGGGATCCACTCAACCACCAATGCTGTCTGACAGCTTGCGTATTGGGGAAGTACCCCTCACTCCATGGCTCAGGTAAAATTGATAATCGCTTTGCCACAAATGATAGCTCTTGGTTTACCTCATGGGTGAGAACTAGTGAATCAGGTAGGGGTCGTTGCCCTTTTCGCTGGAAGGTCCTCTCAATGGGCCAGCTACTTCGGGGTTCCTATGGTACTCCTCACAATGAGTTTTAGAGCTTATGCCCACGTACTCCCCACAGTTAAGCGGATAGGGATTATTCCCAGATCCGAAGCTGCAACAGATGCGAAAAAAAAAATTGGCAGAAATTTCACCCAGCGATCCCAAGAAAGTGCTCTGATACCAGATGTGAAGAACCTGCAACAATTAATTAATGAGAATATGCGAGATAGCAGAAATAATAGAACTCAGAATCACTTTTATTGATCGCAGGCCACTTTGAGGGGGCAACCTCTTTTGAGCAAGCTCAATACAAATAACTTCACGGTACCTTCATTGATCTCAACACAAACATATATACTAAGTCTAGGCACCAATACCATGGGTCAATACCATGTGTCAATACCATGTTGTTAACACCCAAAAAGTGCTCACTAGCTCATTTCCTTATTCACATGACCCATTTGTCCACTTTTCCACCATTTGAGCCTCTAAAGCCATCAAAAGGTCACCAAAAGACCATAATACACCCCTTTTTCCCTTCAAAATGAATATTTTTCCTCAAAAAGCATAAAAAACCCTCAAAAAGGGTCCAGAATTCCCAAAAATATTAAAAAGGGAATAAAAATATTAAAAATATTCAAAAAAGAAAAAAGGAGGGAAAAGGTACCTAAACCATGTTGGTCAATACCATTGGTTTCCTCAAAACCATAATGGTATTCCCCACCACCAAAAACTATAAAAAGGTGGTAGGGGCTCCTCACTTTCCATCCATCCATCATCCTATCCTCACGCTGTCAAAATCTCTCATGAGACTTTTGGCCATTTTCAGCATCTTGGAGAAGAGACCTTTGGATCTTAGAGCTACTCACCTTGGGAGTTGCTCAACACAAATCCTCACCATTTGAGGTATCTTAATACAAAATACTTATTCTTTTATTTCTTGTTCTTGAATCGTTTTTAAAAAATGTATTTGTTATATGCACATGCTAGTTTAGATTTAGATTTAATTTATAATTGTTTTTGCTTTCAATATTGAAACTGTTATCACATTAGTGATAGGTGCCCATTGCACAAAGCTTGGTTGAAAAACCAAGCCAATACATGTGTCAATACAAACCATGGGCCAATACAAACTATGGATCAACAATTACTACGGGACGACTTACAAACCATATGCGTCCAACAACAATAATACAAACTATGGATCAACAAATACTACGAAATGACTTACAAAGCATATGCGTCCAACAACAATATACTAACAAAGTAAATAGAAGGGTTGACATTGGTTCCTAACAAACACCAGTCATAAACAATCCCACGCAAGCATTTTGTGCCCACATGCATATAGTTCCGTGAAGCAAGGTGTTGTGCTGCGCTTCCTCCCATCTTGTTCAGAATACTCAAGATAACTTTTAGTGGAAAGCTCGCAACGCTTTCTATGGAAACTTGACTACCAGTCTTTGCAGTACCCGACAGGAAGTAGGTATTGACATAATCTTGCAAGGAGAGGGCACCCACACTTCGAGAGGTACCTTTGAGATTCACCACCTCTCCTCTTTGAGAGAGACCAGTGATAAAGTAGATGTCATCAATAGTGAGTTTGAGTATCTCCCCTTAGAGATTGAATACACCTACATTGGCATCCCAATATTGTACCATCCTTTCGATCAATTGGGTTTGCACTCGCATATTGACGGTTCGATAGAATTTTAATAGCCCACATCTTCTTAATGCATGAAGAGTTAATGGATCACCCATAGCTTGTCGATCCATTTCCTCATGCTCTCTTTCATGCCACACAAGAACCATCCTGCAAAAATCAAGCATTGCGTTGGTCAAATGTTATTTTTTTCCCTATTTCTTACGGTGTGCGCTACTGTCATAGATAGACAATAGCGTCCTGAGCGCATCTCTTTTGCAAACAGACTAGCGCACTTTTGTCGAGTGCGCTAGTCTTTTTCAAAGAGACCTGCGCACCCGCAGAAACAAAACTAAAACTTCAATAAAAAATTAATTTGACCACAAAAAATCTATAAATTTGCATGCAAATGAAAGGGAAGGATGATATTACTTACTTGGAAGAATGGAAAGATGGTTTTATAACCCGGTTTGATCGCAACAAGCAAAGGAAATTGAGGTTTGCTCTCCACACTTTGCCCTAAAAACTTGAAATGGTGAATTTTGATTTTAATTGAAATTATTTATAGAAATTTTGTTTTAAATTTTTACCGACTTTGTTAAATGTGGTATAGTTTCAATTTGTTTTTAATGTTTTATTTAATTCACTAATGTCTTTTGAATTTTGGTGGATTAGGTAAAGTATACATTGCAGAATTTCACTATATTTTAAAATCGATCTGTTGAGGTCTATTTTCTTCATTGACATGTCAATTTAGGTACGGTACTGTCCAATATCTTATGTCATCAAGAAATTTTTCCTTGATTATGTGATGCATCACTAATTTGGTTGTCTAGAATTCTATCATCTAGCAGGTCATGATAACTTATGTCCCTGAAGTTGATTAAGTCTTTTAAGCCATTGTTATAATTTTTCAAAAATAAACAAGATCGCCGAGTATAGTTGTCTTTTCAGACTCGTTAAAGGATTTGAAGCGACATCCACCTTGGTATAAGTTTACCCATTTTCCATACCTTTGTGGATTATTTACGAAAAAGGAATACTCTAGTCATACGTGGCTAGAAGAGTTCTTCTCTCATTGTTTTAGACTTTTTCGGGTGAGGAGACTAACTGTACGAAAAAGGACCTTGTGGAGTCTTCTTTAGGGTTTTCAAACTCTCGAAACATGAAAACAACAACGAGCATTTACCTACTCGGGCTTGATGTGAAATCCACGAGAAGGTATATAGAGGATTGTTTAAGTTTTCTAGACTCTTTAAACAAGAAAACACCGGCGAGCACATACTAACTTGGGGGCTTGATACTAAAATACACGAGTAGGTGTATGGAGTTATTGTTTAAGTTTTTCAGACTCCCCAAAAAAGAAAACACCGGCGAGCATAAATCGATCCAAGCTCGATATTAAAATCCATGGATCAGTGTTATAGAGTATCTGTCTAGATTTTTGTTCAAACTCTGTAAAAAATGAAGAAAGGCTATTGACGTTGCTTTCTTGGACTCATTAAAACAATAAGAAGGATATTCTTTGATAAAAAGAAAAAGAGAAGAGAAGGGTATCATACATCTTTTTAGTTTCAAATGCAGCTAGTCAGTCATGTCCTTGAACACAACACCTACTTGAGTCCATCATTCAGTTGGGTTTCGTTTTTTGACCTTAGGGGTAACCTGATCTTAGAGTTTTTTTACTCCTCCAATTGGTTATTCTTCCAATCATATGGAGAATCTGCTAATGTCTCCTACATTGCAAGTTTATATCACATTCCCAAAATGTTAAAAGCTACCTAAGTCACTTTTGTGTCGTCCTCACTGTTCAAGGATATAGCCTGTGTCGGCCATTCTGCAGTAACCTTGACTTCATGTGTCGGCCATCCTGGTGTCAGTGTGCTTTATCTTGTATTTTGTCCTACTCCAAACCAGTTCAATCTTATGAGTGCTCCTCGTGTTGGATGATGGAGGATTCCTTAAGGCCTCCCTTCCAACGGACTTCTTCCCATCGACTTCAACTCATTATACTCTGGGAATGAAGTTTAGAGTTTTGAATAATACCTTGGGTATTGCAGTCATCAGTGACAGTTTCCCTTGCTGTTGGATAATGGGAATACATTAATGTCCCTTATTCGATAGGTTCCTCAAGTGTTCGATTTCAATTCCACTTATTCACACTTATTGGAACATACTAGGTACCTTGGGCCCCATTATCATTATCAATGGAAGCCCTCACATTTGTTAACGGTATACATCAATGACCGATAATCAAATGGTACCCCCCATGTTCAACTCCAACTCACTTATTCACATGGATAGGGTTCGTACCTTCGAATGTTCTAGATGAAGACCTTGGGACTCTGATAGCATCATCATATTCATGTTAACATCCAAGCTGCACAAGACTGAGCCACACTCATTTTTGGCTCTTCATGAGACATAGATCCAGCTTGTTTTTATGGCTATGATATCTTATCTTTGACATTGATCCACATTTGTATTTCAGTGGCCATGCTATATATACATCTCCCAGTTATGTATTGGAGATCATGTTGTATCATACTGAACATCTATCTGATGTTAAGATTGTAATTGCTCGCTAACCTTGATCATTGTTTTCAGGTACTTTTGTGACTTCATCCTATGGTTTCTTGCTCCTCCGTTGACTTGGAATTATAATGTATTTCGGCCATCGTTTCTATTTGACCTCACACATTAGGGGGCATCTTTTATAGGTCAAATCTGCACTTCTCCGTCCATGATCACATTGCCCTGTCGATCACACAAAAGGATACTATGGATGGAAGAGATGGATTGACCTTGGATGATTTACTACTAAGATCACACTTATTCAGCTGAGAACTATATTTTTTCTGCATATTTCATTAAAGATGCTCTACTCTTGCAACTAGCATCTAGCGTACTCTGCGCTAGTTCTACTAAGGCAGACTCGCACACTTATCTCAAAAGTTGTATGCGCTAGTTTTGAGAACACTAGTTGTGCCCTATGCGCAAGTTGTCTACTGTTATACCTACGCACATATTAAGATGAAATCAAAAAGTATATTAAGATTAAGAATTGGGAATAGTTGAGGTTGGTATTGTAACTCCCCCAACCCTCCAATTCAACTGCCTCATGAATCTAACTTCCTACCTTGGCCATAAATACAAGGGGAAGCCATGAGAAAAGGCCAATGAAGAAGAAGCTATTGTTACACTGAAGGAATTTCTAAGTCATTGTGAGGAGCAGGAGCCCAGAAATTGGTTGCAGAAGTGCTTGGAAAAGATCAGGTATAAACTGTATTTGGTTGCATTTCTTTGACAATAAAGATCAAGATACCCTTCTCGTCCCAATGGAATGTTGTTTCTATTGAATTTCTGATTATAATTAATTTCATATTGTCTTCAATATCATTATATATTTGCAGTCAAGATACGCTGAGGAAGGTCTGTATATTTTGTAGGTACATTGTTGTGGAGATTGGACGAAAGCTAGGACCAACTACCATAAATAAGATACTGATTTCTGAATCCTAATCTCATTCTGTTTACAGTAATCAATGCAAGATATAATGTATCTATCTGTCACCCCATGTATGTTGATAACATCCTTTCCCCTGCTATAGGGTATAAACCTTAACAACAACAGGGTTAAAGAATTTTTGGGTTTCTCTAAAGGCACATCGTCTTTCTTTTCAATATCAACCCCCTCGCCCTGACTGTAAGGTTCACCTATCAGCAAAACAAATGTTAGGTTGTGAAACTGCAAAAAGAGAAATTTTTCGAGGCATGAAGCTTGTCTAGAAATGAATATAAGATTTTTCAAAATACTGTTCCCAAATTATGGCCCATTGTGTATTATATATACTTTGAAAGCATGGTGAAATATATGATTGCAAAGAGTAATTCAAGTTCTCAGGTTTGTTCTAAATGTTAGACAACTTCTCATTCCAATAACCTGTTAAACTAAAGGATTCTTCATTACAGTTTTCTCAATCAATTTCCACTTTTCTTTAACCTTCCTGAAGGTATGACAAACATTATTTAAGTCCATTCAAAGAAGAAACCTAAGAATCTCAGCTAACTAAAATATTCATTTTCTTTTAAAAACAGAAGATACGTATTTCAATAAATAAAAAACTTACACACTGATGCAGACAAACAGAGAATGATTATTAGAGTGGTTGTTGGCCACCCATTTATAATTGAAGTATTTTAATATACCCTCTTGTTATGTATGAATGAACTAATCAGGGGTATTGTGCTCATGGTATCAGGCCAACCGTAGATTTTGAGAGTTGTATTATTGTAACTGTTTTCCTATTGATAGGCATGTAATGTAAAATTGATTGAGTTGTGCAAGTGCTATGATAAATTGTTGCACTTTGTGTCTATTGTGTATTTTCCAGGCTACCCATTTATAATTTAAATATTTTATTGTACCCTCATGTTATTTATGTATGACCTGATCAATAGTATTGTGTTCACGGTATCAAGCCAACTGTGTTTTTTGAGAGTTGTATCATCCTAACCGTTTTCCTATTTACAATTGTCACATAATGGAAAACTAATTGAGTTGTGCAAGTTTTATGATATGGTTGAATTGTGAATTGTTGCACGTGTGTCTATTGTACATTTTCCAGTTTGTCACATTCGGTACTAGAGACTGAACATAATAAAGTTGCAAATATTTGGAGAGTACAACATACATGAAGAATGAAGAAGTGTGAAGGTGAACAGATGACATGAAAATGCCATGAGAAGGCCCAAAGATTGTATTGATGTGAGAAAACACAAATCTATACATCAACAAATGGTAACAACTCAGAGAAGTCACTAGAGACGAGTTTTAATAGATCCCATGAGCAACATGGGAGAGAAGACAAATTCAACATTGGAGAACAAACAAATAGTGGTTTCAAATCTGCTTGACGCCAGTTTAAATTTTGTTTGCAAAGCCTGTGATGAGTAGAAACAAATTAGATTCATTTTGAAACTGGAAGTTGATTTAGAGAGGACTGATGGTTCTCATGGGTGTTTTAAGTCATCAAGATATGCTTGTGGGATACATTCTGGAGATGAGAATGACAACCATTTCTAGTTATAGATTTTGATAGCACCACCCGGGAATGTCCGTAGGTGGAAAATATATATACAACAAATTCTGCAAATTCATTTCTTATTTCAGGGCTATTCATTTAAAAAAAAATCCTGAATCAGACCTCTTCTATAGAAGGATTCAAATACTGGGCCCTCTTCTCTTATGTTCAAGTAACTGTGGATCACTATAGGAAAATCCCTGAAAAACAGTAGTTTCTTTTTGCAAGCTCGCTTTTGCACTGAAAGGATTATAGATCCACAACTTCACCCAATTCTACTAGGAACAATCATCATAGTCATGGTCCCCAAATTTGTGAAAAAAAATGGTCATGGTCCCAAGGTCCACACCATTAACAAAGTAAATTAATGATTTCTTTGGATACTTATTTATGCAAACCCTATCAAATGTTCCCATTCTACCATTAAACATCCTCATTCATCCTCTTGAGTCTATAATTAGTTACCAATACCTCAAGTCATATCATCGCCTCCCTCATTGTTGAGCAAAGAGAATTGATTTAACAAGCAACATGAGCACAATGTGATATAGTTGTTTTCTTAAGAAATATGGTATTATGTACAATGCTTTGGACATACCAGCAAGACTATGAAATGGACAAGAGCATGTCTTAACCACTAATTAACCCACATCATTCATGTGCTTTTTTCTAGTCTAAAGTTCACATTAACTTTATAAGCAGTCTAAACACTAAATTTATGTACAAACCTTAATTTACATTGGTCATTAGCCTATGTTTTTGTGTTTCCACTCCAACTATTAACAATGCACTCTTCCTTCCACATCCAAGCATTATATATTAAACTACAAGTATCATGGTCATCTTCATTACATATATGGCAATATTATATGTATTTTCAGCATTCTGTATTTGTAGTATTTGCATTCCTACTTACAGAATACACACCATACCTCCTTCCTTTCCTCCTTCACTTCTACCACTTTCCACCTTAACTTGACCATGCCTTCCCTCAAGGCCAGGATAGAAAGGGGTTTTGTTCCTGCTGTGATTTTTTTTTGGCTCCATAGCTGAGTGGTTCAAAGGAGTGAAATATCATAACAGAGCAGAGGAAGAAGGAAACCCTCTAGTATCCTACCACAGGGATACTAATTAGTGTTTCCAAGTCTATAATCGGAGTTGGAAACTGGGATACTCATTAGTGTTTCCAACTCCGAAAGCAAGGTACTTCTTGTGGTGGTTAGCAATATGGAAACTAAATATGCCTCTAAATATTCGAATATTCTTCTGGTTGGCCCTATCAAGCAGAATTCTAACCAGGGATAACCTACAAAAGAGATCGTGACAAGGTCCAGTCATTTGCTTTTTGTGCAAGGAGAATCGTGAAGGAGTGAATCACTTGCTCTTATTTTTCCATTTCACACAGTCGGTATTGGATGCAATAAAAGTTTTAACTAGAGGTGGAGGATCATGGATAGGAAATGGTTTGGAGTAAGCTCATAAAGTTTAGGGCCCCATATAAATTTGTGAACCAATACTCCAAGTCAAAGCATTCAACATTAGGTTGCCCTATTAGGGCCTCTACTCAGCATCAAGCCCTTATCTTAGTCCACTGAAGGCATAGAACAAGAAGCATAAGGTCAACTCAAGCATTTGAAGGTTTATTTCAGTCACTAAGGGTTTTAATAGTTAGCCATAGGCACTATAGTGTTGTTGATGCTTTGAAGTAATGTTGCATGCACTGTCAAATGATTTCTCTGAATTGGAGTGAAGTCACATGCTCTTGAAAAACATATCTACAATCTACAATCATGTCACATTACATTCTCATGTTCTATAATATCCAAGTGCAACTTTCCATATTTGATGCAAAAAAAGAACCTATCATTAAATTAAAATATGATTTATTTCCTCTCCATGTCAAGAAGTTTCTTTGGTGCACAATGCTTCTCTTTCCATGGCCTTTCAAAATCATCCTACTATTGAAAAGAAATTGGGGAAACGCCTAGTTTCCTTCCATTCTTTGCCTCATCCCTATCCCACTTCCATGACACTCCCCACAAGCTACAACATATCCACAACCCATAAACCATTATTACTATATCTATCAAAAATTGACCTCTCATAACACAACTAATTGTCATGCCATTCATTGCCTATGACCAACTAAATCATTATTCTCCAAGGAAGTAACCCCCTTATTTAAATTAGCAACCAAATGGTGAAAGAGATCAAAAGTAATGTGCCCATGTGGAGGATAAAAACACCTTGACCACCTGTAACTGATTATTGTTTCTAGCACTTGTCTCTCTGTATTTTTCTAGCTATTAGTTAGTATTTTTGTTTGAAGGGGATTCATAATGTGTTTGCAGCAACAATGGTCTTGTTTGAACTAGATTTAATAGGATTCGACACAAGGCATATCTCAAGGCTAATTACCATTGTGATTCTAGCATACTAAAGAGATTTCATTCAGATTATCTAGCACAAATTGCAATCAAGAAAAATATTTTTTTCAATGGTCAGCTTTAAGTAGTAGTAAACAAGCAATATGCCTCATTAATCTCTAAACCTGGGCATGTATTAAGATTAACCTCTTAAAAGAAGTTAAAGGGGATTTTATGATCAGCCTATGCAGTGGATTTCTTGTAGCTTCAACCCTGAGAACTTTTCTATGGCATCTTGTCAAAGACTTATATTTTTTGACCTAGGCAACAAGAGAGGTGCATTCTTGTAGAAGAAATAAGCAAATCCGGGGTAGAATATCTGTGTTTTTGGGTACCCAAGTAAGACCAATCCACATTCTGGATCTTTTCCTATAGCTTCACCTGAGGAAAATTCATTTGCTAAGTCGACCAGCCTGTTGGAATGTGGATCTACTACATTTTTAGCCTTGGGGAAGACCTATTGATGCCAGGTAATGAGGATCCATCCCATGATCAATGTCTTTGAAGACTGTTTGTTCCAATTGTTGAAACCTCTGCAAAGCAGCATTATCTTTTCTTACACCTGAAATTTGTTGGGATTTATAAAGATTTGATGAGTGTCGAATCCACTCATCACACACATTTCCAAAAAATTGTACATTTGTAGAATGCCTACTGATAGAATTAAATCAGACAAACCTTCATTGACATTTTTACATGGTTGTTAACTTGGGATGCCACCCAAATGAACATATTGATTTATTAACTTAGGTCCCATGTGGAAGAAAGAATTGCCTCTAGAACATTAGTTGTTTAGGGTATAAATTTTACCAATTTGACATGTCTATCATTAACGAAGATCAGAGAAATTCCACAGGCATGTTTACTTCGTAATAAAGCTGTAATCATCACAAGTAAGACCCCCTCGGTAAGAATGTTGACCTATGTTGCTGTTGGGACAAGGGTCAATAGCATACTAAATTTGGAACATTAATAGAGTCTGGTGGTAAGGTTACTTCTATCTTTATTAAGTTCCAAATTCAAGTCCTCCTACCTACTTCAGACCATTTGGATGTAGGCATAAGAAAATTTACCCTTCACTTCATTTCACCTTCTTTTGGGACCACTTGGGTTAGAATTTGATCCTGCCATTGTAGTCGAGTGTTGATCCTCCTCACTCTTGTCACATCATCCTCTAGCTTATCTTCATATGTTTCATGATGACCAATCCTTTCCCATATTCCTACCTTCAATCCAATATATATTTAAACTACCAAATCTGAAATTCAACTAAGACTCTTACGGTGTCCCCATTCTGATAAGTTAAAATAATTTTATTAATGTCCAACGAATTACCACAATAAATAGGATCAATGGGACTCAAAGGTACATCCAGTACAATACACTGTGGGAGTGCAAATGCAGCACTATTATGACTCTATCAAAGGAAGAAAAAGAGCCAAGTACAAGGATAAAAGAGGGATTTTTAACTTTGTATAAAGTTCTGAGTTGTCACAACCAGGTGTGCTACCTTAGATTCCTATGCCACTAACATCTCTGTCTGCAGGAATTTTTCTTCCTACTCCACATATTCAGAACAAAGTGCCAAATATTCTACCACTCTGACTCTTGTTTCTTTGTTCAAAAGCCTAATTGAAATTATTCAAGGCTCCAATTCCTTTATCAAATCTGGCCTTGTACTCCCACTTTTTTATCTCTTTTTTCCTTCAAGGAAGTATCTCTTTGAACAATTGAGCAAACAGTATGCAAAATTAACAACTTGATACAGTTCACCAAGTTGTTTAAGATCCTTGACTTTGTAAAATCCTTGAAAGCTTCATGCAGATATTATAAAGCAACCAACATCTGCACTTCATTTCTCCACAACCTTCAACGCCTCCATGTATCTTCTCTCGATGGCATGCTGAAGCTCCAACCTATTTGAAATCTAATGCATAAGCGTATCACCTAAGCTACTCCAGTGTCCCTTGTACACCTATGTGCCCAATGTACTGGACAATACCTGGAAATTGGGAAATTTGGTAATAGCTATGCAATCAAGTGTCTTCAATAACTCGGGTGAGAATTTTGTCTACTTGGACTATCCCCCTGATTGTTCCAACTCCTGCTAGTTAGAGAGGTATGCTTTTGCTTCCCCTACTCTGAAATTTTCTTGGAATCGTTAATGGTGGCACTAATGTTTTACTTTTGATTCAGTTGCATCCAACCCATTTTCATTGGCCCCTTTCTGCTTATTTATTGTTCCTATTGTCATTTATCTAAGGCTGCTAGTAGACCATTTGATGATGTAAAGTCTTGTGTTTCAGAATTCTTGCAAGAATTGCCATTATTTTGCTGCTGAAATAATCTTTGTATAAGAGTAAGTTTGTCACAAAAAGGAGATTACATGAGTGAAGGAAGAACACACAGTGGAAGTTTGCACAAGGATACAGCAGGAATCCTACCATTGTAAAGCTACGTATGAGCATAGCTCCCGACATACACACAGTGGAAGTTTGCGCAAGGATAGAGCAGGGATCCCACCGTTGTACAACTTTGTATGAGCATAGCTTCTGGCCATGGCCATACACCTTCAAAGGGTTTGCATCTAGTCCCTAGTGATATTGAATCATCTATTAAATGAGGGGGATCACCATCTTGGGGCATTGAAGAAGAACGTCTTGTTTATGCAAGGGGACTCGTTCAAATATTTTACAAGTAAACATCTTTTACAAGTGCAAATTCAAATCTAGACTAATGGAACACTGCATGGCATAAAATAAATCCTTTCTAAAAAAAAGCACAAAATTGTTCTTCTCACCTGATCATCAAGGGGACAGTAGGTCCCATTGGGAAATTTGTGGAAGCACCCAAAAGCTTCTGGTGATAACCATACAAGAAAATCATCTATCCAAGATGCAGCTGGTCTTGATGCTCTGTCATTTAGTTTACCTACTTATTTAAAGAATCAACATACATCCCATACCCCTATATAACATCTGGAACCTTTTCTCTTGAATTAGAATCAATAGACCTCAGATATGACTGTTATCCATCAAGATGTTGGTCAAAAATTTCAGCATCATCCAAATCTTTAGTAAAAGAAGTCTGTGCCCTTGTAGAATCATGTCCCCTAAGGGTATCTTCATCACAAACAAACCTTCCAAAAGGGGTTGCATGTTCAAAATCCCTCTCAGAGGTAGCATTTGTAACCCTTTCTTTGTTAATTGATTTTGCAACCTGTCGTTTCTCAAGATCTTTTCTATTAGAAGTAATTTAAGCCCTGGTAGGAGGATCAAAGAGGGTTTGAGATAAGGTAACATCTCTATTTCTTCTCATATCTGAATCCACCTCCTCTTCCTTTTCTGCTCGACCTCTTTTATCATGTCTTGAGCTATACTTCTCAGATCCTATCTGACTTTGATTAATATCATGACCATGCTTAGAAATGTTTTTAGGCATCTTTTCAGAATTGCAAAAAGACTTTTCAATTGGGGCATAGACACAGTCATGACATGGAGGAGGTTTCCTCGGCCTGTAAACATAAACCCTACATAAAAAAAAATTGAATTCATATGCTTATATCAAAAAATTGAATCCGGATGCCGAAGAGGAAGATTCGACGGAACCATATCATGCATAAGTACTCTATCTCCCACACTTTAAATAAACTGCTGGTAAGCAAAAGCTCCAAGAGACGGGTATCCCAAGGTACCCACATATTATTACAGTTGTTTTTAACAATACAAGTTAACATTGGTACAGAGGTCGCACCTAAATTGGTTTTCATTGGGGATTATTGGAATGATCACATCGTCACTGAGATTGTAGCTCTACTCCAAGAGTACAAATATTTTTATCCCACATTTTAACTCACATATATTAAATACGTCGTTGGTTAACTCGGACAGATGAATATTGAACTCAAACCTCGCGGAATACCAATCAATAAATAACAGTACCGAATGAACCCAAAACACGGAGATCCATTGCAAAGTAAATTGTGTGAATTTCAGCCATGGCCATTCCATATCTTCTCAGTCAAGCATAGAAAAACCTTTTCCCAATTTCTACTTCCACCAATTTCTATTTTCCCCCAAATTTTATTTTATTTTCAGCTTTTGCCAATTTCTATTTCCCCCAAAAAAAATTCCCATTTTTGTTTCCCTCCATGTATTTGACTTTTTAAGAATGATTAATATCATTATATTATATATTAATATAATATATTTATATTTTAAAACCATATCATATAAATATTATATATATCATATTATATTAATATTATGTTATATTATATTATATTATAAAATGCACATTTTATATTTTTGAGGATGAGGGGCATATAATTGGTATGTTTTAATAGAATTAGTAATCATAACCAATTTTGTGTAGCATTTTTTTGTTTCCGGTAAGTTATTTGATGGAATTAGACCATGGAAAAAATGAAATTAGTCCTGTTTTTAATAGAAGGTCGGCTACATAATTTATTTCCCTATATATATGTTGAAATGGAATATATTGGAAAAGGTCCAACATCCTGGAAATTTCCTCATATATCGGGACTAGAGAATTTTTTTGGCTTCCTTCTATGCTTCATCAACTCAATGACCAAATTTGAGTCTCCAAATACCTGTAGCTGTTGCACACCATTAGCTACAACAAGATAAAGGGAAATCTTGAGTGCATATAATTCATCCTTGTTGTCTGTATAGGGGCCCAAACCTACTGCAAAGGAGATCTAATGAGAATCAATTAAATTAAGTGTACCACTAGCACCACCCACTATAGGATCGAGAAGAGAAAGATCTGCAATATCTTGGGAATATTTTGATCCTAGTCTAAGTCCACAAGTGTATTGGATCATAAATCTATAGTGCTTCAGGTGGATTTTGGGCATAGTAAAGTGCACTATCCTTTTAAATTCAACCATACTTGGTTAGAGGAAGTTGATTCCTATGATCTGGTAAAGAATAGATGGTTGTATTATTCTCCAAATGTTCAGCGACCGCTTATGTTGAGGTTAGTAAAGATTCTCAAGCTTCTGAAGAATGATGTCAAAAGGTGGGAAAAAGAAAAGAAATTGGCAAATTATAAAAGGGATTTATTGAAAATTGAAAGGGAAATTGAAAACTTGACAGGCATGGTGGATAGTGATTCCTTTTCTCCTGTTAAAAAAATCAGTTGATAAATTTGGAAATGTACTAGAAGGAAAAGATCCTAAAGCAGTATGAAGAAACTTGGAGGCTCAAAAGATGTGATATATGGTTATCCCATGGAGATGATAACTCCAAATTTTTCCACAGTCGTGCAAATCAGAGGAGAATTATTATTTCAATTTGGGACTTTAAGGATTCAAATTAATGGGGAATTATTGAATAATTAGAATGATTTAAAGGTTTTTGTAGTCAACTATTTCAAAACAAATTATAAGCGGGATAATTCTACAATTAACTTATCAGATCAATTGAAGGTACTACAACATTATCCCAGGTTTTTTAGCTATGAGGAAGGTGCCAAGATTGGGGATGTGGTCACATCAAAGGAGATTAATTTTTTTTTAAGTTCTCCAAGCCCAAGAGCCCAAGCCCAAACGGTTGGACAGTCGAATTTTTTCTGCATTTTTATGATTTAGTGGGGCAAGAGTTAGTTGAGGATGTGGATGAATCAAGGAGGTTGGGGTATGTTCCTAAAAACTTGAATTCTACCTTCTTAGCCTTAATTCCTAAAAGAGGAAAAACCAATTCTTTCCAATATTGCCGAGTGACACAATATTTAACGTCACTCAGGTCTCTAAATCCATCTACAATGTTACAATTTACTAAATTTTGACACTGCAGATGGATTCAGAGACCCCGAGACCCAATCCATCTGTAGTGTCAAAATTTAGTAAATTGTACAAATTCATTGTTAAAATTGTAATTTTCCATTATTGGGGTGACACAACTAAAAAAGACTAGCATAAACAACTAATTCATATTCTTAGTCATTGTTAGCTAGTCATATTTGTATTCTTGTGACTAAATTAGTCATTTATGCTAGTCATTTTTATTTTAGTCACTTGTTATCTAGTCATATATTTTATCACATGACTAAATTAGTCATTTGTCTTAGTCATTTTTAGTTGCCTCACTTAAAATTGCTCAATTTTGGTCATTTATCCCTTGAAAACAATGTGGTGACTAACTTTTTTAGTCGCCTAGTCACTTATCTCTCATTTTGTACTAGTGATATGCCACTTTCATGGTATCCTCCAACTCCCATGTATCCTCATCAGGACCGTAGTGCTTCCATTGCACCTTCACCTGTCCGATGGTTCAGTTCCATATCAATGTCACCTTCCTATCTAGGATGCACAATGGATTGGTTTGGAACTCTCCCTCGGGTTCCACCTAGATCACATCCCAATTAATCACATGGTTAGGATCATGAACATATTTCTTAAGCAAAGAAACATGAAAAAAATTATGATCTCTAGTGTTAGCAGTCAATGCAAGTCTATATGCAATTAGGCCTATTATTTCAAGCACTTCAAATGGCCCAAGCTTCAAGGTGTTAGTTTTTCATCATTTAATTCAATAGATCTAGGATCTTAACTGAAAGAACAACATGTACAACATATCAAGCATAAGAGACAAGAGACACAAAGCATTTCACTGAGGAAAACCAAGAAGGTGAAAAACCCCACAACTTCCTCAGAGATAGAATAAGCACCAATACAAAGATCACAAAGATCAAACCCAAGAGATAGATGACTACAAAAGCTACTCCTCCTCCACTAGTGTGCACTCCTCCTCTCTCTCACTAATGCGAAGTGAGTGAATGAGAGAATGTATCAAATGAGAGAGTCACACTCTCTATTTATACTTTTACTTTCACTTGACCTTTACTCAACTATGTCGGGCCCAACTTAACCACTTAAGATAATGTTGACTGGGCCGACCCCACTAGGGTGTTCTAATAACCCTTTAACCCACATGACTCATACAGGGCTGACCCCATCAAGGTGGTCTAATAACCCATCAAGTTACAACACTTACAATATAACTTGCAACACTTGCAAGTACAACTGAAGACACTTCCAATCAGAGGAATAATACATCTCCGTTGGGGATACAATAAAGTACAAATACAATGTACAAGTGAATATCTTTTGAAGTTACAAATACATCAACACTCCCTGTTTAGGACTGCATTCTGGAATTAGCAGAAACCCTAACTTGTATGGATCATATCTGACAAAGTACAACGAATATGAGGCTATCCTTCGGACACAAGGTACATGGACATTTCATCTTCTACCTGTAGAATTTTCAAATCCTGAAACTTTGCCAAAACTGAGTTATAGCGAAAGTTCCACGATGACTGGTTTTTAATATACCAAGCCCTAGCTTCCAATTTGTCGCAAGTGCAACAAGTGTCATAAATGCCATACAATGCCTTCCTTCAGGCTAGCTCTGATACCATGTTATTTTTTCATCATTTAATTAATAGATATAGGATCTTAACTGAAGGAACAACATGTACAGCGCCATATCAAGCATAAAAGACAAGAGACAAGAGACACAAAGCATTTCACTGGGGAAAACCAAGAAGGTGAAAAACCCCGCAACTTCCTTGGAGGTAGAATAAGCACCAATACAAATATCACAAAGATCAAACCCAAGAGATAGATGACTGCAGCATCTACTCCTCCTCCACTAGTGCACACTCCTCCTCTCTCTCACTAATACGAAGTGAGTAAATGAGAGAATGTATCAAATGAGAGAGTCACACTCTCTATTTATACTTTTACTTTCACTTGACCTTTACTCAACTAGGTCGGCTCCAACTTAACCATTTAACATAATGTTGACTAGGCCGACCCCACTAGGGTGGTCTAATAACCCTTTAACCCACATGACTCATACAGGGCTGACCCCATCAAGGTGGTCTAATAACCCATTAAGTATAAGTTATGACACTTACAATATAACTTGCGACACTTGCAACTAAAACTAATGACACTTCCAATCGGAGGAATAATACATCTCCATTGGGGATACAATAAAGTACAAATACAACGTACAAGTGAATATCTTCTAAAGTTACAAATACATCAACACAAGGAACTATTCCTTGGCCTCACTCTAAGATAAACATGATCCCCAACATTGAACTCTCTATGCACCCTATGCTTATCTACATATACTTTCTATCTATCTTGGGTTGCTTTTAAATTATGCCTGATCTTTGCAACCTCTTGTTCCATTTCCTTAAGCAATTTTGTCCCAAGTACAATTTTGTTCATTGGATTATACCAAGTCATTAGTGTCCTGCACTTCCGACCATACCAAGCCTCAAATGGACGCATGCCTAATGATGCTTGTTTCTCATTATTATATGCAAGCTCTACCAAGTGTAGATAATCCTCCCACTTGGATGGTTTGACCATTACATACATGTGAAACATGTCTTCAAGAACTTGATTTACTCTTTATATTTTCCCATATATTTGAGGATGGTATGTTGTGCTAAAGTTCAACTACGTACCAAAATTTTCAAAAAGAACTTTCTAAAAATTTGAAGTGAACTTCAAAAAATTATTGCCCTAGGCAATCCATGCAATCGGAAAATTTCCTTCATGAATATCTTTGGAATGGAATTAGCTTTATATGTGGACTTCACTGGTATAAAATGTGTTTCCTTTGTTAACTTTTCCACCACCACCATGATGGAATCATGTTTCTTCACAGTCATTGGCAAAATTGTTATAAAATGCATGGAAGTTATCTCCCATTTCCATTCTGGAATTGGAAATGGATACAATAAATCTGTTGGGTGTTGGTGTTCAACCTTCACATGTTGGAATTTCACACACTTAGAAATGTATTATGTGATTTCCGTCTTCATCCTTTGCCAAAAATATTGTTTTTTGGTTGTAGCAATCGTTTTTTGATATCCCGGGTGACTGGAATATAGAGATTTATGGATTTGATCCATAACAATTCTCCTCAAGTCTGCCACATTTGGAATATAAATTCTATTCTTATAAGTAAGAAGCCCATCACCTTCCAAATGATACCCTTGATACTTCTTTTCAAATTTCTGCTTCTACAATTTGTCCTTTACATGCACATACATATCATCTTCAATAATACATTTGACAATCTACTGCCACAAATCTGATTGGAAGGTACTAAGGGATGCCACATGCATTTCATGTACTTTTCTGTTGAGTGTATCAACCACCTTATTTTCTTCCCCTTTTATGTGTTTGATTTCAAAATCAAATTCGCACAAAAATTCCATCCATCTAGCTTGCCTAGAATTTAATGTTGGTTGCTTAAACAAATATTTCAGACCACAATGGTATATCCTTAGCTCAAATTTTCTACCCATCGAGTAGTGCCTCCACATCTTTAAAACATGCACTATGGCTGCAAGCTCTAAATCATGAGTAGCATAATTCTTCTCATGCTCCTTCAACTTTCTTGACTCATAGCATACCCCATGGTTGTCTTGCATAAGAACTCCTCCTAGTCCTTGATTACATGCATCAGTACACACCAAAAAGTCTTTTTCTGGGTCTACAATTTTCAAAATTGGTGTAGTCGTGAGAGGATTCTTCAACCATTGGAATCTTTCTTCGCATTTCAGTGTCCATTCAAATTTATTTCTCTTCTTCTACAAAGAAGTAATTAGATGTGCAACCTTGGAAAATCCTTCAATGAACCTCTTGTAGTAACCAACAAGTCTCATAAAGGATCTCACATCTATCACATCCTTGGAGTTGGCCAATTCATAATGGGTTCAATCTTCTCAGGGTCCACATATATTCCTTCCTTTCAAATAATGTGACCCAAATAATGAATTTTATCTTTATAAAATTCACATTTGCTCAGCTTTGCATACAAATTATGCTCCCTTAGCAATTGCAAGGCCATTCTCAAATGTTCTTCATGCTCTTCTTCATTCTTAGAATAGATAAGAATGTCATCTAGAAAAATAAGAACAAACTTGTCCAAATACTTGCTAAAAACACTATTCATAAGACACATGAATGTAGTTGGAGCATTCGTGAAACCAAACGGTACACCACAAACTCATAGTGCCCATACCTTGTTCTAAAGGTTTTTTTATGAATATCTTCCTCTTTGATTCTTACCTTATGGTAACCATACCTCAAGTCAATCTTTGAAAATACCTTTTCTCCTCTCATTTGATCAATGAGGTCATCTATTCGAGGTAATGTGTATTTTTTTTCTCACGGTGACTCTGTTCAATTGTTTATAGTCAATACATAACCTGAGTGTTCCATATTTCTTCTTCACGAATAGGATAGGTTCTCCCCATGGGGACACACTTGGCCTGATGTACTTATTTTCCAACAACTCTTGCAACTGCATTTTCAATTCTAGCAATTTAGGTGTACTCATCATATAGGGTGTCTTGGACACTAGTGCAGCTCCCGGCATAAGGTCGATTGTGAAATCAATGTCCCTCTTTGGAGGAAGTCCTAGAATCTCGTCAGGAAAAACATCCTTGAATTCTTGCAAACACAAGGTAGTCCTCCAACTTGGAAATTTCATCTTCTGTTGTCTCCAAAACATGGGCTTCATACAATTGACAACCCTTACTAAAGAACCTTTTCATGTGCATGGCTTAAAATTTCCTAACATAAATCACTTTTAGAATTCCTTTCATGACCCTTGGGTTTCCTTCTTTATCATCTAGGCATTCAAAATTCTTGTTATAGTAGTCAAGCTTAACTCTGTGTGCTTCTAACCCATCCATTCCAATGAGAATATCATAGGAACCAAGTGGTAGAATATTCATATTTGCACAAGTGAATAGACCATCCATCTCTAATGGGCATTTCTCTATCATTTCACTAACCTTTCTCTTGGTTCCAGTGGCTATTTGAACTAACCATGACTTACTATGCTTTAATTTCTTAAAAGCACAAATCTCAACAATTTTAGGAGTGATATAACTATGAGTAGATCCATGTTCAATCAAAATAGAAACAGATTGCTTAGCAATCTTACCTTCAACTTCAACCATAGTTGATTGATGGTATTCCTGGAAATTCTATAGCACTACATAGATTCTAGGGATGGTCCTTGCCACTTGACCCATAGTTTCAACTCCTTGGATGTTGTGAACTTGCTTTACACTTTCATTCTTATTTGGACAGTTTCTAAGCATATGGTCCTCTCCACATCCCCAACATTGAAGTGGATCGCTTGTCTCGCATAATTCTAGTTGGCTTAGTCACAACCTATGGTGGCTGCCTTTGCTGATTTACGAGATGAGGAGGTTTTAAACCCTTCCTCCTTTGGTCAAAATTCTCATTTTTCTTTTCCTTCCATGCCTTATGGAAATCAAGTTTGATTTTGTTTTGATCATAACAATACTTGGCCTTTCTCATGGCCTCTTCTAGATTTAAAGGTTCATCAAACTCTATTATATATTTATATGACTGAGGTAGTCTGCTTAGAAAATGTTGAATTTTCACCTTATCATCTCAGATATACTTGACATATCTCAACAACTCCAAGAATTTGTTTGCATATTCTTCCATGGTCATTTGCCCCAACTTTAGCTCATGGAACTCTTTGATTTTATCATCATAGTTCCTATCAGAGAGGTACTTCATCTTGAAGTACTTCTTGAAATGCTTCCACACAATCTTTATTTCATTGATATTCCACACTTGCCTAAGGTGATCGCACCATATAGATGTTCTTCCATTTAAATTGAATATAGCAACTCTTTCCTTCATATTTCTAGAGTAGTCTTGGACTTGGAAATACTTCCTCATCCCAAGAATCGAAGCTTCAGCTTCTTGACTAGAATTTACCTCACCATCAAAGGTAGGGGGTTTGGCCTTCTTAAATTCCCCATGTGAATTTTTCTTGTAATGCCTCTTCCTCTTATTCCTGGGAGATGAAGAGATGGAACCTTCAATTGATTCTTCAAAGTCATATGATCCACTAGAAGATATTTATGGAGTATATGTCTTGTCTCTATAGACTCTTCTTGAGCTATTGGACCTCTTGCGGGAATTTCTCTTCGAACTACTCCCACTCCTTTCTGGATTTGATGAGTGATACCCAGAGTTAATCCTCCTTTGAATGTATCGAAAACTTTGCAGCATAGCATCATTCAGTTGATTATGTTCTTCTTGAGCTTTAATCAACTTCTAATTGTCTTTTCTACAACTCTGCAACTCCACCCTTAGGCTCCTCATGGTGGATGTAATATCTGGGTTAGTCTCTTGATAACTTCTCCCATTGGATTATGTCTCAGCATTCTCAACTTGTATGTTCTCTCCCATGGAATCTATATCAAGATCACAAGGATCCTGTGCATCATCCATGATGATGATCTTCTTGGCCCAACTAAGACCAAAAATTTTCCAACTGCACTAGACTGAAATGCTAACCCTTAACTGTCATAGATATGATTCCGAGTCTGCAAAATGTGTTCATAAACACAATTGTTAGTTGCATTATATTCTTAGAAATTTATAAATTTGTTCCATGCATTATGGGAACAATCCATATTGACAATTTTGTCAAATCAGATAATTTTCTCACAATGAATGATGTCTCAGGGGGACTCTCTATTTCGGTAGACTTTTCAAAAAATCGCCAAACTGTTTTGGAGGATTTTTCTGTTTCGCAGCAAAATGCCCTTTTTCGACAGATTTTAATTTCTTTGCCGACAAATTCAACCCCTTTTCATTTTCTCGCTGATAGTTTCGGCGACTTTTCATTTCCTCACCGAAATGCTTATCAACACAACTCTGTGAAACTTGTCGAAAGTGTTGTGGTGGAGTTTTATTTTCTTCTCTGAAATACTTATCAGCACAACTCTGTGAAAATCGCCGAAAGTGTTTTGGAAGAGTTTTCATTCTTGCGCTAAAATGCCCCTTTTCGGAGGATTCTTCCTTTTTCACTGACCATTTCAATTTTTCACCAAAACATATCAGCAGACTTTTCCCTTTTCTGTCGAAATTCACCTACAATTTCGACGTACTTATTCTTTTTTTGTCGAAACACCTTTGGAAAATTTCTCCAAAACTTGTTGATATGTGTCAGTGCGACTTTCTCCAATCCGTCGACACACACTTAGTCAAAGACTTAGAAAATTTAGGAGTTTTTTATAGTCAGTGCTTAGCAGGAGGAAATATTACCTCTACAAGTAGCCTAATTTATCCCATTCAGTCCCAATGTTGGAACCCATTCATCTGATACCAAACTGTCACGTCCCCTCCCTTCAATCCGGATCAAGGAAGGGAACATGACTAAAAATTTGGGCCATTTCTACTTCTCAGCCCCATTCATCATTAAAAATTCATGTAAACAAAACACATGTGTGCAGATGTATAATTCAAATAAACACAAGGGAAATAAAATATACTACACACATCTAGCATGCATTCAACCTATTCATAATAGTCATCAAATAAAATCATTGCGTGATTGAAATACAAGATAATACATATCTTGAAATGATGATGTCACGAGCAACTGGCTATGCAACTGCAACATTCCACCCAACCATAGGCCAGTTGTGCTCATCAATCTCGCAACACAGATGCCACCCCTAAGCTGGGCATGATTTCCACAAGTAAAAGGGAACAATGAATAACACATAACGAAGTACACATCACATCTCATCCAAGCCAGTTCACAGTTGGCTTTATCAAGTTGTTAAGGTAGTAGAAAGGAAGAATTGCTAAACTAGTGATCTCATCCATAGATCTATTGGTACCTCTACAATATTCAACTAGCTTGGCACCTACAATACTTACACATCGAACACAAGGAAGTATTCCCTTCACTTCTCCACAGTCCCTCGGGCCATACCTTCCCTTCTAGTTCTCTTCAAGGTGTGCATAGAAAAGTAACCAAATCCCTATCATCTTTTGGTGATGTTACACTCTTCACTAGGTTTATCAAGCCAATTCTAAATCCTCTTCTACTCTTGGTTTCTTACACACACAATTTCAAGCCAAAATAAGGGATCCATATAACAACAAGTCACAAAATTTGTGCAGTAAACGTTTTAGCTATGGGATTCACAAAAAGTATTTCCATGAGTGTTCTCAAAATTGTGGGCACACCAAAAACAACTTTTGAGATGGGAAAACAATAGTTGGGATCTATCAATCAAATCCCCAACATGCATATGGTCATTCAAATGGAAAAAACAACCCCTTTGAACCCCCAAATCGAATTCCTCTCCCCCCCAGTCATTTTGTAACACTAAAAACGACTTCCTAGCAAGAAAATGGGGGAAAACTCAAGAAAATCATGAAGGAAAATGCCCAACAAGCTAAAATTGCGCGAGGGATAAAATCGCATGGATGAATGATGGATTGGGAAGCAAAATTGTGGGTCTTTTATTTCCTAGGAATCCAAACACGATTTTAAAAAATGATGGCTTTCCCATACAAGAAATTTGGGACAACCATACTCTCAATTTCCCGAAACAATAACTACCTCAACCACTTCTTGGAAGAATTAAATGATTGGGTGCAAAAGTCAAGATGGGTAGTTGATGGATCATGGGTTATCTAATTGACACTTGGCTTGACACTGTTGGATCCAAGGGTTTGAATATTTCCCTCCCTATTCCTTGTAAAAATCATGCCCCCATATTGTTGTTGCATTGCATAGCTAGTTGTGGGTATTTTTATTAAAATACATATTTACATCATATTTATAATTTCTATCATGTCATCCTAGCACACGATCCAAATGCATATATTTTTAATTGCTGACAAGAGGACAATAAATCAATGGTGGGGCCTTGGACTTGACCTCCTCAACATGATTTTATAATGATATTACATCATTTACATTTTTAATGCAATGGGGTCAAAAATCGGGGTGTTAAACCTACCTTCTGACCCTCTCTCCCTTCCTTCAACAATTAGTCCCCCACTTCTCTCTATAACTACAACAATGAATAATATAGTTCACCCACCAAAACCACTAGAGCACACTCCTATATATTTTTCCCAACATCCTCAGCAGTCAAAATATGAAATATTTGCACCCCCACATTTCCAAAAAAAAATCACATGGATGGCTTCTTATGTATAGTTCTAGATTCAAGTCATAAATACTCTATCATTATTACATCATGGGAACCTTCTCCACAATAGAGTCCTCATCTCCTCAATATCACATCACCTTCAACAACCTCTCTATCTCACCATTCCACTATATCTCTAGGCCCTCTACCTAGCAACTTCTAGTATGACTTTTCTCGTCCAATATACTCCTACATAATAATACAGTGGACACACATTAGTTCTTCAAGCAACAATGTTTCCCAAATATATTTTTCACTATATATATTTTGAATAACTCACTATGGTTTTCATTTCATGGAGGAATCCACAGAACGATAACACACACATTCATTATGTATCTTCATAAACATCTTAATGCATATCCGACATAGAAAAACTCTAATATGCCTCTTGCTTTTAATCTATGTGCATAGTATCAACCACACTATCCATAGGATTATCTTCCTCCCCTCTACACCTTTATTGTATTCTCGATGCTCTTGGAAATTTATGTCCATTTCATATTTGTATGGCTCATAATTTGTTATTATATGCACATGATATTTGTCTTTTGTTGCTACTCCAACATAGCCACACTTCATTGTAATTTACATAGCAATGCATCTCTTCTTTGATGATATATCCTACTTGGAACGGCCTTTCCATAGGTGCATGGTACACACTCCTTTATTTTTCTAGTTAGGATAACCATTCCAAGAAAATAATCTTATTATCATCCACTCATTATATATGCAACACAGAGGCTCCCTTACACAAATTAGTTTTTTTTTTTCTGTCCCTCTCATTGCACTTGGGAAACAAATGTTTTCTAATACATAGGACTACATATTCTCATTGGATTTTTCATGAGGTTATGGACTACTACAACAAAAATAATTTCCATAACCTCATGAAATGTTTTTACTGAAATATTTACATGAACATGATGTTCACACACTCCATTGGTGGAGTTCTAAAAATTTACCTTGTATTGCAAAAATTGCATTACATGTTACTAAGCAAAACCTGAGTTGTCAAAACCATAAAGTAAAACAATGTCAAGACCATCTAATCAATGGAGAGGGGTGCTCGTAGCTATAATATGATGTCATGAGTGTAACATATTCAATGGTTAGTCAATCCTGTTGGTGCATTTCTGCATCAAGGATGAGCAAAATCGTGATCAAAGGGCTGGAAGCTTAGACAATAGATAACATTAGTAGAAAGAAAGAAAATGACTAAACATAACAAAGATAAAGACAGAATCATTAAATCACTCACAAATAATACATATGGGATGAATTCTAACATATAAAGAATTGGTTTCTCTTTCCTATATACCAATGAATAAAGGCTTACAATGATTACACCATTGACGCAGTTTGAATGTGACAAGATGATCTCCAAAATCCTCCATAGGGTGGGAACTTTCCTTCTTTAAATGCTCTGGTCTCCTCTCCTTGGTACATGCATGATGAATGGGAGAAGTAGGAAGAAGTGCCCTTCTCAATTTCTCAATGGGAAGATGGAATAAATGAATGATGAACAAGTGGAAATCTAGTGAATAATGTTCCCTCTCATGGTTTCTTATGCACCTATGAAGTCGAAACCTAGAAGAATGCTATCTTTATTGAGTTCAATTACAGAGAAAAGCTTGATTTTCTACGTATTTTTCCTTATCCTTGGATTTTCATCTCAAAACCAATGCTTTTGTGCTTTCTAGTGCTTTGTGTTGATTGCCAAAAGCCATGATTTTTTGAGGAAAAGAAGGATTTTTGCAAATATTGACTAAAAATGGGTAGTGCACCTTATTGGCCTTTATTTGTGATGGGATCATGCTTTATGGTCCATTATCTGCATTAGTCAACTTTCATGGTTCTAGTTAAGAGTTGTGTTGATCATCAAGAGGTTCAGTTTTGGGAGGAGGTTTTTTATGGCTAATTCCGTTGAATTTTTAATCTATTTTCAAATCTTGATAATTATTTCACAATTAATTCAAGCATATATTTCATTGAATAATTGCAAACTGAAAATATCAACTTAAATTGCAGCAGAAACAAAGGATCATAGAAATATAGCCATGTACAAGTGACACAAGAATCTATCCTTGGAAACCCAATAGGGAGAAAATCCAACCAAATTTTCTTAGAATAAATCAGTCCAATTCATGTACAATACCATTCATGAAGATGAACCCTAGAATATGGAAAGGTGTTCCCTTCTTCACAAGAAACCCTAACAATGGTAGTGATTCTTTTAGAGACAATAAGATACCCCAAAATTCTTCTTGTGGTCTTGACTAGCCCTCCTTGAAAATTGCACACCAATGTAGCATAGATTATTTTGGATGATAAGAATTAATTGTGTGAATAATTTATTTATATTCTTATGTTCACTTGAATTTTTCCATTTTAGGGCCGACTTGTACAATTTCACTAGGGATTCCTTGTTCTTTTGTTCTTCATCTTTCATTTTATCTTCAAGGAGACTTGTCTTCTTGTCTTCAATTTTATTCTGGGATTTCTTCAATGCTAGCTAGGACTTCTTCAATGGTTGACTTGAATTCTTGTTTATTTCTTCATCATAGAAAATTTTTCCTTGTTGATGTTCATCTCCTCCCATGCACATCTATTTAAGCTTAGAGCTCTAATGTTGAGTTTACCCTACTCTAAGAAGTCACAGACACTTCTTGGATCCTATGTCAAATTCAACATTATATTAGACTTGTATATTCCAAAAGGGGATGAAATCCCCTATCAAATAAACAAGTCAACTCACTCTAATATATAATAGATCACTCCTTCCTAGAGCAGGCAATGTGAGAGCACCTTGGGTCCAATCACCACTAGAATAGCCTCGTGAGTGATTGTCTGACTGCCCCTTCATGGGCCATTCACTATTATCATAACCCTGTGAGTGAATGTGTCATTTCCCCTTGGTCAATTTAGCAAGACCAATCCAAGAGAATGTCTTCCCAATTATGTAACTTGGAGAAACATCAACACTCCCTCTCATCGAGGGAGACATTCTACATCATGCCAAGCTTCCTTGGTAAGAATTTTTGTAATCTGCATCTTGAGTCTTCCACTCCTAACCAAAATGGATATCTAGAGAAAGACTGTACCTGGGCCATTCACCACTGGCATAGCTCCATGAGTGAATGTATCATTTACCACTAGCATAATTGTATGAATAAATGTCTTCCTGATGATTTTGATATGTATGTATGGTCCATTCATCACTAGCATAGCACCGTGAGTGAATGATTGCCCCATACCGCTCATCAACATGTTTAGGCCATTCACCACTAGCATAGCCCCGTGAGTGAATTTATTCCCCATACTTCTCATCAATATGTCTGGGACATTCACCACTAGCATAGCCCCGTGAGTGAATGTCTTCCCCATACTACTCATATGTAGAACCATCAACACTCCTTCTCACTAAGGGAGGCATTCTCCATCATGCCAATATTTTCTTTGAAGTATAAAAACTTTTCCTTAGACAAAGGCTTGGTGAGAATGTCAGCTATTTGTTCATCTATGAATATGTATTGGTGCTTCACTACTCCCTTCTGTACCATGTCTCAGATGAATTCCTATCTGATCTCCTAATCAAATAGTCATGTAAGAAGCTTCCAAAGCCACATTGTTTCATGGCCTGCGTCATTGGCTGCGATATACTCCGCATCTGCTGTATTGAGTGCAACATATGTCTGCTCCTTGCTAAACCAGGATATCATAGATGATCTCAAGCTAAAGCAACACCCTAAGGTGCTATTTCTATTTGTTACACTCCTTGCCCAGTTAGAATTTGCATATCATTGTAGCCTCTCTTCACCACCGAATACATATCTTAGACCATATCAAATTGTACAATGTAGGTACCTCAGCACATGCTTTGCTACAACGCAATTTACATGCCTCAAATCAACCATAAACTGGATTAGGGTGTTCACTGCAAAGCAAATATCTAGATCGATGTTACTAGATCCAATCAGCTACCTACACATAGTGGGATCCACCAATTCTAAATATGAATTGGAATCACTCATATTCTTAATATTTTTCTACCTATATATAGTGGGATCCATCAAATTTGAATATGAAGCATAATCACTTAGCTTCTTCAGATTTGTCATCATAGGTGTATCCATGGATTTGCAGTCCATCATCTTGAATCTCTCAAGTTCTCAACTATGTACTTACCTTTATTGAGGAATATGTCTCCTGGTCTATGACACACCTCCAATCCCAAGAAATAATGCATCTAGACAATATCCTTTATCTCCTTAGTTATCAAAAAACGGTTTTGCAACTACTCACTCTATGCTAGAGCACCCTACTCCTTTTGCACCTGAGTATCTTAATCCCTCTACATATGAGTATCATGCATTGAAGAAACTTGCTTCCTTCTGCGTTGTTGATACTTGTGTATACATCTGTGTCATCTCCCACCGAGTGGGTCTACTGAGGCATGCCTCCTGCTCACTTAAGAACAATGAATATCATCCATGAATCTCTCTGAGTCTACAAACTGGATTATCCCTTATGCTAATCTGGACTGCATGCTTGATCTTATAGATCCACTTGAAAATCACCACTGACTTTCCATCTAGTATTGGAACTATCTCCTTGAAAGTATCATTGGGATTTGCATGCCTCCCTGCATCCCGACAGGCCTCCGGATATGACTCACCGCATCTCAAAATCCTAACTCTCACTATGTACTGGCCACAACAAGAGATATAACTCGCTCCTGACTTACATAATATATGAATCACGTATGTCACTCACAAGAGATATGACTCACTTTTGTCCATTTAAGAGATATGACTCACTCTTGAATTGCAGAATATATGACTCACTTATGTCACTCACAAGATATATGACTCACTCTTGTCCATTCAATAGATATGACTCACTCCTGTCACTCACAAGAGATATGGCTCACTCTTGAGAACATAAACTGTCGTACTAGATTCCTCTTCCCATAAGAACATGGGTAAATCCTAGTCATGGATCATCGCTTTGACAACCTTCATAATGAACCTATCCTGCAATACATGACATAATTTTCCACATGAGTTAACTAGTCACAAATTTATTCAATTATTCTATTCATCAACAAAATATCAATTCAATTTAAGTAAAACTCATTTCTTAAAGCATTAAATACTTATCTTTGTGGTTGACTCCCTATTTATTATTGCATCCTTGCAGAAATCATTGAAGTCCTTGGAGGTATAATCTCCTCCATTGATTGATGTCAACACCTTGATCTTCTTCTTTGTCAAGTTCTATGCCTGATCCATGAACCTGCTAAAGTCCTTATCTTTGGTCTTCATGAAGTAGATCTATGTATTCAGGGAGAAATCATCATAGTACAAGAAGACATTGAATGTACTAGATCCAAGATCCCCTTGGATCTACCATCACTGCTTGAAAATATCCCTTGGAATTCTTTCCAAGTGTACAACCCTTGTTAATATCCTCAACCTCTACTTGAAGCTCTAGAGGAACTCTTTGTGATAGTTGGTATGCAAGTGTAGATTTGTCTTCTTTGTCAAGACTTATTCTTATCGATCAAGATGCTTCACCATCAAGTTTTGTATTTTTATGTGGTGGATGTTCATCAACATCATCTTTTGATGCATGTTTATTTCCCTTCCTTTTATTTTGAGTACATTGATAAGCATAGTGACCAAATGCATGGAAATTGTAGCACTTGATATTTGAAAGATCATTTTTCTTTTGTTCTTGAATTGCCATGTGCTTGGAAGCATTACAGTCCATTGACCAGGTATCACTACTATATGTAATAGTGCTATTAAGAGTGGAGAGAAAAGAATACTGGAGTTCATATGAAATATCAACATCATCCAACCTATCTTCTACTCTGGGGCTGGACACCATATTGACAGAAATCTGAAATTTGATTCAGAAACCCTAGTTCCAACAAAAATTAGGTCAAAATTGAAATTTGACAAAACTGAAATATGGCTCCACATAAAGATGTGCCCTACAAAGGAGACCTTTAAGACACTGAATTCAAGTCCAAACTTAGGCTGGAAAGGTCCAAACTTGGAATCCCTAATTTCTTGAACCTGCTTTTTTCATACCCTAATTTTTTGGGCATATTATTTGGACCCTAATTTTTTAGGCCTACTTTTTCAAACCCTAATTTTTCGTGCCTACTTTTTTGGACACTAATTTTTTGGGCCTACTTTTTTGGACCCTAATTTTTTGGGCCTAATGTTTTTGGACCATAATTTTTCAGGCCTATTTTTTCAGACCCTAATTTTTTAGGCCTACTTTTTCAGACCTTAAGGGAAAAAAGATGATCAATGGTTGTCTTTCAAAACTACTCCGATACCATGTTGAATTTTTAATCTATTTTTCAGATATTGACATTTATTTAACAATGACTTCAAGCATTTATTTCATCCAAAATATTTCATTGAATAATTGCGCACTAAAAATATCATCTTAAATTGTAGCAGAAACAAAGGATCATAGAAATATAACCATGCGCAAGAGACACAATAATTTATCTTCGGAAACCCAATAGGGAAAAGAACCAGCCAAATTTTATTAGAAGAAATCAGTCCAATTCAAGTACAATACCATTCATGAAGATTAACCCTAGAAAATGGAAAGGTGTGCCCTTCTTCACAAGAAATCCTAGCAAGGGTAGTGAATCTTCTAGATACAATAAGAAACCCCAAAATTAATTATTGTGATCTTCACTAGCCCTCCTTGAAAAGTGTGCACCAATGTAGCAGATATGATGTTGGATGATAAGAATGAAGTGTGTGAAAACTTTATTTATATTCTTATGTTCACTTGAATTTTTCCACTTGGGGATGACTTGTACAATTTCACTAGGGTTAACTTGTTCTTTTGGTCTTCATATTTCATTTTATCTTTAGACTGACTTGTCTTATTGTCTTCAATTTTCTTCTGGGACTTATTCAATGGTTGACTTGACTTCTTGGTTATTTATTCATCATATAAAAATTGTCCTTGTTTATGTTCATTTCCTCACATGCATGTCTATTCATGCATAGATATTTAATGTTGATTTGACCCTACTCTAAGAAGTCCCAGACACTTCTTGGAGCCTATGTCAAATTCAACATTATATTAGACTTGTATATTCCACAAGGGGATGAAATACCCTATCAAATAAACAAGCAAACTCACTCTAATATAAAATAGATCACTCCCTCCTGGAGTAGGCAATGTGAGAGCACCCTAGAGCCAATCACCACTAGTATAGCCCCATGAGTGATTGTATAACTTCCCCTACTAGGGCCATTTACCACTAGCATAGACCTGTGAGTGAATGTATCATTCCCCCTTGGTCAAGTCATCAAGACCAATCTAGGAGAATGTCTGCCCGATGCTGCAACCTAGAGAAACATCAACACTCCCTCTCAACAAGGGAGAAATTTTTCATCATGCCAAGCTTCCTTGGTAACAATTTATGTAATCTGTATCTCGAGCCTTCCACTCCTAATCAAAATGGATATCTAGAGAAAGACTGTGCTTGGGCCATTCACCACTAGCACTTGGACCATATTTTGCAATATGTGGGGAACTACTTGAAGGGAAACTCCCTCCTGGGGATTGGAAATGACTCACACATGTGTGGGTACTTGATCGTTGAAATGTACAATTCTCAATGGTGCAATAAGGTGTTGGATTCGAGCACGTGAGAACCTACCAAGTCAAAGAGAAATAATGTTTCTCTTTTCTTGGTCTGAGGTGAACCTCCAATAATGGAAGTGGAACTTGTTGTCACCCAGATCCACACATGAACGTGAGAAAAATATCAACTCACTGAGAGTGGCCTTGGAGGCAAGTCGACAAGTTGGGTGCCACTGTCACCACAACACTCAAATCCTAAAAAAAATCCAAGGGAGGTAGACCCTATAAAAATCTAAGGATGATCACCTTGGAAAAGGTGAATTAGGAGTTAATAAAATGAGCTAGGAAAACAATCTAATCAATATAACTTAACTAGTAATTCAAAGCTTTAGGATGAATGAAACAGATACCATTGATTTACCATTGGGAAAAAAGGATACAATTATAGAAAGGATGTAGTGCCCCTAGACTACTATAGACATTGAGGGCACCTGTTGAGTGACCCAACCGATTGAAACATTAATAAAATAAATCCTTGATTTTATTTTGAGTATGTGTATCTGAACAGTTGATGTAAATGAATGATTATGATTGATTGATATATGTGCATTTGGGTAGTTATTGTGAATGGACGATTTCATGTTGTTTAACGATTAAATTTGATATGAAGACTGTACATATGAATGATTCTTAACGACTAGCTGTGCAATTGATTATGTGATTAGACAAATGAGTAATGATTGAGTAAATTATAGATGCTTAATGAAGCAACAGATTTATAAATCAAATTGTGATTATTGAGGACAGTGCTACTAATTTACGTTTGTGAGAAATGTGTGTAGCAACAAGTGAAACGGTTCACCGAAGGACACACAAAGGAATATGAAGGGTCGTAGAGTACAAGTAAATCACACACAGGGAGAGTGACGACGATGTCGACTTCCGACGGAATACCACGCTTGAACAAATAAGCACTGATCTGCTTGCTCAAGAGAAAAGCGTGAGGGCGTACTAGGTGGGCCACGACGGAGCTGGTCACCTACGAGTTGGGGGGTGCGCAGTGAGAACGGACTCACTCCTCAGCACCATTAGTCCCTAATATTGTGTAGACGGAGGATGGAAGGTAATGACTCCTGAAATCCCTACATGAAGTTCCCGCAAATCAAAACGAAAGGATGACGGCAGAAGGGCCCGACGGTGCGGGTACCGTGCCGAGAACGGAAAGAGTGGATGCAAGGACCCAACGATGTGGTACCTTGACGAGAAATGGAAACTACAGATGACTGGACCCGACGGAGTGGTTCCATGTCGGAGAAATGAAATTAAGTTACGGGGTGGCCCAATGGCGCGGCACCGAGATCCTAGTGAAAATGATTGTTAAACTTAACTGCATAAAAACATATAAGTTTGCACATAGAACATTACTTAGAAATGCATTTGAGTACTTTAGGCATTTGCACATAAATGATTACTTTGGCATTTAAATAATATTAAGTGTTATTTAGGCATTTGCACATGAAAGGATATTTCTGATTATTTAAAAATATTAAAAATATTTATTTAGGATCAAAAGGGAATCCTAGGCATGGACACCTAGTCAACCCCATCTACACCATATATCTAGGAGTTAAGTGAAATATCTGGGGGACAAATATGAGCAAACTTAGGAATGTTGGTACATCTCCTAGAAAAGCTGACACTTGGATGGGTGAGTTGTTTTTAATTAGAATTTAAATAAAATAAATAATTATTCATGAAGTGACATGTGTCGCATGAGATTTTTCTTTATAAGGAAGGCATTGGGAATGGGTAAAGGACCTAGACCTTGGATGACTATCGTAATTTTGAGTTACCTCATCACTTGCTGCTATTGAGGGTTTGGCTGGAAATCTTGGTGGGGGGGAAACCCAAGCTGGGTTTCTTGATTATTGTGTGCGAGATCTACGACCCAAAGCTCGGGGGTGGCCATGCGACTGAAAGCACGAGCCTATGGTTGGGTGGTGAAGCTAACGGTTGCTTCGCCTATGGTTTAAACGAGCTTTGCTGGAGGGATCCTACGAAATACGCGGACGGCAGTGGACAAGATGGTATCAAAGACAGGTTATGGTTTGTTTTAATTTGCTAAGTTATTCATTTATTTAGTTTATTTATCTAGTCATTATGCTTTCTAATCTCTTTTGTATCAAGTGGTTGAGTTTCAGGTTAAGCAGGAAGGACCCTACAGGAGGGGCCCTACAAAGGAAGTAAATACAAGATATGCTAATAGATTACTTAACCAAAAAAAGGATGTTATCTAATTATTACAATGTGAAAGCGAAGTAAATTGTGAAATTGACTTGCTTGTTGATTATTAGTGGGAGAGGGTAGTTTTGTTATATGCGAGGTACGTGGAAACGATTCCAAATATCAAGTGTGGTACTACACAATAAGGGGACTAGATCAGAGTCACAGGGTTATGTTCAACACTGACACCAATTTAGGGTCTAGTCTGACGAGTCCCCATGGTCACTACCTAGTAGATCCCCTCCACTGTAGAATTTTCCCACAAGTGACAAATCTATGGATGTTTATAGATGCCAAAATAAGTCTTTAGGGAGAGTTGATTTTAGGTTAATTAATGTGGAATTAATTAGAATGGCTTTAGGATTGATTATTGGATGAAATTAATTGAATAGTTTACAACATTCATGAGTTATTGAACATGAAATATTGGAATGCATCAAAGTTATTTTCCAACTGAAAAATTCAATGTGAACTAATTATTACTTAAATCAAATTAGAAAAATTAAAACTATGCTAAGAACAAGAGAAGAAAAAATAACAAACGGCATGCATGAAAATGACACAGAGAGGGGGGTAGGGGGGATTTGACACAACCACCCTAATTGATGTGCTACAATGGGATATTAATCCCCTATAAGTTCCTATTGTTGGTCCTTATGGCCAACAATCAGGCTTACAAAAAGTTAGAAAGTGGAAATGAGAAAATGGTGAGGTAAGTGCTTTGTTTAGTAGACACCCTGGGGGTTGAATGGTGGTTGGTCTTGGATTCCTCTTGGAATGTTTTATCGCTGTCCAAAACCTGAAAATTATATATAATAAAAAACAATAAATTTTTCCTTAAATGAGCTCTTTTGTCTCTCCCAAAGGGGGATTTTCCTGCAAAATATTGGTCAGAGTAAAAGACTAGTTAAGGGCAAGCTAGGACAATAAATCTAAGAAAAAGTAAGGGTCTGTATCATAATATTTTCTCTTTTTCCAAACTATGGGAATCAATATAAAATATAATACAAATCTAATAAAATAAACTTTTTACACTAATCTACAATGATATGCAAGTATTGAATTGCATTCTCTTTTGAAACTAGGTGCAATATTGAAGTGGATTTGAATGCATGCACTAAAATATTTCAATCTTAGATCTAATATCAAATATGAATTAAGTGAAATGTATAATATATGTATAATTATATCATATCTAATGAAATATGCAACTTTGATAATCAAATATATTAACTAATCATATATCACAAAGTAATTGATTGAACGTTTTTCTAGATAAAAAGAGGGCTAAGGAAGAGAAGAGGGAGCCGTGGGTTCTCCAGAAATGGCCAATCCTTTGGGGATTCTGAAAACTTGAAAAAGGAAATTTAGGACAGCGAGATATGTTACTCAAATACTTCAAATGAATCCCTTTCTAACTTGATTAAAATACTAGTGTTAAGTGCTAGTAATATACCTTGCTTAATCTACACTTAGAAACTGATATTTTAATGGATCCACTTGAGAAGAATGTGACCTTTAATGAAAATAGTAGATTTGAATAATGTAACAAACTGAAATTCAAATTTAGAAAATTTTCAATGGAAAGATATTGGAATTCCTTCATATTGGCATTGGATATCCAAGGTAGTATGTTAAGGGACTAGTCCATTGAAGTTACAAAGCATGAGGGGGTTGCTCTAGGATTACCTCCCTCTTCTTGATGGATGGTGACCTACAAATCAGATTACATAAAAAAAGAAGAGAAACTCTTCCTCACTGCTTCCAGGTGTAGCATAGAAAATAGGGTTAGAATATATACCTACACAAGTGTAATAATACCTAGATCTAAATCCTCTTTAGCAATCTACAACAAGATTCAAATAAAAAAAACTATTCAAATGAAATGTGTCCTACTGGGTGATAACACCCATCCAAAGGCATAAGGAACCAAATCAAAATATGTATATAAATTGAAAATAGGTTACCTCACATATAGAAATAGAAAATTTGCATCCACACAAATCATGCACCACATCTCTTTGATCTCCAAAGTCTCTTTATTTTATTCCAAAATATCAAATGTACAAGGATTTTGTCATTTTCCTCCCCTAGTGGCCATTTGGTCAAGTATTGGACCCTCCAATCCCTAAGGGTCTAGGAAGAAGAATTAAATTGAGGATAATTAATTAATGGTGGTGAATTTTGGTACAAGGCATATAATAATTAATAATTTTAATATTTTGAAATTTAATTATTTTATAATTAATTCCTTATTATTATTAATCAAATTTTTGGAAAGAAATGATGTTCACATGGCTAGCAGGGAACATGAGGACAAGGTGGACCTCACCTACTCAAGTGGAAAAGTTAGAAACAACAAGAAGTCAGCTAAAAGCAAGAAGGCAGCATAAAAAGATAGAAATCAGCAAAAGCAACAAAAATCAGGAAAAAGCACAAAGTAGGAAAGTAAAAAAGAAGGAAAGTGCAGAAAGCAACCAGTTTGAGAAAGAAGGCAACATCCATAAAAGCTAAGTAGGGCGCAATTGCTAAATTCAGTTGAAGATACAAATGCAAGCAAGTTGCACAAAGAAAAATTGTTGCTAATTCTCTCAAAGAAGGCGCCCTCAAATCTCACATGTTCCAATGAATTTCCTAGGAAGCTACCTAAGTTATAAAAGGAGGCTATTGGGCACCATTCACATCTTTTGGTCAATTTTTTTTGCCTTGAGGGCTTTTGCTACTCAGAGTTGAGTGATGTGCCTCAACCAGTGCTTGGGAGATGAACCCCAATGCAATTCATGTTCTAGTTTGTCCATGATTAGATCCAGAGCCATGGAATGTTGATCTACATGAATACATCATTCCATCATTGAATAATCTAAGGAATCCATAGAAAGATCCTTAGTCACATTGCCATTGGAGAGAGTTCTTGAAGGAGTTCATTTGAAGGAGGTGATCCATTTCAGTGAAGGCACCCCTATGTATCTCTTGAATTCCAGCGCACCCTCTATATGAAACTATCATATCTTATTTAATCCTAATTTCATATCCATTTCATAGCTTATCATTCTTCTCCTCCTCTCATACTCATTCTCTCAGTTTGTAAGAATTCTATGGCATTGAAGACTCCTTGAAGATATGAATGTTCAAACTCCTCTAATTTTTTCTCAGGAGTTTCAATTTCGAATTTATGATTTTAATAAACTCATTTAAGATACCTCACATACTTCATAAGTGAATTTTGTAAGACTCTAAGGCATTTTGGATAAAGCAATACTAAGACTAGCTCTTTAAGCACTTTATCTGGACTAGTTTTACTATTTTTGTAATTCAAAGCTATGTATGAACCAGTTTTCTATTATGATGTTCATTTGTGAATCCTGAGACCTTAATGAAGCATCCCCAATAATTTCCCTGAGGATTCGAAGTCATCTCATCCTGTTTGGAAGAACTAGGAAAACTACTATTTGAGTAGTCCAATATAGCTCCCTTGCCTCTTTTGTTTCCGAACTCAACCAAAACCTCCCAAATTCTCAGAAGCACTTTTCCAACACCTAATTAGGATATTAATACCTTCTATAATCCATTTGGTTACCTTCATGTGTGATAAAATGATTTTATTATGCATATGCTAGTGTGCTCAGGAAGCCTCGGAGTAGACATCAGCAAAAGTTGTTGTTGAACCGTAAATGGCCCCAATACCTTGTTCATAGGACTCAGAAGCTACCCCTAGTTATGATAAGATTTATTCTGAACATTCACCCATAAATTTTGCAGATCCTAAATATTCCAAATTCATAACCCAGGAACACAAGGAATATCATGAAGTGCGTACTGAATCGGTTACTTCATGGGAAGAGCGGTATGTACAATACCAAACCCTGAGTGGAAAATGAAGAAGGGCCTTACCTTTCAAATATTTCTGTGAAGCACAATATAAAAATAATCCAAGAGGAGGTCATAGGCAGCCAACACATAACTATGAGCTGAGAAATTCCATCGGTAAGATCTCATTACCCTTTTTTTATGGATCCTCAAAGTATACTACCATTTCCTGGGTGCAGAAGCTAGACACTTATTTCCAATTGAATCCCATGGTTGAAAGGGATTCCATCAGAATGTAAACCTTTCATTTGGAATGAGAGGAAAATTATTGGTGGTTCCATGGCATGAGAACCCTGGGCCATGATCAAGTGACTTCCTATGAATATTTCACTAGGAGGCTAGTAGAGAGGTTTGATAGGAGAGACACTGAGATCTCTTTCAGGGAGTTGGCACATGTGAAGCAAAGTGGAACTCCAAAAGCATACATCTATGAGTTCCAAACACTTGAAGTGATGGTCACTGACATATCTAAGGCTCGCTTGATCCTCTTATTCATGGAAGTATTAGTAGATCCATTGAAAGGTTTGGTAAAGGCATACAGACCATCCACTTTACAAGAAGCAGTGAGCAGAACAAGGGATCTGCAAGATTCCATCCCAAGAACAAGGTATCCTCCAAAGATTAATGCGCCTACAAAATTTCAGAATCAAAGAACCCCTTTTAAGAATGTGGCTAACCCAAAAAATAAAGAGTACTCATACAGAGATCGGGATGAGTTAAGAAGGAAGAAGTTATGTTTCTTTTATCAGGAGGTATTTTCAGAAAGTGACGAGGAAAAATTTGAGGAAGAATCACCAGTAGATAATGTCTATGATACAACAATGGAAAAGAATCCCCCACAGGATGACAACAAAATTGCAGTATTAAGTGGATTTCCCCACTTCCATACCCTTAGATTCAAAGGGGTAATTTTAGGGAAAGAGTATCCGTTTTGGTCGATGGGGGTGCCACCCATAATTTCATTTATGCAGCCATGGTAGAAAGGATAAATATACCAACAGAGAAATTTGGAGGTTTCATTATCATCATTCCAGTCAACAACACTATGGAGTGTAACCAATGGATTACAAAGTTGCAAATTACTAATGGATATTATACCGTGACTGACAGCTTCTATGTTTTCAATGTGGCTGATACCAATATGGTGTTGGGAGTGCATTGGTTGTAATCCATTGGGGAACATTCAATGAATTACCAAATACCCAAAATGAGCTTCAAAGGTGTTGATGGGAAGCAAGTGGTTTTGGAAGGTGTCAACACCTACCCAAAACAAGTAATTTATGCGCATAGTATGATATCAATTTTGAGGCATGTTGATGTTGAGTGAGTTGTTGAATGTTTCATCACCACTCAAGGAACTTCCATAGATGTCTCATATCATCTCGAGGACATAAAAAGGATGCTACACAAACATAAGAAAGTGTTCAAAGATATTCTACATGGAAGGCCTCCTAACAGAGGTACTGAACATTGGATTGAGATGGAAGTTGGCACACTTCCTATCAAGATCCATCCTTACAAGCACCCTAAAAGATTCAAGGATGAGATTGAGAATACCATCAAGTAGTTGCTTGAGTTGGGATTCATAAGGCCAAGCTCAAGTCCCTTTGCATCATCAGTGGTCCTAGTTAAAAATAAAGATGGAACAATGCGCATGTGCATTGACTATAGGGCCCTAAAAAAGAAGACCATAAAAAATAGATATCCTATCCCAAGGATTAATGAATTGATGGATGAGTTGCATGGAGAAAAATATTTTTCCAAGATATACCTCTGCTTAGGATACCATCAAATCAAGATGAGGGAAGAAGACATCCAGAAAAATGATTTCCTATGCCATTATGGGGATTTTGAGTTTCTTGTCATTCCTTTTGGCTTGACCAATGCACCAGCCACTTTCCAATCCTGCATGAACAAATTTTTCATTAAGCAGTTGCGTAAGTATTTCCTTGTGTTCTTTAATGATATTTGTATTTATAGTAGGACATGGGTGTGAAATTCAGTTCACACCAAGATCTGATAAAAAAATCACACACTCTCACAAAAGATCTCACACAACTAGTCAAGAACACAGAAAATTACTCACAATAGATACAAATTGTATTACTCTCAATGAATAAAATACATCAGCCAACATTGGGAAATTAAATGGCTGTCAATATATAAGGTTTACATCAGAGATTCAAATGGATAAAGATTCCATTTGGATCCTCACAAAAGTAGACTTACTAAAATGATGCAAAACCCCCCTAGGTGGAAAGTGTGTTCTCTAAGTCACACCAAAGGCTTGGGAATTTTTGATTTAGTGATCAGATAGTGATGTGTGATGAAAAAAAATGCTAAATCCCAAAAATGGAAGGAAGAAACATCAAGGAGTGAAAGTGGTCCAAAAAACACTATCCCTAGTCAACTACCTTTTCACCTTTCACCCAAAAGCAGTAAAAAGAGGGAATGCACCTTTCTCACCAAAATATTATCCGAAATCAGTAGGAATGTGCCCAATTAGTGACTTAGGAAACTTTTGGTCCACACCTGGAAGGCTTGTGGTCCCCCCAAAGATGCCTTGTGGTTCACACAATGACTCATATGCCAACTATTTAGTCTAATACATAGTAATTAATCATAAAATGATTAATTAATGTCTCTAATGTATTAATTGACATAGAGTGGGTTTTAATTATTCCAACACCCCCCCATAAGTCTAACTTTATGTGCTAAATATCATAAAATAAAAATACTAAGGGCCCAGTAACAAGACATGGTCACCTTGTACAATACTTATTGGTCCACAAAAGCAAGGATAGAAGGAAAACCTCATGGGAAAAACCTTCCCTCAAAAAATGGACATATCAAAATTGAAATAGTGCTGATCAATCCTTCACTCCACCACATGTTCATCCATCCCAAGCAGTGATCTAAGATAGCTGAAGGTCTTCTCAGTAAAAGCTTTGGTGAAGATGTCTGCAGTTTGCTCACCTATTGGGCAATACTGCAAATCAATGATCTGGCCATGCACTAAACCTATGATGTAGTGCATATGTATCTCAATATGTTTGGTCCTCTATCTCTATACTATATCACTCGAGACCCTTATAACACTCTGATTGTCACAAAATATGACAGTAGGAGTACTAAAGGCAATCTCAAACTCTGAAAGAATACCCTGCAACCACACACACTGAGTAGCAGCATTCACTGCTCCTCTGTACTCAGCCTCTGCTGAAGATAGTGAAATGGCACTCTATTTCTTGCTAGACCAGCAAACGGGACCACCTCCAAGCATGAATGCAAATCCAGATGTGGATTTTCTGTCAAGGCTATCACCATCCCAATCTGAGTCAGTAAAGCTAAGAAGATCTAGGCTAGAATCTGCAACATAGTGAATCCCATCAGTCTTGTTGCCTTGCACATAGTGCAAAATTCTTTTTGAAGCCCTCCAATGAAGCTCATGTGGCTGCTCCATGTATCTTGATGTGACACTCACAGCATAAGCAAGATCAGGTCGAGTGTGAGTCAAGTATAACAAGTTGCCAACAAGCTTCCTATACAAGGTGTTGTCAACCAAGGGTGTAGATTATGCTTCTTCAAGTCTAACTCCTGAAAGGAATGGAGTCTTTGAAGGCTTGAAATCAGCCATATTGAACCTCTTTAGTATATCAGATGCATATTTGGACTAAGATACCTTTGTTCCATTCTTTGTTTGAGAAATCTCAAGCCCCAAAAATTGCTTAAGAATTCCCAAGTCACTCATGGAAAAAGCTTGATGCAAAGTAGTCTTCAATGAAGCTATTTTATCAGTAGAGATACCTGTGATTAGAAAATCATCAACATACAACACCATAATCATTATTGAACAATCAATCAGCTTCATGTAAACATTAGGATCAGATTTGCATCTAACATAAGATTGTGACAAGAGAAAGTTGTCCATTTTGGCATACCAGGCCTTGGGGGCTTGCTTAAGCCCATATAAGGACTTCCTCAATCTGCACACATAGTTAGGATCAGATGTATAACCTTATGGGTTGCATATAAATATCCTCCTCAAGATCCCCATGGAGGAATGCACTCTTGACATCCATATATTGCACTTCCCAACACTTGGATGCAGAAATTGCCAGAACTAGTCTTATCGAATCCGTCTGTGCAACTGGTGAAAAAGTCTCATTGAAGTCAAGGAAATGGACTTGAGAGAATCCCTTTTCCACCAACCTATCCTTATATTTCACTTTTGTACCATCAATTGCACACTTGGTTTTGTAGATCCACTTACACCTTACCAACTTTCTGCCTGCGGGGAGCTTGACTAGCTTCCATGTTTCATTCTTCTGTAGTGATTGAAAATCCTCATTCATGGAAGCTTGCCATATTGGGTGATGTGAGGCTTCTTCTTATGTTTGAGGATCAGAATCCACCATCATATAACATCTCTCAGATAGGTAGGAGTCATTCACATTGAGAGCAGTCTCAAATTGTGATCTAGTCCTCTTTGTGTCCTAAGGATTGCCCACTAGTTCACCTGCTGCTTGCAAAGTATTATCATCCCATTTAGGCTTTGTTGGTGAATTAGAATATACAATAAAATGGTCCTCATCATCAGAAATATCAGAATCAAAAAATTCAAGAGTGGCATCACTTACTTCTTCAAGTGGTGGTGAAGATGGTTCTCCAATTTCAACATTCTGAGAGGGCTCTTCTTCGAATTGAACACTTCTTTCTATGAAATATTTTTGAGTGTTCATGTTCAGAAAATTATACCCTTTGGATTCCTCTGAATAGCCAACAAAAATACATGGTTTTCTTTGGGGTTTCATATCCCTCCTCTTCTCAAGTGGAATCCTAGCCCAAGCCTTGGAGCCAAAAATCCCGAAATGAGAGATATCAGGTTTGTGCCCTGTGCAAGCCTCAAAAGGAGTGATTCCTTTGAGATATTTGTGTGGCACTCTGTTATGAATATACGTCACACAATTTATTTCCTCATCCCAAATCCTTGGAGATAAATACTTTTCCTCAAGCATACATGTGGCCATCTCCTTAAGAGACCTGTTCTTCCTCTTAGCAACCCCATTCTGCTGAGGTGTATATGGAACTGTGTGTTGCATCTAAATGCCTGAAGAGGCACAAAATTGCTGAAACTATGATTTGATGTAATCCTCACCATTATCAGATCTTATAATTTTAATATGTCTACCTGACTGGTTCTCAACTGAGGCCTTGAATAACTTGAACATACCAAAAAATTCATATTTTAGCTTGATGAAATAAATCCAACAGTATCTGCTAAAGTCATATATGAAGATAAGGATGTATTTTCCATGGTTCAAAGAATCATTGGGGAATGGACCTGATAGATCAGTATGAATAAGCTCCAATGGTGCATAGGTTCTCTCAATTTTGGATCTCCCATACTTATGTGAAGCACCTGCAACAATTAATTAATAATAATATGCGAAATAGCAGAAATGACAGAACTCATAATCACTTTTATATTGATCGCGAGCCACTTCGAGCGGGAAACATCCTTTGAGAAAGCTCAATACAAATAACTTCACGGTGCCTTCATAGGCCTCAACACACACTTATATACTAAGTCTAGGTGCCAATACTATGGGTCAAAACCATGGGCCACTACAAACTATGAATCAACAATACTACAGGAGACTTACAAAGCATATGCGCCAACAAAAATAACACAAACTATTGATCAACAAATACTACGGGACGACTTACAAAGCATATGCGTCCAACAACAATATACTAACAAAGTAAAGACATGGGTTCCTAACATCCCCTCCCCCTTAAAAAAAGCTTTGTCCTCAAAGCTTTAGATGTGGAAATTGTTGTTGAATCTGAAGGAGTGGTTCTCATGTAGCATCCTCTGGTTGCATGCCGTGCCACTGAATTAAGACCTCTGTGATAGAGCGAGAGCGAAGCTGACGAGTGTGCCGATTGAGGATGGCCTCCGGTTCCAAAAGGATGGATCCTTCATTATCCAGTTCGGGTAAAATAGTTTTTCCACTGATGTTGGTGCCAAGCACTTTCTTCAGACAAGAGACATGAAATACTGGATGAATGCGGGAAGAAGGAGAAAGTTCCAATTTATAAGCAACGGGCCCAATCTTCTGAAGAATCCGATATGGCCCATAGAACTTTGGAGCGAGCTTATGATGCCCTTTGAGTTTCAAGGAGGATTGCTTGTACGACTGGAGACAAAGAAAAACCATATCGCCTACTTGAAATGTGCGCTCAGAACGGTGTTGATCAACTTGTTGCTTCATGCGATTTCTTGCCATGTGAAGATTGTCCCGCAAAATGCGAACAATTTGATCGCGGTTTCGAAGGACCGTGTCAACTTCTAGAACTGGTGAAATTTTGGGGGTGTATGGAAGAATAATCGGAGGTGCTTGACCATAGACTGCTTCATATGGAGTGATTTTAGAGGTAGTGTGGTAAGAGGTATTGTACCACCATTCAGCGAGAGGGAGCCACTTTGCCCATTGATGTTGTTGTTCAGAGGTGAAGCAATGAAGATAAGTTTCCAAGCATTTATTGATAATTTCAGTCTGACCATCTATTTGTGGGTGATACCCTGAACTCATCTTCAGTTTGGTGCCAGTGTGGCGAAATAGTTCTATCCAAAAATGACTAGTGAAAGTTGCATCACGATCCGAGACAATGGAAGAAGCGATGCCATGAAGATGAAAGATCTGGTCTAGAAAAATTTGAGCGACTGAGGAGGCTATATAGGGATGGCTGAGAGCATAAAAATGACTATATTTGGAGAGGTGATCAACCACAACGAGAATCATTGTCTTCCCTCCAGATTTAGGGATCCCTTCAATGAAATCCATAGAAATATCTGTCCAAATCCATGTAGGTATGGGCAAGGGTTTGAGCAATCCTGGAAGGAGTGTTGTTTCACCCTTATTGCGCTAGCAGGTATCACATTCAGCCACCATCTATTGAATTGTCCTTTTCATGCCTTGCCAAAAGAAGTTACGTCGTGCCCATTCATACATTTTGAGGAACCCAGAGTGCCCTACCGATGGAGAAGCATGGAGTTCATAGAAGACAACCTGTTGAAGATATGTGCTCTGGGGAAGCACCAAACAACCCTTGTATCTCAGAGAAGCACCATCCCAAGAGTAATGTGGTACAGCATAAGGGTTGTTGTTCAAGTGTTGGATGATTTGAGATAAGGAAGAGTCATTGACATAACCCTGTTGAACAGATTGCAACCAATTTGGAACAGGCATAGAAATAGATGAAAGAGAACCTTGGGCATCAAATGTGCGAGAAAGAGCATCTGCCACAATATTGTCTTTACCCTTCTTGTAAGTGATCTTATAGTCATTACCCATGAGTTTGCTAACCCATTTCCGTTGTGTTGGGGAGGAGACACACTGTTCCAAGAAATATTTCAGACTCTGGTGATCAATCTTGATGCAGAAATGATTCCCTAATAGGTATGGTCGCCACTTCTGTACTGCATGCAAAATAGCCATCATTTCCTTCTATGCATCCCATGTTTTACTATAGATGAGGATATCATCAAAGAATACCAGAATGAATTTCCACAAGTAGGGCCGAAATATTTTATTCATTAAGGCCTGGAATGTGGAAGGAGCATTAGTGAGGCCAAAGGGCATGACCAAAAACTCATAATGGCCATCATGTGTGCGGAAAGCTGTTTTAGGGATATCATCCTCATGAACCCGAATTTGATGATACCTAGAACGAAGATCCAACTTGGAGAAAAATTGAGCCCCATGAAGCTCATCAAGAAGCTCATCAACAACAGGAATTGGAAACTTATCCTTGATGGTGAGGTGATTAAGTGCTCGGAAGTCAACGCAGAAGCGCCATGACCCATCTGTTTTGCAGACAAGAAGAACTTGAGAAGAAAAGGAACTAGTGCTTGGGCGAATAATACCTTTCTTCAATAAGTCCCGAACGAGCATTTCAATCTCCGTTTTTGGGTGAAATGGGTAGTGATAGGGCCTGATGTTGGGAGGAACGTTTCCAGGAAGGAGCTGAATACGATGGTCTTCTGGCCTTGAAGGTGGCAATCCCACTGGTTCAACAAAGACACCTGTATATCGATCCAGAATTTGTTGTATATCCAAAGGAGTAGTGGAGACCGCTGATGGTTGCATTTGAATGGAATGGATCTGAGTGATGACACCATGTGAATTCTTCTTGAGGAGTTTTTCCATGCGATGTCAACTGATGATGCTGAGAGACCCTGGTTGTAATCCTGTCAATGTGTGTTTTTGTCCATTGAGGGAAAACTGCATCCAAAGTTCAGCAAAATCCCATAAGATAGGGCCAAGTGTGCATAGCCATTGAGTGCCCAAAACCACATCACATCCTCCTAAGGTCAAGGAAAACATGTCAGAGCACAAGGTATAATCTCCCATAGAGATATGCACATTTTGACACTTCCCTTTGCAAGGTAAGGTGCCCCCATTGGTAACCATGACTTCAAAGTTAGAGCAAGGATGGATAAAACAATCAGCTTGTTTGGAGATCCGAGGGTCAATGAAATTATGAGTACTACCAGAATCAATGAGTATTGTAAGAGGAAGCTTCTTGAAGTAACCCCTGACCCGCATTGTTTGGGGGGTGGTGATTCCAGCTAAAGCATGGAGAGATATCTCTGGCTGGTCATCCTGAGATAGAGGTTCAATAGGCAGTTCTTAAATGTCAACCTGAGCATCCACTGTATCTGGATCTTCGTCACCAATTTCAGAGGTAGGCGGAGAATCCACATCCAAGAGATAGAGCTTTTGCTGAACACATCTATGTCCTCGAGTGAATTTCTCATCACAATTATAGCAAAGCCCCTTTTCTCTGCGTGCTTGCATCTTTGTTTCAGACAAACACTTGATAGGAGTTGGTCGAGGAGCCTGTGGTATGGGTGGTCGTTGAGAACCCATATTTTGGAAGGGAACAAAAGTGGGCTTGGAGCTCTGTTGGGCTGCAATCTTGTCTTATGCCAACTTAGCCAACCCTAGGGCTTCCATCATTGTGTTGGGACAGAACATTTTGACCTCAGAGAAAATGGCATCCTTTTAGACCACTGATAAAACAACTCCGGTAAAAGTCATCAGACAATCCTTCGGTGTGGTTGGCTAGTTTCTCAAATTCGATTTGATACTCTCTCACAGTGCCAATTTGGTGAAGTTTGGTGAGGGCTCCTATGAAGTCATCAAAAGCACTAGAACCAAATCGTTGCAAAAGGAGCTGGAAAAAGTCTGGCCATTTGGGCTCTTCATGAGCCTTGATGTACCAACGGTACCATTGAAGAGCTTCTTGTTCCAAATGAAAGGATGCAAGCGGAACTTTGTTGACATCAAAAGTATTATGCAGACTGAAATACTGTTCTGCACGATAGATCCATCCAGTTGGATCAGTACCATTGAAGCGAGGAAAATCAAGCTTCGGACCACGAAAATTGCTGGAAGAAGAGAACCCATTGTCTGATGAAGACTCGGACTGCCGTTTGTTGTTCATAGCTGAATGTTCAAGATGGAGGCCGAGAAATTTTTCATCCAGATCCTGGAGTTTGGCTTGGATGGCTGCAAGTGCTTCTTCCATGGTTTTTGCTCCTACGCGGGTGACAACCATAACCAAGAGTTTTTTTTTTCTTTTTCTTTTTGGTTGACTGGGTGGAAAAACAAAAACAGAAACTGCTTCAGTAAAGGAAAATATGGATTTGGGAAAAAATCTGAAGGGTAATTGGGGTTTGACTAGGTTTTGGACACTGTCGAATAGACAGGGAAGCAAAAAATGAGGATTTCAGAAGCGGGGTGAAAGAATGGGAAAATTTGGCAGAGGGGGACAAAGAAGCAAAATTCGGAAATGAACTATGTGGTAAAATTTGAAGGTGATTGGGTGAAATCTGAGAAAGTTATGGCAAACCCTAAAAATAGACAAATGTGGGATTTCGGGTTTTGGGAAGTGGAATTGGGATAGGGTCCTCAGGAATGAAATATGAAGAATGGGATTACAGGGATTCCCTAGAAGTTTCAAGGGAAACGGTTGGATCTAAAACGACTTTCAGAATGGATCTGAACGGCTGGATCTGAAACGGCGCAGTAGTGATCGACAACAGTTCAGCTGAAAATAGATATGGACCCCAAGTATGTGTGGCTTCCTAACAGTTCAGGGGTTTCACTCGGCCACCAATGTTGTCTGATGGATTGCGTATTGGGGCAATACCCCTCACTCCACTGCTCAGGTAAAACTGATAACCGCTTTGCCACAAATGACAGCTCTTGGTTTACCTCATGGGTGGGAACTAGTCAATCAAGTAGGGATCGTTGCCCTTTTCGCTGGTAGGTCCTCTCAATGGGCCAACTACTTCGGGGTTCCTGTGGTACTCCTCACAATGAGTTTTAGGGCTTATGCCCAAGTACTTCCCACAGTTAAGCGGATAGGGATTATTCCCAAATCTGAACCTACAACAGATGCGAAAAAAAAATTGGCAGAAATTTCACCCAGCGAGCCCAAGAAAGTGCTCTGATACCATATGTGAAGCACCTGCAACAATTAATTAATAAGAATATGCGAAATAGCAGAAATGACAGAAATCAGAATCACTTTTATATTGATTGCAGGCCACTTCAAGGGGGAAACCTCCTTTGAGCAAGCTCAATACAAATAACTTCACGGTGCCTTCATAGGCCTCAACACACACTTATATATTAAGTCTAGGCGCCAATACTATGGGTCAAAACCATGGGCCACTACAAACTATGGATCAACAATACTACGGGCGACTTACAAAGCATATGCACCAACAACAATAACACAAACTATTGATCAACAAATACTACGGGACGACTTACAAAGCATATGCGTCCAACAACAATATACTAGAAAAGTAAAGACATGGGTTCCTAACAACTTATGCTCAAGGTGTTTTCCTAGGATGCACGATTGACAAACACCTTTGGAAAATCTGATATTGGGCAGCCCTATGACCATTTCTTTCTCATGAAGTTGGGAAAGATATTTATAATTCAGATGGCCAAATCTTTCATGCCATAATTTGGTTGATTCATTGGCATGGGTTAAAAGAGTAGAAGGTGAGGGGTATGGCACAAAGTGAGAAAACTTGTAGATTCTAGAGTTATGGTCAGCAGTTCCTAATGCAACAATTCGGCCTGTAGACATTTCACATATCTCAACATCATTTGGGGTGAAGGTTACCCTTTTGGGTAAACCTGTGTGAGTCATATGATATACTGAAAATAGGTTTGCAACAAGTCCAGGAACATACAAGACATTATTGAATAAACCAAATTCGAGATCTATGCTACCTTTTCCTTTGCTAGAGGTTTCAAAATTATCACCCAATACAATATTAAGACCACTGAAAGATTCAAGTGGAGTAAAAAAATCACTTGTAGACACCATGTGTCTTGAAGCTCCGGGATCAATAATGAATGATGTAGGCTTGGATGTGCTTGCCACCAATGCATGTACTCTCTCCTTATAATCATAATTTTGTCCTCCATCCTTCCTCCTTGCACTCTCTGGAAGAGGAATGTTGGCTTTCTCCAGTAGTTGAGCCGTTTGATCAATGGTCTTCTTCATGCAAGAGCTTTCAGGATGAAATCCCTTGCTACAATAATTTCACTTTGTCCTCTCATTCTTCTTATTTGGATTTCTCTTGAAATTCGAGGAATCTTCATGAACTTTCTGCTTGTCTTTCCTTTGATCAATGGTCTTCTTGAAATATCCCTTCTTCTTCCCTTTCGAACTCTTTGAATCTCCAACATTCAGAAAGTGGTCTTTGGATGGATTTTTAATGGCTCCCATCAAGACCAATTGTCTTGTTCTTGTGTAAGTGAATCTATGAATTCTGAAAGTGATGGACTCTTCCAATTTTTAACTTCCTTCCTTGTGGAGTGGAAGGTCGAAACAAAGACTGAGTAGTCAGGGCCAAGTTTGGAGAAAATGGCCAAGACTAATTGCTCATTCTTTTTTTTCAATACAACATTGCTTTAGCTGTAGAACAAGTGATTTGAATTTGGAGAAGAAATCCTGGAGGTTATCGAAATTATGTGGACTCAATGAAACTAGTTCATTATCCAATTGGTGGCCTCTTAATTCATCAGTTTTTCCAAACAATTCTTGAAGCTTTATCCAAACTTCATTGGGAGAGGTAAGACCATCAAGATGGAATAGAAGATTCCTGGATGTAGTGAGACACAACATCCCATAGGATTCATCTCTTTGATTATGCCATTTTGATTTCTCAATTGCTGAGGTTGGCTCAGCTTCAGTTGCCATAGTCACCCTATAGAGGCCCTTGCTCCTCAACATGATCTTCATCTGCGCCTTCCAGACAAATTAATTGAATGGAGTGAGGATGATCTGATCTGACTGATCCATGGCAGCTCTGAAATTAATTTTGGAGTGATTTGGGTGTGCCCAAAGATGGTTTGTTATGCCTTCTGGATGATAAAATGCACCATGTGGATGAATTACTGCGCCCTCCTTGAGACTGGTTGGATCCTGCAAGGAAATATAAGGAGAAACGAATAGCTTGATTGATATGATACTATGTGAAATTCATTTCACACCAAGATCCGATCAAGAAATTACACACTCTCACAAAAGATCTCACACAACTAGTCAAGAACACAAAAAATTACTCACAATAAATACAAACTGTATTACTCTCAATGAATAAAATACATCAGCCAACATTGGGAAATTAAATGGCTGTCAATATATAAGTTTTACATCATAGATTTGAATGGCTAAAGATGACATTTGGATCCTCACAAAATTATCATTACTAAAATGATGCAAAACCCCCCTAGGTGGAAAGTGTGTTCTCCAAGTCACACCAAAGGCTCACGATTTCTAATTTAGTGATCAGATAGTGATGAAAAAACATGCTAAATCCCAAAAATGGAAGGAATAAACATCAAGGAGTGAAAGTGGTACCAAAAACAATTTCCCTAGTCAACTAGCTTTTCACCTTTCACCCAAGAGCAGTAAAAAGCAGGAATGCGCCTTTCTCACCAGAATCTTATCCAGAATCAGTAGAAATGCGCCCAAGTGACTTAGGAAACTTGTGGTCCACACCTAGAAGGCTTGTGGTCCCCCCAAAGATGCCTTGTGGTCCACACAATGACTCATATGCCAACTATTTAGTCTAATACATAGTAATTAATCATAAAATGATTAATTAATGTCTCTAATGTATTAATTGACATATAGTGGTTTTTAATTATTCCAACAATGGGAAGAGCACCTACACCACTTGGACAATGTCCTAACAATTTTGGCAGAACAATCTTTTTATGCCAAATTTTGGACTGACTGAAATCCTTTATCTTGGTCATATAATTGGGAAATAAGGATTCAAGGTGCATATGGAGAATATCAAGGCCATACTTGAATGTCCAAGCCCAAAGAACATCACTGAATTAAGGGGATTCATTAGTTTATGCACCTACTACCGGATATTTGTGAAAGGGTTTTCTAAACTATCATCCCCTTTGATATATATCACCAAGAAGGGAGCCTTTTGTTGGCCAGATGAGGCTGAAAAATATTTCAACGGAGTGAAAGAAGTGATGACTAGCTTCCCAGTACTTGCACTTCCCGATTTCACTCAGCCCTTCATACTAGAATGTGATGCCTCTGGGGAAGGAATTGAAGCAGTTTTGATGCAGAATAAACATCACATTGCCTATGAGAGAATAAATTTACAGCCACATGAGAGGCATTATTCAATTTATGATAAAGATATGTTGGTCATTATGCATGCCTTGGCCAAATTCAGACAGTACCTAGTGGGAGGCAAGTTCATAGTAAAGGTTGAACACAACAGTTTGAGACATTTTCTGACCCAAAAGGAGTGGAATGATAGACAACATAAATGGATAAGTAAGGTTTAGTTCTATAACTTTGACACAGAATACAAAAAGGGTAAGATGAATGTGGTAGCTTATGCCCTCTCTAGGAAGCCTACTTTTTCTTTGCTGCAAGCCCCAACTGATTGGAAGGTCCAACTAGCTATTGAATATTCTAAGAACTAGTTTGCTTGTGAAGTGTTGGATGGGGTTATTCGGGATGATGCTTACAAAATCCTTAATGATGTCATATATCATAAATACAAAACATTTCTATTGCCTGGATAAAAATTAAAAGAAAATATTTTGGAGGATGCCCACAATGCACCAGTGGCGGGCCACCCTAGATTCCTGAAAACTTACCGGAAGGTGCGAGAGATGTTCACTTGGAAGGACCTCAAAATTGATGTGTTAAGGCATGTAAGGGAGTGTACTACATGCCAATAGAATAAATTTGATCACACTCATCCTGCTGGTATCCTTCAACCCCTACCAATTCCAGAACAAAAGTGGGAAAGTGTGTCCATGGATTTCATGACTAGTTTTCCCAAAACCCAAGGTAAGGATAGTATTTTTGTAGTGGTTTAAATATTGACTAAATTTGCTCACTTCTTTGTTGTCACATCAAATATTACTGCCAGTCAAGTTACTACATTTTTTAAAGAAATATTCAGATTGCATGGTATGCCCAAGACCATAATAAGTGACCGAGATAGCAAATTTACTAGTGCTTTATTGCAAACCTTGTTTGAACTAATGGTAGCCAGAAGAACTTTGTTTCTTCATGAGAAAATCATGGACACTACCACTCATGTAGTTCTTCTGGATAATGGTATCCATAAGAACTTTGTTTCTGAAGATCTCGTGAAGAAACTAGGTCTTGTTACCACTCCACATCCTCATCCCTATAACATCGATTGGATGAAGGATGGACGGGAACTAAGGATCAACCAACAATGCAAGCTCACCTACTTCATTAATCCTTTTGAAGATGAATTACTCCGCGATGTGGCACCGCTCTCTGTAGCCGACACCTTGTTTGGGAAACCTTACTTATGGGATCAACATGGAAGTTACCAGTCACGACCTCAGAAGGTGATTGTCAGAATTCAAAACTAGTGGTACGACATACTAGAGCGATGATCTACACGAACGGTTGCAATGATATTTTCTAAACAGACGAATAAGCTCATCAACCATGCTTAGAAGTTCACATTGATCAAGATTAAGCCACAACATTCCAGGAAGATTGCAGCAACCAGTTGACTCACCTACCAGTGCAGCTCCCGATAGAAGCAGTAGATCGACAATATTCTTGATGAGTACTGGAACCTATTCCAAGGTCCAAATGGAGTACCTCTACATTTCCAAGTAAAACACTCTATTGAAATTGATCCTAGTTATTCATTACCTAACACATATGTTTACACAAGATCCATTATAAAAAATGAAGAGATTCACAGAAAAATTCAAGATTTGATCAACAAAGGTCATATCTGACCCAACTCCTCTCCTTGTGGAAGTCCAATCGTCCTCGTTCCAAATAAATATTGGACTTGGTGCATGTGCATCGACTACCCATCCCTCAATAAAATTTCGGTAAAGATTAGATACCCTCTTCTATGGATAGACGAGCTCATCAACTATCTGAAAGGTGCTAAATTCTTTACTAAGCTCGACCTCAAGTCAATATATCATTAGATTCCAATCGAGCCTGCAGATGTATGGAAAGCTGCTTTCAAGACCAAGGAAGGATTGTTTGAATGGTTACTCATGCCTTTCGACTTAACCAATGCACCTGTGACCTTCAGGCGGTATATGGATAACATTCTTCGACCTTTCATAGGAAAATGTGTCATTTTCTACCTCGACGATATATTGATTTTCAGTCGAACATGGGAAGAACATGTCGGACAATTTAGACAAGTCCTCGACACTCTTCGACAACATCGACTCTACTTGAACATGGAAAAATGTTCTGTTGCGATGAACAACATCAAATATTTGGGGTATGTAATTGACTCTATAGACAATCACATCGATCCAGACAAAGTGTAAATCCTTAAAGAGTAGCCCATTCCTCAAAGCATTCATGAACTAAGAAGTTTCTTGGTTAGGCGAATTTTTATCGAAGATTCATACTCGGCTTCAGTCAAATATCCTATCCTTTGAATCAGTTGACCAAGGGAAATGGGAAAATTGTCTTCAAATGGACATCGACACAATAAGAAGATTTCGAACAGCTCAAACACAAGATTTGTACTGCACCAGTACTTGTGTTACCTGATTTGCGCCATCCCTTTGAGATTGAGACAGATGCATTGGACTATGCCTTGGGCACAGTGATCACTCAGTTGGGTCACCCAGTCGCTTTTCATTCTGAAACTTTTAATGACACTGTTAGAAGATATTCAACGTATGAAAAAGAACTGTACTCCATTGTTCAATATCTTAAGCAATGGAGACATTATATTCGTGGCAAGGAGACTATCATTCTCACTTACCACAAGCCTTTACGGTTCACTCTGTCCCAGTCGAAGTTCAAACAACTCGACAACTCAAGTGGATTAATTACCTGCAACAATTTCAGTTGTAATTAAGTATCAAAAAGGTAAAGCCAATGCCACCATCGATTTTCTGATTCGACCACCCATTACTCTCCTTCTTACAGTGATGAATATGTAGGTTTATGACACCACCACTTGGCCTGAGTTGTATCAAGAAGACAATGAATTTTCATCAATCTATCGAAAACTTCATACGGACAAGTCATCGACCTCCGACTATTTCTTGAAAGGCACCTTGATCTACAAGCTTGGACAGCTTTGTGTACCGACAGGTGAGAATCGACAACAGCTCATTTGGGATGCGCACTACAGCAAGACTGCAAGACACTTTGGAATAGAAAAGACCCTTGCTATTCTCCAAAATTATTTCTTTTGGCCTTCACTAAAAAATGATGTCAACAAGTACATTCGATCATCCGTGGTTTGTGCCATTTCTAAACCTCCTAATCGACGACATGGATTGTACACACCTTTTCCAGTTCCTAGTCGACCATGGGAATCTATTTCTATGGACTACTTGATGGGATATCCTACTACTAAACATAATCATGAAACAATCTTAGTAGTTGTGGACATATTTTCCAAGATGGCCATTCTCATTCCATGCAAGAAGACCATGACAGCGCAGCAGACCGCTCAAATCTTCTTTGAAAATTTCTGGAAACATTATGGTTTAATGACAAGCATTATTTCCGACAGAGATGCCAGATTTGTCAGCATCTTTTGGAAGAATCTCTAGCAACAACTCGACACAAGACTCTCCTTATCGACAAATTTCCATCCTCAAATAGATGGACAGATGGAATTTGTGAATTGCTTGTTAGTACAACTACTTCATATGTACAACCACAAGCATCGATGAACATGGGATGAAATTCCTCCATATATACAGCATAGCTACAATAGTGCTCATCACAACTCTATGGGAAAGATTCCATTTGAGATATGTTATGGATTTCAACCCTCAGTGCCTATTGACTTGATTAGTTCCTTGACACAGTTGAACGATACCAACTATAACCGACGAGAAGTCGACAAAGCATTAAAGTTTCAACATCAAATCTATGACTTCTAGAAACAAGCACATGAAATGTTGCAACGAGCTAATGTGAAAGCTAAGGCCTGACACGATAAGGATCATATCCTTCATTCATTTCAAATTGGGGATCAGGTCTGGTTGCATCTCAAGAATGAACGCTTCACTGGTCCATATAAGAAGTTGAATCATTTGCGATATGGTCTGTACCGTATTCTTGAACAGATTGGAGAAAATGATTTCCAGCTTGACATTCCTTCATGACTGGGTCTACATCCATTATTAAATGTGTATCTAATTCAACCATACCATGCACCACTATTGGAACAAAATGACTTGCAGACAGGAGAACCGAAAGACATCCATCTAGATGTTTAGGAGCCTCTTCCTTGTGACACCATTGTGGGACAACGAGTACGCCAAACAAGGACGAACACAATTCCCTTGTTTCGGGTGGCCAAAGCTGGACAAATCCCGACACAAGGAAAATGGTACTCTTCTACTGAACTAACCAACAAGTTTCCTCATCTGTACGAGCAAACAATGGGGACCATTGTTTCTTAAGGAAGGAGGTATGATCCACCCAGCAGTTGGCATTATTGTCGGATGCCAAGATCGACTTTGACAAGTTCAGCGACTTCAACAAGTTCATTGACTTCGACAAGTTCAACGACTTCGACGAGTTCAACGACTTCGACAAGTTCATCGACTTCGACATGCATCGTCGACAATTACGACTGATGAACTACGACATATTTTCTCTTTGTCTTCCAGTCGACCGTAATGGTTGAACTTCTGAAACTGTTCTAACTTCTCCTGTAACTGAACGTAACGGGCAGGCAACCCATGCATTCTCAGCACTCTATTTAAGCATGTAAAATATTGTAATATAGAGGGGAGAAGAATCAAGAGATTAGTTTTCATTTCTACATATTGTCTGCGTGTGTTTGTTTATGTGCGTAGTGTATTTCCTGCTTTTCTTATTATTATGCTTTCGCCATAACAGTATTGATTCATTCAATCGAACTGTTGTCCCCTTCGTGCACCTGGGCGTGTACAGATCAATAGTATGTTGGATGAAATCTTCCCTATGTGATTTAAGCTCATCATAGGTGAATGAAAACACATCTCTATACTATCTTACCAATTCAACTAAATCTTTCTTCTCCTGCTCAGAGGTACCCTTTCCAATTTTGATCATCATGGGGTTGGTCTTGGATCCAATATTTACTTCAATATAATCCTCATGCTTGACCACTGCTTTCTTTACCTTATGCATATCATGTCTATCAAACATATGCTCTAAAGGGACAAGTCCTCTAGGGAGAGTATTTCCTTTGGGACCTGATCCCTCATGATAACTATGTCCCTCTTCTCTCCAATCAACCTCAAAATATTCAAATTCACTCAAAGTGTTCAAAAACCTAAAAACATGATTATCATCACTGGAAAAAATTTCATTGCTCAAAATTATCTAGGATATATGACCTGAATAATATTTATGTTTTTCCAAGGCCTTTCAATCATTCTTGACCAGGCTAGAAAGTAGATGTGAATATTGTTAAGGCATCTGCTTGAGCATTCAAGTCCCTTGGGATTTCTTCTATGGATAAGGCATCAAAATATTCCATTGTATCCCAAACTGCATTTCTATACTTTTTAAGCTTCTCATTCTTGCATGAAAAACTATTCTTCTTTTGAAGGATTGCCAAATCTACATCTCCCTTTATCTTTAATATCTCGATTTTCATATCTTTGGAAATATATAACCCCAAAACGGTAGCCTCATACTCTGCTACATTATTTTTCATTTTGAATTCCAAGCTAAAATTAAATTTGAATATTTCACCATTTTGAGAAGTTAAGAAAACACCTACACATAGATCCCTGACTTTGAGTGGGCACCGTCAAAATTATTGGACCATATTTCATTATTCACTTGTTCCTTAGAACCTCTCATGATGGGTGTTGGAGGGTTTGATAACACTGCATAACATCCTAGATCCTCAACTTCATATATTGGTTCATTCATTAGGTCTTGAGAATCCTCGACATGATATATTCTCTCTATCTCATGATGAAGGGTGATAGAGGTTTCCCCCTATTGGGATAGTATCATAAGATAAGTCCTTTTGAAGGATACCTCCCAAAAAATCATCTCACTTTATACATAAAAACATGCCCCAATAATCTGAGATATTAATGACAACCATATCCATGGTAAGAGAGATATATTTATAAGCATCCAAATTAACCAGAAAATATTGGATCATACCACAAACCTTTACCTTTCTTGAGTCCATGGAACATACATTTTTATATGGTTTGGTGATTTTTAAACCAAGCTAATTCATTACCTTTAGATGCATGACATTGATTGAGGCTCCTGAATCTAACATGCAATTATGAAGCAACAAATCATTTATGGCCAAAGTGATGAAGAAAGGAGAATCACTTCCATTTCCTTTATCCTTATCCATGGTTTGCAAAATTACCAGGGAATCCTCACCCAGGTCTTTGTATTTTTCAACACTTTTATCCTTAGGCCCCTTTATAAATTTTAATAACTTATATTCTTGAGAGAGTCTTTTCATCAGCTTGGTAACTGGAACAAGTACCTTGGCATTTTCCATCCAATCCCTCAAGTCTATATTCAAATAACCATTTTTAGGAATGTTGACTTGGGTTTTAGATATGCTATGATGAGGATTAGTGGGACTTGTCTTGTTATTCCCCCTTCTCTAGTAAGTCACTCCTTTATATTTCATCATCTCTACAATCTTATCAGGAGAGGGATTTTCACCATAAATCTTGGTAACATTATCAATGCTCGTTCTCGTTCCTTTAACTTTATCCATGTGAGTTTCAGAAATGGGATGAGTCCTACCAACTGCATTAATATATTTTGAGAATACAACATAATTATTTTCATTGTAATCAATGGATTCCACATCATTAATCTATCTATACTTAGCACAACTAGACTCTTCATGAAACTGTTGGCATGCCCTACAAAAAGGAAAAGTTTGGTCCTCAGCCAAATTTGTGGGATCCAACTAATTAAGTGGCCTTTGGTCTTGATGGGGATCTTGATTCCTTTGACACCTCTCATTTCCCTTCGGCTGAAATTTATTCTGATGGGGTCTTTCCCATACATTTTCCCAACAAGGAACACTCCTATATACTTTTTGCAATAGAGCAAACCAAAACCACTAGAGCACATGGCCTGTATATTTTACCCAACATCCTTAGCAGTCACAATATGAAAGAGTTTCACCCCCACATTTCCAAAAAAAATCACATGGGTGGATTCTCGTGTACAATTCCAGATTCAAGTCATCAATGATTTGTCCCTGTTGCATCATGGGAACCCTCTCCATAACAAATTATTCATCTCCTTAGTAGCACATCACCTTCAACACCCTCTCTATATCGCCATTCCACTACATCTCTAGGAACTCTACGCGACAACTTCTAGTAGTACTTTTCTCCTCCAATATGCTCCTACACAATAATCCACTAGACGCACATTAGTTCTTCAACCAGCAGTGTTTCCCTAATATTTATTTCACTATATATATTTTGAAGAACTAACTCTCGTTTTCATTTCATAGAGGAATCCACCATAGTGACAACACACACATTCATTATGGATCTTCATAAACATCTTAATGCATATCCAACATAGCACAACTCTAATATTCCTCTTACTTTTCATATAGTTGCATAGTAGTAGCCACATTATCCATAGGATTATCTTCCATCCATCTACACCTTTAATGTGTTCTTGATATTCTTGGCACTTTATGGTCCTTGCATATTTTTATGGCTCATAATTCGTTATTATATGCATATGACACTTGTCTTTTGTTTCTACTCCAACAGAGCCACACTTCATTTCCATTTACATAGAAAGGTATCTCTTATTTGATGATCTATACTACTTGGAGCATCCTCTCCATAGCTGCATGGTACACACTCCTTTCTATTTATACTTAGGAGAACCATTCCAAACAACGCATCTTATCATCCTCCACTCCATAATATGCAACACATAGTTTCCTATAGGGATTACACAAATTGGGTTTTTTTCTATCACTCGCATTGCACTTGGGCAACAAAAGTTTTATAATACATAGAACTACATCATTTCATTGGATTTTTCACACTTTAGGTCCATCATTTTCTAGCATATTAATTATTTTATACACACCAATGGCACTTCCCATACCAACAATATGCTCAGATAATGTAGTTTTCTTCCTACACCGTAAAACCATTCTTAAACTACGATGAAAGCATTGACGTTTTCCATTTAAACTAATAGGAAATGATAATGAACAAGAATGGGTACAATTCCATGGGAACAGAAGGAACCCATTTCCATATAAAAAATAAAAAAACCCATGATAATAGCTCATCCCCATTGAGGATGTTACAAGCTCAATCGATGACCCAAGAGAGAAGGGCTCGCCCTTCTATCTAATTCATGCACTTTATTAATATTTTTAGGCAATTACTTAGCTGGTGCTCATCTTTAATGAATTGTTTGTTATTATTTATGGGTAGTTACTTAGAATCCCATGTTTTGAGTGATCTAGTATTAATAATTTAATTGCAATATCATATTAAATTAGTTAATAGTCTTGAGTGATGTGCATACAAAGACTAGGGTCTTGGATGTAAAAAGTTTGGAATCCTATAAATAAGAATCTTGGGTTCATTATTGAACAAGAGTGTTTTGAGATGATATGTTTCCACATTATAGGGTTCTAATGAATTATATTTTCTCTTAGATCAATTACAACTTTATCTTGTTTCTATTTCTATTTAGATCAATTTATGGTTAGTATTTTCTGTGTGTTTTCTTTGGTTCTTGTTATAGGCTTCAATTTTTAAAAAGATATTCATAAGGGTGATATAATGCAACATAAACATCAAAAGATATGTCCTCCAAAATTTCCAGAGAAACAACATCAATAATTACCACAGTAAAGTTTATAGTTATGTCCACTATAACATTTATGATTGAGACATAATTTATGTGTTAATTTAAGTCTTATTCTATGTCTCCATTTACATATTTATGTATTTGTTGATGTCATAAATAATGTCTATATATTTTTCTACATTCATTTGCAATTTTTCCCTATGTTGGCATGGGACAGATCCGTTGGAAGTGCGGAAGCCGACAGATGCGAAAGGGTCATCCCGCAAAAAAAGGACCTTTCTCCATGTTTTGAGGAAATATAAGAAGTATTAGATTAGTTGAGTCGGTCATGTGGACCAGATTGTAATAAGAGATAAACATATAAATAGGACAAGATTGTAAGCTTAAGGGAAGTTAAGTTTTGAATATCAATACGATCTTTTGGATTCGGTTGTATCTGCGATAGAAATGACTTGACTATTCTCTGTGAGGTTTGTTCCACAGATGTTAATGAATGGAGATGTTTGGTTATGAATTATTTTGTTAGGAAATGATGGGTTATTTAAATGCTTTATGTTGATTTGTGTCGATATGCTTTGTTGATTAATGTGAATGTGTTGTTGAATATGCTTTGAGATATATATGCGAATGATGCGTTAAATAGACTGTGGTAAATATTGCGATCTCTGGGTAAATGTGCACATATCTTCTCCACAACTACGGAAGTTTGGTTCCTGCAACTCCCTTATTCACTTCGAGTGAGACCTCGTCTGCATCGCAGATGTTGCTGGAAGGGTAACCCCTTTTCTGGGCTAGTGCATAAGGGATGTTGGTATTTGTTGATAGTGTGAACCCCTGTTGAGAAGAGTTGTGTCAACAAATGGTTCCATTGCCAGGACCCTAAGTAGAAGGAAGAGGATATGTTGTGGCACCCGACAAAACCAGAGATCCAAGAGTGGTTTGACAAAAGGGCAGAAGAATTCACAGGAAGTGAGAAGAGGGACCCTAAATAGATAGCAACCAAGTGGTTACAAAAATACGTATACTTGGATATCCACAAAATTTTCTTCAATGAATTCCCTTTTGTATTTCACAAGTGACTGGCACAGTTGACGTATCGCAAAAACCACTACCAGAAGACTGCACCAAAGTGTTGGACCCCGGAATTGGTGCGATAGGTAAAGTAGGTTAACAACAAGGTATCACGAGCTGTCGACTTTTGGGTAGACATCATCCTTGAAGGATACATAACTGAGTTCGCAGTAGATACGATTAAATCATATAGCGACGCTGAAAGAAACTTCTTCAGGGGACCAAGGGGAAGATTCTTGTCATCACTGAAATTGTGGATTAAAATGCTGGTTTGCAAAAAAGGAATATTAAGAATGTCCGCTGATGAGTAGAAAACCCAGTGTGCGAGGGTGAAGGTACTGCGTACAGGCGGGCCTGACAAAAAGATGTGGTAGATGGACATGAGCAACGACGAATTAGAAAGGGAAGCTAACAAAGAGTGTGGTCTCCTGAGGAGTGGAGTAATATTTCGGCATCCTGAGAAAAAGAGGAGGACTGAGAGGGAGTCTCCTGAGAGGACCGGAACAGGAAGTCACGAGGCAGGACCACAAGGAAGGAAGCGCCCTTATTGTGAGAAAGACGTCGACCAGGCTACCCCAGAGGAAGAACAAGGTCAAGTCATAAGTTACCACGTACCTCCGACCCAGCACACCACTCCAAATTTTATAGGACAAAACCAAAATTATTCGCGAAGTTTCCCTACTTGCAGTGCTAAGAGTATTGCTTTGGTAAACAGTAATACTAGCAGCATTAAGATGGCATATGAGGCAAAGATGCCTACAATTCTATGAAAAGGGATGGAGGAACCTGAACAATATTGGTTCGTATTGGAGGCAGTATGGATCATGAAGCAGGTTCAGGATGAAGTGATAAAATTGGGACAGCTAGCGACAACCTTGAGGGACCATGCGTTAGACTGGTACATGAAATTTGTGAAAGTTCCAACGGGAATAGCATCAAGAACGTTGGCCGAGATTAGAGCTGCGATGATTGACGAGTTTAGAAAACCAAAATCGGAGTCGCAATATGTCACTAAACTTAAGGAATTAAGCAATTTCCGAATGAATTAGTATGGGATTTTGATTAGCGTTATAAGACGTTGATAGCGAAGGTGAGTTTTCCGGTAAATGAATTGCAACATAAAGAGTGGTTTATCGCAGGACTAGTATTGCACATACGAGGACCACTGATGCAGCAAAAGGTTGCGACATAAGTGGAGGCGCTGGAAATTGCAATGAGATTGGAGGCCTTGCCAATTGGCGATGCAGGGATCAGCATGGATAGAGTATAGGCACAGTTGGCCAACTTAACACTCCAATTAGAGGATATCAAGAAGGGCAAGGAGAATCACGGAGACATATGGTGTACCAAATGTAGGACCAAGGGACACCACAAAGCCAACTACCCAGAGTTTCGAGAATATTTTCAGTCAAGGGCCCCAAACCCCCTTTGAAAAGAAGGAATGCCATGGTGTACTGTATGTCTGACCAAAGGACACCGGCCCAAAGAATGCGTATACCTGCAAAATATGGTGTTGAAACCAGTGAACGTATACTATAAGTTATGCCGATCGGTGGGACATGATGAGAAGAACTGCAGGGCCTATGACCTGCTACATGAATGAACGGCTGACACATACTTTATGAAAGGAGAGGAACCTTCGGTGATGCAGCAGCACCCACAGTACAACCAGCAGCATGACCAGGAGCAATATAGGCAACCATAGTATCCCCCACTGCCATATGAACAGTCGCAATACAAACCGCAGCAGTGTCAATAACCGCAGTACGGACAACAGCCGTATCAACAATATGGACCACTGCGTGGAGTCTACGGTGGAGGCTTCCATGGAGGAAGAGGTCGGGGAGGAGCTGCTGGTAGGGCACGAGGCCCAATCACCTATTATAATTGTGGTCAACAGGGGCATTACTAGAGGGATTGTCCAAACCCTACACCGCAATGTACATATTGCAGCGCTACAAAACATAGCATCGAGGATTGTCCTCAGCTTATAGAGAAATGGCAATTGAAGCAGAGCCAGAATCCGAATACTCCAAAACCACTGCCTACGGTACAGATGATTTTGACAGAAGCCTGTGGTAATCATGCAACAGTAGGTATTGTAACACAGGGAGGAGCGGTAACCGGAGCCAATAAACCCAACATCAACATCAAACCAACACAAACACGGAAATGGTAGGGTAAGGATAGTGGGAATACGGAACAGGGTGTCTTCTTGGAAGCAGAGAGTGCAACAAAGAATCGGCAACGGTCAGCTATGGAAAAAGAAGTCTACAACATGCCACCAACATTTGACTCAACAAGGTCGCAAAAGAAGGCGACTACCCTCAAAGCCTTCTTAGGAGGTTGCCTCAAGTTGCAAAAATATCTAGAAGTATTGGAAGACATAGAGAGCCTACTACAGCGAAGGGGAGGTGCACGAATGGAACAGAAAGTCAACCGTATACATAAGAGGAATACGGGCAGAGAGATGCGGATGTCTGCACAAATTTGAGAATTCGATGTCGACTCCATCATCCTAGATTTAGGATTAGATGTAACTATTTTGACAAAACAGACGTGGGAGACAATGGGGAAGCCACGGATGACCTGGTCACTTGTACAGCTGCGATTGGAAAACTAAAGCAAAGTCACTTCGCTTGGATGGGTATGTCAACTACCGGTTGAAATTGAAGGGCTCCAAACGTATGCGGACTTCGACGTCATTGAAATTTTGGATGACACCAGTCCCTACCTAGTGCTGTTGGGTATAGACTGGGCTCTGGAGAATCAAGCCATCATTAACTTCAAGAAGAGGATAATGTCTTTCGAAAACCATGAGATAAGAGTTATCACACCATTGGATCTAGCGGAAGGCCAATGCTACACAGAGTCAACCAGAGACGAATTTATGGAAGGATGGGACAATCTATTCAATATTTCGGAAGATCATGTGAACCTCACCATGGAGGGAGAATTAGAATGGCGCAACACCAGTTCTGCATCCTCCGAATCAGACGAGGCCTTGGAGAATTGGAAAAACCAATTACACGAAGTATCCTTTCGAAGATGTGCACAGATCACACAAGTAGTACGAATGGTGACCCAGGAAGAGTATGTGTTACCAACCTATGAGGGCTTACCCAACTTGGGTACGTTTCTCGTGGAATTTGAAAACAAAGTAGTAGAGCCACAGGGTCTTATGTCCCTGGAAGCAGCCCTAAAGGCCACTCCCGCATGATGGTGGGCAACACATAAACCAAACATAAAATCTTGGCCATTATGTCGACGCCTCCTAGAGGTTCGGTTCGGCGAAACTACCGAAGAAAACCAGGTGCGATATGATGGATGCGGAGACCCTAAAGCACATATAAATGCCTGTCAACATCGATGGAATTTGAAAGCACGACAAGAATGGGTACATGCATTTGTACACACACTAGATGAGATACCACGGAGTTGGTATGTCACTATGGAACTGCGACATGGAACAACATCCTAGGAACAGCTTACCATTGGGTTCAGTCAGAAATTTTCATTCGTCGACAACAATCCCTGGATTCACGCCACATTACAAACAATCCAAGGAAAAATATTTGAAGAAGGACCAGTCAAGCAACCGATGACAAATCCATGGATCGCCACACCAGGAATGTTAATGGAATGTTATAATATCACAGGGGAACCAGACAATGATGATGACCCCAGGGAAACAGATATACCGGAATCAGAAGGTTGCTGTGGAGTTGGAGCACTAGAAATATCATTGGGAAAATTCCAACAACCACTAAAGATCAAAAAGGTGAACATTGGATCAAAGGAAAACCCAAAATTCACAAAAATTGGGGACTACTAGGATGAAACGACCATTGCGACAACGACCAACATATTACACGAATTTCAGGATCTATTCCCAACAAAATTTTCAGAGATGAAGGGAATTTCTAGTGACTTGGGAGAAATGCAAATCCTGCTGAAACCAGACGCGAAACCAGTGAAACAGTGGACATATAGATTGAACCCACGACACAAGAAACACATACAAGCTGAGATCGAGCGCATGTTGGAAGCCAACATAATAGAACCAGTGGCGGAATCTGAGTGGATCAGTCCAATGGTTGTTCAGGACAAGAAAACTGGTGAAGTACGCATATGTGTCGATCTAAGGAAATTAAATGACGCTTGCCTACATGATCTGTTCCCAACTCCATTTACCGATGAGGTACTTGAAGGTGTAGGCGGCCAGGAGATATACTCGTTCACAGATGGGTTTTCGGGGTACCACCAAGTCTGGATTGCGAAAGAAGATCGACACAAGACCATATTCGTCACGGAGTGGGGATGTTTCCAATATACGGTGATGCCATTCAGATTGAAAAATGCTCCTGCCGTATTTTCTAGAATAGTGGTAGCCGCGTTCAAATATTATATTCATAAATTCCTGGCTATTTAAATGGACAATTGGATGATATATAGGCTACTCAAGGACCATGCTGCGAGTCTGCGACTCATGCTCGAACAATGCCAACAACACCATATTTCTTTGAACCTCAAGAAATACATTTTTTGCGCCCCATTTGGCATACTGTTGGGCCACATTGTCTGCCGTGACGGCTTGTTGGTTGATCCGGCGAAGATTTCTATCATCGTCGACCTCCCACCACCCACGACAGCTAAACAGATACGGGCCACCCTAGGACACACGGGGTACTACAGAAAATTTATTCGCGGATATGTGGCGATCACCGCACCCATGGAGAAGTTACTCAAGAAAGACACTAAGTTTGAATGGACCACAAAATGTCAGAAAAGCTTAGATATATTAAAATAAAAGATGGTTGAAGCACCAATCCTTGCATTCCCCAATTGGACAAAAGAATTTCACGTCCATGTTGATGCATCGTCAGCGTTTAATAAAATCCTGGAGAATGCACTCACTAAAGTGTGCAACGTGAATCGAGACGACTGGGACCTAAAAATCCCAACAGTCCTCTAGGCGTATTGCACCACCTGCAAGCGACTGACGGGCCAAATGCCGTTTAAACTCGTATACGGCCAGGAAGCAGTCATGCCAATGGAATACATAGTACCCATTTTAAGGATCACCACAGCAACAGACATGAACAACGATAGCGCACTCAACGAATGATTGACACCAATTAGATGAAGATCGGTTCATCGCAGGGTTTCACCAGAAAGTAGAAAAGGATCGCCAGAAGGCGTGGCATGACCGCTACGTCAAGATGAAACACCTACAGAATGGGGATATAGTGTTGTTGTATGATAGAAAATTTGCCAAACACCCTAGCAAATTACAAATGCACTAATTAGGACCATACATTATCACTTTTATTACGGATAGAGGAACAGCACAGTTACAAAGCTTGGATGGGATACTATTACCCAAATTAGTAAATGGGATTAGGCTGAAGGCCTATCACCACGATCCGACACAAAGTGGATGAAAAAAAAAATGATGATGATGAGAAAAATCCATCACACAAGCAAGGAACAGGTGATGGTCTAATCCAGCATTTAAAGCAATAAAGACCACGCCAGAACTTGTGAAGGGTATTCGCAGTAGAGCAACCAAACGTACGACGATGTATTGTCGCGGAGATACTAAAAAGGGGAGGGATTGTTTTGCAGCATGATTTTTTTGCGGGATAAGAAAGGATTGTTTTACTGCTTCAGATATGGCGTCGCAGCCGAACTATGATGATATCAAATCAGCACGAACGCGGCCTTTTTCGGTGACAGTTCTGACAAACACATACGATGATGATTAGCAACAGCATGGCCAACGGTAACAATATGGAAATTTCACACAAATGAAATCAGAAGAAGATGAGGGGGACGGTATGGTCACCCATCTCGCACGCCTGAAACCAGTCACCCACACAGACGAAATGATGACCGAATCGACGTACCAAACCAAACAGATCTACCACAGAGGTCTTGATGAACATCCTGGATGACGGAAATGCATAAATATAGGAACCAGACATCGTGCAGAGCCCCAAAGTAGTTTCTAGAGATAGAGGACCCATGCTAATAGGCAGACAGGTTTTTGTATAGCTTAGGCATTCTAAGGAGGCTGTGGAAATTCTCCACTGCATTTCATACGGTGGCACACTTGGAGTACATTGGGATCGAACAATGAGTATACATCAGCGCCTAGACCAACCAGAAGTCAGGACACCCGGATATCACAACACTGAGGTCTCATCCAACATGCTTAGGCACATGGTAGTAGTTCGAAGCTCCCTGGTCCCAGTGAACACCAGAAGAACCAGGGTAGCAGGTCTCTAACCTTGGGTGGATATCATCCAAGGCATGAAATAGATGTGCCAGAGTATGCGGCCTGTTTCCCACCTTGGTGTCGCTGACAACTCCTTTCTCAAGATAAGACAGACAGAGGATAACCCAGCAGACTCCGATGAGGTAGATGATGAAGGTTCCAAGAGACTAGAGGATGAGTGCAGAAACTCCCGAATGATGAACCAACAACTGAAAAACGGGCAGATGAAGTACCCAACAACGAGTTCCAGACAGCAAGAACATCTTCGAGTCCCCCAGCAAATACGTGTACCAGCAGTGGCCCACTGAAGTGGCTCGGGATGAGCCACAATATTGTGTTGGGGGCCTGTTGGCATGGGACAAATCCGCTGGAAGTGCGGAAGCTGACAGATGTGAAAGGGTCATCCTGCAAAAAAAGGACCTTTCGCCATGTTTTGAGGAAATATAAGAAGTATCAGATTAGTTGAGTCGGTCATGTGGACCAAATTGTAATAAGAGATAAACATATAAATAGGACAAGATTGTAAGCTTAAGGGCAGCTAAGTTTTGAAGATTAATACGATCTTTTGGATTCGGTTGTATCTGCGATAGAAATGACTTGACTATTCTTTGCGAGGTTTGTTCCGCAGATGTTAATGAATGGTGATGTTTGGTTATGAATTCTATTGTTAGGCAATGATGGGTTATTTAAATTTTTTATGTTGATTTGTGTCGATATGCTTTGTTGAAGAATGTGAATGTGCTGTTGAATATGCTTTGAGATATATATGTGAATGATGCATTAAATAGACTGTGGTAAATATTGCGATCTCTGGGTAAATGTGCACATATCTTCTCCACAACTGCGGAATCTTGGCTCCTACAGCTCCCTTATTCACTTCGGGTGAGACCTCGTCTACATCGCAGACGTTGCTGGAAGGCTAACCCCTTTTCGGGCCAATGCATAAGGGCTGTTGGTATTTGTTGACAGTGTGAACCCCTGTCGAGAAGAGTTGTGTCAACACCCTATTAATTGCTAAAATATATATGATTAAATGGGAGATGATAAACTAATCATTCCCATTTACAATTAATTATAAATTGTTTTTATTGCATTGAATGGCCCATCCTACAACCCAGCATGAGGTATAAATGTAACACAAGTAACACTAGCATTAGTGTATGTCGACCATATTATAACAACTTATATAATATTTTAAAAAATAAATCACATTATTAAAGCATTGAATATAAATCACATTATTAAAGCATTGAATATAAATCACATATGAGGTTAGTTGAATATAATGAAACAATAATATCAAATAATAATGGAAATTAAAATAAAAACTCATATATTCCACACTAAATATCTCACAAAAACTATGGATTGATTAGCATTTTCCTACAAAACACCATCCCTTTTCTTGAAACTAGAAAAATAAGACCACCTTATATTTATATTAATATAGGTTATATCAAGCATTGAGAAGGATCAAATCCATCAAGGTGCAAACCTTCTATCAAATTTTTACACCATGAAAAATATTTTCACCTTTAGGGATTTGATCCCTCTCAATGGTTCATAGGTCCAAGATTAAAATGAGTCTACATTGGTTTTACTAGTTAGCCATTTTTTATGTTTAAATCAATTCAAGTGACTATTTTATTTTGTAAAGTCATCATAATGAATTAATTTATTTAAGGAATCAATTTCTTTATATCTAAATATGTTTAAAAATTAATATTTGTCTATATAAATTTCATCAAAATGGAATCAACAAAAATATAAAAAAAAGTATTGAATATTAAAAATGGAGCCAAGTTAAAAAAACAAAATAAAGCAACAAATTCACATTTTCGAAAAAGTACTTGCTTAAAATAGAGTACACAATTTGTAATATATTATCACATCATGACAAATCAATAGAACATCAAATAATTTCACTAAATGTCACAATCCTCCATAGGGTTGTAATAATGGGGACAAAGAGCCCATTAGAGTAATAATAGTGGAGGCAATTGAATGTAATGTGGACTTGGTTCATTGTTTGTTATTCTTAAATAAGGCCCACTATGGTAATTGGTATTGAATAAATGTATGGGGACTCATTAAAGATCCACTAGGTAGTTAGGAAGTTGTTATAGTTAAAATTATTTTATTATATATAAATAAGGATTGAGTTCTTCTTGTGAATCACATGTGGAATAATATTGCAATTGGATCTTAGCTCTTGAGAGGTCATCCAACCTTAAGAGGCAAGTAAACATAAGTGGATTTATTCCATAAAAGGATCAATTATAAGGTGTTGTCCTACCCTAAGGGTTTTGATATTGATAAAGTGTGGAGCATTCCTAATTTCATATTCAAATATAATGTATTTAACATTTGGTATTAGATCTGTTTCTTGGGCCCCAATAGAGAATTTGTTTTCTATTTTCCATTTTTCCAAAGGGAAAATGATGGTTATGACAATTGGATCAATTTCTAAGTAATTTTCAATAGAATTTTTAGACACTATTGTAGATTTGTATTCTCCTCACAAAAATACATGATTTCAACAAAAATGCTCGAATTGAAGTTTGGGTGAAGGAGATATTGGACTTTGAAATATATATTTTTAGGGATTTCCAATGATAGTTGTGAGTTATTCAAAGGAGATAAGTTTTGATAGAGTGTTAAAATTTCCTCTAGATCAATGCCATTTGATAGAAAAATTCTAGGGCTTTGATCTGACATATTACATTATATATTTCCAAACAATATTGAGAGTGTTACAACTGTTATAATTTTTTCCCCTCAATACCCTACCACTCATGCTTAAAGTTTCTTATGAAATTTTATAGGGAGATATTATCCCCCATCACTGAGGAATATCCAAGGTTTTATGAATATTATGTGGTAGATACACATCTTATAATTTTTCTTGAACTTTGTATGAAATATGAAGAGTATATCCAACGTTGGTTACTCAAACTAGAAGAATTTTCTCTCCCTGAAGTGATTCAAATAGAGATACTCTATATATAACATAAAATAAAATAAATATATGAAGCCTATAAAGCAATCCAAAGATTGGAACTTTGGAGACATATTGACAAGGAATATACAAGGGAAATATCTAGGTGGTGTGATTTAGAGGATGCTTGAGATGAATGGTCCATAGATAGTTTCCATTTCTGGGATGACATATACTTTCACCCTTTATTTTATGTCTCTACTCCCCTTTATGTAGAGAGCATCACTGAAGTTAGTTTGGAGAAGGTTATGACTACTAGTTTTCAACTTGCATATTCTCCATTGGTAGTATTCCTTCCAGATCCCCATATTACCTTTTATAGTTGTTGGGGAACCTCTTCACATTGAACTATAGAATATAAAAGAAAATAGAAGAAGGGAAATGTATTCCAAGAAAAGAGGTGGTGTCTAAATACATTATTAAAACACTTAAGCACAATGCATTATGATCGGAACATCACAATGCATTCTACAACATTAATTGCAACATATCAACACAACCCATAGGATCATTATTTTATAGTCTCCATATCTAAAAGAATCTCTTAAAGTGATGATTATTTGATCCACAAATAAGGGTCGTTGGTTCTAACTGTTTCCACAAAATCCACAACGTCCCATAGATTTGTTGATTGTTCATGTCAATCCAAACACATCCTTGTCGACCATTCAATTGACCAATCAGTCGACCACTTAGTCAAAACTCCAATCGACTGCTCTGCTAGTCAACTGTTGTCTATCAACTGACTATCTCCAAAATATCTAGAGGCATGATAGAACCTGCATAAGCTTAGGTTCCAACACCCTGCCATCAACACAATGCTCTGGAGATTCAAGAGGTGAAATTATGTTCTCTAAACACCCCCCCCATAATTGCAGCTTCTTGAAGCCCAAGCATAGCCTGAATTTTGACAAACTTAGATTCTAGTAGAGGCTTCATAAATATAACGATCTGATCATCTGTCTTTCAATAACCAAGTGATACAACATTGTCATGTACCAACTATCTCAAATAATGAACATGAAGTTCAACATGCTCCATTTTTCTTTGAGCAACTAGATTATCATCAACTTGTATTATACTTTGATTGTCACAATGGATAAAATTCTAGGTGTAAACAGGAAAACCAAGCTCTTCTAAAAGATAATGAATCCAAACTTCCTCCATACCTACATTAGCAGCACTGCGATATTTTGCTTCTATAGTTGAAAGAGGGATTACCTTATGTTTTTTACATGACCAGACCAAGGGTCCAAAACTAAGTCAAAACACATATCCAAAAGTGGACTTGCAGTATGTCACCTCCCTGGTTGAAATTAGTGAACTCGGTCAATGGTTCTGAATTGTGACAATACTTAATACCATATTGATAAGTTCCTTTAATATAGCAAAAAAATCTCTTTGCAACTTTCTATTGACTTTCTTGAGACTATTGCATGAACCGGGAAACCACACTAACAAAAAAGAAGAGATCAAGTTTATTGTGAGTTAATTAAATAAGGGTACTGACCAACTATCAATAAAGAGTGACGTCAACTTGTAGAGAGTCTCCTTCAACATTTTTACGCCCAACTGATAAGGTGTATCACAAGACTCACAGTCATCCATCTTGAATCATTTCAAAATATCCAAAGCATATTTGGGTTGAGAAAGAAATATACCATCATTCATTTGCAAAATTTGAATGCCCAAAACGAAATGCAATAGGCCAAGATCAGTCTTTTGAAAGGCATCTATAAGTTGCTTCTTCAAACTCAAAATCAAATTGACATAATTTCCTATTATGACTAAATCATCAACATATAATTCCACAATCAAGGTATCATCATGAACATGTAATACATAAATACTGTGATTATATTCACCACATTTGAAGCCAAGATTGAGAAATAAATGATCAATCTTCTCATTCCAAGTACAATGTGCTTGTTTCAAACCATACAATGACTTCTTGAGTTGACAAACAAAACCAAAATCTGTCTCAAAACTAGGACATTGTTCCATATAGATTTATTTAGACAAATCTCCATGAATAAACACACTTTTAACATCCATTTGGTGAATTTCCCATCCAAAACCAGTAGCAAGGGAAAGAATTAGTCAAATGGAGTTTATCTTTGCAATAGGAGCAAAAGTTTTAGTGTATTTGATGCCTTCTTGCTGAGAGAATACATTGGCTACCAAGCAAGCCTTGTGAAGTTCAAAAACACCGTTGGAAGTAAACTTGGTATTGTAGACCCATAGACACTTCACATAATTCTTTCCTTGCGGTCGAGGAATGAGTTCCCAAGTTTGATTCTTGTTCAAAGAATCAATTTCAGCAACCATAGCATTCTCCCATTCAAAAAATCCCTAAGCATCAACATAAGTTCCAGGATCACATATTTCAAGAACACTTTCCATCAATGCAACACTGCCATGTTTTTTCTGATTATGGATATGCTAACCAACACTAGCATCTCCAACATTAGTTCGACTAACTTCAATTGTTTTAGCAGCACACTAAGGTATACAAGTCGATGGTGATCCATTTCAGTGATCATTATTTGAAAGAGAGGGCATGTCAATGTCCTCAGTCAATGTAAACCGAATACCAGTCGAATCAGGAGTAGAATTCATCGATCTAGTTGAAGATTCAAAGAAGGGTACAATCAATCCCGATTATTCAGTAATATCAAAAGGATCAATTTGCAATAGACTAGACGATGAGCTCAACAACTTATTACCTGAAATATTGACATCAAATATCATATTTCTGCTCAAAATGATTTGTTGTTTGACTAGGTCAAATAATTGATGTGTTATTGACTAATCATAATAGTCGTTCATGATGCAAGAATGAATCTTTACATCCAATTTATTCCTACAATTATCACTGATATGTTCCCAAGAAACATATCCAAAGGTTCAGAGGTGTCTGAAAAAAGGTTTCCTTCTTTCCATTTCATGACTGTATGCATGTCACTAACAACTCTAGTTGGAATGCGATTCAGGAGAAAGTTTGAGTAGTAAACAACTTTTGCCCAAAATTTAGTCAAAATATATTTGGTATATAGTAGGCACTAATCCATTTCTACCAAAGACTAATTCTTCCTCTCTATAAATCCATTCTATTGATGGGTGTGAGGGACATATCTGTACCAATAAATGTCATTTTTCAAGAGATATTCTTCAAAATGTTGACTCAGATATTCTCCACCATTATCTGATCTAAAACATTTGATAGGTCGATCACATTGCTTCTCAACCAATGCCCTAAATTCCTTGAATATTTCAAATACATTACTCTTATACTTCAATAAATATACCTAAGAAAACTTAGAGAAATCATCAATGAAGGTCAAAACATACTTCGCACCTACTAATGACCGTTTTTTCATGCAATAGATATCACCGTGAACAAGTTTCAATTGGTTATGTGCTCGCCATGCTTTCCTAAAATCAAAGAGTGCATGATGATGCTTTCGAAGCACACATCCTCTACAAACTCCATCAAGTGGAATGGTATGTGGGAGACCAATAACCATATTATTTTTTACCATCATATTATAACTTTGAAAGTTCATATGTCCAAGTCATCCATGCTAAATTTGACTTCTGTCATCAGTCTTATCAATGAGGGTCATCGGTCCAGTCGGACAAAAATCATGCTTGGGGGAATCATAGAACTTTTAAATTACATATTTGGGATATAATTATCCTGAAGAAACAATCACCCTCCAGCCTTAGATCCTTTATGATAAAGTGATCTAACCAAAACTCAACAGTCTTCTTAATATGTGTAATTTGCTCAATCGACAACAAATTCGCACTCAAGATAGGTACATGATAGACATTATATATTCAACCATGCCGGCATTCAACATAGTTGCTTCAATCAACCATAATATCATAATCATCGGCTACATAAATATTCTATTATGGAGTTCTACTTAAGGAAGAGAATAGATGTGCATCCTTATCTATATGATGAGTGCAACTAGAATCGACTATACATTCTATTTGAGTGGTATGGGCATGTACTTCTGTTAGCAACCTGTGTCAACCCTTCTCTTTACTTTGTTAGTATATTGTTGTTGGACGCATATGCTTTGTAATTCGTCCTGTAGTATTTGTTGATACATAGTTTGTATTAGCCCATGGTATTGACCCATAGTATTGGATGCATATGCTTTGTAAGTCGTCCCGTAGTATTATATGTCCCATGGTATTGACCCATAGTATTGGGCATAGACTTAGTATATAAGTGTGTGTTGAGGCCAATGAAGGTACCGTGAATTTATTTGTATTGAGCTTGCTCAAAGGAGGTTGCCCCCTCAAAGTGGCTTGTGATCAATAAAGTGATTCTGAGTTCTGTTCTTACTACTATCTCGTGTACTTTCATTAATAAATTGTTGCAGGTTCCTCACAAATTCTTGGGAAGTGATAATAGAAAAGTTAAAGTTTTCAGTGGGTCGGTTGATCAATTGACCAGTTGACGTGCCTTATTCAAGATGATTTACCTTTTCCTCCAAGTCTATTGTATTCTTCCAACATGTTTTCTTGACATGCCTCACCTTTCCACATTAGTGATAGGTTTTCTTCTTTTGATTCTTCTTCATTGATGTAAAATCATTGGTCTTTCCCTTAGTAGTTTTTCCAATACATTATAGTCGATTATCTGATCAAACACATTCTTTATAATTTATCTTGACCTTGCTTTTAAGCAAGTGAGCCTGGTGTTTTCTACTAAGCTTCCCTTCTTAAAGAAAATTTTGTTGGTATTTAATCAACAAATCACAGAATATATCAAAGGTGAAGTCTTTACCATATTTCTTGCATGGAATCCAATTAGCACGAAATGAAGAGCATAACATATCATAAGGTTTGCTCAAATTCATCAAGGCCAGTTCAATGAGTTGTCCATCCTTATTCAGAAAACCCTAACCACATTCACTCTATTTCAACTGCAGCTCCTTGATGCGAGCTAAATAGTCCTCAATCCTTTTAAAGGAGTGGGGTTCCAAAGAGATCAACTCTTTCTATATTTGCATTAATTGAATTTCATTAACGTTGTCAAATAGTGACTTCATCTTACTCCAAACGACATGAGGATAGTTGATCTCTCTTGTATGAAAGTGAATCTCCCTTGAAATGTAGGTCGTGATGACCCCAATGAACTCATCCTTCTTTCCATTGAAGAAAAATGTATCTTAGTCATCTGTCGGATCCAGAATAGTGGCCTTATTATATTTCCACAGTCCCTTGCTCTTCAACAAAGTTTCCATATTTGGCGCTCAGATTGCATAGTTGTGTCCATTCGTAAAAATGGGTTCTATCTTGGAATTCATCCTTTTGATCTATGATCCAAGTTCAAATAAAAGGTATCAATTGACAAATATTCAACCCAGATTCGATCAACCCTAGATGCAACTCAGCTCCATTTGTAGACAATAGGCTAGGCCAAAACCAATTTATTTGATACCATGTTAGGGAACCTCTTCACATTGAACTGCATAACATAAAAGAAAATAGTATAAGGGAGTTGTATTCCAAGAAAAGAGGTGGTGTGTAAAGACATCGTTACAACACTTAAGCACAACGCATTATGATTAGAACATCACAATGCTTTTTACAACAACAATTGCAACACATTAACACAACCCATAGGGTCATTCTTTTATAGTAACCAAATATAACAAAATCCCTTGAAGTGAGGATGATTTGGTCCACAAATAGGGCTATTGGTTCTAATTATTTCCACAAAATCTGCAATTTCCCCTAGATTATTCGGTTGTTCTATTCGAGTCAAACATAACCTCATCGGCCATTCAGCTGACTAATTAGTCAACCGCTCAGTCAAGCCTCCATTCGACTGCTCTACTAATTGACTATTTTCTATCAACTAACTATCTCTAGAAGATCCATAGGTGTGATGAACCTACCTCTATGTGATACCAGGATGAAGAAGAGTGTCTGGGTGGTACTTATCTCAAAAAATTATTTTATTCTAATAACCAAAATTGTACTGGATTGAATGTCTATAGAGGGATTTACGCCCTGTACATAACAAGCCACAACTTGAAAATTAACTAGAGTACAATGTATGACAATGAAACAAAAATACCTATAATATCTGAGGACTAAACAACTAAATAGCGGGTGGATCATGATGAGAGTCATCATCCTTAATGATAAGAGGATTTATGTGGGAGCAACCTACAGGAGAATTATTCTACGCAAGTTTCACCTCTGGATTCCTCCCAATTATATCCATATTTCCTACCGTGATCTTTGAGACTGTCCTTTGGTCTTGCAGTCATTCTAGCTTCCTTTTAAGGCTCGAAATCTCTGTATTTTGTTCCATCAGAACCTGACCAAGCAGTGATTTGGTCACCAATTTAGGACCACTGAGTGCTCATACAGAACTATACGATTTTTTGTGTCACCTAGGTTTTGAATCTAGTCCTCCATGGGATGGAAGACTGTACCAACCTAAAATATTACATGATTTTGCTCAATTTCCTATCTTTCCACGTTATTCTCTACCTCTTCCTCTTGAGAGCTATTAGATTTGTTGGGTGTTGAAGATGTTAGAGAAATGAACTCAACTCCTAGACAACGACCTATGAGGTTCAATTTGGAATTCATAATATTAGAGTCAACAATCATGTCCTTGAGTAGATGTAGTTCCTCCTTCAATTTTTTCGACTCCTTCTAAAGGTTGACTAGAATGCGGCCTAACAAGGTTTGTCCATCCAAAACATCACAAGAGAGAGATTGTAAAGCACCTGTCAAGACTGAGATTCAGTTGGGTCTATAAGCCATTTTTCCAGGGATTGAATTTTGTCTACCTCTTGAAAATTTCTTTGTCATGCCAGATCCTCCACTCCATGAATTCTATTTACAGTTTACAGGCATGCGGGATGGTCTCCTTGTAGTAATTGGAAAATGTTGCTTCTTTCAATTGTTCACTACTTGGATTTTGAAGTTTGACACTAGCTCTCCTTTTCCACCTATCCCACGCCATGATCCAAACATGATGCTACCTTGTTGTTGGTTGTTGGATCTCTTTACACTAGTTTTACTCAATTGAGGCATTTCTCATGCATTCTCAGCAATGAGAATGATACCTATGTCCATCTATGTCCCTGTTTTGAAGAGTGAATCCTTTTCCATCAATAATCTTACCTACTCCTCCCTAAAAAAATTAATCATATTAATGCAATTGTGATGAGGTTATTTCCATCCCTTAACTTCTCAATTATCTTGGTACATTATTATTTTCCACTCAAATCCATAGCGAGGTATCATAATAAGTTGGTGTAGGGATTAATGTGTTCTACATGGATATAAAGTACCCCATGTTTGTTGAGAGATACATGTCATCCAAGGGATTCTTGTATGGACCCCATGCTTTTGTTGGCCAATGGTCAAGAAGTATCTTCCTGCATTGTCCCTATCTCGTCTCTATCCAGCCGACGTGGGCAGCATTGTGAATTTTTGTCTAGTAAAAAGAACATTTTTTTATACAATTGTGTTATCTTTTTAACGAACATTTTTGTGTAGTAAAAAGAACATTTTTTAACCCATGTTGGCCAATGTATTTTCAATTTTTCATGGTGTGGATGTTGTTAAAAGTATGCAACATGGGTACTCATTGGATGCATAATTTAATTATGCATCCAACGAGTCCTCCCACTTGAAATTTGAGTAAACCTACAAGGAGATAAGTTGAAAATACGATCCAAAAAAATAGTTTTTATTTTTTCCCTCCAATTTTTTTAGGTGCTCCTTTTTTTTAATTTTAAAGCATTTTGATTGGCTAATACATGATTACATGGAATTTTTATTATTTTTGGAAGGCCCATTGTAAATGGCAAAAAATGTATATTCTATTATTTTTCGAAGATAAAAAATTAATATATAAATTACATTTTATATACCTTTGTCTTCCCAATAAATTTGTTCTCCTTTATGTACCTTAAAAACTATAAATACCCTTTTGAAGAAGAAACATACATGGGAATCCCACATGTTCTTTATAATATTTTGGTTGTGTAATTTTTATACTACTGATTTTTCTCATAGTGCCTTCAAAATATCAAATAAAATATCTGTATAATTTTGTTATGCAATTATTTTCCACTCTTGGGGTATTTAGGAGACTCATGATGCTTGTTGTGCCTTGACACTATCTTTCTATCCTTTGACTCTGATTATTGCTGTCAATTTCAGCCCTATCTCCCTTTATGCACTATGTAGGGTGGGATAACCCTTCATTTTTACTCCTTGCACCACTAGAGAGAGCGACGTTATCCCTCCTTACACCACTAGAATGTGGTAGCCTCGAAACCTTCAATTTTTGAGTAGTTTCAAGGATATGTCTATGATGATTTTGATCCACATGTCATGAGCTTGGGAACTCACAATCCCAACTTCAATGTGAAAAGTCCTATCTACCTATATTCATTTAATTTTCCTCCTCCATACATCTATGTACTGAATCCAATTCAAGGGAGAAAGGGGAGGCACAAGAGAGTATTATTATACTGGTAGATTCCATAGTGAATCTATGTAGCTCTCATTGAGATCATTGTGTGAGATAAAGGAAGGATTGGAACAAGGATCTCGGAGAAGGATTGCATCATGACTCAAGGTATGTGCATGATATATGTTTCTCATTGATTCTATATAGACACATGCATTCCCCACCCTCCATTACATGTCTGAATTATTTTTTGGATTCTTTCTTATGACTATATATGTTATGTTTGGAGGATTATATCTATCCTTGAGTAGATCATATTAGATCTAGTAAGTTTGTATCTTGGTTCCCTTGATATAAATTATATCTTGTTAGTATTAATTCTTGAAAGGGATTGCGAAGGGTATTCTTGTTTGATTATTTTAGGTAGCATGAGCATAGGAGATAGATCAAAGTCTATCAAATCTACACTAACAAGGATCTATATCATTGAACATCACTAGGGACAAGGTGATTTATATTCATATATCCTCTTTCTATGTTGTATTCTATCAAGATTGAATCTACAATGAAAATCATATAGGTTTACCCTCAATCTGTCTTGGATACAGGGAAAGAGATGCAAGGGAAATACATTATGTCTACAGAAGGTAAATTTCATCTTAGACACACCAACATAGCCATCCTTCTAGGATTTCCATAAAGAAGTCCTCAAAATCCCATTTTAACAATGGCCATAGGAAGTGAAAGTGGTTCTCCAACATCACATTGTCCTTCTCCTTGTGGTCCCAAGGCATACTTACTTAGGAATATTCAGAGTTGTTTCCAAATTAACATGCACGAACAGCTCTTCAACTTGTAGGCAATGTGATCATTATGTGCCACACATTACATAGAAGTGATATGGGTAGCTTCACACTTTTTAGCTGGTCTTTGTTCCATCTGCACCACATATTCACTCCAAATTTTAACCAAATGATGTGCTATCTATGCAAAAGTTTGATAAAATATCAGTGCCTTTATTCAACTAATGTTGCACAGGCGCAATTATGGACTCTTTCTTCATGGAATTCACATGTCTCCTTGCATCAACACCCACAAGCATATGGGATGTGGATCAGGATAAATGTGGTTTCTGTCATGGCCTCCTCTAGTCAAACTCACATGGCCACTCAAAATGCAATCTTCAATGAGTGCTTTATTTTTCAGTAGCAAACACAGTCATAGATCTCTTCACTCTCCTTCACACACAAGCAACTTCAGGCTATAGGTATGAGAAACATTATCAAGTGTCCTAGATCATATCGACGTCATGTTCACACATCAATTTCAAGAAACGCTGGCTTTCAAGCACTGGTAAATGATACTATCCATGACTATCCCAAACATCTAACAATTCAATGATCAATCTGGTTGCTAATATGCATTGTGACCAAGGCCATGGCTGTAGGAAACAACAAATCCCAACCTGGTAGCTGAATTTCCACTGTCTCACTACATTGTGGATAGGCACAATAGCATGAGTGACCAAAATCCCATTCAACTAGTTGGTTCATCCAACATGTGGGTTTAGTGGCCACCAAGGAATATTTTACCTATAAACTTATACCCTTTGTTGGGCACAGCCCAAGTGGAGGAATTTTTGAAGGAGAAAGTACAATTTAGGCAAGGCCTAACATCGAGCAGGGTATGGAGTGAAGCGAAGTGGCAGAAAAGGACCTGTCCCCTTAGTAAAGGTGAAGTACTAAGGACAATAGAGGTAGTTGGAGCAGTTATGATTGAAGCTGCAGATTGTCAGCTCCAGAAGTAAAGAGTAAAGAAGTGGAATGGTAAAAAGGACTCGCCACTACAATGTCAGAGCCATGCAGTTAGAATTGCGACTGTTAGATAAGCATCAGAGCCAGAGAAGCGGCGCAAAAGGACAAGCAGAACTCCAACAAAGTAAAGAAAAAGTGTGGTAAATAGGAGAACCATGCCATTTTGGGTTTAAGGGTACTATGGGATTTGGCCCATAGTTATTGTAAATATGTGTCCTTCGGGCACAATCTATGTAAAGGGAAATTTTGTATAAGGAAGTGTTAGAGAATCTAGTTAGATTTTGTTAGAGAATCTAGTTAAAGTTTGTAAGAGATTCTAAGAGATTGTTAGATTTAGTCTAAGAGAGATCTAAGAGAGGAAAAAAGACTTTGTGGCTGTGTGAGCAGAGATCTATTTTAGAGAAGAGTCTGCAACTGTGTGCATAGACTGAGACTGCTAACCCCTTACAAGAAATATAATAACAGTTCACGTGGACGTAACTCCCATTTGGGGGGTGAACCACATAAATACCTATGTTATGTGTTTGAATCTATGTTATATTGTGTGTTAATAAATTTTTATGCTTATATATGTGTTTTCATATGAATGTGATTGAGAATGATATGATAAGTAGCGGATCATGCATGTATGAACATTATAAAGTCATGTTAAGTATGATAGTTGCGAAGTTAGTAGAGTAAAGGTTTCAATGATTCGGAGAATTATGTAGGTTGTTGAGAACTACGAAGTGCGCAAATACATGTTGATAATAATATTTTAAGTAGATGTTGATTAAGTTGTGCGTACAAGCTCGCATAACATAACCGAGCGTCACCAGGTTGCAGAAACCTAATTTTGTAACCACCCATCTTTGCTTTGGGTGAGACTTCATCCTGCTCACAGGTTGATGCCGAAAGTGCCAGTGAAGGGGATTTTGTTGGGTATAAAGAAAGAGACTACGCAGACCTCGGGTCAGCGCCATAGAAATAATAAGGGAGAAAGACAACCAACAAATGGTTTTGTTGCCGCGCTAAGAACTGGCGATATGTGATGTTGTTATGTTATGTGAATGTGAAGAAGGAAGCACAACACATGTTCTTGTTTCCTTAAGACTTGTTAAACAAGATTCATGTGGTATCCGAAGAAGACAAATATAAAAAACTGGGTAAGTTAGATAGAACTTGAATTTGCGAAGAAAGAGAATAGAAATCCGCATCTTACCACAGAACAATGGTTGCAGAGGTATATATTTACTGACCTGCATCAAATTTTCTTCACATCTTTTGCTACTAATTTGCATGAGTGGATATCGAGGATAGCAGAATGGAAAAACTGTTTTCGAGGAGGAGAACCTACAATTTGGAATCCAAAGTTGATTCATAGGCTTAAAGGGACTGACAAAAACATTTCAAGAGTAGTAGAATTTTGGTTGGATAGCTTACTGGAAGTCTATGTTACAGAATTTGTTGTGGACACGTTGAAGTCTTACAGCGCAATAGGAGGATATTTATTCCAAGGATTTAGATATAAGTACCTGAAAAACCTCAATTTATCCATTAAAATTCTACTATCTGAAAAAGGAGTCTTAAGAATGCAATTAGATTCCTAGGGTTTGAGTATGTAATGTTTAGTAACACAGATAGTGACACAGACAAACACATTGGTATTTTGAGAAGTGCAAAAATATATAAAGTAAGCACTAGAAATAGGTCTAGTGAAGCCAAACCTCGCACATTCCTAAAAACTAAGTTAGGAAGTGATAGAAACTCATATCAGGTTGAGTCTGATAATGAAACAAAACCTAGATGCATTGGTTATCACCCTACTACTCCAAAGAAACCTATAGTTGACGGAAGAAATATTACTAGTTCGCAGAACACTAGTAGTAGTCACACTGCAGGAGCAAGTACTCAGAACCATTCAAGTAGTGGTATTCCTTCCACGTCTCATAACACTATACCTACTAGAAGAATAATGGAAGACAGCATTAAGATACCTATATTTAAAGGAACCTGTCTAAAAGACCCAAAGAAGCATTGGTTTCTATGTGAAGTTGTATGGAATGTTAATCAATTACAAGATGATGCTATTAAAAAAGAACACCTAGTTACCACATTTAGAGACAGACCTTTAACATGGTTCATGAAGTATTCTGTTGGACAGAACAGATCACTAGTCGATATCAAAAGTGTGTTGATTACAGAATTTAAGAAACCTAATTCAGAATCTCAGTGCAAAACATAGATAAAAGAAATCAAATAGAAACCTAATGAGACTGTGTGGGAGTTTGATCAAAAATTCAAAGCCTTGTTAGATCAAGTTAGATTTGAAATAGCACCACAATAGCATCAATAATGGTTCATAGCCGCGTTTTTTTCCCCACGTTAGATTACCATTGATGCAATAGAAGGTAACATCGCAAACAAAAGCATTAGAAATTGCTATGAAGCTAGAAGCTTCGCCCATAGGAGAAACTAGCACAGGTATGGTATAGATACAGACACAGCTAGAAAATTTGACATTATAGCTACAAGATATGAAGAAAGGAAAAGAGATAAGAGAAGAGGTTTGGTGTACAAAATGTAAAGTAGAAAGACATTCCAAGGAACATTGTCCTGTATTCAGAGACTAAATCACTAGTGGAGCACCGAACCCATTGAATCAACAACAAGGATCATGGTGTGAGATTTGTCGATGTAGAGGACATCGCCCAAAACACTGTTACCTACTTCAAAAGTATGTACAGACACCAAATAATGTGTACTGCACATTCTGTAAGTCATTTGGCCATGATGATACCAACTATAGAGCTTATTATCTCATGATAGAAAGAAAGCATGATGTCTATAGAGTCCAAGGAGAAACACCGCATAATAATGAAAATGTGCAGTATGATCAAGGCGCATATAGAGAATGTGGTGGATACAGAGGAAGAGGACGTAACACTAGCCAAGCACAAGGAAGAGGTCAGATTGTATGTTGTAATTGTGCTCATCCAGGGCATTTAGCAAGATACTGTCAGAACCCTTGCACTACTTGTAAGTACTGTAAGTCATTTGACCATGTCATTGAAGCATGTCCCATTTTGCAAGGAAAAATGCAAGAGAAAAGACCAGAAGGACAGAACCAGAATATACAGATGATTGCAGCTAAGAAGATAAACAAAGATCTCAACATTCATGTTGTGATACGAAGTGGAACCGTGACAAGAGACGAAATGACAAACGAAGATCCGACCTTTGAAGATCACCTAAATAGACCAAAGCCTATTGACGAGCCTTGGGTAAGAAGAGAAACTGGAAAAATGCATGCATTTAACCCCGACCAAGAGAAAAAGGTATTCATGGAAGCAAGAAAAGACTTTCAGAATTTAGAACCTTTGACCACAAGGACTGAGTTGTGAAGTGATCAGATGTTGATACTAGATATGTCAATCTTGTATGATGGATCGCGAACTTCGGCCGAACAAATAAGTCTTATTATGCAGTTCCTATAGAGCTACATAAATTTGTTAGGGCATGGAAACGCCTTAGGATAATTACAGAACCTATTGGGACATTACAAACATCGTAATACAGTGAATGATGCACACAGAGCAGTTCATCATATCAAGAACCATAGAAGGATGGGAAGAGAAATTATGAGGCTAAATGCACAGATCAGAAATTATGAAATGAACCAGGTCATTCTCGACCTAGGCTCAGAGGCGAATGTCCTGACAAAACAAACATGGGAACAAATGGGAATGCCAAAGTTACCTTGGTCTCCTATGTAGTTGAGGTTAGCTAATCAACAAAAGGTTATACCTTTTGGGAGATTATCAAGTGTTCTTGTAGACATTGATGGAGTGCGAAGTAAAGCATACTTCGAGGTTATTGAGATCATAGATGATAGCAATCCTTATCCTGCATTATTGGGGATTGACTGGGAAATTGATAACCTCACAATCATCAATCTCAAGAAAAAACCAATGATATTTGAAGGACCAGATATCAGGGTCATCACACCCTTGGATCCTTCACAAGGACCTAGATATATTGAACCAGTTCGAGAAGAATGCAGAGCTCAAGAACTTGATAATATCTACAAGATGACATTGAATCACGCAAATTACATTAATCCCACAAATGATGGAACATTGAGCTGGAGATGCGACAGTTCTTGCGTATCAGAATCAGACGCAGGAATGGAGAACTGGAAGAGCCGAATGCATGAAGTATCAGCAAGACGGTGTGCAAAGATACCAAAGTCACTATGTTGGATTGGAACGGAGGTAAGTCCAATTCCTACTTATGATAGTTTAGGAAATATCCACGCATTTCTTCATGAATATCTAGTGTCGGTTCCAAGAGAACATAAGTTAGCCTCTCTAGATATAGCATTGCGAGATACACCTACTAGATGGTGGGTTTTGCATAAAGATAACCTAAACACATGGGAAGAATGTAAGCAAATGATGCAAATCAGATTTGCATAGCAAACTTAGATAGTACAAGCAAAATACAATGGACAGACTGATACCAGAGCTCATATAGAGTTTTGCTTGAAAGCCTAGATACATACACCTAAGACAAAATGGGTTCATATGTGTGTGCATACATTGGATCAAATACCAAAGAACTGGTATACAGAAGCAGAACTTGTAGTGTCCCTCCCATCTTACCAAGGCTATGGGGAGAACACTAATGATAATACTAGGCATTGGCCCCATAATTACTAAATAAACATTCTAACAACATAAAGATACATATGCAAATGTATAAATGTAAGACAGCGGAAGTAAATTCAATTACACATCTATCATACATTCAAGATATTCATGATAGCATCGAAGAAATACATTGCAGAGTTAACACAAGAGAGTACTTATCTTATAACAAAGTAGTCCCGAGCAACTGGCTATGCAACTGCAACGTTCCACCCAACCATAAGCCAGCTGTGATCATCAATCTCTCATCACAACTGCCACCCCCGAGCTGGTCATGATTTCTACAAGGAACCAGGGAACAACAGACTCACACATAGCCAAACATACACCAAAATGAGCCAAGCCAATCTACAATTGGGTTTATCGGGTTGCTAGGGAATGGAAGGAAGAATTGCTAAGCTAGTGAGCTCAAGCACAGAGCCATGGATACCTCTACAAGATCTATCTAGCTTGGCACCCACAATGCCTACACACCCCACTCAAGGAAGTATTCCCTTCACCAATGCACAGCCCCTCGGGCCATACCTTCCAATCTAGAGTGTCCAAGGTGTGCATAGAAGAGTATCCAACCCTCTTGATTTTCTTGAGAGGTTATTTTCCCCCACTAGGTTTATCAAGCCAATTCTGTCCACTACCACTCCAAATCTCTTGCTCACAATTTCAAACCAACACAGGGATGCACCCAACAACAAAAACACAGGTGCTGAAAAACGTGGGCAACCAAAAAACGAACTGTTAGATGGGGAATCAACCCTAGGAGAGAAAATTCATTTTCAGAAAACGTTTTATCTGCATTCTAGGGGCAAAAACGACCTCTATAAACTCTCAAAATGTGACTCCCTTTCCCCCAACCACTGTGCAACACAAAAACGAGTTCCCAGGCATGGAAAAATATAGGAAAATGGTAGAAAACGTGAAGGAGACAAACTCAGCTAGCTCAGACTGCGTGAGAGAAAAAACACAATGGGTGAAGAATGGCATTGGGCACCATTTCGTGGGTGTTTTCTTTCCCAAGGAGACAAAATATGATTTCCCAGGTTGATGGCTTGCCCATACACAAAATTGGCTACCATACCTCTTCATTCCCAAGGCATTAACTACCTCAACCAACTCTTGGAAGAATTAAATGATTGGGTGCATAAGCCAAAATGGGTAGTTGAGGGTTTATTCATTGACATTTGGCTTATCACCATTGGCTCAAGGTTTTGAATAATTTCCCTCCCTATTCCTTGTAGAATCATGCCCCCATCTCTTTGTTGCATTGCATAGCTAGTTGTGGGTATTTCATTAAAATTCATATTTACATGATGTCTTAATTTACATTGTGCATGTCCAGCACAAGAACCATAGGCATATATTTTTAATTGCCGATACATAAAATGCTAAATCAATGGTGGGGCCTTGGCCTTGAGCTCCTCACCATGATTAAATAACAATATTTACATTATTTACGATTTAATGCAAAGGGGGTCAAAATGGGGACATTACAGAACTCCACAGAGGTACAACAGATTGGCACATAATGATAACCGACTTTCAATCCACTTTTAATTTTGAGAATGATTTTCTGGGTGTCAATGAGGCTTTACAGATCATTAAAAAGAAGATAATTAATGATACCCCGTTACCTGTCTATAAACAACCAGATTGGGAAATACAGTTAGAGAATGCCCTTGAATGTTATAACTTTACGCTAGACGAAGATGAAGAGGAAGATCCTCGCGATGTGAATATACTTGAGTCTGAAGGGGAAAACGATGTCGAAGGACCTGATTTAGAGATTCCAGACTTGAGTAACCTTATGAAGACCAGAAAGATCAATATCGGTACTAGGAATGAACCAAAATTTGATTCTATTGGGGATTACTGGGATGAAGAAACAGTAGGACAGATTGCATACCTACTGTGCAAATATCAAGATATATTTCCTACCAAGTTTTCTGAAATGAAAGGCATTTTAGGTGAGTTGGGAGTTATGAAAATACCTCTCAATCCTTATGCAAATCCTATTAAGCAAAGACCATATAGATTGAACCCCGGATATGAGGAAAGGGTGAAGGAAGAAATTGATAAAATGCTTGACGTAGGAATTATTGAACCAGTAGAAGAATCATAATGGATAAGTCCCATGGTAATTCAAGACAAGAAATCTAAAGGTCAAATCAGAATCTCTATGGACTTCAGGAAATTGAATGATGCATCTCTACATGACCCATTTCCTACTCCATTCACAAACGAAGTGCTAGATAACGTCGGTGGACAAGAGGCATACTCTTTCACTGATGGATTTTCTGGATATCATTATATCAAAATTGCTACAAAAGACAGACATAAGACCACATTTTCTACTGAATGGGGATCATATCAGTACATTGTTATGCTGTTTGGATTTAAGAATGCACCTTCTATATTTTCAAGAGTTGTTGTAGTTGCATTTAAGGATTATATTCATAAATTATTAGAAGTTTACTTTGACGACTGGATAGTATTCGGACTTTTGAAGAATCATTATGTGAACTTAAGGATGATTTTAGCAAATTGTATAAAATATCATATTTCCTTGAATCTAAAGAAGAGCATCTCCTATGTGCCTTATGGTATTTTATTAGGACACATAGTATGTAAGCAAGGATTGATGGTTGATCCAGCAAAGATCGCAATCATCGTAAATATTCCAGCGCCTAACTCTGTGAAACAGCTACGCACTACATTGGGGCATACAGGATACTATAGAAATTTCATCAAAGGATATGCACGAATTACTGCACCTATGGAGAAATTATTGAAGAAAGAAGCGAAGTACAGCTGGACTGGATATTATCAAAAAGGATTGGACACATTGAAAGAAAAAATGGTTACAGTGCCTATTCTAGTCTTTCCTGACTGGAATAAACCATTTCATGTACATGTAGATGCTTCATCTATAGCACTTGGAATTGTATTAGCTCAACTAGGTGAAGGAGGTATTGATCATCCCATCACATTTTCAAGCAGAAATCTATCTTCAACAGGAAATAATTATACCACGACGGAAAGGGAAGGCTTAGCTATGGTATACACATTGCATAATTTTAGACATTATCTGCTAGGTTCACATTTCTGCATGTTCACTGACCATTCAGCTTTGAAGTACTTGGTCAATAAACTAGTATTAGGGGGGATAATATACAGATGGTTGTTATTATTTCAAGAATATGATTCTGAAATCATTGTGAAAACAGGAAGATTGAGCGCAGGACCTGACCATCTTTCACCCATTGAGTTAGGCGAAGAACCTAGTAATATGGAGGATAGTCTACCAGATGCACAGTTGTTTGCTACACAGATAGAAGATGACTATTTCAAAGATATCATAGAATTTCTGACTACAGGATTAGCGCCTACATAATTTACTATGCAGCAGAAGAAACAATTATTGGTAAGAGCAGTTGACTTTACTCTAATTGCTGGACAATTGTATAAATTAGGACCAGATGAAGTATTGCGAAGATGCGTACTAGAACACGAAATACCTAGTATATTGGTCGAAGCACATTCAGGTGTATCTAGAGGACACTACGCTGGAAGAGATACTGCGCAGAAAATTTTGAGATCAGGACTATGGTGGTCGATGATACACAAAGACTCAAAAGAACACTATCGGAAGTGAGATGTATGCCAAAGAACAGGAAATCCATCTCATCAAGATGAAATGCCATTGATGCCACAATTGACATTGCAATCCTTTGATAAATGGGCTATCGAATTCGTGGGACCTATTAACTCACCAGGAAAGTGAAATAGCTCAAGGTATATCATCACAGCTACAGATTATTTAATGAGATGGGCAAAGGAAAAACCAATGAAGGACTGTAGCGCAGTTACCGCCGCGCAGTTCATTTTTTAGAATATTTTGACAAGGTTTGGATGTCCAAATATTTTAATGAGTGATCAGGGAACCCATTTCCTAAATAGAACTATTGTAGCCTTAATAGAAGAATTTCTTATCTATCACCAGATGAGCCCACCATATCATCCACAAGCTAATGGCACTGTAGAATCCTTTAACAAAGTATTGGAGAATGCATTAACCAAAGTATGCAACACAAACAAGGATGATTGGGATATTAGAGTACCAACAATATTATGGACACATAGAACAACTTGTAAGAAGTTGACAGGTCATACACCTTTCATATTAGAATATGGACAGGAAGTTGTCATGTCCATGGAATACATAGTACCAAGTTTGAGAATAGAAACATTCACAGATGTGGCAGATGATCATACAATGGAAGAAAGACTACTACACTTAGTTGGATTGGAGGAAGATCGCTTCATTGGATTGGAGAAAAGGTATGGCTTGATAGACACATCAAGAATAAAAATTTTCAGGTAGGAGACCTTGTCCTCCTCTATGATAGCAAATTTATGAAGTTTCCTGGAAAATTCAAAATGCATTGGTTAGGACCAATCATTGTTAAGCATGTCACTAGTGGTGGCGCAGATCAGTTAGCCACACTACTTGGAGAAAAATTGAAAGGACTTGTTAACGGGAGTAGACTAAATCCTTACAGGTATTCCAAATATTGGTTAAGCAATGAAACAAGATCTTAAGTGTCAAGTGCAATTTAAATTGGACACTAAAAATAAAGGATAGAGTCTGTACACGGTTTTGGAAAAATGCGAAGTTTTCACAAAATGGAAAGATGTGCTGCGAAGCACACATAATAGCCTGAGTTGCAAAGTAAAAGAAGAGGAATCGCATTGCAAAGTTAAATTTAAGCAAAGGGAAATGTGTAGTGAACCTCGCGATTCACCTAATCGCTAGCGAATTAAAAGAAAACTATTCATTACAGTTTTTTATCAGAAAGTAGTCATTATACAGTACTTTTGGGAACCAGGTGTTTCCACATTTAAGGCATATTTGTTTGTCGAAGATGCATTCAATGAAGGGAAAGGACCAATATCTAAGAAATATTTGGCCAATGGACATATCATTTAATTCTAAGTTAGCCTTTTTTGGCCGCGCCTAAGTTATGTTGCGCCTATAAATAGTAAAGACCTCATACTTACCACTTTTACCGTGAATTTTTAATTTTTACTGCCTATAATTTCTGATTTTTTACCAGTCACGAGCAATCGTTATCTGACATTGTACGTCTGAGCAGTCGACCTTAGATGAAATCTTAAAAAACTTCCAACATTCCGGTTTGGAAGGAGTCATGAAGATGCCCATAAAGCAAGCAGTCCCAGAGCGAGGTGGACCATCTAGAAATTCACTGTGGAATGTGTCACAGTAGAAGTAGAAAGACAAGCAGAATGCTATTGAACAAGAAAAAATGAAGTCCCCAAGTGTTTTGAAGCACTTTCCACTAGAAACACCTCAAGAGAGACCCATCCTGCTTGTTCTGGAGTATATACCTCCAAGGAAACAAGATGCGACAGAGGTGCTTCTCATGAGGAATGCACAGTATGAAGTTCTGTTGCCACCCATGTCAAGTCATGTGCAGATTAAGGAGAATTTGCTTGGAAGAATCCTAGAGTGCAAATTCGCATACCATGACTTGCTTCAAGAAGCAAAGTACCCGCAATTTCAACCAAATCAATACATGTGCAGGAAGCATGATGAAACCACCAAGAAGACAACCGTTCAAGCACAAGACTGGATCGCGTCATTGCAACCATCAGGGTTGTTGAACCTCCTACGCATACCACACTTTGATAGGATCCCAGAGCTCACCATGGTTGTGCGCACATTGATTTCATGCATGCACTAGGGCTACTTGTGGTTAGACCACAAGATATACATCAACATCGATCTCATCTACCGTATCATGCACTTGAGAAAGAGAGGTGTTGATCCAAAAGTTGAGTTCATGGGAAAGAACAAGGACAAAGAGATTGCTAAAAGAATGAAGAGCGAATTTGGTTTGCTCAAAGGAAACCGTGGATACACAACAGCTGGAATTAAGGACCAAGCTACATGGTTCACAGTTCAACTCCTTGCAGGAAAGCTACTAAGGAAGTGCAGACCGGCTCAGGTGTCAGCCTGTTGGCAGGTGGTTAGATGGGTCATTATCGCAACACCGCGAGTGCTGCGATACCATGAAAGATGGAAGGTTGAGCGCAGATGATGATATTTTATGTAATTTTTGGTCAGTTGTACCGCAGTATGCGATGTTTCCTTGCTGCGATTAATGATTTAATGTTATATTTGTTGCGATGATGAATGGTTCTGTTGAATGATGCTATGAATATAAATGATGTCTGAGTTAAATGCATAGATCTATCTCTGAAATGTTGCAATAAGTTAAGTAATTGAGCCACATCATCCTCCTTCATTCGACGGAACCATGTTTCCTCGCCATCTATAACTTCAAACAACATAAACAAGTTTATAATCCATATACAAATGCCAAGGAGGATTGTGCAGATAGCACCATCTCTGCGCCACTTTAGGTTAGTAAGATAATCATATGACCAAGGGAGGGAACCCTTAAAAAAGGAAGCTATGCACATTCCACAACATAATACACATGCCTCTATATGTCAACCCAGGACCACGTTTGCTAATGTTAACAATCCTCCTAATACCAGGAGTGGGAACATACCGTATACTTTTACGTCTGCTCCTACTACTAGTCACACTCATGTAGGAGGTGGGAATATACCTTATACTTATGGTCACTACATGACTGCTCCTGCTACTAGTAATGCTTATGTAGGGGGTGGGAATATACCTTATAATTATACAACCACTCCTACTACCAATAGTACTTATGCGGGAGGTGAGAACATACCTCACAATTATGGTCATTACAACACGGTTCCCGCTACGAGTAGTACTTATATGCCCCATTATTATGGTGATAATCCTTACTATAATATAGTTGATGTTGGTCCTCATTACAACCCACCTCATTACGGTGCTCATAATACCCATATACCTGCTTACTCTCACATGGGTCAGGTTGGAGGAGGGTTATCAACAGTATGGTCATGGTCAATCCTATCCTTCAAGTCCGTATAATCAACCTTTTATGGGAGCTTATAATCAAGCTTTTCAGCCACAACTTCCGTTCCTTTCTTGATTGAATCTTACGGATCTTTCGAAGCTCACAAATGATCCAGTGTGTCACGATCCTAATTGGCCTCCAATCCCTACCAAGCTCCCTTCGGACATTCCCAAGTTCGAGGGGAAAGGTGGTGAGGATCCAGGTGCTCATGTTACGACTTTTCACCTTTGGTGCTCATCAAACTCCTTAAATCACGATTCCATTAGTTTGAGACTATTTCAATGCACCCTCATGGGGGTAGCCGCGAATCGGTATGTCGAGTTGCTTGGGGGCACGTACAGGGGTTTCAATGAGATAGCCTTGGTTTTCCTAGATCATTTCCAACTGCCTGTTCGCTACAATACTGGCACTGAACTCTTCTCTACCTTCTACTAGAATAAGGCCACACACATATCTGATCATGTTCAAGAGTGGCATCTACGGAAGAGGTTAGTGAAAGCCAACATTCCTCTAGAGTTTCTGTTGGAATGGTTTCTCAAGTCTTTGCTTCCATACATTTCAAAGGATGTCTCGATGTCCAGCATTATGACTGAGGAACAAGCTATACTCAAAGTCCAGCAGCTAGATTTACTCTATGCTCAGTCTGGCATTCTTTATGACATTATTCCTGACACACCACGATCATGACATGAGTCGAAGCCAGTTCCTGGACCACATGTCGATGGCATTGTTGGATAGGCAAGTACTCGACCCGTAGATTTGGTTGCTAATCAAATGAAAAATTTGTCACTTGACCATTCTACTCCCGAATAGGTTCACACCTTGTCCACTTCCACCCCATCGTCCGATGTACACGCTATGCAATCAACAAACCCATCGGGTAACCAGCAGCCTAGTGGTAAGAAGAAGGGGAGAAATAATCGCAAAGGTGCAAATAATGGGAACAATGCTAGTAATCATAATACTCCTCGGAAAGAGAACGCCAACCCTCCTCGGGACAGCGAAAATGTTGGTGGGGACCATAAACCTAGGCGTAAAGTGAAATTCCCTAGCAAGCTTTGTGGGGAAGATCACCTTACTCACTTGTGTCCTCGCATTGAAGAAGCATCGAAGCATCTTGCACAAATCCCAGCTGTGTTGAAATATCCCCTCCCACATCATCAGAATATGGCTTTGAATGCTCTCGCTGCTGGTTATGGGACTACTAATACGTGAACGTCTGCTTCTCATACCGGTGGTTTTGGATGCGTGAATATGGTCAAATAAAAGGTTAGTGTTGCTACCCACAAATGGGATTATGATACACCACAACCAAATATGGGGAATGAGCCTCCTCCTCCTCCTGATACCTCTTTACATATCGAGAAGCCCACTACTATGCCGCGAATACCAAAAGGTGTTCTCAAGCACTCTACGCATAATCCCAATGCTCGAGCCGCCCAAAACTACTCTATTGTAGAAGATTTAGGTCAAAATCCATGTGCCATGTCGGCTCTCAAGGTTTTATAGGCGTGTCCTTCTCAAAGGAATGCCCTTTTACGTGCTTTAGGGGTTCAGGATGAGGGAAGTCCTAATATTATCAAGTTTGACACTACTGGCATTCAACCTCGCTTACCTTACCATGTGGCTTTTCAAATCCATGTGGAGTGCCTTCATAATTTCGTCAAAAGAACAGTGGTTGACGAAGGTGCTTCTATGTTAGTGATGTCTCTATCTTGTTGGAAATCTCTTGGCTCTCCTCCCTTATCCAAATCTACGACCATGCTCACTGCATTTGATGGTCGGTCGTTTAAGCTGCATGGGATTCTCCCTTCCCTTGTTTTCCACCTGGGTGGGAAACCTATGCCTATTGAAGTCGAGGTGGTTGATGCACCCATCGACTACAACATTCTCCTAGGTAGGAATTGGATTTATGCTATGAAAGAGATCATGTCCTCTGTATTCAGAATTATTTTCTTTCCCCACGAAGGCAAGATCATGACGATCGATCAGCTAGATTTTGTTAGTCCTTATTCCACAGCATCCACAGGACCTGTGGTCCCCCAAGTTAAAGATTCTCAACCAACAACTGGGAACATGGGTGTAGGGTTGTACCCCTCATTGTTGGGATCTTTTGATTTCCCTGCACCTATTGCTTTTATTGGAACCGTTTTCGACAATGCACCTCCTCCATTGAATAATGTGCCATTCCAGACTTCGTATTTTGATGACCCATGGATCTTACCATCCACGAGTTCCACGTCTGGAGACATTGCACATGTTGGGATGTATATGCCACTGTCTGCTGTTGAGCTTGCATATCAATATATTCAACAAGCCACTGCAGAGCCGGATCCTTCCTCTTCGCAGATAGAGGAGGGAGATCTCGTTATGTTGCCGGTTTGGGCAGCCGACTCATCTTGTTCACATGATTGTCTTGACAGTACTTTACCTTCAGATGAAGCTATTGTTGAGGCCATAAGTGGTAGTGAGAGACCTCGGGAAGACATGCATCATCGATCTTATTTTCTTCCCAACCTTGATCTTATCGAGCAAGAAGATTTTAGGACGACTCTTACCAAAATAGTTGGTCACCCTGTGGCTCCTTGGGATTAACATGGGATTTACGTGGAGGGGAACATGACTAATATTTCCCCTACTATACCGATCAACATTTCTCGAACTCCCGGAAAGGTTGAGAACATTTACATCGGTGACGATTGCTCTCCTCAAGAGGTTGGCATTTACAGCGAGTTGTTTAAGGAACTTCGGGAAGCTTTCGCCTGGTCATATGAGGAGATGCCAGGAATAGACCCTAGCATTGTCGAACACGAGATTAGAACATATCCAAATGCTAAGCCGATTCAACAATGTCTTCGTGCTGTGAACCCTAGAAAGGCAGCAGCGATCAAGGCAGAGGTGGAGAAACTGCTTAAGGAGGGTTTTATCTACCCAGTTCCCCTTACCGAATGGGTGTCAAATCCCGTTCCTGTGGATAAGAAGTAGGGAACTATCCATGTATGCATTGATTTTAGAGATCTGAACCGTGCATGTCCGAAAGACAATTTCCCCACTCCATTCATAGATCATATCTTGGATGCTTGTGCGGGAAGTGAAGTTTTTTCATTTATGGACGGCTTCTCAGGATATAATCAAATTCAGATCAAACTCGAGGACCAACATAAGACTACTTTTATTTGTCCTTGGGGTACGTTTGCATACCGGAAAATGCCCTTCGGCCTTAAAATTGTCGGAGCCACTTTTCAGCCTGCTATGACCTACACCTTTCATGACCTTAAACATATAGTGGAGACATACTTGGATGATCTTGCTAGCCACTCTTGTAAGAGAGTGGACTACCCCAAACACCTCCGTTTAATTCTCTAAAGATGCATATGCTACAAGATTCGGTTAAATCCCAATAAGTGCATCTTGTTTGTGAGAATAGGTCGCCTTCTAGGTTTCATAGTTTCAAAAGAGGGTATCAGAGTTGATCCTCTTAAAGTTGAGGCAATACTTCGGTTGCCTCCTCCATGCAACTTGTTTCAACTTCAGATCCTCCAAGGGAGAGCCAATTTTCTAAGTTGCTTTGTAGTGAATTATGCTAATATTACTAAAGGTTTCGCGTGCTTGTTAAAGAAAGAGACACTGTTTATCTGGGATGATCGAGCCTAGTAGTCTTTCGATGCTCTTAAGAAAGATTTGGTATCATCCCCTCTGTTTAGTCCGCCTGACTTCGCAAGATATTTATACTTTATGTGGCCGCATCTCAAGAGACGATTGGCATGTTCTTAGTTCAGGTTGGTGATGTGCTCATGGAGCATGTGATCTATTACATTAGTCAAAATTTAGTGGATGCTGAATTGAGATACACCCATGTGGAAAAGTTGGCACTTGCAACTGTTCATGTAGTCCAATGTTTACGACACTACATCATGCTTAGGAAAACCACAATCATAGTGCATATCAATCCATTTCGGTTCGTGCTATCATGACATCTTACAGGGGGGAAGTACAATAAATGGATTGTCATTCTTCAAGAATTTGATCTTGATTTTGCTTCGACGAAGTCAATGAAATCCTTGGTTTTGGCTGAGCTCATCTTGGACCTTCCACGACTTGATGAGGATATTGTCCATGAAGATTCCTTTGTGGATGAGCACTTATTTCTTATCTCATCTGAAGACCGTTGGTATGGGGATATTATTATATATCTTCAAAATTTGAAGTTTCCTTCGCATTATTCACGAGACGAGCGACGGCGTGTGAAACATCATGCTAAAGATTATACTATCGTTGGCGACACTTTGTATCGTCGAGGAAGGGATTCTATCCTTTGTCATTTTTTGACTCACGAAGAAGCGGAGCATTTTCTTAATGATTTCCACCTTGGCGTGTGTGGTGGTCACTTATCTGGGCTTGCAACAACCCAAAGCATTATGCGAGCCAGTTACTTTTGGCCTTTGATCTTCAAGGATTGTATGAACGCCATAAAGAGATGTCACCCTTGCCAGGTGTTTTCTCTAAATGTACACTCTCATCCAACACCCCTTCACCCAATCATCACCATTGGTCCCTTCACTAAGTGGGGGGTGGATTTCATGGATTGCAAACCAACTTTGGTTGGGGGGCATCACCATATTATAGTGGACATGGATTATTTATCCAAATGGGTTGAGGCCATGCCTACCGTAAAAGTCGATGGTGCTACAACAGCCCATTTTGTATTCAATCATATTATTACTCGGTTCAGTATTCCTAAAGAGATGGTCACTGACCATGGCAGTCACTTTCAGAACAAGATGATGGAAGATTTGTCACTCAAGCTTGGGTTTCATCAAGAGAACTCCTCCTCGTACTATCCCCAAGCGAATGGTCAAGTTGAAGCAATTAATAAGTCTTTAAAAACCATTCTCCAATGTACCATCCAACAAAGTAAGAGCAACTGGCATACTATGTTATATCCTGCTTTGTGGGCATATCGAACTGCAGTTAAGACTTCCATCGGGTTCTCACTGTTTCAGCTAGTACACGGTGTGGACTCTATTCTATCGATTGAATGTGAAATCCCTTTGCTAAAACTAGCCATAGAGCTCCTCCCTGATCGTCATATATTGAGCAACGTTTGATCCACCTTGAGCAACTTGACGAGCAACGTCGAGATGTTGTCGTGGCTATAGATTCCAATAAACGTTGTGTCAAGGTTCAGTATGATAGGTCTGTCTGTCCCCGGCAATATGCTGAAGGTGACTTGGTCCTCTTGAATGACCAAGCTAAGGAACCAGTGGGGGCATGAAAGTTTAACCCCATGTGGCACGGTCCTTACATTTTGAGGCTTGTCCTGGAAAAAGGAGCCTATGAATAAGAAGATTATGAAGGGAATTCCTTGAAGGAGCCTAGAAATGGGCTCTATCTCAAGCGGTATTACGCCTGAGCTTTTAGCTCGAGCTAGTACCTTTGTATACTATTGTATAGTTGCTTTTGTACATAGTTTAGATTTCTTCGATTTTTCGGGTCTGCTGATTCACTTCCGTTTGGTTGACAGATGTCAGCGGAATCTTCCATATACTTGGGGTTCGTAGATGGTGCTAGCCATCATATGCAGCAGCTCGCTTCTGCTGCGTGGGTTATTTATTCGCCTGACCACCTAGTTGTGTCTTTGGGAGGTGCTTGTCTTATACCTACATCCAATAATTTGGTTGAGTATAGTGTTGTGGTTGAGCTACTTCGGGATGTTATTTCGCATGGTATCCAGCTTTTAGAAGTCCGTCTAGATTCACAACTAGTTGTGTCTCAGTTGAATGGTCAGTGTCATGTGAGGGATCCTAATTTACTACAAATATTCTTAAGGGTAAGACTCTTGGAACTTCATTTTGTTTCCATTACATACATTCATGTTCCGAGAAGTTTTAATCATATATCTGATGCATATGCTAACTATGTCCTAGATTGGCATTTGTCACATTCATAATGAAGCACATAAGTAAACACACATTCGTACATTTGTACATACACATATAGTAGAATCGGAGAACCATATTTTATATATAAATAACATGTCCAAAATGGTAGTGTCACAATACAAAACCGGAGCCCGTAGCTCTCAAAAATATACATATCGATACAAAAAATGGGACTCTGAGATGTCTATGCCCCACGAGGACGCCTAGCTGCCTCGGTAGGATGTGTCTGATAGTAATAATGTACTGCATTGGCTGCACACTACAGTAGTCGCACCTAGGAACTCAGTACTCCCACAACATGACATTGCATGTCCTCTAGCAGTCAAGCTACCTCGATCATCGGTACCCTGTTGGTCATGTGGGACAGGTTGACCCGCACGGTCTCTAGTATGCGCTCTGCTGCAGTGCCAACTACTTCTCCACCCCTGCCCCATCGACGATGTCTTGGGAAACCATCTGGTCTTTGCGGACTAGCATCTGTGAGCAAACAGTAGAATGTTAATAGGTGATACTACCCCCAAAAATATTTTTGCATTTACATTATAATAAAAAATCCCAAAAAACAAATAATACAACAAAACATAAAAAGAGTCACATACCAATGTCTCCAAACGTAGCTCTTGGAGGAAGCGGCATGTCGCGATCACCACGAAAGTCTATCCCTGCATAGGGGTAGTCATCAATGGCTATGACCTGTCGGTCCCACCAGTGAAAGAACTCATCTGTGTAAGGTGATGCTTGTTGGACACCACCTTGTCGTGTTAAGACCTCTTCCCACCGGGTCAAGGTTAGGTCACGGAGACTATAAGGAGGGACTTCAACCCTCGGACTGAGCCCTGGAACCCTCTCAAAGAAGAAGATGCATAGTATACTGTTGTATCCAAAGTTTTTTGCCTCTCCACGCTTGCACTCCATTAACTCGGTCTTCATGGACCCCAGTAACGTTGTGCACCAGTCATATACCATAGGCCGCATGCACTGTGAGGCGTAAAACATCACCGACCTTGAAGCCTGGTGTAGAGCTTTCGAACCTGTAATCCGGATGAGAGTAGCCACAATTATCTTCATGCTCAAACTAACTATGGATCCAATGGGTACCTAACTCCCCACCTTCCGAGTGTTGGGAAGATAGTACCGCTCTATGTAGTCGGGAATGGTGATCCCACTCCCCAAAGTACGAGATCGAAGACTTGCCACTTCCCCTCGCCGGGACAATCCAGGAATGAAATAAATGTCATCTACCTCCAAGGAGAGTATTTGACCATCCAGGTTGAAATTTTGTGTGTCTACGTCCCAATAGCCTATCAAGCGACAGAGCAATTGGTTTTGGGCCCTCAAACCCCCAATGCTCCAAAATTTGAAAATCCCACATGCTTGTAACGCGTTTTGTGCAGGAAAATCATTGCAGACAGCCTCATCCACAAGGTCATGCTCCCTTTCCCTCCATTCTAGAACCATCCTAGAGGAAGAAACACCACAATTTTAGTCATTTTCATTTTAAAAAACAAACTTCACAGTCGTACCCACGGGCTATTTAGAAAACAGAATCGGGTACCCGCAGTTAACGCATGCGTTGACCGCGGGTACCCGGCCCTACCTGTGACCCGTACACTTGTAGCCCGCATACAACGCCATGACCAATGGAGTCACCATTTCTATGTTGGAGAAAACTTCCTATGGCTTGGGGTGGACCACAACAGACAGCCGACTACCATAAATTAACTCAATTCTCAGTGCTATGCTATATAAATGACAATGCTAAGATAATGAAGAATATAACCAACCTCGATCCAAACATTTGATGTAGATCCCCGTTGGAGCTTTCAACTCGTGCACTTGATCCTACAAATTAGTCTTCACGGCCAATATACAACAAGCGCATATAATATATAAACGACATTAACAATATCAATAGAAATGGTCCATGATATTATAAGTAAATGCAACCCAATGTAATATAAACAACATTCACAACATTAATGGATGAGAATATGAGCATTTCTATTAATAAATAACAAGAAGTACAATGTGATACGACCTCTTGCCGGTAACCAATCTGAACCAAGATATGGGTCAATCCACTTGTGCCTCCACCACTTCAATCCTCCATGGAATGGCAAACTCAAACTATGATAGGAGTTTGGAAGGTGAATATAGAGGGTTCACAACTACAAGGATCAATGAGTGTAGACTCAAGATGGGGCAAAAATACACTAGATTTATCTTGCTCTCTCCTCCCCTCCCATCCATATGCCATATGTGCTCAATATATAGTCCTCCCAAAGGTAAGTGAAAGGACAAATCGAGGCGTTTCGGGGAAATTGGAGGGCCAAAGGTCACCCTATGACCGCTTTTTGGGAGTAAAAAGTAATTAACTAGTTATTTTTACCATTTTACATGCTACCCGCAAGCTATAGTGATGCAACTCATGGGTACGCCCACTGTAATGATGTAGCTAGCATACAGGGAAAAAAAATAGGGAAATAATTTATCTGAAGGATATAAAGTGGATCTGAGTCAATGAAATGGATCCTGTAGGCCAAAGAGTGTTGATGCTCACAAGGTGAAAATTTATGTTGTAACAAGAAACACCACAATTTTAGTCTTTTTCATTTAAAAAAACAAACTTCACAGCCGTAACCGCAGGCTATTTAGCAAACAGAAGCGGGTACCCGCGACCCATACACTTGTAGCTCGCGTACAGCGTCGTGACCAAATAGGGCTTCCCCAATAAAACATTTTGACCACTGAAAATGGAAATAAAAACTACTATATGAAAGAGGAGGATGAGATAGCTAACCTTCTCCAGACAGCTCGACGAACGGATGCCCGTAGCTCCTAGAATTAGCAACTGAAATCTAAGGTGAAAACTAACCAAAAACTCCAAATTGGGTAAATAGTGAAAATCAATTGTAAATTGTAATTTTTTATTACTATTTATAGTTTTGGAAACCCACTTGTCTATAGTTTTTGCCGTTTTAAGCTGTTTTGGACTAATGTGATGTCTTGAAGTAGCATTTTGAGTAGATTTCTTCAACAAGAGTTGATTTTTTTACCATTTCGCAACTACGACAGGTATATTTCACACCTGGCATATAGGTTAGATGTCATTTTCACATGCATTATGCATTTGACCTTTCAACCATTTTCATTAACCCTAGGTGCGACCCTGCTTCTTAACCAACATGGAACCTTCACACTGTTATAGAAGTGTCGTTATGTGGCGGTAGGACCTTTCCGAACATGGGTACCCTAGTTAGAACCCTTTTGCATTATGGTGCCCATGCTGGCGTTTTTCCTTAAGATTGGGATTCCTTCGTAGTTACGCCATGACTTTGTGATAAAGACTCATACTCTACTTTGTCTTATGTTGGCCACATCCCATAAGGACTCCCCCCATTTTTTATCAAGTTGTGATTGCATTGCATCATCCTGCTTGTTGCTTGAGTGTTATGAATAAAATAATAATAATAATAAACATCAACATATATATATATATATAATGATAATTAATAATGTCTTTCCGAAAAGGCATGACTATTAGTGAAAGCGTATTCCTCCAAAGTATAAATAATGGGCCCTCAATTGTAATTCATCATCTTATCTTATCAATTTATATATTATTTTACATCTACAGATTTGTGGGTTATTTCAGAAATTATGGGTTCATCCCGAGTTTATTGAGAATATCCAACTACAAAGCCTTTCTAATAGAGAGGCAATGTTATGAATAAAATAATAATAATAATAAACATCAACACATATATATATAATAATAATAATAATAATGATAATTAATAATGTCTTTCCGAAAAGGCATGACTATTAGTGAAAGGGTATTCTGCCAAAGTATAAATAATGGGCCCTCAATTGTAATTCATCATCTTATCTTATCAATTTATATATCATTTTACATCTACGGATTTGTGGGTTATTTCAGAAATTATGGGTTCATCCCGAGTTTATTGAGAATATCCAACTATGGATATTACATTGAGCCTTGTGCTGGTTCCCGCTTACTCAATTGTTAGCCTGGTGCTTGAGCACTTTCCCTGTCAAGCCCCAATTTGATGACTTTTTGACACTGAGGGAACACCCCCTGAGTGTCTACATCCTGCACATGCTTCCTTGCATTGATCATAGGTATGTTCCACTGCTTGGAACTAGTCTGCTCGCTATTTGGAACTCGTTCCCTCAATTGTTGTACTATAATCAATTTTATTCTTTTTCAAGCTTTCCAAATATGAAAAAGACCAAAAGAATCAAATATTCCAAAAAACTGGACAGGAGAATATTTACTTCTTTTTGTTGGAAGCTATCGTGTCGCCTTTGAACAGAGCATCCATTCCACTCCATACATTATGAGTCGGGACTATAGTAGGACCTTAGGAGCTGTACTCGTTTATCAGTTTTTTCTCCACCGATTGGTTAAGCTTTCAGCAACTATGGAGCCCTTTGTTGATGCCTCTTGTATCACACAGTGTCATGTCAAGTCTATGCTTCCTGATTCTATCCATCTTCTCATGCTCTTGTTCAAAGGAAGTCCTGAAACCAGAGTTGGCCACTCCTTAGATCTCTTGACTATTGCATGTCGACCATCCTTCTTGAGTTAGTCCGTTTCATCTGAGTTCTTCCAAATATTTTAGCATAGCTGTTACCTCGTGTTGGTTGATGGGGGATGTCTTAATGCCCTCCTTCTAGTAAGTTTTGTTCCGTCAACTTCAACTCATTTATTCCAAAATTTGAGACTTACAGTTTGGTTGAGCACCTTGAGGCTTGCATCCATTAGTGGTAGGTTCTCTTGCCATCGACAGTTTTGGGAATACATCAATGTCCCCTGATCAATGGATTCATCCGAGTGTTCGACTTCAACACATCTATTCACACTTTGATGATTGTACTCTGTGCTGTGATGCCCATTTTCATTATTGGGGGGTTATCTCGCGTCTGTTAATGGTATACATCATTGACCGGTAATCAAACGATGTCACATCAGGTTCAACCTCAACACCTTTATTCACTTGATGGGAGTTTCACCGTAGATGATTTGAGTAGAAGACCCCAGGCGATAGTGGCATTCAGTATGCTACTTATGATCGTGACTTTACATCTAAGATATCACCTCTCAGACATCAGCAGTTTGTACCTCCAGTTTGCACCAGTTCTTTCCTTTCAGTAGGAGACCATCTCTTATTGTAGATGGTTATGGCTATGATCACCTATGACATGTATTCACTATGTACTGCTTATTCATGGCCATTATATCAGATTGTTGTACTATACTGACATGTATTCAAAGATATTATTGTATTATGACGAGTGAGTTGTTCCTTCCAGTTTTGTCTCCATCACTCCACTTCTTAGATTTATAATGTATTTCGTCCATTGTAGCACCATTCTCTGACCTCACACATTAGGGGGCATTTGTTACAACGTAATTTTCCACCTTGTGAGCATCAGCATTCTTTGGCCTTCAAGATCCATTTTATTGACTCAGATTCACCTTTTGTCCTTCAGAAACACTTTTTCCCTATTTTTCTTCCTGTACGCTTGTTGTACCATTATATCTAGCGTACACACGGGCTAATCCATTATAACCTATGGGTACTAAGTAAAATGGTAAAAATCAAATTTACTTTTTACTCCCAAAAAGAGGTCTTCGGGTGACCTTTGGCCCTCCATTTTCCCCAAAATACCTCGATGTGTCCTTTCACTTACCTTTTGGAAGGCTTTATATTGAGCTCTTATGGCATATGGAAGGGAGGAGAAAGAGAGAGCAAGATAACTGTAGTGGGTTTTTGTCGTGACTTGAGTCTACACTCATTGATCCTTGTTGTTGTGAACTTCTTATGTTCACCTCCCAAACTCTTTTTCATAGTTTGAGTTTTCCATAGTATGGAGGATTGAAGTGGTGGAGGCATAAGTGGAGAGACCCAGTTCTTGGTTCAAATTGGTTGCCGATAAGAGGTTGTATATTGTACTTATTGTTATTCATTAATGGAAATACTCATTTTCTCGTCCAATTGATGTTGTGAATATTGTTAAATTACATTGGGTTATATTTGCTTATGATATCATGGACCATTTCTATTGATTATGCTAATGTCTTTCACATATTATATGCACTTGTATTGTATTGGTTGTTGAGACTAATTTGCAGATTCAAGTTCCCAAGTTGAAAGCTCAACGGGGATCTACATCGAACATCTGGTTGAAGGTCGGTATTTTCTCCATTATCTTAGCATTGTCATTTATATAGCATTACATTGGGAATTGAGTCATTTTCTGGTAGTCAGCTGTCTGTTGTGGTCTGCCCCAAGCCATAGGAAGTTTTCTCCGTAACACACATGTAACCAAAGGCTTCATCTAATCGATTTAGAGGTTTGGATTTATCCACAGCTGAATTTGGTTTGACTTCTCTTCCCATTGTTATCCTATGTAGATATTTATTTCTCAACCACATTTCCATATCATCCTTCCAATCAAAGTAATTGAAAGGACTGAGGATTCTAGGAGAGAGGGGAGCATTCGAATTGCTCATCTTAATTGCTGGAGCAAATGCAAAAGTGAAATTGTTGTTACTGCTGCTGGAACTTCGAATTACCTGCAAAAAACTCTCAAGAATGGAGGTAGAATATACTCTCAAATGGCTTTGATACCATGTGAAAATACTCACAGTAGATCCAAGATATGATGTAAACCTCACAATGAAAGAATTTAGGAAAATAGAAGAAGAATTGAGCAGCAGAACATGGATCCAATTGGAACTCAGATAGGAACAGAATAATCACACATGTTTCATTAATCTGAATAGTAAAACAACAATGATACAATGCACAAGATTCGAATACCAAGGGTGTAATTTGAATTAGCCTGCATGGATATATCAAACTATCAGTGGAGTGTCATCAAAGCACAACTAGGAGTCCTCATCATCATCAGTGGATTCATCAATGCACAAGTATCGGTCAACCAGGTGTCAAACTGAGTCTAACTGAGTGTGGTAGGTGTAACTGGCACATGAAGCACTAATGTAGTGAAAGAGGCTCAGTGGAGGGTGCATGAGGAGCTAACTGGAGTCAAAATAGGCAGTCTAGTCTCACTGGAGGTCCATTGGAGTGATACAGTCAGTTGAGGATTAAATCTAGCCTTAAATCAAGGAAAGATCTAAAGATAACTCAACTAACTGAAGTGCAAATGAGTGGTAGGTGAGAGAGGGAGCCTTTCACAAGTGGTAGGTGAAAGGAGGGCACACTAAGAACTAGGAGGGCTAAAACTGATCAGAAAGAAGCTCCCAGGGCTAGCTAACTGAGGGCTAGGTGCTGGGACAGATGACTGGGATGCATGCAATTGCATGCATGCATGCAAAATCATGACTGCATGCAAAATGCATGCATGACTGAAAATGCAAAAATGGAAAATGTTGTTAGGGCTAGGATGGAGTATAGAAAAATCCCAACAGCCATGTGTATCCACTAGGGAGAGGTGAGGGGGTTTGGGATTGGTTTCCCATGTTGCCACATGTCTAACTGGGAACCCGTCTGAACTCCCTGCTGACATTAATGCAACTGTAGTGGGTGGTTGAGAACCCTGATTGCTGAGGCCACTGGAGTATGGAGCATGCCTGCGATTTCGTATGGTAGGGCATGGCTCTGATCACTTGTATGGGACGACACTCAATCGCCTGGGGGAACTCCCTAAACCTATTTGACTATCCGGGGAAAGGGACATTCATTCATTACTCTCTTACTCACCCACTCACGCACCTACCATTCACGAACCATCGACCCTTGCAGAGAATTTGTTCATGTATTTTTTGTATGCACCAAACCAATCCGGAAAAGGGAAATCGGAGGTTATTCATGCTTCCTGTGTGTTAGAAAAGCTCTGAGAACTGATAGCCGTAACACCCTATGTGTAAACCCCAGTTACAGGGGTGGAGTGGCATTGATAGAAGATGTTGCAAAATGTTATTGGCCGAGCGACCTTGAGGAAACCCCAAGTCTGGTAACGAATCAATTGTTGAACTATGGGAGAGAGTTGGGTTGCTTGATAAACCCAATGAAGGCTACAGTCTCAATGAACTAGTGACTGCACCTTTCTAAGCCCACCCTAGAATAGCATTGGAATGGAAGATGCCTTGAAGGGTTGTGTAACAGTACATTAGGTCTTCCTTGTGTTGGATGTGGTAGGTATTGTGGGTTCCAGGTCAACTGAGTGTTGAGATGCTTGCAGCTCTGTGGGTGAGCTCACTGGCTTAGCAATGCCTTCCTTGTTGTCCCTGAATGCTTGATAACCACTATAGGTTGGCTTAGCATGGGTAGGTGCCATGGAATGCTTGATAAACCCAACTGCAGACTGGTTTAGTAAGAGAATGGAGCCTTGACTGTGAGAGAACCTGTTAGCCCTCCTTAGTGGATACACTGCCCAACTCGGGGGTGATCTCTCAGCTGAAATAGTATAGGCTCAACAAAGATCTAAGGTTGGGTGGAACATTGCTCTCACCTAGCTAGTTGCTTCGGAATTGAAAGATAAGTATTTCTATTATAGCAAATGATGGTATTTCATTGGTTTGTGATGAATACTTGTGTATTATTATGGAACTGTGGAATGTATGTGTCTGAATGGGATTGACATGAATTCATGTACATGCCTAAGTAAGAGGTTGAGTTCACTATTGTATGCATATATTATATTGCATGAGTTTAATGCCTTGTAATTCTTGCATATGATAGATGTGTTGATTAAATCTGTTAATGCATTTTACATGTTATAATGAATGATAGTGTTTCATTATTGAAGATGAATGTTTATGTAACTAACCCTAAGAAGGAGATGTATACTTACACCTGATCCCTGGGAAAGGAAGGGGATCCCTGGAAGTGGTTTCAGAAACCTTCGTGGGTTAGGTGGAAAGGAAGATCTTGGCAGGTTGAAGGTTGGAAGTGTCTAAGTGGAGATATAGCCAAAAATTCAGAGAAGGAAATGAGGAGGTTATATGCCTCACCTGATTAGGGGACTCTACCATTAGATAGAGCTCTCCTAGATATTTCCAACGATACCAAACTTACCCCATTTGGATGCTAGAGGAAGAAGTTATGTCCCTTGGAAGATTTGACGAAGTTGCCCTTACAGAGGCAGGGTTCCGCATGCATGGTTCCGCAATTGCAGGTTGCAGGTTGCAGGATCGCCAAGTTCAAAATTATGCGTTTTGGGACTCCGCAATTGTGGGATGTGGGTTGCGGGATCGTCAAGTGCATGTTTGCGTGTTTGGGGCTTCCGCAATTCTACATCCGCAAATGCGGGTTGCGGATTGTGGGACCCACTGTTGCGGGCTGTGAATTGCGGGATCCACTGTTGCGGAATGAAGATTGCGGGTTTGCAGCTGCGAGTTGCAGATTGCAGATCCAAGCTCTCCCGATTGTGTGTATGGGCACTCAGTCGATGTTTTGGGAGAAAAAAAATGGATCATGGTCTCTAGTGGCCAGGTAGGTCGGTGGGGACATGATAGAGTGGTATCAAATCTTTAGTTACAACACTGGGAGTTGTTTGGGCCGAACCGTGCATGAATTTTGGTCGAGAAATGCACCCATGGCATGATTTTTAAATGAACTTATTTGCTTGATTAATTGTTCAAATGAATACTTCCTTGTTTTAATGGGTATGATAGAGCTTATTTGCATGCTTGTGGTGTCTAATAGAATGTATCTGATATGCACAAAGATAGCAACAGCTGTAAGCTTAATTATATCACAAGGCAACGCACAGAACGGTGTGAGAATGGTTACTCTGAATGATGTGCAGGACCCGTTTGGGCCAAAAGATGATGTACTGGGTGAGAATGTGCAAGAAGCACATACAAAAGCCAAGTCTGATGGAAGAAGGGAGCAATTGATGCCCCCAAACTGGGCTGAGACTATGGTTAGCTTTAATGAGCGCATGATGAAAGCGTAAGAAGAGCAACATCAGCTCAATGCAGCCATTTTGCAGAGTCTTACAGAATTGCAGCAAAGGATTAACAGTGGTTCTAACTTTAGCCATGAAGTCCGAGAAGAAAAGAATGTAGAAAGTCAGTCTAGGGACCGTTCCATGAGAAGAAATCCAAGCCCTAGAAGAGGCTCTGTAGGCAGAAGGCACAGGACACCTTCTCTTAAGTTTTCTTCTAGCAGGTCAGCCGATTCTAAGGGTTCTCAAGGGATCCCAAGATGCACTGCCAGTAAGAGTAAGGGAAGAAAGAGGTGCAGAGGTAATCCACAATGTGAATTTAGGAAGGCAAGATCTCCTACTTTTGATGGTGAAGTAAAGAAGGTCAAGAAGCAGAAGCATGGCTTCTTGGGATAAAGAAGTACTTCCGAATGCATGAATATTCAGAGAATGAAAAGGCTAAGGTTGTGTTGGCCCGATTTTATGACCGAGGCCAACAAAGAAGAGATAGCCCACACAGGTCGCTTACAACAGCTTCCGATGTGTTTGAAATAGTTAACTCTCACAGGAATAAAGGCCCTGCTGCCTTATGAATTTGCTCTCAAAAGAGTGTCTCTCAAACTACATATCTGAATGCCTAAAACTGCAATTGAAATCTTAAGATGAAATTAATCTAATCTATGATGCAACTAAAAAAAAAAATGAAAAATGGAAAATTTAGTAGCTCCTAAACTGTAAACAACAGTTTAGTAGCTCCTAAAATCCTATAGGTGTTGATGTATATGTAACTTCGGAATGTATTTCACATATATGTATATTGTATTCCTATAGAGATGTTATTATTCCTCTATACATAAGTGTCGTCATTTATATTGTAAGTGTCGTAACTTATAATTGATGGGTTATTAGACCACCTTGTTGGGGTCGGCCCTGTATAAGTCATGTGGGTCAAAGGGTTATTAGACCACCCTATTGGGGGTCGGCCATGTGGGTCAAAGGGTTATTAGACCACCCTAGTCGGGGTCGTCCTAGTTAGCATTATGTTAAGTGGTTAAGTTGAGGCCGACCTAGTTGAGTAAAGGTCAAGTTAAGTTAGTGTATAAATAGAGAGTGTGTCTCTCTCATTTTACACATTCTATTCTCTCACTCAGACTTGGGAGAGTGGCGCACTTGTGGAAAAGGAGGCTCTGCTGCTAGGAGAAGACTATCTCTTGTATTCTGGTTGTATCATTGCTCTATCTATCTTTGAGGAAGTTATTGGGGTTTTTCACCTTTATGGTTTTTCCCAAGTAATCTCTGTGTCTCTTATGTGCTTGCATTATTGTGTCCATGATTGATATGCTATAGATTTGTTATACATGTTGTTCTCTCAGTTAATATCCTAGATTAGATTGAAGTAAATTCTGAAAATTTAACATGGTATCAGAGCTAGCCTGAAAGAAGGCATGATATGGCATGTATGACACTTGTTGCACTTACGATGCTAGGGCTTGATATAGCAAAAACCAGTCATCGTAGCACTTTCGCTATAAATCCATTTTGGAGAAGTTTTCAGATCTAAAACTTTTACAATTCGAATATCAGATCCCCATGTACCTTGTGTCCAAAGGAAAACCTCTAATTTGTTGTACTTTGTGATTTATGATCTGTACAATATAGGGTTTCTGCCTCTTCCAGATCTGAGTCAAAATCAGGTGACCTTGGAAAAAAGTTCATAACGTGGGTTAGGAATCTCCCAATGAAATTTCTTAAAAAGTGATAGGTAGTACACAGACTGTACTATCTCAAGAAAAAATTTTAGAGGCCGAAGTTGAACCAGTGACACGTGGAACTCCGTACAAGTTCGCTCTCCTGTATTATCCCATAAACAGGTCACGTTGCGACACTTGGCATAACTCTCTCTCAGAGAATCCAATTGAGGTCAGACCTGTCGGGATGGAAAGATAACAGGTCGGGATATCTCAAGAAAAATTTTCAGATGTCAAAGTTGAACCAGTGACACGTGGCACGCCGTATAAGGTTGCTCTCCTGTATTACCCCATAAACAGGTCACGTTGCGACACTTGGCATAACTCACTCTCAGAGAATCCAATTGAGGTCAGACCTATCGGGATGGAAAGATAACAGGTTGGGCAATCTCAGGAAAAAATTTCAAACCTTTTGGATCGAAAAGTTCATAGTTACACCAGAAACAATCAGGTACATATTTCTGTCAAAACAGAATTATTTTTTAGCACCTTCATTCATGGCTTCCAGAATTTAGGGCTTCGAAGAAAGTTGGAATTTCTCTAATCAGAGACCACGGCTGGATGCTACTCATCAAAATCGAAATTTAGAGACCAAGATCAGATTTTTTGGTGTTAAATTTTCAAAATTTACTTCAATTTGATCTAGGATCTTAACTGAGAGAAAAACAACAAATCTATAGCATATCAATCATGGACACAATAATGCAAGCGTATAAGAAACACAGAGTTTACTTGGGGAAAACCATAAAGGTTAAAAACCCCAATAACTTCCTCAGAGATAGATAGAGCAATAATACAACCAGAATACAAGAGATAGTCTTCTCCTAGCAGCAAAGCCTTCTCCTCCACAAGTGCACCACTCTCCCAAGTGTGAGTGAGAGAATAGATTGTGTAAAATGAGAGAGACACACTCTCTATTTATACACTAACTTGACTTGACCTTTACTCAACTAGGTCGGCCTCAACTTAACCACTTAACATAATGCTGACTGGGCTGACCCCCACTAGGGTGGTCTAATAACCCTTTGACCCACATGGCCGACCCCCAATAGGGTGGTCTAATAACCCTTTGACCCACATGACTTATACAGGGCTGACCCCAACAAGGTGGTCTAATAACCCATCAAGTATAAGTTATGACACTTACAATATAAATGACAACACTTCCATATAGAGGAATAATAACATCTCTATAGGAATACAACCACTTCCGTATAAAGGAATAATAACACCTCTATAGGAATACAATATACATATATGTGAAATACATTCCGAAGTTACATATACATCAACACTCCCTCTTAACTAGGAAGGTATTTCTCAACACAGGGCTTCTAGCACAAGTCATCTTCTTTGGATCATCATCACTGGATAATCGTCATCAAGTCATCATCATCATCACTGCTGCTGCTATCTCAATCAATCTCTGAATCTACTCGTCATAGGAAGTTCTACAGAGCCAGTCCTTTTTCATACTAGATGTAGGCCCACCACCTGCAGGTCTTCATCATCTGTGCGAACGGTCTGATAGAGGTGGCCTCTCAGGACTAATTTTATGTGCAGATGCAATACCAGAAAGAGTATCCCAAGAACATGTATGTGCCTAAGCACGACCGGCAAGATCTCCCAGGACTGATTACATGCATCTCCTCCACAATACCTTTAAAGAGCATCACAGGAACATTTATGTGCCGCAGCATGACCGACAAGATCTCTAAATAGCATCCCAGGACTTATTACGAGCACACAGCTCAACCTCTCGGATCTCCAAGACTGATTACATGTGGATAGACAAAACCTTTAAAGAGAATCCCAGGAACATTTATGTGCCACAGAACGACCGACAAGATTTCTAAAGAGCATCCCAGGACTAATTACGAGCACACAGCTCAATCTCTCGGATCTCCAGGACTGATCACATGTCTTCTTAGTAATAGCTCATCCCATGACTGATTACAAGCACACATCTCAACCTATCGGATATCTAAGAACTGATTACATACTACATAGCAATACCGGAAAGAGTACCCCAGGAACATTTATGTGCCGCAGCATGACCAACAAGATCTCCAAGGACTGATTACATGCTATTTGCACAACCTGCCACATATCATCTCTGACCTCCAAGTATCAACCTGATACTCATGATCCAACAGATCATCATCGCACGAGGCATCATCCTGATGCCCATGATCATACTGATCATCATCACTTGTACCATCCTGATACATATCATCTGGAGCAACATCCTGAAGCTCATCATCATGATCATCCTGATCATACAATGCATCCACCTGATGCATACCAAGTATCTACCTGACAAATATCATCATACATGATACACCTGATCATACAGTGTATCCACCTGATACAAATACAAATACATGATACATATCAACATACATGATCTACCTGATCATACAATGTATCCACCTGATACATATACAGATACATGGTCCAAGCATCCGACATGATGCATATACAAAATACATACAAATGATCCAACCAATCATATCCAGCATCCAACATGATGCGTACATACATCTACATATAAATGATCCAACTGATCATACAAAGCAGAAACTAGAACATCATCCCAATGCTCATCATCCAATGCTTACATCCACAGCCATGTGAAGGATCCTCCTTCCAACATGCTTGGAATGGCTTCAGCAAATGTGTCCATCACTTCTTCCTCGAAGTGTCATCGATCTGAAGAACACCAAGCCTCTCTGTGAAGTACTCAAACTTCACTCTGGCTAGTGGCTTCGTCAGCACATCTGCAATCTACTCGTCCGTCGCAACAAACAGGAGCTTCACCGCTCCTCTCTGTACCATATCCCTGATATAGTGATATTTAATCTCTATGTGTTTCAACCTATCGTGGAACACCAGGTTCTCGGACAGCTTCACACAACTCTGGTTGTCACAAAAGATACCAGTAGCCTCCAATGGGAGATCAAATAACTTAGACAGTAGCTTCCGTAGCCATACTGCCTCACAACTAGCTGAACAGACTGCAATATACTCTACCTTAGCTGTACTCAGTGCTACGCAGGACTGCTTCCTGCTAAACCAAGAGATCACACCTAATCCCATACTAAAGCAGCACCCAGAAGTGCTCTTCTTATCTGCAGCACTACCTGCCCAATCTGAATCAACATAACCCTGCAGGTTAAACTTTTGATTTGCATCATACTTGAGCCCATAATCAACTGTACCCTTCAGGTACCTTAGAATATGCTTTACAGCAACCAGGTGAACACTCCTCGGATCTGTCAGGAACTGGCTCAATGTGTTCACCGCAAAGCAAATATATGATCTCGTGTTCGTTAGGTACATCAAGGACCCAATCATCTAACGATACATAGTGACATCAACCGGTTCAGATGAAGCATCACACAGAAGCTTCAGGTTCGATTCCATAGCCTCGCAGTCCATCATCCCGAACCTCTTCAAGATCTCTACTGCATACTTCCCTTGTCCAAGGAAGATTCCATCTGCACTCTGCCACATCTCCATGCCAAAAACAAATAGTGCATCATCCCCAAGTTCTTTATCTCGAACTCGGCAGCAAGCTTCCGTTGCATGTCGGCAATCAATCTATCTTCACTTGTAATAAACAGGTCATCCATATACAAAAGTAGTATCACTGGATTTCCTTCCTCAACCTTGTAGTAAAGGTTGGAATCCGCTTTACTCTTGGTAAAGCCCAAACTGGATAGAAAGTTGTCTATCCTACCATACCAAGTTCTGCACATATATGACTCCCTGTCATGTGTCTCAAAACCAAGTGGCTTCTCCACATATACTTCTTCTTCAACTACACCATTCAAGAAGGCTGTCTTGAAATCCATCTAGTGTATCTTCCACTTCATCACTGCAGCCAGAGCAAGTACTGATCTGATGGAAGTGTATCTGGCTACAGGAGAAAAAGTCTCTATGCTACCACCTGTAGCATGCTTGATCTTGTAGATCCTCTTGGAAGTCACTACAGAATCCCCTTCAGGTATTGGGACTGCATCCCAAACATCTTCATGATCGACTGGTACTCCTCGATCAGGGCATTCCATTTCTTCATCCCAGATCCTGGGAACTTCAATATCTTCAATAGATAAATTTTGTTGCTTGAAAAAATGTTGTAATTCTTCTTTTGTAGGTGATGGCATACGATCTTTCCTACACAACAAGTTAAATTGCATGATTAGAAAACATCTCATAGTTTTCAAAACAAATTCTTACACATAAAGAAATATGTCATACAGTCATGCAATTATCTTAGCCAATGCTTCAATACAACATTTATCTATATCCCGTAACTTTTTAGATGCCTTCCAATCTCTACCAGAACATTGTTAAGAGTGTGCACAACTCCCAACATGTCAACAAAGAGGTTTCATTCTAGATAAGTAGCAATGGAATGTTGTATAGTGCCATAGGCCACTTACCCATGCATATTAGTAGTATATTGTTCATCAATACAACTATTCTAATATGCATAATACACAACCTAATTCTAGGAACATCAGTATATACATTATTGAACAGTATTATTTAAACAATAAAATATGTAAGTAATGACAATTCAAATACTTATCTTTGTTTGTTTGTTGGGTTGACTCCCTCTCAGTATTTGCTTCTTTTATGCAACTCCATTCTTATGTGGATTGTGAGAAGTGGTCAACTCCCTCTGAATATCTGCATCCTTGTAGAAACTACTGAAGTGTGCTCCTTTTCTTTCTTGTAGGAACAACTGGAGTGTGCTCCCTCTTGATCTTTGCTTCCTGGATTACCTGTCCTTGAACTTACATCTATCCTTAATCACTATGCATGCTTATTAGTATCATCATTGTGTTATCCTTGAGGTCTCATACATAATCACACATTTATTAGTATAATCTTAATACTATCAACACACAATAATCTTAAACATGTATATTCATGATCATTCACAGATAATAAACATTAGTATTCAAGGTTTCAGGGAAGTCTTCTTTTACTCATACATATTCTTATTTGATCATAGGACTCTTCTGGTTAGTCATATCATCAATTATGGTAAGAAACATAATATGCATACAACCATGATTATTCAAACCTATGACTTCATGAATAATCATTATCAACAACACAACAATATAAGATCCTAACACAAGGTAGGATTCTAGCTTGATATAGGAAAAACATACCTGGATTAGCATGCTAGCTAGTTATGTCTAACATACCCGCATAATGTCTTCTGGTTCTCTTGAGTGACTTGTGCTAGTAACCCGCATGTCTCATAAGTTAACCATTGTAGAACCAAGTTATACATACCTCGAAAGTAGATCTTCTATGCGATCCATGACAATGGATGAATCTTTGTCTTCATGTCACCATGAGCATATGTTCTTGAAGTAGAACATGATTTGACTTTCTTGGTGTACCTTTTGTGTTAGCAAACAACATAAACCTCATACAACATCACAATGCATTAGTACAATCATAAGTATCAAAACCTTAATCAATGAATATCTTCTATTAACGTAATACGACAAGTCTAGTAATTAATCAAGATTGTACTGTAATGATATGAAGACAAACATATCATAAACTTAACCATGAACAGAATTCGAAACATACCTGTAAGCCATACCTATCAAGATTGCTTGTAATCTTCTTATGGAAGGCCTTAGCCTCATCTCCTTCTGAAACAGGAACTTCTTCACTTATGCAGGTGACCAATCCATCCTCTTCTAGGATTAACCCAATCCACTTGATTTGCAGGAACTGGATCTAGAGCTGTAATAGGGTTTGCCAGAGAAACCCCAAAAATTCAAACTTTGAATTTCAAACTTCCGAAAGGATAGAAATATGCGCCTTGATGAGCTGATCAAGCTGGTATATTCAGAATTTGAAAATTGCAAAGTTTCACTCCTCAATTTTGCCTTTGAAACTTTTGGATTCACTAGACATGACCTCGAACTAGGGTTTGATGAATCCCACTCTTCTTTCCAATCAAAAAGTTTGATCCAAAGCTCTAAGATTCTATTTTTATGAGGAGCTTCCAGCCATGGTCACAGATTTCAAAAATTCCCATTTTTGCAGAAGCCCTAATTTTTCACTTTTCTGATCAAAGTCCTGAACTAGGGTTTGATCAAGCCCGGCCTTCTGCCCAACCAAAAATTCTGATCTTGGTCTCTAAATTTCGATTTTGATGAGTATCATTCAGCCGTGGTCTCCGATTACAAAAATTCCAACTTTCTCCAAAGCCCTAAATTCCGGAAGCCATGAATGAAGGTGCTCAAAAATAATTCTGATTTGACAGAAATATGTACCTGATTGTTTCTGGTGTAACTTCGAACTTTTTAATCCACAGGGTCTGAAACATTTTCCTGAGATAACCCAACCTGTTTTCTTTCCATCCCGACAGGTCTGACCTCAATTGGATTCTCTGAGAGAGAGTTATTCCAAGTGTCGGAACGTGACCTGTTTAAGGGATAATACAGGAGAGCAAACTTGTACGGAATGCCACGTGTCACTGATTCAACTTCTGCCTTTGAAAATTTTTCTTGAGATAGTATAGTCTGTGTACTATCTGTCACTTTTTACAAAATTTAATTTGGAGCTTCATAGCCTAAGTTATGACCTTTTTCCCAAGGTCAACTGATTTTGACTCAGATCTGGAAGAGGCAGAAACCCTATATTGTACATATCATAAATCACAAAGTACAACGAATTAGATGTTTTCCTTTGGACACAAGGTACATCGGGATCTTATCTTTGACCTGTAAACGTTTCAGATCTGAAAACTTCGCCAAAATGGATTTATAGCGAAAGTTCTACGATGACTGTTTTTTTCTATATCAAGCCCTAACATCGTAAGTGCAACAAGTGTCATACATGCCATATCATGCCTTCTTTCAGGCTAGCTCTGTGATGAACTTTCAATAATTAATTAATAAGAATATGCGAAACAGCAGAAATGACAGAACTCAAAATCACTTTTATATTAATCACGGGCCACTTCGAGGGGGCAACCTCCTTTGAGCAAGCTCAATACAATTAACTTCACGGTGCCTTCAATGACCTCAACACACACTTATATACTAAGTCTATGCCCAATACTATGAGTCAAAACCATGGGACATATAATACTACGAGATGACTTACAAAGCATATGCGTCCAATACTATGGGCTAATATAAACTATGGATCAACAAATACTATGGGATGACTTACAAAGCATATGCGTCCAACAACAATATACTAACATAGTAAAGAGAAGGGTTGACATAGGTTCCTAACATCCCCTCTCCCTTAGAAAAATCTTTGTCCTCAAAGCTTTGGTTGGAGAAATTGCTGCAGAATCTGAAGGAGTGGTTCCCCGGTAGCATCCTTGGGTTTCATTTCAGGCCACTGACGCCTTTGGAGTGTCAAGGAGGATTGCTTGGAAGGCTGTAGATGAAGACGAACCCTGTCAGCTGCGTGGAAAATGCGCTCAGAATGGTGCTGATCGGCTTGTTGTTTCAGGCAAATTTTGGCCATGTGAAGATTGTCCTACAGAATGAGAAGAATCTGAGCATAGTTTCGAAGAACCGAGTCAATTTCCTAAACTGGGGAGCTGCGAAGGATGTATGGAAGAAGAACTGGCGGTGTTTTTCCATAGATTGCTTCATATGGTGTCCTTTGAGATGTGGTATTGTACCACTAGAGCGCTGCTAGGAAATCCATAGAAATAGTTGGCTAAAGCTGTGTAGGGATGGGAAAGGGTTTGAGCAATCCCGAAAGGAGTGCCGTTTCACCCGTGTTGACTTGGAAAGAATCATCGTCAGCCACCATATGTTGAATTGTCATTTTTAGTCTCTGCCAAAAGAAGTTACATTGTTCCCGGTCATACATTTTGCAGAATCCAGAGTGCCTTGTTGATGAAGAAGCTCGGAGTTCATAGAAGAGAGAGCCCTGTTGAACATATGGCAACCAATTTGGAATAAGCAGAGAAAGAGCTATAAGATAAATTGGGTCATCAATTGTGCGAGAAGGAGCATCTTCCACCATATTGTCCTTACCCTTCTTGTAAGTGATCACATAGGGATAACCCATTTCAGGTGTGTTGGGGAGGAGACCCATTGTTCCAGAAAATTTTCCAGACTCTGGAGATCAGTCTTGATGCAAAGATAATTCGCTAATAGGTAGGGCTGCCACTTCTGTACTACATGCAAAATAGCCATCATTTCCTGCTGAGAGGTAGATGTGGCTAAATTCTTACCGGAAAGGGCTCTTGAAGGCAGCAAGTGCATTGGTTCAGCAAGGATACCTGCATATCTATCCAAGGAAGTAGTGGAAACTATTGATGGGTGCATCTGAATGGAATTGAGATGAGCGATGACACCATGTGAATTCTTCTTAAGGATTTTTTCCAGGCGATGTGAACTGATGATGCAGAGAGACCCTGGTTGTAATCCCATAAATTTGTGTTGTGTCCCATTGACTTTAAACTGCATCCAAAGTTCAGCAAAATCCCATAATATCGGGCCAAGTGTGCGTAACCATTTAACACCCAAAACCACATCACATCCGCCTAAGGACAAGGCAAACATGTCAGAGCATAGGTTATAATCTTCCATAGAGATACGCACATTGTGACACTTCCCCTTGCAAGGTAAGGTGCCCCCATTGGCAACCATGACTTCAAATTTGGACCAAGGATGGACAAAACAATCAGCCTGTTTGGCAATCCGAGGGTCAATGAAGTTATGAGTGCTACCAGAATCAATGAGTATCGTAAGAGGGAGCTTCTTGAAGTATCCCCTGACCCACATTGTTTGTGGGGTGGTGACGTCAGTTACAGCATGGAGAGAGATCTCGGGTGGGTCGTCCTGAGATGGGGTGTCAACAGGCGGGTGTTGAATGTCGACCTGATCATCTACTATATCTGTAGCTTCTTCACCAAGTTCTAAGGCAGGCGGAGAATCCACATCCAAGAGATAGAGCTTTTGTTGAACATATCTATGTCCCCGAGTGAATTTCTCATCACAATTATAGCAAAGCGATTTTTCTCGGCGTGCCTGCATTTCTATTTCAGACAAATGCTTGATAGGAATTGGTTGAGGAGAAGGCGTGATGGGAGGTCGTTGGGAACCCATATTTATGAAGGGAACAAAGGTGGGTTTGGAGCATTGTTGAGCTGCGATCTTGTCCTCGGCCAGCTTAGCCAACCCTAGGACTTCCATCATTCTGTTGGGACAAAACATTTTGACCTCTGAGCGGATTTCATCCTTGAGACCACTGATAAAACAACTCCTGTAGAATTCATCAGACAATCCTTCTACGTGATTGGCCAAGTTCTCAAATTCTGTCTGATACTCTCTCACTGTGCCAATTTGGTGAAGTTTAGTGAGTGCTCCTGTGAAATCATCAAAAGCACTAGGACCAAATCGTGGCAAAATGAGTTGGAAAAAATCTGACCAGTTTGGCTTGGGATGAGCTTTGATGTACCATTGAAGGGCTTCTTGTTCCAAATGAAAGGATGCAAGTGCAACTTTCTGGGCATCAGAAGTATTATGCAGACTGAAATATTGTTCTGCTCGATATATCCATCCAGTCGAATCAGTACCATTAAAGCAAGGAAAATCAAGCTTCGACCCACGAAAATTGTTGGAAGAAGAGAACCCGGTGGCTGCAAAAGATTCTGGCTGTCTGGTATTGTTCATGGCTGAATGCTGAATATGGAGGCTGAGAAATTTTTTATCCAGATCTTGGAGTTTGGTTTGGATGGTTGCAAGTGCTTCCTCCATGGTGTGTGCTCCTGCACGGGTGACAACCATAACCAGGTTTTTTTTTTTTTTTGGTGGAATGGGTAGAAAAACACAAACAGAAGCTGGTTTAGTAAAGGGAAATTTGGATTGGGAAACAATCTGATGGGTAATTGGGGTTTGACTAGATTTTGGACACTATCGAAATGACAAGAAAGCAAAAAGGGGTATTTCAGAAGTGGGGTGATAGAATGAGAAAATTTGGCAGAGAGGGACAAAGAAGCAGAATTCAGAAAGGAACTCTGTGGTAAAATTTGAATGTGATTGGGTGAAATCTGAGGAAGTTATGGCAAACCCTAAAAATAGACAAATGTGGGATTTCGAGCTTTAGGAAGGGGAATTGGGGATAGGGTCCTCAAGAATGAAATATGCAGAATGGAATGACAGAGGTTCCTCGAAAATTTCAAGGGAAACAGAGTGAAAACAAGGGAGATATGGAGAAAAACTGAATTTTATAAATTTTTTTTCTTTTTTTCCAGAAATGGATCGGCAACGGCGGCGTGGAAAGGATCTGCAACAGATGGATCTGCAACGGTGTGAAAGGGATCGAAAACGGCTGGATCTAAAATGGCGACTGGATCTGGAACGACTTTAAGAATAGATCTGAAATGGTTGGATCTGGAGCGGAAGTGATCGGCAACAGTTCAACTGAAAATAGATATGGACCCCAGGTATGTACGGCTTCCTAACAATTCAGGTGTTTCACTCGGCCACCAATGTTGTCTGACGGCTTGCGTATTGGGGCAGTACCCCTCAATCCATGGCTCAGGTAAAACTGATAACTGCTTTGCCACAAACGACATCTCTTGGTTTACCTCATGGGTGGGAACTAGTCAATCAGGTAGGGGTCGTTGCCCTTTTCGCTGGCAGGTCCTCTCAATGGGCCAGCTACTTTGGGGTTCCTGTGGTACTCCTCACAATGAGTTTTAAGGATTATTCCCAATTACTTCCCATAGTTAAGAGGATAGGGATTATTCCCAAATCCGAAGCTGCAACAGATGCAAAAAAAAAATTGGCAGAAATTCCACCCAACGAGCCCAAGAAAGTGCTCTGATACCAGATGTGATGAACCTGCAATAATTAATTAATAAGAATATGAGAAACAGCAGAAATGATAGAACTCAGAATCACTTTTATATTGATCATGGGCCACTTCGAGGGGGCAACTTCCTTTGAGCAAGCTCAATACAATTAACTTCACGGTGCCTTCAATGACCTCAACACACACTTATATACTAAGTCTATGCCCAATACTATGAGTCAAAACCATGGGACATATAATACTACAGGACGACTTACAAAGCATATGCATCCAATACTATGGGTCAATACTATGGGCTAATATAAACTACGGATCAACAAATTATACGAGGTGACTTACAAAGCATATGCGTCCAACAACAATATACTAACATAGTAAATAGAAGGGTTGACATAGGTTCCTAACAAGCTCTGATACCATGTTAAATTTTTAGAATTTACTTCAATTTGATCTAGGATCTTAACTGAGAGAACAACATGTACAACAAATCTACAGCATATCAATCATGGACACAATAATGCAAGCACACAAGAGACACAGAGTTTACTTGGGGAAAACCATAAAGGTGAAAAACCCCAATAACTTCCTTAGAGATAGATAGAGCAATGATACAACCAAAATACAAGAGATAGTCTTCTCCTAGCAGTAGAGCCTCCTCCTCCACAAGTGTGCCACTCTCCCAAGTGTGAGTGAGAGAATAGAATGTGTAAAATGAGAGAGATGCACTCTCTATTTATACACTAACTTGACTTGACCTTTACTCAACTAGGTCAACCTCAACTTAACCACTTAACATAATCCTGACTGGGCCGACCCCCCACTAGGGTGGTTTAATAACCCTTTGACCCACATGGCCGACCCGCAATAGGGTGGTCTAATAACCCTTTGACCCACATGACTTATACAGGGCCCGACCGCAACAAGGTGGTCTAATAACCCATCAAGTAGAAGTTACGACACTTACAATATAAATGACGACACTTCCGTATAGAGGAATAATAACATCTCTATAGGAATACAACCACTTCCGTATAGAGGAATAATAACATATTTATAGGAATACAATATACATATATGTGAAATACATTCCGAAGTTACATATACATCAACATTTGGTTGGGCAGAAGGCCGGGCTTGATCAAACCCCAGTTCGGGACTTTGATTGGAAAGATGAAAAATTAGGGCTTCTGCAAAACTTGGAATTTTGGAAATCTGTGAACACAGTTGGAAGCTTCTCAGAAAAATCAAAGCTTAGAGCTTTGAATCAAATCTTTTGGTTGGGTGAAGCTCTGGGAAACTCAAACCCTAATTCAGGGTCCTCCCTAGTGAATCCAGAAATCTAAAAGGCAATTTCGAGGGGTGAAACTTTGCAGTTTTCAAATTCTGAATATACCAACTTGATCAGCTCATCAAGGCACATATTTCTATCCTTTCGGAAGTTTGAAATTCAAAGTTTGAATTTTTGGGGTTTCCTTGACAAACCGTAATCCAGCTCCAGGTCCAATTCTTGCAAATCAAGTGGATTGGGTTAATCCTAGAAGAAGATGGATTGGTCACGTGCATAAGTGAAGTTCTTGTCTTAGAGGGAGATGAGGCTAAGGCCTTCCATAAGAAGATTACAAGCAATCTTGATAGGTATGGCTTACAGGTATGTTTCATGGTTAATTTTATCATATGTTTGTCTTCATATCATTACAATACAATCTTGATTAATTACTAGACTTGTCGTATCACCTTAATAGAAGATATTCATTGATTAAGGTTTTGACACTTATGAATGTACTAATGCATTGTGATGTTATATGAGGTTTATGTTGTCCACTAACATAAAAGGTACACCAAGAAAGACAAATCATGTTCTACTTCAGGAACATATGATCATGGTGACATGAAGACAAAGATTCATCCATTGTCATGGATCACATAGAAGATCTACTTTCGAGGTATGTATAACTTGGTCCTACAATGGTTAATCTATGAGACATGCAGGTTACTAGCACAAGTCACTGAAGAGAACCAGAAGACATTATGCGGGTATGTTAGACATAACTAGCTAGCATGCTAATCCAGGTATGTTTTTCCTATATCAAGCTAGAATCCTACCTTGTGTTAGGATCTTATACTATTGTGTTGTTGATAATGATTATTCATGAAGTCATAGGTTTGAATAATCATGGTTGTATGCATATTATGTTTCTTACCATAATTGATGATATGACTAACCAGAAGAATCATGAAGGTATAGGTTTGAATAATCACGGATTTTATGCATATTATATCTCTTATCTTGATTGATGATTCAACTAACCAGAAGAGTCCTATGATCAAATAAGAATATGTATGAGTAAAAGAAGACTTCCCTGAAACCTTGAATACTAATGTTTATTATCTATGTTTGAAATGATCCTGACTATACATGCTTGAGATTATTGTGTTTTGATAGTATTAAGATTATACTAATAAATGTGTGGTTATGTATCAGACCTCAAGGATAACACAATGATGATACTAATAAGCATGCATAGTGATTAAGGATGGATGTAAGTTCAAGGACAGGTAATCCAGGAAGCAAAGTTCAAGAGGGAACACACCCCAGTTGTTCCTGCAAGAAAGCAAAGGAGCACACTTCAGTAGTTTCTGCAAGGATGTAGATATTCAGAGGAAGTTGACCACTTCTCACAATCCACATTAGAATGGAATTGCAAAGATTCAGAGGGAGTCCACCCAGCAACCAAACAAAGATAAGTATTTGAATTGTCATTTCTTACATAATGTTATTCAATGATGTATATGCTTATGTTCCTAAGAATTAGGATGTGTATTATGCATATTAGAATAGTTGCATTGATGAACAGTATACTACTAATATACATGGGTAAGTGGCCTATGGCACTGTACAACATTCCATTGCTACTTATCTAGAATGAAACCTCTTTGCTAACATGTTAGGAGTTGTGCACACTCTTAACAATGTTCTGGTAGAGATTGGAAGGCATCTAGAAAGTTATGGAATATGGATAAATGTTGTATTGGCTAAGATAATTACCTGACTGTATGACATATTTATTTATGTGTAAGAATTTGTTTTGAAAACTATGAGATGTTTTCTAATCATGCAATTTAACTTGTTGTGTAGGAAAGATCGTATACCATCACCTACAAAAGAAGAACTATAACATTTGTTCAGCAACAAAATTATCTATTGAAGTTATTGAAGTTCCCAGGATATGGGAAGAATGCCATGATCCGTCGATCATGAAGAATAATACTTGGGATGTGGTCCCAAGACCTGAAGGGAAGTTTGTTATGACTTCCATATGGATCTATCAAGATCAATCATGCTACAGATGGCAGCATAGAGAAATATAAAAGTGATGAAGTGGAAGATACACCAGATGAATTTCAAGACAGCCTTCTTGGATGGTGTAGTTGAAGAAGAAGTGTATGTGGAGAAGCCACTTGGTTCTGAGACACATAACAGGGAGTCATATATGTGCAGAACTTGGTATGGTAGGATATACAGCTTTCTATCCAGTTTGGGCTTTACCAAGAGTAAAGCGGATTCCAACCTTTACTACAAGGTTGAGGAAGGCAATCCAATGATACTACTATTGTATGTGGATGACCTGTTTGTAACAGGTGAGGATAGATTGATTGCCGACATGCAACGGAAGCTTGCTGCCAAGTTCGAGATGAAGAACTTGGGGATGATGCACTATTTGTTTTTGGCATGGAGGTGTGGCAGAGTGCAGATGGAATCTTCCTTGGACAAGGGAAGTATGCAGTAGAGATCCTGAAGAGGTTCGGGATGATGGACTGCAAGGCTATGGCCACATCTATGGCATCGAACCTAAAGCTTTTGTGTGATGCTTCATCTGATCCGATCGATGTCATGATGTATCGTCAGATGATTGGGTCCTCTATGTACCTGACGAACACGAGACCAGATATTTGCTTTGCGGTGAACACATTGAGCTAGTTCCTGGCGGATCCGAGAGATGTTCACCTGGTTACTGTAAAGCATATTCTGAGGTACCTGAAGGGTACAGTTGATTATGGGCTCAAGTATGATGTGAATCAAAAGTTTAAACCTACAGGGTTATGTTGATTCAGATTGGGCAGGCAGTGCTACAAATAAGAAGAGCACTTCTGGGTGCTGCTTCAATATGGGATCAAGTGTGATCTCTTGGTTTAGCAGGAAGCAGTCCTGCGTAGCACTGAGTACAGTCGAAGCAGAGCATGTTGCGATGGATGAGAAGGTTGCAGATGTATCGACCAAGCCGTTGGCTAGAGTGCAGTTTGAGTACTTCAGAGAGAGGCTTGGTGCACTTCAGATCGAGGTTCCTTCCAAAGGGAAGTGATGAGTCCGGAAGATGCACATGCACATGAGCTTTTCTGACATGGTTGATGTATTCTCCCTTGGTCGTGATGTAATTGCTAAGCCATTTTTTCACATGGTGGTAGATGTGTTCTCCCATGGTGAAAAAGTAAGGGCTGGAGCCTTCCCCGAATGGTGGTAGATGCGTTCTCCCATGTCGGTGGTGTAAGTGTTGGATGATGTGCATCTGGGTTGTGCTTCGCGGACGATGAGATGATCTGAAGAGGACGATGCTATGATCAAGAGGATCATGGATGATGAGCATCAGGACGATGCTCCAGTTATTACTCTGTATATGTATATGCATCATGTTGGATGCTTGTTATTATCAGTTGGATCATTGCATCATATTGGATGCTTGTTATGATCAACTGGATTGTTTATGTATATATGCATCATGTTGGATACTGGATATGATCAGTTGGATCATTTGTAATGTATTTTGTATATGCATCCTGTTGGATGCTTGGACCATGTATCTGTATATGTATCAGGTGGATACATTGTATGATCAGGTAGATCATGTATGTTGATATGTATCAGGTATGATCAGGTGGATCATGTATTTGTATTTGTATCAGGTGGATACATTGTATGATCAGGTGGATCATGTATAATGATATGTATCAGGTAGATACTTGGTATGCATCAGGTAGATGCATTATATGATCAGGATGATCATGGATGACGAGCTTCAGGATGTTGCTCCAGATGACATGCAACAGGATGTTGCAGTGATGATGATCAGGATGATGTATGGTGAGTATCAGGTTGATACTTTGTCGCCGTGAATCAGGTTGTGCAGATGAGCATATAATTTGGCCCTGGGATATCTGGCAAATGCTCTTTCGAGGTTTTGCTCTGGAAGGACATATAATTTGGCCCTGAGAGATTTGCAGATAGTCTTGCAAGGTTTTGCCTATGGCATATAATTTGGCCCTAGGATATCTGGCAGATGCTCTTTCGAGGTTTTGTCCTATGGCATATAATCTGTCCCTGGGAGATCCGATAGGTTGGGCTGTGTGCCCATAATAAGTCCTTGGATGCTCTTGCAAGGTTTTGCCATGACCACATATAATCTGTCCCTGAGAGATCCTATAGGTAGAGTTGTGTGCTCGTAACAGCCTAGGATGCTCTTACAAGGTTTTGTGGTGACCACATATAATCTGTCCCTAGGAGAACCTATAGGTAGAGCTGTGTGCTCGTAACGGCCTGGGATGCTCTTGCAAGGTATTGTGGTGAGGTCACATATAATATGGCCCTGGGAGATCCTATAGGTAGAGCTGTGTGCTCGTAACAACCTGGGATTCTCTTGCAAGGTTTTGTGACGCATGTAATAAGTCCTGAGGATTCCACAGTATGGCCAGTGATGACGAAGACCTGCAAGTGGTGGGCCTACATCCAGTATAAAAAATGACTGGCTTTGTAGAACTTCCTATGACGAGTATATTCAGAGATTGATTGGGATAGCAGCAAAAGTGACGATGATGATGACTCGACGATGATTATCCAGTGACGAAGATCCAGAGAAGATGACTTGTGCTAGAAGACCTGTGTCGAGAAATACCTTCCTAGTTAAGAGGGAGTGTTGATGTATATGTAACTTCGGAATGTATTTCACATATATGTATATTGTAATCCTATAGAGATGTTATTATTCCTCTATACGGAAGTGTCGTCATTTATATTGTAAGTGTTGTAACTTATACTTGATGGGTTATTAGACCACCTTGTTGGGGTCGGCCCTGTATAAGTCATGTTGGTCAAAGGGTTATTAGACCACCCTATGGGGGTCGGCCATGTGGGTCAAAGGGTTATTAGACCACCCTAGTGGGGGTCGGCCCAGTCAGCATTATGTTAAGTGGTTAAGTTGAGGCCGACCTAGTTGAGTAAAGGTCAAGTCAAGTTAGTGTATAAATAGAGAGTGTGTCTCTCTCATTTTACACATTTTATTCTCTCACTCACACTTGGGAGAGTGGCGCACTTGTAGAAGAGGAGGCTCTGCTGCTAGGAGAAGACTATCTCTTGTATTCTGGTTGTATCATTGCTCTATCTATCTCTAAGGAAGTTATTGGGGTTTTTCACCTTTATGGTTTTCCCCAAGTAAACTCTGTGTCTCTTGTGTGCTTGCATTATTGTGTCCATGATTGATATGCTGTAGATTTGTTGTACATGTTGTTCTCTCAGTTAAGATCCTAGATCAGATTGAAGTAAATTCTGAAAATTTAACAATAGGTTCAACTACAAAATAAAATCGAAAACTCTAATTAATTTATTCTATCCTAACTAAAATCGAAAACTCTAATTAATTTATTTAAAACAAAGTTTAAATAAACAATTAAACATTTAAAGCACAACAATATCATAAGATTAACAATAACCTTTTACATATTGTTTACACATCAAATTTGCAGTCATCTAGCATGATCAATTGAGTAAAGAATGTTGATTTATAAAAGAGCATAAGATCTCTCAGCAAACTTCTATTCAACTGTAAAAATAAAATCTTACAGATCTCAATCAAACACAAAGACGATTTCAATGTCACTAATCTCTGGTATCAAATTATGCATGGGTAGAAACAACACAAGGCTTTCATCGATATCCAGAAATAGTAGCAGAGAAGATTACTGATTCTTCTTCTGGAATAAACATTACAGAAAATTGAATATCCTAGAGTTCCCAGGTAAAGACCTTCAAAACTGCAGAGCTCTCTCCCCTTTGGCAGCATCTCCCCTTCTATCTGCAAATATAAATATTTACAAACAGAAACAGAATTGAGAATTACAAAGTCCTCTCTACTCTGCTGAGAAACCCCACCCCCTTCATGCAATTGAATTTCTGCAGTTTATATAGGCCAATATGACCAACGTTTGCTTGTTGTTTGCTAACTGAGTGATCCGATATCTTTTCTCAAAATACGGATGTAATCTGGTGTATCAACTTTCCATACGAGAATATAGCATCTTCAACTTTTCTTTCACCATCTCTTCTACTTTTTATGCAGGCTGGCGATACAGTCTCCTTGGTCTTAGTGAATTATTCTGCTGAATTTTGCGGTAACTTTCTGATAATCGAGTCAATTTGTTTGTACAACAAATACTCGAAAATATAATATGCCTCCTTGATCTGATATCATTCTCTACGCAGCACGCTGGCAACATCCTTTAATGCATTGGCAGTTCTTCCTATTTGTCTAAGAATGTGTGGCAGTGTCCATTTAACATGGCAATCTCTACATGAGTACTCTTCATTAAATACAATGTATCAAATGAAATATTTGTGAAGATAAAATATCAATATATGAGCAATAATTCGCTGCATGATTTAAGCAATACGTTGGCTAACAGCTTTAACAAAAGACAGGTCATCATGCCCATGATCTCAGTGCAGAACCACATTGTTTTTAATTAATAGAGCCAAGCTTCCGCATCACCAATGGTTGCGTTGTAACTTTCTGTCTACTTCCATGTAAAATTTTCTGCATATTTAAAAAAAACAATAGTTAACAACGAAACAATCAAATATCTCACGAAAGGACCGTTCGGTTAATATGCATGTTTACACATAACCCTTCTTTTTAATTTTATTTCCTTTTTTCGTTTTGTTTGACCAACCAAAATGAACTATGTATTCAAATGTAAGTTTACAAATAGGTTGGAAAAAGTTATTGGAAATCTACTTTTTTATTTTAATATCCAATGATAATGTGTTAGCTAACGTGGAAGCCAAGCGACGTTCTCTCTTTAATTTCACTAGATCATTCTTTGGTTTGTTGCCAGATAATGGAAAGGTGATTACATACTTATTAATGTTTTTCAAATATCCTTCACAATACTTTATAACCAAAAGCACAACTTTTAAACAATTATTAATGCCATATAAAGGTAAGCAAAGAAATAGCATAAATGATTTGTGCATATGTAAGTAAAAATCAAATTCATTTAAAAGGAAAAATGATTGGATTAAAAACCCTTATGTTTATCAACTTTAATAAAATATGGGTATAAATAAAGTTGAAAGTCCTTTATTGAAAACATAGAACTTACATATGTTTATAATATATGTCTTCACTTTTGTCTATGATAAAAGTTTTCAAATATGTGTGTGTAGTTAATAAAGTAGTGAAGTGTAGATCTACCATCAAACTTAAGCAATTAAAGTAATTGATTTTAACTTGCCAAAAATGCCCATGTATTTATTTGTGCATTGAAAATCAAAAAGGAAAGCAAGAGTGTTGAAATATCATTCCAACCCAAATTAAGCAATTGGCATGATGCAACCAAATCAGTTAAGTTTGAATAAGAGTATGCAAACATTGTTGATCACCAAGAAATCCAAAAGACCAATAAAACATAAACCAATGGAATCATCAAAACCTCATCGCATGAAAACCAAGCCAAAATAACAAGCAGTGCAAAGAATGAATGATCAAGAAAAGAAATCCATGAAACCAAACAAGGGAAAATGGAAAGCAAACCAAAGGCAAGTATTTGCAAAAATTCTAATAGGGGCCACTTTATTTACAAAAATCAAGGGGAGTTGTTGGGGTGCCAACAGGTTTCTATCTACAACCTTAGTGGAAGAGCCTCTATTTGGTGGGATCACCTCATGCAAGTGAAAGGAATCAGTGAAGAAAGAGTCAGTTGGGGTAGATTCCAAAGATACTTCCAGGAGAAGTACCTATCAGCTAGGTATTATGATATCAAAAGAAAAGAGTTCAATGAACTCAGACTAGGATAGAACACTATGGACGAGCATGTTCATAATTTTCTAGAGTTGCTGAGGTATTTGGACTACATCAAGGATGAAAGAGTGAAGATTCAAATCTTCCTTGGTAGTCTACCACAGAGCTACAGATATAGGATAGAGTTTGTAAATCCACCAAGCTTGGATGAAGCCATCAGGATGGCAGAACATTGCTATGAGCAAAATAAAGGTAAAGCAGAAGCACAGCCAGTGTGGAAAGGTAAACCCAAGGGAAGGTTGGATCAGAAGAAAGGTGAGTCTAAACCACCATTCAGAGATCAGCCTAGGATATTTCCACAAGGCCAGCAAGTAAGAAGAGAATTCAAGCCAGCTGTAGTAACGAACAGAACATCAAAAGGGCCACTTTAATGTTGGGGTTGTGGGGAGAACCACATGCTCAGAGATTGCCCAACTGCAAAGAAGAACCCTAGGAGCTTGCACAATGTTAGAGGAGCAGCGACAGTAGGGGATATGGCAAGAGAAAGGCCTAGGATTTATGCAACACTGGATGATCATCAAGTAGACCATCAATCAGCAGTGGTGGATGTTGCAAGTAAGATTGTTGAGCAATCTATTTCTGTTTTGATTGACCCAGGGTCTACTCATAGTTATGTATATCCCAAGATAGTTGGAAGTTGTTCTCTTGGTCAGATAAGACATGGGAAGGCTTGGCTAGTTCAATTGGCCACCGGGTACCAAGAGAATGGTAAGTGAAGGAGTGAAGGAGTGTCCTATAGAATTGAATAGACTCCTCACACATGCTGAATTAAATATCTTGCCATTGGGATCATACGATGCCCTAATTGGCATGGATTGGTTGGAAAGGCACAGATCCAAGATGGATTGTTATGAGAAAGCATTGGAATGCCTTGATGATGAAGGCCAACCAAGGTTAGCTAAAGGGATTCCAAAGCATGTTTCAGTAAGGCAGGTTTCAACTCTACAATTAAGGAAGTTTTATAAAAAGGGTTTTCAATTATATGTGGTGCATATGTAGAATTAAGTGGAGGATAATGGACCCAGGATAGAATACTTCCATATATTGAAAGAGTTTCAGGATTTGTTTCCAGATGAAGTTCCAGGATTTCCACCTAAGAGAGACATTGACTTTTCCATTAATCTTGTTCCAGGAGTAGCACCCATATCCAAAGATCCTTATAGAATGAGCACACCAAAATTGGTAGAGTTGAAGATGCAGCTGCAGGAGTTAATGGACAAAGAATATATCAGACCGAGTGTATCCCCATGGGGTGCACCAGTGTTGTTTGTTAAGAAGAAGGATGGACATTGAGGCTATGTATTGATTACAGGAAGCTCAATAAAGTGACAGTTAAGAACAAGTATCCCTTGCCAAGGATTGATGACTTGTTTGATCAAATGAAGGAAGATAGAGTGTTTTCAAAGATTGACTTAAGGTCTGGGTACCATCAAGTGAGGATTAAGGAAGGAGACATTCATAAGACAGCCTTCAGGACTAGGTATGGTCATTATGAATTTACAGTAGTGCCATTTGGTCTTACCAATGCACCTAATACCTTCATGTGTCTCATGAACAGTATCTTTAGCAAGTACTTGGATAGGTTTATAATTGTGTTCATGGATGGAATTCTTGTGTACTCCAGGAATGAAGAAGACGCGATGAGCCTTTGAGAATGGTATTGGAATTCCTTAGGGAGCACCAGCTATATGCTAAGCTGAGTAAATGTAACCTCTATCAGGAGAAGGTGCAGTATTTGGATCATATTATATCAGCAGAAGGCATTGCAGTAGATCCAGAGAAGATTGAGGCCATCATGGATTGTTCCACTCCAAGGAATGCAGTAGATGTTAGATCTTTTATGGGCCTTGCTAGTTACTATAGAAGGTTCATTGAAGGATTCTCCAAGATAACCCATCCAATTACTTCATTTCAGAGGAAGAATATCAAGTTTGTATGGTCTGAAAGGTGTGAGAAAATCTTTTAGCAGTTAAAGGAATTGCTTACTAGCACACCTGTTTTGAGGATTGCAAATCCAAGTAAAGATTTTGTGGTATGCATTGATGCTTGCATTGAGGGACTCAGTGGAGTGCTAATGCAAGAAGGTTTTGTAATTTGTTATGAATCAAGAAAGCTAAAAGAGCATGAAAGGAACTATGCCACCCATGACTTAGAGCTAGCAGCCATAATTCACGCTCTCAAGAGATGGAGGCATTATCTTTTGGGAAGGAGATTTGAGCTCAGAACTGATCATATGATTTTGAGATACTTGTTTGACCAGCCAAATCTGAATGCAAGGAAAACTAGATGGATGGAGTTTATTTGTGAGTTTGATTTGGAGATTAAGCATGTCAAAGGTAAAGAGAACAAGGTTGTTGATGCACTCAACAGGAAATTTCATATTGCAGCAATAAGTAGATGTGGATCAGACTTGAAGGCAAGAATTTTAGAGGCCCAAGATAGTGATGAAGCCTATCTACAGATTAAAGAGAAATTGTGGCAGAATGTTATAGAGGAGAAGTATGCAAGATATCATCTGGGTGAGGGTGATGTCCTCATTTATCAGAACACCAAACTGTACATTCCAAATAGTGCATATTTGAAGAAGTTGGTGATGGATGAGATACATCAGAAGCCATACTCAGGACACCCAAGATATTAGAAGACTATAACAACAACAATAAAGCAGTACTTTTGGCACGGTATGAAGAGAGACATAGCTGAGTACATTGCTAAATGTCAGAAGTGTCAACAGGTCAAGGCAGAGAACCAACATCCAACAGGATTGTTGCGGCCATTGCCCATCCCAGAATGGAAGTGGGAAGTGATTTCTATGGATTTCATAACAGGATTGCTTATGATAGTGAAGAAGCATGATTCAATCATGGTGGTGGTGGACAAGCTATCAAAGGTAGCTCATTTCATTCTAGTCAAGTCCACCCACAAGGCTAATGACATTGCAGGTATCTTCATGAGAGAGATCTTCAAATTGCACGGATTGCCCAAGGCAATAGTTTCAGATCGTGACACGAAGTTCACATCCAATTTTTGGAAAGGATTGTTCCAAGAGTTGGGAACTCAGTTGAATTTTAGCAGAGCCTATCATCCTCGGACAGATGGTCAGACTGAGAGAGTGAAATAGATCCTTGAATACATGTTAAGGATGTATGTGATGGATAACCCATCCAAGTGAGAAGACTATTTACACTTAGTGGAATTTGCTTACAATAATGGGTATCAAGCATCGTTGAAGATGAGTCCTTTTGAAGTGTTATATGTTAGAGGATGCAAAACTCCAATAAGTTGGGATAGCCCATTGAACAGAGTAGGGCTTGGACCAAAAATGATTGAGGAGATGGAGCAAGAGATCGTGAAGATCAAGCAGAATTTGAAGGCAGCATAGGATATGCAGAAGAGTTATGCATATCTGAAGAGAATGCATAAGGAATTTCAGATTGGGGATCATGTCTACTTGAGAGTGAGACCCAGGAAGAGTTCCATGAAATTGGGAAGTTGTGCCAAGTTGGAACCAAGATATTGTGGGCCATTTGAAGTCCTTGATAGGATAGGGCCAGTTGTATATAGAATTGCATTGCCTGCTAACATGAAAACTCATAATGTTTTCCATGCATCTTTGCTTAAGAAATATGTACATGAACCTAATCATATCATTGATTGGAATGTGATACAGGTGGAACCAGAGGGGGAGTTCCAAGTGGATCCTACATGCATCCTCGACAGGAAGGTTACCTTGCTCCGGAACCGGTCCATAGGGCAGGTAAAGGTGCAATGGGGGCACCTTAGTCCAGAAGAGGCCACGTGGGAGCTAGAGGATGCCATGAAAGAGGCATTCCCATTTTTGTTCAGTTTTGAGAACACTGAGGACAATGTTATTTTAAGGGAGAGGGAGTTGCAATACCCCATTTTGCCCTTGATGTATTTGGCTTTGATGTAAATACTGTGTATATACAGTATGTGTATTTTCCCTAGTGTCAAGCTCAAGGCCAAGGCCCCACTAGTGGATGTTTAAGTTTATTTCTTAGGCAAGTATTTGGACAGTTTGATTATTCATGGGTTGATTAAGCCATGAAGAAATGTAAATGATGTAATTATTATTGAATGAATAAAATAACCAAGAAGATGGCTAAGGAGGCAACTAATGAGAAGGGGCCATGTGTATCCACTAGGGAGAGGTGAGGGGGTTTGGGATTGGTTTTCCATATTTCCACATGTCTAACTGGGAGCCCGTTTGAACTCCCTGCTGACATTAATGCAACTGCAGTGGGTGGTTGACAACGCCGATTGCTGAGGCTGCTGGAGTATGGAGCATGGATGCAATTTCATATGGCAGGGCATGGCTCTGATCACTTGTCTGGGACGACACTCAATCTCCTGGGGGAACTCGCTGAACCTGTTTGACTATCTGGGAAAAGGGACATTCATTCATTACTCACTTACTCACCCACTCATGCATTTACCATTCACGAGCCATCGACCCTCGTAGAGAATTCATTCATGTATTTTCTGTATGCACCAAACCAATCCGGAAAAGGAAAATCGGAGGTTATTCATGCTTCCTGTGTGTTACAAAAGGTCTGAGAATTGATAGCCATAACACCCTATGTGTAAACCCCAGTTACAGCAGTGGAGTGGCATTGATAGAAGATGTTGTAGAATGCTATTGGCCGAGCGGCTGTGAGGAAACCCAAATCCTAGTAACAAATCAGTTGTTGAACTGTGGGAGAGAGTTGGGTTGCTTGATAAACCCAGTGAAGGCTATAGTCTCAATGAACTAGTGACTAGACCTTTCTATGCCCATCCTGGAATAGGAATGGAAGGGAAGATGCCTTCCTTGTGGGTATGTGGTAGGTATTGTGGGTTCCAGGTCAACTAATTGTTGAGGTGCCTACAGCTCTGTGGGTGAGCTCACTGGCTTAGCAACGCCTTCCTTGTTGTCCTTGAATGCTTGATAACCACTGTAGGTTGGCTTAGCATGGGTAGGTGCCCTGGAATGCTTAATAAACCCAACTACAGACTAGTTTAGTAAGAGAATGGAGCCTTGACTGTGAGAGAACCTGTTAGCCCTCCTTAGTGGATCCACTTCCCAGCTCAGGGGTGATATCTCAGCTAAAATTGTATAGGATGAACATAGATCTAAGGTTGGGTGGAACATTGCTCTCACTTAGCCAGTTGCTTCAGAATTGAAAGATAAGTATTTTTGTTATAGAAAATGATGGTATTTCATTAGTTTGTGATGAATGCTTGTGTATTATTATGGAACCGTGGAATGTATGTGTATGAATGGGATTGACATGAAGTCTTGTACAGGCCTGAGTAAGAGGTTGATTTCACTATTGTATGCATATCTTATATTGCATGAGTAATTCTTGCATATGATAGATGTGTTGATTAAATATGTTAATGCATTTTACATGTTATAATGAATGATAGTGTTTCATTATTGAAGATGAATGTTTATTTAACTAACCCTGTGAAGGAGATGTATACTTACACCTAATCCCTGGGAAAGGAAGGGAATCCATGGAAGTGGTTTCAGAAACCTCTGTGGGTCAGATGGAAAGGAAGATCTTGGCAGGTTGAAGGTTGGAAGTGTCTAAGTGGGGATATAGACAGAAATTCAAAGAAGGAAATGAGGAGGTTATATTCCTCACCTAATCAGGGGACTCTACCATTGGATAGAGATCTCCCAGAGCTTTCCAATGGTATTAACTTTGCCCCATTTGGATGTTGGAGGAAGAATTTATGTCCCTTGGAAGATTTGATGAAGTTGCCCTTACAGAGGCAGGGTTCCACACACATGGTTCGCAATTGCGGGTTGCGGGATCGCCAAGTTCAAAATTATGTGTTTTGGGACTCCGCAATTGCGGGATGTAGGTTGCAGGATCGTCAAGTGCATGTTTGTGTGTTTGGGGCTTCCACAATTCCACATCGGGAATTACGGGTTGCGGATTGTGGGATGCGGATTATGGGACCCACTGTTGCGGGATGCGGATTGCGGGATCCGCTATTGTGGAATGAAGCTTGCGGGTTCGCTGTTGCAGGTTGCGTATTGCATATCCGATCTCTCCCAATTGTGTGTATGGGCACTCAGTTGATTTTTTGGTAGAAAAAAATGGATCATGGTCTCCAATGGCCAGGTAGGTCGGTGGGGACGTGACACTCTGCGACGTGGCACCACTCTCCGTAGCCGACGCCCTTTTTGGGAAACCTTACCTCTAGGATAGACATGGAAGTTATCAATCACGACCTTTGAAGGTGATTTTTAGAATCTAAAATCGATGGTTCAGCATACCAGAGTCAACCCACACCAACGGTTGCACTGATATCTACCAAAAAGACAAAGAATCTCATCAATCATGCTCAGAAGTTCGCATTAATCATGATCAAGGTGCAACATTCTAAGAATACTATAGCAACGAGTCGAGTCATCGACCAATGCAGCTCCTAATAGAAGAAGCAAATCGATCATATTCTTGATGAGTACTAGAACCTCTTTCAAGCTCTCGACGGAGTACCTCAACATTGTCAGGTAAAACACTCCATTGAACTTGTTCCTGGTTCTTCTTTTCCTAACGCATATGTTTACAGAAGATCCATTCTTGAAAATGAAGAGATTCGCAGACAAATCCAAGAATTAATTGACAAAGGTCATATATGCCCCAATTCCTCTCCTTCTGGAAATCTATTCGTCCTAGTTCCAAAGAAAGACGAGACTTGGCGCATGTGCATAGACTACAAAGCTTTCAACAAAATTTCTGTAAAGAATCGCTACCCTATGCCATGGATAGACGAGCTTATCGACTGTTTGAAAGGTGCTAAATTCTTTACTTAGATCGACCTCAAGTCGGGATACCACCATATTCCAATCGAGCCCTCAGATGTGTGGAAAACTGCTTTCATGACCAGGGAATGATTGTTTGAATGGTTAGTCATGCCTTTTGGCTTAACCAATGCACCTACAACATTCATACGACATATGGATAACATTCTTCTACCTTTCATCGTCAAATGGGTCAGTGTCTATCTCGACAATATATTGATTTTCAGTCGATCATGAGAAGAACATGTCGGACATCTTCAGCAAGTCCTCGACACTCTCCAACAACATCGACTCTATCTGAACATGGAAAAGTGCTCTTTTTCAATGACCAGCATCAAATATTTGGGGTATGTAATTGATTCTACAGGAATTCACGTCGATCCAGACAAAGTACAGATCCTCAAATATTGGCCCATTCCTAGGAGCATTCAAGAAATGAGAAGTTTTCTTGGGTTGGCAAATTTCTATCGACGAATCATACTTGGCTTCAGTCACATAGCCTGGCCCTTGAATCAGTTGACGAAGGGAAATGGGAAAACTATCTTCCAATGGACAACAACACATCAAGCAGCTTTTGAATAGCTCAAACACAGGCTCTGCACTGCACCAGTACTTGTGTTACCTGATTTGCATCAGCCCTTTGAGATTGAGACGGATGCATCGGACTATGCCTTGGGCGCAGTGATCACTCAGTCTGGTCACCCAGTCGCTTTTCATTCCAAGAATTTTAATGACACAGTAAGAAGATACTCGACGTACAAAAAAGAACTGTACGCCATTGTGCAAGCTCTCAAGCAATGGAGGCATTACATCCTTGGCAAGGAAATGGTCATTCTCACTAATCACAAGCCTCTACAGTTCGCTTCGACACAATCAAAGTTGTAGACAAACTAACAACTCAAGTGGATTAATTAACTACGGCAATTCCAGTTGGTGATTAAGTATTAGAAAGGTAAAGCTAACGTCGGCGTTGATTGCCTCAGTCAACCACCCATTACTCTCCTTTTGACAGTGATGAGTATGCAGGGATACGACACGACCACTTGGCCATAGTTGTATGAGGACGACAGCAACTTCTCAGCAGTCTACCGATAGTTACAGACTAACAAGTCATCAAAATCTGACTACTTCCTCATAGACACCTTGCTATACAAGTTTGGACAGCTTTGTGTACCAACTGGTGAGCACCAACAGCAGCTCATTTGGGACGCGCACTACAGCAAGACTGCAGGACACTTTGGAGTAGCAAAGACAGTTGCTATTATGCAAAAGTATTTCTTTTGGCTCCTTTTGTCCACAATTAGATGCAATGGGTTGCTTTGGACCCATATCTGTGTATCGAACAGGCGTTCTTGTTCCTCCTGGTCAACGATATTCAAGGATGTTGGAGTGGTCGATGTCAAAAGGGTCGTTGCGTCTGGATCAGATTCTTCCACTGTCTTGTCAAACACGTTGGAGGTTGACACTTTTGTCAAAAAATGTCTTATGAGATTTACATTCAGATGTATCATGCCAAGATGAGTGGTGGTAATCACACCATTTTCCGGTCGGCAGTTGTTTGCTATGTTCCCTTTTGTGAAAAGGCTTCTTACCATGGTTTGGCTTTGGTAGTGTCAGCTGGGAAGATTTCAACTTGTTGAAATCGGCTGGTGTCTTCTTGTCAGGTGATCGTCCTGATGTCAGATTTGTTGCGAAGTGTGCTTTCCCTTTTTTCTTGGTTTCCAGTTTGTTGGTGTAGTGGAATGCATCCACAAGCGTATTGACAATCAGAAATTCCATCTCCTGTTGGATGTACTGGGACAATCCACTAATGTACTTCAAAACAAGCAATTTCTCTTCTTCTTGCATGCCAAGTCTAGCCATGAGTCAATAGAAATTGTCAGTGTAACTCTGTACTGATTGGTATTTCCATTGCCTTAGCTTCTTCCACTTCTTATACTGTTGCTCAAGGTATTTAGGCAGGTAAAATTCCTTCCAAATATGTTCGACAAATTTATCCCATGTGTCGATGGGGTCTATGCTTTTCTCCATCTTTGTCGAGAGGGTCTCCCACCAGCAGTGCACAGATGTTGACATCTTTAAGGATGCAATGGTGACTTTTTCAGCTTCGGAGAGTTGATTTACAGCGTAATAGGATTCCAATTATTGCACCCAATTGTCGATGAATTCTGCGTCAATATTACCTTCAAGATTTGATATGTCCAAATTCATTTGCACTTTGAAGGGGCTGATTTTATTGGAGTGAGTTCTCGTCGAGGATCCTCTGGATATCGAAGTGAATTGCAAGAGAATCTCGTTGAACTGGGTGAACATTTTAGTTTGTTGTCGAGACAGAGCTTGCTCAATAAGTTGTGTTGTCTCATTGGCTACATGTCTATCGTCTGTTTCTTCTGTCATTTCTGGAGATAGCGTCAGCTTGGATTGCTAAGATTGCGAGTGAATTTGAACCGGCATAAGTCAGGTAATTTCAAGAGAAGTGTATATGCAGAACTTAAGCACGAACAAAGCTAAGTGCTCTGATACCAATGATCTGGGTCGTGTCCAGGAAGCATGAGGGGGAAAACAGTTCGACTGAATGAGTCAACTTTGTTATTGTGGAAGCTTAAGAAATAGAATGAGCAAAAGCAAGATTACGCAACACAGATAAACACGAATACGTACAGACAATATGCAGGAATGCGAACTGTTCTTCTATTATTTGCAAACAGAAAAAAGATCGATGTATGCTACAATATTATACATTCTTATATAGAATTCTGAGATGCTTGGGTGCCTTCCCGTTACATTCAGTTACAAAGAAGAAGTTAGAATGTTTCAACAGTTCAACCGTTACAGTCAACTGGAAGACAGAGAGACAATCTGTCGAAGTTCAACAGTCATTGGTCACATGTTGACGCTATATGTCGATGTCGCGAACTCTGAAGTTGCTAAACATGTCGAAGGTGTGGAATGTGTCGTAGTATGTTGAATATGAGATTCGTCAGAGTTGTGTCGAAATAGGAACCTATCGAAGTCATGTCGAGTCGAAACTTGTTGAAGTTGTATCAACATCTAGAACTTGTCGCAGTCGATGTTAGCATTCAACAATAATGCCAACTGCGATGTGGATCAAATAGTGGTTTCTATAGTTTATAGACAGATGATTGGTTCGTTGATGTATTTGATGAATACCAAGATAGATATATGCTTTGTTAAAATTCAATATGCTAAGACAGAAAATAGCAGCATTACATTCCATTTCACAATAATAGCATATACAGGATCACTGAAGAAACAACAAGCATAGCATAAACACAAGAGACAGAGATTTATCCTGGGAAACCCTCATGGGGTAGAAAACCCAGCAAAGCTTCCTCAATATAGATGACCAGCAATATACAAAGATGCAAACCCTGAGCATAAGCTCCTTCTCCTCCATAGCAGAACTCTCCTCCACAAATGCGCCTTTCTCAAGTGAGTGAGTGTGTGTAATGAGGAACACACCTCCTCTATTTATACACTACTCTGATATGTATTTTACACAAGTACACGTAGGCTCGTATTTAACCAATAGGTTAAATACCCCACTACAACTAACTAGGCCGACCCCTCTAGGGTGGTCTAATAACCCTTTGACCCACATAACACATATAGGGCCGACCCCTACTAGGGAAGTCTAATAACCCGAGTTACCACATTCCGACGGAGGAATAAACATCTCCGGATATACAATAAGATCTTCACGGAGGAATGAAACATCTCCGAAATAATAAAGTACAAATATAAATTCTTTGAAGTTACAATATCTCAACACTCCCCCTTAACGAGAAGGATATTATAACAACATCTGCACGAACAAGGAGTCATCAACATCATACATGATACATCTATAAATCATTGGAAGCTTTCTTCAATTTGTCTTCATCAGTAACTCAAACAGTTACTGGTACATCAATGTCAACATCAACATCAACATCACGATCAGCAGTATCATCATCACACGATCAGCAGCATCGTTATCACACGATCAGCAGCATCGTCATCACACGATCAGCAGCATCGTCATCACACGATCAACAGCATCGTCATCACACGATCAGCAGCATCGTCATCACACGATCAGCAGCATCGTCATCACACAATCAGCAGCATCGTCATCACACCATCAGCAGCATCGTCATCACACGATCAGCAGCATCGTCATCACACGATCAGCAGCATCGTCATCACACGATCAGCAGCATCGTCATCACACGATCAGCAGCATCGTCATCACACGATCAGCAGCATTGTCATCACACAATCAGCAGCATCGTCATCACACGATCAGCAGCATCATCATCACACAATCAGCAGCATCGTCATCACACGATCAGCAGCATACTTGATCCTTCCTTTCGGAATTACTGGATCAATCTCATCATAATCATATTTAAGACTATCCTTCCTTTCGGAATTACTGGATTTACTGTCTAAGGATGATTAGTCCAACTACAATCATATTTAAGACTATCCCTCCTGGATTTGCTGTCTAAGGATGATTAGTCCAACTACAATCATATTTAAGACTATCCCTCCTGGATTTGTTGTCTAAGGATGATTAGTCCAACTACAATCATATTTAAGACTATCCCTACTGGATTTGCTGTCTAAGGATGATTAGTCCAACTACAATCATATTTAAGACTATCCCTCCTGGATTTGCTGTCTAAGGATGATTAGTCCAACCACAATTCATTTAGGACTATCCTTCCTTTCGGAATTACTGGATTTACTGTCCAAGGATGATTTAATCCACTCAATTCATTTAGGACTATCCTTCCTTTCGGAATTACTGGATTTACTGTCCAAGGATGATTTAATCCACTCAATTCATTTAGGACTATCCTTCCTTTCGGAATTACTGGATTTACTGTCCAAGGATGATTTAATCCACTCAATTCATTTAGGACTATCCTTCCTTTCGGAATTACTGGATTTACTGTCCAAGGATGATTTAATCCACTCAATTCATTTAGGACTATCCTTCCTTTCGGAATTACTGGATTTACTGTCCAAGGATGATTTAATCCACTGATTTCATTCTCGAAGACCTCACGTCTACGGCTCTCTTTAGGACTGACAGTCCAGGGATGATCCAATCCCCTCAAGTCCATCAAGGACTTCATTCTCGGAGACCTCACGTCTACGGCTCTCTTCAGGACTGACAGTCCAGGGATGATCCAATCCCCTCAAGTCCATCAAGGACTTCATTCTCGGAGACCTTACGTCTACGGCTCTCTTTAGGACTGAAAGTCCAGGGATGATCCAATCCCCTCAACTGTCCGCTAAGGACTTCATTCTCGGAGACCTCACGTCTACGGCTCTCTTTAGGACTGAAGGTCCAGGGATGATCCAATCCCCTCAACTGTCCACTAAGGACTTCATTCTCGGAGACCTTACGTCTACGGTTCTCTTTAGGACTGAAAGTCCAGGGATGATCCAATCCCCTCAACTGTCCACTAAGGACTTCATTCTCGGAGACCTTACGTCTACGGTTCTCTTTAGGACTGAAAGTCCAGGGATGATCCAATCCCCTCAACTGTCCACTAAGGACTTCATTCTTGGAGACTTTACGTCTACGGTTCTCTTTAGGACTGAAAGTCCAGGGATGATCCAATCCCCTTCTGTATTCTCATCTATACAAGAGCAGTTATCACATTAGCATGTATTCTCACCAATACATCAAAACATGTATACATTACACCAAAACATGTATACATCACAACTAGCATGTATTCTTACTAATACATCAAAACATGTATACATCACATCTAGCATGTATTCTTACTAATACATCTAACATCAAAACATGTATACATCACAACTAGCATGTATTCTTACTAATACATCAAAACATGTATACATCACATCTAGCATGTATTCTTACTAATACATCTAACATCAAAACATGTATACATTACAACTAGCATGTATTCTTACTAATACATCAAAACATGTATACATCACATCTAGCATGTATTCTTACTAATACATCTAACATCAAAACATGTATACATCACAACTAGCATGTATTCTTACTAATACATCAAAACATGTATACATCACATCTAGCATGTATTCTTACTAATACATCTAACATCAAAACATGTATACATCACAACTAGCATGTATTCTTACTAATACATCAAAACATGTATACATCTAGCATGTATTCTCACCAATACATCTATCATCAAAAGCATGTATAAGTAAAACTAAGTATTCTAAGTAAGAGAGTCCTAAATCTAAATATTTCTAAGTAACTGGGTGTAGAGAACAGGTTACCTCATCAACGACCTTGTTGTTTGATGAGACAATCTCATCAGTAGTGACTATACTACTCCCCCTTTCGAGGAGGGTCCTTTTGAACTACACCAAGCTTGTCTCGGAAGTATTCAAACTTCACTCGAGACAGAGGTTTGTTTGGTAACTTCTTCACTTGACGTAGAGGCTTGGTTAGTACAACGGTAACCTGTTACAAATTCAAACTTTTAGAGTTCCTTTCTGTGTCATACTGATACAACTCTAAATATCACATAGGATCTCAGTTGGTTCTATCTCTAAGTCAAACAATCCTAAATCCAAACTTCTTCACAACTATCAGAGCAAGCAGCCATATATTCCGCTTGTGCTGAGAGTCACACTAGACTGCTTCCAGCTAAACCACGAGATCATGGCTAAACCCAGACAATAACATCCTCTCAATGTGTTCTTCTTGTCTGAAACACTTCCTGCCCAAACAGAATCTGAATAGCCATCTGAAGTCATGATCTTCAAGATAGCCTAGATCAAATTCTATCGTGTCCTTTATGTGCCTCATCACATGCTTTGCAACTATCAGGTAGACATATCTAGTTTCCACTAGATACTAACTCAAGGTGTTCATAACAAAGCATATATCTAACCTAGTATATGTTAGATATATCAAAGACCCAATAATTCGACTGTACAGAGTTATATCCACTAACTTTGATGAGTTATCCCCTAACAGCTTCAAGCTGGAATCCATAAGAGTGGCCATTCCAACCCCTCAAGTCATATTTCTCATCATACTTTCCCTGGTTGAGAAATGTTCCTTCTGAGCCTTGCCATACTTCCAGACCTAGGAAGTAAAGCATTAATTTGAGATCTTTCATTTTTCATTTCTGCATTGAATGAACTTCTGCATATCTATCTGTGCCATCTCTCCTTAGATGGGTCTACTGATATGAGCCTCAATATCATTCGAACTCTGTAGTGAGTTCCTTCTTGCATCCATGTCATATGTGTATCATATTCAACCTTGTAGCAAAGGTTGAGATCCACATCACTCATGGTGATTATTTATTATCGATCCTAGTTACCTATACAGAACCTGATTCATACTTCTTCTTTAATTACACCATACTTGGAGCAAACATCTTGTTGTGATTCTCTTCCCCTTTCTAAGAGAAACTTCTAGCCATGAGCCTTCTATATTTTGTTTGATTTGTAAATCTTCTTGTTTGAACATCCACCACTTGTACGGTGTCCATCATTCTTCATGACCTTTCCTACAAATCAAAATTAAGTACATGATTAGTAATACTTCATAATCATCAAAAGATAACCTATTATGCATACAGATATCATTTACATAGTGATGCAACTATTTTGACCAATACTTTGGCACAACACTTTCCCATATCCTGTATGCATACAGTGGCTATCTAGATGCCTTCCATCTCTACCAGAACATACTATCGAGAGTGTGCACAACTCTCAGCATGTCAGCAAAGAGGTTTCATTCTAAGCAAAAATGGAATGTTTGTCCAACTTACCAAACATATGCACATTAGTTGTATACTGTTCAATACTCTATGAATGTTTACACTCAGCATTATATATTCTAGGAATACAAATATGCATGCAGGCAATATCATTACTATTTCAAATAGCAACTCAAATACTTATCTTTTATGTTTGTGTGGCTGCCTCCCGCTTGATCTTCTGTATGTCTTTTGAACTTCTATTCATTCTGTACCACTGTGCATGCTCAAGAGTCATCCTCATGATCTCATACACAAACATACACTTATTAGTATATTCTAAATGCTATCAAAACATTATAGTACTAAATAATCTTGAAAACGTATAGTCATGATTATAGTTAATAAACATTAGTATTCAAGATTTCAGGGAAGTCTTCTTTTACTCATGCATATCATTGATAAGAGATATAATATACATAATCCCTTTGATTACTAACTTTATGAATGAGCATGACCAATCATTCCAAGTATACTTATATAAGGGATCCTAACACAAGGTAAGATTCATGGGAAACATACCTGGATTAGCATACCTACTTGGTTATGTACAACATACCTAAACAACCTCTTCAATGATTTAGAGATCCTGAGCTAGAACCTGCATGTCTCATAGGTTAAGCATAATATAACAAAGTCATACATACCTCGTAAGTAGAACAAAGATTATGGATGAGTCTTTGTCTTCATGTTTTCATGGTCATGAAGCCTGATTTGTCTTTTGTGATGTACCTGTATCTTGTTAGCAGACAACCTCAACCTCACACAACACCATAATGCATTAGTACAATCATAAGTGTCAACACCCTAACCAATGAATATCTTCTATCATGCATTCATAATTTTGTTAAGGTGATACAACAAATCTAAAATCAAGATTGTACTAACTGTAATAATCATGAAGACAAACATACCATAAACTTAATCATGAACAAATCTCAAAACATACCTCGATGAGTCATACCTGTCGAGATCGCTTGTAATCTCCTTATGTAAAGCCTTAGCCTCATCTCCCTCTGAAACATGAACTCCTTCACTTATGTAGGTGACCAATCCATCTTCTTCTAGGATTAACCTTATCCACTTGATTTGCAAGAACTGAACCTGGAGCTGGATATGGGTTTGTCAGAGAAACCCCAAAAATTCAAACTTTGAATTTCAGACTTCCGAAAGGATAGAAATATGCGCCTTGATGAGCTGATCAAACTGATATATTTAGAATTTGAAAACTGCAAAGTTTTACTCCTCAATTTTGCCTTTGAAACTTTCGGATTCACTGGACGTGACCCTGAACTGGGGTTTGATGAAGCCCACTCTTTTGCCCCATCAAAAAGTTTGAACCAAAGCTCTAAGCTTCTATTTTTCTGAGGAGCTTCCAGCCGTGGTCACAGATTTCAAAAATTCCCATTTTTACAGAAGCCCTAATTTTCCACTTTTCTGATCAAAGTCCCGAACTAGGGTTTAATCAAGCCCGGCCTTCTGCCCAACCAAAAATTCTGATCTTGGTCTCTAAATTTCTATTTTGATGAGTACATCCAGCCGTGGTCTCCGATTACAAAAATTCCAACTTTCTTCAAAGCCCTAAATTTCGGAAGCCATGAATGAAGGTACTAAAAAATAATTCTGTTTTGACAGAAATATGTACCTGATTGTTTCTGGTGTAACTCCGAAATTTTTGATCCACAGGGTCTGAAAAAGTTTTCTGAGATAGCCTGACCTGATAGCTTTCCATCCTGACAGGTCTGACCTCAATTGGATGTTCTGAGAGAGAGTTATGCCAAATGTCGCAACGTGACCTGTTTTGGGAAAAACAGGAGAGCGAACTTGTACGGCATGCCACGTGTCACTGTTTGACCTTCGGCCTCTGAAAAAGTTTTCTGAGATATCTCGGCCTGTTATCTTTCCATCCTGATAGGTCTGACCTCAATTGGATTCTCTGAGAGATAGTTATGCCAAGTGTCGCAACGTGACCTGTTTATGGGATAATACAGGAGAGCGAACTTGTACGGCGTGCCACGTGTCACTGGTTCAACTTCGGCCTCTGAAAAAGTTTTCTGAGATAGTAAAGTCTGTGTACTACCTGTCACTTTTCACGAAATTTCATTTGGAGCTTCCTAGCCCAAGTTATGACCTTTTTCCCAAGGTCACCTGATTTTGACTCAGATCTGGAAGAGGCAGAAACCCTATATTGTACAGATCATAAATCACAAAGTACAACGAATTAGAGGTTGTACTTTGGCACAAGGTACCTGGAGATCTTAGCTTCGTCCTGTAACAATTTCAGATCCGAAAACTTCGCCAAAATGGATTTATAGCGAAAGTGCTACGATGACTGGTTTTTGCTATGTAAAACCCTAACCTTCAAATTGTCGTAAGTAAAGCAAGTGTCTTTAGTGCCATACCTTGTCTTCCTTCAGGTTAGCTCTGATACCATGTTAAAATTCAATATGCTAAGACAGAAAATAGCAGCATTACATTCCATTTCACAATAATAGCATATACAGGATCACTGAAGAAACAACAAGCATAGCATAAACACAAGAGACAGAGATTTATCCTGGGAAACCCTCATGGGGTAGAAAACCCAGCAAAGCTTCCTCAATATAGATGACCAGCAATATACAAAGATGCAAACCCTGAGCATAAGCTCCTTCTCCTCCATAGCAGAACTCTCCTCCACAAATGCGCCTTTCTCAAGTGAGTGAGTGTGTGTAATGAGGAACACACCTCCTCTATTTATACACTACTCTGATATGTATTTTAAACAAGTACACGTAGGCTCGTATTTAACCAATAGGTTAAATACCCCACTACAACTAACTGGGCCGACCCCTCTAGGGTGGTCTAATAACCCTTTGACCCACATAACACATACAGGGCCGACCCCTACTAGGGAAGTCTAATAACCCGAGTTACCACATTCCGACGGAGGAATAAACATCTCCGGATATACAATAAGATCTTCACGGAGGAATGAAACATCTCCGGAATAATAAAGTACAAATATAATATTCTTTGAAGTTACAATATCTCAACATGCTTTGCTATGAACACCCTAAGTCAGTATCTAGTTGATCCTAGACATGTTCACTTGGTAGATGCAAAGCATGTGATGAGGTACCTAAAAGGTACGATAGACTTTGGTCTATACTATGTTGGAGATCATGACTATAGATTGTATGGTTATACAGATGCAAATTGGGTTGGAAGTGTCTCAGGCAGGATGAGAAACTCAGGTGGATGTTATTGTCTAGGATCCGCCATTATATCATGGTTTAGCAGGAAGCAGTCCAGTATATCTGTGAGCACAGCTAAAGCAGAGTATATAGCAGCTTGTTATGCTAGTTGTGATGCCATATGGCTTCGGAAGTTGATGTTAGGTCTGTTTGACCTGGAGTTGGATACCACACTAATTCTATGTGATAGCCAGAGTTTTATAAAGATGATGGAGAACCCAGTGCTCCATGACAGGTCAAAGCACATAGAAGTCTGGTGTTTCTAAATACGGGATATGGTACAGAAGGGAGCTATAAAGCTCCAGTATGTGAGCACTAATGAGCAAGTTGTTGATGTGTTGACTAAGCCTCTGTCTCGAGTGAAGTTTGAGTACTTCTGTGACAAGCTTGTTGTGGTTCGAACAGACCTTCCTCGAAAGGGGGAGCAGTGTTGATGCTAATGATGATGTTGCAGTGGGATTGTATCATCCCTAGACACATGTCCTAAAGAGATCCGTATACTCTTGTCTCCAAGAAATATGTTGATGATGATGTTGCAGTAGGATTGTATCATCCCTGGACACATGTCCTAAAAGGATCTGTAGACTCTTGTCTCCGAGAAAGATGTTGATGATGATGTTGCAGTAGGATTGTATCATCCCTAGACACATGTCCTAAAATGATCCATACACTCTTGTCTCCAAGAAAGATGTTGATGATGATGTTGCAGTAGGATTGTATCATCCCTGGACACATGTCCTAAAAGGATCTGTAGACTCTTGTCTCTGAAAATGTGATGATGATGATGTTGTGTTGGTAAATCCTATGATTCATTCTAGGTCACATCCAGTATGAAATAGGACTGGCTCTGTGGTGGTAAATCCTATGATTTATTATAGGTCACATCTAGTATGAAATAGGGCTGGCTCTGTGGTGGTAAATCCTATGATTTATTCTAGGTCGCATCCAGTATGAAATAGAACTGGCTCTGTGGTGGTAAATCCTATGATTCATTCTAGGTCACATCCAATATGAAATAGGATTGGCTATGTGGTGTTAAATCCTATGATTCATTCTAGGTCACATCCAATATGAAATAGGATTGGCTCTGTGGTGGTAAATCCTATGATTTATTCTAGGTTGCATCTAGTATGGAATAGGACTGGCTCTGTGGTGTTAAATCCTATGATTTATTCTAGGTCGCATCCAGTATGAAATAGGACTAGATCTTTGGTGGTAAATCCTATGATTTATTCTAGGTCGCATCCAGTATGAAATAGGAATGGATTTGTGGTGGTAAATCCTACGATTTATTCTAGGTCGCATCCAGTATGAAATAGGACTGGATTTATGATGGTAAATCCTATGATTTATTCTAGGTCACATCCAATATCAAAAAGGAATGGAACTGTGGTTGAGGATTGTATCATCCTTGGACTTATGTCCTAAAGTGAGAGGGATTGATCATCTTGTAATTGGATCATGTGTGTTGCAGGTTATGTTGATATGAGTATGTTGTTGATCGAAAGATCAAGATGATGATGTTGTATCAAGATGATGATGTTGTTGATCGACAGATCAAGATGATGATGTTGTTGATCGAAAGATCAAGATGATGATGATGTTGTTGATCGAAAGATCAAGATGATGATGTTGTTGTTGATCGAAAGATCCAGATGTTGATGTTGTTGTTGTTGTAGACGATCGAGTGATCGAGTGCTGCAGAAGATGAAGGCTCAATACTGTAGAAGATGATGTTCCAGTATTGAAGATGTTGAAGATGTACCAGTAGCTGTTCCAGATGCTGATGATGTTGAAGAAAATTTATGATGATCTATAGATATATCATCGTGATGTTGTTGATGATGCTCTCTCTCCTTGCTCCTTCAGTTGATGTTGTTGTATTCAGAATAATACCCTTCTCGTTAAGGGGGAGTGTTGAAATATTTGTTGGCAGGCGGTTTGGTAAAGAAGAATCGCAGCATCGTCGATGCTGCAACACGTCAGAAGAAGTCACGGAAGGCAGAAGAATAGATTATTTTATGTATTTTTTAGTCGATTGTATCGCAGAATGTGATTTTTTGGGTCATTGGAACATATGAGATGTAAATTTGAGCTAATTGTACCACAGTAGGCGGGTTTTTGGGTCATTTGGACCGTGTTAGTTAGATTTTGGGTTATTTGTCCAGGAGTCAGTTAGGAAGTTGTTAGTAAGTGGACAAGCATTGTAAAGGTGGAATCCTATTTATAGTCAAAGAGTCATATGTGTTGGATAAATTTTGAACTTGGAGAGCAGAGCTGAGCACGATTTTTGGATGTTGTCTATGCGCATCTTTGAGTCTGTATGTGAGATTAAGTGATATTTCTGAGATTTGGTTTTGCGGAGATGTTGTATCAGGGTTTTTCTGAAGCAATATGACATGAAGGAACCATTTGGTGAAATTCCTTGTGTACCTTCTCTGTTAATGCATGTTGCGATGAATGTTTCTGTTGAATAATGCTAGGAATATGAATGATGATTAATCTTGAATGCATAGATCTATTTTGAATGCTGCGATAAATAAGTTAAGTAAGCAGATGCCACAACATCCTCCTTCATTCGGCAGAAACATGGTTCCATCCACTCTCCCTTGATCACCTCAGGTGAGACCTCATCTGCTCTGCAGGTGTTGCTGGGCAGGGTAAAACCTGTCCGGGCCAGTGCTCAGGGAGATCGCGGTGGGTTGGTGTCAACAGTGATGGGAATCCCTGTCAACTGGATTTGAGTCAACAAATGGTTCTGTTGCCGGGACCATGTGCGAAGTGAAAGGAGGATATGTTGTGGCACCCGACGAAACCAGAGATCCAAGAATGGTTCGATCAGAAGTTGCAGGAATTCACTGAAGAAGAAAGCTGGAACACTCGACTAACAGTAGGTCAATGGGTGGATAGATATATTCATGACGATCCGCATGAATGGTTCTTCTGTGAGTTCTCGGTCCTGTTGTTCGAGTGGTTGGCGAAGTTGACCTTCTAGAAGAGGAACTTCCAAGGTGGTGAACCGACGACCTGGACGCCCGAGTTGATACATGAACTGCAGGAAGTCGATAATAAAGCGTCACGGGCTGTCGAAGTGTGGTTCGATAGCATCCTAGAGGGCTATATCAAAGAGTTTGTGGTTGATACTCAGAAATCCTATAGCGAAGCCGAAAGATATTTTTTCCGCGAACCTCGAAGCAAGTTTCTGCTGTCACTTCAACTTTCGATTAAGATGCTTATTTGTGAAAAGGGTATATTGAAGATGCATCTTGATCAGTAGACAGCCTAGTAGGCAGAGGTCATGGGTACCACGAAGGTTGGGGGCGGTACATGGAATGATAAGGGGTATATGGGTGTAGGTCATGATGAGACTGTGAGTGAAGCCGAGGAAGAAAGTGGTCTTACACGGGGAGGAGTGAGGTTCCGACAAAGAGGCAAAGGATAGGAGAAGGTCTTGCTGCAGTCGAATCACAAGGCCATGAAGGAAGACCAAATGGGATGAAGCAACCTCACAGTCCTAACAAGGAAAACCAAGCTACGCCCATGATAGAGGCAGGACCCAACCCCAGCACCAACGTACCCACACCTCCGCTCACTATCTCTCAGATAGCAAGAAATACCACTTCGACACTGCTAAGTTCGTCAATACCACAAAAGTTAATCGATACTAGTACAGCGAAAGGAGGAAGGAAGCCGAGAATGGCGGGCGATGATGCTAAGTTACCGTTGTTCCACAAGAGTAGGACAGACAACCCAGAACAATATTGGTTTTTGTGTGAAGCGGTCTGGACCGTAAAACAGATCACTGATGATGTCGCTAAGGAAGGACAGTTAGCGAAAAATATGTGAGGTTGTGCATTAGATTGGTTTATGAAGTTTGTTCTAGTTCCTATAGGAGCCCCAAAGAAGTTGATGGATGAGATTCGGGATGGGCTGATTGCCGAATTCAGGAAGCCCAAGTCTGAGGCTCAATATATTACGGAATTGAAAGAAATTAAGCAGTATCCCAATGTGATGGTATGGAATTTTGACCAATGATTTAAGACACTGATGGAAAGGGTTAGTTTCGATATGAGCGTTGTTCAACATAAAGAATGGTTCATTGCGGCACTGCTACCACATATTCCCCTACCATTGATGCAACAAAACATCTCGACACTTAGTGAAGCTCTGGAGATTGCAATGCGATTGGAGGCGTCGTCGATTGGAGAAAATGCAGCCGGGATGTCGCAGATACAAACACAGCGTGCTAACTTGACTATACAACTGCAAGATTTGAAGAAGGGCAAGGAGCAGTGCGAAGAAGTATGGTGTACGCGATGTTGAGGAGAAGAGTATACGAAGGACAATTGCCCAGAATTCCACAATTATTTGGTTTCAGGAGTGCCAAATCCGTTGAATGGTGGTAGCATGTCCTGGTGTCGTGTCTGCCATGTGTATGGGCACAACCATGACAGTTGCCCATATATGCAGAAAATGGTCACAACCTCGAGGAATCTTTATTGTACATTTTGCAAATCAGTGGATCACGATGACAAGGACTATCGTGCATATGGGTTGCTACAAGAGAGAATGTGTGATGTGTTCTATGTAAAAGACGACCAACGTACCATACAACAGCCGCAACCGCAGGTAACCCAACCGCTACCTCAACTGCAGATGTAGTTTGTACCACAGCAACAGCAACCGTTGTAGTTCATACTGTAATATGCTCCGATGCAGATGTCTCCACAGCAGCCACAATATGTACAGCGACCGTATTATGCATCGCAAGGGCAAGGAACGCAACCGACACCAATGCAGCAACAGTTCAACCAACCACAGTACCAATTGCAGGGAGGATTCCAGGGAGGATACCAGGGAGGACGTGGCAGAGGATTTGGTCATGGAGGAGGACGAGGTGGTCATGGACCTATTCAATTCTATCATTGTACGGTATGGGGACACTACCAGCGAGACTGTCCACTACTATAGAACCAGTGTACATTCTGTTTTTTTAATGATCACATGGTTGATAATTGTCCACAATTGATTGTGCGATGGCAAGCAGGAAATACTCCCCAGTTGCAGAACCAGCCCCAGGCACAGCAGCCTGCCCAGACCCACCCGGAAATCCATCGCTGAACCAGACCCAGGGGGCGAACATCACAACAATTTCTGCAGAGCCAATACCACAAGTTGCTTCCATTGCTGTGGTCACTCATGGAGGAAAGACAACTGGAGCGGACAACTCAATGATCCAGTTAATCGAAAAAAAGAAGGTATCATTTAACATTGATGCAGAGCGAGAGACGTTTCTTCAAGCACGATGTGCACTAGAAAACGACCGAGGTAAGGCTGTTGTGTATGACATGCCCTTCACTTTTGATGCTACTTCAAAGGTTGGCCCATCACAGCTATCCAGCACACTTCAAGCATTTTTGGAACATTGTTTGTCCCTGACAAGAGATCTTGATGCTCTTGCTACGATTGAAGATTTGTTGCGACGACCAGCCCAGAATCGACAAGAGCTCGCGGTTAATTCCCTACAATGACGGAAGACGGTTAAGGAGATGCGAATGAATATTCAAATTGGCGACTACGATGTTGATTCAGTTATTCTAGATCTTGGTTCGGATGTCAACATCCTGACCAAGCAAGCTTGGTAGAATATGGGGAGCCCCCCATTGAGCTGGTCTCCTATACAGCTCTGGTTAGCTAATCACACTAAAGTGACACCAATTGGGAGAGTTCCACGAATGGTGGTGGACATTGAGGGAATGAAAACATATGTCGACTTTGATGTAATAGAAGTAGTCAAGGGAGGAAGCTCTTATCCAACACTGCTGGGGATTGGATGGGCTAATGATAGTGGAGCTGTAATCAACTTCAAGCGACTGATGATGACTTTTGAAAATCGCGATCTTAGAGTTATCACCCCATTGGATCCGGCTGAAGGACGTTGCTACATAGAGCCAGTGAAGGACGATGATCCTAGCGGATGGGACCATGCATTCAATATCTCTGAAGATTATATCCATCCGACTGCCAACGGTGAGCTGGGATGGCGCAGTGATAGCTCTGCATCTTCCAACTCTGATGATGCGCTGGAATATTGGCAGAACTGCTTGCACGAGGTATCACTTCGTAAGTGTGGGTTGATCACACAGTAATTATGTTGTGTTGCAACTGAAACAGTTATGCTACCAATATATGGAGGAATTCCTGGCTTATCTTAGTTTCTAATAGAGTTTGAGGAATGAGTTTCCAAACCATAGCGGTTGATGGCATTGAACGAAGCACTGAGGCTACTCCAGCACGCTGGTGGGCGACACACAAGGCATCAATTGATGAATAGTCAAAATGCATAATATTGATGATGGTACACTTTGGTGATACCGAGGTTTACCAAACTGGGAAGTATGATGGTCAGAACGATCCTGGTGGTCACTGTTGTGGGGAAAATGCACCTATAGTTCAGGGGAGAAACTACCAACTTACGGTGATAAAGATAGACTTACAAGCATTCTGCAAGTACAACAAATAAATGAAGAGATTAGGGTTTAGAGATGTAAGCACCTTATTCAGAAGGTTGATCCTAGCTTAGCCTTCCTCGCTCTTCAATGCTTATTCAAAGTCGTAATGCCCAGACCTGCAAAACAACTTGATACCTTTCTCAAATACATTTGACTACATATATAATACTGATATCTATAATGGAAAGAGACATCAAACTATAATCAAACAGTAATAAAATCTTAAGACACATTAATAGGTCATATTTGGAAAGAGAAGAACGTCTGATCTTTATTAATGAATGAAAGCAAGTACATAAAGTTATACCTTCCTTCAAGCTTGGCACTTCACGAAACCTAGATTCAAGATCTCCTGCTTCCGTTCTCCAAGGATCCCAACCTCTAAACAATTGTACTAGGGTTTACCAAAACTGAAGCACAAGAGAGGGGGATGAGGGTCTCCATTCCTCCAGCATAACTTTGTAATTGGGCTTGCTCTGCCTACATGACCCTTCTACCCTCCTTATATAGTCAATGAGGAAGAGGAAAAGAAGTTACAACCACTCAAGAGGTTTCCCAACCAACTTAACTTACTCGAATTTCGAGATTTTGACCAAAACAAGAGTGTACCCTACTCTACAGTATACAAAGTCGCGTACATATGGCAATGGGCGCTACTTTGAATGAGGTAAAGTCGCGTACACACGCTACTATTATAACAGTGGAGTCGCGCTCATGTTGAAAAATGGCCAAAAACAGGCTTTTCTGCTCATTTTCAGGAGATGGTTTGGTCTGGAAAAATGTTCCTAAGGGTCATATACATCAAATGGGTCAAGAATGAGGTAATTTCAACCATTTTTAGTGTCCCAAATGACTCCTCCATCCACAAATGTCCTGTTGTGTGACTAAACTTGTTCTCAAGAAGTGTCGTCATGCGACTAAGGGAAGCAAGTGTCGTCACGGACGGAGAGGTGTCATTTCAAGCTATAACAGTCACTTGATGGAGTGTCAGCGGTTATGGGTATCGCGACCAAGAGATGAATGGGTCCATGCTTTTATCCATGCGTTGGATGAGATGCCAGGATCATGGTATACTGCAGCCGAGTTGCGAGGGTAAATTTATACTTGGATGGAGCTCACCGTGTGTTTTACCCATACATTCAATTTTGCGGACACCGATCTAGAGGTCAATAATGCATTATAGCTCATATGTGATGTAATTTTGTAGCTTGTCCCGGTGGCCTATCCTATGGATCCGCATACGCACTACTAGATGCAGTCTCTCATGGAATGCTTCAATATCAGTGGTGGTCCAAAAGATGGTGATGATCCGCGGAATGTGAATATCCTGGAATTAGAAGGAAGTTGTGTTGTGGTACCACCTGATGCGCCAAGTGATCCAATCAGTCAGCCGCTAAAGATCCGCAAGATTAACATTGGGGTAGAGGACAATCCGAAGTTCGCAACTGTCAGGGATTACTGGGATGATGAGTTGATAAGCAAGGTCACTGATTTGCTCCATGTGTTTCAGGATGTATTTCCCACAAAGTTTTCTGACATGAAGGGGATTATGGGCGACTTAGGGGAGATGAAGATTCCATTAAAACCAGATGCTAAGCCGATCCGGCAATGACCCTATCGATTGAATCCGTGACATAAGGATAGGATCAAGGTAGAATTGGATCGGTGTGCATCAGAAGACTGGCAAGGTGCGCATTTGCATCGACCTCAGGAAACTAAATGATGCATGTTTGCACGATCCGTTCCCAACCCCGTTTACTGATGAAGTGCTCGAAGGTGTGGGTGGCCAGGAGATGTACTCTTTCACAGACGGGTTCTCTAGCTACCTTCATATCCGCATTGCATAAGAAGACCGCCATAAGACAATTTTTGTTACCAAATGGGGCTCCTTTCAGTACACCATGATGCCATTCGGTTTGAAGAATGCACCTACGATATTTTCGCGGGTTGTCATTTCTACATTCAAATATTTCATTCAGAAGTTTCTACAGGTATACATGGACGATTGGACGGTCTATGGTTTGGTCCGCGATCATCTGGCGAATCTACGGTTGATGTTGGAGTGATGTCGGTAGCACCAGATATCATTGAACTTGAAGAAGTGTATCTTCTGTGCACTGTTTGGCATATTGTTGGGTCATATTGTGTGTAAGCAAGGATTGTTGGTCGACCCAGCAAAGATTGCGCTTATTCTGAGTTTGACACCGCCGACTACTGTTAAATAGTTACAGGCGACGTTGGGACACATGGGGTATTATCGTAAGTTCATCAAGGGTTATCTTGTGATTACTGCCCATATGGAGAAGTTGTTGAAGAAGGATGCGGTATTCCAGTGGAGCCCTGAATGTCAGGATAGCTTTGAGACACTAAAAATGAAGATGGCTTCGGCGCCGATATTAGTATTTACTGACTGGAGTAAGGAGTTCCATGTTCATGTTGATGCCTCATCGATCGCACTGGGAGTAGTGTTGGCCCAGCCTGGAGAAGGGGATCTTGATCACCCCATTGCTTTTGCCATCCAGAAATTGGCATTTGCAGAATGAAACTACACTACTATGGAGAGGGAAGTTCTGGCAATGGTTTACGTGTTACAGAAGTTTCGCCATTACTTACTGGGAGGCCATTTCAAGATGTTCACAGATCATTCTGCAATAAAATACCTGGTCAATAAGCCTGTGTCGTTGAAAGTGTGAAATGCACTCTTGGGATGAGGAGCACAGATTGCATAAAGGATGGAATTCTCAGCAAGAGAAATTGGTTATGATATCCATTATGGAAGATGAAAGGGAAAATGCCTCACCTTAAACTATTTATGTTTATAGCATAAGAATTGCATGTTTGGAAAATAGCAAGAATGAATGATTGCACATATGTATATGTTGAATTGCTAATTCATGATAATATCATAGCTAATGATTGCTTGTATGCTTGGTAGGGAAGCCAAGGAAAGGATTATCTATGATGTGGATGAGGAACTCCATGATGGAATGAGGAATTGGGAAGCATTCCTTAACTCCTCTCTTGCTATTGTATTTATATTCTGAAAAATTATGGCATAGTGATGTCGGAAATGCAAGAGGATAGATAGATGAAGTGAATATGTACTAGATGGCATATTGCACAGTGCATGTGAAGATGTTTTTGCATGTATATGATATTGCATATTGGTAAAATAGTGAGGTTTTACATACGCAATGAGCCACTTAAGACAATGAATGTGGTTGCTAATAATAAGTTGTGTTCACATTGGTTGTAGGACCAAAGACAACCGAAGCATGGCTAAGGATGTGGATGATGATTGTTGCATCCAACCTCATGAAGAGAGGATGGTGCAACAAATACATGATCATGATGTTGGCAAAAGGACTGAGTAGCCTTGGTAAGAGGATGACTGATCAGGTAACATCAAGCGATATTAATAACAGCCATGCAGGTAAGGGTTAACGGTGCTTAATTGCATGAATGTTGAAAGAGGATGTGGTGAGTCTCTTCAACTAAGCTTAAACTAAGGTGATTTGGTTTGCATTGAGTACCTGAATGTAAAAGCCAACCGACCAAGCATGGTGAGGTGCGGGTAGGTGAAGGCAGGGAGCCTTACACCCTATAGTTTCTAGAAACCTCAATGCATTCATATGAATTCATATCATGCCATTTGTGAATATTGGTTGTGAGTTTAACAGCCAAAGCAACTGAGGACTATGGACCTGTTATGGTAGTGCATACTGTATGTAGTAATCATGGTTAAGCCATAGTATGTTTGAATGCATAGTATTCATGAAATCATGCAAGATGGCATTGAAGAGATGTGCATTGAAATATTCGGTAAATGTTGTAAATATGCATGCATGTGTAGGTGCACATGTTGAAATGCATTGTGTGAATGCATGGGTGTGACATATATATGTTTCAATGCAGTTAGATAAGAGATGAAATGGTGGACTATTGCTAATCCTGAGACCATTCCATAAGCTGCTATGAATGCAGGAGAAGGACTACATGAAGAAGGTAGACATGTGATGGGATACCAGAGCACTCTGTTGGAAGGACAGATCTGCATGGAATAGGAAGTAATGAGTATTTATAGTTATTTAAATTGCATGGATAGTGTGACTATGTCTAGCAATTTTATTGTGATAATGATGCATATATAGAAATGTATATATATTCCATTGCATTTCAAATGTTAAACAACTGAAGGTGTTTGAATTATTGAGTATTATAATTCTGAGATCACTTCAGTGACTGTTATGGAAATGAATGATTATGTGCATAGATACTCACAACGTGTTTGGTGGATTGAAGTTTCAATTTTTAGAAAGAAAAGTCTTGTGTATGGAAATGAGGATAAGTCCATAGTAAAGACCGAGATCTACCATGTGCAGAAGCCAAAGGTCATGAGAAGGTTCTCATGGTTGTAAATTTATGCATGAATCAAATCTGAAAATTGTCTGGTTTAAGTTTATGAGAATAGTCTCATAGTTGCAAATCTAATTTTCGTAGGAAAACAGATTTACAAATTTTAGATTTGAGAATTTGCTTATAATTGCTAATGACTGTTTGGCTTATATAGAATTGTGTCAGGAGGACATGTTATAGGTGGAGGTTCATGTATGGTAGCAAGGGTGAAACCATAATGGGTAGAGTGATACCACTTACAAGAGCCAAACAATATGAGGAGAGCCTCATTGCTAAGCAAATCAATTTCTGTAGGAGACAGAATTGTAAATTCATATTGAATTTAATTATTAATGCTATTGATTGGTTATGGAACAATCATAATTGAAACTTATTGCTAAATGTTGCTGACTATTTGGCTATTTGATAAAGTATGCCAGGATGACACACTGCAGGAAGACCATGTGTGATGGCCTGCAGAAGCCAAACTAGATGGGAAGGATCCCATGCTTTGGAAATGGGTTTGGGGTGAAACGCCATTGTAAATATTGATAATGTCTCAGCCGAACTGCATGTTGGTAAAGCATGTGAGTGAGACAGTAAATTATGCCAAGAAGGCATGTGTGGGTTATGGCATGAGAAAAGATTGGGGTGGCAAACCGAAGGACTGTTGACTCAGAGAAGGGAGCCCCCATTCTTCGCAAATGAAGAAAATATACATTTGTGAAACGAATGAGTATTCGGTAACCCTAAATAAGGATATACATGTCTAGTTATTAGATTTAATATGCAGAGCATGTTTTATTATTTCATTATTGTTCCAGACTGCTTGAGTGTGACTAAGGCCTACATGGCTCACATCGGAAAGGGATGCATACCTTTCGGGTGATGGGTTATGTTAGGGTTTCAATATTGACTACACCCTAAGGGAATGGACGCATTCCTGGTGTTTCAATACTTGATAGTGAATGATATGAAATATGATTACGATTTTTGAGCAGCAATACTGATGAGCCTGCTTATCCTTCTTGTGCTAACAGCGTACACAAATGCAATTTGGTGTTGCACGTTAAGAGGCAAAGTGAAGCAAGGGTGCTGAAGAGGACTGTATGGGCAGTGGTAACCTTTCTACGCTCACACTAAAGGACACTATAAGAGATGGATAGGCCCAAGGAGCTATATTGCAGAAAAGGGGAATCATCATTGTGTATTGTGAGTGGGTATTGTCGGGCCATGATAGCCTGCAGTCAAGTGAGTCACCTATGGAGTTCCTGGAAGGAACCACCAGTTGCATAAGAGAAGGAGCCACGTAATCATGTTATGATGTTCATATTGCCTGATAAACCTAGTCGGTGTACTGGCTTGGCATGTTGTTAGATTGATGCCTGACAAACCCAGTCGGCGTACTGGCTTGGCATTGCTTATTTGCATGTTGTGGAGGTATTGGTTATTTGGGTGTTATTTCCTGACAAACCCAGTCGGAGAACTGGCTTGGAAATGATTGTCGTATGCTTGATAAACCCAGTCTGCATACTGGCTTGGCATACTGATTTTTGAAATGCTTGATAAACCCAGTCGGCGTACTGGCTTAGCATACTAATTTTTGGGATGCCTGATAAACCCAGTCAGCGCACTGGCTTGGCATTGCCTATTCGGATGATGTTGTGGAGCAACAGGTGTGCTGGCCAAGCATCCACCCCACAGGTGATCCAAGGCTTGTAAAGCAGAGAAGGAAACCTGTGGAGTAGAGAGGAAACGCACAATATAGATAAGTATTCATTTCAATTTATTTCTTGTTTGGAATAATGAATATTTTAGGTATAAGTCTTCTAACAGCTAAGCTGATACACTATTGTTTCCTTGTTAGAAACCTTGGCCATTGCAGGAAGCAAGGACCCTGAAAGAACTATAAGATGCTTGGTAAAGCTAGAGAGTAACTGGTTGGGCGCTATAAGATGCTTGGTAAAGCCAGAGAGTAACTAGTTGGGTGCTATAAGATTCTTGGTAAAGCCAGAGAGTAACTAGTTGGGCGCTATAAAATTCTTGGTAAATTCAGAGAATAGTTGGTGGGAACATTAACCACTTGATGTTGTGGAGCAGCCGGCATGCTGGCCAAACATTCCCTTAAACAATTGATAAAACCAGTCAGTGTACTGGCCTGGCATTGCCTATTCGAATGGTTGTGGAGTAGCCTACGTGCTGGCCCAACATTCATTGTTGTATCCACGGGAAATCCAATGCTTGGAAAGCAAAGAGGGATCCTGTGGAGTAAAGTGAAGAAATCCAATACAAATAAGTATTTGGTTATCTTGCAACTCTTGCTTATGAATATACATGTGTATATGATTTAATTATGATTTCTTAAATTCTCGTTTGGAGATAAACCCTATGAAAATACACTAAACATGTGAATTGACTCAATGTTTGAGTGTAGGTATTGCTGGAAGCAAGGACTATGAAAGCGTCTAGAGGATGCATGTGGACATGTGACCGTCCTAAAGAGAGCTCAGTATGAGCGGTAATGAAAGATGGTGCTAGTGGAACTGTGTGGGTCCTAGCAGCCAAACGTTATGTAAGCAACAATGGGGAAGGGTTCCCTAGTTGAAAGGCATTAGACAGACCTTAGACACTAAAGTGTCATAGCCAAGACAGGGCAAGTCAAGCATTCACATTGAAGTGAAAGAGGCTAAGGAGCATAGAACCACAAGTGATGGTGTGGCTCCAAATTGGAACAAGACTAAGAGGGGGAAACTCTTACTCTTCTCTTTCCTTTTGACTGATGCATCTCAGAAACAAAAGACTGTTGAGTGCATGTCATAAATGAAAACAAATTGTGTTTAATTGCTTGAAATGAATTGTGAATGCTGAAATGGTTATTTTCCGGTGAAAGGATGAACATGAATGAGTTCATGTGTATATTGGGAAAGCATGAAATGTGTGGAAGTCTCATGAGTAAAGCATGGACGTTCCATGTCAATTGGGAAAATAATTGACTAATTTTAATATTGTGATATGCTTGTCCTAACAGGAATTGCTGTGATAAGTCTCACAGAAGAGACATTGAAAGCCATTGTTGCAGCTGTTACTAGCCAAATGATTTCTAGTGAGAAAAGCGAGAGCCAGTTGTGCACATTGATCATGGCAGCAGGCCAAAAGCTATTTGTTTTGGCTGGAAGTCTTCCTCAGATAGTTGTCAGGACAACAAGAAAGATGGCATCCATGAAATTCCAGACTTGTAGATCCGCTGGAAGGTGAATAAAGGGAAGGGATTGCCATGGAGCAATGCCCACCTGCAGAGCTGGAAGACCAAAGCTAGCAGGAGCAGCTTGAGGAAGCCAAAGGACTTGATTCTGAAAGTTCAAGTAAAGAGATGAAATGAAGGATAGACCTGCCCCTAGTTGTGAATTTTGAGGCATATGAATAGTGGGTATTTACTCCTAAGTATTGGAACACCGAGGACTGTGTTAGTCCAAGGGGAGGGAAATGTAATGTCCCCATTATTGACCCCATTACATTCAAATGTAATTGATGTAATATTGTTATGAAATCATGGTGAGGAGCTCAAGGCCAAGGCCCCGCCATCGATTTATTGATGCATACGGTTTGTGTGCTAGCTAGGCACATTGGAACTTCAATATCATGTAATATGCATTTTTAATAAAAATACCCACAACTAGCTATGCAATGCAACAAAGAGATGGGGGCATGATTTTACAATGAATTGGGAGGGAAAACATTCAAACCCTTGAGCCACTCAAGTCAAGCCAAGTGTCAATGATAGAACCCATCAAACACTCAACTACCCATGTTGACTTTTGTACCCAACCATTGATTTCTCCCAAGAGTTGGTTGAGGTAGTTAATGCCTTGGGAATGGAGAGGTATGGCTGTCCAAATTCGGGTATGGGAAAGCCACCCTTCATGGAAAATCATGTTTGTCTTCTTGGGCAAGAAAAAGAGCCATGAATTGCTCCCCAAGCCATTACCCATCAACCAGTTCCTCTCCCTCACGAGTTGGGAGCTACCTGGGCGTTTTCCAGCCATATTTTTATGGTTTTCCTTGATCCTCAGCTGGGAGAAGGGCGTTTTTGTGTTGTATACTAGTGGGGAAGAAGGGAAAATCGAACAAGGGTTCAATAGAGACCGTTTTGGGCTATTGAAGGCTGATATATTTGAGGAAGAAATCATTTTTCCTCCCTGTGGTTGTTTGCCCCATCCCACAATCCGTTTTTGGTTGGGAACATTTTTGGGAAAACCCATGGCCATCTTATTCGTAAATCCCATTGTTTAAAATGTGTATCTATGCCCAATGTTGTGCTTGCTATGTGAGAAAAGAGTATGTTGGGGTATGGGTTATGGGTATCTATTGCTTTGGCTTGAGCTTGAGTGCAAGCATCTAGGGTTCAAATGTAGCCTGATAAACCCAGCTGTGGACTAGCTTGGCTCAGATGAAATGATTAATTGGCTGTGTGTGAGCTTGAATGTCCCCTGTTCCTTGTAAGAATCATGCCCACCTTGGGGGTGGCATTTGTGTTGAGAGATTGATGAACACAACTGGCCTATGGTTGGGAGGAATGTTGCGGCGACATAGCTAGTTGTTTGGGGACCGCATTATAGTGAGATGAGTACATTCTCTTATATGTATTTACTTTTGCATTGTTTTAATTAATTGATGACTGTTATTGATATATTGAGTGCATATGAAAAAATGTGTATGGATGAATTTATTTCCGCTGTGCATATTTGTTTGATTTACATCTGCACACTCATATTTTAACTGTATGCATCTAATGAATGGGCTAAGTTTTATGAAAAGCCCCATAGATTGGTAGCATGTTCCCTTTCTTGCATTGGGTCCAAGGGTGGGTACACTACAAAAGGGAACATGATTTCCTTATTGCGGAGAAGGCCCGTATGTGGGATGACAGTGTATAGGTCAACCAGGCCATCATGAAAGCTTATCAACATGTGCCAGAGCCCACTGAAGAGGTGGATGTGCTCCAATGGGTGCAACAACTGGGGGCTGCCATTATTCAGTTGCGGCTGGCGAATCAAGAGTTGAAGGCTCAAGTGAATCCTGGTACGCCTCAAGTTGAAGTTGATGACAGAAAAAGGGCAATTGAGGAAATCGCAACTCAGATGGAGGAGCTGGAAAAAGCCACGACGAAGCTTACAGCTGATACTGTCCAGTTGTGGAGCCAAATTGTCTAGGTAGAGCAGGTTGACCAGTTGATCAAAGATCGGCAGGACGCAGAGGGACAGTTGGCGACACTCAAGGTAGCCATGCGCACAATGCCACCAATGGAACAGGCTTCCAAGTCTCAGGACTTAAAACCATTGCAGCAATGGGTTACCAAGGTTGATGAGCATTAGAAGAAGCGTGCTGTGCAGTTGGAGCAGTGTTAGGCTATCGGGGGCCAGTTCATGACCAAGGCAGGAGAAGCGCTTCAGGCAGTATAGAAGAGTCGTCAACAGGTAACGGCAAAGCTCACTGTGCATCCATCTGTACAAGATGTGGTCGATAGTCAGGTGGTGGCTACGAAAGTCAAAGAAATGGTGATGACAGTCGTGTAGCAATACGAATATTTCAAAGTGAAGACCATAGAGTTCACCATATCCAGTTGACGTGGCTCAAGGGCGAGCCACAAGATTGTGTTGGGGGCCTGTTGGCAAGCGGTTTGGTAAGGAAGAATCGCAACATTGCCGATGCTACGACACATTAGAAGAAGTCGCAGAAGGCAGAAGAATAGATTATTTTATGTATTTTTGACTCAATTGTACTGCAGAATGCGGGTTTTTGGGTCATTGGACCATATGCAATGTAAATTTGAGCTAATTTTACCTCAGTAGGCGGGTTTTTGGGTCATTTGGACCGTATCAGTTAGATTTTGGGTTATTTGTCCAGGAGTCAGTTAGGAAGTTGTTAGTAAGTGGACAAGCATTGTAAAGGCGAAAGCCTATTTATAGTCAAAGAGTCATATGTGTTGGATAACTTTTGAACTTGGAGAGCAGAGTCGAGCCCGATTTTTGGATGTTGTCTATGCGCATCTTTGAGTCTGTATGTGAGATTAAGTGATATTTCTGAGATTTGGTTTTGCGGAGATGTTGTATCAGGGTTTTTCTGAAGCAATATGACATGACGGAACCGTTTGGTGAAATTCCTTGTGTACCTTCTCTGTTAATGCATGTTGTGATGATTTCTTACAGCACTTTAATGTTATAATTGTCACGATGAATGTTTCTGTTGAATAATGCTAGGAATACGAATGATGATTAATCTTGAACGCATAGATCTATTTTGAATGTTGTGATAAATAAGTTAAGTAAGCAGATGCCGCAACATCCTCCTTCATTCGACCGAAACATGGTTCCGTCTACTCTCCCTTGATTGCCTCGGGTGAGACCTCATCTACTCTGCAAGTATTGCTGGGTAGGGTAAAACCTGTCCGCACCAGTGCTCAGGGAAATCGCGGTGGGTTGGTGTCGACAGTGATGGGAACCCCCGTCGACTGGCTTTGAGTCAACAATATTGTAACTTCGAAGAATATTCTATTGTATTTTATCATTGTAATTTATTCAGAGATGTTTTATTCCTCCTTCGGGATTTCAATATTGTATTTGATCATGTAAAGTCAATGAGGTAAATCCTCCCATGTAATTCAGGGCATTAGATCCCCTTGATTCAATTGTAATGGGTTGTTTAAGTCCCCTAGTAAAGTCGGCCTAGTCAGCATTAGGTTATTTTGTTAGGGGTTGACCTAGTTAGGGTAAATGTCAAGTGAAAGTTAAAGTATAAATAGAAGTGTCATGCTCCTCATTTGGACACACACTCACTTGTGGATTGCACATTAGGAGAGAGAGAGATATATATCTGTGAAGGAGAAGGAGCTCTTGTTTGGGGATTTCATCTTTGTACTTTTGATCATCTATATTGAGGAATTTTTGCTGGGTTTTCTACCCCATGAGGGTTTCCCAGGATAAATAGTGTCTCTTGTGTTTATGTTGTCCTTGTTATTCTTTCAGTGATCCTGTATATGATATTTTTGTGAAATTGAATTGAATACTGATGTTATCTATCTTATCATGTTGAATCTTAACAAGGCCAACAATAGAATTTCCACATTTTGTTGTTGTTTGAGTTGCACAAGATTGTGCCACACATCATATGACATTGGTACCATTGGGGAAAGACTACTCAAATTAGTAACAATTTTTTTCCGTGATGCATGTTGAGACATAGATCCATTATGTATCTATTTGTGGCTACGTTATCTTGATTGGCATGGATCCACTATGTATCATTTATGTGGCCATTATCCACTTCTATATATGTGTCACATGGATCTATTGTGTATTCTTTTGTGGAAAATATCACTATATCATTTATATGTCATGGATCTGCCGTGTATACAATTTGGAGGCCATGTTCTATCACAATTTGAGCATATATATGTCCATCGCAGGTAAAAGAATGTTTGGCACCTTGTTCTCTATTTCAGGTACTTTGTTGGAATCAAGATTCTTGAAATCTAACCCTTGTCTACTTTGCATCACACTCCATCGGTTATTATAATGTATTGTGTCCATCATGTTCCCTTATGACCTCACACATTAGGAAGCATTTGTTATAGCTCAAAGCACTTCTCCATCTATGACGATAGTTCAAAAGATGAAACTCAAAGTGTCATTGGTCATTCACAAAAAAGAACAGTTGTGGATAGAAGAGCCCATGGTTTGATCCCTAATGATATCCCTAAGCATTCAAAGTGAAATCCCATCTGTTAGAACAATATTCCCATCATATACACGCCATGGACCTTCATGTTGTTCTACCTTGTATTATTTGGCCTTCTAGTGCCTAGTATAGTGTATTGGACCATAGTTTGTCCACATTTGACCACCTTAGACTAGTGATATATCCATGAATCCTTTTTTTTCCACTTATCCACTCATTTCCCTCATTTTAGGATTCAATGCACCCTACTACCTTGTATTTATGTGGGATTTATTGGATTTCCCTGTTTTAAGGAGATGGAGTGCGCCCTCTTAAATATTTGGTCAACTTGTGCATTAATGGCCACTACTTAACCAAGTACTCACCCATGCACCCTCATAATGGTACCTTTCACACTATTTTTACTAGCCTAACCTTCCTCATGGTCCATCTCTATTCATTGAACCTCATTATGGCCCAATCTATGAGTTACACTTGGCCTCATGTCATTGATGGGTGAATTGGTCCAATCTAAGCCTCATTATTGTGAGCTACTCAACTTGCCACTAAGTCTCTTGATTTTTCCTTCTGAGAGCATATATATATTGTACACATGCTATTGAATAATAATGTAATGGAAGATTAATTCACATGAGTGTTTTTCTCTTGTGTTCTACTTAATATTTTCTTCATATTTCTTCTATTTTTTCCTGTCAATGTTTGGTAAATTCCATGTGAAGATTTCTCTAGTAATATAGATCCACCTGTGACACATATAGAAATTTGACATGGTATCAGAGCTTCATAGGGGATCCTAGTCTTTCTTCCGAAATAGATTTCCAAGTGTTTGTTTTGCAGGTTCCTACAACAAATTCATTATGGATTTGAAAGCAGTCCATCTCCTCTCTCCATTCAACTATTCAGAGTGGAAAGAAAAGATGTGTACATATATCAAGATAAATCATCTCTTTGATGTGTCCATTGGTGATGTGAGAAAGCCAAAATCTTATGAAGAGAAGTGTGATTGGATTAATGATTTTGATAGAGCGTATGGAACTATGTGTCTAGCTCTACCTCCTGGAATGCATTATCTCATTGATTTAGCTGAGTATCCATTTGAGCTTTGGAGAAATATAGATAAATCTCTTGACATGCAGAAAGAAGATATTAGCTATATGGAGATCAAGCAAATGGACACCTCCTCGTGTGTTCTCCCTCCAAAGGTCTCGGCCTCATGCATCTCTCAAGAAGTTGTTCAAATTGAAGAAGAAGATACAGATTCAACAAATGATCCAGCTCAACTTTCTTCCTCTGTTTTCCATGAAGCTATTTTTCATGAAGATAAAATACCAGTTGTTTCCATCAATATTGTTGAAGAGATGTCTCTCTATTCCACTTCTTTCCCCTCTATGTCTTCTATTATGAAATTTGAATATGGGTCATTGATTGGTGATCATAGTGATCCTTCTCTAGAAGAGGTTCTTTCTTCATTTGAGAGTATTGGTTCGAAATATGGTCTAGGAGAAGTTTGGAATTCAAGTGAATATCTCTCATTTCTTCACTCTCTTTTTCTTCCTATGTATTCCTACACCAGGACTAGCAGAATTTCTTCAAGTTCATTTGAAGATGGAGAAGCCTTAGCCATCACATTGGAAAACTTGGAACTCTTGTTCCTCTTTCTTCAAGTTTAGTACAACTCTCTTGGTTTGATGTTGATGCTTCAAGAGCCTTATGATTCGCTTGGGGTCACTTATTCTCAAGCATCTCAAGTCTCTTCCAGCCCTAGCACCCTGGTTGGTTCGAAGATCAAGTCTGAAGAGCAGCCTTCGCTCTACTATCAATGTTACTTAGTTTTTCTACATGGATTCAGTTTCCATCATGTAGTTGTACATGTACATGATCTAGTTGAGAACATTCCTCTTATTCCAAAGAAGAAGGTTCATCCAGACAAATGAAAAATTTCACACCTACTTGTGTTTTGGAGTAGTTTATTTTTGGTGTATTTCATGTCCATTTTAGAGGGAGGATTTTCCCTGTGTGGTTTTTCCTCTTTCCTCGTTTTACATGGATTAATAATGTAAAGGGTGGCCATAAGACTTTGTTTCTTGCGCCCTAATTCTCATGCTCACCATTATTTTGGCTTAAGGGGGTGTGTTAGAACAATATTCCCATCACATACATGCCATGGACTTTCATGTTGTTCTACCTTGTATTATTTGGCCTTCTAGTGCCTAGTATAGTGTCTTGGACTATAGTTTGTCCACATTTGACAACCTTAGACTAGTAATATATCCATGAAGCTTTGCTTGTCCACTTATCCACTCATTTCCATCATTTTAGGAGTCAATTCACCCCACTACCTTGCATTTATGTGAGATTGATTGCATTTCCCTGTTTTAAGGAGATGGAGTGTGCCCTCTTAAATATTTGGTCAACTTGTGCATTAATGGCCACTACTTAGCCAACTACTCACCCATGCACCATCATAATGGTACATTTTACACTATTTTGACTATCCTAACCTTCTTCATGGTCCATCTATGTTCATTGAACCTCATTATGGCCCAATCAATGAGTTACCCTTGGCCTCATGTCATTGATGGGTGAATTGGTCCAATCTAAGCCTCATTATTGTGATCTACTCAACTTGCCACTAATTCTCTCGATTTTGCCTCCTTAGATAATCTATATATTGTACACAAGCTATTGAATAATAATGTAATGGAATATTAATCCACATGAGCGTTTTTCTCTTGTGTTCTACTTAATATTTTCTTCATATTCCTTCTATTTTCCTGTCAATGTTTGGTAAATTCTAAGTGAATCTTGCTCTAGTAATCTAGATACACCTTTGACACCATCACATTTCCCTTCATCCTCAAATTTGCAACCATAAAAGAGAAAATACGTGCCTTGTACAGTAGCAGGATGCGGGATGTTTCCCTTAACAAAGGCATGAATGCAACAAAAAATACCATTTATCACCTTGCACACTAGAAATGCATGAACCATTCACATGTTTCATTTGGTCAATGTGTGAATTCCCCATAATTTCATGAAAATAATATTAAAATTAAAAATTGTAATTTATGGAATTTTCTCAAACTAATTGATTCAGATGTAACCTACTAAACCACTTGGAAACTATCTCCAACTATCTCCATCAAACTTAAAAGAAGATGAGATGGTCCAAGTAGGGGACACCCAATATAGCAATATAATGTTAGAGAAATCACTCTTCATCACACCCCTCATTCCCATCCACATCAATATCCCTTTTTGTTGATCCATATATCCCTTAGTTTTGGAATTTATTGTCTGCAAGTGACTTCACCCTCTATATACATTCAGCAGATGAGAATGGGATTGTTGGAGTGCAAGAGCAGAGAAACTAGATATTAGGATTCGATAAGGTTCCTAGCAATGAGAAGGTATGATTTGTACTTGTTTAATTGTCATGATTGAAATTTGGCATCTTTCTCTCTCCCAAACATGTGCTTCATATGTTGGTCATTTATTTGAAGAATGGTTCATTGTTCATGCTGAAATTGATTAGGTAGCTTATGTTATATTCATATTTCAAGTTATTTACATTCTTCATTATAGTAAAAAAAAATAGGAATGTATCTTTGTTGATCTTGCAGGTTGGAGTTGGGCGATAAGGAGCAGATCTGGGAAAGAGGAGAAGGAGCAAATAGGATTGGCCTTCGAAAAAGAAACATACTCCTCTTCCTTAGAATCTCTCTTCCATATTTTATTTACTTGTTAGAGTCTTCTAAGTGGTTTGATGCATGATTGTGAGTCTTTTTAATGTGTAGACAAAGTCATTGAGGTCAATTTATCTTTACTTAGTACGTCGGTGACCTATCCCTAGTCATGGGATAAAATTCCAAACAACAGCACTGACTGCTCTGATAGATTGAAGAATTTTCACTAGTAGTTTGTAGATATAAGGGTTTCCAAGGTCTTCAAGACAAGTGATTGTTAGGTGATATATCTCTCAGATATGTGTGTGGAGCTAATAGTATTACTCGGCCCAATCTCTCAAGGTGCCAATTAAGGAGGTTGAACCATACCCTTAGTCATACTAACCCAATACATAGGTGCGCAAGAGTAATCTTCTCGAGTGTTGTGCTTGGGGACACTATAGAAAGAAGATGATCGATTGGATTATCTACAACCGGTTACAGGTTTCCTATGGGACTTCCAATATACCCAAGGGTAAATGAAAGTGATATTCTTTGTGTAGGTGCTCTCTGATGCCATACTACTCGAAGGGGTACCAATAGGGGTTACAGCGGTGTCCAACAATTGTACCAACCAAGGGTACAATGTGACTAAGTACCTGTTGAAGCCCCAGGTGTGATGATGGAATATTTTCCAAGGCAAACATAATAGAAGGTGACAGCCCAATCTGAAATGCTTCAAACAACCCTACGCAAGAGTGGTTATATCCCCAAATTATTTGGTGTGACTGCCTCCTACGGATATTAAGCCTCCATTGGCACTTGTGGGAGTTGATCCTAATGGATCTGTCTTCTTGTGAGGGAAGATCAAAAATTTGTTCTATGTATGAGGGGTAAGTAATATTTACTTAAGAAATATTTAATTAAGTTACATCTACTTTAAGGAAAATGATTTGAGTTGCAGAACAATCAGATCTAGAATTTGATTAAATGTTTCACCAATTAATAGACATATGAACTGGATATATACTAACCAACTTTAGACAAAACCAACAATAACAATTGAATAATTTTACCCAAATAATTAAAGCGCTTGTGAGATTGTTCTGTTATGACCTGCTAATTGACAAATTAGTAGCAATGTGATGATAACTGTTTATCATTTGCAGAAATAGATAAAATGAGTTAAACAAATAAATTCATTCAACACATAATAGCATCTGAATTGTATGTTAAGATAAATCTAACCTACAGATCAATGCATTAGTGAATTTTTAAAATAAAAAGAGTTGATTCAATAACTGAAGTGAAAAAATCAGAAATTATCAAAGAAATTTGACAAGTTATACAAAGAAGATGGAAAAGAGAAACTGACTGTAATTCATTAAGCTTGCAAAAAATTACAATGTCTCAAAGAAACAGAGCATCTCCAGTTCTCCTCTCGCGATTTCTTCCTCCCTATCCTACGAGATCTAATCCCTTTAAATAATAATTACAACAAATTACAAAGGACAGATCTCCCATAAAACACGGATTTTCAAAATATTTCTAATCTAAGAATGGCCAAGGGAAATTCGCCACTTGGCCCATACATCTAACAATTCTTCGACATCCGTATATTTGGCCAATTCGAGTGCCAGCTGGGGCTTACAAGTGCAAGACTCAATCTCATTTTTCTTGATCTTATTCCATGAACTCAGGAAAAGGTTGATTTTTATCCCCAAGCTGATGGGTTTCTTGATTAGTTCTTCAACCTCTGAAATATGAATGTACTCCAGCTATTGAATCTGCTCTTTGGACTGTGCGCATCTATTATCAACCTACTCAATTGCAAGATTGGGTGGATAGGCCTTTTCAATGAGGTCCATGGTTGGAAAATATAGCATGGTCATTATGTTATCCGCTGCATACCATCTCCTACCACAAATTGCCTATGCTTTCTGGATGGTTTCCTCGACCGAATCACAAGCATGTTCCCATGCATCCAAAGAAATTCTAATTCTTCTAAACTTGAAATTGTCCAGAATAGGGATATCATCAGGCTTGTCTTTGATGTATTTCTGCCAATCAACCACATCTTCAATAGCCTTGGTTGTTTCCCCCCTTCTCTCATTATGTTGTTCAAGGATAACAGAATGCCACTCAAAAACATTGTGTGTCTCCTAAATGTCATTCAGGGATTCAAAAATCTCAGTCAAGAGTTTCTTGTGATCTTCATTTATTTTAAGGGATAACTCCTTGAACTCCTTGGAAAATATAGAGAAGGAGGGGGCAAATGCCTTGGTCACTGAATCCTTCAGTTGTTGCTCAAGTAATGTGATCTTCTCAGCATGGCCAATATTTAGCTTGTGTGCTTGTTGTAGCTGCTACTGGAGAGATGCATTATGTGACTGCAGGTCTTTCAGCTAACTGTCATGCTCATTTTTCAACTCTTGAATTTGATATTCATGTTGTTCCTTGGCTTCAGAATGCTCCTTCCTGAGCTTCTATAGTTCCTGTTGCTTGGCCTCAATCTCTTTGTTCAAAGAAGTAACATAATCATAATTAGCCCCTGCAAAGGCTCCCATTGTAGCAACAGTTTCAAGGGCCTCTTGTTGCACATCTGTTGATGTATTCCCTATGACCTAGTTGGGAACAAGGCCCTGCATAACAGTCCCTTCCCTTTGTTTTTTGGTTCCTCTTTTCACCACTGCCTTCTCAGATTTGTTGTAGAAGTATTCTCCCAAAGAAACTACAACATCCTCCCCAAAGTCTACCTCTATGTCCACTGTGTAAGTAGACACATCAGAAGTTGAAACTAAAGGAGGAGTCAGGGAAACAGTAGAAGTAGGAATTGGGATAGGGATTTGGATGGTGGAGATGGAAGGTGAAATAATGTTGGAAACTGATGGTAAGGAGAAGGTAGTGGAAGATGGAGAAGTGATCTCTAGGAGTGAAATAGATATTGTAATCATAGGTGGTTCTATAGATATGGTGGTAATTTGGGTTTCAACATCCTATGTAAGTGTGACAGAAATTGGGAACACAACTGGTTCTTATGAAGTCACTACAGGAGCTACCAGCGGTGCCCCAAACCTAGGGACTATGTTACTTTCTAGATAAGATATCACTGAGTTTGTATTGGAAAACCTAAGAGGTTCTATTTCTACCCACATGGTGAAGTAGTTTGTGGATATTAGGATGTATTGATGCTACAAGGAGGAGGCAGGGTTAATGGGTCCAACAAATCCCAAGCCCCATTGTTGGAAAGGGAACTGGACAGTGACTAGCTGAAAAGGAAAGTTAGGTTTCTTGACATTGCCAACACATTTTTGGCATGCTTCACATTTCCTAGTAAAGGATATGCATCTCCAAATAGAGTTGGCCAATAATAGCCTGCTCTGAGGATCTTGTGGGCAGTAGTTTTCGCTGAGAAGTGTCCTACTGCGGGTCCTACATGAAATTCCAACAAGATATTGTCAATTTCAACTTTTTCCAAACATCTAAGAAACACTCCATCATAATTTTTCCTAAAAAGCACACCGTCAATAAACTGATACGGTGCAGCTTTCAATATTAAATCCCTACGCTTTTTAAAATCTAGGGTTTTGGGAGCAAACCCATGTGTAAGAAAAAACTTGATGTTATCATACCATTTAGATGTTGGTGTAGAAATAACACATCTATACTTTCTTCCTGATTCCACTCGAGTTGTTCGTATACAGGTTCGTTAGACTGAGTAGTAAGTAAGCACAATCCTCGTCCCTTTACGATTTTAGTAGGTTTAATATCAAGGTCATATTCTTGAAGCACTATCATCCAGTGAGCACATTTTTCACCAAGCTCCTTTTGTATTAACACATTCCTTATTGCTGCATAGGGGACCATAACTTTAGTCTTAGATTTCAAAAGATAGGGTCTAAAATGCTTTACAAATTCATAGACCGCATAAGCTTGTTTGTCAATCTGGGATTAATTCAACTCATCCCCTTTAAACGTGGAACTCATGAAGGAGATAGGAATCTCATCATCATCCTCATGTTTCTATGTACGAACAGTAGCATAAGAGAAATTAGTAGCAAAAGTATACAAAATGAAATATTTAGTGAAATCGGGAGACATCAAAGCAGGAGCTTCAGCAATGGATTTGGGAATTTCTGCAAAAGCATTTATCTGTGCATCAGACCATTTGAATTGTGCATATTTCTTAATCAGCTCTTGTAAGGGTTTAACAATCTGTGCAAAATTAGGTACAAATCTTCTAACAAAATTAATCTTACCAAGAATGACTGCATGGGTTTTTTGGAGCAGGGAAAACCAATTTTGGCTATGGCGTCTGTCCTTTCGGGATCAATGATCATGCCGTGCTTTGAAACAATGAATCCCAAAAGCTTACCCTCTGTAACAGCAAAAAAGGATTTCTTTGGATTCAGTGAGATCCAATACTTTATGCACCGTTCAAATACCTGTTTGAGAGAAAAAAGATGATCATGCCTCTTTTTTGAATAAATTGTAATGTCATCTAGATAAACAACAACAGAGTTATGCATTAACCCACTGAAATCTATGTCCATATCCCTCTGAAACGTGGAGCCAGCATTTATCATACCAAAAGGAATTCTCCTATAGGAAAATGTTCCCTAGGGGGTTCATAAAGCCGTTTTCAATTGATCAGCAGGGACAACCAATACCTGATTGTACCCCGAAAAACCATCTCGCAAGGAGAACATTTCAGCACCTACAACCTTTTGTAATATTTGTTCCATAGGGGGATCAGGGTATTTATCCTTTTGAGATGTTTTGTTGAGGTTTCTGAAATCCACACACAATCTAATTTCCCCACTCTTTTTCCGAACAGGGACTAGGTTTGCAATCCGTTGGGTGTGTCTCATTGGAAATGCAATTCTGGTTGCTAACAATTTCTTCAATTCTTTTTTAACTGATGGTTCCAAACTGGGATGCATCTTTCTTAATTTGTACTGATAGGTTTTTGCATCAGGTTTCATGGGAATGTTGTGGTGCATGATGTGGGTATCAAAATTCTTGAGATCATCATAGATCCAAGTGAACACATCTTTAAATTCTTTGCATAGTTTAATGAAATATTTTCTCTCCTCAGGGGAGCAATCGATTCCCAAGTTAATCAACTGGTGGTTTTGATCAGTCCCTAGATTAACTTGTTGGTAATTCAAAGAGGAACTATGTGTTTTTCAATTAGTTTAATGTTTGAATTTGTCCTGCAAGTCATAGTACTTCTCTAGATTTATGACTAACTTACAGATAAGGTGGGAGGGAACATTAGGATCAGACAGAGATTTTTTATGATCAACCTCATTTATGGCTACATCTTGGAAAGTATCTTGAGCTATGAGGAAGTCGAAAATATGTTGATCATCATCAAAAACTTTCCAATTTGTGACATTATCAAGGATATAAGGTCTGTACACTAACTCAATAGAGAAAGTATCAAGAGACAAACCTTCAGGAGGGATTAATCTAGAGGCAGTGTTGGCTAATAAGTCTGCATCAAAGTTTTGGGACCTAGGGACTAATTTAATATTGAATGCAAAAAAAGAATTAGTTAGATCCCTAACAAGTTTCTGATAATTAACCAAATGCGGAGAAATACAATGAATTTTATTCCTTACCTGTTTTACAATAATTTATGAATCCCCATAGCATTCTATTACCTAAGCACCCAGATCGATTTCCTTCCTGGGTCCCTGAACCAGAACCTCATATTCAGCAATATTGTTAGTGCACTCAAATTCTAGTCTGCGAGCAATCATTATCTTGGTCCCCTTTGGGTCTATTAGAACACATCCAGCACTAGCTCCATCTTTAGATTTGGAGCCATCAAAGAACAAAGTCCATGCATTTGAATCTATTCTAAAATTAGTATTCAAATTATAAACATTATGTACAATGGAACCAGAGAATGGAAAAGAAGTAAAATTAACAATTTGAGATTGATTCTGCACACTCTCGGCAGGTGATGAATCAGCAGGTAAATCCCCGAAGAATGTATCAAAAGTGAAGTGCTCAATGTGTGGACTAAAGTAAGCAGCAGGTTCACTAGAATCATTGAGATCAGTGACGATTTGTTTCATGAATGTCTCTCTACTAATCTTGATTTTGTTAGGTCTTCCATTGTAAGGAAGCCATAGATGTGACCAGTCAGTAGAAAAATAACCTTTAAGCTTTTCTGAAAAATATCTACTTAGCCACATTCCATATGCCTCAGGGATATCATCCACAACTATGTCAATGGTTTGGTGGATTCTTGGATCAGCAGACAATGTCAAAAGAACATTTTTCAATTCTCCTACTACCCTAAATCTAGATTGGTCAAGTTGGACTATCTGGGTGTTGATGTATATGTAACTTCGGAATGTATTTCACATATATGTATATTGTATTCCTATAGAGATGGTATTATTCCTCTATAAGGAAGTGTCGTCATTTATATTGTAAGTGTCGTAACTTATACTTGATGGGTTATTAGACCACCTTATTTGGGGTCGGCCCTGTATAAGTCATGTGGGTCAAAGGGTTATTAGACCACCCTCTTGGGGGTCGGCCATGTGGGTCAAAGGGTTATTAGACCACCCTATTGGGGTTCGGCCCACTCAGCATTATGTTATGTGGTAAAGTTCGAGCCTACATGAGTTAGGTAAAAAGGCAAGTCAAGTCAAGTATAAATAGAGTGCGGGAGGCACTCTATTTACTCACTCACTTCTCACTCATGCACTCAAGGAGGAGTGGCGCACTTATGGAGGAGGAGGATCTGCTACTAGGTTATGTCTATCTCTCATGGTTGGTTGTATCATTGCTCTATATATCTCTGAGGAAGTTATTGGGGTTTTTCACCTTTATGGTTTTCCCCAAGTAAATCTTTGTGTCTCTTGTGTGCTTGCATTATTGTCTCCATGATTGATATGCTGTAGATATGCTGTACATGTTGTTCTCTCAGTTAAGATCCTAGATCATATTGAAGTAAATTCAGAAAATTTAACATGGGATCAGAGCTAGCCTGAAAGAAGGCATGATATGGCATGTATGACACTTGTTGCACTTACGATGTTAGGGCTTGATATAGCAAAAACCCGTCATCGTAGAACTTTCGCTATAAATCCGTTTTGGCGAATTTTTCGGATCTGAAATTGTTACAAGACGAAGATTAAATCTCCAGGTACCTTGTGTCCAAAGGACCACCTCTAATTCGTTGTACTTTGTGATTTATGATCTGTGCAATATAGGGTTTCTGCCTCTTCCAAATCTGAGTCAAAATCAGGTGACCTTGGGAAAAAGGTCATAACTTGGGCTAGGAAGCTCCAAATGAAATTTCGTAAAAAGTGACAGGTAGTACACAGTTGGTACTATCTCAAAAAACGTTTTCAGAGGCCGAAGTTGAACCAGTGACATGTGGAACGTCGTACAAGTTCGCTCTCCTGTATTATCCCATAAACAGGTCACGTTGCGACACTTGGAATAACTCTCTCTCAGAGAGTCCAATTGAGATCAGACCTGTCAAGATGGAAATATAACATGCCGAGCTATCTCAGGAAACATTTTCAGAGGCCGAAGTTCAAACAGTGACACATGGCACGCCGTACAAGTTCGCTCTCCTGAATTATCCAAAAACAGGTCACGTTGTGACATTTGGAATAACTCTCTCTCAGAGAATCCAATTGAGGTTAGACCTATCAGGATGGAAAGATAACAAGTCAGGCTATCTCAGGAAAAATTTTCAGACCCTGTGGATCAAAAATTTTAGAGTTACACCAGAAACAATCAGGTACATATTTCTGTCAAAACAGAATTATTTTTGAGTACCTTCATTCATGGCTTCCGGAATTTAGGGCTTTGGAGAAAGTTGGAATTTTTGTAATCGGAGACCACAACTGGATGCTACTCATCAAAATAGAAATTTAGAGACCAATATCAGAATTTTTGGTTGGGCAGAAGGCCGGGCTTGATTAGACCCTAGTTCGGGACTTTGATCAGAAAAGTGGAAAATTAGGGCTTCTGTAAAAATGGGAATTTTTGAAATCTGTGACCACGGCTGGAAGCTCCTCAGAAAAATAGAAGCTTAGAGCTTTGGATCAAACATTTTGATTGGGTGGAAGAGTGGGCTTCATCAAACCCCAGTTCAGGGTCATGTCCAGTGAATCCAGAAGTTTCAAAAGCAAAATTGAGGAGTGAAACTTTGCAGTTTTCAAATTCTGAATATACCAGTTTGATCAGCTCATCAAGGCGCATATTTCTATCCTGTCAGAAGTTTGAAATTCAAAGTTTGAATTTTTGGGGTTTCTCTGACAAACCCATATCCATCTCAAGGTCCAGTTATTGCAAATAAAGTGGATTGGGTTAATCCTAGAAGAAGATGGATTGGTCACTTACATAAGTGAAGAAGTTCATGTTTCAGAGGGAGATGAGGCTAAGGCCTTACATAAGAAGATTACAAGCGATCTCGACAGGTATGACTCATCGAGGTATGTTTCGATATTTGTCCATGATTAAGTTTATGGTATGTTTGTCTTCATGTTATTACGGTTAGTACAATTTTGATTTTAGATTTGTCGTATCACCTTAACAAAATTATGAATGCATGATAGAAGATATTCATTGGTTAGGGTGTTGACACTTATGATTGTACTAATGCATTATGGTGTTGTATGAGGTTTATGTTGTCTACTAACATGAAAGGTACACCAAGAAAGACAAATCATGTTCTGGTCCAAGAACATATGATCATGATAACATGAGGACAAAGATTCATCCATTGTCATGGATCTCATAGAAGATCCATTTACGAGGTATGTATAACTTGATTTTGTAATAGTTAACCTATGAGATATACAGGTTACTAACACAAGTCATTGAAGAAGAACAAGAAGACATCATGTGAGTATGTTAGACATAAATAGCTAGCATGATAATCCAGGTATGTTTTTCCTATATCAAGCTAGAATCCTACCTTGTGTTAGGATCTTATACTGTTGTGTTGTTTGATAATGATTATTCATGAAGTCGTAGGTTTGAATAAGTCATGGCCGTATGCATATTATATCTCTTATCTTGATTGATGATTCAACTAACCCAAAGAGTTATAGGTTTGAATAATCACAGGTTTTATGCATATTATATCTCTTATCTTGATTGATGATTCAACTAACCCGACGAGTCATGGGTTTGAGTAATTACATGTTATGTCTCTTATGATTTGAATAACCATAAGAATCCTACATAAACCTTGAATGCTAATGCTTATTATTTTTGTTTGAAATGATCATGACTATACACGCTTGAGATTATTGTGTTTTAATAGTATACTAATGAATGTATGATTTTGTATGAGACCTAGAGGATAACACAATGATGATACTAATAAGCATGCAAGGATGAATATGAGTTCAAGAACAGGTAATTCAGGAAGCAAAGATCAAGAGGGAGTACACTCCAGTGGTTTATGCAAGGATGCAGATATTCAGAGGGAGTTGACCATCTCTCTACTCTCCACAACAGAAAGGTGTAGAAGAAGCTACTTCAGATTAGGATTCCAGCAGCTCCTGCAAGGAAGCGAAGACTCAGAGGGAGTCCACCCAACGAACAAAGAAAGATAAGTATTATAATCATCATTTCTTACATATTTGTTTGTTTAAATAAAATTGTTCAATGATGTATATGCTCATGTTCCTAGACTTAGGATATGTATTATGCATAGTAGAATAGTTGCATTAATGAGCAGTATACTACTAATATACATGGGTAAGTGGCCTATGGCACTGTACAACATTCCATTGCTACTTATCTAGAATGAAACCTCTTTGCTGACATGTTGGGAGTTGTGCACACTCTTAACAATGTTCTGGTAGAGATTGGAAGGCATCTAGAAAGTTACGGAATATGGATAAATGTTGTATTGAAGCATTGGCTAAGATAATTGCATGACTGTATGGCATATTTCTTTATGTGTAAGAATTTGTTCTGAAAACTATGAGATGTTTTCTAATCATGCAATTTAACTTGTTGTGTAGGAAAGATCGTATGCCATCTCCTACAAAAGAAGAACTACAACATTTGTTCTAGCAACAAAGATATCTATTGAAGATATTGAAGATATTGAAGTTCCCAGGATCTGGGATGAAGAAATGAAATGCCATGATCCGTCGATCATGAAGAATGATGTTTGGGATGTAATCCCAAGACATGAAGGGAAGTTTGCTATGACTTCCAAATGGAACTATCAGATCAAGCATGTTGCAGATGGCAGCATTGAGAAATATAAAAGTGATGAAATAGAAGATACACCAGATGGATTCAAGACAGCTTCCTTGAATGGTGTAGTTGAAGAAGAAGTGTATGTAGAGCAGCCACTTGGTTCTGAGACACATGATAGGAAATCATATATGTGCAGAACTTGGTATGGTGAAGATAGATTGATTGCCGACACGCAGCGGAAGCTTACTACCGAGTTTGAGATGAAGAACTTGGGGATGATGCACTATTTTTTTTTGGCATGGAGGTGTGGCAGAGTGCAGATAGAATCTTCCTTGGACAAGGGAAGTATGCAGTAGAGATCCCAAAGAGGTTCGGGATGATGGATTGCAAGGCCATGGCCACACCTATGGCATCAAATCTGAAGCTTCTATGTGATGCTTCATTTGAGCCGATTGATGTCTCTATGTATCGCCAGATGATTGGGTCCTTGATGTACCTGACGAACACGAGACCAAACATTTGCTTTGCTATGAACACATTGAGCCAGTTCCTGACGGATCCGAGGAGTGTTCACCTGGTTGCTGTAAAGCATATTCTGAGGTACCTGAAGGGTACAGTGGATTATGGGCTCAGGTATGAGGCGAATCAAAAGTTTAACCTGCAGGGTTATGTTGATTCAGATTGGGCTGGCAGTGCTGCAGACAGGAAGAGCACATCTGGGTGCTGCTTCAGTATGGGATCAGGTGTGATCTCTTGGTTTAGCAGGAAGCAGTCCTGCGTAGCACTGAGTACAGCTGAGGCAGAGTATGTTGCAGCCTGTTCAGCTAGTTGTGAGGCAGTATGGCTACGGAAGCTACTGTCTGAGTTATTTGATCTCCCGTTGGAGGCTACTGGTATCTTCTGTGATAACCAGAGTTGTGTGAAGATGTCCGAGAACCCAGTGTTTCATGACAGGTCGAAACACATAGAGATCAAATATCACTATATCAGGGATATGGTGCAGAGAGGAGCTGTGAAGCTTCTGTATGTTGCGACGGACGAGCAGATTGCAGATGTGCTGACGAAGCCACTAGCCAGAGTGAAGTTCGAGTACTTCAGAGAGAGGCTTAGCGTTCTTCAGATCGAGGACACTTTGAGGAAGAAGTGATGGACACATTTGCTGAAGCCATTCCAAGCATGTTGGAAGGAGGATCCTTCACATGGATGTGGATGTAAGCGCTGGATAATGGGCATCAGGATGATGTTCTGGTTTCTGCTGGATATGATCAGTAGGATCATTTTTATGTATGTATGTACGCATCATGTTGGATGTTGGATATGATCAGTTGGATCATTTATGTATGTATACGCATCATGTTGGATGCTGGATATGATCAGTTGGATCATTTATGTATGTATGCATCATGTTGGATGCTGGATATGATCAGGTGGATCATTTATGTATGGATGCATCATGTTGGGTGCTGGATATGATCAGTTGGATCATGTGTATGTATTTTGTATATGCATCATGTTGGATGCTTGGACCATGTATCTGTATATGTATCAGGTGGCTACATTGTATGATCAGGTTGATCATGTATGGTGATATGTATCATGTATCAGGTGGATACATTGTATGATCAGGAGGATCATGTATGATGATATGTATCAGGTAGATACTTGGTATGCATCAGGTGGATGCATTGATGATCAGGTGGATCATGCAGCAGGATGTTGCAGTGATGATCAGGATGATCATGGATGATGAACTTCAGGATGTTGCTCCATATGACATGCAACAGGACGTTGCAGTGATGATGATCAGGATGATCATGGATGATGAGCTTCAGGATGTTGCTCCAGATGACATGCAGCAGGACGTTGCAGTGATGATGATCAGGATGATCATGAGTACATCAGGATGATGTATGGTGAGTATCAGGTTGATACTCTATGGCCGTGGATCAGGTTGTGCAGATGAGCATGTCTAGGAGATCCTATAGGTCGGAGTTGTGTACCCGTAACAGCCTGGGATGCTCTTTCGAGACATTGCTATGGGAGGACATGTAATTTGTGCCCTGGGAGATTTCAGGTCGGAGTTGTGTACCCGTAACATCCTGAGATGCTCTTGCGAGGTTTTGTCCTATGGCATGTAATTTGGGCCCTGGGAGATTTCAGGTCGGATTTGTGTACCCGTAACATCCTGAGATGCTCTTTCGAGGTTTTTCCATGACCACATGTAATTTGTGCCCTGGGAGATTTCAGGTCGGAGTTGTGTACCCGTAACATCCTGAGATGCTCTTGCTAGGTTTTGTGGTGGACCACATGTAATTTGTGCCCTGGGAGATTTCAGGTCGGAGTTGTGTACCCGTAACATCCTGAGATGCTCTTTCGAGGTTTTGTGGTGGGGTCACATGTAATAGCGCCCTGGGAGATCCTACAGGTCGGAGTTGTGTACCCGTAACATCCTGGGATGCTCTTTTGAGGTTTTGTGACACACGTAATAAGTCCTGAGGATTCCACAGTATGGCGAGTGATGATGAAGACCTGCAAGTGGTGGGCTTACATCCAGTATGAAAAAGGACTGGCTCTGTAGAACTTCCTATGACGAGTATATTCAGAGATTGATTGAGATAGCAGCAGCAGTGACGATGATGATGACTCGATGACAATTATCTAGTGACGATGATCCAGAGAAGATGACTTGTGCTAGAAGAACTGTGCTGAGAAATACCTTCCTAGTTAAGAGGGAGTGTTGATGTATATGTAACTTCGGAATGTATTTCACATATATGTATATTGTATTCCTATAGAGATGGTATTATTCCTCTATAAGGAAGTGTCGTCATTTATATTGTAAGTGTCGTAACTTATACTTGATGGGTTATTAGACCACCTTATTTGGGTTCGGCCCTGTATAAGTCATGTGGGTCAAAGGGTTATTAGACCACCCTATTGGGGGTCGGCCATGTGGGTCAAAGGGTTATTAGACCACCCTATTGGGGGTCGGCCCACTCAGCATTATGTTATGTGGTAAAGTTCGAGCCTACATGAGTTAGGTAAAAAGGCAAGTCAAGTCAAGTATAAATAGAGTGCGGGAGGCACTCTATTTACTCACTCACTTCTCACTCATGCACTCAAGGAGGAGTGGCGCACTTATGGAGGAGGAGGATCTGCTGCTAGGTTATGTCTATCTCTCATGGTTGGTTGTATCATTGCTCTATCTATCTCTGAGGAAGTTATTGGGGTTTTTCACCTTTATGGTTTTCCCCAAGTAAATCTTTGTGTCTCTTGTGTGCTTGCATTATTGTCTCCATGATTGATATGCTGTAGATATGTTGTACATGTTGTTCTCTCAGTTAAGATCCTAGATCAGATTGAAGTAAATTCAGAAAATTTAACACTGGGTAGGACAGGGTTCCCCAGATGCATTCATCTTCTTACAGACAAACATAGGCATTAGATTTGATGAAGCACCTGATTCTATCAAGCATTTATGCACATTCCTATTGAAAATATCGAAGGTGAGCAAGAAAGGAGGGGTTTTCTTTCCACCGAGTTTTTGGCTACCGGGTTTAGAATAAGTCTCTAAATTATTGTTTTGAACTTCTTTAGGTTTGTTCACAATCATGCTTTTAGGAAGACTGTCTCTCTTGGAATGAATTTTCAAAAGTTCAAAAATAGATATGTTAGCCTTTACCCTTTTCAAGTCATCAACTAGACTATATTCAATCTCAGGAATTATAGTCTCTTTCTGTGTGACTGCTTTTCCTTTGTTTGGGGTAGATGTTGAAGGAGAAGAATCATGCGAATATTGTCCTTTGTTGCTAGTGTTATAAGGGTTTTGGACATTAAAAACAGCTTCGGGCTCATTTTCTTCTTCATACATTGGGAGTTCTGAGAAATAACCGTAATGGTATTGACATGCTGGTCTTCTTCTTCATCAGGTGGTTTGGGATCCTGGTTTTGTTTAGGATTTTCATCAGGGTGATCAGGAGTATTTTGAGATTATGTAGCCAAGGATTTGAAAATAGAATAGATTTCTTCAGAAGTCAACCCTTCATCAGGGGTAGGTGGAGTCTGATTATGAGGGGGTTGGTAAGGTCTCCTAAAAGGTGGTCTTACAAATCCTCTATTATTATTTTGATTTTTAGTATTAGTCTTTTTTAAATCCACCATTTCATTTGAGATATTCTGGAGAAATTTCTTCATATCATTCATTTCAAAAGGATCCTTGTTTTTCACAGTAGGTTTAGGAGGGTTCTCTTGTTTCTTGCGGGAGGTAGAAGGTTGATCAGATGAAGTATCAGGATTATCTTTTAGACAAAACATGTCCTTTTCTACCCGAATGGCTTCTGCAAAAGCCTCTTGCAAGTTATCTTTATGAGCTCTCTTCACCCACATGGAAATGGGGATAGGAAATCCTTTAATGTAATATGAAACTAATAATTCTTCTATAGGAAGAACATTGGTTGGGATTTTGTTTTTCAGGTAGGAGAACCTTTGGTTGAAATCCTTAACCCTTTATTTTCCCTTTATTTTCATTGAGGATAGATCAATGACCAGATCCTCAGGAGTTTTATCATCTCCAAATTTTTGGATGAATTTGGATTCAAAATCATCCCAAGAAGAGATAGATCTGGATTCTAGGGAAAAATACCATGTAGATGCTTTCCCTTCAAAGGTATAAGGGAAAAACATACAAAATATGTCTTCATGTATCACACTTCTTAGCCTGATGGCCTGCATGAAGGTTTTAATATGGTCTTTCGCAGGAGATTTATCATCTGGATTAAACTTAGGAAGCCATTTTTCTGCGTTTTTAGGAAGTCTATGTTGGTCTCCAACAATGAATACGGCATCTTGGTATAGCCAAGGTCTGTTTTGTCGATCTCCCATTAGTCTGTCTTCTGAAGAATAAGAACTTGTGGATGTTTCGCTGTCTGATGATTCATCAGATGAGGATGAGGATGACGAAGGAGGTGTTGGTGGTGGTCCACCAGATGCTATGTTGGGCTATGAGGTATTCTGATTTTGATCTATTTTTGTAAATAAATATTCAATTTGGATGTCAGGAAACAGTTCCTATCGAGTTGTGTTTTGATTGTCTACGTTCTGAGTATCTGAGTTTTGGTTATCAATATTAATCCATGAATTGTTGGGTTGATGTTGTTGGGACAGTATCTATCTCAGGTTCTGATTGACTTCGATTCTATGCTCAACCCGGCAAATGCTATCATGTGTACTTTTCCTTAATTACTCAAGGGTGAGAGGCCCTCTAGTAGGTGATAGAAAAATAATTTCAGGCCTATGTGTTTCTTGTCCTGTTACAGGAGTAGCAGATACTACAGTTGGATCTTGGACTATTTGTTCTTTGGATGTGTATGCTGGAGTTTGGATCCTGTTAACAACTGGTATTCTTGTTGGAGGAGTTTTACTTGTGTTTTGTTTAGGCATGACTATTCATGGCCCTACTTATAGATCCATTTGTTGAATCCCTGGGTGTGATGCTAGAATATTTTCCAAGGCAAACAACAGAAGGTGACAACCTAATCTGAAAGGATTCAAACAACCCTACGTAAGAGTGGTTCTATCCCCAAATTGTTTGGTGTGACTGCCTCCTACAGATATTAGGCTTCCGTTGGCACTTGTGGGAGTTGATCCTAATGGATTTGTCTTCTTGTGAGGGAATATCAAAAAGGTGTTCTATGTATAAGGGGTAAGTAATGTTTACTTAAGAAATATCTAATTAAGTTAGATCTACTTTAAGGAATATGATTTGAATTGCAGAACAATCAGCTCTGGAATTTGATTAAATGTTTCACCAATTAATAGACATATGAATTGGATATATATTAACCAGCTTTAGACAAAACCAACAATAATAATTGAATAATTTTACCCAAAGAATTAAAGCACATGTGAGACTGTTCTGTTATGACCTGCTAATTGACAAATTAGTACCAATGTGATTATAATTGTTTATCATTTGTAGAAATAGATCAAATGAGTTAAACAAATAAATTCATTCAACACATAATAACATCTGAATTGTATGTTAAGATAAATCTAACCTACAGATCGATGCATTCATTGAATTTGCAAAATAAAACAGATTGATTCAATAACCGAAGTGAAAATATCAGAAATTATCAAAGAAATTTGACAAATTATACAAAGAAGATGGCAAAGAGAAACTGACTGTAATTCATTAAGCTTGCAAAAAATTACAATGTCTCAAAGAAACATAGCGTCTCCAGTTCTCCTCTGGTGATTTCTTCCTCCCTATCCTACGAGATCTAATCCCTTTACATAATAATTACATCAAATTACGAAGGATAGGTCTCCCATAAAATAGGGATTTTCAAAATATTTCTAGTCTAAGAATGGCCAAGGGAAATTCACCACTTGGCCCATACATCTAACAATTCTTCCACATCCGGATATTTGGCCAATTCGAGTGCCAGCTAGGTCTTACAAGTGAAAGACTCAATCTCATTTTTCTTGATCTTATGCCATGCATGCAGGAAAAGGTTGATTTTTATCCCCAAGCTGATGGGTTTCTTGATTAGTTCTTCAACCTATGAAATCTAAATGTACTCCAACTATTGAATCTGCTCTTTAGACTGTGCACATATGTTATCAACCTACTCAATTGCAAGCTTGGGTGGACAGGCCTTTTCGATGAGGTCCATGGTTGGAAAATATAGCATGTTCATTATGTTATCCGTTGCATACCATCTCCTGCCACAAACTGCCTGTGCTTTCTAGATGGTTTCCTCGACTGAAGCACAAGCATGTTCCCATGCATCCAAAGAAATTCTAATTCTTCTAAACTTGAAATTGTCCAGAATAGGGATATCACCAGGCTTGTCTTTGATGTATTTCTGCCAATCAACCACATATTAAATAGCCTTGGTTTTTTCCCCCATTCTCTCATTATGTTGTTCAAGGATAACAGAATGTCACTCAAAAACATTGTGTGTCTCCTGAATGTCATTCATGGATTCAAAAAGCTCATTCAAGAGTTTCTTGTGATCTTCATTTATTTTAAGGGATAACTCCTTGAACTCCTCCTTGGAAAATCTAGAGAAGGAGGGGGCAGATGCCTTGGTCACAGAATCCTTTAGTTGTTGCTCAATTAATGTGATCTTGTCAACATAGCCAATATTTAGCAGTTGTGCTTGTTGTAGCTGCTACTGGAGAGATGCATTCTATGACTGCAAGTCTTTCAGCTAACTATCATGCTCATTTCTCAACTCTTGAATTTGATATTCATGTTGTTCCTTGGCTTCAGACTACTCCTTCCTAAGCTTTTGCAGTTCCTGTTGCTTGGCCGTAATCTCTTTGTTCAAATAAGTAACAGAATCAAAATTAGCCCCTACAAAGGCTCCCATTGTAGCAGTAGTTTCAAGGGCCTCTTGATGCACATCTGTGGATGTCTTCTTCCATATGACCTGGTTGGGAATAGGGCCCTACATAACAGTTCATTCCCTTTGTCTTTTGGTTCCTCTTTTCACTGCTGCCTTCTCATATTTTTTGTAGAATTACTATCCCAAAGAAACTACATCATCCTCCCCAAAGTTTGCCATTATGTCCATTGTGGAAGTAGACACATCAAAAGTTGAAAATAAAGGAGGAGTTAGGGAAATAGTAGAAGTAGGAATTGGGATAGCGATTTGGGTAGTGGAGATGGAAGGTGAAATAATGTTGGAAACTGATGGTAAGGAGAAGGTAGTGGAAGATGGAGAAGTGATCTCTTTGAGTGAAATAGAGATTGGAATCACAGGTGGTTCTACAGATGTGGTGAGAAGTTGGGTTTTCAACATCCTGTGTAAGTGTGACAGAAATTGGGACCACTACTGGTTCTTGTGAAGTCACTATAGGAGTTACCAATGGTTCAGTTGATGTGAAAATAGGGTTTATTGTAATGTACCAACTTATGATTGTGGCACAAAAACTCAAGACTTCTCAAAATTAACTAAAACGGTGATTGTGGAAGTTAGAATTGTTGGAGATGGGAAAGATCAAAGGCTATGGATGGATGGAAGGTTATGAACTGATTTTATACCTCTGCACAACATACTGAGACCATTTATGTTTCAAGAACATCCCGACTGAACTCTACTCCAATCCTCCTAGGGTTCTCAGCATATACAGACTAGTATGGGTAGGAAACTTGACTAAGGGTTGGAGAAGGTGGTTGCAGACATCAGAGAGGTTAATTAACATTAATTTAAATTCATATAATCATTAAATATAATCTCATAAAGTTGTATGCAGATCTGGTAAATTCTTATAACAAATCTAGTAAAATGGCAATTCGGGACAGCTCAACTAATTCGAATTTTGGACTCCCAAACAGTGCTCAAAGGAAATTGAATTTCTGTAAAAGAGGTTGGATCATGACATATGATATGTTATATTACTCTAGTAACATCAATTCCTTCATTTGGATTTATTCTCATTGACTTATGAATCAAACACTGAAAGCTAGTCAAATTCTAGCTAAATCTAGAAGGGGTGCACAAATTGGAGAAGAAATCAGAGTTCTGTAATTTGTATTGAATAGAATGATATCGTAACATTACATAATATGTTATTACATCATATAATATTCCATTATTCCTCTCATAAAGTGATAGAAGGATCTCTTTTCTTGTACATATGAATCTAACTGCATAGCTCAAGAAGGAGGGAGGCTTCGATATCTGAACTTGGTGATGATGATTCTGAAATTTCTCTTCAAAATTATCAGCTTCAGTACCTGAAAATATAATCAGTGATAATGGATGAATACCATCATCCTCTCATGGAAAGCTGGGGCACATCTCCCATGCTTGACCAGGGGAACATATCCCAAGCCTTAGGTGCACAAATGCATTCATTAAATTTCTCATACTAACAAAAGATGTGAATGTGGTTATCATAGAATTATTTATAGTTGTTTCATGCCTTGGTGAGCAATTGTCCTTGAGGAATGTGCATTCCTTGAGAGGATGAGGAAAGCTTGCTTTCCTTCCTTACTTTGCTTTGGACTTTCTTCTTTTTCCTCTTTTTCTGACTTTCCTTCTTTTTTCCAACTTTCCTGCTTTTCATACTTTCCTTCTTTTCATGTTTTTCCTCCTTTCTGTATTTATGCTACTTTTCCTGAAATATTCCTCTTTTCTCATTTTTGGTATCATTTTTGGACTCTAGTGCTTACTTGACTTCTACTCCAAGTAATTCCTCCAACCTTATCCACTAATTCGAATTGGTGGGACAATTTCTTCATTTATTCAACATAACAAATAAAATATTAATTGCACCAACAATATTAAATGCACCATAATTATTTATTCCAAGTAGGTAGTGTTAACACCCAAAAAGAATTCACTACCTCATCTACCACATTATATGGCTCATTTGTCCATTTTCCTACCATATTTCCCTTAAAAACCCAAAAAATCTCACTAAAAAGCCTCCAAAAGGCCTAAAATGCCTCCAAAAGGCCACAAAACCATCAAAATAGCCTCAAAAAGGCTAAAAAACCTCTTTTTCCTCCAAAAATATCCAAAATTCCTCTAAAAATAGCAAAAACCCCCTAAAAAGGGAAGAAAAATATAAAATAATGAGGAAAAGGAGGAAAAAACCCTATACAGCTGCCCTAAACCATGTGTTTCCCAAAACCATGGGTCAGCACTCCACCACCAAAAAACTATAAATAGGTGATGGAGATCTCTTATTCCATATCCACAATCAAGTATACCCTTACTCTGCCAAAATCTCTCTCGAAACCCTAGTTCACCATTGAACTACTTTCACCTTGAGAGCCACTTTTGGCCCATTCCCACCATTGGAGAAAGAGAAGGAGCACATTGGAGTTTGGAGCAACCCTCTTGGACATTGCAAGGGCTTCATCAACCTTCACATTGAAGGTAACATTAATACAAAAAAGCCATTATTTACATCTTTTGTTTATGTTTCATGCACATGTTTAGAGTAGTTTATATCTTTGTTTAAGCTTAATAATTTACATTTACTGAACTGCTACTAAGGAGTCCATTCTCCTTAGTAGGTGCTCATTTGCACAAGCTAGGGGTAAAACCCTGGCTACAGTTTTGGCGACTCCCCTTGATTTTGAATTTCTGGTTTTCGTTTAAAAAAAAATTTCGTTTCGGCTGTCCCTTTCGGCCGCCGTATACCGCGTCTTTTTCCTCTGCAGTCGCGTCCCGACCGCGTCTTTCAGGCCCTTACCTGCGACCCGACCGCGGCTCTCAGACTGTTTCCGACTCCCTGCTGACAGATTCAAGTCTGTTACCTGCGATCCGACCGCGGCTAATCAGCCTGTTTGCTGCGATCTGACTACGCCTGTCGGCCATTTTCCCGCGTCCCGACTGCGTCTGTTAACCCTTTTGTCGTGACCCGACTGCGTCTTTTTCCCCGTTTCCTGCATCCCAACTGTGTCTGTTGGCCCGAAAGCCGCGACCTGACCGTGTCTGTTTCCCTCAAACCCGCGGTCTGCCTGTTCTGATTCGCCACAGACCCGCGGTCTGATTTCTGCATTTTTACTGTTTTGAGCCCAGCCCCTTTTGCTGCAATCTTTTCTGCATCTGAACAGCCCTCTGTCCTACCTGCAGTCCCACTTCCTTACAGCCTTTTTGCAACATAATTTATGTTCCCTTTACAGAATTCTTTTAAAATTTCAGTATTTTTAAATCAAAAAATTTTGCAAGTGCAAGTTTCAATTTCAGTATTATTGATAGTTGGAAGTTGCCTCCCTTGTGGCACTTCTATTTTGGGTTCATCACCTCACGAGCACACACTCTGTCACATAATTCAAGTGATCCTTAAAAAGTACCTAACTAAACCAACATTCTAACCCCACTTGGGGAACACAAAATAATCTTTGTAGTTAGGTAGGGTCGGGGGGATAGGCTTCCAATAACACCCCTCGGTCACTTACACTTGAGACATAGTTGTTGTCCAAATAGGGAACCAAAATCCCCTAGTACCTTTTGGCACGGTCACAACCAGTTTATCAGAGGGCCTCTCCCTTAGGAGGGTTGAAGTCGGGAGACTGGTTCCGGAGGCCTGAGTGGAATACCACACTCCATTCAGTAACCGAAGGGCTACCTTTCGCGGTTCGCGGGATATCCCTGTATAGGGGTATTGCGGTAAACGGACTAAATGATAGATTCACCTTTCTAGACGTGTCATGAACGGGGTATCTTAGTTGCCATTCTTCTAGGATTGACTACCCGGTGTCCTTCCCGGTAGGGGGATATCATAGCCACTTGGCTTTCCTACTCATATTGTCTGACTTGGATTTCATCACCTTGCAGAGGATATGTTTAGTTGAGTCAGAATACTTTTAGTTAGGTGTTTGCATGCTCCTTTACCTCCCTTTGGTCTAGTGAGTCCACCATTTTTTATTTTTAGGAAACCTGCTGCTTGTTGGTATTCTGACCATCTTTGTTGATACTCCACCTATTGTAGCGCAGCTGTTGCAGTGGGTGTTTTGAGTTGGTTGTTGGCCTGAGTGCCTTGTTTTTTAGCTCTCCTTCTGCACACTCGGTTGCATTAGGGTTTTTGAGCTGTTTTCTACTCACCTCAACCCACAGAGATTTGACACCATCCGTCACCATTGAGTCCCCGAGACATTCTCGGCGCCTCAGAGGCAAGCCCCCACAGCACGGTTCTCTTGACACCACCCTTCATAGATTCCGATCATCATCCGTTGATACCACTCATCACAGATCTAGAGCCTTGTCACTTGACTCCACTCATCAGCGACATAGGACTCCGTCACCAGATATTGACGCTCCTTACTTTACCTCCGATTCTAACGAAGAGTCTGAGAACCCTATTTACACTGCCCCTACTAGCCCCATGGTTGGCACGACTTCCACTCCTTTTTTTATAGGGACCATTGGTGGCACATCCACCACTACACCAGTTACTACACCTGTTTTGGGTATGCCCTCCATGGGACCCCCATCTACCGTTCCCCTCACGGTACCTATTCCCGCAGCGGGAATCCCTATCCCCACTACATCAGTGGCTCACACTACCCATGGTGGTGATGGACCATCCTCCACCACCTTAGTTCCCCCACTTGGGGGCACCATCCCAAATCCTGTCCCTCCACTTGGGGGCATTGGCCCCAACTTGGTCCAACCCACTACTGTGTCACATCCTTCTTCCAGTTTGCCATTCATGGCTAGCCTCAACCTACCTGACCTAGCCAGATTGACCAACGATCCTATTCGACACGACCCTACGTGGCCTCATATGCCTACCAAGCTCCCCTCTGACATCCCTAAGTTCTAGGGCAAGGCCGATGAGGACCCACAAAACCATATCATGTCTTTCCACCTATGGTGTTCCTCTAACTCCATAGTGGACGACTCTGTTCGCCTCCGTCTCTTACAGCGCACCTTCCCTTGCCTCGACCTTCCTGCAGTTCTTTCAGTTGCCTTTCCGCTATGACGCGGGCGTTGAGATTCTCCTATCTTGTAGACAAAACACGGCTACCCATATCACGGACCACATCCATGAGTGGCGTCGACGCCGTAGCTTATGCAAGATCAAACTAGACGACCGTATTTTCCTAGATTGGTTCCTCAAATCCCTTCTACCTGTCATTGCTAAGGATGTGGCATCAGAAAGACCCTAGTCTGAAGAAGAGGCCATCCTTAAGGCCCAACAGTTCGACCTCATTTACGCCCAGTCAGGTTACCTTTATACCATTATACCTAACGCCCCTCACGGCGATTCCTCCCAACACGATGTGCCGGGGGCATCCCACGCTGCAGACGGTATCATTGGCCGTGTTTCTTCGCATCCCCAACCATTTTCCATAGCACGTCCTACCCCTGGCCCCGACCTTTCGCGGGCTACCTCACAGTCTGGAGCAACCAACTCGTATGCTCCCATGACACATCACCACCACCATGGACCCTCATGTCCTCCTCAAGCTTCAGTCATGCGACTCCTGCTTATGCCCCCCCAGTCGCACCTCAGCCTTACTACCATCAGCAGGCTGCCCCAGCTCCTGTGCCTTCACAAGCCCAACCCGCTTATTATTCGCCACAGGTAGCCCCTGCGGCAAACCCACAACCTGCTCCGCAGCCATATCAGCAACCCCCTGCAGTTGCTGCACCTGCGCAGCCCCCACCTACATATCATCCACCGCAGCCTGCTCCAGCACCTGCACAACCTCAGAATCCACCTGCTTCCCAAGGGCAAGTTTACGCCCAACAAAACCCGTAGCAAAACCAGAACAACCAACGCAACCAAGGCCAACAAAACCGTGGCAAGGGCCGTAATCGGGGGAACAACCAACCTGCAGACCAAGTTGGTCAACCGGCAAATCCCCCTGACAATAATAATGCAGCCCCTGCTAACCAAAACCCTGATCACCCGCCCAAGTAGCCTAAAAACCCCAATTTGCGAACAAACCATCCTTGTTCTATTTGCGGGGTATATGGCCAATATACACATGCTTTCCCCCACTTGGAGCGAGCGCAGCAACTTTGGGTTGACGATGCCCACCGCCAAGGGCAGGCACCTCCTCAGGCACCTCCTAACCCCCCTCAGCCTCAGCAGCCACCTTTGGTGCTGCAAAACCCATTACCAACCCAAGGCATCGTGAACACTCAGCCGTTGGCTCCACCTCAAGCCAACGTGCAACCCCAACAGCAAATCACATACGCTGCTCCTGATCAACCCACGTTTGACTCGGGAACTCACCACTTGTTGATGATGTCATCCACTGACATCAACCTCCAGACTCGTCGGAACCAGTATGGCTCCACCACTGACATACCTCCCACTGATAAACCTACTAACGCTCATCCCACCGATCAAGCGTTACGTATTCCTCCACCTCCACTAGATGGCGCTCCCAAAGCCCCTCGTTTCCCACTCCGTCGTATCAACAATAACCCCAATGCGCGCGCTGCGTCAAACTACAACATTGTAGACGACCTAGCCCAATCTCCCGTAGCCATGTCTGCGTTAGAAGTCTTGAAGAATTGCCCTTCCCAGCGCAATACTTTACTCTCCGCCATTGGGGGGATTGACCCAAATGATTCGAATTTGATGGCATTTGATTTAGACCAGTCTGAACCTCGCCTGCCTTCCACCCTAGCATTCCAAGTTTCTGTTTCCATTCGGAATTTTGTCATCCATCGATGAAGGTGCCTCCACATGCGTTATGTCTACATTCGTATGGCAGAAGTTGGGATCCCCCACTCTCCAGCAGTCCACCACTGCATTACGCGCCTACGACGGTCATTCGGCTCAGCCCCAAGGCCTCCTAGCCAATGTCCCCGTCCAGTTAGGTGGCAAAACTGTACTCATTGACATTGAGGTAATCAATGCCCAATTGGATTATAACCTTTTACTTGGCCGCAGCTACATGTATGCCATGCGGGCGGTTGCCTCTTCCGTCTTTCGCACCATGATGTTCCCCCATGAGGGACGCGTGGTTAAGGTTGACCAGCTCACCTACTATGATCCCAGTGCTCCCACGGCACCTGAAAATGTTCTCCCCATGGTTGAACAACCTGTTTCTCGTGCCACCACCTCATTTGTTTCCTCTACGGGGACTGGAGTCTACTCAGATGCACCGATGACCTCCACCTTTCAATCCATTCCTCCCCTGTCATCTACGCCCGAAGTGTCTGACTTATGTACCTTGTCCCACGACAACCAACCACCTAACAATCAACCACCCTTGTTGCCTAAACCACCATTGGTACCTAGCCACATTGGTGTTACACCTATCCATACGATCCCCTTCCTAGTCCCTCCATCGGGAGTAGTAAGCGCCCCGGTCATGGCTACCCTTAGCCTCCTTGGGTTAACTTTGGAATTACCCATATGGTATCTTTCGCCTCCCGTTCGCCCGTCGACACCAGACATCGTCCTCCAACCGGTGCAACCCATGGCTACTACCTCTCAGCCACCTCCTGGTGTCTCTACCCCTTTGTCCTCCACGACTCCCCCTCCTACTCCCAAACCTGCTGGGGGCAGAGGTCCACAACCTTACACTGCTGTACCACCTCCCAAGACAGTCAAAAACCCTCAAGTGTTTCGCGCTCCTCCTAAATGCTCGTTGTGCGATGAGTTGGGCCATGCAACTCACCAGTGTCCACAGTTACCAGCCCTATAGAAACACATGCAGATGCTCGACGATGACCCCAACATCCCAACTATCAAACTAAACCCCACTCCTAAGCCTAAAGACAAATCCCTACGCACTAACCACCCCTGTGCCATATGCGGTGTTTACGGGCATTACTCCCATCATTGTCCCGATCTCCCAGATTACAGAGCGGCTCTCTATGAGATGAACAATCTGTATCTTGAGACGGCACCACCCACCATTGAAGAGATATACCCCCCGGTCTCTCCCCCTTCTGGAGAGGTTAATATCATCTATATGATCTCTTCAACCACTTCCCCCTCGTCAACCGATTTGACGACGCAAACTTTTCGTACTGATGAGGAAGTTCTTGAGGCCCTAACTGCCCCGGATTATCCCTGGGATGACATGCACCACCGTTCCTATTTCATCCCAGAAGAATCCTCCTCTAGCACAGCTACCCAATTCATAGTTGAGTCCAAAGACTTCCTCCCCACCAAGGTCGACTGGTTCAAGGACCCTATTCCTGCTCCTGACACCTTCGAGGAGGGTAACATGGCCAATATCTCACCCGTTATCCACATAGATATCTCTGACCCCCCTAGCGTCAATAAATGCATTGCCTTAGGAGCCTCCTGCAGTGAACAAGAGATTAAGGAGTACAAAAAACTCTTCTGAGATTTCCGTGACGTCTTTGCCTGGTCCTATACTGAAATGCCTGGTCTTGACCCCGCCATTATCGAACACCACATTGACACATGGCCTGATGTACCCCCCGTCCGTCAGAAGCAGCGACCCATTCATCCCTCAAAACTCCCAGCTGTTAAAGCCGAGGTTGAGAAGCTGCGCAAGGCAGGGTTCATTTATCCTATTGCCTTTACCACTTGGGTTTCAAACCCCATTCCCATTAACAAAAAACAAGGCACCATTCGAGTATGCACTGACTTCCGCGATTTAAACTGCGCTTGTCCCAAGGACAATTTCCCCACGCCATTTATTGACCAGCTCATCGATGCGTGTGCGGGGCATGAAGTACTCTCCTTCATGGATGGTTTTTCCGGATACAACCAAATTCAGATCCGTAAGGAAGACCAGTACAAAACTGCCTTTACTACCCCATGGGGCACCTTTTCCTATCGCGTCATGCCTTTCGGCCTCAAAAATGCTGGTGCCACTTTCCAGCGGGCCATGACCTATTGCTTTCACGACTTGGTCCATATCCTGTTAGTCTACCTTGATGACCTTACAGCTCATTCCCGAAAACGATCTGACCACCTTAACGACCTTCGGCAAGTATTTCTGCGTTGTCGCAAATATCAAATCCCCTTGAACCCACACAAGTGTGTTTTTTGCGTTCCTGCAGTTCGATTGTTGGGTTTCATTGTTTCCCAGAAAGGAATTACTGTTGACCCTCTAAAAGTCCAAGCCATCTTAGACCTTCCCTCTCCTCGCACGCTCCGGTAGCTCCAAATTCTGCAGGGGCGATCCAACTTCCTTCGACGCTTCGTTCCTGATTACGCCACTACCGTTCACGGTTTCTTGCGCCTGCTCCGTACCCACATACCCTTCGTCTGGGATGAGCAAGCAGAAGCTGCATTTGAAGCCCTCAAGAAGGCTCTCACACAAGCTCCTCTGATTTCCCCTCCGGATTTCACACAAGACTTCATCCTTTACGTTTCGGCATCCAAGCATGCCGTATCTGGAGTCTTGGTTCAAGAAGACGGTTCTCACCAGGAGCACGTCATTTACTACATCAACTAGACCTTGTCTGGTCCACCCGTACGTTACCCATATGAGGAGAGACTTGCCCTAGCAGTGGTCTTTTCCATCCAAAAATTGTGACACTATATCTTAATGAGTCATACCACAGTCGTCGCCGACTCTAACCCCATGGTATATCTTCTAAACCGGCGGCTCCTGCAAGGTCGTGTTGCTAAATGGGTCATTATCCTCCAGGAATATGACCTTACCTTCACAACACCTAAGAGCACTAAATCCCTCGCACTTGCCCAGCTCATTACTGATCTCCCTTCCCTTCTCCCGGCCAAACCAATCTCCGATGAGTTACCCGACAATCACCTGTTCACTATCTCGTCCGATGACCCATGGTACGGTGATATCTTGTTATACCTGCGCACGCAGAAGTTCAGACCCAAAGTCACCCGTAATGGACGTCGTCGCATCCGTCACCAGGCCTCTTGTTATCTCCTCTTAGGCGATGTCCTTTACCGGTGCGGGGTTAACACAATTCTTTGTCGTTGCCTTACACACGAGGAAGCTGAACACGTCCTTAACGACTATCATAGCGGTGCCTGCGGAGGCCATTTCTCAGGGATGGCCACTGCCCAAAAGGTCGTCCGCGCCGGATACTTCTGGCCCACACTCTTCACCGACTGCATCACTGCAGTCAAACATTGCCATAACTGCCAACTTTTTTCCCTCAAGGCCCGGACACCTCCTGCTCCGTTACACCCAGTCGTCACTGTTGGTCCCTTTTGTAAGTGGGCCATAGACTTCATGGAGTGTAGACCCCATTCTGCCAACGGCCACAAATATATCATTGTCGCCGTGGATTACTTCACCAAATGGGCGGAAGCCATGCCTACCTTCAATTGTACCGCCGACACTGCTGCCCGCTTCTTTTTCAGCCATGTCATCGCTCGATTCGGGGTTCCTAAGCAGTTAGTCTCTGACCATGGTTCACACTTTGAAGATGCTGTCTGGCGTGAGTTATCCACCCTCCTCAAATTTGAACACCAATTTTCCTCTGCTTACTACCCCCAAGGGAACGGTCAAGTAGAGGCCATTAATAAAATTCTCAAAACCATCCTCCAACGAACGGTTGACAAGCATAAGTCCAATTGGCACCACATGTTGTTCCCTGCCTTATGGGCTTACCGCACGTCCACTAAGACCACCACTGGTTTTACACCATTTCATCTAGTTCACGGTGTAGAGTCTGTCCTCCCCATCGAGTGTCAGATTCCTGCCTTACAGATCGTCATTGAGCTTCTCCCTGACACCTCCACCCTCGAGCAGCGTTTGCTGCAACTCGAACAAGCTAATGAAGACCGTCGTGCCACTCTCCAGAACATCAAAGCTACCAAGAACCGCTCCAAAGCCGGTTATGACAAACATGTTCACCCTCGAACTTTCCATGAAGGGGACCTCGTCCTCGCCTATGACCAAGCCCATGACAAAACTGGCAAAGGGAAGTTTGAATCTATGTGGCAAGGCCCTTACATCGTGCAGACCTGCCTCGGCAAGGGGGCATATATCTTAGCCAACTCCGAAGGCCATCCTTTGCGCAACCCACGTAATGGGTTGTACCTCAAGCGTTTTTACCCATAGATGAAACCGCGGCCTCATTGGTCCGCATTGTACAGTTTGCTCTCTTTTTGTTTTTCACCTTTTTTACCATCATCTTACATTCATCATTTTTGCATGATCACAGATGGACCATCTTCCACCTTGTTACACTGGCTTCGCTGATTGCGCAAGCCGTTGGTCTCCCAACCTGGCTTCTGCAGCATGGGTCTTGTACTCCCCTTCCAACGAGATGATTCACCTTGACGGAATATGTATAGGCACTGCTACCAATAACCAGGCAGAGTATGATGCTGTGACCAATCTCTTGACTGCCGCCCTCCAAATGGGCATATGTCACCTTCATGTGTTCCTTGACTCCCAGCTACTTGTCTCCCAGCTCAACAACTGCTACCAGGTGCGTGATCCCTGCCTTTTTAGAAAATTCCTGCGCGCAAAACAACTCAGTCAACAGTTTGAATCCATAACATTCACACATGTCCCCAGAGCCCAAAATAGTGTCGAAGATCAAATGGCAAACAACATCCTAGATTGGCATATCAATCACACCATGTAACATCATGCATCATCATCCCATAACATCTCATAAAAATATATAAAAACCCAAAAAGATTGCATCACATCCACATGTGCATCCATGTACATACACCACATTCATATCCATAGGGGCATCCACGTGCCTAAACATACATATATCATGTCGCATCACATAAAATACACAAGGGGCATCCACATGCCTAACATCCTAACCCACTTGCATCCACGTGCAATGTAAACATATCACAACTCATAAAGCGCATCCACGTGCGTACAAATAAAACAACATCATACAAAAAGGTGCATCCACGTGCATATGTATATATATCAAAAAATATACATGTTCAGTGCTATACATGTCCTGAATACCCCTGTACTCAGCTATACAAAAAATGGCTATACATCCCTAACAGCCTCATCAACATACATGCCGTAGCTCCAAAACTCGAGGGGAGTCCCCTGCACTCCCTAATGGGAGTCATATCTTGCATCACTGCCTGCATCGGCTGCCTCTAAGTCCTCCCCTCGCTCCTCCTCCGACAAGTCCTCATCTCCTCCGGCCTCCTGTGCCCGTACCCGGTCCACTAGAATCGCCACCCGGATCGCGATGGATCTGAACTCTCAGGGTGCCCTCATGCAATCCTGAACTACATCAGGATCGACATCCCGCCATCCCTCGTCGGTCACCCATATCAACAACCGATCTAGTAGTGCCCGCACCGACTCCAGTGTCCCCTCTGCATCACTGCAACGGACCTCACCTCGCCCAGGCAGAGCTGGGACGGCCACAATACCCCTCCGTGCCACATGTCCTGGAGGCGGCCTCGGGCCCACATCTACAAGATCACCCATATGTCAGTCATAGTATATCAATATACTATCATATAAATAAAACTTGACATACATAACATGCAAGCAAAAACACATATGTACCATCTGGACCCCATGCCTGTCTTGGTGCTCGTGGCGCCTCCGGATCTCCCGTGAAGTCCATATCCCGATACGGGAAGTCGTCCAGTGTCAATGGTATCTGGAGCCACTGCAGGTACAACTCCTACGTAAAATACCTTCCCACGTCGACGCCACCACAGCAGCGCATCATCTTGCCCCACCGCACCATCCGAGGCTCCCTCATACCTCCTGCCCTGATCGGCACCCGTGGCCGCAGTGTGGGTACCCTCTCCATAAAGAAGGCACACAAGAAGGAACCAAAACAAAAGCCCTTGCCAGCTTCCTTCGCTGCCGTCAGCTGCTGCTGAATGCAGGTCTGGAACATCTAGCCCCATGCGTAGTACACCCCATCCAGTACGCACTCTATCATCTGCATCTGACCCCCAAACACCTTCTCAGGTGACTGGGACCCCAACACCCGGACCACACATGCTGCCATGGCCTGCACTGCTGGCTCCTGTAGGTCCCTCACCAGGAGTGCATTCCTATGCACCCTCGCATTAGGACCAAAGTATCTCTCCAACATGTCCTCCATGTCGACGTCCGCGGCAACCCGAGGCTGTGTGTCTGCTACCCTGCCTAGACAGGGCAACCTCATCAGAAAGTATACATCGGTCAGGGTGAGGTCCACCCTCTCACCCTGTACCCAGAAAGCCTGTATGTCCGACTCCCAGAAGCTGATCAGCCGGTTCAGCAGCAATGCTGCTGACCGTATCATGGGTATCTGTGTGAACTTCAGTATTCCGTACAGTCCCAACACAGATCGCACATGGCGATCCCCCTGGATCACAGCCACGATCTCATCAGGTATCTCCCGCTCTCTCCAGAGCACCTGCGACATCCTGTCAATCACACAAAATAAACTCATCAGACTCATGTCAACTAAATAAGTACTTTTCCCTCTCCCGGAAGACCCTCATAGCTCGGCCCAAAACCGCGGCTTTCGGGCTTCCTGCCGCGGTTTCTAACCGCGGCTGTCAGGCCTATGGTTGCAGTTCTTAACCGCGCCTGTCAGCCCTAACCCCGCGGTTTGGAACCGCGTGTTCCTCCTTGGAACTCGCGGTACTCAACCGCGTATCCATCAAGGAAACACGCGGTCTCCAACCGCGTGGTTCACCCTGAAACACGCGGTCTCCAACCGCGTGGTTCACCCTGAAACTCGCAGTCTCCAACCGCGGTTTCGACCCCCTAACCCGCGGTCCACCCCACGTGGACCGTACAAATAAGCCCTGGGACCCACTACCCAACCCCCGACCCTAAAAAACATGCAGGTATGAGTTTGACGGAATACCTGTATCTCCCGGATCTGAAATCGACTGGTCGGATCATCCAGAAATGCCACCTAAGCTCTGGTCCACTCTGATCACAAGTCAAAGTCAAAACTTACAAATGACACATGTCATGTTGGACCCACCACTATTTATAGTCAGTTGACTTTTTCTTGTTTTGGCCATTCTGACCCCATACGGAGTCCGTTTTACGAACCGTTTCCACCACTGGAATCAGCACGACGAGACCGTCATGATGGTCACCTCGTTGCATTATTTTTGTTCTATCATTTTTTGTCCATTTTTTCAACACCACTAGTCGCCTCGGTTTGCGTGCCACATCGGTCGTTCTCCATTTTTCACATATTTTATATCATCGGATTCATTTTTCCGAGCCGGTGATGACGCTTGAGATCATTTCTCGCTCTCACCTCCAGATTTTTTGGGCATTTTTCCAAAATTCCCCCGTCACCTCGGGTTGCGTGCCACATCGACCGTTATCCGTTTTTGACACCCTTTATATCGCTGGATTCATTTTTCCGAGCTCGTGATGATGCTTGAGATCATTTCTCGCTCTCACTTGGTATAATTTCAACATTGTGTCCCGACACCTTGCTGCCTCGGTTCGCGCACCACATCGGCCGCTATCGGATTGTTCCACATTTTTACATGAGCCATTCACTCCTGTCATACTACAAATGTTTCGTTATTTTGCCACCATTTCATCTACCCCGCAAGGAGGCCCACCAGTGTTTCCCCCTACCCTTGTTCTTGGTCATCATTACTGATCCTTGATTGAACACTTCCTCCTTGCTTGGCCATTCCTTTTGTTCGGTATAATTTTATCCCTTTTTCGGGCCGGATAAGTCCTTTACAAAAAAGGCACTTAGGGAGTTTCCGTTAAGCTCTTTTCTGACTCCTAAAAGAATGAAAAGATCGCCGAGCAATCTTGCTTCCTTTCATGCTCGTTAAAGTACCTAAAAGGGCGTCTATCTGGTATAAGTTTAACCCTTTTCTGGACCTGGTAGACTAATTAGGAAAAAGGAATACTCTAGTCACACCGGCTAGAAGAGTTCTTCATTGCATCCTTTTATGCTTCTTTGGGCCTTGGAGACTAAATCTACGAAAAAGCAACCCCCTGGAGTCTTCTTACTTGCTTTCATACTCTCTAAAATTGAAAGCAACCACGAGCATGAACTGTCCTGGGCTCGAAAAATCCACACGAAAGTACCATTCCATCATTTCAGAGTCTTCTTATCGCTTTCAGACTCCTTAAAATTGAAAGCAACCACGAGCATGAACTGTCCTGGGCTCGTAAAATCCACATGACAGTACCATTTTACACACACTTCTTCTAGTTCCTTAACCCTGAAGAAGTTTTCCCCCGTGCCTCCTGGCACTTTGATCGATCATCTCGGCAGCACCCCCAATCAGGTCGCCTTTGTTCAGAGTATTCTGCAGTCTCCTACCATTTTACCACAGCTTGAGTCTCCCTCAGACCAATCACCCTCCCCTATCCAATACAGCTATGATCCCTTTCCCCTCAGTCAGTTTCATATGCTGCCAGATCATTCCCATTATCATGCTCTGAACAAAGGACGTTTGAGTCCACCCATTCTACTTGCCCAGTTGTCCCCCCATAGTTTGTCAGTCCTGCCATCAGTACTATCACATTTCGGTTCTTCACCTCGCGCTCCTGTCAAGGAAACATCATTACCTTGATAGTTGCAGGCCTCCCTCTGTCGACGAAAGCTCCTCTATTCCAGAGGATAGGCCCAGAGGTCCCTACGCCTTGGACTTATTACCATCTGTGGTAAGTGCCTACGGATCATTCTGAGAGGAGTCATCATTGCCTCTCCGAGTGGTTGTTCCTCACATGCTCGACTTCAGCACCTTCATCGCATCATTGAGGATCGCGTAGGATTTTATCCCATCAGTTTTTAGTCGAAGACCCCGGATTTCCCCCGACTCTAGCACATTGGTGAGTCACTTCGGAACGACCAGTTATCTGTTCCCGTGGATGTCCGGGTTGCATTGGCGATTGTATTCGGAAGCCATCCAGTTATATGCTTCCTTGAGTACCCATTTCAGTTCCAGCTCAGTGTACCATCGAGGTTATTGCTCCCAATCATTATGATCTAGCAACCCATCAGTTCCTCTGGTACTCCAGTCAGCAGCACTGTTGATATTCCAGTGCACCAGTTCTTCAGTTTACACATGGTCTGCTCAGCAGTATGTCCCAGATTTGTGTCCCCTCTGGACTCTTCTGACGCACACAGTGGTTATCTATGTATCTTACAGGTCCCCTTTTTCGGGCCTCACAGTTCTGTTTATGTATCTTGATACGAGCATGGGTATGCCCGCCTCGTCCATATATTGAGATTATTCCTCAGCCAGTATTTGAGGTCATGTATGTTTCAGGTCCCCATTTTTTGGACCCCATTGTTATTATGTTATATCCTAATACGAGCATGGGTATGCCCGCCTCGTCCATATGATCAAATGATTCCTCATCCATTATTGAGGTCATGTACTTCTAGTTCTTGCAGTTTGTTCGGGATCGTTGTTCCGGGCTTCAGTTTGTTTCTTCTCTTCTCTCCACACCCAGGAAAACCATTCATGACTTATGATGTCCATCGGCCATACGATGAGCTCCTGCCCTCGCACATCAGGGGGCAATCTGTTAACACCCAAAAAGTGTTCACTACCTCATCTACCACATTATATGGCTCATTTGTCCATTTTCCTACCATATTTCCCTTAAAAACCCAAAAAATCCCACTAAAAAGCCTCCAAAAGGCCTAAAATGCCTCCAAAAGGCCACAAAACCATCAAAATAGCCTCAAAAAGGCTAAAAAACCTCTTTTTCCTCCAAAAATATCCAAAATTCCTCTAAAAATAGCAAAAACCCCCTAAAAAGGGAAGAAAAATATAAAATAATGAGGAAAAGGAGGAAAAAACCCTATACAGCTGCCCTAAACCATGTGTTTCCCAAAACCATGGGTCAGCACTCCACCACCAAAAAACTATAAATAGGTGATGGAGATCTCTTATTCCATATCCACAATCAAGTATACCCTTACTCTGCCAAAATCTCTCTCGAAACCCTAGTTCACCATTGAACTACTTTCACCTTGAGAGCCACTTTTGGCCCATTCCCACCATTGGAGAAAGAGAAGGAGCACATTGGAGTTTGGAGCAACCCTCTTGGACATTGCAAGGGCTTCATCAACCTTCACATTGAAGGTAACATTAATACAAAAAAGCCATTATTTACATCTTTTGTTTATGTTTCATGCACATGTTTAGAGTAGTTTATATCTTTGTTTTAGCTTAATAATTTAAATTTACTGAACTGCTACTAAGGAGTCCATTCTCCTTAGTAGGTGCTCATTTGCACAAGCTAGGGGTAAAACCCTGGCTACAGGTAGCAAACTATGGATAAATTTAAATGCACACTCCTAATTAATTAATAGCCTGGAATACAAAATTTAACCCCATGGTTAGGCAACTGTCTCCTCAACCCAAGGGATTGATTGGGTTAGGAACTTGTTCCAATGATCAATTTTGTGGGGACATGACAGTCCTCCCCACCCAATATTTCTTGTCCTCAAGCAATTTCAAACCAAGATGTTGTAATATGTGCTCTCCTTCCCAAGTAGCATCTTCACTAGGTAGTCCTTCCCACTGTACCAAAAATTCCTTAAGGATTCTGCTCCTTAGCTTCTTTTCTCTGACATCAAGGATCCTTTCAAGGATCAACACCAAATGCCCCTCATCATCAAGGGGTGGCAAGTCTTGTGAAACTTTGATTTTCTTCCCTACTGCTTGTTTCAAACAGGACACATGGAAAACATTGTGAATCCAGCTGCCTGGAGGAAACTCTAACTCATAAGACACTTCACCGATCTTTCTCAAAACTTGGTATGGGCCATAGAACCTTGGTTGCAACTTATCAGCCCCTTTAGAATTCAATGAGTATTGTATATATGGATGCAACCTCAAATATACCATAACTCCCACTTGGAAGGCTCGCTCAACTCTATGCTTGTATGCATGTACTTTCTGGTGGTTTTGTGCTACTTGCAAGTTGTCCTTGAGAGTTATGAGTATGTTTTGAGTCTCTCGGATCCAATCCTTTGCTTTCTGTGTCTTACAATCACCAAATATAATGTCAGCAAAATTAAGTGCATCATATCCATAAAGAGCTTTAAAGGGAGTCATACCAATCGAAGGATGGAAAACAGTATTGTAACAAAATTCTCCCAGATGGAGCCAAGTGGTCCATGACTTTTATTGACCAGTTACATAGTTTCTTAGGTACCCTTCTAGCCATTGGTTCACTCTCTCTATTTGGCCATCAGTCTGGGATGGTAGCTTGTTCTCATGTCCAAACTTGTGCATACTAGCTTGAACAGTTCTTGCCAAAAGTTGCTAGTAAACTTACTGTCTCTATCACTGATGATGGACTTGGGTATGCCATGAAGTTTGAATATTTCTTTGATGAAAATTTCAGCCACTTGGTTGGCTGCAATATTATTTGTGACAGCAAATAAATTTGCATATTTATTCAACCTATCAACCACAAAAAAAGATACTATCTTTACCTTGGCTTTTGGGTAGCCCCGTGATGAAATCCATTGATATGCTTTCCCATTTTTGTCCAGGAATGGGGAGTGGTTGTAGGAGCCATGCTAGATGAGTATGCTCTGCTTTTTTTTTTTTTTTTCTGACATGCCACACATGATCTGACATATTCCATTACCTCTTATCCATCCCCTTCCATGTGAACCCCCTCACTTTCCTATAGGTCTTCACAAATCTTGGATTCCCTACCAAAGGCACATCATGGGCAGCTTCAAGAATCTTTTTCTTTAGTATGGATTATGGAACTATAAAGATTCTATCCTTATAATAAATTAAATCATTAAGAATCTTATAAGCATCATCATGAATCAATCCATCAAATAAATCACAAGTAAATTGATTCTTAGTGTATTCTACACCAAGTTGTGATTTCCAATCATCTTGAAATTTCAGCAGTGCAAGTGTGGGTTTTCTAGAAAGTGCATCGACTACTATGTTCATCTTACCCTTCTCATACTCAATCTCAAAATCAAATGCTTGGACCTTTCTTACCCACTTTTGTTGTCTATCATTCAGCTCATTTTGGGTTAAGAAGTGCCTCAAACTATTGTGGTCAGTTTTGATGATAAACTTGCATCCTACCAAATCCTGTCTGAACTTGACTAGTGCATGCATGATGGCTATCATCTCTTTGTCATAAACTGAATACAACCTTTCATGTGGCTGCAACTTTCTGCTCTCAAAGGCCAATGGATGTTTATTTTGCATTAAGATAGCCCCAATACCACTTCCTAAAGCATCACACTCAAGTACAAAAGGTTGAGAAAAATATGGAAGTGAAAGAACAGGAAAGGTGCTCATTACCTCGTTCATTTTGTTGAATGTGTTTTCTGATTCTTTCGACCAATGGAAGGAACCCTTGTTAGTGAGATCTGTCAAAGGGGGGGTCATCTTGGAGAAACCCTTGACAAACTTCCGATAGTAGGTGCATAGCCCAATGAACCCCCTCAGTTCAGTGAGATTCTTAGGACTAGGCCAATCTAGAATAGCTTGAATTTTTTCCATGTGAACCTTAACTCCATCTTGACCAATCACATGACCAAGATACAAAATCTCAGCCATTCCAAACTCACACTTGGTTAGCTTTGCATAAAATGATTGATCAGCCAAGATTGTTAGTACAATATCCAAATGATGCAAATGCTCTTCCCAAGTCCTACTATAGATCAAAATATCATCAAAGAATACAAGTACAAACTTATGGAGCTACTTGCTAAACATTATGTTCGTGCAAGATTGAAAAGTTGCAGGTGCATTTGTTAGGCCAAAAGGAATAACCAAAAACTCAAAGTTTCCATGGTGGCACCGAAAGGCAGTCTTCTGTATGTCTTCTTCTATCATGCTGATTTGATGGTAGCCAGATCTAAGGTCAATCTTTGAAAAATGCTTAGCCCCATGGAGCTCATCCATAAGCTCATATATCCTTGGAATAGGATATCTATTCTTGATAGTCTTCTTGTTAAGAGCTCAGTAATCTATGCACATTCTCATGGTCCCATCTTTCTTCTTCACAAGAACTACTGAAGAGGAAAAAGGACTTGAGCTTGGCCTAATGAACCCCAAATCAAACAACTCCTTAATGGTTTTCTCTATTTCATCCTTGAATCTCTTTGGATGATTGTAGGGATGCACTTTGATAGGTGAGATTCCTATCTCCAACTAAATCCTATGCTCTATTCCTCTATCTGGAGGCCTACCATGAGGAAGGTCCTCAAATACTTTATTATGCTTTTAGAGAATCCTTTGAATGTCTTTAGGGAAATGCGATACTTCAAAGGAGCTTCCTTAGTGGTGATTAGGAATTATACATCCCACTCAATGTCTCCATGTCTTAGGATAGACCTCATACTATGTGCACTTACCACTTGCTTGGGATAGGTGTTGATTCCCTTCAACACCATCTCTTTTCCATTTTCTCCTTTAAAGACCATTTTAGGGACTTGGTAGTCCACTGAATTCCTTCCAATGGAGTGCGGCCATTGTAATCCCAAGTCCATGTTAGTATCAGCCACATCAACAACATAAAACTATCTGTAATGATATCCTCTCCTACACAAATCTGCAATTTAGGAATCCATCTACAACAGTTCATAGAATGATTACCTGGGATGATAACAGTGAAGCATCCAAATTTTTCAGTGTGTAGCTTCCTTCTTTCAACCAAGGTTGAATCAATGAAGTTGTGTGTCGCTCTTCCATCCACCAAAAACGTCACTGATTGTCCTTGAACCACTCCTTTGAATATGAGTGTGTGGTAGCGAGGTACTCTGGAGAGCACTGCAATCTTTCCTACCTCATGGTGAGGTCCTTCTTCTGCAGACTCATAGGTTACTTCTAAATATATTGGGGTCTCTTATTCTTCTTGTTCCTCCTCAGCTTCACTCTCTGAATAAAATTCAATGTAATGTGCCTTTCCTTTGGCACATTTATGCCCAGGAACCCATGGTTCTTGACAAGTGAAACACAACTTTCTTCTTCTCAACTCATCTCGGTCCTTAGAAAAGTTTTCTTTTCTGAAATTTCCATGAGGAATCTTCATGGGTGGCCTTTGGTTCTTGAATGGAGTAGTACCAACAGCCCTTGGAGGAAATCTGGTCCATGGAAGAGAGTCTTGCAAATCTCTGTTTCGACTTAGTGCATCTTGCAAGGTGTTGGGTCTGTAGGCTTTTACCAAGCCTTTCAAAGGTTTTGTCAACCCTTCTATGAAAAATAAGATCAGCCTTGATTCTAACATATCAGAGACCATAACCGCAACCTTTTGGAACTCATATATGTAGGCTTCTGTAGTTCCAGTTTGTCTCGCATGCGCTAGTTCCCTGAAGGAAATTTCAGGATTTCTTCTTTCAAATCTTTCAGCCAATCTCCTTGTGAATTATTCATAGGTGGTTACTTGGTCATGACCAAGAGTCTTTAGGCCATGAAAACACCACTCATTTGCTTCTCCATATAAGTGTAGAGTATCCATCTTGATGGAGTATCCATCTTGATGGAATCTCTTTCAGCCATAGGATTTAACTAAAACTATGTGTCAAGTTTCTGAATCCAAGAGTTAGCAGTGCATTATTTAGAACCATCAAAATAGGGTAAGGAAATTTTACCAATGACATTCCAGAGTTCAAAATTATGATTTTTTCATTCTGAATCCTCCTCTTGGGTTGGACTTATATTTCATATCACAAAATTCTTTGAATGGTAAAGCACTTATGCATTCTTCATTTAGTGTAAGGTACTCAATGTACTTGTCCTCCCATGACGCTAGACCTCCATTTCGACCCGCAGGTTCTTCTTTGTGTTCTTCAGTAAACTTAGGCATTGTATTCCTTGAGCAAGATGAAGCCTCCTATTGAATTCACTAGCCCTATTGTGAGGCCCAGTCTTTGAGAAAATGTGGCCACCAATGTTCTTCCTCTCGCCATGTGGAGTGCCATTGTTGCTCCCCTCTCCCACTTTGGCTCCTAGCTGCTGAGATAAGAACTCCCTTGTTTCTTTTCCTGATTGCACAATATTGAGAGAGATGTCTTGCATCCCTTTCACCATACCTTGAACAAATATTTTGAACTTTTCCTTATCATCATTATGAGACATATCTGATTCTGCTTGTAATTTCCCTTCAGTGGAATTGATATCCTCTTCCTCTTCTTCTTCTGACAAGGAAATTTTCTTCTTGGAATCTGTAAATATTCTTGAACTCATAGAATCAAATTAAGATCGGGATCATAGGACCATGATCCGATACCACTGTAATGTACCAACTTAGGATTGTGGCACAAAAACTCAAGACTTCTCAAAATTGATTGTGGAAGCTAGAATTGTTGGAGATGGGAAAGATCAAAGACAATAAATGGATGGAAGGTTCTGAACTAAGTTTATACCTATGAACAATGTACTGAGACCATTTATGTTTCAAGAACATCCCGGATGAACTCTACTCCAATGCTCCTGGGGTTCTCAGCATATATAGACTAGTATGGGTAGGAAACTTGACTAAGGGTTGAAGAAGGTGGTTGCAGACATCAGAGAGGTTAATTAACATTCATATAATCATTAAATATCATCTTAGAAAGTTGTATGTAGATATGGGAAAGTATTATAACAAATCTAGTAAAATGGCAATTCAGGACAGCTCAACTAGTTCGACTTTTGGACTCCTAAACAGTGCTCAAAGGAAATCGAATTTCTGAAAAAGAGTTTGTATCATGACACATGATATGTTAGATAAATCTAGGAACATGAATGAATTCATTTTTATTTATTCTCATTGACTTATGAATCAAACACTTAAAGCTAGTCAAATTCTAGCTAAATCTAGAAGGGGTGCACAAATTGGAGAAGAAATCAGAGTTATGTAATTTGTATTGAATAGAATGATATAAAAACATTGCATACTTTTTTATTACATCATAGAATAGGCCATGATGCCTCTTAGAAAGCGATAGAAGGATCTCTCTTCTTGTACATAAGAATCTAGCTCCAAAAGTCAAGAAGGAGGGAGGATTCGATATCTGAACTTGGTGATGATGATTCTGAGATTTCTCTTCGACTTGATCAGCTTCAGTACCTGAAAATACTCTCAGTGATAATGGTTGAATACCATCATCGTCTCACGGAAAGCTGGGTCACATCTCCCATGCTTGACTAGGGGCACATCTCCCAAGCCTTAGATGCACAAATGCATTCATGAAATTTCTCATACTAACAAAATATGTGAATGTGGTTCTCATAGAATTATTTATAAATGTTTCATGCCTTTGTGAGCAAGTCTCCTTGAGGAATGCAAATTCCTTGAGAGGATGAAGAAAGCTTGCTTTCCTTGCTTGCTTTGCTTTGTTTTGCTTTGCTTTGCTTTGGCTTTTCTTCTTTTTCCTCTTTTTCTGACTTTCCATCTTTTTTCCAACTTTCCTGTTTTTCCTACTTTCTGGATTTATGTTGCACATCATTTTTGAACTCTAGTGCTTACTTGAATTCTAATCCAAGTAATTCCTCCCACCTTATCTGCTAATTTGAATTGGTGGGCCAATTTCTTCATTTATTCAGCATAAAAAATTAAATATTAATTGCACCAATAATATTAAATGCTCCATAATTATTTATTCCAAGTAGGTAGCAAACTATGGATAAATTTAAATGCACACTCCTAATTAATTAATAGCCTGGAATAAAAACTTTAACCCCATGGTTAGGCAATTGTCTCCTCAACCCAATGGATTGGTTGGGTTAGGAACTTGTTCCAATGCTCAATTTTGTGGGGACATGACAGCTATGATGTCAGAGAATGAGATGGAAGATGAAATTATTGGGATATCTAATGATATAGGAGATGTTGCAACTATTGCAACAATGACCTCTGTTGGGTCATGGATTTGTCCATATTTTCATCACCTTTCGACATATATTTCATCCCGCTTCTTCCTATTATCACCCATTTATCATTCCATTTTCCATCCATTTGTTGTAATTGCTCGAGAAATGCCATATTAATCTTATTGATGCTTTAGTGGTTAATCATGATTATTTTCCTTTATTTTTTATGAATTGAATACTATTATCCATAATTTTACTGATGATGGTTTAAGGAGTGATTTGTCATATTAGCAATTGTAGCAGCCATGGTTCAAGCCTCCAAATTTGGCATGCTAGCACACGTCCACATGGATATTTCACAACATGGTTTCAGCTTACGATTAATTATGTGGATTTGTGATTTCAATTCATGCCCAAGTCCAACATGGTAGCCTCCAGCTCATGATCAAACAACCTCAACCAAAAACACATGTCAAATAAGAATACAGTGATTCGCATCTCAATTTGCGGACAGATGGAGAAGAATCTCACAAATCCGGGAAATGGGGTTTGTGCATAACAGCCCCAATTACCTGACTAGTGAGGAAATTGTCAAACAAAGCTATGGTTTGAGAGATACAGTTGGTTCTCTAAGCAGGTATTTCCCAGATTTACTGTTGTGGCTGGTTTCAAAGTTGTTAACAGTTACGGCCGTGTTCCAACTGTTACAGATCACAAGTTGGGGTTCGGTTTCTCATTCTCTTGGGGGGGTTTTATGTATAAATATGTAATCATTCAGATGTATTTGGGGAGGAAGAGAGAAAGCAATGTTATGCTGTAGTATTTGATCCAGAACTCTGTTGTAATGATTCCATTCTAATAATATATGCTGACAATTTCATGATCTAGAGTTGTAGACTTTCATTATGGAGTTCCATCTCTACTCAGTGGAGGAAGGGCCCTCTTCCCTGAGTAGATGCTGACAGTGTTGATTGTTATTTTGTAGCTTTGTTTATTATTTAATTCATGCTTTCATGTCATTAGATTTATCATAGCTGTATGCTTTCATTCATTAGATTTATCATAGTTGTTTTCATGTTAATTTCTTTTCATAGATTGTTGGCCAACATAGCATTTCTTTCATATTTATGCAATTAGATCTTGCTTCATAAGAGTTGATTTTGTTTGAAGTGTGATTAGATTAACAGTTTGGTTTTATGAGTAGGTTTAAGGTTTGAATTATTTTCAAGAAGGTGTGATCTATTTTACAAAGAGTTTTGATTTCATACCAATAGATAAACAATGTCAGGTAGAAATTGTGCTTGCATAGATCTTGCACGATAGCTTTGAAATAAAAGACTTCCTCGGGTCGATAATTTAAGTTTGGGAGTTTCAGCTGTTTAATTAATTAGACAATTAATCCAACCAACATTTTGGCGCCACTGCCAGGGAAGTTATCAATAGTGCAAAAGTACATCTGACATTGTTTTGTAGATGCATTGTTAAGGTAGAGCATGTAGGTTGCATGATTACTTTTCAGTTTATTGAATTTGCTTTGAGTGTGAATTTTCTCTTTTTTTTGCATTTAGTTTCATTTCATTTTTAATTTTTGGAGCTTAAATCTTATCATTCCTCTTAGTGGTGTTGTAAGCACCACCCATTATACTAATCCATTGACAGGAACATTCGAAGGAGGAGCCTCCAGATAACACACAAAGAATCTAATGAAGAGATGGCAAGTAAAAAAGATGTAGAAGTTGTTACCTTCGAATTTCCCATCAGAGATTCAGGAGGAGTGGCACCAACGAAAATTATTTCCCCACATGTTCTACCAAATTTTCACGGTTTGGAAAATGAAGACCCTGATGTATTTTTATTTGAATTTGAAGTACTTTGTAGAGGATATTATCGTACTAATGATCAAAAGTTGAATTTGTTTCCCCTTACTCTAAAAGGAACAACCTTTCGATGGTTCATGAGCCTCGGTGGGAATTGTATACAAGCTTGGGAAGAAATAAAACATGTATTCTTGAACAGGTACCAAGATTATTGTAGGGTCAATGAAGATATCTTCAAAATGACACAAGGAGAAGAAGAGAATTTGGAGGAATATGTTGAACGCTTTCAATACAACCTTCAACGATCAAAACAAAGGCAACTGGGGAAAGAGACCTTAAAAACACTTCTACTCAAGGGAATCCAAGATGAATCTTTAGAAATATTAAATTTGATGGGAACAGGTGATGTATTTCAGTTCGCATATGATGATATTTGTGAGTTATGTAGAAGGTATTCAAGAGGAAACTTCAATACTGGTAAGAATTCTAGCAATCCTTATTTTCAATCTTTGAAATCTGCTACAAGAACAAGAGTTATGGGAGCTGAAATCAGTAATTTTTTTGAAAATTCTAATGCTGATATCAATGGTTCACTAAATTCACAATTGGGTGTTTTGCAGGTGAAGGAAAAGCATGAGGAATTTGAAGAAATAGTTTTCCCTCGGTGCCAGAAGAAACATCTTGCAATAGATTGTCCTTTGGATGGTCTCACAATTTGTGTCATATGTGACTTGAATCATTTCACAGATCGTTGTCCCTCCTTACCAAGGATGAAAGAAACATATCAAAGAGATCTGGGAGTTGCAGCCAACTCGTTGCAAAAATCATGGCAACCGTGGCCTACATGTATGGTTCAAAACTCTATCCCTCCATTTCCTTACTCTCATACTCAATCATTGAATACTCCTCCGCCATGGCAGCTGTTGCAGCCTCAATTTAACTCTTACCTACCTTATCCACAAGGTTGGAATGGCCTATCTTATTATCACATGGACACTTCCCCTCATGTTGTAACACCACTTGGTCCTTCAATATCAACCTCACAAACCAATCCTCTACATCAGCCGCATCTATCTTCTCATCAAACTCCTTGGTATCGAACACAATTTCCTGTCCAATCCACCATCCACCCTAACCATAATAAAGCAATGCAGTATGCTTACAATGTTGAACTGCAAAATTTTCCCACATTTCCCTCATTTTCTACCTCACCTACACCGCTGCAAAAAGACTGTGCACTATTGCAACAAATCTATAAGAGGCCTGAACATGTTTTAAATCCAAGACTTGGAATTGAAGTTTCTTATGATCATCAACAAGTTAACAAGATCAACAAATCTGATGAACAGACATTGGAACCAAAAGCATCCTTCACATCATTAGATTTGAATCTCTTATGCAATCAAGAAGATCAATTTACTAAGGAGATTCATGGTGTAACAGCCATGAGAAATCAAGGGAACAAAGACTATATTGAAGCTTGGTTTCAATCTGCTATTAATCTGCAGTATCATTCCTTACTTCACCAATTCTTGGCACCATCATTTCAAGGGAATTTGACCTCTCATATCCTAGCACTCATAAAGTTATATTTTTCTGTTGGGAGTATGAGAATACTTGAGTCATTTCTTCTAAAGTGGCTCCATTGGAAGTTCTCCTACACTTGAGAATATTTTTTATTTCCAAGTAGTGTAGGACATTGTAAATAAATAAAATTCGAGTTTTTTTTTCACTTAGATCTAGGATGCATAGATAGTATCATTTTATTTTGAATCAGAACTCTTGGACACATGGTGCAGTAAGAGCCACCCATATTACTAATCTCTCTTTTTCAGGAAGTTGGTGAGAGGAAGGAAGCATTGGTGAATGAAGACTCCACGAAAAAAGAGCTAAACGATTATGGAAACATTCAAGCTTGAAACTTATGCGATCATCATGGTATGTGTTTAGTTTTTACTTCTATATAACACTTCCATAAAAATACATAGACTTTATTTTCAACATTATATCATTTTTTAAGAGTTGCAGCTGCAGCTGTAACACACTGTGTAAATCAATCCAGGTACTCAATGCTTGAAATTTTTGGTATGTGTGTGTGTTCTATTTAATTTTACATCATTAAAAACATTCATACCTATTCCAGTCACTTTTTGGGAGTCAAATTTCATTTATTGGATTTTTATGGCATTTTGACTTGAAATTTTTACTGAAACACAGTCGGGACAGTCCATTTTTGGGAGATCAAATGGGATTATTTTTAAAACCTGTTTACATCATAAGTATCCCTTTGAATCTATTTTCCAAACCAATTTGAATTTTTGAGATTGGCATCAAACGAAAAATTTATGGTCAAAATACTAACAAGGTGTCAAGTAGGCAGCTTAGGAACAGAGTTGGGACAGTCAATGTTTGGATGACCTATTGGATAGATTTTAAAAACCTGTTTCTATTGGGGGTACATATGTGAATCCACTTTCACCTCCAATTGGAATCACTCCAATCCATTATCAAACAAAAAATTTATGCCTAAAACCGTGATTGTTGGTCTAGTCCAGAATTCGATAAACACTTGGTCATGAAAGCTCTTACTGAGCAATTTGGAATATCATTATATGGAATTTTTAAAACCTATTTCTAATGGACATAGACCTATGAATTTAATTTCATTTGGATTTTGAATCACTCAAATTGAACAAGGAACGAAGAAGTTATGATCATAATACTGTTGGTGAGTCTAGATGGCCATCGCTCTCCCGCAGGTATAAAGTGGATTTTGCTTCGTTCATTTTTCTTTGGATTTGTTTTATAAGTAATTGCTTGTTTTTTTTTTTTTCATAAGTGTTGGGTGAAGAGAGACCACTCATCTCTCTTATTCCATCATCTCATGTTTTATTGCAGGCAAGTGCTAGGTTTTTGCAGGTCCTTGGAAGAAGAAGGTCAACACATGCACGAGTGACTCTTGAAGACTTTTTCTCAAATTGCAAATGGATTGAGCACATAAAAAATGAAGATATTGATGTGCAACCCATAAGAAGACCAATTTTCCATGAGTCAAGTTCCTTTGCTACATGAATTTCTACTAAAGAAGCCTCCTAAAAAGACCTTTTTCCCATCATGCTCATTCACCAACACCATGATTGCCCATACATTTCCTTCTTGCCTCCACCATTCCATCACTTCCATGACTTTCTACTCCATTTCATCACTCCCATACTATCCACTCCACTCACACCTAACCCATGAATAATGTCTCTCAGCTCTCTCACATGCTGAGTCACCCCCTATCCTTTTCATTTTTACCAATAAAGCCTACCTGTTGGAGAAAATATTTCATCTCTAGTTCTTCAAAATCATTTGTTTTGTACCCATATTGGATGATGTGGAATTCATTAAGGTCCACCTTCCAATGGTCTTGTCCCATCGACCTCAACGCACTATCTGGGCAACAAGACTTGAGTTATGTATAGTACCTTGGAATTTACATGCATCAATGGTAGATTTCCTCGATGATGAATAAGGGAATACATCAATGTCTCTTGTTTGTTAGATTCTGCAGGTGACTCGACTTCAACACATCTATTCGTACATGCCAGGTTGTACTATTGTACCTTGACATCTCATTGTCATCATTGGTGAGTTGTCTCGCGTTGGTTAACAATTTTCATTATTGATTGGTAATCCAACAAAGTTTCTCCATGTTCGACTTCAAGAACATTCTTTCACATGGATTAACTTGTACATAAGCACAGATATTGGGTGAAGACTAAATCTTTATGTTCCGGTAGTTCAGCAGTATTCTTTTCATTTAGTTGGCAGCATTTGTTTTCAGTCAGCTTGCATAGTTCCTCATCATGGATCAGATTCAGCCTTCATCAGTTTCAGCTTCTAGCTACATCTCTCAGCAGTAGTTAGCAGCATACATCAGTACATTCATGTCAACCAAGGCTTCCATGGAGGTAAAACTTGAGGTAAAATAGCATGAGTTTTTGATTTATTAATGATTTAGGAGAAAGTCATGAAAAGCCACTAAGCATTATCCCATCCTTTACCATTTGTCATTTTTTTTATAAAGATATAAAAGGCTTCCATGGAGGTAAAACTTGAGGTAAAATAGCAAGAGTTTTTGATTTATTAATGATTTAGGAGAAAGTCATGAAAAGCCACTAAGCATTATCCCATCCTTTACCATTTGTCATTTTTTTTTATAAAGATATAAAAAGCTTTCAGTTTGGGGGGAAACACCATTCCATTTCCTCTCTTATTCATACATTACCATCTCCATCCATTTCTAAACCTCCACCTCATACACTTCCAAGACCCAAGTATAAAAAAATGGTCTACTGCTGCTACACAAGAACCAACAGTAGGAATACCAAGCATTTGTGTTGCTCCATGAAAACCCACAGCTGAAGAAGATTATGCTACCATATAACAGAGAAAGAAGTATTGCTGACAGTGTAGCATTCTCCCACAATGATGAAAGACAAATCAGCCTTTGAGGTAATATGCTTATCTTTATATAGCAGCAAACCAAGTTGTTTTGAGATCTGAAATTCCATGATTACCAGGTTCCCATCCACATAAGTTGAGAAGAGAAGCTATATCATAGGGTGTGTGGGTTATCAGTCACATTATACATATGGGTTGCTTGATAGAAATTTGAGTGCAATCATTTCAGAAGTTTTACGAGTAACATCATGATCAGATCTGAGGGCATGAAAAATCTTCAGTTTGGGGGAGAAAATTTGAGTAGCATTGAACAATGGTACCACTTGTGGTAGCTTCAATACAACCACTGAATACCATGTTATCATCACTGTCATTTCTTTTTTGATCATGGACCAGTAGTAGAGAAAAATGGTGTACCAACTAACCAAAAGGGATATATTGCCATCACCCTTCGGATTTCCAAATTTGAAAAAAATGGTTCTGTCGTGTATTGTTCTATTTGATATCAGCATTGCCATTCTTTTACAATACATCTTGAACTTCATCTACAACATTGGTTACATTTTAGCAGCTTTTTGGGTAAATATAGTTGGGTATTACTCAACATGACTATTTTGGAATGATGGCCTACTCTCTGATGCTGCAACAATTTCTCTTGGGAGAGCTTCAATTATGATTTGCACAGTAATGGCAGCCTAGATGATGGAGAAACAAGGAAAATTGTTGCTGCTATCAACATGTTTTCTTCATGAATGATTGGGGTTTGTTATTATTTGGCAATGGTGTTTATACTCATAAAATCTGCAGGGATGTATGATACTGTTTATGTTTGTTGAAGGCATGGCAATTTGATGGCAATGAGTTGAGATGGATATAGGATAGCAGTGCTAATGAATAAAGCCTCTATTTGCAATCCTAAGGGAAGTTTTCAATCAGCTGTCCAATCAATGATGATCTTGTAACCATTGCAAAGAACTTTCCAAATACTATGAATCATTAGTTTCAACTCATGATTTCATAATTCATATTCAGCCATCTATTTTGCTGCTAAAATCTACAAAGAGAAGGTATTTTCAAGACAAAATCAAGATCAGCTCGTGTCATTTTTTTTAACAGCAGAATACATACTTCAGGGAATATGATTTATGCAGTAGCCTGACCATTTATATGGATTTTTGGAGCAACAATACACATACATTTTGCTTTAGCAAGATTCATGCTTTGTTTTCAAATGAATGCCCAGTCTCTAATAATAAATGAATCCTACAATAGTCATAATATTCAACAGAAACATGATTTACTTTTCTAGTGGTGAATGTTGGCTATAGAATGCATATTACAAAGGAAGCACGCAGTAAGTTAATCTGCTAGCAAGAAGTGTTGTTCTTTTAAAAACAACAAGGAGGCCACAGGAAGAATTGATCATGCACTTGGGATGAAGTTGATTTTGATTGCATGAGGACATGCTATTTCATTAGTTTGGGGGAGTGGTTTTTGGCATTCTTTGTGTAATTCACTACTAACCACTGTCTGCTAATGTGAATTCTTAGATCAATCTTGCAAACATACTTGTTTTTACTCATTCACAACTTGCAAAAGTGCAGAAGTTGAAGTAAACATATCTTTCAATTGGTAAGCTGGATTTTCATGAAATTTGGACAGGAAGTGCATAATATCAAGATGAACAAACCTGGTAAGTTTCAGCCCAATCTAGTGCACGGTTTTCGAGAAAATGGCCACCATCACCTACGGCCATTTTTCCTATATCCCGATACCCATGCATCAGATGAATTTAAGCTTTGGGGAGCAGAAGCATTATGTTAAGAGGAAGATACTCACCAATTTTCAGAAAAAAAAAAATACTTCACGGATTGAAAAAAAATGGCCATCATCACCTACAACCAATTTGCATTTTTTTCGAAATCCGTGATGTGGGTATCTCTGATTTTTGGTGTGGAGATGCATTGGACCTGTAGTAACTTGCTTGCAAAATTTCAGCCAAACCCAGATTGTAGTTTATGAGATATTAGCTCAGGAAGTTTTCTGCAACACTAGCTGATACTCTGCCAATTTTGTCCATTTCCCTATTCTAGCAACTGTGACTCCGCCAAATTCTCTACTAAAAGGTCGGGACTCCGCTAACCAGCTGCGACTCCGCCAGATTTATCCATTCAGCAGTTGTGACTCCGCCAATTTTGTCCATTTCCCTATTCTGACAGCTGTGACTCCGCCAAATTCTCTGCTAAATGGCTGGGATTCTGCTAAATTCTCCACTAAAGTTTTGGCTAAATTTTTCACTAATTGCAAAGCAAGAATTGGATGAGTCTTTATAGTTTGGATGCCACACAGGTATTGGGTTGCATGAGGACATGCAACAAGTTCAGTTTGGGGGAGATGTTGGGTCACGGATTTGTCCATATTTTCATCACCTTTCGATATATATTTCATCCCGCTTCTTCCTATTATCACCCATTTATCATTTCATTCTCCGTCCATTTGTTGTAATTGCTCAAGAAATGCCATATTAATCTTATTGATGCTTTAGTGGTTAATCATGATTATTTTCCTTTATTTTTTATGAATTGAATACTATTATGCATAATTTTACTCATGATGGTTTATGGAGTGATTTGTCATATTAGCAGTTGTAGCAGCCATGGTTCAAGCCTCCAAATTTGGCATGCTAGCACACGTCCACATGGATATTTCACAACATGGTTTTAGCTTATGATTAATTATGTGGATTTGTGATTTCAATTCGTGCCCAAGTCCAACATGGCAGCCTCCAGCTCATGATCAAACGACCTCAACCAAAAACGCGTGTCAGATAAGAACACAGTGATTCACATCTCAATTTTCGGGCAGATGGAGAAGAATCTCACAAATCCGGGACATGGGTTTTGTGCGCAACGGCCCCAATTACCTGACTCGTGAGGAAATTTCCAAACAAAGCTACGATTTGAGAGATACATCTAGTTCTCTAAGCGTGTATTTCCCATATTTACTGTTGTGGCCGGTTTCAAACATTAGAGAGATTTTGAGGTCAAAAAATGGCCTCCTAAGAGATGTATTACAAAAATATGAAATATATTAAAATATTAGGAATTGGGGGTTTTATGGGGTAGGTATATATGACAAGTCACCTCCCACACTATTTTCTATGCACAATATAAATAACCATGGTTGAGTTGCTTTTCAAAATTCACTAGAAATAAAATTAATAAAATAAGTCTACATTGATGTGACTAAGAATCATTGTAAATTCCCAAAAATTTATTGTCCTGTAGCATTTATTTGTCTTGAACTTGCAAATGAAATTAAATAATAAAAAACATTTTTAAGAGCTATTTTTTTAATTCTATGTTGACTTTTTATATTTAGTACTTTTCTCATGAATTTAATATAATGTAATTTAATTGAAAATTTATTTACATGTAAAATGTTAATAATATTATTATAATCCACATTGCATTATTATTATTATTATTATTATTTATTAAATCTATTATTATTCTTTATTAGTTTGACATTATGTTATTAAATAGAGTGGAGTGAATATATAATTTAAAATTAAAAACATAAAAATGATAATATATTATTTTATAAACAAATGTGAAAAGAATTTATTTATGAATTAAGAGTACTTCACTTGAAAATGACAATAATATTATTTTATGAGAAAGTGTGAAAAAACATTCATTATGAGTACTTTACTTGAAAATGACAATAATATTATTTTATGAAAAGACTATCATTATGAGTACTTTACTTTATGACTTAAAAGTACTTACACCACTACCTTGGTTAACTATGTGTTTTCATCCACCATAGAAAATTTGACAAATAAGCATTCTTAACTCATGCAATGCCACCTCAACCAAGGGGGATGATGTCATCTACTAGAATGTGATTGGTTGTTTTTTATAGTACATTTTCTTTGTTTTGAGGCCATTTTTTGACCTCAAAATTTCTCTGATGGTTGTTAGCAGTTATGGTCGTGTTCCAGCTATTACAGATCACAAGTTGGGGTTCGGTTTCTCATTCTCTTGGGGGAATTTTATGTATAAATATGTAATCATTCTAATGTATTTGGGGAAGAAGAGAGAAAGCAATGTTATGCTGTAGGATTTGATCCAGAACTCTGTTGTAATGATTCCATTCTGATAATACATATTGACAGTTTCATGATCTAGAGTTGTAGACTTTCATTGTGGAGTTCCAGCTCTGCTCAGTGGAGGAAGGGCCCTCTTCCCTAAACAGATGTTGATAGTGTTGATTGTTATTTTGTAGCTTTGTTTATTATTTAATTCATGCTTTCATGTCATTAGATTTATCATAGTTGTATGCTTTCATTCATTAGATTTATCTTAGTTGTTTTCATGTTAATTTCTTTTCATAGATTGTTGGCCAACATAGCATTTCTTTCAGATTTATGCAATTAAATCTTGCTTCATAAGAGTTGATTTTGTTTGAAGTGTGATTAGATTAACAGTTTGGTTTTATGAGTAGGTTTAAGGTTTGAATTATTTTCAAGAAGGTGTGATCTAGTTTACAAAGAGTTTTGATTTCATACCAATAGATAAACAGTGTCGAGTAGAAATTGTGCTTGCATACATCTTGCACGATAGCTTTGAAATAAAAGACTCCCTCGAGTTGATAATTTATGTTTGGGAGTTTCAGTTGTTTAATTAATTAGACAATTAATTCAACCAACAACCTCTGGTAAGTGAAAATCAAGAACAGAGACATCAACATTCATGTCTTCGAAGGGGTCAGAAAAGGGTGAAGTGATAGAGATAACTTCAAGCAGAGTATTAGGAAAGACAACAAAACATGAAAATTTAGAGGGAAGGGTTTCTTCATCCTCATCACTACCTTCTATGTGGAGCATAGTTACCTTGGGCCTGGGCCTTTCCACCTTCTGCTTCTTTACTGGAGTGGTTGCAGCAACAATCTGAGTTTCCACAATAGAGGTTAGTGCTGCCAATTCTTTTTTCATCTCAACAGCCGACTGAATCATAGCATTTATATTTTCCAAAGGCCTGGGTTGCGGTGTGTCTTCAACAAGGGCCTTGCCCTTGTCATCAGCATGGTAGGTCAGCATAAATAGAGCCTTTGCTTTCTGGGATTCTTTTTCTGCCTTGTCTTTCTTAAATTTATCATCAAGTGATAACTCTTGTTTTCTGTACTGCAAGACTTTAGTCTTGAGCTCTTGTTGATACTGAAAGATGAAGCTTTGTTCCTCTAGAGAAGAAGTTATGTTCATGACTTCAACAAATGAATCAGCACCCTAGTAGATAGAATCATCTAGTTCAGTATGATGAGCATATTCATTCTTCATGTGCTCCTATGCAAAATGATTAACCAGAAACGACTTGGGATCATGCATCCTCTTTGGATCTTTCCCAAGCTTAAGAGCAGCAATTTTCTTACCAAGTAACCCAACATGGGTTGAATTCTGAATTTTCAAAGGTCCAAGATGAAGTGGGAACTTGGGCCACCCTCTTTTTTTTTGCTCCGGTGAGTTTGGGAAAGACACCATCAGTGATAGTCTGAAAAGAAATCTTTTCCAACAGCAGTCCGTTTGGTACAATTCTGGGAAACAAATGTGTTGTGTTGCTGCCCCAAATCCTGACATAAGAAAAGTATTCTCCTATGTACTAGTCACGCATAGTAGAGACCAGTGCCTTGGCATGTTCAGAAAAGGTGGGAGCATTTTCCTTAAAAATCATCAGGTGAATTGTACTAATAAAATGATCAAAAATCATAAATCAGAGGCGTGAAATTTTCTTCCCGTAATGCAGAGCAATAAATATGTATAGGAGGTGTGGACAAGGTCCAGTTCCATCCCATGGAAGGAAACTGAAAAGCAAAATAAAAGATATCCATGATGTATGTCGAGTAGAAGAATGAAGGTCTTCTTGAGGCTAGTGTCTTCTGGTATTTCTCAATTGTCTCCTTGATCTCCACTGATAGAATTTGAGCCCAATTAAAGTACTCTCCAGTAGTGAGCACATGATGAGCAAGGGGTGCCCATTCATCCTTGAATACAGAGCATTCTAGTAACCCATATAATCTGCAAAGCATGGCTTCCAGTAGGGAGAACAGATATTTAAACTAGGAGATGGGGTATGCTTTGTCAGCCTTAGGAGTGAAGCTTGTGTGGTTATTCATCCAGGATTTGAGCATTTCATCAAAGGTGAATTGGGTTTTGGTGGATTCCACAAATTTGGCATTGAGCAATCGGTCGGGTTGTCTTAGGGAATAATCCCTAGCGAACACTTCAGGCCGGAAGGAAGTTAACTGTGCCCCATAATTGTCATTTAAAGAGCGGTCCTGAGGGCTAGCATGGTATGTTATCCATTTTATGGCATCGGTATAAGGCATAAGGTTCGGTCTGGCTGCAATGGCATGTAATTGAGATTGGCTAATGTTCTTATAAAAGGATTGGTTTTGCTGGATTTCCGAAAGGTCATCATTGTCGAAGATGGAATATATATGGGACCAGTCCAGGTGAAGAGTCTCAAACACTCTACCACTCGTATCAAAAAGGATTCCATTGTTTGGGTCTTTGTTTTTTAGCTCCCTTAAGGCATTTTTCGAACGGGTAATTCTCGACATGTTTTGGAAAAGTTTGAAGAAATATGATAAATAAGCAAAAAGTGACCAATATAAATGATTTAAACCTTGAATTATCAGAAAATCATAACAAAAATGTCGGGAAAGCAACATGAACTGAAGATGAATGTAAATTGGGAGGACTGGTAAGAAATCCGCAGTAAATTCTTCGCCTATGTGGAATTTGCAAATTCGAAAATGGTAGAAAAATCATAGAAATTTGAAATATTTAAGCAATGGTGGAATAAATCTAGATCGTAGAATTCAAAGGAAATCAATGGCTAAGATTAAACGATGAAAAGCGGAAAAGGAGATGCAGGAGCAGATTTTTGTAATTTGGATTTTGGTTTCCACAATGCGGGTTGTGAGTTGTGGAAGTGCAAGTTTGAACTTTTAAGTGTTTTTTTGTTTCCGCAATCCGCAATCTGCAATGGAAAGACAGAGCAGCGAAAAGCTAAGAGAGAAATCAATCTTCCGCAATGCGGATTGCGGGTTATGGGTTTACATTTTTCTTTCGCTTATTAAAGTTTACGATTTCCGCAATCTGCAATGCAGGTTGCAGGTTGTGCAAACGAAAATGTTTGTTCTCAAGGAAAAGTATTTTCCACATTCCGCAATTTGCGGATTACAGAAAGGAAAATTCTCTTTTATTGAACTAAGTGACTTCCGCATTTGCGGGTTTCGGGTTGTGGAAACAAAAGTTGTTTTTATTGAAAAATATTTCCCTACATCCGCAATCCGCATTTGCGGGTTGGGGATTTTGGAAAGAAGAATTTTATTTTCTGAAAGTTATCAACACCCGCAATCCACAATTGCGGATTGCGGATTGCGGATCAAAGGTTGCGGAAAGGACATAATTTCAAAAAAAAACAATTTTTCGGCAATTTTCAAAATGCACAAAGGAAATATTTTTTCAACAAATTTTATCAAAACCAAAAAATAGGAATAAGAAAATAAAAGGACAACAATCAAAAACACCCCAAAAATAGATCAAGTTACCTTCAAAAATAATAGTGGGGCTTCCATTTTAATCAATAAAAATGGGATCTGTTGTGCCTACAACAGTACCGACTATATTCTTTGAGTGTATTTTTCCCAACCACAAGTTTACCCATTTAACGAAATATATTTGTGTTTATTTAAATACATCGGAACACGTCTCTAGCCCAAAACAATCTATGAAATATTGGAAGTTTTTGGCTTGTGAAAGTGGCTTTATTACCACTTGTGGTTTTCTTTATCCCTAAAACTTAAAACAACACAAGATACACTAAGATTTAAGATGCAATAAACTAAAATTTATAGTGTACAATCAGAATCATTAGAGAGTGGAAAGATAAACATTACTAGAGATAAGTCTTTTAATATGAGAATAAATTCTAGGAACAATGTTCATGCACCTCTTAAGGTTGGGAGTCCTTTCACTTTAGCAGAGGTCGGATACATTAATTCTTGACAAAACCGTTTGTAACCTTATAGCTCTTTAAATAGGCTTCCCAAATAAAAAATATTAACTACATGACATGGTCAAATAATTAATAAGCACCAACTTCCTAGTGGGTCGTAATTAATAGAGAGACCATTTTTGCATTGATTATTGACTACTAAGTATTTAGATTTATTCCAAAGACATGATCGTACACATTACATGACTAACTATTAAAGTAAGGTGGGTTAGGGTAGGACCCTAATAGAAGGTAAATAGACAACAATTTAAACCATTAAACTCTTCTCTGGCATAAATAATAGGTATTGAAGCATTGAACAAAATATATTGATGATTCAAATAACATACAAACAACATTTTGCGGGCGAAAGAGTAGTTTATTTTATTCCAACAAAAAAATAAGAATTATACTATATCACTTGGGAAGAGGCCTACAGCATGTGAGCTCCAACATTAGAGGGTCCCTTCATCCTCCAATAAGGATTAATCTTTATCTATGATGAAGAATGGTTCCATTTGTGAATGGTTATTTTGGAGGGAAAATGAATAGATGAGAGAAAGCTAACTCAAAATAATTGAGTCGAAACAATGCAATTTTCACTCTTTGGGTCTATTCCTCCAACATAACATCATACTCAAATTATTTTTTTCTAAATTCTTGATAATGGTTTTTATTTATATATTGTATTGAAGCTCCAATCTATACTAGTTTTTATGTGAATGAATATTATTTTGGGTATGGGAACACATGTGCCTTACTTGAGCCAAAGGAGGGATAAAGGACCAAATGTTAATGAGATGGGAGATGCATCTCTGCTTATGTTCAAACACTTTTCACTTCAATGTGTCCTTTATCATTTTTGGGATTGGAAATTCTTGATTTATATATTTGTGAGGGTCACACAATATCAAGGATTTTAAGGCATGGTTGTTGCAAGCATAGAGGGATAATTCACACACACATATAAATAGTCAACTAAAGGGTTGAATATGCTTGATGGTGTATAAATAGAATGTATATCATGTATTTGAATGTATTAGGCTGGTGCAAGCAAATAATTCCCTCTCATGACATGTTAGTTGCAATGGAAATCTGGAAAAACAACAATATTTTGACTAGGAGGAATGATTAAAGGTACATGCATAACATATTATAATATGGTATAAAAAGATGAAATGTAGGAAATCAACTAAGATTCACTAATATATAATTTTTATTTATGGAAATTTGGTATAACTCAATGAAATTCACATGACCTATCCAACACTAAAATCATGAGGTCAAGTGTTAAGATCATCTTTAAGGGTTTTAACTTAATCAATCGATTTCTTTTTTAGTTTGTTTGTCTACATCTATAAGTGTGCACCATGCAATTTGTTTTCCCAATGAATAAGGCGATAAAAATATACACCAAAAATAAAAGACCTATGTATTTTAGCAATATGATATGTGTACAAATAAAAAACAATAAGAAATAGAAAGTTAAAACTTTTTTTCTTAAGAAAACATACATTTAAAATATTCATACAAAACCCTATAAGTGTGTGCAATTTCATTAACAATGAACATATGGTTCATATGTGAAAGCATGGTTAAATGGCCTTGAGAATACGGAGATGGAAAAATGTATTTGTTTTTGTTCATGCAACTCGAACCACTAGGTTTGTCATTCCAAAGATAAAACCAATGCAAACAACTCATCCAACACATAGTGGAAAAGTTGAAATCCCCTCAATTTTCATTGAATCTACAAAATCACACGTGTTAAAAATGTGCATGTGTTAGTAATTTTCATGCATTATTAATGTGCACAAACAAATAATGCACATGCACTAATAACTCACACATGCAAATAATATGCACAAAATGGGGGTACCGTCCTCTACAACATGGTTTTAAATGACTTATTAACTTCCACTACTTGGCCATTTGTCTGTGGAGAGTATGGTGATGAGAAATCCTACCTAAAACCAAGCTTTCAATTAGTTCTGTCATCATTTTTTTGGGGAAGTGACTGCCATTATCTATGAAAATCTACTTAGGTATATCGAATCACACTATGATTTGGTTAAAACAAAGTGTGTTGTGGTTTCATCGTCACAAGTGAATATAGGCATTGTTTCAGCCCACTTAGTGAAGTAATATACGACCACAATAATGTATTTATGGCCCTTTGTCGATGCAGGATTGCACATTGTACAGTATATCCCACATTTTGTAAAGGGACTAACGATGATCACAGGGTATATCTAAGCAAGGTGTTCATGCATTTTCATAGTAAAATTTTGACAAGGATGAAACTTCTTAACTGCTTCAACATAGCCTTTGAAGATTGAAGGTCAGAAATAACCTGTACACAATATTTTGTGGGCTATAGCAAGCCCTGATAAATTACTTCCACAAGATCCACCATGGTAATAATTAAGCACTTAATATTCCTCCTCGTGAGTTAGACATTGTCTTAGAAAAGTATTGATTCTTCAACGATAGAATGTATCACCAATTATAACATAATGCCTCGCTTGGTCATGAATATTTCATCTCTATTCACAAGAAGATTAAGGTGAGACCCTCTAGGTTTGAAGGTAAACTAAAATGTTCCCATACCAAGGTTCCTTAGATGATGAGGAAGATGTTTTCATCATGCAATGATTCACTTTCTACCATATCTTCACCAACTCGAGGGAGCTCTGACATCAACTCAGAAAATGCCAAGGATTTTTGGGACTTAGCTTATGCAAACCCTACATCAAATTCCTAAAGAATCACAATCCATATATTGTAATTTCCCTCGACAATCCATCGAAACAAGATATGTTGTAATGGATTGACATCTACAATCATGGTTGTTCGTCTAGGAATAATGTAGTGTTTAATTCTCTACACCATATGAACGACTGCTAACGCCAATTTTTCAACATGGAAATACCTCAGTTTTGGGCCTGAAAAGTTCTTAATCAGGTAGTAAATGACATGTTCCTAGTGAACATCATCCTCTTGAACCAAGACCATTCCAATGGTCGATTCATATGCATCGAGATACAACATGTTGGTTTTTCTCTCTATCCTTTCTAGCAGACCCGGGCTTGCGGTAATCTCTTAGACCAACAGAACCCTTAGCTCACTGGCCCTTTCGGCAACAGGTCGCAGAGGCAACCTGAAGTCTCACCCGAAGTGATTCTAATGGGAGGCAGAAGACTCAAGTGTCCTCAGCCAAGTTCCGAGGCATCCAGGGTGCTTAAACCCACCTTAATCCCTTTGACTGGAGCTGTCTATCTCATTCCATTACTCCGGCTACGCCTCTGTCTTATCGCATTACGCAGGGGGTGCGATAAGTCCTCCCCCTATGTGAGACCGTCTAGCGATACCTAAGATATCGTAGGCGCGATATCTTCCCCTTCTAGTTCCTGCGGTAAGTGAATTTTGACCGCTTCCTGGATTAATAAGTGGTCTCCGCTATCCTTATCCTGGTACTGCAGTTAGCAACAACATTCAGTCTCCAAGCCTAACCCTCGCTAATGAACTTGACCCTTGATATCTCGCAACAACGTAACTAAGTAGAATATCACTTTGAGCAGTGTCTAAGTAGACCATTCATGACTTACATTCAGTTCCTACTCGCACATTATCCTCTGTTAACAATTATCTAGTTGCTATGCGGGTAGCTATGATCATCACAATTATTATACATCATTCAGAAGTTAAACTGACGACCATGTACATTACTTATAACAGACTGAAGCATTCATATATAACACAGACAAGTGAATGAGAGCAGTAGCTACACAAATACAATAGTGCTACTTAAATAAGCACGTTGTTACTCCCAGGGCGAGAACTACGCCCAGGGGAACTACGGTTCTTGTTTACAACTCTGAAGAATAAACACAGTTCCGTTCCACTCTTTACAACAAGGGTCTTCTGGGAAACTCCACCTCAGTGGGATCCCTTCTCTATAGACCTCTTTCTCTTCCTGCCTTTTACAATGCACTCTCTTTCTCTCACAATCCCTGCGGATCGCACTATCTCTCAATAGGTTGGCCCTTGTATTCTCTCAGGGATGTCCAGACTCTGCAACAACAAAAGGCTTGACTAGCCTCTACCTGATGTCTCTATCACTATGTGGCCAACCCCTTATCATATAAAAATACTACTATATATAGATGGCCCGAAGGTCTCATCGCAGTTACAAAACTGTGGGCCTTATCCCAACAGTGACTCAACCCTAACCACTTACAGTCAACTGGCTGTACTTCCATGGCCGCCTTCTGTCTCGTCGCCGCTTCCTGCAGTCCTTAGTCTTTAATGCATCGGCCCGTCGCTTCTTCTTGGTTCAAGCAACGCTGACTGTAGTCCTTCTTCTTTAATGAGGGTAGCTGAACCCTCTCTTCATCTCCGGCGCCTTTATTGCGGTGGTTGAGCTCTCCCTTCGGCCTCTTCTTTGTACCACATGCTTGACTTTTCTGTACCTATCGCCGTGATTCCCGCCGGGATTTGCGCTACGGCGATATCTTTGTCTTACCGCCAAAATTGGTACTTTCTCTCCAAAATTAGTTATCCTTCCCAAAATTAGCAGCTTCCTAAATGCTGCGGAAGTTCTCTCCAACACAACAGGAAATCCTTGCTATTTTCTGGGGGACTCAGTAATAGAGCAAACATTAGAACATTTTTTAAAGCCTCGAATGATCTCTAACCATTTTTATCCCATATGAATTGGACCCCTTTTCCTATGTAGGTGCATGAAACCTTTCATGATCTCATCATAATTAGAAATGAAGAAACATAATAAATTGTCTTCCCTTGGAGGATTTGCAGTTGATTCAAATTACACGAGGGAGGCAACTAAACTATTGCCTCTACCTTAAATGTTCCATCTTTCGAAATGGTGAAATCAAGTAACTAACCTGAAATGCCACAGAAGATGCACTTGTGAGGATTTAGTTGAAATTTAAATAATGACACCTATCAAATATATCCCTAAGGTGTTTGGGGTGATCAACACTTTTTCCAAATTTAGTTGTTAAGTCATCTAGATAGGCCTTGATGATCTTCTTGATATCGTGAAAAGTGTACGATGTGGAACATTGGAATGTATCCCTAGCATTCATCAGGCCAAATGGAATCTTCTTATAAGAAAAGGTTTCCTAAGGGAATATGAAATAATTTTTGTGTTGGTACTCCGATAATATTTGAATATGATTATACCTTAAAAATAAGTCCATAAATGAAACTATTTCGCTAGCATCACACTCATCGATGTTTGGTCGATGAATGGAGTAGGATAGTTATCCTTAGGGAAATCTAATTTCGGGTCATGGAAGTCTGTATACACTTTGATAATCCCATTTTTTTTAACTACAAGTAGAAAATTGGATACCCACTTGGTTAAAGGGACAGGATAAATGAAGTAAGAGTGGAGGATTTTCTCCACTTCCCCCTTGATGGCAGCAACCTTTCTTGAGTTCATTGGTCATAGCTTCTTTCAAACGAGTTTAAAATTTGGTTATTTCCTAATCTCATGTTTGAAAATAATTGGGTCAATTCCTGTAATCTCTTCCTAATACCAGGCGAAAATATCTCTATAATCCTTGAATAATGCAGTGTAAATCTGAATATCCTCTAGTGATAAGTCTGCATCAATAAAGAAATTATCAACAAATCCTCGGGTCATGGAAATATTGATGGGAATGGTTTTTGAGATGTTAGCCATATTTCCCTCTACATACACTTGAGATGTGGCAAGAGGGTTCCCATACCAATCCATGGACCCTGTTCTGAAGGTTCTGTTTTCATCAATCCTCACATCACTCCTAGTAGGTAGAAAAAATGCACATTGGTGCAAGTCTTTCCAAGGTATTTTTCCAAAATACATAGCCTCAATGATAGCTTCATCGGAAGGCATGGATATATTTAAGGGGTCATGATGAGGTAAGGAGTTGATGGCCCAAACAGGCATAGGGTATTGATCATCTTCATCTACCTAGACGAAGTGACAATATTGGTTGGCATTTTTAGATATGACAACTTGGTAAGCTACCTCGACTGTAGACAAAGACGATGAGACTCTTCTACACCTGGTTCCCTAAGTAGGTTATGGCACTAACCACAAGTCTTCAAAATTTGAAGTCCTAAAATGAGAAATTTTCATAGTTGAGTTAATGGAAACTAAAGAGATTGTGTGTATAGGGGTCACATTGTCATTCAAGTTAGGTGGGGGAAAATTAAAAGTGCCCATCAATGTAGGACACATCCCCACATAAACATTTTTTTAGTCTTTCATAGAATGACCTAATAGGGGGACATTTAACCCATTGTTTTGAGTGGGTTCATTTCTACAAAATGGCAATTGGTCGATGGTGACAATCTTTCCTTCGTGAGTAAATTTGATCACTCAAAATATAGAAGAGACCACATCCATAATGGCATGAGTCCAACTTCTTCAAAGCAATAGGTTATAATATATTGGAGTGTTGACAACTTCTTCCTCCACATTTACTATTCCCCCCTAGCTCTATTGGGAGAGCAGGGATGGTCCCATGAGATTGGAACACGTTTCCATCAAAAGAGGTCAACATGGTTGGAGGGGGGACAATGTTAGGTGATTCAATAGATCTCCAACATGATAAGTACATGCAGTGTGTGGATGCCCCCTCGTCCTAAAAAATTTGATAGATGTTCCATCTTCTAATTGATACACGATCTGAAACGTGGCATAGTGAGTTAAGCGAGGCTTCCATTGTTCCAAATAAAATTTCATTTATTGACTATCCAAAGGGTCTTGAGCTCCTATTTTCGAGATCTGAGTCTTATATTGTGTAGGAAAAATCTGGATTACTTCCAATCTGGACATTGCACAAGGAGCTTGCACCAGATCTTTGACTATGTTATAGTTTTGGGAAGCATGCACATTGGGTTTGTACGTTCCCTTCTTTAGCACGCCTTTCAACATCCTAGGCATAGTGTCATTCACTCATTTATCTATGTGCAAAGTATTAGTTGCTTCTAGTTCAGTAATTTCTTTTCCTTTGGACCCAAACGTATTTGTGTCATAATTGTGAGCTCTAGTCTGGATATTGATCTCCCATTGGCACATGAAAAATTCCATTTTCCCTTAATTTCCCCCTTGTGAGGAGGTGCCCTGATTTCCCCCTTGCGAAGGTATAGTGTTTGGATAGCAATAGAAACCATTTGTTTTTGTTGCAGAGGGAAAATATTGGTTAGAAACATAATTTGCTTGGTAGTTTCTTGTTGTGCCAACAATCATTGAGCCGCCTCCAATTTGGAGCATTAGAAATTCAAGTGATCCTCCATGCATAGCTTTCACGGTAACTTCACCTTAATTTTCTCCTTCTTACCCCCACTAGAATAATTGTTGTTTCCTACATTATTATTCCATTTTCTCCCATTCATTTTATTCTTATTTTTCTTCCCCTCAAGTTGTTGGTTCCCATTTGAATTAGTCATCTATACTGACAGAACGTCCAAGGGTGGGTTGGGATTAGGTTTTTTAATGTTGTTCTGAGAGGTTGTAGGTACATTCAAGAACACTTATACAACTTGGTTAACACCTTGACTAATTATGGAATTTTCCACTGAGCCAATCCCACCATTAGCATGTGTCCCAAGAGTAGGTTTGGTTGGATCAGCGTCTTCTCTAGAAGTTGTGGGAAGTATCTTGTACAGCATCCTAGACTGTGAATATACCAAGTCCAACTATTGGGACTTGATGATGGTTTATTCCTTTGTGGTTACCCTAGAAAGAGTAACATCATATACTATAAATGATTGCAGTGACTTAATAAACCAATCCATCAAGAACTCATCAGGAATTTGTGTTTTTATCGAGTGGCGTCTCCTTCTCCACTCATGGATGTGATCAAAGATATGAGTAGATTTATCTTGTCTAAACGATGTCGACATTTCAATGCCAATCTCATAGAGGACTGGAAGTTGGAAACGGTTAAGAAAAGTCATAGAAATTTCATTAAATTTTGGAAGGAAACTCATGGCAATTCGATGTACGACTTTGTAGGTACTCCTATCAACGTCCTTTGGAAGAGATGAATTCTGATAGAATCATCCATCAATGAGTTTGAGGAACACCAAAGATGGAAATTCATTATAGGTTGGTTGGGTCTTCCTTAGGATTTCCTTCAAACTTAGGTATGTCTATGGGGATTTTTTTGGGTATTGGGGGCCAACTAAGGTCATGTAGCACTGGGTCACTGGTCAGTTTAGACAAATTTGGAAAATTCAAAGTAGCCAAAAATGGAAACTTGGTATGATCCATGGAGTTCCAACTACTGAGATCATTTGTTTCCCATTGATTTGTGTTAAAATGGTAGTAGGAACTACCAAGTATCATGAAAGGTTAATTTTGATGTCCAAGGTTCTGATTATAACCATATTGAGTCTGACCAAATGGTGTGGTTGTTCTCCCTAGTATGCCCCCCATTCCAAAGAAAGGTTGGCTACCTTGATGGGTACTAATAGTTGTAGCATTACCCATGTTCAACCCTCCTATCTCGGATGAAGTAAAAATTCCTTGGTGCATATTGTATCCCAAGAGAATTTTAAAACTGGTACCCCCAATTCCATGGAAAGGTATATCACCTTGCAGCTTATTGAATCCTAATGCAATATTAGTGTTCATACCTCCCAATCCTTGTAAAGGCATGCCACCCTGACGCGTGCTAGAACCAGGAACAACTATAGTTACCATAGAAGGAGTAGGCATAGGAATATGTCCTCCACCAAATGGAAAGGATTTAAATGAAATTGAGGGACCACTACATAGAGCTATGATGTTTTTAATTACAGGAGGAATGTTAGCAAGTAGAGGCTGAAAAGTCGGAAATAACATTCCAAAAGAAAAATGATCGACACCTTGTGGCACAGATGTAGAACCACTAATTGGAGTATATCCAATTTGAACAAGTGTGGCCAGGGGTACATGCATATCCATTTTGAATATGTACACAAAGAACATGTACTTGAGCAGGTCACAATTCCATCCAATCATAATCCTTCAAGGTACAAGATAAAGTGTTGATTGGAAAAAGGTTTAGGTAATGCACAAGCAAGCCAAATAATACATGGGACAAAGTCTAAGTGCGCAAGCAAGTCTAGTGGAGTGCCAAGTAGCATGGAACAAGAAATGGTTGAACATTTATGCAAGTCTTGAAAGCGCACAAGTCTCACCAATCAGAATAAACTTTCAGTTGTTGAAGCACGCACAAGTTCCAAGAAGGGTGTATCAGTTGAAGTCAGTATATGCGCAAATTACACAGCAAGTGCGCAAGACCCACAAGTGATGGTACCGCAAGGGTCAAAGTCACACTAAGTCGAAGATCAAGTATACACATGTTCTGTAAGACACTAATACATTGAGTGCACAAGACCCATAAGTGATGGTGCAGCAAGGGTGAAAGTTCCACCAAGTCAAGGACCATGTATGCACAAAACTCACAAAGAAAGGACACATCAGAGATGCAGAACATGCCAAGTGGAAGAAGCACAATCCATGAAGCAAGGAAGATGGAATGTCACAACCAACTTGTGGATATACAATCCATGCAGGACATGTATAAATAGAGAAGCAAGTCGGATATTTGAGGTAAGCTTGATGGCAAGTATGAAGAGCTTGTAAGTGGAAGATACAAATTTATATTCGAGGCATCAAGGGCTCGTATAACTAGAACAACAATGATCTAGCAGAGAGATGAGTGTACACAAGCAAAATAATGATATAATTGATGGTGCGCACAATGATGTTGTAGATATGGGAATATTGCGCTAAGACAGAAAAGGAAAAATGCAAAGGATGCTCTAGTACGTGAGGACTGAATGACCATATTGCAGACAACAAACATACAATCACAAATGTTCTAAGGTGGATCCGCGTAGAGACAGACATGAAGTATATCAGAACATGCGCAAATTGAAGAATTTGAATGATGTATGAAGACAGAGTTGAAGTGTTCTAAGAAGATAATCAGATGCGCAGATACTAAGTAGCAGCATAATCAAGTATGTGTGTCAGGATGAGGATGATCTAAGGAAAGTGTGTTAAACTGAAAGGACAAATCATATGATGCACAACATGTCACAGATTGTCTGAAATATTGTGGCACGTAAACAGAATGGACACATCTTAGTAAGTGTGTATTCCCATCTGATACGGGTACACAACATCAGAACAACAAGTCATCAATTGATGTACAGTATCAATTGAGAGGGAAATTGCACAGTAGAATAATCAAACATTAAATCAGTGGCGCAGAATGCAGCAGATGAAGTAGCACACAGCATATCAAGTGCGAAATTAGTTGAAGTGAAGTATTGAGTGGAATGAGAATTCAAGTGATTAATGCAAGGAAGTGACAACAATACGACTACGTATAGAAGGTGTGCACAATAGAATGAACATCATCAGATCAAAACTATGTGCATGTTGGAAGTTCAGCAAAGCAATATATTATTGTGTATATCTGGGCGGTAGGATGAGGCAAGGAACAAGGGGTCATAGCCTCCTTCCAGTTGGTGTTGGATAACACCGGGAGTTGGTTCTTCCTTCAGGTCGGTGCCTGTAAAACCAGGGGGTCAGTGCCTCCTTCCAGTTTGTGTTGGTAAACACAGGAATTCGGTGCTTCCTCAAATGTAATATTTTCATCACAAAAGAGCATTATGTAGTTTTTCTCCCATTTGGGTTTCCACGTCAAAATTCTGTGTGTTTTGTGTTCTTTGTCTTGGTGCATATGTGGATGAATGTTTTATTTATGTTGGATGCATAATTGAAGATCAAGATTAAGTTCAAACTAATCTATTAAAGAAGATAAAAATTGATCATAACTTTGCTAATACTGATTCACACCCCCTCTCAGTATTAAATAGATTCCAACAATTGGTATCAAGCGGGTGTATTCGGTAACATCTTAACATCTGGAAGATAGATCCTTACGTAGAATTGAATTATTCATTGCCTAAGAATTCAGCAGACATGGACTCAAAATATGAATGGATGGTTGAAGTAGGCTTCGAAGGAGAACTGATCAATGCTTTGGACAAATTGAAGTCAAGAAAGAAAATCAAGATTCTGCAGGAATCACTTCTGATATTGTAGGTAGATACCACCAGGAAGTTAAAATTAAGAGAAGACAAGTGTGAAAGACTAGAAGCCGAAATTGTCTCTCTTAGAGATGAACTACAAAAGGTAATCTCTCAGTTGGAGAATGAGCAAAAATGTAGAAACAACATTGATGAAGAATCACATTTTGTTAAGAGCTATGCAAACACGCTCAAGACTCCACTATCAAGGATGAATCAGAAGTGTAAAGAAGAGCATAGGAAGCCAAGTCATACAAAAATTGAGCTTGTGCAATTTCAGAGAGCCTATCGTATCAGGTATCAAAATATTTTTTTCTAGGAAATTGTTATTATTGTCACAATTTTGGTCATAAAGCAATAAATTGCATAGCTAATGCACTAGCATACACTAGGAGGAATGGTTCCTGCAATCAGATAAATCCTAAACATACTAATCTCAGGAAAATGGTTGAGACCTCAAAATAATATCTCAATCCCTTCAATATTTTGAGCTTAGATAATGAGTATGATAAATGTCACAATCATGGTCATGATAGTCAAAATTTTCAAAATCATTTGCAACCAGCACAATCCGTTGAATCAGTTGAAGATCGGGAGGATCAAGTCTATTAAGAAGCCTGCAGTCTAGCTCTACATGTGCAAAGTAAATGGGGGAAATGGTATATAGACAGCGGTTTCTCTAAGCATATGACATGAGAAAAAAACACTTTTCTAAAGACTGTATAGAGAATATAAGGGAGGCAGTGTCTACTTTGGGGATAATGGATCAACCAAAATCTTAGGTAAAGGTTTAGCAAGTTTAGGAAACAAAAGAATCAAGGCAGAAAATGTTTTACTAGTCAAAAACATGAAACACAATATTTTGAGTGTCAGTTAGATGTGTTACCAAGGACACACACTTACTTTTGACTTAGAAAAATGAAAAATCGGAAACAGATATACAAGCAAAGTAGTAGCAACAGCCTCCAGAACTCCTAACAATGTCTACATTGTGGATGAAGAAAAGGAAGAGAAATGTTGCATTTGACAGACTTATGAAAGTTGGCTCTGGCATAGAAGATTGGGACACATCAATTTTGACAATCTGGTCAGAATCAAAAGAAATCAAGTTGTGAAGGACATTCCAAGAATTACCAAGCCATCAAATACGTTCTGCAAACAATGTGTACATGGGAAACAAACAAGGATTACATTCAAGGCAAAAGAGTACACTACTTCTAAACCTTTGTAAATGGTTCATTCATATCTTTGGGTCCAATGAGAACCAAGGGGATGAATGGTGAATTCTATTTTATTCTTTTCACTGATTATTACACATGAATGACGTGGGTGTTCTTTCTCAAAGAAAAATCAGAAGCATTCAAATGTTTCAAAACATTTAAGGAGGTGGTTGAAAATGAAACTAATTTAACAATAAAGTGTCTGAGATCTAACAATGGAAGATAATACACTTCGAACAAGTTTTACAAATACTGTGATAGACATGGAATCAGAAGATAGTTTTCAGCAGCCAGAATTCCATAACAAAATGGAGTGGCAGAAAGAAAAAATAGAACAGTACAAGAAATGGCCAGAACAATATTGAATGAATCAAAGTTGTCAGATATGTTTTGGACACATGACATTCCTACGGTTTTCCACATTCTCAATAGGTGGCATATCAGGACAAATAGTTGTCCTACACCGTATGAACTCTGGAAAGGAATACCAGTTACAGTTAAGCATTTCAGGATATTTTGAAGAAAATGCTACATCAAAAGAAATTATGAGAATCTTGGAAAATTTGATTTGAGATCAGATGAAGGAATTTTTCCTAGTTATGACACCAAAAGAAAAGCTTATAAGTGCTACAATCTGTGACTCAGAAAGATAGTTGAAATTCCATACGTGAAAGTTGATGAAGTACTGACTCATAGAAGAATAGAAGAAGATGATGATATGCCCATCCTATAATAGTATTATGAGGAGCTACCATAAAATAAAGAAGCATAAGTTCCATAGGAGATAAGATTGTTAGGATATTCCTATACTCCATCCTAGTCCTACTAGCTTTTCAGTCATTTTCATTTTCAGTATTTTAGGGTTTGCATGCACTTTTAGGGTTTGCATGCATTCTAGGGTTTGCATGCATTTCCAGTCATCAGTCCCAACACCTAGCCCTCAGTTAGCTAGACCCTGGAGCTTCTTCCTAATCAAGTTCATCCCTCCTAGTGCCTAGTGCGCCCTCCTTTCACCTACTACATGAGAGAGGCGCACTTCTTCACCTACTAGTCCAGTTATGTTCAGTTAACAAGAGTTCTCTCCCTGATTTTAGGCTTGACTCACTCTTTACTGACCTTATCACTTCGATGGACGTCCAATGTGACTATATAACCTGTTCTGACTCTAGTTAGCTCCATGAGCGCCCTCCACTGAGCCTCCTTCACTACATCAGTGCTTCCATGTGCCAATTACACCTACCACATTCAGTTAGACTCAGTTTGACTTCTAGTTGACTATTACTTGTGCATTGATGATGAGTTGGACTCCTAGTTATGACTTGATGACACTCCACTGATTATGGATCTGTCCATGCAGGCTAATTCGAATTACACCTAGTGTATTCAAATCCTGAGCATTGTATATTTACTTGTTAACTATTCAGATTAATGCAACATGTGTAATTATTCTGCCTCTATCTGAGCTCCTTTGGATTTGTGTTCTTCTGCTCTATTCTTCTTCTGTCATTCCTAAATTCTTTCATTGTGAGGTTTACATCATCTCTTTGGATCTACTGTGAGCATCTTCACATGGTATCAAAGCCACTTGAGAGTATATTCTACCTCCATTCTTGAGAGTTTTTTGCAGGTATTTTGAAGTTCCAGCAATTGCAGCAACAGTATCAGCAGTTTCTTTTTGCACTCGTTCCAGCAGTCAAGATGAGCAATTCGAATGCTCCTTCTTCTCCTATAATTCTCACTCTCTTCAATTACTTTGAATGGAAGGGTAAGATGATAGTACACTTGCAGTCGAGAGGGTTTTCTAGAATAGTTGAGGAAAAAGATGCCATACCACATACAGTTGTAGAGAGAACCAAGCATCTAAATAAAATGGATGAAGCCTTTGGATGCATATGCCTTCATATGTCTGAAGATATATTGTTTCATGTTGAAGGATTGAAATCTCCAAATGAGTTATGGACAAAATTGAAGAGTCTTTTTGGCAAACAAGATGAACTAAGAGGCTACATTCTCGAAAATGAATTGGTTGCGCTACAACCTAACAATTTCGAAAGCATTCAAGAATTCTTCTCCAAATTTCAGAATTTGGTTTTACAAGGCAAGCATTGTGGCATCACTAAAAGTGATGAGCAATTGGTACTCTCTGTATTTGTTGGCAAGCGGTTTGATGGGGAAAGGTTGTGGTACCATCGACGCTGCGACACACCAAAGGAGTGTTGATGTATATGTAACTTCAGAATGTATTTCACATATATGTATATTGTATTCCTATAGAGATGGTATTATTCCTCTATAATGAAGTGTCGTCATTTATATTGTAAGTGTCGTAACTTATATTTGATGGGTTATTAGACCACCTTGTTTGGGGTCGGCCCTGTATAAGTCATGTGGGTCGAAGGGTTATTAGACCACCCTATTGGGGGTCGGCCATGTGGGTCAAAGGGTTATTAGACCACCCTATTGGGGGTCGGCCCAGTCAGCATTATATTATGTGGTTAAGTTCGAGCCTACATGAGTTAGGTAAAAAGGCAAGTCAAGTCAAGTATAAATAGAGTGCGGGAGGCACTCTATTTACATACTCACTTCTCACACATGCTCTCAAGGAGGAGAGGCGCACTTATGGAGGAGGAGGATTGCTGCTAGGTTATGGATATCTCTATTGGTTGGTTGTATCATTGCTCTATCTATCTCTGAGGAAGTTATTGGGGTTTTTCACCTTTATGGTTTTCCCCAAGTAAATCTTTGTGTCTCTTGTGTGCTTGCATTATTGTCTCCATGATTGATATGCTGTAGATATGCTGTCCATGTTGTTCTCTCAGTTAAGATCCTAGATCAGATTGAAGTAAATTCAGAAAATTTAACATGGTATCAGAGCTAGCCTGAAAGAAGGCATGATATGGCATGTATGACACTTGTTGCACTTACGATGCTAGGGCTTGATATAGCAAAAACCAGTCATCGTAGCACTTTCGCTATAAATCCGTTTTGGCAAAGTTTTCGTATCTGAAATTGTTACAGGCCGAAGCTAAGATCTCCAGGTATCTTGTGTCCAAAGGAAAACCTCTAATTCGTTGTACTTTGTGATTTATGATCTGTACAATATAGGGTTTCTGCCTCTTCCAGATCTGAGTCAAAATCAGGTGACCTTGGGAAAAAGGTCATATCTTGGGCTAGGAAGCTCCAAATGAAATTTCGTAAAAAGTGACAGGTAGTACACAGTCTGCACTATCTCAAAAAACGTTTTCAGAGGCCGAAGTTGAACCAGTGACACGTGGCACGCCGTACAAGTTCGCTCTCCTGTATTATCCCATAAACAGGTCACGTTGCGACATTTGGCATAACTCTCTCTCAGAGAGTCCAATTGAGGTCAGACCTGTCAGGATGGAAAGGTAACAGGCCGAGCTATCTCATAAAACGTTTTCAGAGGCCGAAGTTAAAACAGTGACACGTGGCACGCTGTACAAGTTCGCTCTCCTGTTTTATCCCAAAACAGGTCACGTTGCGACATTTGGCATAACTCTCTCTCAGAGAATCCAATTGAGGTCAGACCTGTCAGGATGGAAAGATAACAGGTCAGGCTATCTCAGGAAACTGTTTCAGACCCTGTGGATCAAAAATTTTGGAGTTACACCAGAAACAATCAGGTACATATTTCTGTCAAAACAGAATTATTTTTTGGTACCTTCATTCATGGCTTCCGGAATTTAGGGCTTTGGAGAAAGTTGGAATTTTTGTAATCGGAGACCACGGATGGATGCTACTCATCAAAATAGAAATTTAGAGACCAAAATCAGAATTTTTGGTTGGGCAGAAGGCCGGGCTTGATTAGACCCTAGTTCAGGACTTTGATCAGAAAAGTGGAAAATTAGGGCTTCTGTAAAAATGGGAATTTTTGAAATCTGTGACCACGGCTGGAAGCTCCTCAGAAAAATAGAAGCTTAGAGCTTTGGATCAAACATTTTGATGGGGCAAAAGAGTGGGCTTCATCAAACCCCAGTTCAGGGTCATGTACAGTGAATCCGGAAGTTTCAAAGGCAAAATTGAGGAGTGAAACTTTGCAGTTTTCAAATTCTGAATATACCAGTTTGATCAGCTCATCAAGGCGCATATTCCTATCCTTTCGGAAGTTTGAAATTCAAAGTTTGAATTTTTGGGGTTTCTCTGACAAACCCATATCCAGCTCCAGGTCCAGTTCTTGCAAATCAAGTGGATTGGGTTAATCCTAGAAGAAGATGGATTGATCATTTGCATGAGTGAAGAAGTTCCTGTTTCAGAGGGAGATGAGGCTAAGGCCTTACATAAGAAGATTACAAGCGATCTCAACAGGTATGACTCATCGAGGTATGTTTCTATATTTTTCCATGATTAAGTTTATGATATGTTTGTCTTCATGTTATTACGGTTAGTACAATTTTGATTTTAGATTTGTCGTATCACCTTAACAAAATTATGAATGCATGATAGAAGATATTCATTGGTTAGGGTGTTGACACTTATGATTGTACTAATGCATTATGGTGTTGTATGAGGTTTATGATGTCTACTAACATGAAAGGTACACCAAGAAAGACAAATCATGTTCTGGTCCAAGAACATATGATCATGATAACATGAGGACAAAGATTCATCCATTGTCATGGATCTCATAGAAGATCCATTTACGAGGTATGTATAACTTGGTTTTGTAATAGTTAACCTATGAGATATACAGGTTACTAGCACAAGTCATTGAAGAAGAACAAGAAGACATCATGTGAGTATGTTAGACATAAATAGCTAGCTAATCCAGGTATGTTTTTCCTATATCAAGATAGAATCTTACCTTGTGTTAGGATCTTATAATGTTGTTGATAATGATTATTCATGAAGTCATAAGTTTGAATAATCATGATTGTATGCATATTATGTTTCTTACCATAATTGAATGGTGTAGTTGAAGAAGAAGTGTATGTAGAGCAGCCACTTGGTTCTGAGACACATGATAGGAAATCATATATGTGCAGAACTTGGTATGGTGAAGATATATCGATTGCCGACACGCAGCGGAATCTTACTACCGAGTTCGAGATGAAGAACTTGGGGATGATGCACTATTTGTTTTTGGCATGGAGGTGTGGCAGAGTGCAGATAGAATCTTCCTTGGACAAGGGAAGTATGCAGTAGAGATCCTGAAGAGATTTGGGATGATGGATTGCAAGTCCATGGCCACACCTATGGCATCGAATCTGAAGCTTCTATGTGATGCTTCATCTGAGCCAGTTGATGTCTCTATGTATAGTCAGATAATTGGGTCCTTGATGTACCTGACGAACACGAGACCAGACATTTGCTTTGCTGTGAATACATTGAGCCAGTTCCTGACGGATCCGAGGAGTGTTCACCTGGTTGCTGTAAAGCATGTTCTGAGGTACCTGAAGGGTACAGTGGATTATTGGCTCAAGTATGAAACAAATCAAAAGTTTAACCTACAGGGTTATGTTGATTCAGATTGGGCTGGCAGTGCTGCAGATAGGAAGAGCACATCTTGGTGTTGCTTCAATATGGGATCAGGTGTGATCTCTTGGTTTAGCAGGAAGCAGTCCTGTGTAGCACTGAGTACAGCTGAGGCAGAGTATGTTGCATCCTATTCAGCTAGTTGTGAGGCAGTATGGCTACGGAAGCTACTGTCTGAGTTATTTGATCTCCCGCTGGAAGCTACTGGTATCTTCTGTGATAACCAGAGTTGTGTGAAGTTGTCCGAGAACCCAGTGTTTCATGATAGGTCGAAACACATAGAGATCAAATATCACTATATCAGGGATATGGTGCAGAGAGGAGCTGTGAAGCTCCTGTACGTTGCGACGGACGAGCAGATTCCAGATATGCTGACGAAGCCACTAGCTAGAGTGAAGTTCGAGTACTTCAGAGAGAGGCTTGGCGTTCTTCAGATCGAGGACACTTCGAGGAAGAAGTGATGGACACATTTGCTGAAGCCATTCCAAGCATGTTGGAAGGAGGATCCTTCACATGGCTGTGGATGTAAGCGCTGGATAATGGGCATCAGGATGATGTTCTGGTTTCTGCTGGATATGATCAGTTGGATCATTTTTATGTATGTATGTACGCATCATGTTGGATGCTGGATATGATCAGTTGGATCATTTTTATGTATGTATGTACGCATCATGTTGGATGCTGGATATGATCAGTTGGATCATTTTTATGTATGTATGTACGCATCATGTTGGATGCTGGATATGATCAGGTGGATCATTTATGTATGGATGCATCATGTTGGATGCTGGATATGATCAGTTGGATCATGTGTATGTATTTTGTATATGCATCATGTTGGATGCTTGGACCATGTATCTGTATATGTATCAGGTGGATACATTGTATGATCAGGTGGATCATGTATGGTGATATGTATCATGTATCAGGTGGATACATTGTATGATCAGGAGGATCATGTATGATGATATGTATCAGGTAGATACTTGGTATGCATCAGATGGATGCATTGATGATCAGGTGGATCATGCAGCAGGATGTTGCAGTGATGATCAGGATGATCATGGATGATGAGCTTCAGGATGTTGCTCTAGATGACATGCAGCAGGACGTTGCAGTGATGATGATCAGGATGATCATGGATGGTGAGCTTCAGGATGTTGCTCCAGATGACATGCAGCAGGACGTTGCAGTGATGATGATCAGGATGATCATGGATGGTGAGCTTCAGGATGTTGCTCCAGATGACATGCAGCAGGACATTGCAGTGATGATGATCAGGACGATCATGAGTACATCAGGATGATGTATGGTGAGTATCAGGTTGATACTCTGTGGCCGTGGATCAGGTTGTGCAGATGAGCATGTCTGGGAGATCCTATAGGTCGGAGTTGTGTACCCGTAACAGCCTGGGATGCTCTTTCGAGACATTGCTCTAGGAGGACATGTAATTTGTGCCCTGGGAGATCTCAGGTCGGAGTTGTGTACCCGTAACATCCTGAGATGCTCTTGCGAGGTTTTGTCCTATGGCATGTAATTTGGGCCCTGGGAGATTTCAGGTCGGAGTTGTGTACCCATAATATCCTGAGATGCTCTTTCGAGGTTTTGCCATGACCACATGTAATAGCGCCCTGGGAGATTTCAGGTCGGAGTTGTGTACCCGTAACATCCTGAGATGCTCTTGCGAGGTTTTGTGGTGGACCACATGTAATTTGTGCCCTGGGAGATTTCAGGTCGGAGTTGTGTACCCGTAACATCCTGAGATGCTCTTTCGAGGTTTTGTGGTGGGGTCACATGTAATAGCGCCCTGGGAGATCCTACAGGTCGGAGTTGTGTACCCGTAACATCCTGGGATGCTCTTTCGAGGTTTTGTGACGCACGTAATAAGTCCTGAGGATTCCACAGTATGGCCAGTGATGATGAAGACCTGCAGGTGGTGGGCCTACATCCAGTATGAAAAAGGACTGGCTCTGTAGAACTTCCTATGACGAGTAGATTCAGAGATTGATTGAGATAGCAGCAGCAGTGATGATGATGATGATGACTCAATGACGATTATCCAGTGACGATGATCCAGAGAAGATGACTTGTGCTAGAAGAACTGTGCTGAGAAATACCTTCCTAGTTAAGAGGGAGTGTTGATGTATATGTAACTTCGGAATGTATTTCACATATATGTATATTGTATTCCTATAGAGATGGTATTATTCCTCTATAATGAAGTGTCGTCATTTATATTGTAAGTGTCGTAACTTATATTTGATGGATTATTAGACCACCTTGTTTGGGGTCGGCCCTGTATAAGTCATGTGGGTCGAAGGGTTATTAGACCACCCTATTGGGGGTCGGCCATGTGGGTCAAAGGGTTATTAGACCACCCTATTGGGGGTCGGCCCAGTCAGCATTATATTATGTGGTTAAGTTCGAGCCTACATGAGTTAGGTAAAAAGGTAAGTCAAGTCAAGTATAAATAGAGTGCGGGAGGCACTCTATTTACATACTCACTTCTCACACATGCTCTCAAGGAGGAGAGGCGCACTTATGGAGGAGGAGGATTGCTGCTAGGTTATGGCTATCTCTATTGGTTGGTTGTATCATTGCTCTATCTATCTCTGAGGAAGTTATTGGGGTTTTTCACCTTTATGGTTTTCCCCAAGTAAATCTTTGTGTCTCTTGTGTGCTTGCATTATTGTCTCCATGATTGATATGCTGTAGATATGTTGTCCATGTTGTTCTCTCAGTTAAGATCCTAGATCAGATTGAAGTAAATTCAGAAAATTTAACAAGGAGGGCGCGAAAGGAGCATTTTGTGCTAAAGAATACCCCAGTTGGCGGGTTTTGGGTCACTTGGACCACATATTATGTAATAGTGAGTCAGTTGTACCATGGTATGCGGGTTTTTGGGTCATTTGGACCGAGTCAGTTAGATATTGGGTCAATTGTGCATAGTGTCGGTTAGGAAGTCAGTTGTAAGTGGACAAATATTGTAATGGTGAAAGCCTATAAATACATGAGGGTTGTAAGTGTTAGATAGAGAGGGGAGAGATGATAAGAAGAAGCGAGGAAATAGAGGAATTGTGTGCGAGATCTGTGTTTTGATTCTGGTATATGATCACGACAGTAATATAATGATGTTTTGGTACAAAATTTGTGCAATGTTGCGATGTATGAATGTTGTTTAATGCAATCTCTGCTTACTGTTGCTATAATGATAAATGTCGTGATTAAGTAATGTGTTCTATGTTGAATGTGATGATAAATGTTGCGATGAAGTAATATGTTATAACTCCTTTCTGAATGTTTAAAGTTTCTGTTTAAAGTACCGCAATAGAGTTAGCCCGTACAGCCACAACTTTCCTCCTCCCTCAGTGGAAACATGGTTCCGTCTGCTCATCCTGGACGCCTCAGGTGAGACCTCATCCGCTCTGCAGGTGTTGCTGGGTGGGCTCAAACCCACCCGGGTCGGTGCCCAGGGAGACTACGGTATATGTCGACAGTGAGGAGAACCCCTATCGACTGAGGTCTCGTTGGTCAACAAAAATTACAGCCCTTAACCATGCCGCCACATCGGCTGCTGACAAGATGTCCGTCAAAGCGGAGGAGGGATTCTCTACGCTTGCTGCTCGGATGGATTCTTTGTGTAATGCAGTGTTACAAATGGAACTCGGTAATGTACCCATGCAGGAAACGGTCACAATCCGCACCACGCCCCGGGTCTGGAATCTCAACATTCCCTCGACTGCGGTTGTGACTGACAACGAGGCTTTGCAAAACGTGCTACAGTCAATTGCCCAAGTGACTGTCAATGTTAATGAACTACCAACAATGGCACTGGTGACAATGCAGAGGGTCACCTCCCAGGAAATGGTGGATAGAATGCATGAAATCAGCAAGAGCTTTCAACACTTGCAGGCAAGTGAGGCAGCTACAACCACCGCGATTGATGAGCTGACAAGCAGGGATGCTACAGCGCGGACAGCAAGGGATTACCTTGAAGTCGACCTTAAGAAGGAGCGGGCTGAGAAGGGTCGTGCCATTGAAGCACTTAAAAAGGAACAAGACTTCCTTATTGTGGAAAAGGCTCGCATGTGGGACGTTCGAGTTGACCGGGCGATCAAAGAGGCTTATCAACATCCCGGAGCCCACTAAAGAGATAGACGTGATCCACTGAGTGCAGTGACTGGAGGCTGCTATTCTTCAGTTGCAATAGGAGAATGACCTGTTGAAGGCTCAGTTGAAACTAGGTACCCCTCAGGCCGAGGTGGATGAACAAAGAAGGGCACTTGAGGAAGTTGCCACCCAAATGGAGGAACTAGAGACACAAGTAACCAGGCTTACCACCGAAACGGTACAGTTTTGGGGTCGCATTGTTCATGATGAGAAAGTTGAGCAGCTCACTAAAATCTGGCAGGAAGCGGAGGGCCAGCTGACCACATTAAAGGCTGCGATGAGAACCTTGCCACCAATGGAGCAAGTTACTAAGTCGCGTGAGCTGAAGGACTTGCAACAACGGGTTGCCAAGGCAGATGAACGCCAGAAGCTATGTGCAGCCCAGTTGGAAGAATTCCAGGACACTAGCGGGAAACTGATGCTACAGGAAAGTGAAGCACTACCAGCAGTATAGAAGTATCGACGGCAGGTCATGGAAAAGCTAAGGATTCTCAGGATTTGGTGCAGAATGTCGAACAACCGTATGCAAACTTCAAGGCAAGGACCACGACGTGCACTCTGTCCAACAGTTGACGTGGCTCGGGGGTGAGACACAAGATTGTGTTGGGGGCATGTTGGTAGGTGGTTTGATGGGGAAAGGTTGTTGTACCACTGATGCTATGACACGCCAGAGGAGGGCACGAAAGGAGTATTTTGTGCTAAAGAATACCGCAGTTGGTGGGTTTTGGGTCACTTGGACCACATATTATGTAATAGTGAGTCAATTGTACCATGGTATGCGGGTTTTTGGGTCATTTGGGCCGAGTCAGTTAGATATTGGGTCAATTGTCCATAGTGTCGGTTAGGAAGTCAGTTGTAAGTGGACAAATATTGTAATGGCGGAAGCCTATAAATACATGAGGGTTGTAAGTGTTAGATAGAGAGGGGAGAGATGATAAGAAGAAGCGAGGAAATAGAGGAATTGTGTGCGAGATCTATGTTTTGATTCTGGTATATGAACGTGACAGTAATGTAATGATGTTTTGGTACGAACTTTGTGCAATGTTGCAATGTATGAATGTTGTTTGATGCAATGTCTGCTTACTGTTGCTATAATGATAAATGTCGTGATTAAGTAATGTGTTCTATGTTGAATGTGATGATAAATGTTTTGATGAAGTAATATGTTATAACTCCTTACCGAATGTTTAAAGTTTATGTTTAAAGTACCGCACTAGAGTTAGCCCGTACAACCACAACTTTCCTCCTCCCTCAGGGGAAACATGGTTCCGTCTACTCTTCCTAGATGCCTCGGGTGAGACCTCATCTGCTCTGCGGGTGTTGCTGGGTGGGCTCAAACCCACCCATGCCAGTGCCCAGGGAGACTACGGTATGTGTCAACAGTGAGGCAAACCCCTGTCGACTGAGGTCGCGTTGGTCAACAGTATTGAGCAAACTTGGATCTCAATTTTCTATCTTTGTATCTACTTTCCATTCTGTTCGAATGTCAATCCCTGGATGGAAGTTTCCCACCTTAAAAGGCTTTGTTGAAGCTCTCATTCAAGAAAAGAAAAAACTGATTCAAGTGGGTGCCATCAAGGCCTCCAAAGATCAATATCTTCTAGCTGGAGAAGCAAGTGGAGCGAATGCAAAGGGGAGGAAAAAACACAAGGACAAGAAGCCATCCAAATCCAGAAGTGAAAAACACAAGAGACCTAATTTCTCCTACTGCAAGAGAGGAAACCATCCTGAGAAATCTTGCATGCACAAGAAAATGGATCTACTAACCAAGCTTCTTAAACAAAACAAAATTGTTGTTCCAAAAGAAGCAAAGATGTCTGATTATGGAAGTGGATCTGATGATTGCCATGCATTGATAGCTGGTTTTTCAAAGTCAAAATCCCTCCTCATAGATTCTGGAGCCTCCAACCACATGGTTGCCTCTGAAGAATCTTTCTCCTCTTTAGATCTCAAAGATGGGCCTACTATTCACATGGGAGATAACTCTCAAATTTCTGCCAAAGGATTGGGTACAGTACATATGGAGCATGGTAAGTTCAAAAATGTTTTATTTGTTCCTTCTCTAACAGCTAATTTGTTATTAGTATATCAGATGACTCATATAGGATCACCAAAGCAAGTAAATTTTGGTCCAAACACAGTAGAGATTACAAAGATCTCCAATGGAAAGATTGTAGTGAATGGGGTTGCTAATCATGCCTCTAAGGCATATGAGTTCTCTCACTTCATGCCCTTCTCTCCAACTATTCCTTCAGATTCTAATCAAGATCATAGTGACTCCTCTTCTAATGAAGAAGAAGATCAATATCTTGATGTTGAGATCATAGTTCAAGAAGATTCAGATCCAGAACCAACACCTATTCTTAGTCCAGATTCAAGGTCAATATGGGCTCACACAGTCCTTGCTACTACTGAGAACACAGTTGAGGATTCATCTGTTCACCGAACTACCAAACTTCAGCATCATGCCAACCTTGCATTATGCCATCTACCTCTCCATGAGAGATGCAGCATGATGATGTGGTTCTCTCTTCCATCGCATGGGAAGACCCCTCACGTTCCATTCGCTCCAGTTGCAGAAAGAATTCCTAAGAGACTTGCTTCGTCCAATCCATCCTCTACATAATAGAAGGCACGTCAGAAGACTAGATCCACATCTAGCACCTGTTTTGGCATCCTACAAGGGATCAACTTGTCAAGTCTTTTGCAGAAGTTTTCACTGATGAAAGATTCCTTCTTTTCTGCTTAGTATGATGGTTCTTTGAGTTATTTACTGTTCTTTTGAGGGGGGGTATTTTTCCCATGAGGTTTTCACCATTTCCTCAGTTTATGGACAGTTCTTTATTTTTCTATCTTATTTGATTGTATGGGTGACCTTTGGTCCTAGTTACCAGGGCCCAGGATGGATTAAGGGGGGGTGTTAGGATATTCCTATACTCCATCCTAGTCCTACTAGCTTTTTAGTCATTTTCATTTTCAGTCTTTTAGGGTTTGCATGCACTTTTAGGGTTTGCATGCATTATAGGGTTTCCATGCATTTCCAGTCATCAGTCCCAGCACCTAGCCCTCAGTTAGATAGCCCCGAAGCTTCTTCCTGATCAGTTTCAGCCCTCCTAGTGCCTAGTGCACCCTCCTTGCACCTACTGCATGAGAGAGGCACACTTCTTCACCTACCAGTCTAGTTATGTTCAGTTAACAAGAGTTATCTCCCTGATTTTAGGCTTGACTCACTCTTTACTGACCTTATCACTCCGATGGACCTCCAGTGTGACTAGATAACCTGTTCTGACTCCAGTTAGATCCATGAGCACCCTCCACTGAGCCTCCTTCACTACATCAGTGCTTCCATGTGCCAGTTACACCTACCACATTCATTTAGACTCAGTTTGACTTCTGGTTGACTATTACTTGTGCATTGATGACTTCACTGATGATGAGTTGGACTCCTAGTTATGACTTGATGACACTCCATTGATTATGGATATGTCCATGCAGGCTAATTCGAATCATGAGCATTGTATATTTACCTGTTAACTATTCATATTAATGCAACATGTGTAATTATTCTCCCTCTATCTGAGCTCCTTTGGATCTGTGTTCTTCTACTCTATTCTTCTTCTGTCATTCCTAAATTCTTTCATTGTGAGGTTTACATTATCTCTTTGGATCTATTGTGAGCATCTTCACAAAGATATCAACGTGAATTGGATGATGGAATATAGGACACAAAGGATCCTTCCATGTATGTCCAGAAGAATCATTCAGAAAAATTGATTATTGGAGACAAAAATGATGGAGTAAGAACCAGAAGAAGCCTAAGGATCCAACTGAGGAAGTTCATTTTTTGTTGTTATCTCAAATAGAATCAGAAGGATTTGAAGAGGCCAAATTTGATGAAAGTTGGATGAAGGCCATGAATGAAGAGCTAGATCAAATTGAAAAGAATGAAACCTAGGAACTTGTTCCAAGACCCAAAAATAAGAATGTTATAGGTACAAAATGGGTATTCAGAAACAAACTAAATGAAGGACAGGTTTTCGGAAATAAGGAAAGACTGGTGTGCAAAGGTTATGCACAGATTGAGGGAATAGACTTTTAAGAAACATTTTCTCCTATTGCATGAATGAAGGCAATCAGATTATTCTTGGCTTATGCTTGTGCAGAGAATCTCAAAGTGTATCAAATGGATGTGAAATCGGCATTTCTAAATGGATATCTTGAAGAAGAAGTGTGCATTGAACAACCAGATGGTTTTTCACTTTCAGACAACAAAGATTATATTTGCAAATTAAAGAAAGCTTTATATGGACTTAAACAAGCTCCCGTGGCCTAGTATTCAATATTGGACAAATATCTGCAACAAAAAGGTTTCATAAGGGCTGGTGTAGAGAGCAATCTTTATATAAAAATTGAGAATGAAAAAATGATAGTTGTTGAAGTATATGTTGATAACATTATTCTTGGAAGCAATGATGACAGAATGGGTCATCAATTTTCCAAAGATATGCAGAAGGAATTTGAAATGTAAATCCTTGGAGAACCATCCTTTTTCCTTGGATTGCAGATATCTCCACTAGATAATGGCATTTTCATCTCTCAATCTAAGTACATGAAGGAGATGTTGAATAAATTCAACATGGAATATTGCAAGTCATTTTGTACACCCATGGTCACTGGGTGCAAGTTGAGCAAAAGAGGATGAAGCTGAAGAAGTTGATTAAAGGCTTTACAGATCTATGATTGGCAGCCTACAATATGTAACTGCATCAAGACCAAACATCATGAAAGCTTTCAAACTTGTCGCAAGGTTTCAGGAAGCACCTAAGGAAACACACATTCAAGAGGTCAAGAGAATCTTCAGATATCTAAAAGGAACTATGAACTTTGGTTTGTGGTATCCTTGAATTAAATACTTAAACTTAGTGGCATACACTGATGCAGAATGGGCAGGAAGCATAGATGAAAAAATAAGTACTATTTGAGCTACATTTTTCTTAGGAAATTATCTTATATCGTGGATCAGCAAAAAATAGCCATCAGTTGCATTATACACAATAGAAGCTGAATATATTGCAGCAGCTTCCTGTTGTGTACAAGTTCTATGGATGAAACAAACCCTGAAGTATTTGCGAGTACATTTTGATCAGCCAATACATATTCTATGTGACAATACAAACGCAGTCAGTATCTCCATAAATCTAGTTATTCACTACAAAACTAAACACATTCCCATCAAATATAACTTTGTGAGAGAGCACGTTACTGAAAACATTATCAAGTTAGAATATGTTGAAACTAAAGAGAAAATGGTGGATATATTCACAAATTCTCTTCCATGAAGTACATTTGAATATCTCAAAGAAAAACGGGATGTGGTCCTCAACCTACAACATAAAGAGAACATAGACAAGGATGCGTGAATACATATTGATTACAACACTGCGCAGATGGGACGAAAGGATGATTGCATGATGAAGTATTGTGACAGGAATAGGTTTTCAAGATACATAAGTAATAAGTAATATAGTGTTGAGTATGATTTTCATTGATGTCAAAGAAGTTCACTAATTACAAAGGAAAAGTATAGCAATTCGGTGTAAATGGTCGATGCCATATTTAGTCGGTGCTTAATTTTGGTTGGATCTTAAAAACTAGTCGAAAATGTCAAAACAAAAAGGTGGTCAACAGTCATACAAAATTAGTCAATAACGACATCTTCTATTATGGTCGAGTCCTTGTAAATTAAGTCAAGAGTCGACATGTTGTCGATCGGTGCTGACCTCTTATATAATGGTCGAGTGGTCGAGCCATTGTAAATTAAATAAATACTCGACGTCTTATCGACCATTGTCAGTCGAGTCCGATTCAGAGATGTAGTCGATAAGTTGGAGTCGGAATCAGAATTGTCAGTCATAACCAGAGTTACGAGTCGGAATCGCAATCGGAAACTCGGAGTCGGAGTTCAACATCAGAATCGGGAAGTCGGAGTCAAGTTCGACATTGGAATCGGTAACTTGTAGTCGAAATGGCAGAGTCGAAAACACTGAATTAAGAGTGTTTTTTGAGTTTCCGACTCTAGTCATTGGAATCGACTAGTCAGAATCAGATTGCGGAGTCGAAGAGTTTCATAATCATGTTGTTAAACTCACAAGATAAAACAGAAAAGTAATTTCAAATTAGTTTTATTTGTGAAGGGTCATGATGAATAATTGTGACTATTAGGTGAAGAGTCATGATTGAGGGTATATAAACAAGTCTTTAATCGTTCAAATAGTGTGTCTTTATACATTCAAATAGCAAATCAGAAGGTGTACAGAAAACAGAGAACGCATAATCATGTAAAGGGTGGTTGGGAGGCGCAAGGACAGGCTACAAAATCTTGTAGGAAGTTGTAGCTTCCTTCCAGTTTTTGCTGGTAAATAGGGTGTTGTTGCATCCTTCAGTTGTAGCTAATAATATTGGGTTTCATTTCATCCTTCAGTTGTAGCTGAAAATCTTGGGTGTTGTAGCATTCAGCAATTTAGTGCTTGCAAATACTTGTAAATATAGTTTTTCAATAATAGAAAGTATTTGTGGTTTTCCCAATTGGGTTTCCACAATAAAATTATGTGTTCTGTTTCTATTGTTGATTTTAAAAGTGATAAAAAATGAAGAAATATCTAAATACTGATTCAACCCCTCCTCTCAGTATTACTTGATTTTCCAACAATTGGTATCAGAGCAGGTCTCTTCACCAAATTCTAACCGCTTGAAGAGAGATCTTTTATCACTATGGATCAACAAGGAAAAATGTGCTCCAAGGTTACACTATTCAATGGTGAGGATTATGCGTTCTGGATTGTTAGGATGAGAAGTCATATAATGTCTGTTGGACTAGAAGTTTGGTCATCTATAGAATCAGGGTATGTATATCCAAAATATCCTCCCATGGATCTTGAAAGAATAAAACAATTTGGATACAATGCAAAATATGTTAATGCAATTTTGGTTGGATTAAATAAAGCAGTCTTTGCCAAGATGATGCATTGCAAAACAACGAAGGAGATCTGGGACAAATTGCAGACCATCTATGAAGGAGACACCAAGGTAAAAAGGGCCAAACTCCAGACTTTTAAAGCTCAATTTGAAATTCTAAAAATGAAGGAAGAAGAGAACATTTCAAGATACTTTGAGAAAATTGATGAAATTGTTAATGCAATTCAATGGGCTAGGAGCAGAATTGGAAGAAATGGAAATAGTTGAAAAAGTACTAAGATCACTTCCAATGATTTACAATCCTAAGATTTCCACTATATAAGATAGAGAAAATATTGACAAGCTCACCATGAATGAACTATATGGGATCCTCATAGCTTATGAGATGAGGATTGGACAAGATAATTCTCAAAAGAAAGAAGCAACTTTTAAAGTGTCAAAACTAGTTAATAAATCTAAAACGAAGATTCTATCAGAAGACTCTGATGATGAAGAATCACTTCTTGTTAAAAATATTAAAAATGGTACTGGTAAGTACAAAGGGAAATTTCCCTTAAAATGCTTCAACTGTGGGGGGATTGGTCACTTTGCTTCCAAATGCCCTTATCCCAAACAAGAAGACAATGATGAGTGCCATGAAGACTTAAAGAAGAACAAAAGGATTTTTGGGAAGAAAAACAAAAAGATGAAGACTTCTGCTATGATAGTTTCTCAGATGAGTCTAGTGAAGATGAAGAAGCAGAAGTTCCATTCATGGGAATAGAGAGCGAAAACCCTAAAGAAGAATTAGAAGGAGTGGTAGATCTTTAAGTAGAGATAATAATTTCTCTTGAATAATTAAGGAAGTATAAAAGGAATTACAACCAATTAAAAACCAAAGTGACAGAGTTTGAAGAGAAAAACAATGATACAGAAAGAATTATTGCTGACTTAAAAAATCAGCTTCAAGAAGCTAAAAGGGTTGAAAATAGTCTAGAATAGTAGCTCAAGAAAAGAGAGCAAGAATTAGAGAATTTTGAAAGATGAAATGTGTTGACACAGTTCTGTCGATAGGGGTTCACTTCGCACTGTTGTCAACAAACACCAACCAGAAACCCTTAAGCATCATCCCGGAAAGGTTTTACCCTTTCCAACAACACCCACAGAGCGAGTGAGGTCTCACCCGATATGTTCAAGGGGGCTGCAGGAACCAAGTTTCCACAGTAGTGAGAATACATGCACTAAATATTACTCGGTCGCTACTGTGAAATCTCAAGCACAGCAAATCTATGGAACAAACACAACAGTTACTAGAGATGCATGCAACAAAATGTATGAAAACACTGTGCAGAAGGCTTGCAGCGGTAGGATAATCTCATAAACTCAGAAGATTGATTACAATGTCTAACAATGGCTGCAATAAGCCAAGCAATTCAAATTCCAAAGGTGGTCATTCGAATTGGTGCATGAGAGTGGCTTACTAGGCAATTAACACCACTCAACACATCAGTTAGCCACTTAACTAATCAATAATTGACTCTAACAAACTCTAAAACTGACTAACTGATTCTAACTCAATGTAGAACTCAACTGAATGCCCAAAAATAGGGGAGGGCGCCATATGTCTACATTTTAATTGAGTGTTAGGTGAGAATCACACCAAACAAGGTCAAACAGTGTAGTAAGGTGCCCTAGGTTCACCAGTTGGTTGAATAATGTGCTTGAGGCATGCAAATCACCCCCTGAAAGGTGGAGGAGGCTCAGTAGGTGGCCTAGTTGGATCCTGAAATGTAGGAGGAGGCTCAGTTGATGCTCAGTTGGCTCCTAAAATGTAGGAGGAGCCTCCGATGATTGAAACTGTGATCTGTTGATGATGTAGGCACATGATGGAGTCAATAATACTTAGGATAAGTGGATAATTAAGATGAAAGGCTCAATTAAATGATGTGTGGTTGGAAAATTCTCCAACACCCCCCATTAATATAATCTCATGGAGGGATAAAAAATAATAAAAAGGACCTAGCAACAATGGCCATAGGTCACCCAGTACAGAAATAATCCAAACAATGCTAGAAAAAACTCTAAGTGAGGAAAGAGGGAAAAACCTAGTGGGAAAGAAAACCCCCCCTCAAGCTGAACACTGAAGGATCTAATCTGTCCTCACCATAGTAGAACTCACCCTCGGCAGTGAACAAAGGTAAGAGAACTTCTTCTTAGTGAAGCTCTTGGTGAAGATGTCTGCAATTTTCTCTTTTGTAGGGAAAATATTGCAGTACAATGGTTCTGTCATGCACAAGCTCTCGGATGTAATGCATGTGGATATCGATATGCTTGGTCCTTTGTCTCTGAACTAGATCTATCGAGATATTGATAGCACTCTAATTTTCACAAAATATGACAATAGAAGTGGTGCTACCAATATCAAACTCTGCTAGAATACCCTGCAACCAGACTGCCTGAATGCAAGCATTGACTACTCCTCGATACTCTGCCTCTGCTGAAGATAAGGAAATGGCTGCCTGATTTTTGCTTGACCAGAAAACAGGACCTATTCCAATCATGAAAACATATCTAGAAGTGGAATTCCGATCAATGCTATCACCCGCCCAATCTAAATCATTGAATCCAACCAAACCTAGATCGGAATCCACAACATAGTGAATGCCAAAATGTCTCATACCCTGCACATAGTGCAAGATTCTTTTGGATTCCTTCTAATGAAGCTGATGTGGCTGCTGCATATACCTTGACACAGCACTCATGGCATAAGAAATATTAGGCCTTGAGTGTGTCAAGTATAGAAGACTGCCAATCAACTGTCGATAAAGTGTAGAATCCACCAAAGGTGTAGAATCACCATCCTCAAGACTGATTCCTGACAAGAATGGGAATGGTGTCGCTTTACAATATGCCATTTTAAATTTTTTTATCAGATCTTAAGCATATTTTTATTGATATATGGTGATCCCATCAAAATTTTGAGTGATTTCTAAGCCAAGAAATTGTTTTAGCAAGCATAAATCACTCATGCTGAATGCTAGATGTAGTGTGGTTTTTATAGTGTCGATCGAAGCAAGAGTGCTTCATATAATCAAAAGGTCATCAACATAAAGGAAAATGATAAGAAAATTACCTTCATGCTTCTATAGGTACACATTTGGATCTGATTTACATCTTGCAAAATTTTGTGACAGAAGGAAGGAATCCATCTTTGCATACGAAGCTCTTGGGGCATGTTTTAAACCATACAATGATTTCTTCAGTTTGCACACTAATGTTGGATCTGATATGTATCCTTCAGGATGCTTCATGTAAATCTCTTCCTAAATATATACATGAATAAATGCACTCTTCACATCCATATGGTGCACTTCCCAGTGCTTAGATGCTAAATTGCCAAAACTAGGCGGATAGAATCCATCTTTGCAACCGGTGCAAAGGTTTATGTGTAGTCAACACCATGAACTTGTTAGAAGCCTTTTGCCAACAACCTAGCTTTGTATTTGCAGGTTGAGCCATATGCAACAACCTTAGTTCGGTAGACCCATTTGCATTGAACTAATGTCCTCCCAAGTGGAAGAGAAACTAGCTCCCATGTAGCATTTTTCTGAAGAGAATTGTACTCTTCATCCATGGCATTTTTCCATCTCGGATATCGGTGGGAATGATAGTATGATTTAGGATTTGAACCTATCATCAAAAAAAAAAATTCAGACAGTAAAGGATCAGAATATGAAATATCCATACCTTCTCTTTGAAATTTTGCTCGAGTTCTTCTTGGAGCGGCAGGATTTCCAATGTTAGAACTAGCAGAATTGAGAGTCTTTTCTGCCCACTTTGGAAACGGAGGGGACTCATCTGGATCTGAATCTAAACCTGATATTTCATATTCATTAATGTCTGATAAAATACCATAAATATCATAACACAAATTGTCATCATCTTCTTCCGAATCTTCTTCTTGTGGAGGAGGCAATTCAACAGTTTCTTCCTCGACTAGTTTTAGATCTTGAAGCGGTTCTTCAAATTTGACACTTTGCTCAATGAATATCTTTTTGGATATGATATCCATAAGTTTGTATCCTTTTGATTCTTCATCATATCCAATTAGGATGCACTCAGTACTCTGTGTATCTAAATATCTTCTCTTCTCAGTCGAAATTCTAGCTCATGGAGTCTTTTTGAACTTGAACTTTTGATCAATGGAATCTAAATCAGCTCCAAGAATTGGTAGATGGTTTCTTGTGATATCCTTTGAACCAATAGGGGTGATATAAAAAACAAAATCACCAAAAAATGCATGAGACTTGAACTCAAGCGAATGGTAGTGTCCTCCATCTTCAATTAAACTCTGAGAACATGTGCCAATGATTGAACAGAAGTACATAGGAAGCATGTGTTCAAGGAGGGAAAATGCATCACCTCCAAAAACTAATTTAACCTCCAAACATTCAATAGATCATCATTCTTCACACCAACAAACTCATGTGAAAGAGAGGATTTAAGGACCTCTTCAGATTCTAGAGTATGAGTTGGCTTATCTTGCTCAGAATTCGAAATAAAAGACATTGAGAACATGAGTGTTCAATCTGCAGTTTCTTCTTCATCTTGAACAACTTTATCATGAGATATGGTTGAGGCCGAGGCATATTTAGAGAGAACAATTGAGGAGGTATCACTTGGATTGTTCTCCAAATGGCTAGCATGATCCTCTTCTTTCTTCTTTCCAAATTATCTATCCAAATTGGTCCAGAGATCTCTTGGATGTTCAATAGTATTAATGAGGTAGCGCATACTAGGAAACATAGAAATACACATTGCTCCAAAGGCTCTGTCACAATCATTTATCCAATCATTCTCCTCTTTGTAGGAATCAAAATCTCTCGTAATACTAATACACATATAAAAAATACATTGTCTCTTCAAATATGCTATCATCTTTGGTTTCCACTCATCATAGTTGAATGGAGAGAGAGGAGTAATTGCTTTTAGATCCATCAAAGATGTTGTAATATTTTTTAGAGAAACCTATAGTCACAAACAACAAACAATATTTAGGTCGACAAACTGCACTTTTCAAGTTGCATCACACCCAGCATAGACTATCAAGCAAGCTTGAAGAGTCAGATGCACAATATCCAGGAATTTTGTGGAAAACTTTCGGATTCTGGTGTAGAGTTGGAATATTTTTTAGCAAACTTGCTCAATCAACATATGTGTTTCTGGTGCAGAAAGCACTGGTGCAGAAAGCACTGGTGCAGAAAGCACTGGTGCAGAAAGCACTGGTGCAGAAAGCACTGGTGCAGAAAGCACTGGTGCAGAATCACCAGTGCAGAATCACCAGTGCAGAAAGCACTGGTGCAGAATCACTGGTGCAGAATCACCAGTGCAGAATCACCAGTGCAGAATCACTAGTGCAGAATCACCAGTGCAGAATCACCAATGCAGAAAATACATGCAGTGCAAAATCACTATAGAAAATTTGTCTTGTTCCTGCCATGAGCTCTGATACCATGTGAAATCTCAAGCACAGCAGATCTATGGAACAAACACAATAGTTACTAGAGATGCATGCAGCAAAATGTATGTAAACACTATGCAGAAGGTTTGTAGTAGTAGAATAATCACATAAACTCGGAAGATTGATTACAATGTGTAACAATGGCTACAATAAGCCAATCAATTCGAATTCCAAAGGTGTTCATTCGAATTGGTGCATGAGAGTGGATTACTATGAAGTTAACACCACTCGATACATCAGTTAGCCACTTAACTAATCAATAATTGACTCTAACAGACTCTGAAATTGACTAACTGAGTCTAACTCAACGTAGAACTCAATTGAATGCCCAAAAATAGGGGAGGGCGCCATATGTCTACAGTTTAACTGAGTCATAGGTGATAATCACACCAAACAAGGTCAAACAGTGTAGTAAGGTGCCCTAGGTTCACCAGTTGGCTGAATAATGCACTTGAGGCATGCAAATCACCCCCTGAAAGGTGGAAGAGGCTCAATAGGTGGCCCAGTTGGCTCCTGGAATGTAGGAGGAGGCTCAGTTGATGCCCAATTGGCTCTTAGAATGTAGGAGGATGCTCCGATGACTGAAAGTGTGATCTGTTGATGATGTCGAAACATGATGGAGTCAATAATACTTAGGATAAGTGGATAATTAAGATGGAAGGCTTAATTAAATGATGTGTGGTTGGAAAATGCTCCAACATCTACAGAAAACATAGATCATTCTTTGCATTATACTAACAAATCACACATATATTCGACATTCGCATCAACAACATGTAAATGACATTCGCATCAACTAGCATCACAGATTAATCGACAGAGCAACAAAACCTTAAACACATCGCATCATTTATAGAACATTCATCATTCATAACCTGGTGACACAAATAGAAAAAGAGAATAGAGACATAATCAAACATCCCCATGCATTAACTCATCTCAAAATCTACGGTACAACCTTCGCAGGAACAGTCCCAAGTGACTTAACGCAAATCCATATACAGAGAAAAACTTGACGAAGGTAGAAAAATACAACTTATCCAATGGATCTTCTATCTTCTTTGATTCTAGGATTGATTCCTATGTATTGCAATTTGTGTTTATATTTATAGACACCTAAGGCGGTTACAAAATGGTCCACATGGCCAAATCTAACTAACTTTAACCAAATCTTGCACTTCCGTCGGCTTGTTATCATTCGCAAATGGTCCTTTCTTCCGGTGATGACCCTTCTGTCGCTGTTGGATTCTGCACTTCATGCTCTCTAACCCTGTGCTAATAGGCCCCCAACACAAACTTATGGCTCACCCTCAAGCCACCTCATATGGACACCTCTGGTACTGCTCGAATTCATCCTCCAGTCTCTTGAAACCTTCATCATCTATCCCTTCTGTTCCATTTGTTGCGCTCCATCCTTGCTTCCATCTGGACAAAAGTTCATCGACATCACCAAATTGTGAAATAAGCCTAATGCTTCGGCACATATGTTCCGCACATTTGATCATCCTTCATTGGGGCCGGCGTGCCTTTTCCCTTGGTGCTTCTATGGTCAAAGGGGCCACGATTCTTCCAACTACTGCAATTCACTTAGACATCTCGGGGGAGAATTCATCTCTTTTCTTCTAGATTGTCTGCGCATATTCATCCATCGGTTGCTCATGAACACTTGCCATTCTTTTCCTTAGCGCACCCTGGGTGCTTCCGCTAGAAATGAAATGTGCCATCATAACCCTCTAATCTCACTTCTTTACTCTGCAACTACCTTACCCCTCTATCCTCACTTCTTGACTCTGCAACATTCTTAGAGTTACACATCTGGCTCAATAAGTCTTCATAATGCTATCTCTCCATCTTCTTGGATATTTATAACCTAACTCACTCAGTTCTTGTCCATTATGGCATCTTTGAGGAATGATTACTAGGTCATTTTGTCGAATATTTCCCTGATTTTCCAAATTTTTCCATCGAGTGTGTCATCATCATCCTCCGCCACCTTCCGTCGAGGCTTAAATGCTATAATTATGGTCTGATTTGACTACCACGTGCTAACCGTCTACAAACTTCAACTTCTGGTACTTACTCTTTCTTTTGCGATTGACAGATCTTCAATGTATTTTTCTTCTATTTATATATATATTTAAACCTGGCGCGAACCTTGTTTCAGTTGCCATGCACCTGACTATGGCGATAGGGCTTCAATCGACTTCCATTTACTATATTTTTTAAGAGTGTCCCATCGAACTTCTGTAACTGTACTGCACCTCCGTCAGTGATCAAATTTATGATATAAGGACCCAACCAATGCATCTACAGCTTACCTGGATGCTTCGCAAACTTACTATTGTATAGCAGTACCATATCTCCTCACTAGAAGTGATTTGCTTTGACATGGAGATCATGCCAATCCTACTGGAGATCCTTTTCTACCTATTGCTGGAACCTTGTGATAAACCTATCCTCGTCAAGTTGCACTAACTGCTCCAACCATTCTTCAATTGATCCATTGTCTCTCATTTCCGTGGCTGCTACGATGTGGAGACCGGGGACAATATACTCCATTGGCATCACCACTTCTTGTCCATAAACTAATTTGAATGGTGTCTGTCCTATCAAACGTTTACAATTTTTCCTGTAGTCCCACAATATTGTTGGAATCGTTAAGTCCCAGTCATCGCAGTTTGTGTTACATACCTTTGTTAGTGCATGCTCTAATATCTTGTTAAATGCTTTCACCGCACCATTAACTTGTGGGTGATATGGGGTACTCTTGCGATGCTGAATTTGGAATTTTTCTGTCATTGCCTTGATCGTTTGGTTGACAAAGTGAGTACCCTGTTCGCTCATCAGTGTCTTTGGACACCCAAACTTGGTGACTAGATTGTCAAAGAGAAATCTTGTTGTCGTGGCAGCCGTGCAATATTTTACTGGTGCAGCTTCAGCCCATTGCGTCAAGGAATCAGTCGCAGTAATTATATATCACAACCCCGTTATTTTTCCTAGTGGGTTGATAGGTCCTACAAAGTCAACCGCCCATTTGTCGAAAGCTTGTAGCGTTAGCTGCGGTACTAGCGACATTTTGTCCCTTCGCGATGGTTTTCCTGTTCTTTGGCACACATCACAGCTACTGGCATAATCTGTAGCATATCCATGCATCTTCGGCCACCATAGTCTAGCTCTATGTATCTCCCTAGAAGTGGCATGTCACCCATAGTGTCCCCTACAATCCCATCATGAGCTTCCACTAGTATCCTTTCCTTCTCATGTGGAAGAACATATCGGCGAAGGATCTCATCTAGCCCCATTTTGTAAAGTTGACCTGCAATTAGCTTAAATTCGACAACCCTCACAAATAACTTCTTTTTCTGACCGGTGTTTAATCCTTCTGGCACGCATCCTGTAGTCAATAAATGGATGATCTACTCATAATGGTCATCAACCATTCCAATTCGAAATAACTGTGCATCTAGTAAGCCCTCATCGATGCTTTTGGGTTCCTCTCCTGACTCAATTCGGGACAGATGATCACGCCCTGTATTCAATCGCCCCGGTTTCACAATAATATCAAAGTCAAATTCTTGAAATAAAAGCATCCATCAACAAATTCCCCCCCCCCCAACACAGGCTTGTTTACCAAATTTTTCAATGCCGAGTGGTAAGTAAACATCTTGAAATGGCCTCCAAGTAGGTAGTGGCAGAATTTTTGGAGTGCGTAGACAATTGCTATCCCTTCCCTTTCTTTCGTTGTGTAGTTTTTCTCTACAGTGGACAGCTTCCTAATGGTGAATGTGATTGGATTATCAATCGCCCCTTCTCCTAGCTGAGCCAATACCACCCCTAGTGCAACTGATGATGCATCCACGTGAACATGGAATTCCTTTGTCCAATCGGGAAAAGCTAATATCGGTGTTGCGACCATCTTTGCTTTTAGTATATCGAGGCTCTTCTGGCACTCTTCATTCCATTCAAACTTCGCATCCTTTTTCAACAATTTATCCATTGGTGTTGTGATCTCTGCATACCCTTTGATAAACTTTTTGTAATACCCTGTATTCCCTAGTGTCTCCCTTAACTGTTTTACTGTCGTCGGAGGTGGTAAGTCGATAATAATTGCAATCTTTGTTGGGTCGACCAACATTCCTTCCCTGTATACTATGTGTCCTAACATAATGTCGAATGGAGCATAGAAGATGCACTTCTTCAAATTTAACGAGATTTGATGTTGCTTACATCTCTCCAGCATCAACCTTAGGTTCACGACATGGTCCTTCACCAGGCCATACACGGTCCAATCATCCATATATACAGCAAGGAATTTGTGAATGAAATATTTGAATGTAGAAACAACTAATCATGAAAAGATCGCTGGGGCGTTTTGAGACCGAATGGCATTACTGTATATTTAAAGCACCCCCATTCTGTTACGAAGGTTGTCTTATGTCGGTCCTCTTTTGCAATCTTTATTTGATGATATCCTGAATATCCATCTGTGAACGAGTATATCTCTTGACCTCCAACACCTTCTAACACTTCATTCGTGAATGGTGTCGAGAATGGATCATGCAAACATGTGTCATTCAACTTCCTTAGGTTGACACAAATCCTGACTTAGCCGGTTTTCTTATCTTGGACCACCATCGGATTGATCCATTCAAATTCTTCTACTGGCTCTATGATGCCTGCATCCAACATTCACTCTAGTACAGCTTTCGCTCACTCCTTGTACCTGGGATTCAACCAATAAGGTCGTTGCTTGACCGGTTTCGCATCAGACTTTCATGGGATCTTCATTTCGCCCAGTTCCCTGGAAATTCCTTGCATTTTCAAAAATTTTGTTGAGAATAGATCCTGAAATTCATGTAGTAGATCTATGACTTTTGTGATTGTCGCATCATCCCAATAGTCTCCTATGCTCATGAACTTGGGGTCTTCCTCCGGCCCAATATTCACCTTCTTAAGGCGCAGCGGCTGCTAAAATTTGTCGAAGGGTATATCTGGTGCTTCCACATCACGGCTTCCCTCCGACTCTGGTATATAGACAGCTCGCGAGTCATCCTCATCATCCATCCCCCCCGTCACATTGTAACATACCAATAGCATCTCCGACATCGCAGTCCACTGTAATCCCATTGGCTTCTCCATCGGAACTGATTCAAGTACCTTCTCCCGTATCACCTGCAGTGCACTATGGATGAAGGGGTGTTCATCCGAGAAGCTGAAATTTCGGCTGAAGTTGATAATGAGATCCTCCCACATATTCGTTTTGTGTCACAGTTCTGCTGCAACATACCTCATCCAATGCATGGATGAACACATGGATCCATTCTTTCTGTGGTCTCAATCCCCATGCATTTTGACATTCCTCCAAGTGCTCCCTTGGGTCATTCCTTCCATTGTATTTCCTTCTGCGGTACCCTTCGGTTTCACCGAACCTAATCTCCATGAGTTATCGACATAGAGGCTAGCTCGTTATTTTTTACTTGTGTGTTTCCCATCATCGCGCTGAAGTAGCCTTCAAGGCCTCCTCTAACTCCTACAACCTTTGCGGTTCTGCTACTCTTTCTTCAAATTTGGTGATAAATTCAATCAGATTGGGAAATCCTTCATATGTTGGTAGTTTGCAGACTTATGTCGAAACCCATCTCAACGACTGGGTGATGCGTGTGCATCTCCTGAATGAATCCTCATGTAGACAACTCTGCCAATTCTCCAGTGCTTCATCAGAATCTGACGATGCGGAGCTAAATATTTTCCACCCCAATTCTCCATCGACGGTGGGATTAATATAGTCCTCCGAGATGTTGTACATGTTTTCCCATCCTTCTGTGAATTCGTCGTTCATCGGCTCAACATACCACTGCCTTTCTGCTGGATCTAGGCGTGCAACTACCCTCATGTTGCAATTCTCAAACGACATTGTTCATTTCCTGAAGTTTATCACAGCTTGGTTCTCCATCGCCCAATATATCCCTAACAACACTGGATAGGGGCTCTTGCTATCGACTATTTCTATGACATTGAAATTTTCATAGTTTTTTGAAAAATCTAAGCATAGTAGATCCATGAAACGGAGACAACAATTACTAGAGATGCATGCGGCAAATAATATGTCAAAACATTGATGCAAAAGGTTTGTAGTAGTTCATGCATTATGATTAACTTAGAAGATTAATTACAATGTGTAAAAATGGCTACAATAAGACAAGCAATTGAACTCCAGAGTGGTCATTCGAATTGAATGCATGAGAGTGGCTTACTTGGAAGTTAACACCACTCGGCACATCATTTAACCACTTAACTACCATAAGCCTGACTCAAACTGAATCTAAAATTGTCTAACTGAGTCTAACTGATTTAGAACTCAACTGATTGCCCAAAAATAGGGGAGGGTGCCTTTATGTCTACAGTTAACTGAATAGTAAGTGAAAATAACACCAGATGAAGTCAACCAGTGTAGTAGGGTGCCTTCTAGTCTCTAGTTGGCCGAATAAACTAGTAAATGTTGTCAGTTGGACTGAGAAGTGCGCATTCATCATGAAAATCACCCCCTGAATGGTGGAGGAGGCTCATTTGATGGCCCAATTGGCTCCTAGAATGTAGGAGGAGGCCCAGTTTACTGAAACTATGATCTGTTGATGATGTAAGCACATGATTGAGTCAAAATACTTAGGATAAGTGGAAAAATTAAGCTGTGAGGCTCAAATAAATGATGTGTGGTTGGGAGATGCTCCAACAATTTTGAGTCCCTCTATCTCAACTGTGATGTGGCATAGTCAGCTAATGGGTGTAACCTTACTCTGGTTCTCCAATCGAAGCTGCATTGGGACCATACCAACTATGCTTTCCTTATTGTCTCCCATGTCTGTTTTGTCAAAATATTCACATCCGAACTCAAGTCCAAAATAATGGAGTCGACATCGAATGCACCAATTTGTGCACTCATCCTCATTTCTCTTCCTATCTTCTTTATATGCAGTCGATTCACTGTTCGAATCTGTCGTCCATCCTCCTATTGGTGTAGTAGGATGGCTATCTCCACTAACACATCCTGGTCTTTTGTCAATTCTAAGAAACTTTCTAAGAAGGCCCTCAAAGTGTTGATCTTCTTCTGTGAGTTCGTTGTGTCGAATGTCAGTGGCATCTCATAAATGGATTATTTCTATCCAATCAGTGGCTTCCTCATCCGTCACATTGTCTCTTGCACTTCCAAGAAGATCTCCTTTTATGCTTCCACATCAAATAGGACCTACTTTCTAGTTGTTGGTCGGACACTCGAATGCGGTCTGTATTCCTCTTTCACATCCCCTCCTCTAGTCACTACTACAACGTTCCCCTATCGACTTCTTATCTTTGTTAAAATCTTCTGTACATTTGGAGGTGTATTTTGACCCTGGTTTGGATTCAGCTAAGGTTGGGGTAGATTTTTATTTTTCCCCTTTTCAATCAGTTGGGGAAAATCCTCAACACTGTGGTCCGGTGCGATGTAGTAAGTACATTGAGGGACTGGGATCTGGAAATCTCTTTGATAATGCCCGACTTGACCACAATTGTAGCATACAACTGGCCCTCGACCTCGTCCAAAGGTTCCTCCATAGAATCCTCCTCTGAATCCTCCTCGCGGTTGGCCATATGGCTATTGGTTGTACTGCGCAGGCTAGTACTGCAGTTGGTTGTACTGCGGCTGGGGTTGACTGTACACCGGCTATGGCTGGCTATAACAGAGTTGCGGTTGGTTATACTACTAATTATAGTGTGACTGGTGCTAACTATACTGCAGTTGCTGCTGCGCTGGGGGTTTCTCCTCCCCCTTCATAAAATATGTGTTTTCGGTTCTTTCCTGGAGCAAGTCATACGCCGTACAATCCTTCTCTTCGTGCCCAACCAATCGACAGAAATGGAAGTAAATATTCTCCGATTTGGACACCATCTTCTGTAAATATACACATTCCTCCAACCGATGCCCTCTCGTCTGACAGATTCTACACCACAACATCCCTCCCTGATCAGTGGATTCGGGGCGCCAAACTATAGATATTCACGAAACTCTGGGCATTGATCCTTGTGATTCCCTTCTCATTTGCAGCGGGTGCACCATATTTCCTCTCACACCTATTTTCCCTTCTTAATGTCTTGGAGTTGGATCGTCAAATTTGCTAGCTGTGCTTGAATGTGGTTCATGCCCAATCCTGCTTTGCCAACTGGTGAAGCCTCCAACTTCATTGTGATTTCCAGTGCTTCTGGTTGGGATGGTATTTTCTGCTGCATCAGCGGCCCACAAATGTGTGGCACTGGTCCTGCAATGAACTACTATTTGTGTTGTAGATCACTCATCCCAAAGCTTACTTTCACCATCAAATTTTTATATCATTGGTCGAATTCCCACACTGATTCATTTGGAAACTACTTAATCTCCTTCAGTTCTGTGATATACTGCGACTTAGATTTCAAATTTCTGAATTCATCAATTAACCCTGCCCTGATCTGCGGCAGTTTTTTCTTTGGATCTTCTCAGGTACCTGTATGAATTTCATGAACCGGTCTAGCGCACGACCTCTAAAGGTCGTCGCTAGCTATCCCTTCTCGATGTCATCGTCCTGTACCTTTTTTACTATCCATGCCGCTTCACATAAAAACCAATATTGTTCGGGATCCTTGGTCCCGTTACCCTGGAAAATTGGCATTTTCACGTCATCGCTTGCCATTCTTGATCTCCTACTATTATTTACGGACCCACTACTCTTACCACTATTCTGGCACTTCGGACAGCATTGTGATGAACTTATGTTTCTTCCTCTAAAATTGGGCGTAGTTCACGGGGTTGTGGGTATGTTGTAAATTTGGGTCTTTCCTTCTTCATCTTCAGGGGTAGCCTAGTCACTTCCTTCATCACAATAAGGTCGCTTCCTTCCTTTTGGTCCCGTTTCGCAATTCTCCACTCCATTTTCCTCAGGATACTCTCTCTCAATCACAGTCCTCCTCTTCTTCTCTAGCAACTGGAACCTCACCCTACTTCACAGTGTACCGCAACCTTTCTCAGCTTCTGATCCACATCACAGTTGGAATTTTGGTCGAATGCTAACATCGACTACGACAAGTCATCGATGTCGATACAACTTCGACAAGTTTCAACTCGACATGAATTCAACACACTCAGCAACTCCAACAGGTTTCGATTTCGACACAACTCCGATGAGTCTCAACTTCAACATGCTGTGACACACTCTGCACCTTTGACATATTCAGCAACCTCATAGTTCGTGACATCGACATGCAACTGGCGACTGTCTAGCTTCGACAGACTGTCTCTCTGTCTTCCAGTCGACTATAACGGTTGAACTGTTGAACCGTTCTAACTTCTTCTTTGTAACTGAACGTAACGAGCAGGAACCCAAGTGTCTTAGAATTCTATATAAGCATGTATAATATTGTAACATACATCAATCTATCTGTTTACATCTAATAGAGAAAAACAACTCACATTCCTGCATATTTCCTATGCGTATTTGTGTTTATCTGTGTAGTGTAATCCTGCTTTTTCTCTTTCTGTTTCTTAAGCTTCCACCATAATAGAGCCGACTCATTCATTCGAACTATTGTCCCCCTCGTGCTTCCTGGACACGACCCAGATCATTGGTATCAAATCACTCAACTTTGTTCGTGCTTAAGTTTTGCATATACACATCTCTCAAAGTTACCTGACTTATGTCGGTTCAAACTCGCTAGCAATCACAACAATCCAAGCAGACGCTACCTCCAGAAATGATAGAAGAAACAGACTATAGAATTCCAGCCGATGAGACAGCACAGCTTATTGAGCAAGATATGGCTCGACAACAGACTGAAATGTTCGCCCAGTTCAACGAAATTCTCATGCGATTTACTTCGACATCCGAAGGATTTTCGACAAGAACTCACTCTGATAAAATCAGCCCCTTCAAAGTGTAAATGAATTTGGACATACCGAATATTGAAGGAAAAATTGACGCGGAATCCGTCGACAATTGGGTGAAACAATTGGAATCCTATTACGTTGTAAATCAACTCTCCAAAGTTGAAAAAGTCACCATTACATCCTTGAAGATGTCAACATCTGTGCACTGCTCGTGGGAGAACCTCTCGACAGAGATGGAGAAAAGCGAAGACCCCATCGACACATGGGATAAATTCGTCGAACACATCCGAAAGGAATTTTACCCACCCAAATACCTCAAGCAGCAATTAAGGCAATGGAAAGACCAATCAGTACAGAGTTACACCAACGAGTTCTACCGACTCATGGCTAGAATTGGCGTCCAAGAAGAAGAGAAATTGCTTGTTCTGAAATACATCAGCAGATTGTCCCAGTACATCCAACAGGAAATGGAATTTCTGACTATCAATATGCTTGCGAATGTATTCCACTACGCCAGCAAACTGGAAACCAAGAAAAAAGGGAAAGCACGCTTCGCGACAAAGCCGACATCGGGACGACCACCCAACAAGAAGGCACCAGCCGACTTCGACAAGTCAAATATTTTCAACCGACACCACCAAAGCCAGATCACAGCAAGAATCCCTTTGACAAGAGGAAATGTAGCAAACAACCGCCGACCGGAAAATGGTGCAATTACCACCACTCATCTTGGCATGATACGTCTGAATGCAAAGATCGGAAGACATTTTTGACAAAAGTGTCGACCTCCAACGCGTTCGACAAGATGGTGGAAGAATCTAATCCAAATGCATCGACCCTTTTGACATCGACCACTCCAGCAGCCTCGACTATCATCGATGAGAAGCAACGACAATGCCTCTTCCATACATGGATACGGGTCCAGAGAAACCCATTACATCTGATTGTGGACAATGGTAGCCATAAGAACTTCGTTTCTGAAGATCTTGTAAATAAACTAGGTCTTGTTACCACTCCACATCCTCAGCCTTACAACATCGGTTGGATGAATCATGGACAAGAACTACAGATCACTCAACAATGCAAGCTCGCCTACTTCATAAAACCTTTTGAAGATGAAGTACTCAGCGACATGGCACCACTATCTGTAGCCAACGTCCTATTTGGGAAACCTTACCTCTGGGATAGAGATGGAAGTTATTAGTCATGGCCTCAGAAGGTGATTGTCAGAATCCGAAATCGATGGTTCAGTATACCAGAGCGTCAACCTACACCAACAGTTGCACTGATATCTGTCAAACAGACAAAGAATCTCATCAATCATGCTCATAAATTCGTATTAATCATGATCAAGCCATAACATTCTAAGAATACTACAGCGACGAGTCAAGTCACCGACCAATGCAGCTGCCGACAGAAGCAGCAAGTCGATCATATTCTCGATGAGTACTAAAACCTGTTTCAAGCTCCCGACAGAGTACCTCAACATTGCCAGGTAAAACACTCCATTGAACTTTTTCCTGGTTCTTCTTTTCCTAACGCATCTGTTTACAGAAGATCCATTCTCGAAAATGAAGAGATTCACAGAAAAATCCAAGAATTAATCGACAAAGGTCATATTTGCCCCAGTTCCTCTCCTTGTGGAAGTCCAGTTGTCCTAGTTCCTAAGAAATATGGGCCTTGGCGCATGTGCATCGACTACAGATCTCTCAACAAAATTTCGGTAAATAATTTCTACCCTCTACCACGGATAGACGAGCTCCTCGACTGTCTGAAAGGTGATAAATTCTTTACTAAGCTCGACCTCAATTTGAAATACCATCAGATTCCAATCGAGACCTCACATTTGTGGAAAAATGCTTTCAAGACCAAGGAAGGATTGTTCGAATGGTTATTCATGCCTTTCGGCTTAACCAATGCACCTATGACCTTTATGCGACATATGGATAACATTATTCGACCTTTCATCGACAAATGGGTCATTGTCTATCTCGACGATATATTGATTTTTCAGTCGGTCATGCGAAGAACATGTCAGACATCTTCGACAAGTCCTCGACACTCTCCAGCAACATCGACTCTATCTGAACATGGATAAGTGCTCTTTTGTGATGACCAGCATCAAATATTTGGGGTATGTAATTGATTCTTCCTGAATTCACGTCGATCTAGACAAAGTACAGATCCTCAAAGATTGGCCCATTCCTAGAAGCATTCAAGAATTAAGAAGTTTTCCTGGTTTGGAGAATTTCTATCGACGGTTCATACTCGGCTTCAGTCACATAAGCTGGCCCTTGAATTAGTTGACGAAGGGAAATGGGAAAACTATCTTCCAATGGACAGCAACACATCAAGCAGCTTTTGAACATCTCAAACACGAGCTCTCCACCGCACCAATACTTGTGTTACCTGATTTTCATCAGCCCTTTGATATTGATACGGACGCATCGGACTATGCCTTGGGTGCAGTGATCACTTAGTCTGGTCACCCAGTCACTTTTCATTCCAAGACTTTTAATGACACAGTTAGAAGATACTCAACATACAAAAAAGAACTCTACGCCATTGTGCAAGCTCTCAAGCAATGGAGGCATTACATCCTTAGCAAGGAAACGGTCATTCTCACTGATCACAAGCCTTTACATTTCGCTCCGACACAATCAAAGTTGCAGACAAACCGAAAATTCAAGTGGATTAATTACCTACAACAATTCCAGTTGGTGATTAAGTATCGGAAAGGTAAAACTAACACCGCCGTTGATTGCCTCAGTCGACCACCCATTACTCTCCTTTTAACAGTGATGAGTATGCAGGGATACGACACGACCACTTGGCCAAAGTTGTATGAGGATGACAGTGACTTCTCAACAATCTAGCGACAGTTACAGACTAACAAGTCATCGACATCAAACTACTTCCTGAAAGACACCTTGTTATACAAGCTTGGACAGCTTTGTGTACTGACCGGTGAGAAGCGACAACAGCTCATTTGGGACACGCACTACAACAAGACTGCAGGACACTTTGGAGTAGAAAAGACACTTGCTATTCTGCAGAAGTATTTCTTTTTTCCTACACTGAAATCTGACGTCAACAAGTACATTCGATCATGCGTGGTTTGTGCCATTGCTAAATCGCCTAATCGACGACAAGGATTTTACACACCTCTGCCAGTTCCTAGTCGACCATGGGAATCTATTTCTATGGACTACTTGACGGGTTATCCTACTACCATACATCAACATGACGCAATATTAGTAGTAGTTGACCGATTTTCCAAGATGGCCATTCTCATACCATGTAAGAAGACCACGACAGCACAGCAGACCGCTCAACTCTTCTTTACACATGTTTGGAAACACTTTGGTTTACCCACAACCATTATTTCCAACCGAGATGCCAAATTCGTCAGCATCTTTTGGAACACCCTCTGGAAACAGTTGGACACACGACTCTCATTCTTGACAGCTTTCCATCCTCAGACCGACGAACAGACAGAATTTGTTAATCACTTGGTCATACAACTGCTTCGCATGTACAACCACAAGCATCGATGCACATGGGATGAAAGTATTCCATACATACAACACAGCTACAATCGTGCTCAGCACAGCTCTATAGGAAATATTCCATTTGAGATTTGTTACGGATTTCAACCCTCAACGCCTATCGACTTGATCATCTCCTTGACACAGTCGAACTCCGACACCGACTACAGCCAGCGAGAAGTTGACAAAGCAGTCAAGTTTCAAGAAAAGATTTGCGACATCCAGCGACAAGCGCAGGACATGTTGCACAGAGCAAATGAGAAAGCTAAGGCCTGACACGACAACCATCGTATTTCTCATTCATTCCAAATTGGGGATAAGATCTGGCTACATCTTAAGAAGGAGCGCTTCACTAGTCCATTCAAGAAGTTAAAACCTTTGCGATATGGTCCGTACAGTATTCTTTGACAGATTAGTGAAAACTCTTTCTAGCTCGACATTCCTACATGCCTGGGTCTACATCCAGACTTCAACGTGGATCTACTTCAACCATACCATGCACCCTTGTTGGAACAGAACAACTTACCGACAGTAGAACCCGAAGACATCCATACAGATGTTCAGGAGCCTCTTCCTTGCAACACCATCATGGGACGATGATTATGCCTTACAAGGAGGAACACAATTCCCTTGTTTCAGGTTGCCAAATCTAGCCATCTCGCATCTCAAGGAAAGTGGTACTCTGTTACTGAAATAACCGACAAGTTTCCTCACCTTCATGAGCAAACAATTGGGACCATTGTTTCTTAAGGAAGGAGGTCAATGATCCAGGTCGTGTCATGGAAGCACGAGGGGGACAATAGTTCGAATGAATGAGTTGGATATGTTATGGCGGAAGCTTAAGAAATAGAATGAGCAAAAGCAGGATTACACTACATAAATAAACACAAATACGCACAGGCAATATGCATGAATGTGAACTATTCTTCTCTATTAGATGTAAATAGATAGATTGATGTATGTTACAATATTATACATGATTATATAGAATTATGAGACGCTTGGGTGCCTGCCTGTTACGTTCAGTTACAAAGAAGAAGTTAGAACGATTCAATAGTTCAACAGTTACAGTCATGTTGAAGCCTCAGATGTGTAGCTTGCTGGAATGGGTTCTAAGGCTAACAACAGATGGTGAAAACCCAAACTGAAAGGCTTCAAAAGGTCCTGCGCAAGTACAGTTCTATCCCTGGCCTGTTTGGAATAGTAATCTCCCACAGATACAAAGGCCTCCGCTGGAACTTATGGGTTTCGATCCAAAAGGATCTTTCCTCCTGTGAAGGAAGAACAAAGCATTCTAATTCTAGACAAGGATATACCTAGAAAGAAAGCTAATCTAACTTAAGAGGAAATCTAGGTTAAGTCAGATCTAACCTAAAGAAGAGTGTCTTGTTTGTGTGCAGGATAACTTGTTTTGAATGTTAAATAAGCCTTATCACCAGTCTTAACAGAAATGTGAAACAAGATCAACACTTATTAACTCAGAAGCATAATCAGATAATGAAAACTAACTGATAATGATCTGAGGGTTAAGCACATACAAATTTACCCTGTAACTAAAATGTCAATTGAAAAGTTAGCATATATTTAATAGTTTATGTGAATCATTTGTAGAAATCAATAAAGATTTTAATTAACTAAATTCAATTAAAACATAAATACACAGAGACTATGAATTAAGACAAATCTGAATCATAGATCAATGCATTAATGATTAGCTGCAAAATCAACAATATTCATTGGTAATCAAGGTGAAGAAATCAGACATCATCAAAGAAATTTGATAACTTAAACAAAGAAAATGGTAAAAGAAACTAACTTTGATTCATTGGTCTACAATAAATTACAAGATCACAAGTGAAACAGTCGTTTCTCTAGTCCTTCTCAAGCGATTATCTTCCCCCTTTCCCCATGAGCCTTCTATCCCTTTAAATAATAATTACAAGATAGTTACAAAGGATAACTTTCCCATGAAAACAAGGATTTACAAAATCAAACTATTCTAATCATATCATCGTAGAGAGTGGTTCATACAGAATATTTCACAAAATTTTCAAAAGATACTCATCACATGATTTCGGGAACATCTCGCAACAAAATGTGAAAGTTAACCACGGTCTACTAGTTGTCTGTGACGGATAGTAAGTGAGCTGAAAAATCTCTTTTAGAAGATTTATGATGATCAACAACCTCCTTAAAAACTGAAAAGTCGGCCACTTGTTCCTCCTTCAAAGGAATTAATGGAGCGATAGGTACTTCATTGATTATAAAATCCTAGATAATGGTGTTATCTCGATCAGCTTGATTTTCAGTGATCTTCCTTCTCTTCTTCTGAGGGAGTCGAATGCAGATGGATTGTGTCTCAGGTTCTTCACTACCGCTGCTTTCATCAGGAACACCTACATCAAAAGGTGGTGACACAGGTTCTTGATATAGAAGAGGCTGCAGTTCTTCCTTTTCATAAAACCTGACCAAAGATTGATTATTTCTCTGCCCTCTTGCTCATAATATGAAATAGTTAGAAAGAAACTTCTGAAAATTAACTAACAGAATCTTTCAATTGCAATATGACGACCAACCAATTGCCCATGTTGACGTCTGTATTTAAAAGAGAACAATAAAGATTCCAAGAATGGCTGAGTGTAATGACTTGGCATGATTAATCATCTTACGGTCTGAAACTTACAATTATCATGTCTGTATCGAAATAACGCACAACATGCATCGACAAGGATTGGATTAAGACAAGATAAGATTGCAATAATTCACGTATTATTAATGTAAAATCTTAACACTCAATCAATTACAAATTAGTTGGATCAATGATTATCAGTCATGTGTGGGTGTAGGTGAAATCACGGTTTAAAATTTGATTGCAAATCGAAAATGATGGAGAAAAAAGGAGAACTGAAACAATTAGTTAAAACAAAACAATCCAATATCAACCGCATGATTGAGGCAAATCAACGGTCGATAGTAAAACATATAGGTTGCAGAAGAAAAATGTGGAGAGTTTATTTTGGACAAATACACAATCTTTCTGCAATCCGTAATCCGTAATTCCGAGTTGCGGAACAGCAAGACGCACATTCATCAATGAGACACTCCCCGCAATCTGCATTGCGGGTTGTGGTTTGCGGGAATGCAAAGCGCAAAGCAATTAAAAGGCCTTCCCAAAATCTGCATTGCAGGTTGCGGGTGCAAATGACCAAGATTAATGAAAAACCCATCCCGCATCAGCAATCCGCAATTGCAGGTTGCGGAATTGCAGGTTGCGGAAAGACTGACTCTAAGAAAAAACCTGAGTTTTCCGCAACTCTCAAAAAACACACAAAATCAAGGTAATTTTCAAATCAAAACAAAGTAATGAAAGCATGATGAAAACCCCAAAATGACCATGGAATTTGATCATTACCTTTGAATAAAAAAACTTGGGGCTCCCATGTTTTATTACCACATGGGATCTGTTGTACCTACAACAAATGGCGACTGGATGGGACGAACCAGTTATCTCTTAAAATAAAATCTGCAATCACCAGGAAGATAGGTCAGCAAGCTTGATATTTTAACCTGTAATTTACAAAATGTTCTCATAAAACACAATCAAAGCAGCAAAGTTAGGCAAATGATTGATATATCCCCATCCAAAACCATTTATTGATAATGTTCATATGACAAAGCAGTCTCATAAGTTAACAAGAATCCTTTACCATTATGCTGTCATAGGAAGGCAGTTTGTGATGAGCTTTAGAGCAGACTAAGAAGCATCCTGGGTTACCAAATCTTGAATCACCTTGACTTCGTTAATTATTTATTTATGTGCAAAAGCATTATTTACAATATACACATTTTCTTTTCTCTTTTCTCTCTTCCTTCTTTTTTTAAAAGACAAAAATGAAGATATACAAGCAAGACTTATGTTGATACAAGGCCATTGCCCTGACTTGGTGATCAGATATTGGTAATGCCATTCACAAGCTTGATGTGGAAACTGAACAAGCTAGCTCGGTAAGGAGACTCCCTGTCCTTTAGATTTTGATACTAAAGGAAATTACCATGGCTTGATGACCATAGGTGGTAATTTCAGTCCAAAATCAGACCCATGCTCATGGTAGGGATGGATTGTAATAAGACCCAACTTATCCTCATATACAACAAACTATCTTAAAAAGAAAAAGAAATTTTATTAATACATAGCTTACAAGACACTACCATGGCTTGGTAACCATATGACAGCAGTGTTACTCACTGATGTTTTGCAGATCATGAATGGATCGACCTGTGATAGGATCTTCCACCTTCCAGCAGTAGCTGAAAGTCATCCCCCAAGTTTGGGGGCTTGATGTGGAGATGTCATTCTACTTAAACATCTATGAACATAATGGGTTGGATCGTGATAAGACCCCCCATCTTGTAATCCATCATTATGAAATGATTTATGTCCAAGGTGATCAGAGTGGGACCTAGAATAGGTAAGGCTAACAAGGCTATGAATATATGTTGCCATTCACTAATGAAACATAAGACAAGAAACTAATTACTTCCTCAACTTCAATTAATCAAGCCAAACATACATAAAGATATTGATCAAGGTGCAAAGGTATCAATCAAATCTTTGTTGATTGTTTAATTTCATGTGAACCATTTTCTAATACATGATGAATGAAATTAGCACTGACACTATTTACCTCACAACTTCAAACTTAAGTTATCCAGAAACATATTGATCAGTAGCCTTTGCCAAAAGGTGTGGGCATTATTCAAAAATAAAACCAATGTACAAAAAAGGGAAGTCAAAATGAACATAAAGCGGAGAAGCAAAAAAACACAAGTTATGTACAATAAGTGAAACTGCTCAATCAAAAAAAATACTTTTTAGGCAATTTCACATTCACTGAATAGGTGTCTATGACACCCTCCAATGTCTGCAACCGGACAGTACTAGGACCAATCTTTTTTGTAACAATGAAAGGTCCTAGCCACATGTGTTGGAACTTGGTACAATCGTTTTTATCTTTGTGTTGCTTATCCCACTTCAATACCAAGTCCCCCACAGTAAATTCCTTGTCAGATGAGGACTTCTCATCAAACCACCTCTTAACCAGTTGTTGATGTTGATACAACTTGTTTTTAGACTTCTCCCTATCTTCCTCCAGCTTGAATAACATATCAATTCTGTGATGGAGAGGGGAAGAACATCCTCTTGTATAGACTGTGTCAACTGTAGTGAAGGGATCATGAGGTTGGATGGCAAGATGGCCTCCTTACCATAAACTAAACAGTAAGTGGAATTTGCTATGGCTTCCTTTGGAGTGACCTGGTCTGCCCAAAGAGCATTGTATAATTGGGTATGCCAATCTTTATGGTGAGTAGCAACTGTCTTCTTTAAGATATTAATCAAGTTCTTGTCCAAAGACTCAGCTAGTCCATTCCCTTGTGGATAATAATTGGCATAAAACTTCAGATTTATCCCTTGTTCAAGGGAATACTATGTAAGTTCAATGGAAGAAAAATAAGATGTATTTTCAAACACTAGAAATTCAGGGGCACCAAACCTAGTGACTATTTGGCTTTCCAGGAAGGATATCACTTGGTTTTATTGCATTGTCTGAGAGGGATTTCCTCTACCCACCTGGTAAAGTATTCTGTGGCCGTCAATATATAATTGTGTTGCAAAGAGGAAGTAGGGTTGATGGGTCCAACAAAATCCAGCCCCCATTGTTGAAATGGAAATTGAACTGTCACTGGCTGCAAGGGAAAGGCAGGTTTTTTCATTTTTCCAGCACACTTCTGACAGGGCTCACATCTTCTGACATAGAATAGGAACCCTTGAACAAAGTGGACCAGTAATATCTTTCCCTTAGGATCTTATGTGCAGTGGTTTCCCCTGAGAAGTGACCTCCCGCATGTCCTGCATGAAATTGTAACAAAATATTATCAGTTTATTCTTTTTCTAAACACTTGAGAAAAACACCATCATAATTCTCCCTAAACAGAACCCCATCTATAAATTGATAAGGCGTAGCTTTTAACCTTAAAGCTCTGTGTTTTTTAAAGTCAATGGTTTCAGGAGAAAACCCATGGGTAAGGAAGAATCTAATGTCATTATACCATTCAGATGCTTGATTTGTGATAACGTTAACATAACCTGTTGTTGTGTTCTCCTCTTGTTCCCACTCAATCTGTTGTTTTACATGATCATTATATTGGGCAGTGAGCAAACACAAGCCTTGGCCTTTCACAATCTTTGCTGTTCTGATCTCCAAGTCGTATTCTTATAAAGCAGTCATCCAATGAGCTCTTTTCTCAGCTAGCTCCTTCTAAACTAGAACATTTCTGATAGCTGCGTAAGGAACAATAACTTTAGTCCTTGATTTCAATAAATACGGCCTGTAATGTTTTACATATTTGTATACCGCATAAGCTTGTTTATCGATCTAGGAGTATTTGAGCTCTTCTCCTTTGAATGTGGAGCTCATGAATAAGATAGGGATTTCGGCATCATTATCATGTTTCTATGTCAGGACAGCTGCATAGGAGAAGTCAGTAGAAAATGTGTACAAAATAAAATCTTTGCTGAAGTCCGGAGACATCAGAGCGGGGGGCTTCCACAATGGCTCTTTGGATTTCAACAAAGGCATTTCTTTGTTCCTCAGACAATTTAAAATGTGCATCTTTTTTAACCAATTGTTGTAATGGCTTAACAATTTGAGCAAAATTTGGAACAAATCTACGAACAAAATTAATCTTACCAAGAAAAGATTGCATGGCTTTGCATGAACCAGGCGGGTCGATCTTTGCAATGGCCTCTGTATGTTCTGGATCGATTATCATGCCTTATTTTGAAACAATAAAACCCAACAACTTACCTTCAGTGACTGCAAGTATGGAATTCTTAGGGTTCAATGAAATTCCATATTTTCTGCAGTGTTCAAACACCTATTTCAAAGCAGACAAATGTTCATGTCATTTTTTGGAATAAATAGTAACATCATCTAAATATGCAATGACAGAATTGTGCAACAAACCCCTGAAAACTATATCCATAGCTCACTGAAATGTAGCACCATCATTTATTATCCCAAAAGGCATTCGCCTATAGGAAAAGGTTCCCCAAGGGGTCCTAAAAGTTGTTTTTAGTTGATCACCAGGGGCAACCAAGACTTGGTTATACCCGAGAAGCCATCAAGGAGAGAAAACATCTCAGACCCTGCTACCTTCTGTAAAATCTACTCCATTGGAGGAACAAGGTAGTTATCCTTTTCGGAAGCTCTGTTTAAGTTTCTGAAATCAACACAGAGTCTGATTTCACCATTCTTTTTCTGAACAGGTACCAGGTTAGCAATCCACTGTGTATGCCTGAAAGGGAATATAATTATTGCTGCCAGTAGCTTCTCGAGCTCTTTCTTAACAAAGGGTTCCATACTGGGGTGCATCTTCCTTAACTTCTATTGATAACGTTTTACTTTGGGTTTCATTGGTATATTATGGTGCATGATACTGGTGTCAAAATTTTTAAGTTCGTCATAGGTCCATGCAAAAACATCTTTGAACTCTTTACATAACTTGATAAAATCTCTCTTTTCCTCAGCTGAGCAATCAACCCCTAAATTGATGAAATGAGGATTATGTTCAGTTCCTAGGTTGATAGGCTCATAATTGAGGGATGAAATCTGGGTCTTGCAGTTGGTCTTTTACTTGAATTTATCTTGCAGGTCGTAAAACTTCTCCAAGTTGATGACTGATTTAGGGATAAGGTTGGAAGGATCAGACAGATATTTCTCATGCTCAACCTCATTTATTGCTACATATTGAAAAGTGTCCTAGGTTGTGAGAAAGTCTAATATTTGTTGGTCATCATCAAACACCTTCCAATTTGTCACATTATCAGGAATAGAAGGCTTGTACATAAGTTCAATTGAAAAAGTTTTAGGGGACAAACCTTCTGGTGGGATCAACCTGGATGCAGTATTAGCAAGCAAATCTACATCAAAATTCTATGATATTGGGACTGACTTGATATTAAATGCAGAAAAAAGAGTTAGTGAGATCTCTTACCATATTTTGATAATTAATCAAACGAGGATACAAACAATGTATTTTGTTTCTTACCTATTTAACTATGATCATAGAGTCTCCATAGCACTCGATTACCTATGCACCCATGTCAATGGATTTCTTGAGTCCCTGGACCAGGGCCTCATACTCAGCTATATTTTTGGTACATTCAAACTCAAGCCTGCAATAAATCATGGTTTTGGTCCCTTTTGGATCAATTAGGACACAACCTGCACTGGCTCCATCTTTCGATCTGGAGCCATCAAAAAATAAAGTCCAAGAATTCAAATCTAACCGAAATTTGTATTTACATTATATACATTATGGACAACAATACCTGAGAATGGAACATAAGTGAGATTGACAATCTGAGACTGGTTTTGTACATTCTCAGCTGGTGACAAATCCACAAGCAGATCTCCAAAGAAAGTATCAAAAGTATAATGTTCCACATGTGAGCTAAAGTATGCAGAAGGCTCACTGGGATCATTCAGTTCTGTGACAATTTGCTTCATATAAGGCTCCCTGCTTATTTTAATTCTGTTTGGCCTTCCATTGTAGGGAATCCATAGGTGGGACCAGTCAGTAGCAAAGTAACCTTTAAGCTTCTCTAACCAATCTCTGCTCAGCCACATGCCATACATTTCTGGAATGTCAGCCTCAATAATATCCACTGTCTGGTGGATTCTGGAGTCAGCAGATAATGTTAACAAGACATTTTTCAATTTTCCCACTACCCTTACTTTGGATCTGTCCAATTGGACAATTTGTTTAGGGCATGGCTCCAAAGAGGAATTTAAATTTTTGCAGACAGACAGAAGCATCACATTTGATGAAGCCCCTAAATCAATCATACAATTATGGACATTTCTATTGAAGACTTCAAAAGTAAGCAAGAAAGGAGGTGTCTTCTTGCCACATGGTTTGTGATTTCCATTTTTAGGGTATATTTCCAAATTGTTGTTCTGAGTTTCCCTCGGCTTGTTGACAATCATACTCTTGGGAAGACTATCTCTCATGGTAGGGATTTTTAGAAATTTGAAAAGGGAAATATTAGGTTTTATTCTTTTTAAGTCATCAATTAGATTGTATTCTATTTCAGGAATTAACGTGTCCTTATGTGCTGGTGCTTTACCTCTGTTTGGTGTGGGTGCTGAAGTGTAAGCTTATTGTATGGGTTGTCCTCTACTCCTGGTATTGTAGGGGTGTTGGACATTGAAGACAGCCTCAGGCTCATCTTCCTCCTCAGCCATAGGAAGTTCCGAAAAGAAGCTAATTGTGTTTATCTGTTGATCTTCTACTTCGTTTGGGGGTTTAGGATCTTGATTCTCATGTAGATTTTGATCTTGCTGATCGGGAGAATTCTATGATTATGAAACCAAATCCTTAAAGATAGAAATAATTTCCCCGGCGTTCAATCCTTCATCAGGGTTCGATGGGACTTGGTTTTGTGAGGGTTGGTAAGGTATTCTGAAAGGTTGTCTGTTGAACCCCCTGTTATTATTGTGGTTTTCTGTGTTGATTTTCTTCAGTTCTACCATCTCATTTCATATCTTTTGGAGGAACTTCTTCATGTCAATCATCTCAAATGGATCTTTGTTTTTCACTGTGGGCTTTGGGATGTTCTCTTGATTTCTTTTAGAGGTTGAAGTTTGATCTGATGCAGCATCAGCATTATCCTTTAAATAGTATATGTCTTTCTCAACCTGGATAGCCTCAGCAAAGGCTTCCTGCAAATTCTCTTTTCGTGCTCTTTTGACCCACATAGCAATGGGAACAGGTAAACCCTTAACATAATAAGAAACTATTAATTCTTCTGTAGGGATAAGAGTAATAGGGATTCTATTTTTCAAATATGAAAACCTTTGATTATAATATTTTACCCTTTCCTTACCTGTAATTTTCATTGAGGATAAGTCTAAAACCAAGTCTTCTGGAGTCTTATCATCTCCAAATTTCTGGATAAAGAGTTTTTCTAATTCATTCCATGAAGGAATGGATTGTGCTTCTAGGGAAAATTACCATGTGGATGCTTTTTCCTTGAAGGTGTATGGGAACAACCTACAAAATACATCCTTGTGAACTACATTCCTGAGCCTAATGGCCTGCATGAAAGTTTTGATTTCATCGAGTGCAGGTGATTTGTCATCATGGTGAAACTTGGGGAGCCATTTCTCAGGGTTTTTGGGTAGTCTGTGTTGTTCACCAATAATGAACACAGCATCCTGGTCCAGCCAAGGCCTGTTTGCACCTTCTTCCAAGGGTAGGTCTTCTGAATCTGAACTGGATGATGAATCACTACCAAATGATTCATGGGATGAGGACGATGAAGATGAAGGAGGTGTTGGTGGTGTCCCACCTGTGGCAACGTTTGGTTTCTCTTGCTCTGTTTCACTGAACAATATATCAAGATCGAAATTGGGAAGCAGATCGTGGCGAGGTGAATTATGTTGTTTAGGGTTTATGCCATATGAATGTTGATTATTCAAGTTATTAGCTTGCGGATCGGTGTTCGAGTGATGAATTGTTGCTAACCCTAGGTTATGCTCTTCAGTGATCCTTCATTGTAACCTAGCAACACTATCAGAAGAACTTTAAGTATTTGTTTGAGTGTAAGGGGTCCCCTAGTGGGTGATACAAAAATAATGCCGCCCCTTCTAGTTTCCTGCTCTGTTACAAGGGTGGCAGGAATGACAGTTGGGTCTTGTACCAGTTGTTCTGCATAGGTTGATGCCTGCGTGTGACTACGGGTGACAATCGGTATTCTTGTTGGAGGAGGTTTATTGGTGTTCCATTTAGGCATATCTTGCTCTCGGCCCTCCTTCTAGCACCAATTGTTGAAGCCTTAGATGTGTAGGTTGTTGGAATGGGTTCTAAGGCTAACAATAGAGGGTGAAAACCCAGAATGAAAGGCTTCAGAAGGTCTTGTGCAAGGACAGTTCTATCCCCAACCTGTTTGGAATAGTAATCTCCCACGGATACAAAGGCCTCCACTGGAACTTATGGGTTTCGATCCAAAAGGATCTTTCCTCCTGTGAAGGAAGAAAAAAGTATTCTAACTCTAGACAAGGATCTACCTAGAAAGAAAGCTAAGCTAACTTAAGAGGAAATCTAGGTTAAGTCAGATCTAACCTAAAGAAGAGTGTCTTGTTTGTGTGTAGGATAACTTGTTTTGAATGTTTAATAAGCCTTATCACCAGTCTTAACAGAAATGTGAAACAGGATCAACACTTATTAACTCAAAATCATAATCAGATAATGAAAATTAACTGATAATGATCTGAGGGTTAAGCACATACAAATTTACCCTGTAACTAAAATGTCAATTGAAAAATTAACATATATTTAATAGTTTATGTGAATCATTTGCAGAAATAGATAAAGATTTTAATTAAATAAATTCAATTAAAACATAAATACATGGAGACTATGAATTAAGACAAATCTGGATCATAGATCAATGCATTAATGATTAGCTGCAAAATCAACAGTATTCATTGGTAATCAAGGTGAAGAAATCAGACATCATCAAAGAAATTTGATAACTTAAACAAATAAGATGGGAAAAGAAACTAACTTTGATTCATTGGTCTGCAATAAATTACAATATCACAAGTGAAACAGTCATTTCTCCAGTCCTTCTCTGGAGATTATCTTCCCCCTTTCCCCATGAGACTTCTATCCCTTTAAATAATAATTACAAGATAGCTACAAAGGATAACTTTCCCATGAAAACAGGGATTTACAAAATCAAACTATTCTAATCATATCATCATAGAGAGTGGTTCATACAAAATATTTCACAAAATTTTCAAAAGAAACTCATCACATGATTTCGGGGAACATCCCGCAACAAAATGTGAAAGTTAACCACGGTCTACTAGCTATCTGTGATGGATAGTATGTGAGCTGAAAAATATCTTTTAGAAGATTTATGGCGATCAACAATGTCCTTAAAAACTGAAAAGTTGGACACTTGTTCCTCCTTCAAAGGAATTAATGGAGCGACAGGTACTTCATTGATTATAAAATCCTGGATAATGGTATTATCTCGATCATCTTTCTTTTCAGTGATCTTCCTTCTCTTCTTCTGAGGGAGTCGAATGCAGATGGATTGAGTCTTAGGTTCTTCTTCACTACCACTGCTTTCATCAGGAACACCTACATCAAAAGGTGGTGACACAGGTTCTTGATATAGAAGAGGTTGCAGTTCTTCCTTTTCACAAAACCTGACCAAAGATTGATGATTTCTCTGTATCTTGCTCATAATATGAAACAGTTAGAAAGAAACTTCTGAAAATTAACTAACAGAATCTTTCAATTACAATATGACGACCAACCAATTGCCCATGTTGACGTCTGTATTTAAAAGAGAACAATAAAGATTCCAAGAATGGCTGAGTCTAATGACTTGGCATGATTAATCATCTTACGGTCTAAAACTTACAATTATCACGTCTGTATCGAAATAATGCATAGCATGCATCGACAAGGATTGGATTAAGACAAGATAAGATTGCAATAATTCACGTATGATTAATGTCAAATATTAACACTCAATCAATTACAAATTAGTTGAATAAATGATTATTAGTTATGTGTGGGTGTAGGTGAAATCATAGTTTAAAATATGATTGCAAATCGAAAATGATGGAGAAAAACGGAGAACTGAAACGATTAGTTAAAACAAAACAATCCAATATCAACCGCAGGATTGAGGCAAATCAACGATCAAGATTAAAACATACAAGTTGCGGAATAAAAATGCGGAGGGTTTATTTTGGACAAATACACGATCTTTCCACAATCCGCAATCCGTAACTATGGGTTGCAGAACAGCAAGACGTACATTCATCAATGAGACACTCCCCGCAATCCGCAATCCACATTGCGTGTGGCAGTTTGCGGGGATGCAAAGCGCAAAGCAATTAAAAGGCCTTCCCGCAATCCGCATTGCTGGTTGCGGGTGCAAATGACCAAGATTATTGAAAAACCCATCCAGCATCTGCAATCCGCATTGCAGGTTGCAGGTTACGGAATGGAGAAGTTGCAAAACCGAAAGCTAAGTTTCCGCAATCCACAATTGCGGGTTGCGGAATTGTGGTTTGCGGAAAGACTGACTATAAGAAAAAACCTGGGTTTTCCGCAACTCTCAAAAAACACACAAAATCAAGCGAATTTTCACAAGGAAAGTAATGAAAGCATGATGAAAACCCCAAAATGACCATGGAATTTTATCATTACCTTTGCTTAAAAAAAACTTGGGGCTCCCATGTTTTATTACAAGATGGGATCTATTGTACCTACAACAATCGACTGGAAGACAGAGATACAATCTGTCGAAGCTCAACAGTCGTCTGTCGCATGTCGACACTGCATGTCGATGTCGTGAATTGTGAGGTTGTTGAATATGTCGAAGGTACAAAGTGTGTCATAGCACGTCGAAGTCAAGACTCATCGGTGTTGTGTCGAAATCGAAACCTGTCGAAGTTGCTGAGTGTGTCGAAGTCATGTCGAGATGAAACTTATCGAAGTTGTATCGACATCAATGACTTGTCGTAGTCGATGTTAGGATTCAACAACAATTCCAACTGCGATGTGGATCAGCTTCCCTTAAGAACTCTTTGTCGCTCATGTCCATCTACCCCACATCATTCTACCATACCAACATTCACGTGGTACCTGCGACCTCCGCACACTGGGCTTTACTCGTCAGAGTTCATCTTCAATATACCCTTTTCGCAAATAAGCATCTTAATCCACAACTTTAATGACAGTAGAAACCTTCCTCGGGGTCCCTTAAAAAAAATTATTTCTACGTCGCTATATGACTTGATCGTGTTGATGGAAAATTTGGTAATATATCCCTCCAAGATACTATCTACCCAGACTTCGACAGCTCTAGATGCCTTTTTATCCACTCACTTCAACTGCTGAATCAATTCGGGTGTCCAATGTTCAGGTTCGCCACCTTGGAAATTCTTCTTTTGAAATGTCAATTGTGCCAACCACTAATGCAGCAATATTGGGAATTCACAGAAAAATATCTCGTGGATGTCAAAGTACATATATTTCTATAACCAATCAGTCGTCGACCATCTGGGTTTGCGATTCTCTTCTTCAGCGAACTCTCGTGCCTTTTTTTCAAACCAATCCTGGATCTCTGATTTCGTCAGATGCCACATCATGTCGTCTCTTTTTCTCTTCGCACTACGGTCCTGGAAACGGAACCATTTGTTGACACAATTCTCTCAACAACGGTTCACTTCGCACTGTTGTCAACAAACACCAACCAAACACGCTTAAGCATCGACCCGGAAAGGTTTTACCCTTTCCATCAACACCCACGGAACGAGTGAGGTCTCACCCGAGATGTTCAAGGGGGCTGCAGGAACCAATTTTCTGCAGTAGGGAGAATACATGCACTAACTCTTACTCAATCGCTACAGAAACTAGAGATCTATCTTTGCATTATACTAACAAACCACACATATATTCGACATCCGCATCAACAACATGTAAATGACATTCGCATCAACTAGCATCACAAATTAATCGACGGAGCAACAAAACCTTCAACACATCGCATCATTTAGAGAACATTCATCATTCATAACCTGGAGACACAAATAGAAAAGGAGAATAGAAACATAATCAAACATCCTCATGCATTAACTCATCTCAAAATATGTGGGACAACCTTCACAGGAACAATCCCAACGGACTTAACGCAAATCCATATACAGAGCAAAACTTGTTGAAGGAAGAAAAATACAACTTATCCAACGGATCTTCTATCTTTTTCGATTCTAGGATTGATGCCTATCTATTACAATTTGTGTTTATATTTATAGATGCCTAAGGAGGTTACAAAATGGTCCACATGACCAAATCTAACTAACTTTAACCAAAACTTGCGCTTTCGTGAGCTTGTTATCCTTCGCGAATGGTCCTTTCTTCTGTGGATGACCCTTCTGTCGCCGTCGGATTCCGCACTTCACGCCCTCTAAACCCGTCCCAATAAAATGGTCTTGCTTAGAAACAAGATTTATGAAGAATCCTTTCAATCAAATTTTAAGAGTACCTCAAAAACTCTATATGACATCCTAAGTTTCCAAATATCATCCAGTAATAAAAAGGGATTAGGTTATGACAAAGGAATAAAGTCAGAACAATCCTCTTCCACAATACAAGATGGAAATAAAAGGAGTTATGATGTTGTACTCAAATACCCAGTTGAAAAGGAAGATAGTCAAAAATTTGCGTCTTTTCAAAATGAAAGTAGGACAGGAAAATTGCCAAGAAGACCAATGACAAGCAGAAATCTACAACTCTTTTTGGATAATTGTTATTTCTATAATAATTTTGGGAATAAAGCATTTGATTGTAGGATGTACCAAAAACATAATCACAAATATCCCTACAAAGACAATTCTATTGATCTTCCAAAAGGCAGAAGTCATAATTCTTTTGCACCCTTCCAGAGGTATGACATAGAATGTTACAAATGTCGTAATTATGGGCATATAGCTAGAAAATGTAAACTAGTGATTCCTATTGAAAAAGGAGCCACAACTAAAGACAAGGAGCAAAGAAAGGCTTGGAAAAAGATAGAATATGTGAAAGAAAAATGTTCGATAGCTCTATGTGCCATAGAAAAGAAAAATCTATGGCATGTGGACAATGGATGTTTAAAGCACATGACAGGAGACCCAAGCAAGTTCATAAGTCTAAAACGACATCAAAAAGGAAAAGTCACTTTTGGAGATAATTTATCTTCTAAAATAATTGGGAAGGGTACAGTGGCTCTTAGAAAAAAGGTTAAAGCAAAAAATGTTATGCTAGTAGAAAAATTAAAGCTTAATCTCCTAAGTGTGAGTCAAAATTTTGATCAAGGGCATATTTGACTCCAAGAAATGTGAAATTAGAAGGAAAAATTCAGGAAAACTTATTGGGACTGCTGTGAGAAATATAAGCAATGTATACATCCTAGAAAATGAAGAACAATGTTACATGAGTCAGACTGATGAAAGTATGATGTGGCATAGAAGGATGGGGCACTTGAACTTTGACAATCTTTTAAAAGTAAGTAATAAGGGAGCCGTAAGAAACTTGCCACAGATCATAAAACCTCCAAACTATGTTTGTAGACATTATCTTCATGGGAAACAAACAAAAGCAAGATTCAAGATCAAAGAGCATACAACATCACAGCCATTGGAAATAATTCACACTGATCTCTATGGACCTACAAGGACTAAAAGCATGCAAGGTGAGAATTACTTCATGTTATTCATTGATGATCATACAAGGATGACTTGGGTGAAATTCCTCAAGGAAAAATCAGAAGCCTTTGTGAAGTTTAAATATTTTAAAGCACTAATTGATAATGAAACAAATATCAAAATTAAATTTCTAAGGTCAGATAATGGTGGTGAGTTTACCGCAAATTAATTCAATGAGTTTTGTTAAACTCATGGAATCAAAAGGCAGTTTTCAGCCCCAAAAAATCCTCAGCAAAATGGAGTTGTTGAGAGAAAGAACAGGACAATTCAAGACAAAGTCATAACCATGCTTAATGAAGCTAAACTTCCAAATAGTTATTGGAGAGAAGCAATATATACAATTTTTTATATACAAAATAAAAGACAGCTCAGAGTAAATAATGATAAAACCCCTTACGAGCTATGGTTTGGCAGACCAGCATCAGTCGAGTACTTTAGAGTCTTTGGAAGTAAGTGATACATAAATAGATATGATGATGATCTTGGAAAATTTGACTCCAGGACAAATGAGGGCATATTTCTTGGATATTCATCCACCAAAAAAAAAACATACAAATGTTACAATCTAAGGTCAAACAAGATCATAGAAAGTGCAAGTGTAATTGTTGATGACACTAAACCAAGAAAAATTAAAATTCAAGAAAATGAGGATGATGAAGAAACTGATGGTGAAGAGAAAGATGAAGATTCTCAAAAGGAGGAACTTTTAAAAGAAGAAGAGAAAGATGGATATTCTCAAAAGCAAGAGGTTTTAGAACAAGAAAAAGAATATGAATAAAAACATGAAAGTGAAGACGGAGACTCTCCTAGATATGATACAAGAACTCCATATAGAAGAATTCAAAAGAATCATCTCGAAACTTTAATCATAGGTGACAAGGATGCAGGAGTCAATACAAGAAGAAGACTGATATTTCAAGAACAAGCATTAATCTCATTAGTTTAGCCAAAAAAATTTGTAGAAGCTAGCAAAAATAATGATTGGATAGGCGCCATGAATGATGATTTGTACCAAATAGAGAAAAAAAAACTTGGGAACTTGCCCCATGACTGAAAGGCATGAATGTTATTGGGACCAAATGGATTTTCAAGAACAAGTTTAATGAGGATGGTCAAGTCATAAGAAACAAAGCCAGACTAGTATGCAAGGGATATGCTCAAATAGAAGGTATTGACTTCGAAGAACTTTTGCACCTGTGGCAAGACTTGAAGCCATTAGAATGTTTTTAGCATTTGCATGCTACAAAAACTTCAAAGTATACCAAATGGATGTAAAATATGCATTCCTTAACGGAGAACTTGAAGAGGAATTTTATGTTAAACATCCTGAAGGTTTTCTCTTATCAGAAAATAGATATTATGTTTGAAAACTAAAAAAGACACTCTATGACCTCAAACAAGCTCCAAGAGCATAGTTCTCAAGACTAGAAAAGTACTTGAAGAAGAAAGGATATAGAAGAGGGGCCACTGAAAGTAATCTATACATAAAGTTTGAAAACAAAAATATGAGCATTGGTGTTGTCTACGTAGATGATATCATATTTGGAAGTGATCTACAGATTCTGAGTGTAAAGTTTGCTTCAGAAATGAAGAAGGAGTTTTAAATGTCAATGTTTGGTGAACTGACATTCTTCCTTGGTTTACAAGTCTCTCAATAATAATAAAAAAGGATCTTTATATCTCAAACCAAGTATATCAAAGATATGCTGAAAAAAGATTAAAATGGAAGACTCAAAACCTGTTAGTACTCCCATGATCACTGGTTGCAAATTAAGCAAGGATGATGAGTCTTTGGAAGTAGATCATACCATGTATAGGTCAATGATTGGAAGTTTTCTATATGTAACATATACAAGACCATATGTGATGTAGTTTGTAGGCTTGGTCGCCATATTCCAATCAGCCCCCAAAGAAACATATGTGGCAGCAGTAAAAAGAATCCTTGGATATCTGAAAGGAACTATGGAGTATGGTTGATGGTTGATGGTATCCAAAAGGAAATGACTTCACTCTAAAGGAATTTACTGATGCAGATTAGGAAGGAAGTATTGATGATAGAAAGAGTGGAGCATCATTTTACTTGGGAGTGTTATCACTCAGAATCTACCCTCCGATTGCGGAAGGATGACCCTAAGGTAACTATTTCAAACCAAACTTCAGGAGGAGAGTTGGCTTCTTTCCTACCAGAGAGGGTTCTCTCAAAAGATGAATACGATGGCCAGAAACATTCTCCAAGAAACAAATATTTCTATTTAAAGTGTGGTTGAAAACATATAAATCACATTGGGCATGGAGTCACGTCTGAGATTTCTAAAGACCAGCAGAAAATAAACAACATTAATCTTCATGAAGGAAAGGTAGTTACTATCTCGCAGTCAAGTTCTTTTAGCAAGGGATATTTGAAAGAAATTTAAATAGACCCATCAACATTAAGCATCAACATAGATGAATTTAACATTTACTTTAGAAGAAAACATGGAACACTTAGGTGCGATTAAGACAGAGCATGATTTGCATGAATTCTGTATTAAAACTAACACATTCACCATAAGCATAAGAAGAAGAACAACATGGAAAATGTTCACTGGAAAAAATGATTCACAAAGAAAAGGAAATTACAGACTGCAACACAACAACATATGAATCGTCATCCTTCAAAATGAGATTTATTTTCGCAAGGCAAAACTTTACAAAAAAACAAGCACTCTCAGTACCGAAATGTCTTTTCCTATTATGGGTTTCCAACCCCTTACAATGAGGGCCAAATGGCCTCTTTATAGCATCTCTTTGAAATGAAACCCTAACAAATTTGTAACTAACCTAGTAAATATTTTGGAGTTTCACTCTTACATTTCACTTCGTAGACAAAATGGTACACATGTCACAATTTCTAATACATGATTCAATGGCACCCTGCTTGATGAGTGGAGACTGCTTGCTGAAGTTCTAAACTCGAATCTTTGGGAGCGTAAAATATAATTTGTCTTTTCATATTTCTCCACCGTTTTCCATTGATCAGCTGTGGGAAGCTCATAGATTGTCGTCTCTTTCACCAACACTCTCATTTATATGTGTTCTGCAGTTGAAATCTAAGGTATTCTTTCACTCATCACGGCCAACCTGTGCAGAATCTCAAAATCATTAGTAAGCTTCTCCAACAAAATTTTGTCGGTTAAAACATGAGTTAAATTGTCAAGGCCTTCATGGTCGTTTATGGCTTCAAAGAGAAAATCCTTATGACTATTATGGGGAAACAAGTCACCGCTTTCATCCCAAAATGAAGGTAACCCTTTCTTCAACAACTGATCAAATATTCCTTTGTAATCTACCACCTGCTTCTTCATGTGTTCGGCCTTGGACCGAACACCTTCCACATGCGCATATTTCCCAATCACTCTTCTTTCCCAGGTTATGGCCTCTATGTGATTGGTTATCTATATAGCTTTCATATATTCATTGGTCAAGGTATTCATAAATTTTATCGTGTTCTGCGTCGTATCCCGGGGTTTCCTATCCAATCCTTCCATCATAGTTGTACAGGTCTGCAAAGCGTCACTCGCCACTTTTCCCTTGTCTCTCATGAAACTCAGGTAGGGCCTGAATTTGGTAGCCTCGGCTATTATGGAATGCCAAATCATGTGTTTGGCACCCTACATGGAGGTTTTCCCGGTCACTTGTACTATAAACCTTTGGTTTCGATCTACTAACTCTTTGTTTTTATTCCCCAGCTCCTGCATTTCTTCCTCCCTTTTCTGAATCTCTTCTTCTAGTTTCCTTTTTTATTCCTTCAACTCTTGTATCTCCATGTCCTTTAAACTTACCTATGACATGGCCCATACAAGGTCGTATGCAGTATCTGTGCCACTGTCTTGACTAACCCCTTGCGGTCCCCCTGCCACAGCCCCCAATTTTCCCTTGAGATCTTCAATCTAGATCTTGAGGCTTACTCTGTCTTTCTCCCACTCAACTTTTTTCTCCAGAAACTTCAAAGACTTTTCCTTGTGGTCACTCAGCTCTCGGGCCAAGTTCTCCTTTTCTTGCTCCAACACCGTCAATTCGTAAGCCTTTATCAGTTGGGTGGCAGCTGGTATCTTGAGTTTCTTTTTTAGCATCTGGATGGTATTTTCTTTTTCTACCAGCAGCTTCTTGCCACCCGCGCCTTTGTATGCCCCATCACCAATCAAATCCACCTGTAATTTGTTGATCTTTTATTGATGCGCCTTGTTCTCGGTCCTTTCTTACCTCAACTGGACCTCCAGCTTGTTGACAGTGTTCTCCAACTTGGAGACCTTCAGAATATACTCCATCAAATCCTCATACAATACCTCCCCGGTTTGACTATGCAGTTGAATCTTGTCGGGGACTGCTATTTTGTTCAAGTTCACTTTTATTTTGGTCACCTTGTCATCATATCAAACTGCTAAATTCAAAGTATTTTCAGTAACATCCCTACTGAATGTCAAGGTGACTGGAAGATTGTGAGTGTCTCTGACTTTAGAAAACAGACTGCAGGTCTTATCCGAGCCAGCATGTCTGTCTTGTCCGTACTTCATGTACATTTTAGCTCGGGACTGAAATCTCTTGGTATCACCGTCCTCTTTGGCCTCTTGGAAACTATACTGCTGCATCTGAAATTCAGGAACTAGGTACTTCTCCTCTTTATGTCCTTCCACTTATGTGGATACGACCAAATCATTCTAAACATCCACTTTGAGCCTTTTATATCCTTCTGACTCCTCCATGTCTCTGTCGGAGACTTCCACATGGCTCCTTTTACCAAAATTCTCTGTCGCATCAAAAAGAACCATCTCAGATGAAGTATTTTCAGGGACGTCTGGGCCCAGATGTGAACATGATGGGGCCTCCTCGTCCGACTCGTATTGCAAAAGATTCACCCTTGTGGATAACCCTTCCACTTCTTCATGATCAAAGGCCATGTTCTTGTTCAGCTTCCTTCTATCAGAGATTATGTGTAAGGGGTCATACTTGATAGCAACATCTTTTTGGAATCCCAAACCTTCCAACCGCTACTCTATGAATGAGAGGGAATGTTTATTCTTTACAATAAAGGGGCCCACCTTCCAAGGGAACTTGATATCAGAGGCCTTCTTGAATAACAAGAAGTGGTCATCTTCAATAGACAGCTTCTGTCTAATAAATAACAGAGAAAAAATCCTTGGGGTCAGGAAAGCTGGTAGCATGTGAGGCTCCTTCACGAATCCATACTCTCTGAGGACTGTGTGCTGCTTGTATAAAAACCAGTCCCCGACTGTTAAATCTTGCTTCAGCTGCATGAAAGTCCTCATCTCAGGAAGGACTCTTGTTAGTTCCTCTCCAAAAACCAACTTATAAACCTCTGCAATAATATATTTCATATAGTTGAACATATTATCTTCCAACGAATCTGAAAAGACTTCCGGCGAAAACCTCATTTCTTTCTGACTTGAGCAAATCAGCATCTTCATTAGGTGGGACTGGAACCTGAAACAATGAGTGTTTTGGAAACCCTCTAGCTGAGGGTGGATACTCTCAGTTAGGAATTCTTCCAGCTTTAGGCAGGGCACCAGAGAGTATTTTGTCTCAGGTATGCCATAACTTATCCTAAAGAGAAAACTCAGTTAGACCTCGGTAACTAGGGCATCACTATCCAGACCTAAAAATTGGGCGATTAGAGACAAAACCAACAGGGTGTTCTCGTTAAAGGAATGCAGATCCAAGGGGTAGGGAATATCTTGAGTTTCTAGGTATGACTTGAAACAACCGGCAAGGAAAGTCTGATTGACCTCGGGGGCGATTGGCAATACACGGTGACCAGGGCTTCCTCTGAAAAACTTTATGGCTCATGGGACAGTGGTTGGGGTACTTTGAGGGACCTTCTGATAATGGTGGGATCAATAGGGTAGATGATGGTTGACTTCTGGGCATTCATCACGACTCTTTCAGCTTGGGAATAGTTCTCGACACACCAAGACACGAACTCAGGGCACCCTATGAACTAGTCTAGGCAGAAGTGTATGAATGATGACTAAAACACCCTATGGATGTCCGTACCCTCCTTATTCAGCTTAACTAATTTTTCCTTTATATCCCTGACTGACGTCCCAATGACTGTGTCAAAGACATCTTTTTCCCTATCTTATAGGGCATCTTCAATCCTCTCAGTCCCGACACATCGGTCCTCTACAACCTTTTCCATTATCAAAATAATCTTTCTTAACAAATTTCATGGGTTTCAGGGCCTACCTGTCACTGACAGCTCCAAACCCAAGATTCTCTTTCACTTTCACCGCTGCACACCTGCCTAGATATTCCTGACGTTGTTACTGAGAAAACAAATGTCAACCCTTCATGTAACTTTCTCTTTTTATAACTCGACCCTGGCTAACTCCCTTGCTCTTCTTCTAGCGGTCATTTACCTCAACCGTTGATCCCTCATGCCACGATCTGGGCCTACGGATTGGTGGTCCCTTTTACAGCCTCCCTCGTGTGATCATCTTCTGCCGTCGAATCTGTTTCTTTATCAACAATCACTGTCGATCTCAAAAGCTGCACCTACCGCAAGCAGTTCCGCACGGCCAGCTAGTTATTTTTCCTTACCGCCCTTCCAAGCTTCGAAACGTTGAGGGGTCACCATGTGTTCATTGGTTCCAAATTCTGCAACCACCTTGCTCTCTATCTCACCGTGCATCTCCATGTTGCAGAATTGCTCCCACACCATCAATCTATCTCCTGTTGGTTGATCAACGGTGGGACTTGCGGGCTCTTTAAACATGGCTTTTCCTGGCCTTTTTTCCTGGCTCCTCTTGTCGACCGTGCTTCTTTCCCAGTGGGGATCCTTCATCATCGTTGATCTCTTTCATTGGGTTCTCCCTCTACTGGATTCTCTCCATCCTGCATTGCTTTTAACCGGCCTCTCCAACCGTAGGATCCCTGGTCCCACTTCCACCTCAGCCGTATATTTACACTACGCCGAGCTGGGGGGCGGGGGGCAAGGGCAGTTTCACAGGCTCCCAAGTAGTTTTCCCACACCACTTTTTCACCTCGCGGAATCACTAGAAGGCGACACGTGGCGGGTGATTTCCAATTCTGCGATCGCTCTTGCTCGTCGCTCCTCCGCACTGCTTGGTATTGCGGAAGGCCTACAGGACCATTGATCTGGCGATCAATGGTCGACCCTCCAGGGACTTTCCCACTTGTTAACTCTTCCACTAGAATCTCGTTAGATATCCCCCATGATATTCTGGTGGTGACACTTCATATCCACCGTTAATCCCCAGTGACGTGATCTAGGTGGTCGGGACGTCTCAACCCTCCACCTTTCTCCATCAACCACTTCGGGGACTCTTTTGCGCTGTGGATCTCACCTCTGCCTCAATATCAATCGTCGGCTGCTTGTTCCATGGCTTTTTCCAAGTCATTTTGTAGGTTTTGGCTGCCCCCGCTTGGCCCCATCCCATGGTCACGTGGCATAAGCTCCTTAAGGGATCAAGTGTTTCCCTCTTACAAATCCTTAGGCTTCATTAGTCACAAATTTTCACCTTCTACCACCCCATTTTTTCCTTTGAAAAATATATGTGCTAACAACTGGCTCCAACTGGGGAAGCTATCCTCCCTGCAAGGTATAAAAGAACCTATAGACCATGTGCCTGACCACCTGAATTTACCCACACCTCCTGCTGAAAACTCTGCTCTGCACTCTTTGGTCTGCAAATTACCCACCTGGAACCAATCTGACTGTCTAACTGAGCACACAACACTTTTCCGCAACAAACTGTACAATGCTCTGTTCAATAGTCTTATGTACAAACTCCTACGAAATGACTGCATATATACAAACTATGTACACCAGCTCCTTCTTTTCTTTCGGGCTAAGAGAGATAGTGTTTCAAGTACCTCACATTTACGAGGCCCCAACCAACAGACTCTCCATTCGGATCTTGTAAGAAGAAGGAATTTTCCCCGTGGTAAGCAGAAATTATATATGGGCCTTTCCATAAATGCTCAAACTTCCCGTGCTAGTCTTCATTTCTGGCATCCCACTTCAGGACCAAATCGTCCATTTTAAAATCTCTTTCTTTGATTTTCTTGTCAATTGTATTTTTCATTTTCTCTTGATGAATTTGGGTCATGTTATAAGCTCTTTCTCTTAACTCATGCAACTCGATCATCTGACTTATTCTCCTTTGCATGTGGTTTGGTTCTTCCTCAATTTCTTGCAGCAATTTCATGACTGGCAGCCCTAGAGAAATAGGAAAGACCACTTTCGTCCCATAAACCAGCTGGAAAGGTGAGGTACCAATGGCCCTTTTTGTACTAATCATGTCCTCCCACAAAGCATATTTGAGTTTGGTATGCTAGTCCCTTTTGTTTTCTTCCAACAGCTTCTTTATAATCCTCACCAAACTCTTGTTAGAAGATTATGCCAACCCGTTTCCTTGAGGGTAGTATTTCGTTGAGTGATTTAAGTGAATATGGTACTTATGGAAAAAACTGACCATTCTCTTCGATATAAAAGCCTGCGCATTATCAGTGACTATTCTTCTAGGGCATCCAAACCTTGAAAGAATATTTTCCTCCAAAAAATTTATTATCACTGTCTCAGTGGCATTTTTAGTTGGGATAGCTTCGATCCACTTAGTGAAATAGTTTGTTGTAGTAAGGATCCACTTTTGTTTTCCAGAATAATTCAGATTGATCTCCCCAATGAAATCCAATCCCCACTACTGAAAAGGTGCTTCGATCGAGATAGGATTCAAGGGCAGAGGCAAGAGCTCTCTTCTCCCATCAAAAATTTGGCATTCATGACATTTCATAATTTCTTTGTGCACATATGAAAAAACAGTGGGCCAATAGAATCCTGCTATGAGGATTTTACTTACAGTGGATTTCTAGGAGTGATTCCCTCCACACACCCCTTTGTGAAACTCTTTCATGACATGTTGCGCCTCATCTTCCAGCAGATAGTTCAATAAAATCCCCCCCGGATCTTTCCAATACAAATACTCATTAAAAATGCAAAATTTTGTCACTTTTAATTTTACTAACCCCACCCTTGTTTTTTCCAGGTCTGGGGTGCTTGCAAATTTTACAGAACGTACACAATGTCACTGTACCAAGGCGACAAAGAGAAATCCTTCACTATATGAATTTCCGGAGCTGCTTCAGCTGAAAGATCAAAGATCAAGTTCATATCCAAAGCATCCCAGTTGATTTCCGCCATCAACTTCGCCAAACCCTGCCCTTTGATCAATCTGGTAGGCTTGATATCTAGGTTGTATTCTAACAAGACTTCTATCCATTTAGCTCTCCTCCCTTCAGGGTCCGGCTGAGCAAGAATATCCTTGACAGACGAAGATGGAACATATGCAATAGTGTGAGAATGCAAAATGTAAACCCTGAAATCTTTTAAATATTTTATTAAAGCGTAGGCATGTTTTTCCATTATGTTATACTTCAGTTCATCATCTCTCAATATTTTACTGAAAAAGGAAATTGGTTGTTCCATATTATCCTGATTCTTTTGCAGCAAGACTCCAGCTATAGTGTATTGAGATGCATAAGAGAATATGATAAACTCCTTCGAAAATTCACGACTGATCAAAACAGGAGCTTCTGTCAGAGCCTTTTTAATGTCAATAAAATATTTGTTGGCTTCAATGGTCCACTTTATTTCATTGTTCTTCCTTAACATATTTGAAATATGTCTCAGAATTTCCACAAAAATGGGAACAAACCGCCTCAGGAAATTCACCCTACCAATAAAGGAATGGAATTCTTTCTTACTCCCTTGTATCCCGATCTTTTTGATTTATTCCACCCTTTTAGGATCAATCTTTATGCCATCCTTCGATATCATATTCCCCAATAGCTTTCCTTCCTCCATGGAAAAAATCGACTTCTTAGGATTCAAGGATATGCTAAACTTTATGCATTTCAGGAACACCTTTTCTAAATGCTTCCAGTGATCTGCAAAAAACTTTGAGTACACAGTTACGTCGTCCATGTACACCACCACAAATTTATCTTTCTCTTCAGCAAATGCGATATCCATGGCCCTTTGAAAGGTAGCCCCTGCATTCATCAACCCGAATGGAATTTTTGCGTACATGAAATTCCCCCGAGGGGTTGTGAAAGTTGTCTTCTCCTTATCCTCTGGAAGAACCTTGACTTGATTGTACCCAAAGAAACCGTCCAGCATGGAAATTCTCTCTACCCCTACGACCTTCTACAAAATATGATCCATCTTTGGCAAAGGGTAATTATCCTTCATGGAGACCTTGTTCAGATTCTTGAAGTCCACACACAACCGTATTTATCTGTTCATCTTTCTCACAGGGACCAGATTCACCACCCATCTGGAAAATATTAGTGACACGATTATTTTGGCATCAAACAACTTTTTAACCTCCTTTTCAATCAATAGAAACAACAGTGTATTTATCCTCCTGAGTTTCTGTTTGAAAGGTTTCTCATTTGCCTTAATGGGGATAGTATGTTGGATAATGGACGTGTCATACTCCTTCAAATCTTCATAACTCCATGCAAACACATCTATGAATTCCTTCATCAGCTCAACATATTTATTTTCTTCTTTTGGTGGCAGTTTCTTAGAAATTTTCACCATCTTGAGATTTTCTTTCGTCCCAATGTTGCAGTATTTGACTTCTCCATCGTGAGGCTCTACTTTCGGATTCTTGGCTACATCATTTCTGTCAAACAGCCTTTCTAACGGCACCAGTCCTCGGGGAATGACATTGTTCTTCAACTGGATTATTTCTTTACCCCCGATTTCTCCCTTGAACTTTTCTTGCTCTTTCGGGAACTCTTCACTATCAACAACTCCTTCCATATCTCAATTTCATTATCAATACTTGTATTTGCGAACTCATGAGTCATCTCCAAAAATATTTTAATCTGCATATCATCATCAAAAACCTGCCAGTGTTTCAAATTCTCAGGAATGGAAGGCCTATTTATGACCTCAATCTCATATTTTTTATTCGAAAAACTAGGTTCTTTGAAAGCACCAGCAGTTGTAGCCAAAGAGTCTGCTATTGAGTTGTTGACTCTGGGTATTACCACTACATCATGTTCATCAAAGAAGTTATCAAACATATCCCAGACTTCGTTTATATAGGACCCCATTTTTGGGTGCCTTGTCTGATATATGCCATTCACCTTATTTAAGACCAACTCTGAAACCCCAAACACCTCTATTTCTTTTCCTTTAGATCTTTCAGCACATTCAATCCCAGAATCAGAGCTCCATACTCTGCAGCATTGTTAGTACATTCAAAAGCCAACTTGAAAGAAGACATCAGAAAATCCCTATCTGGATCCACGATCCACACACCTGCACCAGCACCTTCTCTGCTTCTTGACCCATCAAAGTGCATGGTCCAGGTCCCTTCCATCCTCATTTTTTGTCTAAATTCTTCCTCCCCCTTAATCTGGTTGTTCTCTTCCTGTGATTTACATGGATCTACTTTCTCTTCACAGTGGGAGTCATTATAGAAGATGGAAGACCCTAAATCAGTATCAACTACGTAAATGGAATGGCTATTTGGTTCATTTGGATTACTCACCACATATGAGAGCCTCTTCTAGGTGTATAACCTTATGTGTTCACCGAGGACTGGGATAGTGGTGAAGGACATATCCATTTGCAAAGTCCCTCTCAACTTTGAAGCCCAAGACCTGGATAATAGCATGCCAAATTTTGGCGGAATATCTGCAACAACCACATCCATGACCACACTTTTATTTAGAAATTTAGTAAGGGAAAATACCAGGTCTTTTATCAATCCCAAGCATTTCACCTTCTTTGAATAAAAAGAAAACAAGTCTTTGTATGGTCTTGTGACCTCTAGGCCCAAACTCTCTACCACCACCTTTGGCATCAAGTTATGAGAGGCTCCCGAATCAAGCATGCAATTATGGAGGATCATATCATGGACATTCATAGTTACATAAAAAGGTGGGACTTCTTCCAAACTATTATATTCCATTTTAGATCCCATCATAATAGTTGGAGCATAGTCAGTTAACTCTAGAGCATCAAGTTCTACCTGCCCTTCACTTTTAACCATTTTTTAGATATGTTCTCTATATTCACCATTTTTCAACAATTCACTAATAGGGATGGATATTTTGATATTTGACACTTCACTTTGAAAATTAAAGGAAGCAAGCATCTTATCATTCTCTTTGACTGGATCTTTTTTAACTTCTGGGATTTTCTTTGTTGTTTCTTCTTTTGGTTTGTCATTTTTGTGTTGGTTGGTCAAGCGTAAACCCATAGGAATTTTCCCCTTGTCCATCATTACATATCTGTTCCTGAGGCTGATTTTCCTCTGGAAATCACTCACAACATTTTGATACCCTATCTGGTATTGCTCTGTCTCCAGCTCAAGGATATTGCACTCCTCGTCCCTGGAAAACATGTCATGCTCTGCCTTAGTTAAATAAATCTCAGAATCAATGTCATCAAAATGATGAATTTCACTTTCCGCAAACTCGGCTTCTCCTTCCCCATCTACGTAATTCTCAGGAAATGGGGGCCTCACTTGATCATCGGTTGCATTCCTTGGAACCCTCTGATCTCTTTGATCTCTTTGCCTTATCTATGGTGGGGCCTGTCTCCTAAAATTTTGGTTTCTAATTGGAGGCTCTTGTTGATCTCTGTTCTAGGGATTATTTTCCAAGGCTGATCTATCCATTAGTTTCTCCATTGTTTTCATCATCATATCCATCCTATCCTCAGTGGGAGAGGAAGTAGAAGCTACATTTTCTTCCCTAATTTTCCTTCTCTCTGTATTAGTTTTCTGTTTCATTTTCCCAGAAGACATCATGTTCACTTCAACCTCCACTACGTCTTTTAGCATGTCTAGTAGGGTGGCTGATTTTCTTTCTCTCAACATGCAAGAAAAATCCCCCTCAAAGGCATCTGCATAGTGTAGTTTAGCTACTCCTACTAGGGGTTTCACATCCGCAGGGATGGAATTATAAACACTCATGAACCTAGCGGAAAATTGATGGACATACTCAAAACCCCCTTTATTCAGATTGTTATACTGAATTAGGGTTTGCGAAGCGTTTTTCTTGTCTTCCCACCTCTCAAGTAGACAGGTCACAAAATCATCATAGGAATGTATTGATCCTGCAGCAAGTGTCCTGAACCACTTCTTTAATTCCCCAGATAATCTTTGTGCTAACAGCCTCATTTTACCATCATCATAATCCACCTCCTCGAGTTCAATGAAGTCGTTGAATCTATCAATATGTTGTTGGGCTATATAATTTCCCTCCCCATCAAACAATGTGATTCTCTAGGCGTAGTTTTGAGGTAGGTCGTGCAAAATAGCAGGTAGAGCAAGTGGGAGGAATCTAGCAGCCATGAATACTGGTGGGTTTGGAGCAGGGTTATGGCTTCTTAGCGGTATTCTTTGGGATTTGGATTTTTTACACCCAACTCTTCGAGATTTTAATAAATCTTCCCAAACAGACTGTAAAAAATATGACTGAAACCCGTCCCGATCAATTACAATTTCTTTTAAATATGATTCCGATTTAGACCTCAACAAATATTTTTCAAATTATTCACCTAAACCAACATTTTCATCATCTAACAATTCTTCTTGAAAATTAGGAAACATATTTATTGTTTGAGAAGTACCTTCTTGATATTTTCCTTTAACTTTTCTTAGAAGATTTTTTGGATTCTCCACCTCTAAGAACAACTGAGAGTTTGGGTTTCTCCTCGTGGGAATTCTTCTGGGACCCACAGTGTCTTTCCTGGAGATGCCTTTAAACCTAAAAATCTTTGACAATGAAGTCGCCAGGGAAAAATGAAACCAATAGCAAAATATCAAATCTCTTTTCCCACATAAATCTAATTACATTGTCGTTCTACCCAGGGAGAATCTAAACATTCGTTCCCCGGCAACGGCGGCAGAATGTTATCACTCAGAATCTACCCTTCGGTTGGGGAAGGATGACCCTAAGGTAACTATATCAAACCAAACGTTAAGAGGATAGATGGCTTCTTTCCTACCAGAGAGGGCTCTCTCAAAAGATCAATATGATGGCCAAAAACATTCTCCAAGAAACAGATATTTCTATTTAAAGTGTGGCTGAAAACATATAAATCACATTGGGCATGGAGTCACGTCTGAGATTTATAAAGACCGGCAGAAAATAAACAACATTAATCTTGATGAATGCAAGGTAGTTACTATCTCGTATTCAAGTTCTTTTAGCAGGTTATATTTGAAAGAAAGTTAAACAGACCTATCAACATTAAGCATCAACATAAATATATTTATCATTGACTTTAGACGAAACCATGGAACAATTAGGTGCGACTAAGACAGAGCATGATTTGCATGAATTCTGTATTAAAACTAACACATTCACCATAAGCATAAGAACAAGAGCAACATGGAAAATGTTCACTCGAAAAAATGATTCACGAAGAAAAGGAAATTACAGACTGCAACACAACAACACATGAATCTTCATCCTTCAAAATGAGCTTTATTTCCGCAAGGAAAAACTTTACAAAAAAACAAGCACTCTCAGTACCAGAATTTCTTTTCCTATTACAGGTCTCAAACCCCTTACAATGAGGGCCAAATGGACTCTTTATAGCATCTCTTTGAAATGAAACCCTAAAAACTTTGTAACTAACTTGGTAAATGTTTTGGGTTTTCACTCTTACATTTCACTTCTTAAACAAAATGGTACACATGTCACAATTTCTAATACATCAGTCTTTGGCACCCTGCTTGCTGAGTGAAGACCGCTTGCTAAAGTTCTGAACTCGAATCTTCAGGAGCGTAAAATATATTTTGTCTTTCCATATTTCTCCACCGTTTTCCATTGATCGTTCGTGGGCATCTCATAGACTGTCATCTCTTTCACCAACACTCTCATTTCTATGTGTTCTGCAGTTGAAATCTGAGGTATTTTTTCACTCATCATGGCCAACCTGTGAAGAATCTCAAAATCATTAGTAAGCTTCTCCAACAAAATCTTGTTGGTTAAAACATGAGTTAAATTCTCAAGGCCTTCATGGTCGTTTATGGCTTCAAAGAGAAAATACTTATGAATATTGTGGGGAATCAAGTCACCGCTTTCATCCCAAAATGAAGGTAACCCTTTTTGTACCAACTGATCAAATCTTCCTTTGTAATCTGCCACCTGCTTGTTCATGTTTCAGCCTTGGCCCGAACACCTTCCACATGCACATATTTCCCGATCACTCTTCTTGCCTAGGTTATGATATCTATGCGATTGGTTATCTTCATAGCTTTCAGATCATCATTGGTCAAGGTATTCAAAAATTTTATAATGTTCTGCACCGTATCCCGGGGTTTCCTATCCAATCCTTCCATCATAGTTGTACAGTTCTGCAAAGCATCACTTGCCACTTTTCCCTTGTCTCTCATGAAACTCAGGTAGGGCCTGAATTTGGTAGCATCGGCTGTTATGGAATCCCAAATCATGTGTTTGGCACCCTGCATGGGGGTTTTCCCAGACACTTATACTATAAACCTTTGGTTTCGGTCTACTAACTCTTTTTTTTTATTCCTCAGCTCCTGCATTTCTTCCTCCCTTTTCTGAATCTCTTCTCCTAGTTTCCTTTTTTCTTCCTTCAACTCTTGTATTTCCACATCCTTTAAACTTACCTACAACATGGCCTGTACAAGGTCGTTTGCAGTCTTTGTGCCACTGGATTGACTAACCCCTTGTGGTCCCTCTTCCACAGCCCCCAATTTTCCCTTGAGATATTCAATCTGGATCTTGAGGCTTAATATGTATTTCTCCCACTCGACTTCTTTCTCCAGAAACTTCAAAGACTTTGTCCTGTGGTCACTCAGCTCTTGGGCCAAGTCCTCCTTTTCTTGCTCCAACATCGTCAGTTCGAAGGCCTATATTAGTTGGGTGGCAGCTGGTATCTTGAGTTTCTTTTTTAGCATCTGGATGGTATTTTCTTTTTCTACCAACAGCTTCTTGCCACCCGTGCCTTTGTCTGCCCCATCACCGATCAAATCCACCTGTAATTTCTTGATCTTCTACTAATGGGCCTTCTTCTCAATCCTTTCTTGCCTCAACTGAACCTCCAACTTGTTGACAGTGTTCTCCAACTTAGAGACCTTCATAATATACTCCATCAAATCCTCATACAATACCTCCCTGGTCTGCCTATGCAGTTGAATCTTGTGGGGGACTACTATTTTCTTCAAGTTCACTTTTATTTCGGTCACCTAATTATCGTCAGACGACACTGCTAAATTCAAAGTATTTTCAGTAACATCCCTACCGGCCGTCAAGGTGACTAGCAGATTTTGCGCGTCTCTAAATTTAGAAAACAAACTGCAAGTCTTATCTGAGCTGGCATGTATGTCTTGTCCGTACTTCACGTACATTTCAGCTCTGGACTGAAATCTCTTGGTATCACCGGCCTCTTTGGCCTCTTGGAAACTATACTACTGCATCTGAAATTCAGGAAATGGGTACTTCTCCTCTTTCTATCCTTCCACTTCCGCAAATACGACCAAATCATTTGAAACATCCACTTTGAGCCTTTTAGCTCCTTCTGAATCCTCCATTTCTATGTCGGAGACTTCCACATAGCTCCTTTTTCTGGAATTCTCTGCCACATCGGAAAGCACCATCTCGGATGAAGGATTTTCAGGGACTTCTGGGCCCAGATGTGAACATGACAGGGCCTCCTTGTCCGATTCGTATTGCAAAAGATTCGCTCTTGTGGATAACCCTTCCACTTCTTCATGATCAAAGGCCCTGTTCTTGTTCAGCTGCCTTCTGTCAGAGATTATGTTGCAGGGGTCATACTTTATAGCAAAATCTTTTTGGAATCCCAAACCTTTCAACTACTTCTCTATGAGTGAGAGGGCATGTTTGTTCTTTACAATAAAGGGGCCCACCTTCCAAGAGAACTTGATATCAAAGGCCTTCTTGAATAACAAGTGGTCATCTTCAATAATCAGCTTCTGTCTAATAAATTCCAAGAAAAAATCCTTGGGGTCAGGAAAGATGGCAGCATGTGAGGCTCCTTCACAAACCCGTACACTCTGAGGACTATGTGCTGCTTGTATAAAAACTAGTCTCCAACTGCTAAATCTTGCTTCAACTACATGAAAGTCCTCATCTCAGGTAGGACTCTTTCTAGTTCCTCTCCAAAAACCAACTTGTAAACCTCTGCAACAATATAGTTCATATAGTTGAATGTATTATCTTCCAATGAATCTGAAAAGACTTCCAGCGAAAACGTCATTTCTTTCTGACTTAAGCAAATCAGCATCTTCATCAGGTGGGACTGGAACCTGAAACAACGAGTGTTTTGGAAACCCTCTAGTTGAGAGTGGATACTCTCAGCCAGGAATTCTTCCAGCTTTAGGTAGGGCACTAGAGAGTATTATGTCTCAGGTATGCCATAACTTATCCTGAAGAGAAAACTCAGTCGGACCTCGGTAACTAGGGCATTACTATCCAAACCTAAAAATTGGGTGATTAGAGACAAAACCAACTGGGTGTTCTCGTTAAAGGAATGCAGATCCAAGGGGTAGGGAATATCTTGAGTTTCTAGGTCCGACTTGAAACAACCGGCGAGGAAAGTCTGCTTGACCTCGGGGAGGGATTGGCGATACAGGGTGACCAGGGCTTCCTCTAAAAAACTTTATGGCTCATGGGATAGTGGTTGGGGTAATTCAAGGGACTTCTGATAATGGTGGGATCGATAAGGTAGATGATGGTTGACTTCTAGGTGTTCATCACAACTCTTTCAGCTTGGGAATAGTTCTCGACACACCAAGACACGAACTCAGGGCACCCTACGAACTGGTCTAGGCATAAGTGTATGAATGACAACTAAAACAACCTGTGGACATCGGTACCCTCCTTATTCAGCTTAACTAATTTTTCCTTTATATCCCTGACTGACGTCCCAACGACTGTGTGAAATACTTCTCTGTCCCTATCTTCTAGGGCATCTTCAATCCTCTCAGTCCCGCCACATGGGGCCTCTGCAACCTTTTCCATTATTAAAATAAGCTTTCTTAACAAATTTCACGGGTTTCAGGGCCTACATGTCGCTGACAGCTCCAAACCCTAGATTCTCTTCCACTTTCGCCGCTGCACACTTGCCTAGAGCTTCATGACATTGTTACTGAGAAAACAAATGTCAACCCTTCACGTGACTTTTTCATTTTATAACCCGACCCCAGATAACTCCCTTGTTCTTCTTCCGGTGGTCATTTACCTCAACTGTTGATCCCTCATGTTGCGAGCTAGGCCGTTGGATTGGTGGTCCCTTTTACAACTTCCCTCGTGTTATCATCTTCCACCTTTGGATCTATTCTGTGATCAACCATCACCGTCAATCTTAACAGCTGCACCTACCGCAGGCGGTTATGCACAGCCAGCTAGTTGTTTTCCCTTACTGCCCTTCCAAGATTTGGAACGCTGAGGGGACGCCATGTGTCCAGTGGTTCCATATTCCACAACCGCCTTGCTCTCTATCTCATCGTGCATCTCCACGCTACAGAATTCCTCCCACACCGTCGATCTATCTCCTTTCGATTGATCAACAATGGGAATTGCAGGCTCTTTAACCATGGATTTGCCTGGCCTTTCCACCTGGCTCCTCTTATCGACCGTGCTTCTTTCCCGGTAAGGAGCTTTCATCACCGTTGATCTCTTTCACTGGGTTCTCTCATCATTGGATTCTCTCCATCCCACGCCGCCTTTAACCGACCTCTCCAACCGTAGGATAACTGGTCCCACTTCCACCTCAGCCATAGATTTCCACTGCGCCAAGTTGGGGGGTTCCAAGGGCGGTTTCATGATCTCCCAAGTGGTTTTTCTACACCTCTTTTCCACCTCACGAAATCACGGGAATGTGACACGTGGCGGGAAGTTTCCAACTCCGTGTCCACTCTTTCCCGCCGCTCCTCTACGTTGCTTGGTATTACGGAAGGCCTACAGGACCGTTGATCTGGCGATCAACGGTCGGCCCTATAGGGAATTTCCCACCATTTAACTCTTCCGCTAGAATCTCATTTTCTATCCACCGCGCTATTCCGGTGGTGACACTTCATCTCCGTCGTTGATCCCCGACGACGCGATCTGGGCCATCGGAACGTCTCAACCCTCCATCTTTCTCCATCAGTTAGTTCGAGGACTCTTCTGCACCGTGGATCTCGTCTCTTCCTCGATCTAAACCGTCGGCTGCTTGTTCCATGGATTTTTCCAATTCATTTTGTAGGTTTCAACTGCCCCCACTTATCCCCAAGCCTTGGTCACGTGGCATAAGCTCCTTAAGGGATCAGGCGCTTCCCCCTTACAAATCCTTAGGCTTCATTGTCACAAATTTTCACCTTTTACCACCCCATTTTGTCCTTTGAAAAATATATGTGCTAACAGGGATATTGCTTGGTATCATGGCTAAGTAAAAATAAATCCTTCGTTTCACTTTCTACAACAAAAGCTGAGTATATTGTTGTTGCATCATATTGTACTCAATTCATCTGATGAAACAAACATTATAAGATATACTTGTGAAATATGAGGAACCAATTGTGATACATTGTGACAACATGAGTGCTATAGACATATCCAAGACTCCAGTTATGCACTCCAATACCAAGCACATTCCAATAAAATATCACTTTCTAAGAGAACAAGTGTCACAAAATGTTGTCAAGTTGGAGTATGTTGATACAAAGGAACATATTGTAGACATCTTTATTAAGCCACTAACTGGAGGGTATTTTTCCTATCTTAGGCAAAAGCTGGGGGTTATCCCCCCTCCTTAGCACAAACTGAAGATTATACCCTATCACGAGAAAGATGGATATAGTTGAAAGGGGTAGTTTTTCAGATCCTTTGTCATTAATGTCAAAGGGGGAGAAATTTGAAGAGTTGTTTTCATCAATGAAAAAGGGGGAGAATGTTGAGTGTGATTGTCATTGATGTAAAATAAGTTAACTAATGGCAAAGGAAAAGTATAGCAATTCGGTGTAAATGGTCAATGCCATATTTAGTTGATGCTAGTCGAAAATGGTTAAACAAAAAGGTGGTCAATAGTCATACAAAGTTAATCGATGACGACCTCTTGTATTATGGTCGAATCCTTGTAAATTAAGTCAAGAGTTGACTTGTTGTCAATCGGTGCCGAACTCTTATATAATGGTCGAGTGGTCGATCCCTTGTAAATTAAATAAATACTTGACGCCTTGCCGACCATTGTCAGTCGAGTCGGAGTCAGAGATGTAGTCGAAAATTTGGAGTCGAAATCAAAATTGTCAATCAGAAACGGAGTTACAATTTGGAATCGCAGTTGGAAAGTCGGAGTTAAAGTTCGACATCAGAATCGGAAAGTCAGATTCGAAACGACGAAGTCGAGTTCAACATCGAAATTGGCAATTCGAAGTCGAAACTGCGGAGTCGGAGACGCTTAATTAAGAGTGTATTTTTGAGGTTATGACTCCCATCATCGGAATCGACCAATCGGAATCAAATTACGGAGTCAAAGAGTTTCATAATCACGTTGTTAAACTCGCAGGATAAAACAGAAAGTTAATTTCAACTTTGTTTTATTTTTGAAGGGTCACGATGAAGAATTGTGACTATTAGGCGAAGAGGCACGATTGAGGGTATATAAACAAGGATTTAATCCTTCAAATAGTGTGTCTTTGTACATTCAAATAGCAAATCAGAAGGTGTACAGAAAACAGAGAACGCATAATCATTTAAAGGGTGGTTGGGAGGCGCAAGAACAGGATACAAAATCATGTAGGAAGTTGTAGCTTCCTTCTAGTTGTTGTTGGTAAACATGGTGTCGTTGCATCCTTCAGTTGTATATGAAAATCTTGGGTATCATTGCATCCTTCAGTTGTAGCTGAAAATCTTGGGTGTTGTAGCATCCAGCAAGTTGGTGCTTGCAAACACTTGTAAATATATTTTTTCAATAATACAAAGTGTTTGTGGTTTTCCCAATTGGGTTTCCACAATAAAATTATGTGTTTTGTTTCTATTGTTGATTTTAAAAGTGATAAAAATTAAAGAAATATCTAAATATTGATTCACCCCCCCCCCTCTCATTATTACTTGATTTTCCAACATATAGCACATGTATAGGAAAATCATTCAAAGATAATTATGAAAGCAATACAAATTACAGGACATTAGTGCAGAAAATTCAGTGAAAGAAATGAAGCACGAAGATAGAGGGGAGTTATCCCTGTAAGCATACAGGTGAAGGTAAGCGCAAAGCAAAATAAGTAGAGAAACAATGAATTATGCAAGTAATGGATCCTCTTTTCCATTGATGTCAAAGGGGGAGAAATAACATGAAGCTGTTGAATGAGAAGTAATGCAGCAACATGAAGCTGTTGGAGCTAAGAAGAAACAACATAAGCAAGAGCATGCAATAGCATAGGAAAATGATCATAAAAGCATGTGATCTGCATATAAGTAACAGAAAACAAAAGAAGCACTAACAGTAGAATGCGCAGATGTCAAAGGTTCAAATTACCAAAGAACTCGGGGGGAGTATGTACATAGAGGGAGTACTGCGACAAGAACAGATGAAGCATATAAGTTCAAGAAGATGATTATGCACAGCTTCATAAGGTGTTGACATCAATGCTAAAGGGGGAGATTGTTGAACTTTGGTTATGATTGATGTCAACTAATGTCAAAGAGGATGTCAACTGATTTAGTTTGAGTCATTGATCTCAATTGATGTCAAGTGGATTCAGTATTCCCATGCTATCTTGAAGAAATATAGAAAATCCATATTGAATAAGTATAATGCGCAAGCAAGATGGTGAAGTATATAGATTCCTGTATGAAGAATTATATCTATAATTTGCATCCAATATGAAGAAGTGTGTCCAGGGATACATTATGCATATCCAGTTTAAAGAAGTACATAAATGACATTTACTTGAGCAGGTCACAAGTCCATCCTGTCATAATTCTTCAAGGTACAAGCTAAAGTGTTGATTGGACAAAGGTTTAGGGAATGCGCAAGAAATCCAAATAATACATGGGACAAATTCTAATTGAACAAGCAAGTTTAGTGGAGTGCACAAGTAGCATGGAACAAGAAATGGTTGAATAGTTATACAAGTCCTAAAAGCGCACAAATCTCACCAATCAGAAGAAGCTTTCAGTTGTTGAAGTGCGCACAATTTCCAAGAAGGGTGTAGTCGTTGAAGTTAGTATATGCACAAATTCCACATCCAATGACACAGCACGTGCGCAAGACCCACAAGTGATGGTACCGCAAGATTCAAAGTCCCACTAAGTTGACGATCAAGTATGTGCATGTTCTGAAGACAATAATACATCAAGTGCACAAGACCCATAAGTGATGGTACAGCAAGGGTGAAAGTTCCACCAAGTCAAGGACCATGTATGCGCAGAACCCACAAAGAAAGGACACATAAGCGATGCAGAACATGCCAAGTGGCAAAAGCACAATCCGTGAAGCGAGGAAGAAGGTGTTGAATATTGTAACTTCTAAGAATATTATATTTGTACTTTATTATTCCGGATATGTTTCATTCCTCCGTGGATATCTTATTGTATATCCGGAGATGTTTATTCCTCCGTCGGAATGTGGTAACTTGGGTTATTAGACTTCCCTAGTGGGGGTCAGCCCTGTATGTGTTATGTGGGTCAAAGGGTTATTAGACCACCCTAGAGGGGTCGGCCCAGTCAGTTGTAATGGGGTGTTTAACCCAGTGGTAAAGTTGGGGCCGACCTAGTTAATATAAAATACAAGCCAGAGATGTGTATAAATAGAGGAGGTGTGTTCCTCATTTAGTACACACTACACTCACTTGTGAATAGCACATAGGTGAGGGATAGGTCTGCTATGGAGGAGGAGGAGCTCATGTCTAGGGTTTGCATCTTTGTATTTGCTGGTCATCTATATTGAGGAAGCTTTGCTGGGTTTTCTACCCCATGAGGGTTTCCCAGGATAAATCTATGTCTCTTGTGTTTATGTTGTGCTTGTTGTTTCTTCAGTGATCCTGTATATGCTATTGTTGTGAAATGAAATGTAATGCTGATATTTTATGTCTTAGCATATTGAATCTTAACATGTGTGTTCCTCATTTAGTACACACTACACTCACTTGTGAATAGTGCATAGGTGAGGGAGAGGTCTGCTATGGAGGAGGAGGATCTCATTTCTAGGGTTTGCATCTTTCTATTTGTTGGTCATCTATATTGAGGAATATTTGTTGGGTTTTCTACCCCATGAAGGTTTCCTAGGATAAATCTGTGTCTCTTATGTTTATGATGTGCTTGTTGTTTCTTCAGTGATCCTGTATATGATATTGTTGTGAAATGAAATGTGATGCTGATATATTCTGTCTTAGCATATTGAATCTTAACATGGTATCAGAGCTAAACTGAGGGAAGGCAATGTATGGCACTTACGACACTTGCTTCACTTGCGACAATTTGAAGGTTAGGGTTTTATATAGAAAAACCCAGTCATCGTGGAACTTTCGATATAAATCCATTTTGGAAATGGTTCAGGATCTTAAAAGTTTACAGGTCGTAAAAAACATCCCCATGTACCTTTTGTCTAAAGGACACCCTCAGATTCGTTGTACTTTGTGAGTTATGATCAGTACAAGTTAGGGTTTCTGCCTCTTCCAGATCTCAGTCATAATTAGGTGACCTAGGAAAAAAGGTCATAACTTGGGCTAGGAAGCTCCAAATGAAATTTCGTAAAAAGTGACAGGTAGTGCACGGACTGTACTATCTCACAAAACTTTTTTAGAGGCCGAATTTGAACCAGTGACACGTGGAATTCCATACAAGTTTGCTCTCTTGTTTTATCCCATAAAGAGGTCACGTTGCGACACTTGGCATAACTCTCTCTTAGAAAATCCAATTGAGTTCAGACCTATCGGGATGGAAATATGACAGGTCAAGATACCACAAAAAAAAATTTCAGACCCTATGGATCGAAAAGTTCGTAGTTACAACAAAAACAATCAGGTACATATTTCTGTCAAAACATAATTATTTTTTAGCACATTCATTCATGGCTTCCGGAATTTAGGGTTTCGGAGAAAGTTGGAATTTTTGTAATCGGAATCCATGGCTGAATACTCCTCATCAAAATAGAAATTTAGAGACCAAGATCAAAAATTTTGGTTGGTCAGAAGAGTGGGCTTGATCAAACCCTAGTTCAGGATTTTGATCGGAAAGGTGAAAATTAGGGCTTCTACAAAAGTTGGAATTTTTTAAGTCTGTGACCATAGCTGGAATCTCCTCAAAAAAGTAAAAGTTTAGAGATTTGTATTGAACCTTTTTATTGGGATTAAGGGTGGGATCCATCAAACCCTAGTTCAGGATCCTGTCCAAAAGATCTAGAAGTTTCAAAGGCAATTTTGAGGGGTCAAATTTTAGAGATTTCAAAATTGAAGTATGCAAGTTTGATTAGATCAGCAAGACACATCTTTCCATCCATTCAGAAGTGTGAAAGTCAAAGATTGAATTTTTAGGGTTTCTCTAACTAACCCTAATCGAGCTCCAGATCCAGTTTCAAGGGGATTTTAGGCTAAGGCCTTACATAAGATGACTACAAGAAATCTCGATAGGTATGACTTAAGGAGATACAGGTATGTCTTGAAATCTGATTCTTGATTATGTTCATAATATGTTTGTCTTCATATTATTTAGGTTAGTACAATCTTGATTAATGTTAGAATTGTCTTATCACCCTAGTAAAAGTATGAATGCATGTGAATGATAGAAGACATTCATTGATTAGGGCTATATGATTGTACTAATGCACTGTGGTGTTGTATGAGCTTGATGTTGTCTGCTAACAAGATACAAGTACATCACGAAAGACAAATCAAGTTCCATGACCATGATGACATGAAGAAAAAGACTCATCCATAATCTTTGATCACATAGAAGTTCTACTTACGAGGTATGTATGACTTTGTTCTATTATGCTTAACCTATGAGATATGCAGGTTCTAGCACAGGATCTCTAAATCATTAAAGAGAACAAAGAAGATATTGTTTAGGTATGTTAGACATAACTAATCAGGTATACTAATCCAGGTATGTTTTCCTATGTCAAATTAGAATCCTACTTTGTGCTAGGATCTTAGTATACCCATGTATTGAATGATCATGACCATACATATTCAAGATTATTTAGAATTATAATGGTTTGATAATATTGAGATTATACTAATGAATGTATGTTTGTGTATGAGATCATGAGGATGACACTAGTGCACAATTGAGCATGCACAGTGGTACAGAATGAATAGATGTTCAAAAGACATATAGAAGATCAAGTGGGAGGCAACCACACAAACATAAAAGATAAGTATTTGAATTGTTATTTGAAAAAGTAAATGATATTGCTTGTAATAGTTGTATGCATATTTGTATTCCTAATATATATCATGCTGAGTGTAAACATTCATATAGCATTGAACAGTATACTACTAATATGCATATGATTTGTAAGTTGGACAAACATTCCATTGTTGCTTGTCTAGAATGAAACCTCTTTGCTGACATGCTGAGAGCCGTGCACACTCTCGATAGTATGTTCTGGTAGAGATGGAAGGCATCTAGATAGCCACTGTATGCATACAGGATATGGAAAAGTGTTGTGCCAAAGTATTGGTCAAGATAGTAGCATAACTATGTAAATCATATATCTATGCATAATAGGTTATCATGTCAACATGATTTGATGATTATGAAGTATTACTGATCATGTACTTAATTTTGATTTGTAGGAAAGATCATGAAGAATGATGAACACCGAACAAGTGATGGATGTTCAACAAGAAGATTTACAAATCAAACATAATATAGAAGGCTCGTGGCTAGAAGATTCTCTTAGAAAGAGGAAGAGAATCATGACGAGATGTTTGCTCCAAGTGGCTAGATAAGACCATTATCTTAATGATGTAATTGAAGAAGAAGTGCGAATCAAGGATTCAATTGAAGAAAGCTCTGTTCGGGTACCCAGGATCGATAGTAAATTAATGAGCTTAATGATCACCATGGATGATGTGGATCTCAACCTTTGCTACAAGGTTGAATATGGTTTCTATATACAGATGACATGGATGCAAGAAGGAACTCACCACAGAGTTCGAATGATCTCGAGGCTCATATTAGTAGACCCATCTAACGAGAGATGGCACAGATAGATATGCAGAAGATCATTCAATGCAGAGTGTGAATGATGTTCAGTCACAGAGGGAGAATTGACAGTTTCTTGACAAGCTTGGGTTTTACCAGAAGTAAAGCTATTCCTAACCTTTACCTTAAGGTTATGGATCATACTATTATTGTACGTAGATGATCTCTTTCTGACAGGGAATGAGAAAAAAATCATGAAAAGCGAGAAGAATCTAGCTACAGAGTTTGAGATGAATGATCTCGGATTGATACATTACGTCTTAGGACTAGAAGCATGAAAAGGCTCAGAAGGAATCTTTCTCAACCAAGGAAAGTATGCTGTGAAAATCTTGAGAAGAAATGATTTGTTCAAATGTACAACCATGGCCACTCTCATGGGTTCCGACTTGAAGTTGTTAGCTGATGACTCCTCAGAGTTAGTTGATGTGACTCTATATAGACATATTATTGGGTCATTGATGTATCTGACGAATAACAAGCCAGATATATGCCTTGCTGTGAACACCTTGAGTCAGTATCGAGTGAAAACTAGATGTGTTCACCTGATAGTTGCAAAGCATGTGATGAGGTATCTAAAGGGTACGATAGACTTTGATCTATGTTATCTTGGAGATCATGACTTCAGATGGATACACAGATGTTGATTGGGCAAGAAGTGTATCAGACAGGAAGAGCACATCGAGAGGATGTTATTATCTGGGATCGGCCATGTTCTCGTGGTTTAGTAGGAAGCAGTCTAGTGTGACTTTCAGCACAAGCGGAATATATGGTTGCTTGCTCTGCTAGTTGTGAAGCGGTATGGCTTCAGGATTGTTTGACTTAGAGATAAACCCAACTGTGATCCTGTGTGACAAACAGAGTTGTATCAAGATGGCAGAGAATCCAATGTTCCATGATAAGTCAAAGCACATAGAGATCTAATATTTCTATATATGAGATATGGTGCAGAAAGGAACTATAAAGCTCGAATTTGTAGGCACTGATGAACAAGTTACCAATGTACTAACCAAACCTCTACCTCAAGTAAAGTTTGAGTATTTTCGAGATAAGCTTGGTAGGACCCTCCTCGAAAGGGGGAGTGATTTGGTCACTTATGATGAGATTTCCTGCATCGACCGTGAGGTCGATGATGTGGATACCTATATTTGTGATGCCGACAGAGAGGTTGGTGGATGGTCCTTAGGCAGGGTCTAAGTTGACAAGGGGATTGCATCATCCTTGAGCACATGTTCTAAAAGGATCCATAGACATATGTCTCCAAGAAAGAAGAGGGATTGCATCATCCTTGAACACGTGTTCTAAAAGGATCCATAGACATATGTCTCCGAGAAAGAAGAGGGATTGCATCATCCTTGAAAACATGTTCTAAAAGGATCCGTAGATAGATGTCTTCGAAAATGAAGTCCTTAGTGGACAGGTGGGGATTGTATCGTCCCCGGACTTCGGTCCCTTGAATTGATCCATAGACATATGTCTCTGATAATGAAGTCCTTGGTGGACAGGTGGGGATTGTATCGTCCCCGGACTTCAATTCCTTGAAATTGATCCGTAGACATATGTCTCTGAGAATGAAGTCCTTGGTGGACAGGTGGGGATTATATCTTCCCCGGACATCGGTCCCAGAATTGATTCGTAGACAGATGTCTCCAAGAATGAAGTCCTTAGTGGATAGGTGGGGATTGTATCTTCCCCAGACTTCAGTCCCAGAATTGATCCGTAGACAGATGTCTCTGGGAATGAATTCCTTAGTGGACAGGTGGGGATTGTATATTCCCCGAACTTTGGTCCCAGAATTGATCGGTAGATAGATGTCTCTGAGAATGGGTCCTTAGCGGACAAGTGGGGATTGTATCTTCCCTGAACTTCGGTCCCAGAATTGATCCGTAGACAGATGTCTCCGAGAATGGGTCCTTAGCGGACGAGTGGGGATTGTATCTTCCCTAAACTTCGGTCCCAGAATTGATCCGTAGACAAATGTCTCCGAGAATGGGTCCTTAGCGGACGAGTGGGGATTGTATCTTCCCCAGAATTGATCCGTAGATAGATGTCTCCGAGAATGGGTCCTTAGCGGACAAGTGGGGATTGTATCTTCCCTGGACTTCGGTCCCAAAATTGATTCGTAGACATTTGTCTCCGAGAATTGAATTATAAGACTGCATCATCCATGAACCTTTGGTTCAAAATGTATGTGATCTGGATTGCATCGTCCATAGACATGAGCCTTGTCTTAAAGTGATAAGGATTGATCATCCTGGAACTTGATCTGGATTGTATCATCCATGGACCTATGTCCTAAAGAGAGCGGGATTGATCATCCTGTAATATGATCATGTGTATTGCAGAGTATGCTACGATGATGATCCAGATGCTGTAGATCGAGATGATGATCCAGATGCTGTAGATCGAGATGATGATCCAGATACTGTAGATCGAGATGATGATCCAAATGATGTAGATCAAGATGATGATCCAGATGCTATAGATCCAGATGATGATCCAGATGTTGTAGATCGAGATGATGATCCAGATGCTGTAGATCGAGATGATGATCCAGATGCTGTAGATCGAGATGATGATTCAGATGATGATCCATATGTTGTAGATCGAGATGATGATCCAGATGCTGTAGATCGAGATGATGATCCAGATGTTGTAGATCAAGATGATGATCCAGATACTATAGATCGAGATGATGATGATGATGCTGTAGCTGTTCGAGTGCTGCAGAAGATGAAGACTCAATACTGATGATGCTGATGTTCCAATATTGACTATGTTCCAGTAACTGCTTGAGTTACTGATGATGATGTATTGAAGAAAGCTTCCAATGATTTATAGATGTATCATGTATGATGTAGTCGATGACTCCTTGCTCCTGCAGATGTTGTTATAATATTCTTCTCGTTAAGGGGGAGTGTTGAATATTGTAACTTCTAAGAATATTATATTTGTACTTTATTATTCTAGAGATGTTTCATTCCTCCATGAAGATCTTATTATATATCCGGAGATGTGTATTCCTCCGTCGGAATGTGGTAACTTGGGTTATTAGACTTCCCTAGTGGGGGTCGGCCCTATATGTGTTATGTGGGTCAAAGGGTTATTAGACCACCCTAGAGGGGTTGGCCCAGTCAGTTGTAATGGGTTGTTTAACCCAGCGGTAAATTTGGGGCCAACCTAGTTAATATAAAATACAAGTCGAAGATGTGTATAAATAGAGGAGGTGTGTTCCTCATTTAGTACACACTACACTCACTTGTGAATAGCGCATAGGTGAGGGAGAGGTATGCTATGGAGGAGGAGCTCATGTCTAGGGTTTGCATCTTTGTATTTACCGGTCATCTATATTGAGGAAGCTTTGTTGGGTTTTCTACCCCATGAGGGTTTCCCAAGATAAATCTGTGTCTCTTGTGTTTATGTTGTGCTTGTTGTTTCTTCAGTGATCCTGTATATGCTATTGTTGTGAAATGAAATGTAATGTTGATATTTTCTGTCTTAGCATATTGAATCTTAACAGAAGGAATGCCACAACTAGCTTGTGGAAATACAATCCATGCAGGACATGTATAAATAGGGAATCAAGTTGGATATTTGAGGTAATCTCGATGGTAAGTATGAAGAGATTGTAAGTGGAAGATACAGATTTATATTCAGGGCATCAAGGGCTCGTGGAACTAGAACAATAATGATCTAGAAAATAGTCGAGTGCGCACAAGCAGAGGAATGATATGACTGATGGTTTGTAGAATGATGTTGTATATTTGTGATGATTGCACTAAGACAAAAAAGGCAAAATGCAGGGTGTTATCACTCTACAAACTCCCTTGGATGTGGAAGGAAGTGCCAGAGGTAACTATTTCAAACCAACTTGCAGAATGGAAGATATCCCTTCCAATCCAAAGTGGGCTCTTGGTAATGTACCTTTCTGATCTGAAGATAATCTAATTGACTCTACAACAAAACTTAGGAAAAAACAGTGAAGACTAGTAGTTTGACTGGCAGTAGGAAATTAATTGTAATGGAATCTGGTAGGATTTTGACTCAGCAGGGTTCAAGAAAATTAAATTTCAGTTTAGACTCACTCTAGAAATTTTTTAATGATTTTGATAAAATTTCAAAAGAGATAAGCAAAAATTGTCATCTCGGATTGCAGAGATAGTTGAAATTCAGGAATTTCCAAATAGTATGTGAGAGTCATGAATTTTTTATTTCAGGATTGGAATGAGTCTATTGGAATATTAATTAACATAATCAACTTAAATAACTTCATTTTGTCTTATATGTATTCATTTATAAAACATACATTGGAAACTAGCTCTTTTTTATGGAAATCTAGACTAGGTGCAAGAAAGTGGTATGAAAATCAGACTTTTATTTATTAAAAATTCATAATAGACTTCAGAGGTTCATTATTACTGTCATGGAATCCATCATTAGATTAAATTATTCTCAAGGAGTTATTAGAAATAAATTACATAAGGAATAAATTCCTCTATCAAAGAAAGACTAGAAAATTATCATAAATCTGCATGGAAGGCTCTCTAATATGTGCAACAACTCAAGCTCCACTGGATCAGAATTCAGGACCTAAAATAAAATCTATGATGAATATTGTATGTCATCATCCTTTCACAAAAATTAAGGGCACATCTCCCAGTTTGGACTAGGGGTACATCTCCCAAGCCTCAGAGGAAAAATTGTTCTCATATCAATTCTCAAACTATCAAAAGATTGACTAGTGGTGCACACTCCTTATTTTATAGATTGGAGGTATCTTTTTGAGTAATTCACCTAAGATAATGTGCCCTCATGAAGTGGATAAGGAGAACTGCTTTCAAGCTTTTCCTTTTTGCCTTGCTTTCTGATTTTGGTTTTCTCTGCTTTTGCTTTTCTATCGTGTTCTTCTGCTTTTGACTGCTTTCCTGCTTTATCCTATTTTTTCTTGCTTTTCTGCCTTATCTTTCTTTATGCTTTCTGCTTTATTCTGCTTTCTACTTTATTCTGCTTTTTTGTCTTGTGCTATCTTTTGTTCCTTTTTCCTGATTTCTTAGCTTTGGTTGCTTTCATCTTTTATTCTCGTGCAAGTTACCTCTTGGTCAACCTTATCCTATAATGTGCACTTGTGGATCATTATCCACTTATTTTATTGAAATAAAAATATCTATTAATGAAAAATACTTTCTCCTCAAGTGCATTTCAAACTTTAGGAAAATAAAATCAACACCTTCTAATTAATTAATTCGTATACTACCAAAATTAACCCCAATTAAATGAGATTTTCTCCTCAACCCAAGGGATTTATTTGGTTATGAACTCAATACAATGATCATGAATGAGGGGACATGACACTCTATCTTACAACTCAGTTTCTATATGTTATCCTTCAATGGTTGGTTGTGTAATCAAGGAAATGGCTAGGTCTTATGTGGGTAGATTAGGGTTTTGGGTGTTTTGAAGTGGTGGGATCAGGAGAAAATTCGCATTGGGAATGGAGTCAACAGGATGGAAAAAAATCATAAGGGTGATCAATGACTGGTTGTACAATGCTCAAGGCAGCAGAGTCAAGATAGCCAATATCTCCTAGTCAATCAAATTGTTGGGTTATGGGGGCAGAATTGATCCAAACAGATCATTAAAGTAGAGCATCCAATGATGAATTCTACTTTAACTTTGGAGAAAATAATAACAAAATTTTGTTTGAAAATGTTGAAACAGAGCATCGCCACAAGGATGAATTATGAATACAATAATTTCATTCAAAAATTGAAGTAACACATTTAATGGAAAAACTCAGAAAGACACACATTCAGGAAGGATAACACATACTAAGAAAGATAGACACATGAATATCTGGTAAAATCATTTAGTACTTCTGCATTTATATATTTCATTAAACTTAGAAATCCAACAAGAATCCAATTTTCAAGAGTTTTTTCTCTCCAAAATCCCAACCCTTGGATCTCCTAAAAACCTACCATATATAGGATTACAATTATTCTGCATTAAAGAAAAACCTAAATCCTTTTGGTTGTTACTAAAAATAGAAAATGGCCACAGAACTGTTGTGTGTGCAAATTAACATGAAGTCTAGACTATGACTCATGAGTTGTTGTCTACTTAACTAATGGTGAAGCTGAGAAAAACCGCTTGCTAACTGACTAGTAATGAAAACTGAGAAACTAGCTAGTTGTCTTCTCCACTCGTTTAAATTTTCTTGGCATAGATCAGATTCCTTTGAGATGCCCAAAATTTAGGGATCAAGTGGATTATTTCCATCTCAACAACTCCTATAGCATACTCTAGTTGTCCCCCACTATAAAAGCTACAAAATTTGAGTTTCAGTAATTTTCGCAGTGCACTCCAATCATTTTCCTTAATACGCATTGCAGAAGTTAAGCTACAAAACTTTTGTAGCGACCTTCTCTACTTTTAGTGCGCAAATGTTATAGGAGTTCTGGAAACTGTTGAAAATCTGGAAAATAGGGCTCAAAGATCCCTTTGAATCCCTTAAACAACAAAACCTGTGCAAAAATTGAGAAAGTTTTTATGGATGAACCCGTTCTAGAGAAAAACCCCTTTCATTTTGTTGAGATCAATCACCATCTGCTCAAAATCTGTGCCGAAAGTTGATGAATAAAACATGAAATTATTTAATGCCAAAATTATGGATGAAAAGGCTTCAAATATCCATTCAAATATCCCAAACCATGACACCTGTGCAAAAACTAAGATATTTTTTTGTGATTTGGCCCATGCTTGACAAAATCCTCTTTAAATTTTCAAAAATTTGTTTCCAGTTGCTCGGAATATATATTTGAAGTTGATGACTAAAACAGGAAACTACAGAACTTTTGTAGTGCTTTTCCCTATTTTTCTTCTGCTGGCGCTATGGGATTTCTGGAACTTCTGTAGTGACTTCATTTTAAAAATAGGCCTCATCATATGATGCATTTATAAGTGCTAACATTGGCTCCAACTGGGGATGATGTCCTCCCTGCAAGGTAGCAAAGAACCTGTAGACCCTGTGTCTGAACCATTGGGCTGCTCCCAACTCTTTCCTGAAGCTTGCAACCTAATTCCTGCTCTGAACCCGAAACCGCTATACAAACTAAAAATCACAACTACATACTGCAAACTAAAAACTGAATGCTAAAACTGAAACTAAAAAAATGCAACAAACTAAAAATGCATATGCTGAAAGAGATGCTTGGCAAGCAAGCTTATTGCAAAGTACTCCCTACTATATCTTGCTGAGACATCTGACAAATCAAGTGATAAAAAATTTCAAGTGTATCCAATCAAACAAATGTCTACCTAACTATCCTTTGCTTTCATTCTTTCCCAAAATAAAGAAAAGTTTTAAAATGGAAACTTAATATGAAATCTAAATTCACCTTCAAAGTTTATAAACTCTACAAAATTCATTTCCCCTAATAATTCCAACAGAACTACAAAATGGTGCCAAAGAGCGTGAATATGTCCTTATTGATGAGCAAAATGAGAAATACAAGCTTCATTTCGTACTATTGGTTGTTCATTTCTTACTGTTTGTTTTTCATGTTCTATGTATTAAACTTCAATATGACTATAAACCTCATAATCCTTTTCAAATGGAAAAACATAGGTATGCTTATCATCTTTTTCATCCATAAGAAAAAACTTTGAATGTCCTTGAAATACCTCAAATGGAATAACCACATCAAGTACAACAGGAATATTAAAAAGTGACTCTTCATGTTCTTTAATAGGAATGCTATTTTTATTTTTAAGAGGAAAAACATATTTGTGTTCATTATATCTTCGCAACTGTGACTTTGTGATGCAACTGTCATATACTAATTCATTGATTTCCTAAAATTCTATGTCATATATTGGTTTACTATCTAAATTTTATGTACATACAACTTCAGAAACTTGCCTTTGATAAACCCCTTCTTGATGAGCTAAAAGACTAAGACCTTCTTCATTCAACTCAATAAGAATATATTTTTTGTTGTCCAAAGGACCTAGAACAATCTTTTCTTCCTCATAGTTTCTCTTAAACTCTAAATCATATGTAGGCATCAGCTCTTCATTAAATTTAAACTCATTGTTCCCTTGAGTAAATAGCTCGGGAAAAGATTGAAGAGTTCTTATGTATGCTATTTCAAAACTCTGATTCTCACACACTTGTTCTTGAAATAAGGATTCAAAAAATGAATAAGCTAAAGAACATTTTGATTGGCTCTCCTGATCACATAAATACTAGTGAGGATGCTCCAAATTTTCATCCAACTCAGAGGATGGATCATGACTATCTGCACCATGATGTTGATCTACTTCATTTTTATCCAAGGGGGAAGCTATTGTTTGCTGGTAGATTTCTTGAATATGACCACTAGCCTCTAATATATTTTCATGATGTTGGAAGGAGTTTTCACACAAGGCTTCTAGAATTTATTCATCCATAGAATCCTCATCATCATAAAAATTTTCCATGTGCTGAATAAAATTTCCAACATGCTTGCAGCAGTTCTCAACCAGCAATAAAAAAAGGATATGAGTCTTTATATTTATCAAAAAATACTGAATGGAAATATTTATATTTTCCCTCCAAAGATACCATGAACATTTTCATTAAACAATCTTCATCAAACTCAACGCCGAGACTATGTATATGCATATGAAATTTAATAAAATGAAGAGCAGCATCATCCCCGTCTCCATCTTTGAATCTAGGCAGATATGATTGCAGAATCTGTACGAGGAAGACGATTTGGAAAACTAGAAATGTGAGCACGATTCATAGGATCATACCTTGCATATATATAACTCATCTTCGGATAGTGGAGTCGCCGGTGATGAATTGAAATCTGGATTCTTCTAAAAATGGATTCACCGGGTGAATGATACACATCCTCTTGATGTCCGACTATTGTTCACCATCAGCAATCAGATCTGATCTTTGTCATTATCCCAGGGAAGATTTCACCTTCACACCCCTGCAACAGCGCCAGAACGTTATCACTCTACAAACTCCCTTGGTTGTGGAAGGAAGGGGCAGAGTTAACTATTTCAAACCAACTTGCAGACTGGAAGCTATCCCTTCCAATGCAAAGAGGGATATCTCTTACAACTTAGTTTCCATATGAATGGTTGGTTGTGTAATCAAGGCAATGGCTAGGTCTTATGTGGGTAGATTAAGGTTTTGGGTGTTTTGAAGTGGTGGCATCAGGAGAAAAGCCCCATTGGGAGTGGAGTCAAAAGGATAGAAAACAATCGTAAGGGTGATCAATGACTAGTTGTAGAATGATCAAGGAAGTAGAGTCAAGATATCCAATATCTCCTAGTCAATCGGATGGTTGGGGTATGGGGGAATAATTTAGGCAAACAATTCATTAGAGTAGAGCATCCAATGATGAATTCTACTTTAACTTTGGAGGAAATAATAACAAAATATTGTTTGAAAATGTTGAAATAGAGCATCAAGACAAAGATCGATTCTAAATACAATAATTTAATTCAAACATTGAAGATAACACATAAAATGGAAAAACTCAGAAAGACACACATTCACGAAGGATAACACAGACTAAGAAAAATAGACACATGAACTCTGGTAAAATCATTCAATGTTTTTGCATTGATATATTTAATTAAAATTAGAAAGACAACAAGAATCCAATGTTCAAGAGTTTTTTCTCTCCAAAATCCCAACCATTGGATCTTCTAAAAACCTGCCATATATAGGATTTCAATTATTATGCATTAAAGAAAAACCTAAATCCTTTCGATTGTTACTAAAAATAGCAAATGGCCATAGAACTGCCATGTGTGCAAATTAACCTGAAGTATAGACTATGACTCACAAGTTGATGTCTAGTTAACTGATGGTGAAGCTGAGAACAACCTCTTGCTAACTGACTGGTAACGAAAACTGAGAAACCATCTAGGTGTCTCCTCCACTCATTCATATTGTCTTGGTGTTGGAGCCTAGGTCGTAGCTGCGGTAAAGCTGCGAATTTTGGGGAAAAGACACAAGTATGAAAGGAAAGTGCTAATTTTGGAACAAGCACTAAGTTTTGGGCAAGAAGGAGACGGTGCGCAGTACGGTGCCAGATGGACAAGCTCAGCAAAGATCATGGACCGGAAATCGCGGAGCTCGCGCGCACGTCATCGAAGAAAGAAGGTGGCTCAGCTACCATAATAAATAAGGCGATGGAGTAGAGGGCTCAGCTACCCTCATTTAAAGGCTAGTACAGAAGTTATGGTTGCTCGGATCAAGGAGGAGCAACGGACCAGAGCATTGAAGGCGAAGGACGATCGCCCATACCCACAATCTGCGTCGGAATTCATGGAGCCTGCAGGAAGCAGCGACATGACTGCAAGCGGCGCCTACAATACACCTAGCCATGTGCGTGGTTAGGGTTTTTGGGAATCACTGTTGGGAAAGGCCCACAGTTTTGTAAAGGTGCGACCGCCATGGCCACCTATATATATGAACAATTGTAATGGATAAATGTTAGCTAGAGTGAGTTGGACGTTAGATAGAGAGAAAGTTAGCAAGTAAGAGTTAGATACTCTTGAGGATAGATCATGTGTTGATTGTCCTTTGGTATGTTTCTACTGTGTGTAGAACTAGAGTAGAATCGGATAGCCGAGGAGCTAATCCCTGAGTGGCCAGACAGTCTGTGTGACGTCTGCGCCTTTGTAATCTCTGTAGAGAAGAGACTGATTAAGAGAAGGGCTCCCAGCTGTGTGCGTGGAGTTTCCTGTAAAGATCTAAGGCTGCAGCTGTGTGCGCAGCATATTGTATAACTCTATGGTTTTCTGGTTAATATAAACTCCCGTGGACGTGGTTTTTCCTCGAGGAGATGAGTTTCACATATATCTTCTTGTTATAATGTTTGCGTGAATGATAACTATTTAGAGTTCATTATTTGTGTATGCAAGACTCCTGTATTATCTTTGTGACTGTTTGAGCGAGTTGGGAAGGTCCCTTGATAGCTATAAGTGTTAAGTACCGAAGAAGTAGTAACGCGCGGTCGCTGCTGCGAGAGAAGACTGCGTTACTGCGCTGAGTGTGAAGGGCGAGGAAGTATTTAGTGCGTCGACGCAAGGGATAGTTGCCTTCTGCGCCAGAGAGGAGGAACTGCGCAGTAGGCCTGCAAAGGAAGGAGTCCGCGCAGCTGCGCCGAGCGGCCTGCGGGAAAGTCCGACCGCCGATATCTGAGGAACCAGAAGAGGAAGAGCAATCTCCGCGTCACCCCGGTTAAGGAAACCTGATTCCTTAACCCCCCCATAGCCACTTCGGGTGAGACCTCGAGCTGCTGCGCAGCTCGTTGCCGAGAGGGCCAGTGCGCCAAGGGGTTTTGTTGGTGCGCTTCATTAAAACCCGGGTCTGCCCAAGTAAAGCAGCCAACAAATGGTTCCGTTGCCTAGTGACCTTGTTATTGTAAGACTTGTTATTTCAGAGACGCGCGAGAAAGCAACCAACAAATGGTTCCGTTGCCTAGTGACCTTGTTATTGTAAGACTTGTTATTTCAGAGACGCGCGAGATAGCAACCAACAAATGGTTCCGTTGCCGCGTGAGCAAGACTTCTTATTTCAGTGATGTGCGAGATTGACGCGCAACCTAGAGAAAGAAAGGAGCCAACAAATGGTTCCGTTGCCTTGTGACTTATTACTGTGAGTTGTTATTTCGGCGACGTGAGAGATACTGTTGGAGCCAACAAATGGTTCCGTTGCTTTGAACCCTGTTGTTGAGCCAACAAATGATTCCGTTGTCTTGCGACTTACTGTTGTGAGACTTATTATTTCCAAGACATCTGAGATCGTTGCTGAAGCCAGCAAAAGGTTCTGTTACACTGAGACTTGCTCAGTTGACAAATGTGTTACTGGAATCCTACAGCTAAAGAAATTGGAGACTGGTTTGATTTAAAGGCTAAAGAGTTCGCTGAACAAGAAAATAGAAGTTCTACGCTCCAAACAGAAGACTGGTTACAGAAGTATATTTATACTGACCTTCACGAAATTTTCTTTGTTACCTTTGCACTGGAGTTACACGCTTGGATAGCCAAGTTAGCAGATTCTAGACCTACTGTGCATATTGATCGACCAGTCGCTTGGACGCCTGAGCTAGCCAGTATTGTGAAGCGGATAGACAATCCTGTGTCCCGCGCAGTAGACTTTTGGTTGAATAGTCTATTGAAAGGTTTCATCACCGAGTTTGCAGTAGACACAAGACAAAGTTACAGTGAAGCTGAGAGAAATTTCTTCCAAGTACACAGAGGTAAGTTCTTAAATTCTTTGAACTTATGGATTAAAATGCTTCTGTATGAAAAAGGAAAGCTATGTATTACTTCTGATGAATAGCATAGACAAGTAATGTCCGTAGATTCTGATAGCGATCCTGAACTTATTGGTTGCACTCGTAGTGGAAAACGGTATAAAGTAGGCCTTGACCAACATTCTTCTGAGTCTAGCCCAGACAATAGTCAAGTCCCTGGACCAAGCCATATAGAAAGACAAGAGAGTGCTCATATCCCTTATTACCCTTTTACACCACAAAATCCAGACAAAGCTCAGTATAACCCCGCAGTAACACCTTCTAGTAGCCCACACGGTACTTCCAGTACCTCTGTACCACCTTTATTTAACCAGCCCAGAAGCACTGCTACAGCAGCCTCACCTCAACCTAACACAAGAAGGATGGGTGATGACATGAAGCTACCAACTTTTAGAGGAACAGGGATAGAAGACCCTGAGCAGCACTGGTTCTTATGTGAAGCTATTTGGACAATTAAGCAAATTAATGATGATGCTGTTAAACTGGTTCAGTTAGCAATCACACTAAGAGAAAGAGCCTTGACTTGGTTCATGAAATACTCAGCAGCACAGAATAGAACGCTTGCTGAGGTAAGAAATGCTATGATTAGAGAATTTAAGAAACCTAAATCAGAATCACAGTGTATAACAGAGCTCAAAGACATCAAACAGTTACCTACAGAATCAGTATGGGACTTTGACCAGAAGTTCAAAGCCTTGATAGATCAAGTAAGCTTCGAGTTTGCACCACAGCAGCATAAAGAATGGTTCATTGCTGCACTGCTTCCACACATTAGACTTCCTCTTATGCAACAGAATCTCAATACTCAGGAACAAGCTCTAGAGATGGCTATGAAACTAGAAGCTTCGCCTATTGCGGGAACAAGCAACGATGTTGCGCATTTACAGAACCAATTAGCAAACTTAACCTTGCAAGTGCATGATATTAAGAAAGGCAAGGAGATTAAGGAAGAAATTTGGTGTACAAAATGTAAAGCCCAAGGTCATTCAAAGGACCATTGTCCCGTTTTCATAGACTATATTGCAACTGGAGCGCCTAACCCTTTACCACAGGCACAAGGGCCTTGGTGTGAAATCTGTAGAACTAGAGGTCATAGACCACAAGAATGCCACTTACTTCAGAAATATGTACAAACTCCAAAGAATCTATATTGTAATTTCTGTAAATCAGTAGGTCATGATGAGAACAATTGTAGAGCATATGACCTTATGATAGAAAGAAAGCATGATGTTTATAGGGTACAAGCAGAGACACCAGGACCCACAGTAGGTCCACCTTATGACCAAACTCGGGACGCCCGAGCAGGAAATTACAGGGGACGCGGACGCACAACAAATTTTGGTCGCGGAAGAGGACAGATCACTTGTTATAATTGCGGAACACAAGGTCATTTTGCCAGGGATTGCCAAAATCCTACAACCCTCTGCAGGTATTGTAAATCTTCTAACCATATCATTGAAGAATGCCCTCAGTTACAGGCTAAGATGCAACCAAAGACCCCACAGGTCAATCAAAATATTCAGTTGATTGCAGCAGAAAAAAGAGAACCAGACCCTACAGTTAATATAGTGACACGCAGTGGAGCAACCACTGGTGCGCAAGAGATGGGAACGGGAAAGCAAGCGACGCAATGGGTGCGCCGCGCTAATATTAAACTAGCCCCACTTAACCTGCAGAAGCAAAAAGAAGCATTCAAGCAAGCTCAAGAGTATTTCTCAGATCCGAGAACTTCAAGTTCTGCCGCAATTCCGCAGAACAATATTAGATCGCAAGTGCTAAGCCAAGACAACCTGGTACAAGAACAGGCCACTACAGCTGGAAGGCCTGATGCCGAGCATGCACTAGGCAGTGTTCATGCGTTCCTGCGACAATGTTTAAAATTGTTGCGCAATGAAAAGGCAACTCTAGAACTCCAACACCTGTTGGATCAGTGCCAACAGTCTGCTTCGACGAACACACCGCAGTGTGCTGTTCACCAGATTAGGAGTCACATTAGAACTGGAAAAGAGATGAGGCTTACAGCGCAGATTGGAGCATTTGAAATGGATGAAGTCATGTTAGATTTGGGCTCCGAAGCCAATGTTCTCACTATGCAGACATGGGAACAGATGGGAAGCCCTCAGCTTACAAGATCCCCTATCCAGCTAAGACTCGCAAATCAGCAACGAGTCTCTCCATTGGGCAGATTACCCAATGTACCTATTGATATTGAAGGAGTTAGAAGCTCTGCAGACTTTGAAGTAATCAAAATCATGGATGATAGTAGACCATACCCAGCACTTTTAGGAATAGACTGGGCATTTGATAATTTGGCTGTCATTAATTTGAAGAAAAGACAGATGACCTTTGAGGATGACCAGATTAGGGTCATCGCACCACTTGATCCTATTCAAGGACCAAGGTATATAGAACCCATTCGCGCAGAAGAGGAAGCGCGCCACATGGAAAGTTTGTACCAAATGACCACTAACCACAGTGACTATGTCAACCCCACAGCAGATGGCCATATCAGTTGGCGATGCGATAGCTCGTGCACATCAGACTCAGATGCAGGATTGGAAAACTGGCAGAATCGTTTACATGAGGTTTCTGCAAGACGTTGCGCAATGATGACTAAATCCATTCGATGGATTGGCACAGAATTAACTGACACTCGAATTTTTGATGGTCTAACCGAAGTAACTAAATTCATACAGGAATATGAACAAAAGCTTCCAGAACCGCAGCGCATACAGGCACTAGATATAGCATTGCGCGCTACACCCGCAAGATGGTGGGCCGCGCATAAGGAGAATATTCACACATGGCAACACTGTCGCAGATTGATACTGCGCAAATTCCAGGACACTACAGCAGAAGTGTCGCGCAAATATGGGGGACAGAGTGACCCCAGGTCACACATTGAAGCATGCATTCATCAATGGTCAGATATTCCGCAAGATGAATGGGTTCACCTATTCATCCACACATTGGATACAGTTCCAAGGAACTGGTATACTGAAACAGAATTGCGCAAAGGCACTCTCACTTGGCCTCTTATGATAGAAAGCTTTCAACTTACCTTCAGTTTTGACTCAGAACATCCGAGTATTGATCAAGCTTTGAAGTGTATTAAAACGAAGATATTTGAAGAATGCCCTTTATCAGAATATTCCCAACCAGATTGGGCTGTCCAGATAGAACATGCCCTGGAATGCTATAACTTCACCGCTGAAGAGGAGGAGGACGATCCTCGCAACATCAACATCCCAGAATCAGAAGGGACGCGCAATATTAAAGGTCCTGAGCTTGACATCCCTGCCATCACAGAACACATCAAGCTCAAGAAGATTAACATTGGTACAGAAGCTGAACCAAAGTTTGCTTCTATAGGAGATTATTGGGATGATGAAACTGTTGGACATGTTTCAGAATTATTACGTGACTACCAGGATATCTTTCCCACCAAGTTCACAGAAATGAAAGGCATCCTAGGAGACTTAGGAGTGATGCGCATACCTCTGAAAGCAGACGCCAAGCCAGTAAAGCAGCGCCCATACAGATTGAACCCGCGCTATAAAGAAAAAGTCAAAGAAGAAATTGATAAGATGCTTGCAGCAGGTATTATTGAGCCGGTAGAGGAAAGCGATTGGATTAGTCCTATGGTGGTCCAAGAAAAGAAAACGAAAGGTGAAATAAGAATCTGTGTCGACTTGCGCAAACTCAATGATGCATCAGCGCACGATCCATTTCCCACTCCTTTCACAGATGAAGTACTTGATAATGTTGGAGGACAAGAGGCTTACTCTTTCACTGATGGTTTCTCAGGATATCATCAGATCAGAATCCATCCGGACGACCGCCACAAGACTACTTTTGCAACTGAATGGGGCTCATTCCAGTATACGGTAATGCCCTTTGGTCTTAAAAACGCACCTGCTATCTTCTCTAGAGTTGTTGTTGCTGTTTTCAAAGAATTCATTCACAAGTTTCTAGAAGTCTATTTTGATGACTGGACTGTATTTGGCCTATTAAAGAACCATATTGCAAATCTGCGCATGATGTTAGAAAAATGTAGACAGCATCAGATTTCCCTTAACTTGAAAAAATGTATATTCTGTGCGCCCTTTGGAATTTTGTTGGGACATATTGTATGCAGACAAGGACTCCTGATGGATCCTGCGAAGGTTGCCATCATTGCTAATTTACCTGCGCCCAACTCAGTTAAACAATTGCGCACTACATTGGGACATACAGGTTACTACAGAAAATTCATCAAGGGTTATGCAAAGATCACAGCACCTATGGAAACATTGCTGAAAAAGGATTCGAAGTTCCAATGGACAGAGGAATGCCAACAGAGCTTGGACACACTTAAAGAAAAGATGATCACAGCGCCTATTCTAGTTTTCCCGGACTGGAGAAAACCTTTTCATGTTCATGTTGACGCTTCTTCTATAGCATTGGGGGTTGTGCTTACACAGTCTGGAGAAGGAAGTATTGACCACCCGATTGCTTACTCCAGCAGAAAGCTATCTACAGCTGAGAAGAACTACACCACTACAGAAAGGGAAGGATTAGCTATGGTGTATGCCCTACAGAAATTCAGACACTACCTGTTAGGAGCTCACTTTAAAATGTATACTGACCATTCTGCTTTGAAATATTTAGTCAATAAACCAGTGTTAGGAGGAAGAATTTGCAGATGGCTACTGCTCTTTCAAGAATATGATTTTGAGGTTATTGTAAAGCCAGGCAGATTGAATGCCTCACACGCACCTCTACAACACATAAATATACCTCACACGCACCTCTACAACACATAAATCACAAGCACACCCATATGTCTCCAAAGATAAGTACGAGTATACCCTAGCACACACACGTGTTCCCACCCGGGAATGCGAGTAACACCTAAGTTTAACTAGGTTCAGTAAAAAGTCAAGAAAACTTCAATTTTTTGGAAATTTTAAAAGGTATGGACTGTGACTAAGCCTTCTTAAGACTGAAACATCCAAAACATACATAGGAAACCAAGAAAAAGACCCTACAAAGACTCTTAACTCCCCAACGGAGTCACCAGTTGCGTTGTGCAGAATTTGATCCTATGAATAGGTGAGGTCACCAACATACTGAGTAAGTAGAGATTGGTCTAACAATAGGTTCTATAGGATTTAATCAAACTCCTATAAATAAAAATCAACCATTCTTCAAAGCTCAATCAAGTAAACCAAGATAGAGAAGGAATGGAGAGATAAAGAAGACGTGTACCTTGTTTATGAAGTTTGATCCTCGATGCTCCCCTAGACATTTTCCAACATACTCTTAAATATGATTCCCAACCTACAAAACATAAACCAAACACCTTCCTAGAATCTTTTGGTTATAAAGGAATTAACTAAGAATCATAAAAGCATATACATAATATCAATAAACGTGAATTATGCTTTTATGACATATAAATAGTTTCCAATGCCAATCAACCAAACAAAACACTTTTAGTTTGGGGGAGGGAAAGATGTCAAATCTCTATTACAATGGAATATTAAAGTACAATTACCTCTTCCATGGCTCACCACCTTTTCAAACCAAATACTAGGTTCATCGTCTCTTGTACACCAACTATTCAACTTCCACTCTTCTCAATGTATTCAAGGGTGAAATCACTTGAGGGATATGAATTCAACACTCAAAGAAACAATGATTAGGGACAGGGGCCACTAACATGGATAGGGGATGGATTCAACTATGAAGCAAGGTTCCTCCAGTGTAATGATGCTATATGGGTTTCCCCCTCATTGGTCCATCTCAACTCTTTTTATTATCGATGGAGATAGTTGGAAATAGTTACCAATTCGTTTAGAGAGTTACAATCGAGCCCCAAACTGTCTGAAACTTCCATTTCCTCTCAAATTTTGAAATTTTATATATTTTTTTCATGATTTTTGGAGGCACTTGCACCTTGCTCAAGGGAAACATGCTTTTCTCACTAGTTGCTAGTATAGAAAGCGTGTGTCGACGTATTTTGGCTTGCAATTTCATGGAATGAGGGGAAATGAGCTGGGATCTTGCTTTTTAGGGATTAGGGCCATCGTGAGGAGTTAAATCATAGTCTCTTCCATATTTTAACATCCTTTTTTTGTGAACGAATAGTGACACTCAAGTGTCATCTTCTGAATTTTTTTCATGAACAGACAAGTGTCGATTTGAGATATATCAATGGTGTCAAAATTGCTTGGGCTCAGTGAGATGAGATCATTCTCTAGCATGTGTCCTCGTAGTTCATCATGTTTCCAAAATAGTCCCTCTAATGTGGTCCATGCTTCATTTGGTGTGGAAGCATTTTCTACATGGAATTGTAGATCCAGGGATATTAACAAGCATAATAGCCCAGACTCTTCATCCATTCTGTTGAAATACTTAGCTTTCTCAAAGATAGAATTTGGTTTAGCTTTGGTATCCATTGTGATCCGATAAAGACCTTTTGTTATAAGGTGAAGGAGGACTTTAAGTTCCATTCAAATCAATTGTATGGTGTAAGGACCACAAAAAGGAGGCGATCCATTCTCTATGTGCACTCCAATCCTTTGTTAATCTACAAAAGAAAGTATGTGATTCTCCTCAAAATATCCTATGCTCTGATACCATGTGAAATTGTTAAATAATATGCATACATAATCTAGTTGAAAAGAATAAACAATTAACAATTGCAAGAGAGAGCCAAGTGAATGAAGAGGGAATGAAATAATTCTATTCCATAATGAATGAATGATAAAATTATATTGGATATACTCAAGATAGTGAACTAATGCACCTTGGTTGAGCTTCTATAGATTACTCAGCTATGCACTAACACAAACACAATCTAGTAATCTTCCACATAAATTTTCCCTCTCGGTGATGATTCAAAGGTACATAGGCACACCCTATGATGATTCCAAATTGGGGATGCATGACTGGACTCCACTTGGTGTAACTGAAGTGCGTGTTAACACCCAAAAAGTGCTCACTACCTCATCTACCCCATTACATGACTCATTTGTCCATATTTCCTACCATATTTGCTTCCAAAACCTTAAAATCCCATTAAAAAGCCTCCAAAAGGCCACAAAACCATTAAAAAAGCCTCCAAAAGGCCAAAAAAAACCCCTTTTTTTCCCCGAAAATAATCCAAAATTCCTCCAAAATAGCAAAAACCCTCTAAAAAGGGAATAAAAAAATACAAAAAAGAGGAAAAAGAGGGAAAAAGGAAGCAAAAACCCTATACAGCTGACCTAAACCATATGGTGCCCAAAACCATAGGCCAGCACTCCACCACTAAAAACCTATAAATAGGTGATGGAGGCCCCTCATTTCATATCCACGGTCAACCACACCCTTACTCTGCCAAAATCACTCTTGCAACCCGCCTGCGACTATCGGCCCTTTTCCCGCGGTCCGCCTGCGTCTTTCAGCCAAAATCCCGCTACCAGTCCACGACTGTTGCGCTGTTTCCCGCGGTCCGACCGCTTAGATTTGCCACAGACCCGCGGTCTATTTTCTGCACTTTTTTCCTGTTTTGAACCCAGCACTTTGCTGCAATATTTTCTGCACCTGCATAGCCATCTGTCCTATCTGCAGCCATACTTCCCTATAGCCTTTTTTCTACAGTATTATTTCTATTCCATTTATAGAATATTTTTTAAAAATTTTAGCATTTTAATTGAAAAGAGAAAATTTTGCATTTCAAAGTTTAAATTCTGTATTGTTATTTTTAGTTAGAAAGTTGCCCATCCCGTGGCACTTTTACTTGGGTTCATCATCTCACATGCACACGCTCTGTCACCTAATTCAAGTGAGCCCTAAAAATACTACTTAACACAACCAACATTCTAATCCCACTTGGGGAACACATAAGAATTTTTGTATTTAGGTAGGATCGGGGGGATAGGCATCCAAATAACACCCCTCGATTGCTTACACTTGAGACATAGCTGTTGTCCATTAGGGAACCAAAATCCCCTAGTATTTTTTGACATGGTTTAAAACCAATTTATCAGGAAGGCCTCTCCCCTAGGAGGGTTGAAGTTGCCAGACTGGTTCCGGAAGCCTAAGTGGAATACCACAATCCATTCAGTAACCGAAGGATACCTTTCACAGTTCTCGGTGTATCACCCGTATGGAGATACAGCGGCGATAGAACCAAACAGCAGATTCACCCAATCGAACGTGTCATGAACGGGGTATCTTAGTTGCTTTTCTTCTAGGATTGACTACCCGGTGTCCCTCCCGGTAGGGGGATATCCTTAGCCACTTGGCTCTACTATCCATATTGTCTGACTTGGATTTCATCACCTTGCAGAGGATATGTCTAGTTGAGTCAGAATACTATTTAGCTAGGTGTTTGCATGCTCCCTTACCTCCTTTTGGTCTAGTGAGTCCACTATTTTTATTTTCTAGAAACCTGCTGCTTGTTGGTATTCTGACCATTTCTGTTGATACTCCACTTATTGTAGCACAACTGTTACAGTAAGTGTTTTGAGTTGGTTGTTGGCCTGAGTGCCATATTTTTTGAGCTCTCATTCTGCACACTCGGTTGCATTAGGGTTTTTGAGCTGTTTTTCACTCAACACAACCCCCAGATACTTGACACCATCTGTCACCATTGAGTCCCCGAGACATTCTCGACGCCTCCGGGGCGAGCCCCCACAGCACGGTTCACTTGACATCACCCATCATAGACATAGATCTTCATCACTTGATACCACTCATCATGGATCTCGAGCCTTGTCACTTGACTCCACTCGTTAAGGGCATAGAACTTCGTCACCCGATCTAGACGCCCCTTATTTTACCTCTAATTCTGAGGCAGAGTCCGAGAACCCCACTTACACTGCACCAACCAGCCCCATGGCTGGCGTGACTTCCACCCCTTTCTTTGTAGGGACCATTGGTGGAGCATCCACCACCACACCAACTACTACACCTGCTTTGGGTATGCCCTCAATGGGGCCCACATCTACCATTCCAATCACTGCACCCATTCCAGTCACTGGCATACCTATCCCCACTCCATCAGTGACTCACACTACCCTTGGCGGTGCAGGACCGTCCCATACCACTTTCGTTCCTCCACTTGGGGGCAACATCCCAAACCTTGCCCCTCCACTTGGGGGCATTGGGCCCCACATGGTCACACCCACTAATATGTCACATCCTTCTACTAGTTTTCCATTCATGGCTACTCTCAACCTTCCTGACCTAGCTAGACTGACTAACGATCCCATCAGACACGACCCTGCGTGGCCTCATATGCCCACCAAGATCCCCTCCGACATCCCTAAGTTTGAGGGCAAGGCAGGTGAAGACCCCCAAAACCATATTATGTCCTTCCATTTATGGTGTTCCTCCAACTCCATAGTGGACGACTCTGTCCGCCTCCATCTATTATAGCGCACCCTCACTAGCTCTGCCGCTAAGTGGTACATCGAGTAGCCCCATGGGACCCATGCCACCTTTACTTCCCTTGCCTCGACTTTGCTGCAGTTCTTCCAGTTACCTGTCCGCTATGACGCGGGAGTTGAGATCCTACTGTCTTGCAGACAGAACACAGCTACCCACATCATTGACCACACTCATGAGTGGCGTCGACGCCGCAGCCTCTGCAAAATCAAGTTAGACAATCGTATCTTCTTAGATTGGTTTCTAAAATATCTCCTTCCTGTCATTGCCAAGGATGTGGCATCCGAACGACCCCAGTCTAAAGAAGAGGCCATCCTCAAAGCCCAGCAATTTGACCTTATTTACGCCCAGTTGGATTATCTATATACCATCATACCTGACTCCCCTCGCGGCGATTCCTCCCGACACGATGAGCCGGGGGCATCCCATGCCACAGATGGCATCATTGGCCATATTGCCTCGCATCCCCAACCATTTTTCCATAACACGTCCTAGCCATGGCCCCGACCTTTTGCGGGCTACATCTCAGTCCGTAGCAACCAATTCGTACGCTCCTATGGCACATCACCACCATTCCCACGGACCCTCCTATCCACCTCAGTGCTTTGGACATGCGTCCCCTGCTTACGTCCCCCCGGTCGCACCTCATCGATATTACCACCCACAGGCTGCACCAGCTCATGTGTCCTCTCAAGCTCCACCTCCTTATTATCCACCATAGGCAGCCCCTGTGGCAAACCCACAACCCGTTCCGCAGATGTATCAACAACCCCCACAAGGCTCAGCACCTGCGCAGCCTCCACCTACTTATTATCCACCGCAGCCTGCTCCCGCACCTGCACAACCCCAGAACCCACCTGCTGCCCAAGGGCAAGTGTACGCCCAACAGAATCCGCAGCAAAACCAAAATAACCAGCGCCAACAGGGCCAGCAAAACCATGGCAAAGGCCGTAACCGTGGGAATAACCCCCCTCCAGACCAAGGCGTTCAACCTCCCAACCCCCCAAACAACAATAACGCGGCACCTGCCAACCAGAACCCTGATCGGCCTCCCAAACAGGCCAAAAATCCTAATTTACGAACAAACCATCCTTGTTCTATTTGCGGGGTCTATGGCCACTACACACATGCTTGTCCACATTTGGAGTGAGCTCAGCAACTCTGGACTGATGATGCCCATCGCCAAGGGCATGCGGCTCCTCAAGCGCCACCCAACCCCCCACCACCTCAACATCAACCCTTGGTGTTACAAAACCCCTTACCAACCCAAGGCGTAGTGAACACTCAGCCATTGGCTCCCCCTCAAGGAAACGCGCCACCACAATAACAGATCACTTATGCCGCTTTTGACCAACCCATGTTAGACTCAAGTACCCATCACTTGTTGATGATGTCAACCTCCAAACCCGTCGGAACCAATATGGCTCCACCCCTGAAGCCCCTCCCGCCGACAAAAACACTAATGCTCATCCCACTGATCAGACGTTACATATACCTCCGGCTCCACTAGATGGCGCTTCCAAAGCACCTCACTTCCCACTTCGTCGCATCAACAATAATCCCAATGCTCGCGCTACGTCAAATTACAACATTGTAGATGACTTAGCCCAGTCTCCCACAGCCATGTCTGCGCTAGAAGTCTTAAAAAACTATCCTTCACAGTGCAAGACTTTGCTCTCCGCCATTGGTGCTATTGACCCAAATGATTCACGATTGATGGCCTTCGATTTGGACCAGTCCGAACCACGCATGCCTTCCACTTTAGCGTTCCAAGTTTCTGTTTCCATTCGGAATCTTGTCATCCATCGGTGCATTATCGATGAAGGTGCCTCTACATGCGTTATGTCCACATTTGTTTGGCAGAAGTTGGGATCCCCTACTCTCCAGTAGTCCTCCACTGCGTTGCGAGCCTACGACGGTCGTTCGTCTCAACCCCAAGGTCTCTTAGCTAATGTCCCTGTCTAGTTGGCTGGTAAAAGAGTGCTCATTGACATAGAGGTCATCAATTCCCAACTTGATTATAACCTCTTACTTGGCCGCAGCTACATGTATGCCATGTGGGAGGTTGCCTCATCCATTTTGCGTACCATGATGTTCCCCCATGATGGACGCGTGGTCAAGGTCGACCAACTCACCTATTACGATCCCAATGCCCCCGCTGCACCCGAAAATGTTCTCCCCATGGTTGAAGAACCTATTTGTGGTGCAACTGCCTCGTTTGTTTCCTCCGTGGGACCCAGATTTTACTCAAATACACCAATGACCTCAACATTCCTATCCATTCCACCCCCATCACCTGCGACCGAAGTATCTGACCTATGTACCCTTTCCCACACTACACAAACACCCAACAATCAACCACCCTTGTTACCCAAACCACCATTGGTACCTAGTCACATTGATGTGACACCCATCCACACAATCCCCTTCCTATTCCCTCCCTCGGGCGTAGTATGCGCCCCGGTTATGGCTACTCTCAGCCTCCCCGAGTTAACCTTAGGATTACCTGTGTGGTATATTTCGCCTCCCGTTCCCCCGCCGACACCAAATGTCGTCCTACAACCGGTGCAACCCATTGCCACTACTAGTCAACCACCTCCCGGTGTCACTACCCCTTCGTCATCTACAAATCCCCCCCCTCTTATCAAGCACACTGGGGGCAGAGGCCCACAACCATACACTGTTGTACCCCCGCCCAAAACAGTTAAAAACCCCCCCGTGTTTCGTGCTCCTCCAAAATGCTCGATGTGTGATGAGTTAGGCCATCCGACTCATCAATGTCCACAATTACCTGGATTACAGGAACACATGCAAATGCTTGACAATGACCCCAACATCCCAGTTGTCGAACTCGATCCAACCCCTAAGCCTCGTGATAAATCACTGTGTACCAACCACCCTTGTGCAATATGCGGTATTTACGGCCATTTCTCACATCATTGTCCTGATGTCCCAGATTACAGAGCAGCTCTCTACGAGATGAATAATTTGGACCTTGAGACGGCACCCCCCACAATTGAGGAGATCCATCCCCCCGTATCACCGTCACCCAGAGAGATTAACACCATTTATATGATCTCTTCAACTACCACTCCCTCATCAACCAATTTGACAACTCAAAGTTTCCGCAATGATGAGGAGATTCTAGAGGCTCTCACTGCCCCGGCTTATCCCTGGGAAGACATGAACCATCGTTCCTATTTCCTCCCAGAAGAGTCCTCCTCCACTACAGCCACCCAATTTGTGGTTGAGTCCAAAGATTTCCTTCCTGCCAAAGTCGACTGGTTTAAGGATCCCATTCTCGCTCCTGATGCCTTTGAGGAGGGTAACATGGCCAACATCTCACCTGTAATCCACATCGATATCTCTGACCCCCCTGGTGCTCTTGAAATCATTACATTAGGAGCCTCCTGTAGTGAGTATGAGATTGGAGAGTACAAAAAAATTTTGCAAGAGTTCCGCGATGTCTTTGCCTGGTCCTACACCGAAATGCCTAGTCTTGACCCCACTATCACCGAGCACCACATTGACACCTCTGAGTTAGGGGGCATAATCGATTACATCGACCCTGGGATAGGGGGCATGATCAATCATTTTGAACCTTCCCCATCACATCTATCTCATCATGTCCATGAACCCATCGTTCAAACCAACACATATGTGATCCACAATCACAAACCCTATGCACATAGCATGGGGGCAGGTCATTAACCCTGCTCACTTTTTCACATGCGTGATCTCAACCATTTTTGCAGTCACATGTCACTTGTATATATGATTTGATTCGATACACCTAGTATTCTGCCCCCGCGGGTCATCATTTATCCCCACCACTTCATCCTTGGCTTGGTGGGCTCACCTTTATTTGCAACCATTTTTTAACCTAGTTATTTCCTTTGACCATTCCGGATTCCTTATGACCTCCATTTTTCGCACCATTTGCACCGCCGGATTCATATTTCCGTGCCCGTGATGATGCTTGAGATCATTTCTCGCTCTCACCCCCAACTTTTTTTGGGTATTTTTTCCAAAACACCCCCCGTCGCTTAGGTTTGCATGCCACATCGGCCGTTATCCATTTTTGACACTTTTTATATCGTCAGCTCCAGTTTTTCGAGCTCGTGATGATGCTTGAGATCATTTCTCACTCTCACCAGGTACAATTTCAACATTGTGTCCCGACACCTTGTTGCCTCGGTTTGCGCACCACATCGGCCACCACCGGATTGTTCCACATTTTTACATGAGCCATACACTACTTTCATACTACACTTATTTTGTTATTTTGCCACCATTCATTATCCCGCAAGGAGGCCCACCAGTGTTCTCCCCTACCCTCATTCTTGGTCATCATCAATGTTCCTTGATTGAGCAATTCCTCCTTGCCTGACCATTCCTTTTATTCGGTATAATTTTATCCCTTTTTCGGGCCGGACAAGTCCTTTACAAAAAAGGCACTTAAGGAGTTTCTGTTAAGCTCTTTTCTGACTCCTAAAATGATGAAAATATTGCTGAGCAATCTTGATTCCTTTCATGCTCGTTAAAGTACCTGAAAGGGCGTCTATCTGGTATAAGTTTAACCCTTTTCTGGACCTGGTAGACTAATTACAAAAAAGGAATACTCTAGTCACACTGGCTAGAAGAGTTCTTCATTGCATCCTTTTATGCTTCTTCATGCCTTGGAGACTAACACATGAAAAAGCAACCACCTGGAGTCTTCTTATCGCTTTCAGACTCTCTAAAATTGAAAGCAACCATGAGCATGCACCGTCCTGGGCTCGTACAAATCCACACGATGGTACCATTCCATTATTTCAGAGTCTTCTTATCGCTTTCAGACTCCTTAAAATTGAAATCAATCACGAGCATGAACTGTCCTGGGCTCGTATAAATCCACACGGTAGTACCATTTTAAACACACTTCTTCTAGTTCCTTAACCCATGAAGAAGTCCCCCCGTGCCTCTTGGCACTACGATCAATCATCTCGGCAGCACCCCCAATCAGGTCGCCTTTGTTCAGAGTATTCTCCAGTCTCCTGCCATTTTACACCAGCTTGAGTATCACTTATCCCAATCACTATCCTTGATCCATTACAGTTGTGATCCCTTTCCCTCCAGTCAGTTTCATATGCTGCCCAATCATCCCCGCCATCATACTCTGAACAAAGGAAGTTTGAGTCCACCCACTCTACTTGCCCAGTTATCCCCCACAGTATGACAGTCCTACCATCAGTACTCTCACACTTCGGTTCTCCACCTCGCGCTCCTATCAAGGAAACATCATTGCCTTGCTAGTTGCAGGTCTCCCTCTGTCGACGACAGCCCCTCTATTCCATAGGATAGACCCAAAGGTCCCTGCGCCTTGGACCCATCACCATCTGTGGTGAGTGCCTATGGACCATTTTGAGAGGAGTCATCATGGCCTCTCTGAGTGGTTGTTTCTCACATGCTCGCCTTCAACACCTTGATCGCATCATTGAGAATCGCACAGGGTTTATATCCCTTCAGTTATTGGTCGAAGACCCCGGATTTCCCCCGACTCTAGCACATTGGTGAGTCACTTTGAAACACCCCAATTATATGTTCCCATGGATGTCTGGGTTGCGTTGGCGATTGTATTCGGAAGCCATCCAGTTATATGCTTCCTTGAGTACCCAGTTCAATTCCAGTTTAGTGCACCATTGAGGATATGACTCCCCGTCACTATGATCTAGCAGCTCATCAGTTCCTCTAGTACCCCACTCAGTAGCACTGTAGTTATTCTAGTGTACCAGTTCTTCAACTCATACATGGTCATCCCAGCCGTATGTCCTAGATTTGTGTCCCCTCTGGACCCTTAAGATGTACACAGTGGTTCTCTATGTATTTTACAGGTCCCCCTTTTTCGGGCCTCACAGTTATTTTTTATGTATCTTGATACGAGCATGGGTATGCCCACCTCGTCCATATGCTAAGATTCTTCCTCATTCATTATTTGAGGCCATGTATATTTCAGGTCCCCATTTTTTTGGACCCCCTTTTTATTGTTCTATATATTGATACGAGCATGGGAATGCCCGCCTCGTCCATATGTTCAGATTATTCCTCATTCATTATTGAGTTCATGTACTTTCAGTTTTTGCAGTTTGTTCGGGACCGTTGTTCCGGGCTCTAGTTCGTTTCTTCTCTTCTCCACATCCCAGGAAAACCATAAAAGACTTATGATGTCTATCGGCCATACGATGAGCTCTTGCCCTCACACATCAGGGGGCAATCTATTAACACCCAAAAAGTGCTCACTACCTCATCTACCCCATTACATGACTCATTTGTCCATATTTCCTACCATATTTTCCTCCAAAACCTTAAAATCCCATTAAAAAGCCTCCAAAAGGCCACAAAACCATTAAAAAAGCCTCCAAAAGGCCAAAAAAAAACCCCTTTTTTTCCCCCAAAATAATCCAAAATTCCTCCAAAATAGCAAAAACCCTCTAAAAAGGGAATACAAAAATACAAAAAAGAGGAAAAAGAGGGAAAAAGGAAGCAAAAACCCTATACAGCTGACCTAAACCATATGGTGCCCAAAACCATGGGCCAGCACTCCACCACTAAAAACCTATAAATAGGTGATGGAGGCCCCTCATTTCATATCCACAGTCAACCACACCCTTACTCTGCCAAAATCACTCTTGAAACCCTAGCTCACCCTTGAACTACTTTCACATTTGAGTGCCCCTTTGGCCCATTTCCAAAACCCTTTGGAGGAAGAGAAAGGAGCAAAACTGGAAGCTTGGAAGCAACCCTCTTGGACTGCTGCAAAGGCTTCACCAACCTTCACGTTGGAGGTATAATCAATACAAAAAACCCTTTTTAATATCTTGTCTTTTCTGTTTTATGCACATGTTTAGAATAGTTACTATTTTACTATATTGTTTTTCTGAACTGCTACTAAGGAGTCCCTTCTCCTTAGTAGGTGCTCATTTGCACAAGCTAGGGTGAAAACCCTAGCTACAGTGCGACTGAAGCATGAATCGAGAGGTGCGTCCTTGTATAGGAGAAGATTACTCTCATCTAAGAGAGTATATCTTGGACCAAATGATATCAAGTAAACCCTCATACATGGATTATGGAACATAGGAAAAATATTTATAGGTAAATGTACATATACTCTAATAGAGACATCCCACCAATAATGATAATAAGAGTCAAGGTACCTAGTACATCCTGTGAAAATCCTCACAACAAATCTAAGAGATGATTTATACCTCACAAGAGTAATTATGATTAAGCAGGAAAATAGAAGAAGAGTGATCAATGCAGTATAATGAGCAACAAAATAATAATACAGTAGAACTCGGATAGAAGCAAAAATACTTCACACACACTAATTAATTAATCACAATATGGACAATAAGCAGTACAATGCATGAGGATTCGAATGCCAAGGTGGAAATTTGAATTAGCCTTCATGGAGTGATCAAAATATCACTGGAGTGTCATCGGAGCACAACTAGTAGTCTATCTCATCATCGGTGGAGTCATCAATTCACAAGTAACTGTCAACCGTCAGTCAAATTGAGTCTAACTGAGTGTGGTAGGTGTAACTGAATGTAACAGGCACATGGATACACTAACTGAATGAAGGAGGCTGATTGGAGGGCGCATGAGGAGCTAAATGGAGTCAGAAAAGGTAGTTATGTCTCATCGGAGGTCAATCGGAGTGATAACAGCAGTGAGGACTCAGTCTAGCCTCAAATCAAGGAAAGACTGGTGGATAACTGAAGTAAACTGGACTGTTAGGTGAGAAAGGCGCCCTTCTTCAATGGAAAGTGAGAACTGGGTGCATGACAAGCTAGGAGGGATGAAACTGAGTGGAAGGAAGCTCCGAGGGCTAGCTCACTAAGGGATAGGTGCTGGGACTGATGACTGGAATGCATAAAAATGAATGCAAACCCTAAATAATGCATGCAAACACTAAAAGTGCATGCATGACTAAAAATGTAAATGATCAAAATACTGGTGGGACTAGGATGGAGTATAGGAATATCTTAACACCCCCCCTTAATCCATCATGAGCCCTAGTAACTAAGACCAAAGGTCACCCAATACAATGAATAATAACAGTCAATAAACCAAGAAAGTGGGGAAAATTTGATGGGAAAAATACCCCCCCCCCCCCTCAAAACAGACTGTAAGGCACACACAAAAAAAAAATGCTCCAAACTCAAGCAGGTGTCATGCTTGGTCATATGTCTGGAGGTATCTTCTTCTTGGGAAGAAGTGGATCATGCTCAAAAAGCATGTGCTTGTATTTTCTCTTCAGATCAAATGTGATGAGAACAAATCCAAAAGTATGAGGATGATTCTTGAACCTGTGATTCGAATCAGCTAAGGTAGGATCAAATATATGAATGTGTAGATAGTCTTTTGTCTTCTCCTTCGAACCATCATGGGTGAGATTATGCCAAAAAGAACCATCAAATAATAAAGATTGCTTGGAATCCAAATCAGATCCAAGACTTGAATCATGGTGGCTTAAGATCTCCTTTGAACCATTTGAGGTGAGATCTAAACCAGTAAGTGCATGAGAAATTTTCACAATCGAATGGCAATGGCCATTATCTTCAATAAACTTCTGAGAACATGAAAGAATGATCTTACAGTAGTAAATGAGAGGTGATTGCTTGGAATCCAAATCAGATCCAAGGCTTGAATCATGGTTTCTTGAGATCTCCTTTGAACCATAAGAGGTGAGATCAAAACCAGTAGATGCATGAGAAATTATCCAAAGCGGATGGAAATGGTTTCTTGAGATCTCCTTTGAACCAGCAGGGGTGAGATCAAAACCATGATGTGCATGAGAAATTATCCCAAGTGAATGGAAATGGCCATATTCTTCAATAACCTTCTGAAAGCATGGAATAATTATCATATAGTAATAAATAAGAGGTGATTTGTTGAGGAGAGCGAATTCATTACCTCCAATAGCTGATTTTACCTCTGAAATAATCATGTGATCATGATGCAAACCAACAGACTCTGGTGCAAGAGAGGATTTAGGACCTTCTGCGATATCTAGAGTGTGAGCTGGCACAGAAAGAGAAGAAATTTGGAGCATGAGTGTAGAATCTGCAAGCTCTTCTTCTTTGTGGACAACTTCAATATGAGATGTGTTTGATACTGGTTCATGATCAATGAGATCATCAAGGAGGGCGAATGCATCACTTTGCTTGCTCTTGAAGGGGTTTGGACCAAATCCTTCATTCTGTTTGCCAAATATTTCATCCAGATGGGCCCATAGCTCTTTTTTAGTTTCAACATCATCAATGATTTGGTCAAACATGTATTCAGGAAAAGCAAGCATCATTCTTCCAAAGGCCATGTCACCTTTATTCAACCAGTCAATCTTCTCTTCAGAGGATTTGAACTCTCTTTCAAAATAACAATCAAAGAGATCATGGCTCTTCAAATATGCTATCATTTTTTGTTTCCATTCATCATAGTTGAATGGAGAAAGAGGAGGGATTCCTTCTAAATCTGAATACATTGAAGCTGTAGAAGACCCGCAAAAACAATAGAGAATATCTGCAACTGCTACTGCTGCAAAAATGCAGAAACTGCTGCACTCAAAATCTTGATAATAACCTGCAAAAAACTCTCAGGCATGGAGATAAACAATACTCTCAACATGCTCTGATACCATGTGAAAATCCTCACAGCAGATCTAAGAGATGATGTATACCTCACAAGAGTAATTATGATTAAGCAGGAAGATATAAGAAGAGTGGTCAATGCAGTGTAATGAGCAACAGAATAATAATACAGTAGAACTTGGATAGAAGCAAAAATAATTCACACACTAATTAATTAATCACAATATGGACAATAAGTAGTGCAATGCATGAGGACTCGAATGCCAAGGTGGCAATTCGAATTAGCCTTCATGGAGTGATCAAAAGATCACTGGAGTGTCATCGGAGCACAACTAGTAATCTATCTCATCATCGGTGGAGTCATCAATGCACAAGTAACTGTCAACCGTCAGTCAAACTGAGTCTAACTGAGTGTGGTAGGTGTAACTGAATGTAACTGGCACATGGAGACACTAACTGAATGAAGGAGGCTCAATGGAGGGTGCATGAGGAGCTAACTGGAGTCAGAACAGGTAGTCATGTCTCATCAGAGGTCAATCGGAGTGATAACAGCAGTGAGGAGTCAGTTTGGCCTCAAATCAAGGAAAGACTGGTGGATAACTGAAGTAAACTGGACTGGTAGGTGATAAAGGTGCCCTTCTTCAGTGGAAGGTGAGAACTGGGCGCATGACAGGCTAGGAGGGCTGAAACTGAGTGGAAGGAAGCTCCGGGGGCTAGCTCACTAAGGGCTAGGTGCTGGGACTGATGACTGGAATGCATGAAAATGCATGCAAACCCTAAAAATGCATGCAAACACTAAAAGTGCATGCATGACTGAAAATGTAAATGATCAAAATACTGGTGGGACTAGGATGGAGTATAGGAATATCCTAACACATCCTAGCAAGTGTGAATAAATGAGCTGGCGTAGAACACTTGTAGAATCTATCAATTAGGGGACATTGATGTATTCCCACTACCAATAGTGAGGGAACCAACCACTGATGACTACAAGCCCCAAGGTACAAACATTCTCTAAATCCAATTCCCAGAGCAATATGAGTTGAATTTGATGGGAAGAGATTTCTTGGCAGGGAGGCATTGAGACATCCCCCAACAACTAAAACAAGCAAGTATCAAGAAATTATTTGTTTTTGGAAATTTCTTGTAAAATTTATGCAAAGACATACCACCAAGTATGCCTCTCACATGTACGAGATGTGAATAACACATGAAATAAGCCCTCTAAGAAACAATTGATAATGAAAGTTATTGATAGAGTCGAGTACTTCCACCAATGATGAAAATGGAATCCAAGGTAATGAACGAATCCCAAAATGTGAATAAAGGCCTTTTCAGTGAACACAATGGAAAACCACTGAATCATCGACCAATGATGAGTTTTCATCTATTGGGTGCAAGGTTACATATCGATGATGAAAACAGGGCCAAGGTGATATTACTCTAGATCAACTTCTCATAGCAGTCTATTGTAGTCGATGAGAATTGACCAGCTAAAGAGAATTCAATGGGGAACTTCTTCAAGAGCACGAGTAGAAACATTGGTTTTGATGATACAACTAAAACCACTTTATAGAGAAGGTCAACATGAACAGTCTAGGAATATGAGGAATGGTTGACTCAAATTTTAACTTCCTTTGAACAAAAATCACAACACATTTTGTGACTTGAGCAACAAGTAAAACCCATGGATAGAAAAATGATATAAAGTCAACAATGCATGAGGCAATGAAGATTTCTCCATAGTGGTTGGAAGAGTAACCAACCGGAGCAGTTCTAGACTCAAATCATGGTTTAGTTTATAAGGCCAATACTACAACCCAATTTGTGAATATAGACACGAAACAAGTGCTTTGTTCAAAGGAGACATAACTTGTGCTACTCCAAACATACAATAGGACATCCAAATTATTTCCCCTCTCTCTCTTTTTATAAATATATGACTTTTTTGTCTTTTTCATATTAGTAAAGCCTGAAAAGGAATAAAAGAATGTTATATTATAGTGGAAGAAATGAGTGTTGCAAAGCATGCAACTATGTCCCATCCATATGGAACATACCTATGCAAAACAAAATGCAAAAAAGTTGTTTGTAAAGAGGTGGACTCTCATCAGCATGTTTCTACCAAGGATACAATCTAGAATGAAAACGCAATGGATGCAAATGATGAGAAACATAATAAATGCAATGGAAATATAAAATTTGCAGCAAATCATTAGATATAGTTGTATAAGTAGTAGTGAGAAAATGCAAAGGCGTAATTAACAAAAACGGGAGCCTTATAGGGAATGGATAGAAATAGAAGAGAAAAAGAGGCATGCATATTCTTCTCAAAGTCATAGTAAAACTAAAAATTCTCCTGGGATTATGAGAAAAACTTGGCATGGGAACCAAAATGGAAAGAGGATGCAAACTACGATGTCCCATGTTAGGTAGGCTCTTCTACCGAACTGGTGCAAAATGCAGATAGAGAAGGTTGATGCACCAATATCCAACATGTTTGACCCTATGGAAAATTTGGGTGGAAAAAGGTTCAAATGCATCATAATAGAGGCCTAAACCTATAAGAAAGTTTCTGAATATACCTTCCTATATCAAACAATGTGTAGAGCATGATACCCAAGCAACAACAAATCCAACTTAAAACCATGTATCCAAGAAACAACAATACCACGATTATATCTAAAAAACTTAAAAGGAAAGATTTGAAACGGTTCACTTCGGTAGGGGTATTTTAAACTTCAATGTCTTCAACCAAATTTATTACCAATGAAGAGTCTACCAACAAAGAATTAAGAGAACCAAGACCTGAGGACTTATGATCAAAAAGATCAAACTCGTGAGGAAGATCAAAGTTGAACGCAATAATAGAGTCTCCAAATACAGACATCATCTCATGAGCCTAAGAATCTATTAAAAGAATTAGACTCATGAGGAACACCAACTTGTATCTCAATGGAAAAGTCCAAAGACTCAAAAATGCCATCGTCTGAGGATTAACAAACAGTGAGATCATACTAAAAAGAAAAAATCAAGGTTAGATTTGATTGCAACTAGGTCCAATCCAAGGAGATGATATTTGGAAAGGACGTAAATATATGAAGGAATGCTAAACTCGATCATATCCTCTAGGAGAGCTTCATTTGAGGGAAGGTTATCATCCCAAAGAGAACGCATGTCATAACATTCACTTGGACCAACATGGAAATTGGACACAAGGGATATGAGCCCACATAAATCACCCATGGCAAGGTAGTTTCTACCGAAACACTAATAACAGACAAAGGGGATGCTTGGTATAAATTTGGGTAATGGGGAGGATCAATAAATGCAAGTTGATCAATAGTGACAATGCTTCCATTGTAACTCAAATGCAACACACAAAAGAGCGTAGACACCACATCATTCATAGCATATGCATAGTCACACCTAAGGAGCATATTGAAGTCCACTGGGCCCTCCATAACCATAAAATCAAATAAGACAGTCTTTTCCCCTAAGGTAATAGGAAATTGAGGAAGAAACCCCAAAGGTTCACTAGGTCTTCTATAAAATTCCATCGGCTAACTCGCATTCAACACAAGGTTGGGAAAACCCAAATCTCTCCAAACATATGCAAATAAAATACTAACAGAGGCTCATTCATTTACAATACATTGAAAAACCATCTGGTGTTCAACTTGAACACTTATTTGGAAGGGTGCAAAATAAAAAAGGAGAGGCCCAACTAGACTATTCCAATCAAAGAACGCAATCCTAGAGCTTGGTGGGGGCACATTTGAAGTGAAAGGAGTGCTCCGTTGTCCAGAGATTTATGAACTGGCAGTGAAGAAAACTTGAACGGTAGCCATGTCACACTCTAAATGAATAGTGGGGTTGGCAAAAGATTGAATTAGTTAAACCACTTCAATTTTGTCATTATCCGAAGGAAGAGTGTGAGATCAACTAAATATTGCATCGGTTCGACCACTTGAATCTTGCCACTCTCCAAGAGAAGAGTGGGATTGACTGAATATTGCATTAATTCAATCACTTCATCAACCAAAGGTTGAGAAAGATGCTAGGAAACTATAGGTTCCTCAACAACAAAATATACTTTAGACAGGGACCACACTCTTTGTACCTCTGGAATAACAAGGCACAAGTGAGTAAGGTGATCTCCCTTTCAAATCTCACAAGGGAACTCAGGTTTGCATCTTGTTCATCTAGGCTACTCAATAATGTCAATATTCCCAACATGACTTGTAGTGGCTATTTGTTTTCCTCCAACATGACTTGCAATGGTTGATTGCTTTCCCCCAGCATGACTTGATACGGCTCGTTTCTTGTTGGATCCTTCATTTTTGGAAAGGAAAATAACCACAGAATATCGCACGCAGACTAAGGTGGAAATTGCATAAAACAGTTAGCATACGCAACAGTTCTGGGTCCACTGTTGCATATATATAAATAACATAAGGAAATCAGACGAAAAGGAGGAAAGCATAAGAGAAAGTGACAGAAGTAAGCAGCGGATCGAAGAAGAAACAGAAGATCGGATTTCTGACTAAGAACATTCTCTCATTCAATCTGTGTTTTGAGCTATTGTAATGTCCCCTCCTACCATACCAACGAGATAGGGAGGACGTGGTGCTCAATCCGGGCAATTAGCCCCAATACGTTTGAATTAAAAACATTGATGCACAGAACTGTATCTGTGCATGCTATGGAAAAACGATGGTAATCAAAATAATGTTGTTGATCTCTAAAAATACATTCAAGATTCTGTGACAGCCATGAAATAAAGATCTGTGCAGAATTATACAAGATCATATGGGAATGCCTAAACTTTTAAAAACACAGCAGAAGCAAATTCGTTTAATACATCCACATACATTCATAACATTCATCAAATGATAATTGCCAATTTACACAAGAGAATACTTATCTCAATAAGGCAGTACCAAGCAACTGGCTATGCAACTGCAACGTTCCACCCAACCATAGGCCAGTGTGCTCCTCAATCTCTCAGCACCACTGCCACCCCTGAGCTGGGCATGATCTCTACAAGGAACCAGGGAACAGCAGACTCACACATAGCCAAGCATACACCAAAATGAGCCAAGCCAATCTACAATTGGGTTTATCAGGCTGCCAGGAGATGGAAAGGAAGAGTTGCTAAGCTAGTGAGCTCCAGCACAGAGCCAGGGATAACCTTGCAAGATCTATCTAGCTTGGCACCCACAATACCTACACACCTAGCACAAGGAAGTATTCTTTTCACTGCTGTGCAGTCCCTCAAGCCATACCTTCCCTATCCAGTGCTCTCAGGGTATGCATAGAAGAGTAACCAAAGCCCTCTTGATCTTTTTGAGAGGTTGTCTTCCCCACTAGGTTTATCAAGCCACTTCTATCCACTACCACTCCAACACTTCAACTCACAGGCTCAAACCAAGAACAAGGATGCACATAACAGCAGAACCCCACTTGCTGGGCATGAGGAAAACGTTTTCCACAGTGGAATGCATGAGATGGGGTTTCACTAACCCAGAAAAACGTGGGAACCCACAAAAACGAAGTGGGAAGTTGGTGAACAACCCAGGAAGACAAATCCGTTTTTAGAAAAAACATCCTTGGACATTCAGGGGAAAAAACGACCTCCCTACAGTCCTCAAAACGTGGCCCTCCCTCTCCCAACTGTTATATACTGCAAAAACGACTCCCAGGCATGGAAAAATGCAGTATTTAGATGAAAAACGTAAATGGAATGGACCCCGCTAACTCCAACTGCGTGCATGAATGAAGACTCCCATTCCCCATGGCTTTGGGCACCATTTCGTGGGTGGTTTCTTGCCCCACAAGCAAAAACACGATTTTCCAAGTTGATGGCTTGCCCATGCACAAAAATGGCTTGCCCATACTCTTTCATTCCCAAGGCATTAACTGCCTTAACCAATTTCTTGGAAAAATTAAATGATTGGGTACATGAGACAAAATGGGTAGTTGGTGGTTTATGGGTTTCCCCATTGACACATGGATTAATACCAATGGCTCAAGGTTTGAATAATTTCCCTCCCTTTTCCTTGTAGAGTCATGCCCCATCTCTTTTGTTGCATTGCATAGCCGGTTGTGGGTTTTTCCATTAAAATTCGTATTTACATGGTGTCTTATATACATTGTGCCCATCTCGCACAAGAACCGTAGGCATCTATTTTTAATTGCCGATACATGAAACGCTAAATCAACGGTGGGGCCTTGGCCTTGAGCTCCTCACCATGATTAAATTACAATATTTACATCATTTACGGTTTAATACAAAGGGGGTCAAAATGGGGACATTACAGCTATCTAATCGAGTCATGGAATTGTGGGTTTTGATAATGTATATGACTCCATGACAGGTCATTCCGTAGATTATAGATTAAATATGCAGAGCAGTATGAAGTATAGTGTATCACAAAACTATCGATGAATATGAATGAAGATTATTGAGGCCCTTAAAATTTATGTGTAGGCAATCCATGATATTTCATGTTCTTTGCTTTATATCCATCACATAATTATGTTATATGTCGCATAAGTCTATTCAATATGTATGATAAATCTCTATTGCGATATTGTGGATAAATGAAATAAACCCCATTTCATCCCTACAGTTAACCCTCCTCGTCTTACACAGGTCTAGGTTGTGCTTCGAGTGAGATCTTTTCCTTCGAGTTATTGAAAATTCCAGCACACTAGACTATAGTAGCTCCCTTTGTTGGCACCTGTGAAAGAACCTCGATCTCCATTTTTCATCAACAAATGGTTTCGTTTCCAGGACCTAGTTTCTAACAGGACATTGTTAACTACATGGATGCACAGGTATCAAAGAACCATGTTCAATATTGGTGGGAAAAGAAGTTTGAGGACTTCGTAATACAAGAAGATGAGCTACAAGGGTGGGCTCCATTGAAACTTAGAGAATAAATCATTTGCAGAGGACCAATATTGGATCGGTACAAAGTTCTATGGATAGAATTTCTATGAAGTTTTAAGTGGCTAAAAATGCTTGCAGAAGCTTTGAATTGTAGCAATCATCAATGAAGAATTGTGCAATGTATTTGAAGAGACCTAGTAGCATTGAATCGATTAGATCCTCCATTAACTAGGGATGTCAAATTTTGAGTAAAGAATACTCTAATCTGGTACATTGTGGAATTTGCAACAGAAAAAAATCAATATGTGTCTAAACCTAAAGAAGATATCAAGAAGGGAGCAAGAGGAAAATTGTTGAAGGAATTTAAGTTGTGGATTAAGACTTGGAAGGTTGAATATGGATTTTTTTTCATTAAACTAGATTAGAATAGAAGAGTAAACCCTCACGCCACTAGGGGAGTAGTCGAGGTGATGCTGATAAGTTGAAAAAAGAAGAGGTTCCACACAATGGGGGGGATCTATTAGTGACGCCAAGGTTGAGCATGTAGAAAGAAGAGTGGAAATATGTGAAAAGAAAAGAAGAGAAGTGTGCAAGTAGAGGAGGATTTGTGGAATGGAGACAGTAATGAAGAGAAGTAAAATGAGTTGTAGAAACTCAATATACAATAGGACATGGTCGATTCGTGGCTAATGTAATGGCCCTTGTTAATAATTTTATTAAAATTGCATTTTTTCACTTTTTTTTCCCTAGTTCGACCTTTGACTAGTTTTGAGCTCTAGGTCTCCAAATTGCTCCAATTGCTCCCAAATATTCTGATAATGTATATGGATGATGTTAGAACATAAATATGTGTTTCAAGGATGCTTTTGGACCTTTAAAATACTTCTACAAATCCTCTTTCAATTCTGGCCAATGTAGGGAACTTTACTAGTAATTTCCCTTTGACTAGTATTGGTCTCTAGGTCTCAAATTGGCTCCAAGTGCCTTCAAATATTCAAGGAAGGTGTATGACTGATATTAGGAATTGAATATGATTTTTAGGGATGATATATGGCCACCAAAATATCTCTGCAAACTCTCTTAAGATTCTGGACCAAGTATGCAATTTTACTAGTAATTTGGGGTTCAAATCCCCCTGGGGTAAGTACTGAAAATGGCTTACCAAATGCCTCCAAACCCACTCGAATTTATGAAAATAGGTAGGGTATGTCTCAAGTATGTTATTAAGGTCCCAAATTCACCATTAATTAGCTATTAAGTCTGTTCCAAACCTCTCCCAAACAATAGCAAAAATCACTAGTTCGACCCTTGGGGAAATGGCACCAAATCTTCTCCAAATGTAAATAAACTGAGTAAAATGAATTCAAATGCTTGAGAAATGAACATGAAAATTTTATAATACATCAATAAAATTCCATTCATCAATAAACCATCAGTATTTTACTTATCCATTCGAATCCATCAACATTACATTGGTTCACAACAAGGTAGTGGGGAAATGGCACTGTTCTTTCATTAAAAATGAGATTTATACATTTCTACTTGGAATTTCAACCTGAAAATTTTTGGAGATGAAGAAAAGAGTATTTAATTCATATTACAAAATAAATGGGGCATTAGAAGCTCCCCCAAAGAGTACAATAGCTCACCAAAAATGCCCTCCTTCAAAGAGCAAGAATATGCCTTCAAAACTGGAAATCGTTGAGAGAATGTGATGCATTAGAAGAAACCATGATCTTCCCTGTAGCTTACACCTACAACAAATGAATCCATTAAAGCTACAAATTAAAGGTCTGAATGGACTTTCCAATTACCAACTTGGATGGGAATCTTTCACCCTCGAAATTGGCTAAAGCAAGAAACTAGTCATCCACTAGCTCTCCCTCTTCACAATTGCCATTACAAATTTCTCAAATGATCAAAAGTTGGTTTCCAAAGAACTCCACTTGTACAACAATTCCTAGTCTCTCACTTCCACCAAATCACATGTGGAAGCATCTTAGCTGCCCTAACTCCCTTGAGCACCCTCTTGGAGGCTATTTTTATCCCTAACATGTCATATATGTCATATGTCATCCTTCAGGTCTGATTTGTGTCATAGGTGTCATAGCATCTTCATCACTGTTGTCATAGAGCTAGGGAATCTAGCCCAAGTGTCTCACTAGTTTCAAATTGCCTCTTCCTCTTCAATGGGAGTTACTCTTCCTCTACATTTAGACCTTGGATGAATCATGCAATGAATAATACCTTTTGAACTCCCCCAAGTATGTTACCATTCACCTTGAATTCAAATTGGTGAGAGAATGATGCCAAGTGTAGTGGGGAAATCTAGCCATATGTCGGTCCCCCTTCCTCCATGTGTCTTCATGATAAAATGCCACTTTGATTTTCACTTGTATATATTTATTTAGCTCCTTTATTAAATATTTATGCCATTCTAATGTTAAAACATCATTTATTATTCCCCTTATTCCAAATCCCAAAGCTTCCACCCCAAACCTAGGAAACTAGTAATTTTCCTCCTTGGCAATTATTTGACCCTTAGCATCAATTTGACAAACTCTAATGAATATTTCCAATGTGCTTAGGCCATTGTGACCCAATTCCAATTTGGGACATGACAAATCCTCCCTTCCCAATATTGTTTGTCCTCAAGCAATTTCAAACATGGGTGTTGAAGAACCTGCTTTCTGTATAATTCTTTGAAGTTGCCATTGAATTACCCAACCTTGATTCTTTGAGATTCCATGAAGATTTTAGAGAGGAACCACCATGCTTGCTGCTGCACTACTCTGATAAAAATCACTTTATTAAGTGGGAAATCCATCTCCCATACTGCTTGTTCCCCCAAAAATTTTGAAACCAATGAGACAAAAATTATTCCACGGTCCCATTGCTTGTACTGCACCCCAACAATTAGGAGTGCTCTCCAACCCATACCATCAGATAAGAGGATTATTGGATCCCATTTTCTTGTGTTCATTCTTCCAATCATCATGAGTACAAAATATATATCATCAAAGCACATAAAAACATAATGAAAATGTACATCAAGGAGATGCTTCATCAAAGAGTCATGAAAGTGCTTATACCTCCAAGCAAGTAGACCACCATTTTCCAAGTGCGTACAATCTTCAAGTGACCCATCAAATCTGCTCCATTGACATAGGTGAGGATCCCATGTCCTATAATGTTGCTCCAAAAGGATGTGATATGCATCAAAATATTCATCCATGTATTCTTTCATCCAAGAAGTGAACGAAGAATCTCCACTAAAATCTGAACCAAATAATGAGCAGAAAAAACAAGGAGACCTCAAAGGAGTCTCACCCATACATTCATGAATGTGAGAATAATAAAGATATATCAAAGTATGTGGCTGCCAACAAAAATGTTCTCCAATCATAAATTTATTCACCCAAGTGTTGGATGAAGTTCCTCCAACGTCAAATGAACCAATTGTTGAGCAAGAAAAACCATGAGTCTTTAAGTGACTCAAATGCATATCATAGGTACATCCATGTAGATGTGCATCATCATAAAGTAACAAAGGATGATGCTTCAAATTTGAATAAGAATATGTTCCAACCATGTCATCATAAAAATTAAATCTAGGAGTTTCATACTCCTCATGTGGCACCATCAAAAAGAATCCTTTCACCCATACTTCCTTGAGACTAATGCTGCAAAACATGGAATTGTAGGATGTAGGAGAATGAACTAACTCACCCAATTGATCAAAAAATGCAGAATTTTCATCATGGGAAGGATCCATATGGGTAGTATCATGCATCTCCTTCAAAAGTGTGAAACCTTTGTCATAGATTGGCTCCAATGCAGAAGAATCATGCTCTTCTTTAAAAATTGCATAACCTTCATCAAGAGACAAATCAAGTTCCTCTTCCACCACATCAAGTGTTTGGATCTCTTCAAGTTCATCTTCAAACACATTAAGCACATTCAAATTTCCACATTTCTCATGATCCACCATGTCATGAGAATCCTCCAAACAATCTACCATTTGACAATCTGAAACATAGGAGGAAAAACAAGTATCTTGCAACTTTTCAACAAGTTGTTCATTTTGAATTGTGAGATTATGAATATCCTCATTATTCTTCAAGTATGCATCATGTAACAATTCATTAAGCTTAAACAAATGGTTTCTATAAAAAATAAAAGACATGAAATTAACTTTGATGTGGCACATTGCTCTTTGAATCTTCTCCATGTCTTCGAGGAAGGATGTTTCCTCCAATGAAGTAGCTCTCCAACAAGAATTTGACACCAATGCTTGAGTGTCATGGAGAATTTTGAGGGACTCTTGGATCTTCTTTTCATTCATCTTTAAGGACCCTTCAATAAAATGAGGCTCTTGAAAATGAACCTCCTCATCTTCTTCATTTTTTCTTGGACCAACTTCATGAAGCTCAAGTGGTGATGGGGAAGTTGATATTGGTTTTTCTTCAAATGCTACAAGGTCTTCATTGTCATGCTTAATGGAACTTGGGCTTGCAGAAACACTTTTAAAAGTGATCTCTATGTCACAAACATAGAGGTGTGAGCACCCATCAGTAGGTACTCCTTCATAGTTTAACCATCCATCAATAGATGCTCTTTGGTTCATGTCTAAGCTAGAAGGTGTCTCGAAATGATCTTCCATATTTTCAATAGAATCTTCTTCATGCTCTTGTGATGTCTCTTCATTTTTCTCCTTCAAGCAAGCTGATGCATTTTGCCCCTTGTTTTCCTTAGGATCAATATCTTTGGAATCTCTTTTTGAAGAATTCCCAAAAGCTCTCCTCAAGTAGGACATCATTTCACGCACACATATATGATACTCTCTCCAAGGTTCTTTACAAGAAGGGCATAAACCTTTCTTTACTAACTCCACGTCTTCATGTTTGGGCCTATTTGCAAAAATATGTTCATCATAGTACTCAAAAGACATGGCATTTTGTGTATTTTTGCTCAAAGCAAGATATTCTTGATATTTTTGATATTGTTGGGGCAAGGTTTTATATGTTGCTCTCCATCTTTGAAACTCATTCATAGAATTATCCTTGGTTGGTGTGACACACCCATATTCATCAGATTTAAAGTCATAAGAATAATATTCATTTCTCCTGAAATTGTAAGAAGTGTTGCATGATGCAACTCTCCCTCGTACCATTCACATTCTGCTTCATATTGCTCATAAGCATCTGCATATTCCTCTTAAGAATTGTACTCATAGGATTCATCATAATAGTAAGACATGGATGCCAATTATTCTTGAATGTATGTAAATAATACATGGGTGCAAGGAACATGCTCTGATACCACTGTAATGGCCCTTGTTAGGAATTTTATTAAAATGGCATTTTTCACTTTTTTTTCCCTAGTTCGACCTTTGACTAGTTTTGAGCTCTAGGTCTCCAAATTGCTCCAATTGCTCCCAAATATTCTAAGAAGGTATATGGATGATGTTAGAACATAAATATGTGTTTCAGGGATGCTTTTAGACCTTTAAAATACTTATGAAAATCCTCTTTCAATTCTGTCCAATGTAGGGAACTTTACTAGTAATTTCCCTTTGACTAGTATTGGTCTCTAGGTCTCAAATTGGCTCCAAATGCCTTCAAATATTCAAGGAAGATGTATGAATGATATTAGGACTTGAATATGATTTTCAGAGATGAGATATGGCCACTAAAATATCTCTGCAAACTCTCTTAATATTCTTGACCAAGTATGCAATTTTACTAGTAATTTGGGGTTCAAATCCCCCTGGGGTAAGTACTGAAAATGGCTTCCCAAATGCCTCCAAACCCACTCGAATTTATGAAAATATGTAGGGGATGTCTCAAGGATTTTATTAAGGTCCCAAATGCACCATTAATTATTTATTAATTCTGTTACAAACCTCTCCCAAACAATAGCAAAAATCACTAGTTTGACCCTTGGGGAAATGGCACCAAATCTTCTCCAAATGTAAATCAACTGAGTAAAATGACTTCAAATGCTTGAGAAATGAACATGAAACTTGTATAATACATAATAAAATTCCATTCATCAATAAACCATCAGTATTTTACTTATCCATTCGAATCCATCAACATTACATTGGTTCACAACAAGGTAGTGGGGAAATGGCACTGTTCTTTCAATAAAAATGAGATTTATACATTTCCACTTGGAATTTAGACCTGAAAATTTCTGGAGATTAATAACAGAGTATTTAATTCATATTAAAAAATAAAAGGGGCATTATAAGCTCCCCCAAAGAGTACAATAGCTCACCAAAAACGCCCTCCCTCAAGGAGCAAGAATATGCCTTCAAAACTGGAAATGGTTGAGAGAATGTGATGCATTAGAAGAAACCATGATCTGGCCTATAGCTTACACCTGGAACAAATGACTCCATTAAAGTTCCAAATGAAAGGTCTGAATGGATTTTTCAATTCCCAACTTGGATGGGAATCTTTCACCCTCGAAATTGGCTAAGGCAAGAAACTAGTCATCCACTAGCTCTCCCTCTTCACAATTGCAATTGCAAATTTCTCAAATGATCAAAAGCTGGTTTCATTCTTTGTTATTGACATTTATAAACTTCTAATGTCCTCCATGGGTCGAATTCCTTCCAAGAGACTCATGCTAACTCAAGTTGGGAAGAGATTCCAAAGAACGCCACTTGTACAACAATTCCTAGTCTCCCACTTCCACTAAATCACATGTGGAAGCATCTTAGCTGCCCTAACTCCCTTGAGAACCCTCTTGGAGGCTATTTTTATCCATGACATGTCATATATGTCATATGTCATCCTTCAAGTCTGATTTGTGTCATAGGTGTCATAGCATCTTCATCATTGTTGTCATAGAGCTAGGGAATCTATCCCAAGTGTCTCACTAGCTCCAAATTGCCTCTTCCTCTTCAATGGGAGTTACTCTTCCTCTACATTTAGACCTTGGATGAGTCATGCAATGAATAATACCTTTTTAAATCCCCCAAGTATATTACCATTCACCTTGAATTCAAATTGGTGAGAGAATGATGCCAAGTGTAGTGGGGAAATCTAGCCATATGTGGGTCCCCCTTCCTCCATGTGTCTTCATGATAAAATGCCACTTTGATTTTCAGTTGTATATATTCATTTAGCTCCTTTATTAAATATTTATGCCATTCTAATGTTCAAACATCCTTTATTATTCCCCTTATTCCAAATCCCAAAGCTTCCACCCCAAACATAGGAAACTAGTAATTTTCCTCCTTGGCAATTATTTGACCCTTAGAATCAATTTGACAAACTCTAATGAATATTTCCAATGTTCTTAGGCCATTGTGACCCAATTCCAATTTGGGACATGACAGCTAATATGAAGAGGAATAGAAGTGTAGGATGGACGTTAGAGGAAATGTGGGGTCTAAAATGGGCCTCCTGAGGAAAATAATAGTTAAAATAATAAAATAATATTTATGAATTTTGGAGGAAGAGAGAAAAAAATTATTTTTTCTTCGTATTTTCAACATATCTCCAGTGTGGTTTTACTCAAATTTCGAGTGGGAGAACTCATTGGATATGGAATTTAATTCTGCATCCAACGAGTACCCACACTGCATACTTTTCCATGGGGTGGGATTCCTCAAAAATATGCAGTGTGGGTACTCATTGGATGCAGAATGAATTTAATTTTGCATCCAACGATTGCTCTCACTAAAAATTTGAGTAAAACCACAAGGATATAAGTTGGATATACGAATTAAAAAGGTAGTTTTTTATGACAAATATGCCAATTCAACCATTATGGTTGACTCTTTTTCTTGAAATTCTATTGGTTCTTGAATTCCAACTCATCAATGGCTCTTTTTCTTATGAGGTGGCTCGTTTTCTTATGAGGCACATTTTAGACCCCAAATTCTCTCTAATGCCAACGAAGAGGAGCTAGGGAGAAGGAAAAAGGAAAGAGACTATGAAATTCAATTGTCGAGTAGCGGATTTCCAAATTAGTCACCTGAGCCATCCCTGGAAGAAGTTGTGGAACAATCAAAGTTGTCAAGGCCTATGAAAAACGGCAAAGTCCCAGAAAGTGAAAACCCCATTCTTGCAAAAGGAGATACTAGAAGTAATGACAACAGCACACCTTTGAATACCCCTTGAGCGCCATCATAAAATTTGGTAGTCCATTCTTAGCACCATGTTTTACAGTTAAAATAATATAATCAGACAATTGATAGTTCTAGTAGTTTCCAGTTTGCTTCAATAGTAGGTGGAAGTAGTAGTAGTTTTCAACAAAATAGTGGTAACATTGTGGCTCAACCCAGACTTAAGGGACTTGTGTTGGTATGACCCACATTTATTAGAATGGTTGGAGTATAAGCAGGACCACCTATAATAATGTCCATAATTTTGGGGAAGATGTTATTTGGTGAAACCGATGCAGAACAACATCGGTTCCTCTATGAAGCCATCTGGAACTCCAAAGGAACCCCTCATGCATTGAAGCTCATTGAATTTTAGACCATGTTGTAGGAAAGAGCCCTGAAATGGTATATGAAGGTGATTGAATGAAGAGATACAAATGCACCAACCTTGACTCTACCGGAGATAATAAAAATTATTCTTGGACAAATTTTTGCAACCCATGTCTGAAGAACAGGGGATCACAGAACTAAAGGAAATTCGAAAGATGTAGGGAGAATATGCCTAGGATTATGCGTAATGTTTCAGAGATGTGTTGGATAAATACTCATCTCCTTTGCATGATTCCCACCACAAGGAATGGTGTATTCAAGGGTTATTGTCTTTTACTAGAATTCTCTTATCGCAACAGGTTGTGGGTTCACCTCAAACTGCTTTAGAGATGGCTATGAAGATTGAAGCAATGGCTAACTATTTGAATAGCACCATGACTAGAATGTCATCATCTACCAATGATTTATAGCAAGTACAAATCCAAATTGTTGCTTTAACTTAGAATATTCAAGAGTTGACCATACCAAAGCCAAGTCGAACACAAGTAGAGTGCACAGGATGTATGATGGAAGGACATCATGTATCAGAATGTCCCAGAATGAGGGGAGGAATAAACCCACGAGGAGGACCATTCACCAACGATCCAAGTAAAACTGTTGCGCAAGTCATTGCAGCAAATCCATTTCATACAACCGGACACCCTACATAATTGGATCCACGGAGCTCCTCTCCAAACGATTATTGTGAGATTTGCAAGGCAATTTTCCATTCACCGTGACTCTGCTCAATCCTGCAAAAGTATTCATTGGTGATGAATATAGTATACTATGAGTTTTGTGGATCTACAATACATAACACAAATAAATGCAGATCCCTAGATGCATTGAAAGAAAGGTTGGATTGATCCATATATTGGGTAGCAACTCAACCACAAGAAAGAGGTGGAATCAGAGGAAGCATAAGAGGTTTTGGAGTTGGACAAGGAGGAGGCCATACACGCCCGATTCGGTGTTACAACTGCAACAATATTGTACATCTATATCGAGATTGTACCCTCCCTAAGAGACTATGGTGCAACTATTGTCAAACGTGTTATCCCCTGAGATGTCCTAGGCTGAAATTAGGACACACCAAGGCATGATGAGGCTCCATTTTTAAATATTTAGAGCTTAATCTGTTGTATTGAAGCATAGATTGTATCTTCTTTAAAAATAACATACAAATGTGACAACTATTTGGACAAATCTTTGATACAAAAACTTACTTCGGAGGAATTTAATGATATGCATTCAGACTTTCAAGTGAAAATGATAATGGATTTAGCAAATGGAACAAAAGAAAATACATGAGGTGTATTGAGGAAAAATATCATATACTTAATGGAAGCAAACGTATTGAGCTTTGAAGAAAGAATTCAGTAGTTCAAACAAGGTGCAAAATGTCCATGAGGTTTTACAAAACCAATGGCAGCATTGATAGACACACAGTGAAAAATAACAAAAAAATTCAATTAATATTACATCATATGAACAATAGAGATAAACAAAGGTCATATAACATGAAATCTCATATTTATTCTCAACATTCCACAGTACATTGATATACCAGATATAGAAGTAGGGAAAAACGGTTGCTCAAAGATTTATTATATTCTCATAAGAGCTTACACAGATACACACTTGGTATGAAAATACTAGGAGAGATAAATTTACAGAGGAAAAAAACTATGATACATTTCAAAATATTAATCTCGGAAAAATCTCTTGCATGCAAAAACCAATACAGCCAACTTAGCAGTCCCTCGAAGACCCTCTCAAAAAACTACCAACCTTGGTTATGAGCCTGAATGGTCTTTATATAGAAAGGAAACAATAACTAATTTATGTTGTCATCAACTAATTTTCAACAATATTTAATTTTGTCACTTTCACTTATCTTCAAAATATTTTTATAACCGAATAATTGTTTGTCCTTTATTTCTTTTTACTTGACCCTTTTTAGCACCTTTAAGTTGAGGTGGTTGACCTCACAATTTTCCTCTTACTTTCTTGGTTGGTTTTTCTGATGGATGGCCAGATGTCTGTACAATTGTCTACCCAATTGTTCTGACAGATATATGTCCTAATATTTGATGCATCATTTGGAAAAAAAATTGTCCTTCTAGTGGCATGAAAAATCGATGACTTAGTGGGACAGAGGCCTACCCAGCTTGCCCACTTGGTTTCCCTGCTGACTTCCTTGATGTTTTCCCTGAGGCCTGCCCTACAACCTAGCATAATTATCGTATAGGTGTTTGTCCTTGGGGTGGCAATATAATCTTGTGATATTTGGATATTGAATGTCAATCCTTTCCTATAGGATAATGGTGCATTTTTAAAGCATCTAATGCTATCTCAACATTAGTTGTTTTTTTCATATGAGATATGATTTAACCTCTTTAGCTTATTTTTCAGGATAATCCATATCTCAAACTCAACTTTCAATTCCTCAATCACCACATCCCCACCTAAATCTCCTTCTAATTCCTCAAATACAAATTTCTTATTTTTCTTTTGCATTAAAATAGTCAGGTACTCTTCTCTTTTATACATTTATCCATTCCCATCCCACAAGTGTGGCAGGACTATTTTTATGACAGCATTGAAGATACTGTTGAAAGATAAAATATTTAAGGTCGGGGATTTCACTTTCTTTACGGTCCTATTCAGCAAGGTCTGCTAAGCTATCATCTGATTTTCCAACTTTATCAAATGAACCCTGTTTGAAATCTACAACTCCTCTAATTTTATTTTGGTCCTACTATTCAAAAAATCAATTATTTGTGTTGCTTCCTTGGGTTTCTCCACTAGCTCATTCTCTACTCTCTTTGTATCTTCTTAGGTTATCTTAACCATATGTATTTTATCCTAGATCACATCACAATGATCCCATATGTTGACGAGTTATTGAGCTATGTTATCCCACAACAATATTTTGGCTCCTCTCAAGAGTTCTTCTCCCTGTAGATCTATATATAACTTGGATACTTTTTATTCAAACTCCTCCCTCTCAATTAGTTAATTCATCCTCTGAATCTTTGATTATTTTATCCCTTTGATATTCTTTCTAAGTGGGGACATCTTTTTCCATCTGTTGTACTGATTTATCTGTTGGGGTCTGCTCTTCTGGCTCTTTTGGAATCTGCTATGCTTCCCCTGCAGGATGAGTAATTGCTTGACTGGTTGAGGGTTCTTCTTTGGCAACAGGCTGATTGGACAAAGAGGTATGCTTTAACTTCAAAATAGATATCTACAACTCCAATTCATTCACTCTCTTCTCATACTCCTTTTTTTTATCCTTATATTGTCTCATGCTTTCGTATGTTTTTTCCTTATATTCTAGTGCCTTCAACAACTTTGGGGTTTTGATTGGATCTTCCCTGGGAATATTCAACTTCTTTTTAATATGAGAAATCACATTATCCTTCTGCTACAAGAGAGATTTGCAATCGGATATTTCTACTGGAATAACTCCCAGAGCTACAATCTTGCTATATAGCTCTTTAATTGTCAAATGTTTTGCCTTGACAGTTACCCTTTCTACTTTCAAAATTTGCTCCATCTTTTGCAATGTTGTCCTCAATTTATTTTCATTGGCAGCAGAGTGCAATACATCTTTGCATGTCATGTCACTAGTATGCTTGTAGAAGTCTACTTTATCCAGCTTATTGAAATGCTTGAAGTCCACATAATATTCATTTTATCTCCAGTCATTGAATGAAGTAGGAAAAAGAACCTTGGGCTCTAGGACTTCCATCCTACGGGTATCATCCCTGTGATATGCCACAGTTATTAGCCTATTTTCTTCTACTCCTATCTATCCTATGAGATCTTTGACACTTCTCTCTCTTATATTCATGTATCTAGTATGAATATTTGGTTTTACCTGTGTTGGTCCTGTAGAGGGGTATCCATGTTGCATATGAGGCACTTGAAACTCTAGGGGGATATTGTGTTATTGTAACAGGTTCCACATCCCTCTTGACAATTGGTTTCTCCAGAAGCTCAACTAGTTCTTTTTAAAGTTCATCACCCTCTTCTTTCTCAACCAATGCCTACTTTGTCTCCTACCCCCCTTCATTTCTTGCCTTCTTATTTTTGGGATTCTTCTTGGCATCATCATCAATATCCACATCTATAAGCATCTCTTCAACCCCTCTTTTCTTCCCTACTTATGAATCTGTGGCACCTTGATCTGTATCATTTCCTTGTGCTGCCAAGATTTGCTCCCAAGTCTGCAGGTTAGCTATTCTCTCCTAATCAAGCCTGGGCACATGATTATAAGGAATATGTGTGTTCTCTATCCTTAGGTTATATATTACATGATGAGGGTCATAAGGCCCTTTTTCTTCCTTTTCTAAATTGAGTTTCTTCAAGATCTCTTCCATATCCTGGAGGGCATTTCTGGTTTTTACAAGGAAAGGTCCCAAGTCCTTGGTGAGTAGAAATTTTTTGTGGTGCTTGTGGTGTACTGAATGTATCTAGTCAGCAATGAAATTATGCGTCACATACTCCATTTCAATGACCCTAGGTGTGAGGAAATCTAGTAATCTGTATGGCCTATCTTCAAAGCCATATATTCTTATTACAGTGTAATCTTCATAGAGGAGCTAGTCACCTACCCTCACATCTGGACTCAATTGAGGGAGCTTTTGATTTTCTGGAAACATTCTTGGAGGAGAAGCATTGTGCATCAAAGAGTAAGTAATGCTCATGACTTTGTTGGAAAATTATTTATAATTACATTTGTCAGGTTGTCTTAGGACAAGATCATTCCAGGTGTACACAGGAAATTGGTTGCCTTTTTCATCTCTCACTCTTAGGTTCAGACCTTTAAAGTGTTCAAAATTTAGATACAAAATCATATAGAATAGATAAGAAGGATATTTGAATCGCTCAATTGCAAGAATTTGTGCCAGCTGATTGTTGATAGATTCAAATAGATAGCTACATAAATCAAACCTAGGAGGCATGACCATGGAAATAGGGTTTAGCATGTTCAAAAAACCCATCATAGTCTCATCCACTTTTATGTCATCATTGTACCCCAATATGCTACAAATTAGAATAACAACCCTCTTTGAGTTGTTTGAGAAATTAGCAGCTTCGTAAGGAGGCAATGAGGTGGGGATTGGAAACCCCTCTATTAAATGTTGAGATAAGACACGGTTTCTTTTAGGGGCTTCATGGATTGGTAGGATGTGGAAATGGATTCTTCATCTAGGATTTGTAGGGTAGGAAGGTATAGGAAACATAGCATATTTTCTAAGGCATCTACGGAAATAATGCACAAGGTTTTGGAATAATCGGTAGACAAGATCATGCAATCATCCGCAGAGTACCAGATAGCACACCAAGTGATGAATTCAGGAAATTTTATGGGGTGAGGAGAAACGGCTCTAGCCGAATTGGTTTCTCAGAGATAGCAGGGATCTTGGCCGACAACGGCGTTGGATTGGGCCTCATGGATGGTTTGGTTGAGATTTGAGACAATCCCTATGGTGTCAAAAATGTCGACATCATGGTCATATATATTCTCATCTCCTTCACTTTGGGGTTTTTTAGGTTTACTTCTGGATGCATATGCCATGGTGTAATATTTGAGAAGGACTGGTGGGTAAAAGGGAGAGGTTGTAGAGTTACAGTGCAAGTAACAATGTTTTACGGTTTTACTCGAAGGTAAAAGGGGAAAAACAAAATAACGGTGTAAAATTACTCGTAGGGTAAAATTTCACAGGCATCCTTATGTCTCGTGCTCTTTTGCTGACTAGGTTGTGTTTGTCCACACAGGTGGCTCTCGTCTCTTTATCGATGGGGGCAAAAATAAAAAATAATGTTTGAATATTCCCCCTTTAACAGTCGAAACACAATTCAAATTTTGACAGTTGGCATGCCTTTATTTGGTGACGTTGGGTGACATCACTTGAGATTGGTGGACCCACTTGAAACGTGTCCCTATGTGAGTGGCGCACATTGGTGCTAGATCACCCTTCCTTCATCATTAGGTCGCTACTTGGCACTTTATACTCTTATGTGAAAAACCGCTTCGGTTTACCCATGCAGTAACGGCTCGGAGCTGAGGTAGTTTTAAAGGAAGCCTTGGGGAGCCGTTACTAATGGAAAGAGCCAACATGTCCCTAGTGGTTTCGTTCCAATGGCTCCTTGGGGCACGCTTATGTTGAAATATTGTAACTTCGAAGAATATTCTATTGTATTTTATTATTATTTATTCGGAGATGTTTTATTCCTCCGTCGGGATGTTATTATTGTATTTGGTCATCATAGAGTCATGAGGTAAAACATCCTTTGTAAGTCGGGTCGATAGAACCCTCCAGAAAGTAATATTATATTTTTTTGAGTCTTCCTAGGTAATTCGGCCTAATTAAGTTTGTTGGGGCCGAACTATTTAGTGAAAAAGTAAAGTGGAAGATAAAGTATAAATAGGAGTGATGTGCTCCTCATTTGGACACACACACTCACTTGTGTAATTCGCATAGGAGAGAGAGAGACACACATTTGCAAGGAGAAGGAGCACTTGTTTGGGGTTTTTCTTTGTACTTTTCATCATCTATATTGAGGAATTTTTGTTGGGTTTTCTTCCCATAAAGTGTTTCCCAGGATAAATCTGTGTCTATCTTGTGCTTGTGTTTCTTTCAGTGATCCTGTATATTCTATTGTTGTGAAATTGAATTGAATATTGATGTTACCTATATTAGAATATTGAAACTTAACATGGTATCAAAGCTAGCCTGAATAGGAAAACTTTCACAAGGTGAAACTCTCTCTTTTTCCTCCGGCAAGAAATTAGGGTTTTTGTCAAAGTTGGAATTTTGGAAATTTGATTGCATAGGGAAGTGCGCCTCTCCAAGAGAGAAATTTTGATACCAAGATCGAAATTTTTGAGTGGGTAAAACTCCCGAAAAGTCAAACCCTAGTTTGACTTTGGAGCAGAAAAAGCCAGAAATTGCAGATCCAAAATTTGCAAGTCAATTTTGAAGGGTGAAAATTTGGGATCTCCAGAAACCAAGTGTTCCAGTCAATTCACTTCAGTCAAGCACATCTCTTGGTAAGGTCAATTTTTCATTTTGATAAATTTCATTTTTTGGTGACCTCCAGGATAAGATAGCCCCAAGCAATAAGCTTGAGGATAAGCTAGAAGGCATAGAGAATTTACAAGCATGGAAATATAGGATTGGCCTAATTCTTGAAGAGAATGATCTTGCCTAATACATCAAGGAATAAGTTGCAGAACCTAAAGAGGATGAAGCTAAGGAGAAGCACAAGAAGGACCTAATTAGGGAAAAGAGGATCATTGTTGATTCTATCAAAGACCACTTGATTCCTCAAGTGTCATCTAAGAAGACCCTGAAGGAGATGTATGATGCCCTATCCAGAATGTATGAACAAAAGAACATCAATAGGAAGATGAATTTGAGAGATCAATTAAAGAGTACCAAGATGTGCCAAGGAGAATCCATCCAAGACTACTTCACAAGGGTCTCCCAGTTCAAGGAGCAACTAAAAGCCATTGGAGACTCCCTTGATGAAGATAAGCTAGTTATGACTACTCTCAATGGTCTTTCTAGTCCTTTGGAGTCATTCATCCAGGCTATGTGTTCCAGAAAGGAAAGCATGAAATTTGACATTGTATGGGAATATTGCATCCAAGAGGAGGCTAGAGTAGCCAATAGAGAAGCTCTACTTAAATAATATGGTCAAGCCCTAGACACCCATACCAAGAGAGGAAGAATTCAATCTAACTTCAAGAAGGAAATCCAAAAGGAGTCTCAAACTCCCAAGAAGTTCCAAAGGACAAGAGGAAACAATCCAAGAATAAACTACTCCAACTTTCAATGTTTCAATTGTAACAAGCTAGGACACATTGCTAGAAATTGTCCATTGAAGAAAGAAGAATACAAGAAGAGGAACAACAACAAAAGACATCATGCACACCTAGCTAAAGATGAATATGAAGAAGAAGAGGAAGAAGGACCTCGAAGAAAACAAGCAAAAGAAGAATAATTCGAAGAATATGTATTGTAATAGTGGTGCTTCAAAGCACTCTCTCCAATCTTGAAGAAAAGGACTCCCCTCAAAAAGCTTCACTAGGAGACTAGGATCAAAAGATATCCTACCAAACAAACAAAGATAGGTATTTGAATTGTCATTTCTATCAAATTGTTTAAATGATAGTATCCAGTTGTGTACACATTTATTTAGGATATGTTTTATGCATATTTGCATTGATATGCATGTGATGGGTAAGTAGCTTAGGGTTCTATACAACATTACATTACTACTTATCTAGAGTGAAAACTCTTTGTTGACATATTGGGAGTAGTGCACACTCTTAATAATGTCCTGGTAGATATGGAAGGAATCTAGAAAGTTACCATATGAATGTGGGGTATGATTAAATGTTGTAGCATTATGAAAGTGTGACTTATGCATATGTTTTTGGATACTATGGAATGTTTCTAACCATGCTATTGAATTTGACTTGTAGGAAGGATCGTACAACGATCACCTACAAATGAAGAATGATGAGACTTATTCCGTAGAACAAGTGACAATGGTTCAAATATAAACAAGACTTGTGAAATCAAGTAGAGGAATTAGACTATGACAAGATAGCCAAACTCATGGTATGATCGAAGTATATGAAGAAGATGTACCTCCTAGAGTTGCAGAGGTTGCACCCTCTCCTGATGATGAAACACCAAAAGACCATGATATGTTAGAACCTCAAGAACCTCCCACTATGAATATGTCAAGAAAGATAAATCCTGCTTGGGCAAGAGAAATTATACAAGAAGCAGAGAAGTATGGAGCTCCATAAGGCTCCACAAGAGTAAGCAAGAAGCCAAAGCCATTTTCAAGTTATGTGGCTTTGATGTGTGATCTTGTATATAAAGAACCTACTAGTTATGAAGAAGCTATACAGAAGAAATAATGGGTAGAATCAATGATGAAAGAATACCAATCAATAATGAAGAATGATGTTTGGGATTTAGTTCCCAAACCAGAAGGCAAAAGTGTGGTATCTTCCAAGTGGATCTACAAGATAAAGCATGCAACTGATGGAAGTATTGAGAAATACAAGGAAAGGTTTGTGGCTATAGGATTCTCTCAAAAAGAGGGAATTTATTATGAAGAGACATTTGCGCCAGTAGCAAGGTACACTTCCATTAGAACCATCATGGCACCTACATCCATGATGAAGTGGAGTTTACACCAGATGGATGTGAAGACAACTTTCCTAAATGATGTGATTGAGGAAGAAGTGTACATAGAACAGCCACAGGTATTTGAAGTTGAATATAAACGGACTCACGTATGCAAGTTGAATAAGGATCTATATGGATTGAAGCAAGCTCCTAGAGCTTGATACGAAAGGATAGATAGTTTTTTTGATGAGCTTGGGATTTACCAAAAGTAAAGTTGACCGTAACCTTTACTTTAAGGTTATGGATGATGAACCTGACATATTATTGTTGTATGTGGATGATTTATTTCTGACAAGAAATGAGAAACAGATTTTAGAGTGCAAGAAGAAGCTCGATGAAGAATTTGAGATGAAAGACACTGAAGAATTTGAGATGAAAGACCTTGGATTGATGCACTATTTTCTAGGTATAGGAGTATGGAAGAACCCAGAAGGAATATTTCTCAACCAGGGAAAGTATGTTGTGGAAATCCTAAAAAGATTTGATATGTTGGAATGTAAAGACATGGCCACACCCATGGATACCAACCTGAAGTTGTTAGCTGATGAATCGTCAAAGTTAGTGGATGTGACTCAGTACAAACAAGTTATTGGGTCGTTGATGTATCTAACGAATACCAGGCCAGATATATGCTTTGATGTGAACACCCTGATTCAGTATCTAGTTGATCCTAGACGTGTTCACTTGGTAGTTGAAAAGCATGTGATGAGGTACCTGAAAGGTACGATAGACTTTGGTCTATACTATGTTGGAGATCATGACTACAAATTGTATGGTTATACAGATGCAGATTGGGCTGGAAGTGTCTCAGACAGGAAGAGCACCTTAGGTGGATGTTAATTTTTGGGATCCGCCATGATCTCACAGTTTAGCATAAAGCAGTCCAATGTTGGTCTCAGCACAGCTAAAGCAGAGTATATAGCAGCTTTTTCTGCTAGTTGTGAAGCCATATGGCTTTGGAAGTTGATGTCAAGTCTATTTGACCTGGATTTCGATACCACGGTGATTCTATGTGACAACTAGAGTTGTATAAAGATGACGAAGAACCCAGTGTTCCATGACAAGTCAAAGCACATAGAAATCCGGTATTTTTACATACGGGATAAGGTAGAGAATGGAGCTATAAAGCTCCAGTATGTGAGCACTGATGAGCAAGTTGTTGATGTGTTGACTAAGCCTCTATCTAGAGTGAAGTTTGAGTACTTTCATGACAATATTGGTGTGGTTCGAAAGGGGGAGCAGTGATGATGATGTTGTAGTGGGATTGTATCATCCCTGGACATTAGTCCTAAAGTGATCCGAAGACTTTTGTCTCCATGATGTGGTTGGGATTGTATCATCCCTTGACATTAGTCCTAAAGTGATCCACAGACTTTTGTCTTTGTGATGTGTTTGGGATTGTATCATCCCTGGACATTAGTCCTAAAGTGATCCGCAGACCTTTGTCTCTGTGATGTGGTTGGTATTGTATCATACCTAGACATTAGTCCTAAAGTGATCCGTAGATTTTTGTCTCTGTGATGTGGTTGGGATTGTATCATCCCTTGACATTAGTCCTAAAGTGATCTGCAGACTTTTGTATCTGTGATGTGGTTGGGATTGTATCATCCCTGGACATTAGTCCTAAAGTGATCCTCAGACTTTTGTCACAGTGATGTGATTAGGATTGCATCATCCTTGGACTTATGTCCTAAAGTGAGAGGGATCGATCATCCCGTAATTGGATCATGTGTGTTGCGGGTTATGTTGTTGTAGATGATGTTGTTGCTGATCGAAATATCAAGAGTTGTTGATGATCGAAATATCAAGAGTTGTTGATGATCGAAAGATCAAGTGTTGTTGTATACGATCGAGCGATCGAGTGCTGCAGAAGATGAAGATCAAAGATGAAGACTCAGTGTTGTAGAAGATGATGCTCAAGTACTGAAGATGTTGAATATGTTCCAGTTGATGATATTGTTGAAGAAAACTTCCAATGATTTATAGATGTATCACCTTGATGTTGTTGATGATGCTCTCTCTCCTTGCATTAGAGAAATTTTGAGGTCAAAAAAAGGCCTCAAAACAAAGAAAATGTACTATAAAAAACAACCAATCACATTCTAGTAGATGACATCATCCCCCTTGGTGAGGTGGCATTGCATGAGTTAAGAATGCTTATTTGTCAAATTTTCTATGGTGGTTGAAAACACATAGTTAACCAAGGTAGTGGTGTAAATAACTTTAAGTCATAAAGTAAAGTACTCACAATGATAGTTTTTTCATAAAATAATATTATTGTCATTTTCAAGTGAAGTACTCTTAATTCATAAAGAAAGTCCTTTCACATTTTTTTATAAAATAATATATTATTATTTTTATGTTTTTAATTTTAAATTATATATTCACTCCATTCTATTTAATAACATAATGTCAAACTAATAAAGAATAATAATAGATTTAATAAATAATAATAATAATGCAATGTGGATTATAATAATATTATTAACATTTTCCATGTAAATAAATTCTCAATTAAATTACATTATATTAAATTCATGATAAAAGTACTAAATATAAAAAGTCAACATAAAATTAAAAAAATAGCTCTTAAAAATATTTTTTATTATTTAATTTCATTTGCAAGTTCAAGACAAATAAATGTTAAAGGACAATAAATTTTTGGGAATTTACAATGAATCTTAGTCACATCAATGTAGACTTATTTTATTAATTTTATTTCTAGTGAATTTTGAAAAGCAACTCAACCATGGTTATTTATATTGTGCATAGAAAATAGTGTGGGAGGTGACTTGTCATATATACCTACCCCATAAAACCCCCAATTCATAATATTTTAATATATCTCATATTTTTGTAGTACATATCTTAGGAGGCCCTTTTTTGACCTCAAAATCTCTCTAATGCTCCTACAGTTGTTGTTGTTTTTGTCAGTAGAATACCCTTCTCGTTAATGGGGAGTGTTGAAATATTGTAACTTCGAAGAATATTCTATTGTATTTTATTATTATTTATTCGGAGATGTTTTATTCCTTCGTAAGGATGTTATTATTGTATTTGTTCATCATAGAGTCATGAGGTAAAACCTCCTTTGTAATTCAAGTCGATAGAACCCTCCAGAAAGTAATATTATGTTGTTTTGAGTCTTCCTAGGTAAGTCGGCCCAGTTAAATTTGTTGGGGCCGACCTAGTTAGTGAAAAATTCAAGTGGAAGATAAAGTATAAATAGGAGTGATTTTGCTCCTCATTTGGACACACACACTCACCTGTGTAATTCGCATAGGAGATATATATATATGTGTGTGTGTGTGTGTGTGTGTGTGTGTGTGTGTGTGTGTGCAAGGAGAAGAAGCACTTGTTTGGGGTTTTGTCTTTGTACTTTTGATCATCTATATTGAGGAAGTTTTGTTTGGTTTTCTTACCATAGAGGGTTTCCCGGGATAAATCTGTGTCTATCTTGTGATTGTGTTTCTTTCAGTGATCCCGTATATGCTATTGTTGTGAAATTGAATTGAATATTGATCTTACCTATCTTAGCATATTGAAACTTAACAGCTTAACCTTATTGCATCTTGATGGTGTGTTATTCTCATTAGTAGTCGATCTATTGATCCGATCTTGCAATCTAATTGCTTACTTTCTCTAATTTCCTTACTAATTGACGATGCACTTGGCCCTTCCACCATTGATCTTTTGGTCCTTTCTTGTTATCTGCTCGATCACACTATGGCCCCCTTTACCTCTTTAGCTCTCGGTCTTATGCTCCTTTTCCTTCGATTGTCTGTCTTTCAACTATCGTTTTTCAACCCCTGGTCGATGTGCCATACTTCCTTAGAATTATTTTAGTGCCTTTGTGTCTTATGGAACCTATGGTAAAGCTATCAAGGGCTTGCAATGAGATTCTTTGGCCCCTTTTGCAACCTTCTTCATCTTTCAAGGATTGTTAAAAATTAGTGATAACATTGGCTCCAACGGAGACAAATTTTTATTTCATAAACAGTTGAGGACTGTAGACTAGTGCCTTCTCTATTGGGTTATGGAGTCTTCTTAGTCTAAGTCTTCTTCACCTTTTGAGAAAACTTTTGAGTTTTGCATATTATTTACAAACATTGAAATGTAAAACTAGAAATGATTGAGTGAACTGGAAAGGAACAAATGAGTAAAATTAAAGTGATGTTACTCTACTATATACATAGTTGTAGAATGCTTTGAATTTTCAGTACAAAAGGAAGCGCTTGAGGAGCATTCCATTCACAACCACATCCATTATTTCACCGTCAAGCTAGGTAAGAGTGTAAGTATTGTTGCCTTGAACAGTTGAGATTTGATAAGGTCATATCTAGAGGTTATCCAACTTACCATGTTTTCTTTTTTCATCCCTGTAGGAAGTCCACTTCAAAACTAAATATCCCGGTTGGAAATCCCTTTTTATTGTTTTTTTTATCAAAGTTTTCTTTCATTTTCCTTTGGTGCTCCTACAATTTCATACCAACCTATTCTCTGTCCTGTTGTAACTCTATCAGTTTATAGACCCTCTTACCATATCATTTGGTTCTCTCATTTCATTTTGGATCAACTTCATCACTCGCAGCCCCAATTGGATTAGGAAGACTGTTTCTTTCCAATAGACTAACTAAAATGGAGAAATTACAATGGACCTCTTGATGCTTATTCTATCTTCCCGTAATGCACACCTTAGATTAGTGTCTTGTGCCTTTTTGTTTTCTAATAGAATCTTCTTGATTATTCTAAGTAGGATCTTGTTCAACCAATCCATTCCCTTGTGGATAGTTAGGGGTGGAATGTCCTAACTCAATGTTATATGTCTAGCATAGTTCTATCATTTTGACTAATATAAAGGCCTCGGCATTATCAGCAATAATCTTTCTGGGAATCCAAATCTTGACAGTATGTTTTCTTCCAAAAAATTGATGATTACTGATTCATTTGTTGATCTGGTTGGGATTGTTTCCACCCACTTGGTAAATAATCAATGGCTTTCATAATCCATTTGTGTTGGCCACTGGAGTGGGGATTTATTTATTTAATAAAATATAGTCCCCATTGTTGGAAAGGAGCCGGTGCCTTTATGGGCTTCAAGGGAAAGGGCTTTAGATTTTGTTTCCCTACAAACAGCTAGCACTATGTGCATGATCTCACTAAGTGGTTGGAATCAGAAAACTGTTTTGTCCAATAATAACCTGCTCTACGAATTTTATAAGTTTTGTCCCTCCATGCATGGTGTCTGTTGGAGCCAAGGCCGCAGCTATGGTAAAAGCTGCGAATTTTGAGGAAAAAGCACAAGTATGGAAGAGAAAGTGCTAAATTTTGAATAAGCGCCAATTTTGGGACAGAAGCAGACGGTGCGCAGTACGGTGCCAGATGGATAATCTCAGCGTAGATTACGGACCGGAAATCGCGGAGCTCGCGCGCACGTCAGAAGAGAATGAAGGTAGCTGAGTGGAAAGCCCAGCTACCACAATGAATGAAGCAATGGAGTAGAGGGCTCAGCTACCCTCATTAAGGCTGAATACAGAAGTTATGGTTGCTCGGACCAAGGAGGAGCAACGGACCAAAGCATTGAAGGCGAAGGACAAGGCGCCCATACCCGTAAGCTGCGCCGGAAATCATGGAGCCTGCAGGAAGCGGCGACATGACTGCAAGCGGCGCCTACAGTACACCTAGCCATGTCTGGTTAGGGTTTTTGTGGATTACTGCTGGGAAAGGCCCACAGTTTTGTAAAGGTGCGACCGCCATGGCCACCTATATATATGCATAATTGTAAAGGTTAGATGTTAGTTAGCTAGTGAGTGAGTTGGTTAATCAGCGAGTCAGTTAGCTAAGCCTGTGAGTGAGCTAGCTAAGATAGTAGATACTAGATGTAAGAAGGATTGATCGAGTTGATCATCTTCTGTTACGATCTTGTTGACTGTTTTCTACTGTGTTGCTAGAAAACAGGAGTTAGAGCTGGTTAGCAGTGAAGCTAATCCTTGAGTTGCAGACAGTCGAAGTCGACGTCTGAACTATTGTAATCTCTGAAGAGGAAGAGACTAGATCGAGAGAAGGGCTCCCAGCTGTGTGCGCGGAGTTTCCTGGAAAGATCTAAGGCTGCAGCTGTGTGCGCAGCATAGTGTATAAATCTATCATTTTCTGGTTAATACAAGATACTCCCGCGGACATGGTTTTCCCCGCGAAGGTGGACTTCATAATTCTCGCTATTGTGATGTTGTGATTGAAGTGATTGCCTGTTTTAGTTTACTAACAACGTACGCAGGAATATTGCATTATCTTTATGAATGTGTTGAGTAAGTGATTGGAGCTTCCTTGGGAACTATAATCGTTAAGGGTCGAAGGAATTGATAAGACAACGTCGCCGCAGCAAGAGGAGAACGTGTCGTTGCGACGGGCGCGCTAGCGAAACGACGCATAGAATATCGGCGCAGAGGATACTTGGTCCTAGCGCAGGAGTGGAAGTACCGCGCAGCTAAGCTGCTGAGCAGGAGTTTGAAAGATTTTGCGCTCATGAGTCTGAAGAGGGGTCGGACATTCACCTTAGAGGAATCGTCGAGGAGGAAAGAGCAGTCTCCGCGTCGCCTAGGTTAAGGAAATCTGATTCCTTAGCCCCCCCATAGCCACTTCGGGTGAGACCTCGAGCTGCTGCGCAGCTCGTTGCCGAGAGGGCCAGTGCGCCAAGGGGTTTTGTTGCTGCGCTTCATTAAAACCCGGGTCTGTCCAAAAAGCAGCCAACAGTGTCCACCACAAATTCCCTTATGGAAATTTGTGATCATTCCTTCTGTTTCTTCTTCTACCACACAATTCAGCAATATTCCCAAAGGATCATTCCAGTAGAGGAATTCCTCCATAATACAATACTTGACAACCTGAAGCTTTAAATATCTATCTTGGGCCTTACTCATGTTGCATGGACATTCAAGATACATTAGGTAGAAAACAATATCTTTATACCATTAGGACTCTGTAAATTTTGGATTCACATTCATGGAATTCCTTTGAGAATCTTATTTATTGTCTACCCTTTATTTTTCCATTTCAACCACCATATTCAAATCTAATACCACACAATTGGATTCAGCCAACAGTTTTGCTAACCCTTATATGTTTACTAGTTTGTTAGGATTAATCTCTAGGTCATATTCTTGGATCTTGGAAATCCACTTCCCTATTCTGCTTTCACTGTTTGTTTGGCTAAGAATTTCCTTCACTATACTATGTGGCACATAAGAAATCACATGGGTTTGCAGCACATAACATCTGAAAGATTTCAATTCTTTGACTATGGCATATGCTTGCTTTTCCATCAAACTGTACTTTAACTTTGCATCTCTCAAAGCCTTACTGAAAAAATCTATGGGTTGTTCATGTCCTTCTTGGTTCTTCTGCAAGAGTACAACTGTAATAGGATTTGTTGAAGCAAAACAAAAAACCAAGAAAGGTTTAGTATAGTCGAGGCTTATTAAAACAGGGGCTTCTCCTAGGGATCTTTTGAGTTGTTGCAAAGCTTCCTTGGATTCTTTGGTCCCGATTTGACCTTATCACCCTTTTTGAGCATGTTGGTAATGTTTTTTATTAGTTCTTCCAAGTTAGGAATAAACCTTCTAAGAAAGTTTAATTTTCCCATCTAATACTAAACCTCTTTCTTATTCTTGCAGGTATCTATCAATTGTGTTGCAGCCACCCTCTCTAGATCAATTCTAACCCCATCTTTGGAAACAATGTGCCCTAACAACTTACCTTCTTACAAATCAAAATGTGAATTCTTGTGATTTAGGGACACTCCATATTTCCTACATTTGTTAAATGTTTGCTTTATATGTGACAAATGTTCATCATCAATTTTAGAGAAAACTATCATGTCATCTAGGTATATGACAATGAACTTATCTCTTTCTCCTACAAAGACTATGTCCATGGCCCTCTGAAATGTTGCTCTTGCATTCATCAACCCAAATTGCATTTTGTCATACATGAATGTACCCCATGGAATTGTGAATGTTGTCTTGTCTCTATCCTCCTTTTGCATTGCCACCTTATTATACCCTGAGAATCCATCCATCATAGATATTATGTTAGCCCCCACCACTTTCTGCAAAATTTGATCCATCTTGGGAAAGGGGTAATTGTCTTTCAAATAGCACTTGTTGAGGTTTCTAAAGTCAACAAACAACCTAATCTTCCCACTTTTCTTCCTAACTAGCACTAGATTCACTACCCACTCTAAGTAAAGTAATTATTATCTTGGAATATAATAACTTCCTTATTTACTTTTCAATGATGGACAGCAAGATGGGAATAGTTTGCCGCAACTTTTGTTTGAAGGGTTTAACTCCAAGATTCAGGGGTATCTTTTGTTGTATTATAAATGTGTCATAGATTCTAAGATCTTCATATTTCCATGCAAATACATCTATATATTCTTTTAAAAGTTTCAAGTACCTATGCTTGACTTCTATGGGCAACAATTTAGACAATTCGATATACTTGGGATCCTCTTGTGTACCAATGTTTACATCATCAGCATCTTCTTCTCTGGGTTGCACAGTGGGATTCATAGGAATATCATCTTTGTCAAACAACCTCTCCAACTGTACTAAGCCTTTAGGGATGAAGTTATTCTTTAGCTGTAATATCTTATGATTTGCAATTTTACTGTTGAATTATGGGCCTGTTTTTTATCATTCTAACATGCTTACTCTTCATTTTCATCTTCTTCTTGATCTATACAAGAGCTAGAGAATTGACCTATCATTTCCATGAATCTCTGTATTTGTTGGTCATCCTCAAACACTTGTCAGTTTTTATGATTGTCATGGATGGAAGGTTTGTATATCATCTTGAATTTATGCTTGATCCTAGAACCTATTGGAAATTTGAATGTACTGGCAGCTACAGCCAGTGAATCTGCTTGCTAATTCATCTCCCTAGGGACAGTAGTAATGTTGAAAGTGTGAAAGAAATTTCCACTAAATCCCATACTTTATTTCTATATTCCCTCAACCTGGGATGGTTCGGTTGATACACATTTTTAATATGTTGTACAACCGGCTCTGAATCACCAAAAACAGAGATTTGTGTGCTCCCCATTTTCCTAGCAATTTCCAATCCCAGTACAAGGGCTTCATATTTAGCCACATTATTTGTGGTTTCAAAGTTTAATTTGAAAGATAATTTATTCTTTACTAGGGGAAAATAGAAGTATTCATGCCCTTGCTTCTCCTTTGGAGGAGGATCCGTCAAAATACATCTTCTATATTTGGCTTGGAAAGGATGCAAACCCTTGAGCATAAATCCATGTAGGTACAGTATCTCCATACCCTTCATCCATGGAAAAAATGAAACATCCCATGTCTTATTCTACAACATATGCAGGGTTGTTTATGGAGTGTTTTGATCACTGATAACATAAGCAAACTTAGCCTCTCTATACAATCTTCTGGTATTACCAGCAAAAACAAGGACTTTTGCATATTTCATGTCCATATGCATAGTTCCCCTCATCTTTTTATCCCATGTTCTTGACAACAACATTCCATATCTAATAGGCACATCTGCCACTACTACATCCATCATGATGCTCTTTGTAGGTAGCTGGGACAAAGTCATCACTAGATATTTGATCATCCCCAAACATTTCACCTTCTTGGACTCGAAGCTATAAAGTTCATTATAAGGTTTAGTAATCTCTAGGTCCAACTGCTCCATAATGACCTTTGGCATCATATTATGGGAAGCTTCTGAGTCTAACATGCAATTGTGCTGCAACTTACCATGCACACTGAGTGTTATATAAAATGGAGTTGTATGATCACCCTTTTTTCTTCTACTTGAGGGCCCACTGAAATAGTGAGGTTCTCATCTTCCATATTTAGGGAGCCGAGGTGTATAATTGGTCCTACTATATTTAGGGCTTTCTCAATTTGTCTTTGATAACCAATATTTTTGGCCAATTTAGATAGAGGCACTGAGATCTTAATTTTTTCTAGCTCATGCTCAATATCAAAATGAAGGGAAGATCTATCTTATTCTTTCCTTTCAAGTTCATACTTTTTGGGCTAGGAAACTTCAATTACCTTTTGTACATCTGGGGATGTAGTCTTACAAATTTTGTCTCCAGGGACAGCAAGTTTTCTCACATAGGCTGGGGTGTCAAGGATTTTATCCTTTTTAGGATTTGCAGAAGGATCTTTTCAGGGGGAACTTTGCTTTTGATTTGCTGGGGGGTTTCTAGGCCTAGGATCATACTTCATTTGCTCCTCTTCTTGAACATTATCACCATATAACCTACCTTCTTGTGAATATTTTTCATGTTCTCTCCTTTTTAATCCATGTTCATATGTGTCTTCTTGTAAAGAATTTTCATAATCCTCTTATGTTAAATAAATCATATCATTTTCATCTTGCATCCACAACATTTCTTCAAGTGGCTCAATATATTCCTCATCTCGTGGTAAGTCTGCAAAATGATTGTTGTTATTTTCTCTCACAAGGGGTTGTATAGGTGGATCTTCATTCCTCTTCTCCCTATTGGTGATTTGTGGATTAAAAGGTCTTTTATACTGGTTGGGATTTCTTTGCCCTCTAGCTTGGGGATTTTTGTTAGAATTAATTCCCTCAACCTCCAATATGGTAAGTTCATTTGATAAACCTTTAAGTAGTCTAGACATCTCTTCCATCTTTGCATATTGTGAATCTCTATCATTATCTGAAGTACCATTATCTTCCTTTGACCTTTTCTTATATGAATCATGTTGGTATCTCATCCTTCCTAAAGTTGTCATGTTCCCTTCTACATCTACTGTGTCATCTTGCATATTTAGTAAAGTTACATATCTCCTCTCTCTGAGTATCATTGCAAATTCAAGTTCAAAGAGATAACCTTTGTAGCTTCTTTTGAGGGTTTTATGTCTTAAGGGATCTTATTATATATTTTTTTGAATCTTTTATTAAATTCCCCAATTGTTTACCCATTATTTTTCTTTAATCCAGCAAACCTAGTTTAGTATAGGTGATCCATTTTCACACCCCACTGCCTCATAAATGAAATCTCAAGACAGGCCAAAAATTTATGGAGGCTGCAGGGAGGGCTCTAAACCACTTTCGTACTTCTCCCTCTAAAGTCTGGACAAAGAGTCTCATGAAAACATGATCATGCTCAATATACATGTTATCAGTGAAATCCTGAAAAGTAACCATGTGTTCCTCGGTTGTAAGGCTTCCCTTTCTCCATCATACTTAGGCAGTATTTTCAAATAGCTATCTGAAAGGTCATGTAGCTTATTGGGATGGTTTAATGGGCCATACCAGGCAACAACCTAGAGATTTACAGGTGGTGGTGGAGGTTTAACAGGCCACCTAAATCTCCTTCTAATTCCTCAAATACAACTTTCTCAGTTTTCTTTTGCATTAATATAGTCTGATAGTCTTATCTTTTATACGTTTCTCCACTGCCATCCCACAAGTGTGGCAGGCCTATTTTTATGACATCTTTGAAGATACCTTTGAAAGACGAAATCTATGAGGTCAGGGCTTTCACTTTGTTTAGGGTCATGTTTAGCGAGGTCTACTTAGATATCATCTTATTTTCCAACTTTATCAAATGAGTCATGTTTGAAATCTACATCTCATCTAATTGTCTTTTGGTCCTGCTATTCAAATAATCAATTATTTATGTTGCTTCTTTGGGTTTCTCTCCAAGCTCCTTCTCTACTCTCTTTGTTTCGTCCTGGGTTGTCTTGACCATTTCTATTTCATTGCACCAAGAGGAGCGAGGTGCTCTACAGCCTAGTATGGGGGATATGGTGTCACGTAAGGTAACGTAACATAACACAAAAAAGTAATTAAAAAATTCATGACGTCTCATAAAATCAAAAAATTATGAAAAGTAATAAAAAAATCCATGTCGTCTCATAAAATAAAAAAATATATCAAGTACATTTACAAAATATTTGTTTATATATTATTAATTTAAAATTTAACTTGAGATTTTATATAATTATAAATAATATTATAAATTGGGAGAACTATTTCATTTGTGTTATTTACATCAAATTTATTTATACTATAATGATATATTCTATTATATTGAAGATATGCGTATACATATTTCATTTATGTTTTTAAAATCAAACTTATTTATACTATAATGATATTAATGTATATTATATTATATTGAAGATATTCAAACTTGTATCTTTTTTAGGTTACATAAAAAAAAATGTATAAAATGAGAATTTAAGGAAATATATGGTAACAATATAATTTTATTTAGTAATAAATAGTAATTGCACCGAGAGCAGTGAGGTGCTCTACAGCCTAGTATGGGGGAGATGTTGTCACGTAAAGTAACGTAATGTAACATAACACAAACAAAGTAATTAAAAAATTAATGTCGGCTCATAAAATAAAAAAATTATGAAAAGTAATAAAAAAAATCCATGTCATCTCATAAAATAAAAAATTATGAAAAGTAATTAAAAAAATCGATCTGTCTATAAAATAAAAAAAATTAAAACTTAAACCTGGATCTATCAACCAAGAGAGAAATCAAATTACTTGAGTTTAAATTTAAAAAACAAAATACACCTCAAGAAATTGGATCCCTCTCAGTGCTTGATAGATCCAGGTTTAAGATGGATCTATGCTAGTCTTAGATCACATCACAATGATCCCATCTGTTGAGGAGTTATTGAGCTATGTTATCTGACAACACTCTTTTGCCTCCTATCAAGAGTTCTTCTCCCTACAAATCTATTTGTAACTTGGAGATTTGGTTCTTTAACTCCTCCCTCTCACTCTCCAAGTCTTCAATCAGCTCATCTTTTTCAATTAATTCATCCTCCAACTCTTTGATATGTTATCCCTTTGATCTACTTGTTGAGTGTGGACATATTCTTCCATCTACTATACTGATTGATCTGTTGGGGTCTGCTCTTCCGGCTCTTTTGGAGTCTTCTATGCTTCCCCTGCAGGCTGAGTAACTGCTTGAGTGGTTGAGGGTTTTGCTTTGGGAATAGGTTGATTGGACAGAGAGGTTTGATTTAGATTCATAGCAGAGATCTGCAACTCCAATTCATTTACTATATTCTCATACTCCTCTACTTAATGCTTATATTGTCTCGTGCTTTCATACATTTTTTCCTTCTCTTCATGTGCCTTCAACAAATCTGAGGTTTGGAATGCCTCTACCCCAGGCATGTTCAACTTCTTTCTAAGATGAGCAATCTCATTATCCTTATGTTGTAGGAGATACTTGGAGTGGTAAATTTCTATTGGATTAACTCCCAGAGATACAATCTTGCTTTCTAGCTCTATAATTGTCACTCGTTTTGCCTCAACAATTACCCTTTATGCTTTTAAAAGTGGCTCCAGCTTTTGCAGTGTTGTCCCCAATTTCTTTTCATTAGCAACGAAGTGCAATACATATTTGCACATCATGTCACTAGTATGCTTGTATAATTCTACTTTATCCAGCTTGCTAAAATGCTTGAAGTCCACTTTATATTCATTTGCTCTCCAATCACTGAATGAAGTAGGAAAAGAAACTTTGGGCTCTAGGACTACCATCCTGAGGGTATCATCCCATGACTTGCCACAGTTATTAGCATATTTTCTTCTGCTCCTACCTCTCCTTTGGGATCTTAGACCATGTTTACACTTCTCTCTCTTATATTCAGGTATCTAGTATGAAGATTTGGTTTTACCTGTATTGGTCCTGCAAAGGAGGGTCTATTGCATCTGAGGCACCTGAAACTCTAGGGGGGGATAATGTATTATTGTAAGAGGTGGCACATCCCTCCTAATTGTTGGTTTCTCTAGAAGCTCATCTAGTTCTTTTGAAATTTCATCACCCTCTTCCTTCTCAACCAATGTCTGCTCAATATCCTTCCCCCCTTCAGTTCTTGCCTTTTTATTTTGGGGATTCTGCTCAGCATCATCATCAATATCCATTTATATATGTAGCTCTTTAGCCCCTCTTTTCTTCCCTACTTTCAACTCTGTGGCACCTTGATCTGTCTCATTTTCTTGTGCTGCCAAGACTTGCTCCCAAGTCTGCAAGTTAGCTATTCTCTCCCAATTAGGCCAAGGCACATAATTATAAGCATAATTCTTGTTTTCTATTCTTAGCTTAGAGATTACATGATGATGGTAATAATGCCCTTTTTATGCCTTTTCTAGATTGAGTTGCTTCAAGAGCTCTTCCATATCCTAGAGCACATTTCTGGATTTTACCAAGAAAGGTCCCAAGTCCTTGGGGAGTAGAAATGTTTTGCGGTGCTCGTAGTTTACAAAATGTAGCTGGTCAGCAATGAACTTTTGTCTCACATACTCCATTGCAAAGACCTTAGGTGTGAGGAAAGCTGGTAATTTGTATGGCTCATCTTCAAAGCCATATATTCTTAATATAGTATAATCTCCATAGAGGAACCAGTCCCCTTCGCTCAAAGGTGGACTCAAGTGCAAGAGATTTTGATTTTCTGGAAACATTCTTGGAGGAGAAGCATCGTGCATCAAAGAGTAGGTAATGGTCATGACTTTGTTGGTAAATTCTAGTAATTATAGTTGTCAAGTTGTATTAGGACAAGATCATTCCAGGCATACACAGGAAATTGGTTTCCTTTTTCATCTCTCACTCTTAGGTTCAGACCTTCAAAGTGTTCAAAATTTTGATACAAAAATATATAGAATAGATAAGAAGGATATTTAAATCGCTCCATTGCAGGAATTTGTGCCAGTTGATTGTGGATAGCTTCATATAGATAGCTACAGAAATCAAACCTAAGGGGCATGACCCCGAAAATAGGGTTTAACATGTTTAGAAAATCCATCATAGTCTCATCCATTGTTATGTCATCATTGTACCCCAATATGCTACAAATTAGGGTAATGGCCCTCTTTGAGTTGTTTGAGAAATTAGCAGTTTCATAAGGAGGCAGTGAGGTAGGGATTGGAAACCCCTCTTTTAAATGCTAAGATAAGACGTGGATTCTTTCCAAGGGCTTCATGGCTTGGTAGGATGCGGAAATGGCTTCTTCGTCCAATATTTGCAAGGCAGGAAGGTCTGGGAAACAAAGCATCTTTTCTAAGGCATTTGCGGAAATAATGAACAAGGTTTTGGAATAATCGGCTATAAGATGGTGCGGTCATCATGAGAGTACCGGATGGCACACCAGGTGACGAATCCAGGAAAGTATACAGTGTGAGGACAAACAGCTTTGGCCAAATTGGTTTCTTAGAGATGGAAAGGGTCTCGCCCAGTAACGGTGTTGGATTGGGCCTCATGGATGGTTTGGTTGAGGTTTGAGATAGTCACCACGGTGTCGAAAATGTCAGCATGGTGATCATATATATTCTCATCTCTTGCACTTCAGGGTTTTGGAGGTTTACTTTTGGATGTAGAGGCCATGGTGTAAGATTTCAAAAGGACCGGTTGGTAAAAGGGAAAGGTTGCAAAGTTCCTACATAAGTAACATTTTTTTACATTTTTACTCAGAGGGGAAAAACAAAAGGAACAATTTAAAATTACCTAGAGGGTAAAATTTCACAGGTGTCCTTGTGTCCCGTGCTCTTTTGTTGATTAGACTATGTTCGTTCGTGCAGGTGGATCTCGTCTGTTTCTCAATGGGGGGTAAAATGAAAAATAACAGTTGAATATTCCCACTTTAACGGTCAAAACACAATTCAAATTTTGATAGTCGGCGCACCTTTATTTGTTGAGGTTGGATGATGTCACTTGAGATTGGTGGACCCACCACATGTGTCCCTGTGTGATTGGTGCACGTTGGTGCTAGATCACCCTCCCTTTGTCACGTGGTCGCTCCTTGGCGATGTATTCTCTTATGTGGAAAACTACTATGGTTTACCCAGGCAGTAATGGCTCAGAGATGAAGTGGTTTTAAAGGAATCCTTGGGGGGTCGTAACCAATATAAAGATCCCATGCATCCCTAGTGGTTTCGGGCCAACGGCTCCTTGGGGTGCACTTAACCTTCTTGCGTCTTGATGGTGCGATGTTCTCATTAGTTGTTGATCTTGCAATCTGATCACTCGCTTTCTCTAACTTCCTTGCATCTTGACGATGCACTAGGCCCTTCCACCGTTGATCACTCGAGCCTTGCTCGTGATCTGCTCGATCGTGCTACAGCCCCCTTTATCGCTTTAGCTCTCGGTCTTAAGCTCCTTTTCCTTTAGGGGCCCGATCATTTTTCTTTCAACTCTCGATTTTCAACCCCTGGTCTCTACGCCATATTTCCTTAGAATTATTTTAGTGCCTTTGTGTCTTATGGAACCTATGGTCAAGCTCCCAAGGGCTTGGGATGAGATTCTTTGGTCCCTTTTGCAACCTTCTTCATCTTTTGAGGACTGTTAAAAATGAGAACGAACACTCACACTACTAAAAAATATCCGGAGCTTATTGCAAAATGGGAGGATCATGCAAGAAGACCGACAAATCTAATCAACTCTGAGTTGCGAGAAGACTGTAGTCTAGCAGGATTTGTTGTTACCCAAGGATTAGTAAAAATGGGTGGAGATCAAAATGGGCTAAATTCACCTGTGATAACAAAAGCAGCCTCACGAACGATGAAGTACGACCCAGTCCATCAAAAATAAATGTACCGAGACGTTGAAATGTTTAAGCAAATCTCGCCTTCACCAACCAAAGATGCGGTAGGACCCTTTCAGAATATTAGAGCAGACGACGCATTGAGAGGTTGCAGAAAAGATATAGTTTCAAGGAAGGTAAGGGACCATGATCTTTATGGTTTACTTTGCTAAGATATATCTTGGTTGATGAAAGCACAATGTGTAAGTTGTGTAAAGCCATTCGCGTAATAGATGGTAATACGGAATCCAACAAAGAAATATGCACCCCTCTCCCAGAGAGAACAGCGCAATTTGTGTAGAAACGGAGAAATAAAAGAATTGACCAAGAATTCAGGTTGGATGCTCATATCCATGGATACAATATCAAGGATGTGATGCTAGATTTGAGATCCAATGTAAATATACTCCGAATAATTCCTATGAATCCATGGGTTATCTCTCTCTTGTCTACTCTCTTATTCAATTTAGAATGGCAAACCACTATCACATATTTCTAATTGGTCGATTGGAAAATGTGGAAGTAGAACTGGCAGGGGTAAAAACCTTCACTGGTTTTGAAGTAATAAACATTATGGGAAGAACTAATCCATATCCAACCTTATTGGGAATTGACTGAGCCTATGAAAATTATGGGATGATCGACCTAAAAAACAGCACAATGACTTTTGAAGCTGACGACATGAAGATTACACAACCTCTAGACCCACTTCAGGGATCATGAAACATTGAACCAGTACAAGCGAATATGGAAAGAGATTTTTTAGACAACATATATTCTCTAATAGCAAGAAGAAGAGAGTACTACGTAAACCCTACAACAAACAGCTCTATACGCTGGAGAAGTATTCGTTCCTTCGATAACGAATCTAAAGAAGCATGGGATGACTAGCAGAACGGACAATGTGATCTATCCTCCCGATGTTGTGCAATGATAAAATCAATCCAATGGATCAAAGTAGAAGTGACAAATCCTCTAGTATATGATGGCATCAACAGCCTGGATGGGTTTCTTTAGAAAATGAACGTCTATGTTGTGAAATATTATCGAATGGATATCCTAGATACAGCACTCAAAGGAACTCCAGCAAGATGGTGGGCAACACATAAAGATGATATACATGATTGGGGCACAACCCAACTAGCTCTAATGCTCAGATTCAAACCTTCCAAGCATGCCAACAAAGTTGCGGAAATCTATATGGGCTAGAAGAATCCTTTTGCGCACATTGATCAGTGTAAACAGCAATGGCACACCGACAGATTGCAACCAGAATTTTGGGTTCACCAGTTCTTCCATGAGTTAGAACCCATTCCCAAAGCTTGGTATCTGCATGAAGAAACACAAGGACAAACTAGGTGTTGGAAGAAGCTAAGCACAAAAATTTTCTAATATTTTTCCTTCTTCACAGCCAATGATTCAGTGACAAAGGCACTGACAGCAATCTAAGAAACTCTATTCACTAATAAATTGTGGAATGTTGGAAGCTCATACAACTACCCCATCCATCAACCGTTGCATGGTACGTTTATCTCAATTCTGAATATGGAATCCTCTCTCGATTGCACAAAGATCAAAAAAGAGAATCCGGACCTTGATGACCTGGAACACCTAAGGCACCTAACCTTCAATGAATCAGAGAAATCTCGAGAAGTACAACAACGAAAACATGAAGAAACTAGAGCCTTGTATACACAGCCTCTAAAGCTGCAGAAAGTCAATATTGACACAAAAGACAAACCAAAAATGACAGCCATAAGAAACTATTAGGATGAACCAACGATATCTAAAATCATATCCCTTCTGAAATAATACGAAGATTTGTTTCCACAAAGTTTACAGAACTCAAAGGGATTTAGGGTGCTCTGGGAGAAATGAAGATTGTGTTAAAACCTGATGCCAAACCAATAAAGCATCGCCCATATAGATTGAACCCCTCAATGAAACAAAAATTAAAAAAGGAAATTGATCGAATGTTGAATGTTGGATTGATTTTTTCAGTGGTTGAGTCCAAGTGGATCAGCCCCATAATGATTAAGAGCAATGACACTAAGGATATCAGATTCTGTGTTGACTATAGAAGTTTGAATTTTGCATGTGTTCACGACCCATTTTTGATACCCTTCAGCAATAAAGTCTTGGATCAAGAAGCTGAGAATGAGGCCTCTTTTATAGGAGGGTTCTCGGGATATCACCAAGTTCGGATCGCAAAAGAGGATAAGAAAAAGACAACCTTTACAACATAATGGGGCTCATTCGCTTACAATGTCATCCCTTTTGGATTAAAGAATGTGCATGTAATCTTTTCAAGAATTATGATAGCAGCTTTCAAAGAATTCATTCACAAGTTCTTGAAGGTGTACTTGGATGATTGGATAGTTTACAGCCTCCTCAAAGACCATGTGGCACTTCTCTGACTCATGTTAGATCATTATTGCCAGATGCAGGTCTCCTTGAAGCTACGAAAATGGCTTCTCTATGTCACCTTTGGAAACTTATTAGGACACGTTATTTGCTGCAACAGAGTTCTGGCGGATCTTGCAAAGATCATTGTTATTATGAATCTTTTGGCCCCTACATCGATGAAGCAGTTGCGATCCACTTTGGGCCATACAAGCTACTACAGACAGTTTATCTGCAACTACGCTTCTATTACAGCTCCTTTGGAACAGTTACTCAAGAAGAGAGAAGCATTCCACTGGAATGAAGATTGTGAAAAGCCGTTTTCAGTGCTAAAAGAAAAAATGGTCAATTTCCTATCCTTACGTATCATGACTAGGTAAAAGAATTTCATATACATATTGATTCATCCAACATTTCCCTTGGAGTTGTGTTGGCCCAACCAAGGGAAGGCGACATTGACCATCCTATCTATTTTGCTAGTAGGAAACTATCTCAAGTTGAGTGCAACTGCATGACTACAGAAAGGGAAGTATTGGCAAAGATTTATGCCTTGCAGAAATTCCACCATTACTCGCTGGGAGGACACTTCAAGTTTTTCATAGATCATTCAGCGCTCAAATACCTAGTAAACAAACTTGTGTTAAAAGGTCGGATTTGCAAATGGTTGCTCTTATTTCAAGAATTTTCTTTTGATATAATAGTCAAGCCATTGGGCTTGATCATCTGTTGAGAATAGCAACAAGAAAGTTGAAGGACCGATTGATTATCAACTACCTAATGCAACATTGTTCAAAGTTGAGGCTATTCTAGACCACTTAGAAGAAATCGCATTGTTTCTAACAACCGAGAAAGCACCAGATGACTATTTTGCAACTCAAAAGTGCCACTTAATTGTACGAGCTGCGGAATATCAATTGATTATGGGACACCTATACAAGTCAAGCACGGATGGAATTCTATGTTGTTGTGGGTTAGACCAGGAAAGATGGGACATTTTGTGGGAATGTCGTGTTGCTGTCGCAAATGGCCATGTTGGCGAAAAAGCCATTGGAAGGAAGATTCTCCATGTTGGACTATAGTGACCAATGGTGTTTAAGGATGCAAAAGCTTATGCCAGAACATGCAATGTTTGCCAACGAGTTAGTGATCCTTCTCGATGGGTTGAGTTCCTACTCCAACCTGTACATGCCTTATAACCATTTGAGAAGTGGGCGATTGATTTCAATGGCCCCATCAATCCTCCTGCAAAACACTCAAAATCCCACTATGTTATCACCGCAACATATTATTTAACAAAATGGGCTGAAGCAGCACCAGTACAAGATTGCTCCACAGAGACAACAGCTCAATTCATTTATGAGAACATCATTACTCGGTTTAGATGTCCTAGAAGCCTCACCAACAATCAAGGCACACATTTCATTAACAACACCATCACGACCCTGATAAAAGAATTCCTGATACAGCATCACAAAAGCAATCCATGTCAACCACACGTAAACGACACAGTTGAAGCCTTCGCGAAATTTTAGAGACGGGTCTGACGAAAATATGTTGCCCAAACCAAAATGATTAGGATGAAAGAATACCCACAGTGCTATGGGCATACAAGATTACTACCAAGAATATTCACAAGCAAACTCCATTCCAACTGGTATATAGCGGAGAAGCAGTGGTTCTAGCAAAATTCATTGCTTCCAATCTATACATGAAATTCTCAACGACCTTAGCTATTGGTTTTTCTTTCTCTCTTCAACCTATGGTTCTTTTGAGGAATGCAACTCTATCATTATTTTTCATTTTTATGCTCTTCATGGGGCTTTCCTTCAAGTTCTTTTCTAGACTCTTCCTCTAATTCAACCTCAGACTCTTCATTTGATATCACTATTGATATTGCAATTAATTTCCCTGCAATCCTTGCTTCATGTGCCACCTTACGCCCTTGTGGTTTATCAAGAGATATATCTTGCAATGTGAATTTTTTTCTTGTAAGAATGCTTTATAAACTTCTTTTGCACATTAATATTAATTGTATCGATTGCATCCAAGGATATCCAAGTATATATCCACATCACACATATTTATAACATCAAAATCAAAATGCAACACATATTTATCCATAAAAATCTTCAAATCTTTAAAATTTTGAACATTCTCACCCGCAACTCATGTGCTTTGAATATGTTTTGTGGGGATTTGCAATGTTTAAGTCACCATTGACGAATTATATTTGCTACCAAAGTTTATAGAAATAATGACCTTCTCTACTTAACATCCATGAACCCGTAATTGGAATTTCGCCCCTAAAATAAACCATCGATGCTCTCTTTATCTTTCTTATTGACATTAGACCATCTATTTAAAAATATTGTTCACATGTTTGATCTAAAAGGGTCATCTTATCAAAGTTAAGTGGCTACTTGATCATTTTTAAGGATTCAAATATTATACCTATGCATATTATTCTATGCAAATACTTTGGATTGAAAAAATCATACATATACATATGTAGGTGAATACTTAATAAAAAAACATATAATTCACTACTAAAACTTGTTTTCGTGTAAAAAATAAACAACTTTTTGAAAGAAAATGGTCAATTGGTGTGTGTGTGTGTGTGTGTAATCGTCATAAACAACTTTTTAAAAGAAAATGGTCAATTGGTGTGTGTAATCGTCAAAAAATAGCCTATATATATATATATATATATATATAGTGTGTGTGTGTGTGTGTGTGTAATCGTAAAAAAATAGCCAATATATATATATATATATATATATATATATATATATATATATATAGGCTATTTTTTTACGATTACACACACACACACTATATATATAGGCTATTTTTTGACGATTACACACACCAATTGACCATTTTCTTCAATTGGCTATTTTTTTATGATTGCACACACACACACACTATATATATATATATATGGTCAAAATATAGCCAATTGGCAAAATTTCACCCCTAAAAAATACACTGGTGACTACCATCATATGAAAGCATCATCTATTAAACTCATGAATAGGCAAAATCTCCACCTATGTGTAGAAACAATGACTTCGATGTTTACATCAATACTAACACCATTCGATTTTCCTACAAAATGCGTCTTGCTTGCTATAACTCAAAAATAGAATTAGCATTTTGAATAAAAAACCTATTTTTCAATAGAGCTCCTTTGTGCAGCGATGGTTTTGAGGGGGTAAAGTTGAAATTGTCATCTCCCACAATATTGATTGGGATCTTTAGTATGATCTCAATTATAAAATGTCATAGCCACTCAATTGACATTTGTTTGGCAAATATTTGGACAACCTATCCAAAGATATATGCTCTGCCATTCGAACAGCATCACCAAAAAACCCTAAAATAGTTTATTTTAAATCAGCAATATCTTCACTTTCTGAAGCCCATTTGAAATGTTCTTTTTTTTTAAAATTGGTATTTTTTCAAATAAAAACCCAAATCTATAAGATGGTTTCTTCAAATTCTACACAAAATGTTTCAAAAATGGATTTGAATGTTGTTGTCCTATTGTTCCCCAAAAAAAACTGCAAAACGAACAATTATATATGCCTGTGTGTGTTCCACTTCTTGTTCAAGAAAGAGTTCCAATACTCATTGTAATAAACATTAATAGATAAAACATATGAAACCCTCGATTTCAAAAATAAAAAAGCTCATCCACACAATCGACAACACAAGAATATAGAAAAGATCCTTAAAGTTAGGATAGCATCATCGAGTACTCTTTATGGAAGGAATTACTCCACAAGCCATGCTTGCTACAATACAATATTCATCATCCAACATAACTCAAAGGACATTGCAAAGGAAAACATTATCCTTGTAAATTTAAGAACCCATGTATCCTAGGAACAAGACAACTCGAGAGAAGCATTGTTGGTTGTATTTGAACTTCTTTCAGAAAACACATGAAATATAAACATATGCTGAGGATACAATGTTAACCAGCTCATATCTGTGGTATTTCTCAACCATGTTTGCCTCATATTTTGGGTCTCAATGTATTTCTTCTCCCAATAACAATCATCTAATTCAACAACGCAAACATTAACTTGTATGTTTGCTTGGCAGAAGTGCCAGCTATTTTTAGTTTGCTCTCAAATCTCAAATGAATATGAATTAATCATATACTCCGTATGGAGTTTTATACTGGAGAAGCTCAACTCAAATGTTACTGTGTTTATTAGGCACCCATGTTCTCGCCATGGTTTGGTAAGTCCACACCAGCCACTTAGAATATGAAGTCTTCAAGTTTCATATCATATTGATGGTGCACAAATAACAGCAAAGCTTAACAGTCTGAAAAGCATTTCAAAATTGACCACAGGCCTTCTACAGTATGAGTCTATCCGCACTGGATATGTTGGCATAAACTGGATAATCAAAACAATGCTAATTAAGAAATTCATCTCGCTATGAAATATGGCAAACAGCCTCCAACTTTTAATCAGGACTTCGTGAACAGGCAATCATAACAATGTAAAGCGTTAAGAAATTCATTTCACATTGAATTTTGGCACACTCCAATTCATGATCCTCAATAACGATTTCGCAGTATATATTTTTTTATTTGACAACTGAAGACAAACACTCCCCTGAAAAATCTGTGAATGGCTAAATACCTCACAAGAGCATACGTACAGGACCCGGTTGTGTTAACAATGGACCTAAGGGGAACATTATCCTTGTCAGTTTTAGGAAGCCATAAATCCCAGGAACAAGAGGGAAACTGCAGATGAGCACTTTTGGTTGTATTTGAACTCCTTAAAAAATATATGAATCTAAGTGTTTGTGGAATATACAATGTTGATAGCACTATTTCATGATCCTCAATAAAGATTTCGCAGTATATATATTTTTATTTCCAATTCATGATCCTCAATAACGAATTCGCAGTATATATCTTTTTATTTCCAATTCATGATCCTCAATAATGATTTTGCAGTATATATCTTTTTATTTCCAATTCATGATCCTCAATAACGATTTCGCAGTATATATCTTGTTATTGGACAACTGAAGATAAACACTCCCCTCAAAAATCTGCGAATGGCTAAATAACTCACAAGAGCATACGTACAGGACCCAGTTGTGTTAACAATGGACCTAAGGAGAACATTATCCTTGCAAGTTTTAGGAAGCCATAAGTCCCAGGACATGAGGACAACTGCGGATGCGCACTATTGGTTGTATTTGAACTCCTTGAAAAATATATGAATCTAAAGTGTTTGTGGAGTATACAATGTTGCTAGCACTATCTTGGGTCTAGAGTATTTATTTTCCTGTTAACAATGGACCTAAGGGGAACATTATCCTTGTAAGTGTTAGGAAGCCATAAATCCCAGGAACAATAGGGCAACTGCGGATGAGCACTATTGGTTGTATTTGAGCTCCATATAAAAATATATATATTAATCTAAGTGTTTGTGGAGTATACAATGTTAACCTGTTCATATTTGTGGTATTCATCAACCATATTTGGATCATATTTCGGGTCTAGAGTATTTCTTCTCCTAATAGCAATCATCTAATTCAACAAAGCAAACATTAACTTCAATGCTTGCTTGGGAAAAGTGCCAACTATTTTTAGTTTGTTTTGAAATTCAGGCTCAAAAGGAATATGAATTAATCAAATACTTCATATGAAGTTTTGAGCTGAAGAAGATCTATTCAACTCTGTTAATTAGGCACCTATGTTCTCACCATGGTTTGGGAAGTCCACACCAGCCACTTCAAATATGAAATCTTTTAGTTTCATAGCATATTGATAGTACACAGGAAATGGCATAGCAGCACAGCTTGGAAAACATTTTAAAATTGATCACAGGCCTTCTACAGCTTGACTCTATTCCCACTAGAGATGTTAACATAAACAAGTAAAAATATATCACAGTGCATCCCTTCAAGTCTCAAGTTGTTTTTCCTTTTAAATGAAAGCAATCAAAACAATGCTAATTAGGAAATTCATCTCACTAGAATATGGCAAACAGCCTCCAACTTCCAATCAGGAATTCATGAACAGGCAATCATAACAATGTGAAAGATAACAAATTCATTTTACAGTTCATTTTGGCACACTCCAATTCCTGATCATCAATAACGACTTCACAGTAAATATTTTTTATTTGACAGCTGAAGACAAGCACTCCCCTCAAAGGACTGCAAATGGATAGACATCATTGTATAATTGGCGTATTTAGATGCAGGTTGCAGCTTTCATTGAAAATCCTTGCTCTAAATTTGGAGGCTGAAAATTGGTAGCCTTTGTACAAGAACTACATGCTCTCATACAACCATACATGCGATTAGTTTATAGCTGAAAATACCCAAAAAAATTATATCCTTAATTACCATTTGAAAAAATAAAGTAATAGCTAAAGCATCGACTTGTGTTTCATCATTCCTACCAAGCTCATAGTTTCCAGAATAAATTGAGAAATTGGCATCGTGAAAATTTCCTTTTACACATATTTTACACCATTTAGTTGTTGTTGCCAAGGAAATAATCCATAGCTATTAGTCACATTACATATCCGCCCTCATGAAAATGCCACCTATCACGACAGCCCACTTCACAGCCTGCCCTGCATATGCTGACAGAGGGGTGCTCCACTGTAAATCTATGATCTATCCAGTTCTCTCAAACTAAACAGGACAGTAGATCCCAGACCTAGCCAGAGCAGCTGTAAACCTATCCAGTTCTCTCAAACTAAACAGGGCAGTAGATCCCAGATCTAGCCAGAGCAAGCATGCAAATATGATTTTTTTAAACAATAATAAAAAATATTTCCCCAGACAACTCAGAGAGTCTCATGAGATTGCCACTGATCATGACATCCCACTTCACAACCAATGCAGCATATGCTTAAAGATGGACGCTCCTCGGTAATTTTATCCAGTTCTCTCATACCCAACAGAGCAGTAGATCCCAAACCTAGCCAGCGCAGGCGTGGAAAGTAAGGTTTCTTCAACCATTGTAGTGAGACCAAAGATAAGCCCCTACAATTGTAGAGATCTAGTCGCCTAAGAGTTCCTCTGACCACACCATCACAGTCTTTACCTGCAAGAGCTGCAATAGATGTGTCTGTGACACAGAAACAATTGCGAATGCAGAGTTCAACTATCTCCAGTCCCACTTTTGTCAACGTTTTTATCGCCCTGTCTGTTATAGCAGGCATATAGCCCAAATCAAGTTTTGTCAATGTCTTCTTAATGGAACCTCCCAACAAAAGTGCTACTCCATGATCAGTTACTCTTTTACAACCACGCAGAGACAAGGATACCAAGGGAACATTTCCACCTCCTAAGATGGACATTCCAGTATCAGTGATATCTGCTCCACTAAGAGATAAAGTATTCAGTTTTTTAAGCTTTGAAATAGCTCTCATACCATGATCTGCTACACTCTTGCAACCTGTGAGGTCAAGCACCTCTAGATTTTTGCAGAGAGCGATGTGTTCCACTGATTCACTGGTTATAAGATAGCATGAGATCAGTCTGACAGATACGAGGGAAAGAGAAGTGGCTAGAAGATCATGAAAAGCCAAATCAGACAAATGAAATGTGTTATAGAGTTCAAAAGTCTTTAAATTTTTGCAAGCATGTATGAGCGCACTAAAACCAGCATCTGTCACTCTATAGAATCCTCCGAGCTTGATGGACTCCATGTTTTTACAGCCCTCGGCCATGAGAAACATGCCCATGTCATTTACTCGTCTAAAAAATGCTTGATAATTTGCTCTGCTTCGGGAAAGGGACAGGTGAGATAAATAATTGCAAGAACCCAACGACTGCACACCAGCATTAGTCAGATCATGCCGTAGAAATGGTTCTTCCAGAGGTGCATCCTTCAGATCTAAATTAACCAGGAGAACGAGATTTTGCGTGATAGACATCAGAAGGTTGTCTGTGATATGATCTACAACAAGTGTTAAGGACTGTATACTTTGAAAGGAGACTCCCATTGAGAAGGGAATCCCATTTTGTCCAGGGACTGCAGCTAACCTTTGAATACCCCAACTGCATACTGATTGTCTTGTATTTTTTTCTGTTACTTGTTGAAGATGCAAATATTTTACTGTCAAGGGCATGAAAGATGCTGTTGCTTCAAAAATGCAAGGATCAAATTGTGACCCTTCAAACTTGATGCACAAGGACTGCAAAACAAGTTGACAGACCTGGATCAGATATGCTTATACAGGAAACACAAAAATGTCTTGGAATCCAAGCAACTATACAGCTATATCTGCAGGCTGCAGACTGCAACTCTAGCTACTGGATAGCGAAATACTAAATATTTTCAAATCAAGGAAGTAGATTATGTTAGATGAACTTTTACTTCCAGGTAGTGGCAACCATCAAAAAGTTTTTTGAGACTTGATTTGTAGCTTTGAAGGGTCCCAAACCTTCTGTAGTATACCAACTCCACAGACAACAATCTGCATTGAAAGATTACAGAGGTCTAATTAACATATATAAAAATTTGTGAAGACATGTCTTTTGAGACTGGCAAGAATTTTTCAAACAGTTCACGAAACTGGTCTGCAGTGTAATCCAAGCACTACACAAAAAGAACAGGAACAAATTATATGGGGTGTCTGGATATCCACGGAGTCTACAGCAATAAAAGCATAAGACAGTACGCCCAAGAGTTTCAAGTTTCAAAGAATAGATCATCTCATCTTGGGTCAAATGTTCTTTCTTACAAATAAAATAAAAACAAGGGTTGGAAAAAAATTATAATGTTTTTTGTAAGACGAATGACAGACAACAACCTGCATTGAAAGATTAAAGAGGTCTAGTTAACATATATAAAAAGTTGGTGAAGACATTTCTTTGAGACTAGCAAGTATTTTTTTTAAATAGTTCACAAAACTGGTCTGCAGTGTAATACAAGCACTACTCCACAAAAAGAACAGGAACAAATTATGGGGTTGTCTGGATATCCACGGAATCTACAGCATAAGACAGTATGCCCACGAGTTTCAAGTTTCAAAGAATAGATCATCTAATCTTGAGTCAAATGTTCTTTCTTACAAATAAAATAAAAACAAGGCTTGGAAAAAAATTATAATGTGTTTTGTAAGACGAATGAGCCCTTATATACATAGAAATTGGTGATCATGATTGATAAAGGAATGGGAGAAGGTGCCCTCAAACTTCAGTAAACAGAGGTATGGCTCAATTGCTTTATCCCTTCCTTGCCAAAAGAGGGGATTGTGGCAAAAGGTTCCAGTCATGTTTCCCAAGCACTAGTTCAATAAAAGTCATTTCTTTTCTACAAAATCTTGGGGATAAGATGAGATAATTTTATTAATGTCCAATGAATGGCCACAAAAGTAGGTCAGTGGGACTAAAGGATACATACAATACGAGTACAATGTGGGAGTGCAAACGCAGCTCCTAGAAAATGCTGAAACTAAGATAAAATAAAAATAAAGATACAAGCAGTAGTACAGCCTCATAAACATGTATATATCCATGTCAAAGGTACGGAATGCAAAATACAAAGTGAGATTGTCCAAGACTGGACAACTCAAACAACTCAAGATCTTGTCAAGAGAGAAAAATCACGTGAGAGTTGAAGGTGAATCTAGTGATGTCAAGATCTCCTGGGTCTAATGGTCGAGGGCGGGGGGGCGAATGGGGCGGCTACTCGTTGTCGAGGCTCTCCGGAGCCATCGGGGTGTCCGACTTTATGACCATGAAGGGGACGTAAAAGCGAGGAATACTCCTAGCATCCAAGGCCGAAGGAAAGAAACTCTAGATAGATCGTTGGCTACTCCATTAGGGCTATGAGGGAGTCTAAAAAGCGGGAGGTGCCTTGCTCCCGATCTGTCTGGACCTGATCCCTATGACGCTCTGAGAATGAATGGACTGATGTATAGTTCGACAACTCCGAACCAGTCGATAAAATCAAATTGGTCTCCCAGAGGGGGAGGCTAAGGGGAGACCCAAGGTCTCACCACTCTATTGTCGGAGGTACCTACCGCTTATTGCTCCGATCTAACGGATCTGGATCAGCCTGGACCTGATCCCTATGACGCTGTGAGAATGAATGGACTGATGTATAGTTCGTCAACTCCGAACCGATCTCGATAAAATCAAATTGGTCTCCCAGAGGGGGAGGCTAAGGGGAGATCCAAGGTCTCACCACTCTATTGTCGGAGGTACCTATCACTTATTGCTCCAATTTGACGGATCAACACTAAAATAGGAGGTGATCATCCTAGTCCTCCCAAGGCAAGGCGGGATGTGTAGGATCTGTGACCTATGGCTGAATATCTCCCTGATGAAGAGGGCAAGGCATCTCTGGTCCTGATACTGGAAGAAGGTGGTGAGGGATCCCCCTAATTCCCTATAGAGGCAGTGAATCGTCCTCTGATCTCATAGTATAAAGGGCATTTAAAAATGAGGTGCATCTCTGTCTTCAGCACTTATAAGCGGCACACCTGGCAGATCCTATTAAATTGTGGTAGATGGCGGTTAGTCTCCACTCGAAGTTTATGAGAAACTGACCCGAAGTTGTCCCAAGGGGATCATGAGTGAGTGCATCCAATGCCTATGCGTTTATGGGGGGCGGACGATAATGCCATCCTGCAGCTCCAAGAAGTGCACAAGGTAGAAGGACATCCTCGAGCCCATCCTCATAGGAGGTGAAGTCCAAGTGACCTAAATGTATAATCTGTAGATATCTTCTCTGATGGACTAATTCAATACCTAAATAAACAACAAGAGATGGTCGACGCATCTAGGGAGAATCTGAATAGGGGAAGGCGATCTGGGGAGATGGTCACCGATTGGAGAAGCCAATATGTCTCTGAAAACCAACCACGTGCACAGCTTGTGGGGTGATATGAAGCGAGGGCCTTCGAGGAGCAAAGTGTAGGCCTAGAAGAAATCTTCATTGACAAGAATAATAATAGCCTTAGATTTTGTCAATTGGGTCTAGCCCAAGTGGTTGTGGGATGGAGTGTTATCCTCCCTGCCCAGCTTCTATTCCCATTAGTGACATGTTGAGTTCATAATGAATATATTGTTGTAAGGGCTTCAAGTCCTGTTGATGACTTGGCCTTGTGCCCTGAAGAATCTAAGGTTTACCCCAGGTACCATCCTCAAAATGAGGGGAAGTGCCCAGGGGTTTGCACTGGAATAATTACCTGGAAAAAAAATAGCCTTAGATATTAGAAGTGTTGCAGCTATGAGGATCTCATCTGAAATTTAATTAAAAAATCAAAATATGGGCCTGCAACTCAGATGTGACAGCAATGGATATACATTCTCTAAATAATTTAATCTACATAGCCCAGTGACAATTTGTGGTCTCTGCCTTAACCTGGCACAATAATTCAATATCAGATTGCCAATTGCCAATTATAAAGCGGAGGGTAACTACACCAAATACACAAAGTGCCTACCAACAAAAGAAAAACCCGTTCAGGGGGGGATGACAAACAAATATCCATCAGTGGACACACAAGTCGTTGTTGGAATGGAAAATATTGTAACTTGTGCCTACTCGTAGCAGGAGAAAAGGGCCATCATCTGAAGCAGTGTTGAGGAAAAGGCATCCATGAGAGAAGAATCAATCCACTGAAATGGGAGAACAATTATCCATGAAAGAGGGTAAAGAATTTAATCATGAAAGATATGGCAAGTATGGGCCACTATGTCATCCATAAAGTGACCATGGACAAAAGGTGACAAGGCATGCCACTGGCCTGACTTTGAAAAAATGCTGCCTCGTGAGGAGAGAAATCACAATTCAAAGCCACCACTGCAAAAGATGCTAAGAGATAATTTGCCAACAGTAGAGGAATAAACAGGCCAAGAAGCTAACATCAATCAACAAAAAAACAGTAAATAGTCCAGGCAAGAGAAGAAAGAATAGCTACCAATTGTAAATTAGAACAGCACTAGATAGTAGGTAGAATTGACGATGGAAGATGATTGGACAGAGTTTGTCACCAAGACACAGGAGGCCAATGACTGAAATTCGAAAGTGATGGGCAGGAACCATCCATCAGCATATAACATGGGAAATACTCCATATAATTGAATTTGAGAAATTCGTTCAAATTCTTTTGCGGCATTGTGAAATTAGCACCATGTGTGTAAATGGGCAAGAGAATGGTCGGCATCAAACTAGATTATATCATTGTTTGGACTTCTTCTCCGTACAAGAAATTAGGGAAATGATGGGCTTGTTGATGCCAAGGACTTCACAAATCAAAATAAGGTTGGAAAGCAACATGTTGCAAAATAATGGAATGGGTGATAGCCACATTACAAAGAATGAGTTGCAAATAACTGTCACTCATGGTAAAGATACAATAAGGGTTGGCATTGCTACCCAGGCACTCCTTTGTAGGCCTGGAAAACGGTAAATTCTTGCCAGGTTAAACAGCAAAAAGGGTAGTGTACTTGTTGATGAGCACGGAAATGAATTGAACTCAGATTGGCCAATTTGCCAAGCTGTTTGTAAGCATTTACAGCAACCTCCTCCTTTATACACACAATATTCTCCACATTGTTGTATGAACAGCACAGAATTACTAACTGACCCCACTCTCAAATGAGAATCGAAATCCTCAAATGGACCAACAAATTTGCACTGAAGGAAACCCGGTACCTTGGCGTAACAACTGTCGTAGCAATGAAAGATTGTTCCAGATGTAGATTCAGGATGGTCATCTAGACCTTTTTAAGTTTTTTAGAGATCTCTCTTTGGATGCAGCCAAGACAAAACTGGCCTTCACTCTACCACTGTAGGAAAAGCTACTAATTGCATGCAACAGTAAACAACCTAAAGAGATGTCAGAAGCCATCACTGCAGAGAGGGAACTCGAAGAGATGAATGGTTCAATTGAAAAATCAATTAGGGAAGAATTATTGGTGACTGAGGAGAATCGTAGTGAGCATACCAAGCCAAATTCCAGTAGTGTGTGTACCAAGCCAAATGCCAGTAGTGTGCGTACCAAGCCAAACACCACCAGGAATAATACTTCTATAGCAATCAGCGGCAGCAGCTGTGATTGATGAGTAAATGTAATTCGACGCTGAACAAAAGAATTATGAAATGGGATTGGACTCTATACAGCACTCCATCAGGAGTGTTCATGGAAACTCAGAATGGTGGGGAAAAGCTTAATAGGTGTCAAGGGACTGGTCAATGCACTGGGACAACAGACTAAGGTGAATTAGGCTCCTTTTCCAACATTTCTCGTGGACATATTAAAGGGCTTGAAGAATACAGTATACAAATTAGGAGCTCAGCTGTTGGATGTCAATAATGTGAAGGAGCCAGAGGAGACAATTGCCAAGGTTGGGAAGGCCAAAAGGGATACCACCAAGGAACAAAGAAGAATTAAAACATGAAAAGGACCAAAAAATGATATAAATACAGGTAAGCACAGGGCAAGAAAATGGCATTGCCAAAAGAAGCTGCTGGAAAAATGCAGACAAGTCAATTTTACAACTACGAGGTAGTTCTTTTGCTCAAAAGAGACATCATATCTTTGATGAAGGATCACAAGGGAAACTCAAGCAACCTACCTTTACCACCAGATAGATTTCTTTCCATTGAAAACACACTTCAAGTCTGGGAGGAAAAACTGCTAGCAGCTTTTGGAGGAAATTATATGAAGTCCAATTCCTATTGAGATGTCCAAAAATTTCAAACAAGAAATAGAATGCAAGGAAATATCTAGCAAAGTAATAATTCGGAGCCTTTTTGCATTCAGCAACTGTAGATCTTCAAGGGCACTTGAAAATGTCATGCCACAGAAGATGTTAAAGATATTTCTCTTTCCGTAACTTTTGTGCCTGCCCATACTGACCAGGTGAATGAGGAACAGAATAGTGGGTGACATGAAGAATTAAGCAAATAAGTCTAGTGTACAGGTAACTTGACAAGATTACACATAATCATGGGTAATCGTATTATTATTATCATTAAAGCTAAAAAGGCACAGGCACATGTTAATACAGAATTGTACAGGGGAAGAAACAACCCTTGGACTAGTTTTGAGAGGTTAAATGAACCATAAAGAAACATCACATGTAGGTGCCTAGTGTTAGACTAAAACAGGTATTTCCACACAGTGACACAGGTTGAACACCTATGTTTTATGAAGTTAAAATCCTCAAAGAGGGAAACAATCCACACCCCTGGCCAAACAGTTACTTGTGGCAATATTTTAATGCAAAAGGAAAAAGAATTTACATATGAGTTTCTCACAATCAATCATCAGCTAATTACCCTTCATGGTCTTTAAATAGAGATCATGGGCCAATCGTCTGTTAAGCCACAGATCAATGTAGCAGTTAAGATCGAGGAGAAGATGAATTATCAGATCACTTTATGTCTAGAATGTATCTTGATTGCCGGATTATATAAGTACAAATGCATACTAAAGAAACACACTTTACCAAAAACACATTAGACCAAGTTGATCTTAACTAACTCCTAAGTGTTAAATATCCTAACATCTAGAGGTAGAAACTTGTGTACTCATTCTAAATTTATAATCAATGCAACACAAGGATTACATATATGTTACCATGCATATATCTGTGCATCTATAAAAGGGCGATTGTGTGTAATAATCCATGAATGCTGATTGGTTGACAAGTTAACCCAAGAATAAAAAACCTGGGTAGGTCAACTTTTATATAAACTGTAAATAGTCTTCATTGCTACTCATGCATAGCTGCTGGCATCCATGGACATAACAGAGAAGATAATCTGGACACAAAGAATACTTGATGATACTATTGATCATGGGAAGTTATTATTTAGAAACATGAGTCAGAAATTGTATTCCGTTATTGTCTCAGACATAACAACAAGCCCTAGGGTAATTGATCATAACATAACACTAGGTTAAGTACAACTATTATTACTTTTTTCTTGGAAATCCTAGTTATAGAGACTTGCAACTGTCCTTCGGCTAAGCAGTTGTGCTATGACAGATGTTCCTATGCTATCAGATTCACCAAGGACATGCACATGGCCTCATCCCCACCCACTCAGTCGGGGGGTGGGGGTAGTGTGGTTGAACCCAAGTCTCAGCATTATTACAAGTTTGATCGCCTCACAAGAGTCACAACTTGCAGCTAGACCACACACCCATTAACTTTTAACTTTTAAGTATAACATAACATTAATGCTAAAATAAATATTAACACCTAACACGCCCTTCTAATATTTATTTTCAATTACATCCAGAAGTTCCCTAAATTTTACAAATTTCTCCCGGCTGAGAACTTTTGTAGAGATGTGTGCAGTTTGGCCTTCTGTTGTGCAGAAGACTAATTCAATTTCATTAATTCGAACTTGTTCTGCAATGCAAGGATGGGTGTTCCTATGCTATCAAATTCACCGAGGACTTGCAGCTGGCCCCATCCGCATCCACTTGGAGGGGTTTTGAACCCAGGTCTCAGCATTAATACAAGTTTGATGACCTCACAACTTGCTGCTAGACCACACACCCATTATCTTTTAAGTATAGCATAACAGTAATGCTAAAATAAACTATAACACCTAACACGCCCCTCTAATGCTTATTTTCAATTATGTCCAGAAGCTCTCTAAATTCTATAAATTTCTCCCTGCTGAAAGCTTGTGTAAAGATGTGTGTAGTTTGGTCTCCTGTTGTGCAGTAGAATAATTCAATTCCTTTAATTTAAACTTCTTCTGCAATGCAATGAAGATGGACCTCTATGTGTTTGGTTTGGGCATGAAAAATTGGATTCTTTCACAATTTAATAGCACTTTGATTACCACATCTCTGCTGCATTGATTGAGATTGACAAAAAATCAGGTCACTTAGTAACCGATGAAGCCAACCGACTTCTCATGTTGCTACTGTTGAGTAAAGTTGTCATTGATGTCAACAGGGTCAAGAGATCTGTGTCAGGAGCTTATAAGATTGTTGAGTGACGTTGTCATTGATGTCAATGTGGCATTGATGATGATAATGTGGAAATGGTAATGATCATGTGGTAATGATGATGATGATATGGCAGTAATAAAGAGAGATTGTTTGAAGGCTTAAAGAGCTTTGAAAGAGCCTTGACATAAGTGTATATAACTCCAAACTGGTCCCCTTATGGCACAGTTAAGCATGTTCCTCATGGGATGAGATAACATGTGGTTGCTTCCACATGCCCACTTTGAGTGGTACACAAATGGAGCAAGCCCCTAAAGCCATTGAAGATGCCCCTAAAGTGAAGATGATGTGTCCACATGACCATGATGATGTGAAGTGTAAAGAAGCCGCTAAAGTGATGATGATGTGTCCACAAGACCATGATGATGAAAAGTGAGAAGAAGTCCCTAAAGCCATGTGAAGATATTTATGTACACCCCACTTGCTCAATTGTGGAGGCAAGAAACCCTAAGAAATAAGAAGAAATTATGTACTTGGACCACCATGAGGATGTAGGAGGACACCTTGATATAGTGAGGAAGCAACCTAATCATGACACTTGGCAATGAGCAAGTTTGTTTAGTCTTGAAGGAATTAATGACAAGGTATGTGCCCACTTGTGAAGAAAGGAAAAGGTTTGAAGGGTCAAGTAACCCCCTTGATGAAGACATGAAGCCCTAAAGTAAATACCTAAAGCAAATTGAAGAAGCCCCTGAAGCAATGAAGATATGTCCACTTGGAATGCCCTAATGAAGCCATGAAGTGGTCATTGACCCATTGAAGAAGCCCCTAAAATGTGGAAGACAAAATTAATGATAAGTTATAGGCCGACCTAACCTTAAGTGAACTAAAAAAGTGACTTGGATGTAAATTTCCTTTAAATCCAATCTTGAGTTGAAGTATGTTAGTTTATTTTAATTAAACCCAAATATAACTTTTAACCACAAATGGATTTCTTCACTATGCAGCAGAAAATAAAACACTAAGAGAAATATAACATCAATCACATCAATGAAGACACAAATCTTTTTGGGTATAAACCCCTGGATAAAACCCAAGATAGGAAAACCGGTGCAGCAGTCTGAGAAGAAATTTTATTATGAAGATATAAAACAAATACAATCCAGAAAATATATTTACCCAACCTGGAAAAATCGAACCTCTACGAATCATTGATAACACCCCAACAGATCTGTACGTCCCTCTACGCAGCTATACGACCCTCTGCATCAGCGGTACAAAATCCGTACGGCCCTGCATCAGCAATACGAACGGATCCGTACGGCCCTGCATCAGCAATACGAACGGATCCGTACAGCCCTACTCACACATGCGGACTGTTGTACAGCCTCTGCAAAATATGGCCTCCCTCTCAGCAAATCCATACAGCCCTCTCTCTGCCTGATCACTCTGTCAATCCTCTGGATGAATGCTCCTCTGTCTTCTCTTCAAACTTCGCTTTCTCACTCCCACTGAAAGCTATGAGTAAGAAATCTCTCTGTATCTCTGTGTGCCCTCTCCACCAAATCAATCCTCATTTTAACTCAATGGCCAAGCAAAAACCCTAACATCCACTATGGATCAATGGATGAGATCCTCCGGTGAGATCAATGGCCAAGATTAGACTAGCCATCACTTAAATTACTTTCACTTGAACTTTATTAAAGTGCCTCCATTAAGTCAATTAATAATTAGATCACTTAATGCACTTTTCCTAAGTCTAAACTTTAGAAAATTACATTAATACATTTGGCATCCTGTTTTATGTCTTCTAGCATGCAAGGACACATGCAATGATAGAAGACCTTCCTTGTTGCCACTTTCTAACATTGGACTCATATAAATAAGATGAACCTCATTTAGCATTTGAATAATATCAATTCAACCTAACCAAGCAAGAGGAACAAATTTCAGCCTAGAGGAGCGAATTTCCAAGGGAAGATGAAGTGAAGAAGGGCAAATTTCCAAGGGAAGATGAAGTGAAGAAGGGCGAAATTCCAATGGAAGATGGAATCTTGTGATGATTTGTTCTAGGGTTTTTGTTGTGAAATTTGTTTCAGGTCATCTTGGCATTTTCACTCTAACTTTAGTTCTGGGATGATTCAGACCGTGAAATTTTTATGGGATGGAGGTAAGATGCATCAGTACCTGTGGTAAAAATTTCAGATGCTAGTCCCCTATATTTAGGAGATATGACCTCAAGAAATTAGGGTTTTTGAATCATCTTCAAACAGATCATCTTGTCATTTTCGCTATATCTTTTATTCTAGAAAGCTTCAGATGGTGTCCCTTGGAGAAGATGAAGTAGAGATCCTGAAGAACCTGTGGCATGAGTTTCAGATGTTGGTATGCTATATTTTTGAAGATATGACCTCAAGAGGTTAGGGCTTCTGAATGATCCTGAAATTAGCTTTAAACATGTCAGTTTGGCATTTTCACTATATCTTTTGTTCTAGAAAGCTTCAGACATTGCCCCTTGGACATGATGAAGTAGAAAGCCTAAAGAACCTGTGGTACAAGTTTTAGATGCTGGTCTGCTATATTTTCGAAGATATGACCTCATGAAGTTAGGGTTTCTAAATGATCCTGAATCAGCTTTAAACGGGTCAGCTTGGAATTTTCGCGATATCTTTTGTTCTAGAAAGCTTCATACATTGCCTCTTGGAGGAGATGAAATAGAGAGCTTGAAGACCTTGTGGTACGAATTTCAAATGCTCTGCTATATTTTCAGAAATATGACCTCACGAAGTTAGGGTTTCTGAATGATCTTGAAATCAGATTTTAACAGGTCGGTTTGGTATTTTCTCTATAAATTTTGTTCTAGGATGTTTCAGATAGTGAACATTGGAGGAGATGAAGTATAGACATATTGAAGTACCTAGGGTACAAATTTCAGATATTGGTTTGTTATAATTTCGGAGATATGTTATTTGGAAGTAAGGGTTTTTGTAGATTATGAAGCAGATCAGAGGAAGATTATGAAGCAGATCAGAGGTAGATTGTGAAGATAGTGACAGTGACAATGATAGTGATAGTAGCAGTGACAGTGACAGTGACAATGACAATGACAATGATAGTGGCAGTGACAGTGGTAGTGATAGTGAAAGTGACAGTGATAGTGGCAATGATAATGACAGTGTGAAGACAATGATAGTGACAGGTTGATACTCTTACTCGTATCAAGGTGGAAGGGTGGTGCTAGGGTGAGTTGGATCTCACTGAGGATTGGTGTCCTCACTACAAGTTGGAGCACGTGCTTTAGGGAGTAGGTGCTTCCTTCCAGCTACAGCTAGTAAAGCTAGGGGGTTGTAGCCTTCTTCCAGTTGGTGGTGGTAAATCAGGGAGTTGGAGCTTCCTTCAAGTTGGTGCCTATAAATCAAGGAGTTAGTGCCTCCTTCCAGTTGGTTCTGGAGAATCTTGGAAGTTGGTGCTTCTTATGAATGTGATCTTGACATGATATAAAAAATTATTTTGTGGTTTTCTCCCGTTTGGATTTCCACGTAAAATCTCTTGTGCACTGTGTATGATTTTATGTGATGATGAATGGCATTGTTAATGATGAATGTTACATGATGTGCTTAAGGTTAAAAATGGTAAAATGTGTTCAATATTGATTCACCCCCCCTCAGTATTGGTGAATATTCCAACAGCTACAACAACCACTTATACCCCGCTTCCCTTGATGAAAAGGCAATTCTTAGTTTTACCCATCCAAGGTATTATTCCTAACACATGATCAAAGGAATAAGGATTTCTTGTAATCTATTGATCCAGCCTAGTCAGCATCTATGTAGCCACTCAATCTGAAGTATTCATTTTCCATGTATAAGATTTGAAAGTTGATCTTTCCTTTGATATATGTTAGGACTCTCTTGCCCAACATCTTAGGTGAGTGCAAAACCTGAACAACATATCAAATGCATAAATGATGTTAGGTATGGTTGTTGCCAAGTGACAGTGACAGTGACAGTGATAGTAGCAGTGACAGTGACAGTGGCAATGAAAGTGACAGTGATAGTGAAAGTGACAGTGATAATGGCAGTGTGAAGACAGTGACAGTGACAGGTTGATAATCTTACTCGTATCAAGGTGGGAGGGTGGTGCTAGGGTGAGTTGGACCTCACTTAGGATTGGTGTCCTCACTACAAGTTGGAGCATGTGCTTTAGGGAGTAGGTGCTTCCTAACTAGGGGGTTGTAGCCTTCTTCCAGTTGGTGGTGGTAAATCAGGGAGTTGGAACTTCCTTCGGGTTGGTGCCTGTAAATCAGGGGGTTAGTGCCTCCTTCTAGTTGGTGCTGGAGAATCTTGGAAGTTGGTGCTTCCTATGAATGTGATCTTGACATGCTATAAAAAAAGCATTTTGTGGTTTTCTCCCATTTGGATTTCCACGTAAAATCTCTTGTGCACTGTGTATGATTTTATGTGATGATGAATGGCATTGTTAATGGTTAATGTTACATGATGTGCTTAAGGTTAAAAATGGTAAAAAGTGTTCAATATTGATTCACCCCCCTCTCAGTATTGGTGAATATTCCAACAGCTACAACAACCACTTATACCCCGCTTCCATTGATGAAAAGGCAATTGTTGACTACTACTTAGTTTTACCCATCCAAGATATTATTCCTAACCCATGATCAAAGGCATAAGGATTTCCTGTAATCTATTGATCCAGCCTAGTCAGCATCTATGTAGCCACTCAATCTGAAGTACATTTTCCATGTATAAGATTTGAAAGTTGATCTTTCCTTCGATATATGTTAGGACTCTCTTGTCCAATATCTTAGGTGAGTGCAAATCCTGGACAACATATCAAATGCATAAATTATGTCAGGTCTGGTCGTTGCCAAGTAAATAGACTACCAACATGTTTCAATATTTCATCCACAGCCCCTGATTTATCATCAAGCAGACAATTTCAAACCAAGTTTCATAGGAGTTTTGCAAGAATTACTATCTTCCATTTCGAAATTTTCAAGTAGCAAAGGACGCATATTTTCCCTGTGAAACATTTCATTCATCTCTAGTTTGACTTCAATTACTAAGTAATAGTGCAGAGGACCCAATTCTGTCATGTCAAAGACTTTTCCATGGCTAGCCTTTACTTCATGAATTAGACTGGTATGACTGCCTGTTATTGCACCCAGAGGAGCGAGGTGCTCTTACAGCCCTGGGTGGATGAGATCTCTATGCATGTACCAGTGTAACAGGAATCGGGATTTTGGATCGGATCGGCCATCAAATGATCCACTCCAAATCTTCTTGAGCAAAATCACGCTGACAGAGTTCAACTTGGTTCAGTTTGACTTGTGATTTGACTCACCATAGGCCCAGTTTGCCTACAAAATCCAGTTTTTCTGGGTTTTGCTTCATTTTTTGCAGTTTGTTTCATCTAGTTTCTCCTCTGCCAAGTGAGGGACAGTGAACAACAGTGACCAACGGGTCCACAGGAGGAAGAAATCATCCATCTAAGGCCATCCAACAACACGGCTAGACAACTTCGGCATCATTTGAAATTTGAATATGAAGTTTAAAGTTTAATTCACATTTCAATGTATAATGGTGATGATAGGTTTGGATCATTTTGCTATGACCTGAACTTGGAAGAGGCAAGGCTAGAGGCTACATCCGATTGGCTTCAATAAGAAGAGAGTCCTCTTTTTCACCTCAAGGAATTGGCGAACCTTGAGGATCAAGCAGCTGAAGACATGGGAGAATCCGGTTCTTAGTTTTTTTATTTAGTATCAGACTTTCGTATTTACTATTTTGTTAAATTTTATAAGCAGATGCTTCCAGCTCTCAGTTTGGAGCTTGGACTCATATTGTATATGAGATACCTATTCATCTATGAAATTTTGGACATCTATTAATATTTTGCATTATATGGACATGGCTTTAATGAGTACCAATGAAAAAAAGTTTGTTTTAATTCAAAATGTGTATATCTTTATTTTTTATATTTGCCGATTTTTCCTCATTTTTTCCCAATCGGATTCAAGCTCTTTGCTCTTTACCTTGTTGCCGACTCTTACGCACTTGGGGCTGGGGCTAACGCAACAGAAGTCTTCAAGCTGCTAGGTGCGTCCTTGGGGGCAAGTCTGAGTCAAGTACTGTCACTTGATCTCGACTCCTCCGTTTAGGGTTAACTCCTAACAAAGCCAAGGGGGGGTAGACCCTACTAACATTACTAAGGCTTTAGGTACTTAGTTCTTTTGGATGAAAATTGCTACTTAGGAGTTTTTTTTGTAATTAAAACATTGATCAAAATTATTGCAAGGTGAAATCAACTATGCAACATATATAAATATAAATATCACGACAAAATATAACTTAATGCAACTAACCAATATCAAAGACCAGTGCCGTGGAGTCAAAGTAAATGTTGCTGTAAAAGTAAATGTTTTGCAATTGTGTTCTTGGTCAATTTTAGGAATTATCAAGGGATGAGTTAATTAAAGGGAAAATGGGAGCTCCCGATATACCGTGAGGTACAAGGAGTAATGTCCGAAAATTAGGTAAAGGTGGCTCCTCACAAAGACGTGTGGGCTGGAGCGGAGTCTCGAGGGCGTATTCAACACTACACCAACAATGATGTAGTCTAACAGTGCCCTAAGGTCACTCTCCAGTGGTTCCCGCTTCCTTTGAGAAATTTCCCAACGCGTTACTTAATATTCGAGTGACGGATTTTCACTTTGTTGAGGGTTCTTAATTTTATTAATGTGAGTTTTTGTTGTATGTTTTAAGAATTAATAAGTTGTTGCACTCTTTTCTAATTTCCCCAGGACCAGGCCAATGCCCGCAAGGGAAAAGAGCATACTTCGAGAGACAACAAAATGTTCTTTCAAATTTGAATGCTTGAAGTAGATAAAGTTAAACAACAATAATTTGGACAAGAGAAATAGATAAACTCACCAAATCTATGTTTCACTTCCTGATCAACCACCACTGATCAGCAATGCCTTTATGTGGAGGTGAGAGCATACTTCGTGGCAACGAGATTGGCTTTATTTAATTATTTGCAAAATGAAAAGAAAATAAAATTTGACTACTCAATCAAAGTATACACCCTGCACACAATGTTAGAAAAATTCACGCCACGAAAAGGAAAAACGCAAATCCCTCCAAGAGGGATGGGATGTGGGCGCTTACAATACTTGCTAGAAGAAGTGCCTCTTAGTCCTTTTAAACTCGAATCTAAGGGCTTACCATTTTAGAAAATAAAATATTGGTAAAAGAGGGTCCTCGGAATGTATTTTTGGTACTTTCTGGCCAAAATCAGCCAGAGATTCCTTCTCTTTTTTCTTAGACCTACTAAAAACCAGCAAGCTAAAATTACAAGATTAGTGGTTAGAACACATAAAAATACATGAAAATTACAAGATCTATACTTGCAAAATATATTGGAAACTATTGAGCGCTTTCAAGTATAGAAATGCTAGATCTAAATCTATGAGTTTAGCTTTGAAATAAGACTTTTCTAGATCTATTTGAAAAGCAAGAGATATAAAAATTTTAGACTTTAGATCTATTCTACTTGCTTCAAAAGAAATGGAAAGGGAAAGAAGAGTTTGTTTGTTTGAAAGAGATAGAAGAAGCCAAAACCAATTCTTTAGCTTGCAAGATTTCGAGAATCAATGGTGTCTGCAACACAAAAAAGTCAACAAAAAATGGTATGACCAGCTGCTAAGTTTGGATGAAGAGTCAAAGTAGATCCAGTTCCTTTGCTTAGCACTCTATCCTACACAATCTCAAGAATACTTACACATAAACGTGATTAAATCCAATATATCAATCAAAAGAGACAAGAAGGGCATTAGTATAACCAACTACATGTGCTGCTTCTAAATCTCTAAATAGTAAATAATTAAATATAAGTAAGCAAGTCAAAGCCAATGAATGCTTACTCTACAAGCTCAAAGGCCTTTCTAAGCTAGATCAAATCACAGTCTATAACATAAGAGCATAAAGAAACTACACTAGATATACCTCAACCAAAATGCATGCATAAGAATGGGCCAACAACAGACAATCATGTAGACCTCCAAAGCCTTTTGAAATATATTACTCAGTAAACCACAAGCATTACAAGAGCAGAGGTTCTGTGCTATCCTTCATGTGCAAATGAGGGGCCAAGAACTTGCTTAAATAGAAAAATGAGAGAGCCAGAGGGTGGGGGGGGGGGGCGGGGGGCGCACTTGCCAAGAGAGGGGTGCATTGAGTGAGTTGTAAATAGGTTGGCGTGGGGTCTAATGAGTTGGAAAAGGCTATTTGTTAGCTTCTTTCCACTTTTCAACTCCATCTCTATGCTTTATCTTACACTTGCTATTTCTTTCTTGGGAGTCGTGCCCTCTTCATGAAGAAATGGACCCCACTTGAAAGAGAAACATCCTCTTTCCTTTATTGCCGAGAAAAACACTCAAACGTGTTTTAGAAACATTAGGAATGTTTCTACTTTGCTTTGCCAACTCGGAAATTTCACCTTCGGCATTTTTTGAGTTTTTAGAAATTGTCAATTTCTTTATTTTCTCCATTTTTTTTGTCTTTTTTACTATTTTCGAGTAATATTCAATTTTGGAGATGAATAATTACTCGAAAACTTAGGAAAGTGGGTTTAGGGGTTAAGTGGGTGCTCTGAGTTAGAAAACAAGCACCCCCATGTCTAATTCTTCCTCCTAACCACACTTTTTTAATAATTTTAAATTTCCCAATTAAACTATTAAAAAATAGCATAAGTTTACGGGAAAATTTATTTTTTCTCGGAACTCACTCAAACTCCTAGGGGACCTAGTACATGTCCATACGACTCATTATTGATGGCTAGCATGTAAAAAATACATAGACACATAGGATTTAATAACTTCCTAAGGTTCAACCACCATGGTAAATACTCCAGCTTTGGAGGTGTGAAAAACTCGGGAATTATACGCCACTGAAGCGCAACACATAATTCCTAAGAAAAAAACACTCTAGAGTATTACCCTAATAGATAAACCTAAGGTAAGCCAAGCCTGTTACAAAAATACCATGCTTAGACCAACTTATTACAATTCCCCAAGGGGGTATGGACATGCAAATTTTACAAAAAGGGCCTAAAAAATGGCATGATGAACTTCTGAACACATATGATGAACAATTGAATTGTTCAAGTCTTTGACTGTTCACTGGAAATCCACCTAAGTGCAACTTAAGGGATAGCATACCTCACCAATTTTTAGTTGGTTCTGAGCCTGGTAGCATTAGTATGTACATATAGTGTACCTGAATAACACTAATAAAATAAGATGATAAAATTTTGACATCTGGCATGTCATGTCCAAAAAGAAAAGAAAGATCTGATGCAAAATAAATTAAATAAATAAAACTAACATAGATCCTTCTTAACCACAGATCTTTTAAGCACCAAAAAGATTGTACCTAGGTTTTTTAATCCCTCTCGGTACTTAATAGATCTGGGGTTAAGATGGATCTATGATACTTCTCATGTGGTCCACAAAAAAAAAAAAAAAACAAGATAATCATGTCATCATTTTTTAGTTTTATATACAAATTTGAATCAAAACCAACGTTGACCAACTTGACTTGGCAAATGACTCAACGAGGCCTAAAAGTCAAAATCCGGCTTGGATTCACCAAAGCTCGGAAAATAAAATGGAAAAAACAACCAAAATGATATTTTTTGTTGTTTTGTTTATATATTGACATTGGATGAGAAAGTAAAGAAAAAGGCAAAAAGAAAACGAACAAAAGTTAAATATACAAAATAGAGGTCAAAAAGGTGAGCAAACCCAGGGAAATCCTCATAGTCAAAAACACAGGTTAATAAATGAACCCTATTATCATGATATTTTGATGTTGTAGGCTTAATTTAATAACTATTTAGATTATCTTGAATTTTGAAATGCACTTGTCATGGACCTTATGAAATTGGGATCTCCAATCTTGTTGCTTCAAGAATAAACTGTAGTGTATGAAATTTGCACTTAGCAGTTCCATGCACTCAATGCCCATGCCCATGGACGACATGAGGTCTCCCATCTTATCGTGACAAATTACAAGTGTTGGAAATCATTCCTTGTGTTAACCCCTTGTCTAGACCTAGGCATGTGAATGTGTTTTCCCCATTTGATGTCTAGTGCCTAGGCAAGTACCTTGGTCTTTTTCCTTGATTTGCACTTGGTCTTTGATCAAGCCTTCTTGGGTTTCTCAACTAGATATGCACTCTCTACTTTGGAACAACCTCGAAGTGTGCATGTTTGATTCGGTCCACTTGGTAAGTTAGAGATGCCTTTAGGGGATTCCCAACATCCTCGGATGCATTTGAGGGCACACACAAGGTTTAATGGGGTCAAAGATGGTTTCCCCTTTGTCTTTGGCACACCAAAGTTGTATAGCCCCATCCACATCTATCTCCCATGGATCAACAAACCAAAAGGCACTTTTCCAATTAAAAACTTGCCAATTGATGTAAGACTCATGGATGGCTTGATCAAACAAGCTAATCGATAGTTGCAAAGTCTACTTTTCTTCAATAATTATTTATTGTACATTGGACCCCTCTACAGTTTCCTTGTTAATAGCCCTTTTTTGTATTATTTTGTGTTCCAAATATTTTCTCAAAAGCATTGAAACACTACAAAAGTATTCATTCAACCTCTCTCACCTTTCTCTCAAGCTCCTCAATTTCCTAAATTTATTGTCTCCATCACCCATCTAATAGCAGGAACTTCCCCTTGTTGTTTCTCTCTTTTAGATTTGTTTCTTCCTCTCAGTACCTTGGAGAGAGCAGATCCAAGATATTGTTATCACATCCATAGTGGTCGGGCTACCATGATTGCAGAGCAGTTTCTTGTATATTTTCAAGCCGCCAATCCTTTACACATTTTTTATGAGATCAGCCTGTGATGAACAGTACTTTTGATGATCACTCACAGTTTCAGCACCCCCAGAGCAGACACGACAAGCCTTATGTCGTGACTGAGCCTCATGACCTCAAATTTGATGACTAAGGTGACCATTTTCTTCCATACAGTACAGTGCCCAGAGTTGTCCAGCAGCAGTGTTCCAGTGACAATTGATGGTCCAGATGACAGATACAGGTATATGGTTGTGCATTGGATACTTTTATTATGCTCTTTTGTTTATCTTAGTAGCTTGACTAAGTATTTAGTGGTCATGATCTAGTGATATATATATATGGAAATGATTATTGATTGACTGTCTGGAATTTAAGTGATTTAATTACTCAGAATAAGAATTTCTTGTTTATACTCGTTGGTTTTACCCTCTTAAGTAGTATGGACCTAAGCTACGGGGAATCGCTCTTGCCCCCTCCGCTTCGATCCCAAATCATCCCAAATCTCGATCCCGGAGGAAGCGATGAGGAATCGATCTCAGGATTGCGATTCCTCTTCGCTTCCTCCTGAGATCGTTTTTGTAATTCGCGCTTCCTCAAAAAAAAAACGATCCCTGGATTTTACGGAATCGCTAAGGGAGTGATGAGGGATCGACGCTCCCAGAGCGATCCCTCATCGCTCCCTCAGCGATACCAGAGCAAAAAAATCGATCCCGAAAACGCTCCCTGAGCGATTCCGCGGGCTAGGCGGACTTGATTCCGATTTTCTCAATTTTGCAAAAAAAAACTTGTTTTTTAGTGATTGGCTAGGGTTCATTTAGGCAGTATAAACACTATTGGACTCCATTTGGACTCATTATATTCCTCATTTCATTGATTTCACTTCTCTTGCTAGGGCTTTGAGTGGGTTTGCTAGTTGTTTGAGAGCAAATTTGAGGGAGCTTGGAAGGGAGATTGAAGGGGAGATTGAAGGCTTCTATTTGTGAGAGCTTGGAAGGGAGATTGAAGGCTTCCATAGAGACATTCAACCACCATTGAAGAGCTAAAGAGGTAGACTCTAAAAACCCAATCTTTGTTTATTTTTGAAAAAGATATTTCACTATGTTAAAATTTCAAATCGTGAATGTTTTATTTTCCTACTCTTTCCCATTTATTCTTCCCCATCATTTTATTGCAGGCAAGAAGTGATTCTCATATTGAGTCAAGAATCATGATGGGTATGTGGTTTTTGTTTTTGGTTCCACTTCTTCTCGTGATGATGGTGTTGGGAAATAGATTTAGTGGTGGCAATGATGAGGAGGAAGAGATAGGGAGTGGCACATACCATGGAGAGGAGGAGGAAGAGGAAGAGGAAGAGGAAGAGAATGATAATGATGATGATAATGACACTAATCAAGGGCAAAAACAAAAAGACACAACACCTTTGTGGAAATATGTGACAAGGTTTGGGGGAGGGAGAGGGGGTGGAACCACAAAGTTTACATGCCCCCATTGTAATAAAACTTACACAAGTTCATATACCCATGTGAGAAAGCATTTGTGTGGCATTTGTGTGGGATTATGCCATGTGATCAAGGTAAGGCTACTAGAGTCAAAACCTGTGACAGAGTGTCAGCTAAAGAGAGAAACAAATACAAGACGGAAGAAGAGGCCGCTCAAAACAATTCCAAGAGATCAAGGGTTGAATCTGAATCCTCACAGAGAATGTTTGGTAGTGGATCTGGATCATCATCGGCTCGATCGGGACCCTCATGCCCCCATGGTAGTGGAATCTCACCTATGCGAAGAACATTATCAGATTTCCTTAACCAAGGTTGTAGAGATGATGTGGATTCAAAAGTTTCTAGGTTTCTCTATGCATGTGGTGTGCCATTCAATGTTCTTCACTCACCCTATTGGCATGAAATGGTACAAGCCATCAATGGTGCCCCTAAAGGATACAGGAGCCCTAGGTATGACAAAGCTAATACTGTGGGACTTGGCAAGGAAAGAACCAAAATCAATAGTGCTCTTGGAAAGTTTACAAATGATTGCCCGACTATGGGGTATCCATTGCATCTGATGGGTGGACGAATGTTAAAGGCAAGCCATTGATAAATATCCTTGGTGTGTCTACTAGTGGTGTGGTCTTCCTCTCAGCTCATGACTACTCAGATCACTACAAGACTGGTATTAATATTGCACAGCCTTTACTTGAAACCATTCAAAAGATTGGGCCATACAATGTCATTCAAGTCATCACCGATAATGCTGCTAATTGTAAGGCAGCAGGAGCAATCATTGAGGATAAGTATCCCAATATATTTTGGTCAGGGTGTTTGGTTCACACATTGAACATTTTGATGCATGATATTGTTAAGATGAAGGACCCTAGTTACTGATGGATTGGTGCCTTTTACAAGAGAGGTAAGAAAATGATAAAATTCATTACCAATCATAGCATGGCCCACCACATTTTTCGCAATCACTCTAGGTTGGAGCTATTGAAGATTGCGAAGACTAGATTTGCTAGCTACTACCTCACCTTTAGGAGGCTTTTGAAGGTAAGAGAGGCATTGGCTAGTATGGTCTCAAGTGATTCATGGTAGGAATTGAAAGACGGAGCTGCAAGCGCATCTGATAGACATGACTTTTAGAAGGTGGAGGACACCGTTCTTGATGGTCAGTTCTGGCACAGGTTAGGTATGTTCTACAGTTCACCAAGCCCATTTATAGTATGATTCATTTTGCAGATACAGATCAGCCTGTGATTGGGGAGGTGTATGAGCAGATGGATAGCATGCTTGGTCAAATCAAGGACATTGTTGAGCAAAGAGATGCAATCTTGGATGACCATATTCATAAACATGTGGTCAAAAGGTGGGATAATTTGAATGTTCCACTCCATGCCCTTGCATATGTCCTTACCCCAAAATATTATTCTCCATCTTGGTTAGCCCAACCTGCACCTGGTGGTGGAGTTATGAAAAAACCACACACAGATCCAGAGGTGCAAAATGGGCATATGCTTGCATTAGACAAGTTAGTCCCTAATGAGGAGGAGTGTGCTCAAGTACGGAGTGATTGAGCATATACATCAATGAACATGGAGTCTTTGGTACCTTGCATGCAACCAAAGATTGAGATAGGTTGACTCCTATCCATTGGTGGAACATGTATGGCTCCACTGCCACATATTTGCATAAATTGGCGGTGAGGGTGCTTTCACAAGTTGTTAATAGTTCTTTTGCAGAGAGGTGTTGGAGCACCTACAACTTCATCCACAACATCAAGAGAAACAGTTTGAATGTAGAACGGGCAGAAAGCTTGGTTTATCTGCACTACAACTTGAGGTTGTTGTCCCATTATTGTGAAGCGGCCAAGAATGATAAAACATATTTGACTTGGGGCAGCCATCCAAAGGAGGCTAATGTGGAGGATGGAGCCATAGCATTACAGCGCTTGGAGGCTAAACTATTGGGTGATCATGATGGTGATCCAATTCATATAACAGAGATGCCACCCCCAACAACCAGCAGGTTTCCAATTCCAGATGCAGGAGTTTTGCCTTTAGCTTCACAATGCCCAGTAGCCCGTGGGGGCCATTCATCTTCTTCTCATGTTCTAAAATCACTTCCAGCAGCTCCTATTCCACCTAGACCACGAGAAAAAAAATTGGAAGTTTCTCGTGGCAAGAGGAAAGCTTAGTAGATAGTATTAGAGTACTTTGTATTTCATGTTTATTATGGCCTATTTTGTAAACATTATGGCCTACTTTGAACTTTGAAAGTTTGACCTTTGAATCTTGAAAGTTGAACCTACCTTAGAAGTTTGAACTTTAAATTTTTTATTGCATCTTACAACTCTTTTGTAATGAATATGATATTATGATGCTTTGTTTCATTTCATGGTTGATGTTCTCTGTAAGAGTTTGTTGATGGCAAATATTATATGTTGAAATTTGAAGGTTGATGTTGTTGATGATTGATCATTGATCATTTGATGACAATGTTATAAGTTATAGGTCCTAGATGATTGATGTTATATGTGTATTAAATGGTTATATATATGTTTTCATGTTTTCTATGGCTAATTTGGCATAATACATGTTTTTTTAATATATATGCATCAATATATATTAAACTATGTATTATATAAAAAAAACTCCCAAAACGCTCACAAAACGGAAGCTTTTGAAAATTTTGCTTTTCGCTCCCACTCCCAATAGCATAGGTATGGACGTGGTCATTCCCACCTTTTATGGCTTGCTAGTTATGGCATCACCTATCACTTTTCCCATCCATCCGTTCTCTTCCATATTAGTTTTACCTTGACTTACACCTCAGCCTGTGATATGGAGGAACTCCCCACTTTTGCCTCTATGTTGGATAGTTTCCCTGTTGTTTTGTGTCTCGGCTCTGAGTTGTGCAACAGAACTTACCGAAGCCTTGATCCTTTTGGGCCAAGAAAACCCGTTGGTGTTGGTTCCTGAGCTTAGGTGAGTTGGATTTGAAGCCTTGACCTCTCTGGTCGATTGCCCCCAATGTTTGGCCCTGATTGTGGATGATCCCCATAGTTGCCTGAGTTGTGTCAGCTAAACTTGAAGCAAAATGTACTACCATCATTACATGCATATGTGACTCATTATTATATCTTACATGCAAGCCCATGATTACAACCTAAAATGGTGCTTATTAGCACAATGAAAGAGGGCTATGAAATTAAATGTAAAAGCACCCTGGATGAAAGCTGCGACTAGTTGTGCTTCTAAGCACATACAAAATCCAAAGGGTCATAAGGCCTAAAAAAGTAGTGGTTAAATGTATGTTAAATCTAAAGACTGCTGGCCATAATAAAAATGTAATGATTAATTCCTCACGGAGCCTACGGGTTGGGATGTGAGATGGAGTAAGGGACAGCTAATTCTAAGTGTCCCCTAGAACCTCAAGTTACGGTTAGTTGTGCACCCAGTCATGGTGGTTCTAGAAAAGATCCTCACAAAGTTGGTTCCAACTTGGATGTGAGTTGTAGACATTTACTAGAAGTTGAATGGACATTCCTCAAATCAACTCATTCCATTTGTGAGACACCGTCATTCCTTGTGTGTTTATTGTCCAACATATGCTTAGGTGATTTTCCCTTTTCCCTCATCCAAAGTATCACAGTGTTGAAGATTGTAAAGTCATTCCCTTGTCCTAGCCTTGCATTTCTCACCTTCACCCATTCCTAGCAAAATGGTCACGTCCATGAAATGAGTATACACGTGAGGGTCTTTTCTGAGTAATTGATTGCTCTGATTTTGGACTTATATTTGATGTGTTAATTGCTTAATCGCTTGTGAAATGCTACTTTATACTATAGTCTTGCTATTGAAATAATTAAAGAAGCATATCTTATCCATTTGCACTTCCAGCATCAGTCAGATTGAGCCTGGGTCATTATTTTGATCAATCTTGACCTGTTCAACCCAATTTGACCAAGTCAACTGCAGGATCTGAGATGAGTTGGACCGATGATGTTTGAGATTGATTATTTATAGTCCTATGATGCCCACTTGATGTTTCCATGCAGCAGACACAAGTTTCATATGATGGTTTGATGGATTTTTATTATTATTATTGTTTACAGACCATTATTTTATTTGTCCGGGCATGGTTGAGCTTACAGATGATTATCCAGGTGATCACATGGTGTATGACTACTCATCTCTACTACATTTGGACCTTCTGAGTTCATTGGCACACTCAGATATCAATTTCAGGCACTTTCAGATGAGGTTACAATGAGATTATCACTTTATTGCATAATTGCCATTATAAAATGGCCTAGCAACATGTTTTGAGATCTATTTGGTTCTCCTAGGGCGCTATAGAGGGAGTATGAGGTCCAGCCACTTGATATTACCATATTACCATACTCCCAAACATTTGGATGGAGTCATATTTGTTCCCGAGGCACCAAGTAGAGAGGTACAGGCATTTTATTATTTTACAGGTGATTTTCTGAGGATAAAAAAATGGACGAAATGGTCACTGAAGAAATCGATTTGGGTAATTGAGGCAAGGAATTGGCATGAGGTTTGTTCAGAGGATTTTTGTGATGCATCCCACACCTTCCGGCACAGCTTGCAGCATTCAATGGGATCCACACACACTCCGAGCTATTATTTGTATATTTTACTGTGCTCATGAGGGGGGCACGATTTGGTCTCTTGGTCACTTTATGATGTTATATGGCTCTATTATTTATTATTGTGCCATGGGGCCATGCTAGTGAAGGATATAATTACCTCCTAACCCCACCATATGCTTTTATCATGTGTCTTAGTCACTTGTCATGTGGTACGTCCCCCTAGGGCATCTTAGTGAGTGTGCCCCCCTCTATTTGTGAGTTGATCCATGTATTGTATTTCCGACTCATCTTAGTCGTTGATTATTATTGTTATATCTTTTGATCTCCACCACTCATTCAAAAAGTGGTTAGGGTTTTGGTCTCTCTCATTCCTATTTAAGGAGAGACCCCTTCATTGTAAAGGCACTCTTGGGCTCTTGGATTTCTGGCATAATAAAATATTTTTGCAAAAACTCTTGGAAGCTTTGATGAATGTTCTTGCAAGTGATTGTAAAGTCTTTTCTCTTTGACATCATTGTGGATCTCTCTCTCTCCATAACTATTTTGCAAGGGTCGTGTGGTAGTGAAGGAGGACGATTTGAAGGGGGCATTATTGTGGGGAAACCCCATATCTTTCCCTCAAGACGTTTTGCATCTCAGGGAGTATTTCTATTGCATCTTATGATCATATTCATGCTCTTTGATTTATTTTCATTACCGTATAGTTTACTTCTTGTTTAGATCGATTCTAACTCTAGATCATTTTGGCATGAGGGGCGCATTGGCTATCCTGGAGCATAGCGATTTCACTTGGGGAGGATGGATCTCACTCTAGATTGCTTCGATTTGGGAAGATCATCAATTTGCAAGGCGACCGCAAGCATGTTTAGGTGCGTTTCAAATTATTTTTGTTATTTCGGGATCCATTCCAATTGTCACCATTAAAACCCTCAATGTTAAAACCATCGTTTTCTAGATTTGATAGATCAGGTACTTATTTGAGTACGGCCATCAAAAGCCACTTTGGAATAATTATAATAACACTAGATCTAAATTTTCAACTTAATCCGACTCTAATTACCCCCGGATCTAGTACTAGTCTCCTTTAGGTGGGATGCCCTCCTTGGGTTTTTCATCCATTTTTTCAGATCTATCAGTTGGGTATGCTTGAACCCCCCCCAAATTTCACAGATCTATTCATCAACCACCTAGATCTAGCCATCTAACACCCGGATCTACTATTTTGGGTCCACTTTGGCCTCATTTGCTTAAACCCTAGTAGATCCAATTTGGGTATTCTTCATATGAACTAGATCCATCTAGATTTACTTTCCTAAATTCATAAGTGGTACTTTCCTTCTATGGTTGAGAATCTCTATTTTGCCTAAGCCTCCTCAACCGGTTTCTAACTCCCACAAACCACTACGTTTCCCTAGATCTAGATTTTATCCACCAAGATCTACTCTTGTGCTTCATTCATAACCTTTAGAGTGTCTTGTGTTGATTCACTAGCCCTCAATGGCTAGTAAGGGTCTCCCCCTTGATCTCGCTTTAGCTTGATCTAAAGTGAAGAGTGCCTCGATTGGCGTGACAACCAATCATCCTTGGGTATCGACGCCCTCTTGGGTCACCTCTTTAGTTGCCTAATACCTATGTCATCCTGGATAGGATCACCTTTAGGGGCAACTACAATTTGTGTGATAACAGATAACTTAGGGAAAAAACCCTAGATCCAAGCCAACACACCAACAACAAGGAGAGCACCTCGGATCTGAGGATACACTTGATCTTCCATTGCTTGGTAATATCTTTCTATCCTTTTCTTGGTAGATCTAGTTTTGCTGTAAAATATATATTGCATTTCCCTGGAGGCAATTTTCCAAGTACTTCACAAGAAGGATTTCGTGCTTTGGGGTATTGCAAGAGAGTCATCTCTTGTTGGATCTTCAACCGCTATAGAAGCATTACCATGCCCAAGTAGCATCTTTCCTTCGCTCCCTATTTCATTTGTTTCATTTCTACTAGATCACACAATTCAACTAGGAGGTAAACCTTTGCTTTGCTTTCTAGTTTCTATTGCATTTCCTAGTTGTTGAAGAATTTCTTGAGAATTAATCAAAATACCCATAAAAGTAACCAACCTTAGAGAATATTAAAACCAAATTTTAGTAAGTATAGTGGCTCACCTCTTCCTTCATTTATCCTTTCAGTGCCCAGTTGGTCTCAAGAAACGAGGGGCAACACCACTCTCTTCCTCCTCTCTTACATTGGTGGTTGGGCCAATTGTGTGATAGCATGGTGCTTCACTCTAATCATTGGACTACATATTGGCAACTCCACAAGAAAAAGTTCCTGTCAATGTTGCAAACATCGGCATTGGCAAAAATTGTCGAGGGTCTTAAACTCAAGACATCATAAACATCGCCCAAAAAATTAGCAAAACTCTACATCCCCTATTGATGGGTGGAGTGTCCACTTGAAACGATAGGATGTTTCTAAATTCTTAACACAATGCAACTCCAGAAACTATTACATAATAAAAACTCTACAAACTACGACAAGCAATGAAGAAAAAAAAATCATTTTTAGATTAACTGTGTCGAGTAAATCATTGAAAAAAGGCATAAAGAAAGATCTACATGAATATTTCATAAGGCACAAAACGTGCTAACGTTTTGCAAATAGGGTAGCAAGTTATGTGGAGTTAACTACGAGGAAAAACTCCATTATTAAGTGCACTCAAAACAATCTTGTGATGGTTAACATTCCCAAGATGTCCTGGTTATTGGATGAAAGTCATAGAGGTGACAATTGAAGTTATCCAATTCATTTCGCTAGTTTCAATCCTACTTCTGCACCCTTGTGAGCATCACCCAATGTGATGAATCTTAAGTGAACTATTCAACGCATAAGAAATTGATCTTTTTGACTAATACTCATGGGGTTTCGGTCATGCGTTAATGACTTAGTCTATGACTCTATGTAGTTAGTTCCAAAAATTATATTTTGTATGTCAAACTGTGAAAACCCCCTAATGCTTAAATAAAAGAGTCAAGGAAGCTCTAAATGATAGTTCATTAGGCACAATACTTGCTAAGGTTTTGCAAAAAGTGTAGCAAGCTCAATGGACATGACAATGGGGAAAACCTCCATCGTTAAGCATGCTTGAGCCAAAGCATTCTTGCAATGGGTGACATTCCTAGGAAATCTTGGTTATCGGGTGAAAGTCCCAAAGGTGATGATTGAAGCTATGCAATTCATTTCGCTAGTTTCCAATCCAAGTTCTTCATCCTTGTGAGCATCCCCTGAACCAATGAGTGTTAAGTGGACTACTCAAGCTCATGAGAAATTCATCATTTTGACTAATGCTCATGGGAGCTACGTCATGTGTTAATGACCTACTCTATGCAGTTAATCCCAAAAATGATATTTCATATGTTGGACTATGAATACCCCCTAATGCTTAAATAAAAGATTCAAGGGAGATCTAAATAAATAGCCCATACGACACAATATTTGCTAAGGTTTTGCAAATGAGGTAGCAAGCTAAGTGGACTTAACTAGGGGAAAACTCCATGGTTAAGCATGCTTGAGCTAGAGCATTCATGTGATAGGTAACCTTCCCGATAAGTCTTGGTTAACGGGTGAAAGTCATGAAGGTGATGATTGATGTTGTGTGATTCATTTCACTAGTTTCAATCCCACTGAAAATGATATTTCATATGTTGGACTATGAATACCCCCTAATGCTTAAATAAAAGATTCAAGGGAGATCTAAATAAATAGCCCATATGACACAATATTTGCTAAGGTTTTGCAAATGAGGTAGCAAGCTAAGTGGACTTAACTAAGGGGAAAACTCCATGGTTAAGCATGCTTGAGCTAGAGCATTCATGTGATAGGTAACCTTCCCGATAAGTCTTGGTTAACGGGTGAAAGTCATGAAGGTGATGATTGATGTTGTGTGACTCATTTCACTAGTTTCAATCCCACTACTTCACCCCTATGAGAATCACTTGATGCAACATGTGTTGAGTGGATGATTCAAGCTCATGAGAAACTAGTCATTATGACTCATGCACATGGGATATGGGTCATGTGTTAATGACTTACTCTAACGCAGTTAATCTCAAAAATGATATTTCATATGTTGAATTGTGAAACCCCACTCATGCTTAAATTCATAATGTATGCATTTAATCTCAAAAATGATGTTTCATATGTTGGATTGCAAAAAACTCTTATGCTTAAAAGTGTTTTTTCCATTTTTGTTAAAATATAAACTAACAACAACATCAAATAATCATATTGCCACATAAATATAAAAAATACATTGATACATAAGATGCATAGGATGCCAAATGATACATCAAACATTAAATGTCAATATTGAATCCAGATAGTTGTCCATTTTTAAGACTCAAAACTGAAAACGCAATAAAAAATTACATCAAATATATATAAATGTATCTCATCATCATGAATTATCTACAATGATCAATCTAGTAGTTAGATATCAATTCCCTCTACCACTTTTACAAGCAAAGGTAATGGATCATCCTCTACTAGAAAAAGATCTCGTGGTCGAAGTCAAAAGGCTATTGGTCGGTGTCTAACTTTGCGTAGAAGGTGATGTTGAGGTTGGCAAATCAACCTCCTCACTCTCAGTCTCTTGGTGCCCTGAGCAAAAGGGAGCACCGTAAAAAGAGAAGTGATATGTTAAGTGCAGGTTGGTCTCAGAGGCGACTAGATGGAATGATAGTCGAGGTGGAAGACCTCCTGTATGTAAAGGGCCAAGCATCTTTGATCCGGGAATCTGGAGAGACTATGGGACTCTTTGAATAAGCAATGGAACCTCCCTCTATTCTCGTAATAGATAGGACAGTGAAAGATAAAGTACTCCTCAATCTCAACCTCCTGAAGGAGGCAGAGCTAGCATATCCAACCTGATCTGTCAAAACAATAATCAATCTCTACCCAAAGGCTATGGGACCCTACTCTAAGTTGGCCTAGAGGGATGCAAAGAGCATGCATCCAATGGCAAAGGGTATATATTGTAGTCGAACGATGAGTCCGTCTCTCAGCTCCAAAAAGTGCTCAACAGAGAAGGCCATCTTTGGGCATAACCCAACCTGAGGTTTAACCCAAGTGGTCTAAAGAAACTGCATGTATATGCCATCCCTGATGATCTGGTTCAACTCCTGTTTGAGAGGGAGTAGGAGGCTCGAAGCTTCCAAGGAGTATTTGAACAGAGGGAGTTGGTTCATCTGAATGCCTACAAACTCTATAAGAATCGAGACCCCCGCGAACCAACACTGAGCCCGCCCTAGAGGATCAACAGAATAAAGTGCGCAAGGTGCAATCGCATTGGTCATGTTGCGAAGTAATGCCAAACTATGAGATGCTATGCATGTGATGGCTTTAGACATAAAGCTATGTATTGTCGAAGAATAGTAAACTATCCTGATGAGAACATGTCGTGCAAAAGCAATTGCAATAAAAGGACCAATAGTGAAGGCAGTCAAGCGCAGAGTCGGAATGGAAGTGCGCATATGAAAACTTGGGTAAGGAAATCTCCTCAAAAATGCAAGGAAGAAACTGACAATCCAAGTACATCCAAAGCAGGAAACAATTGTTGCCCCTCTTGTTGATCTCCAAAAGATTAAGTGAGACCCTTGAATTCAACACGATGCATCTCAGGAATTCAAGGAGTATGTTAGTGAAGATTATGGTTTGAGTATGTCTGTCACATAAATTATTGATGTTGCAAAAGGTTATATGTGTTAAGTTGGATTGTCACAAAAAAGATCTTCAGTATTGTAGATGAGCAAAGATTTGTGTGTATATATTCAGTTAGTTGTTGAGTTATGTTGAAGACAGGTTATTACACAAAAGACACATACATGTGATAAAATGAAAGAAAAAACAAATAGTACTGTGATATAAAACATGTGTCTGCGCAGAAATATAGATACATAAACGTATATTGTATTATATTCAAAATATGTGCTTTTTACAAAATGCACGAGTCTTCTACAGAATTGAACATCAAAAGACACTGCATGCCGAGGCTGAAAGTGGCAAGCTCAATAAAATCAAGCAAAATTGTGAATCACAGAATAATTCAAAGCCGCAATTCAAGGTCCAGCTCCATGTCTTGTTGTTGTACAAATCGAAGCTCCAAATTTATCGGAACCCGTTCGTGATCATTGGAAGTTGGCTGGAAAGGAAGAAGCTGCATAGTTGCAGACGTTGGTTGTCCAACATATTGCTCAGACCAAATTGAATTCAGAGTGTCTAGAATTCGTCATTGTTGTTGTTCGAGGAGGTCAACCCATCTGCTCAAAGTAGTCAATCCCTCTGCTTGGCTATGGTTCACCTGTGACTGAGCCTACAAGTGATTGAATTCGGACTCCTCCATTCGGCCCCTGCCAAATTCCCATGTCGACTCTCAGATCAGTGAATTCTAACTGCTGCGATTGGACAGCATGGCGCACATTTTCAAGGGAATCATTCATCTGCCCCTGCCAAATTCCCATGTCGACTCTCAGATCAGTGAATTCTAATTGCTGCGATTGGACAGCATGGCGCACATTTTCAAGGGAATCATTCATCTTCTTGTAGAAGATGAATGCCCAAAATAGGTCTCACAAATAAGAGAGACAAAAGATCAAACTCTAGACCCAAGCCAATCCTCCTCCTCCTTCGCAGATCTCTCTCTCTCTCCTCTAATGCGAATTGCACAAGTGAGTGATGGTACAAATGAGAGGAACTCGCTCTCTATTTATACTTTACCTTTTACTTGACTTTTATCCGAGCTAGGTCGGCCTCACTTTAACTGACTGGGCCGACCTCTCCTAGAAAAACTCAAATAATATTATATTACATTCTTTAGGGTACTAACGACCCGACTTACAATAGAGGCTTTACCTCATGACTTTTACATGACCAAATATAATAATGACATCTCCAAACGGAGGAAAAACATCCTTGACGGAGTTACAATAATAAAGTACAAGTAGAATATTCTTTGAAGTTACATTGATTTAACAGAAACTTGGGGATGATTACCAATACCCCATAAAAGGAAGTGGAGAAGCTTCCTACAAGCTAGACTCTGGCAAATCTCTGAAGATGAAAGATGTTCTATATGTTCCAAGACTAAAGAAGAACCTTCTCTCCATATCAACACTAGATGCTAAGGGACTGAGGGTTGCATTCATCAATGGACAAGTCCTAATGTGGCCAAAAGGAAAGACAATAGATGATGCAAAAATGATTGGAGAGCAAGAGGGAGGCTTGTACAAGTTGAAGGGGCAACCTAAACAAGCATTGGTTCATGACTCAATGGAACCAAGTGAACTCTGGCATAGAAGGCTTGCACATGTGCATTATAGAGCACTACCAATTGCAAGCAAAGTAGTTTCAGGACTTCCAGAAATCCAGACAAGACAATAAAGAAGAACACTCTGTCAGAGACTCCAATAGCAAGGAAGCAAAGATCAAGAGGGAGTCCACCCAACAAACAAACAAAGATAAGTATTTGAATTGTCATTTCTTGTATACTTAATTATTGTTCAGTTGTTTACATATTTATGTTTCTAGATTAAGTATGTTAGAACAATGAACAGAATACTACTAATGTGCATGTGATGGGTAAGTGGCCTATGGTCTTGTACAACATTCCATTGCTACTTATCGAGAATGAAACCTCTTTACTGACATGTTGAGAGTAGTGCACACTCTTAATAATGTTTTGGTAGAGATGGAAGGCATCTAGAAAGTTACCGTATGAATACGGGATATGGATGAATGTTGTGTTGAAGCCTTGGCTAAAATAGTTGCATGACTGTGTTACCTATGCATAAGAATTTGTTTTGAAAATTATGAAATGTTTCTAATCACACAACTAAATTGACTTGTAGGAAAGATCGTGAGAAACTTGTGACGATGATTCAGCTACAACATTCAAGAAGATTTATGAAGTCTAAGAAAATGAAGAACCTGAAGTTCCCAGGATTAGAGACTCAGGGATGGAAGAAGCGATTCCAGAAGATCATGAAGACCGCGAAATGGCAGAAGCACAAGAACCTGTAGATCCACCACGTGAGAAGAACTCCCACAAGAGAAGACCAACATGGGTACAAGAGGCAACACAAGATGCAGAGAAGTATGGCGCTCCAGATGGGATGCATAGAGAAAGCAAGAGACCTACACCATACTCTAGCTATGTGGCCCTGCTGTGTGACATCATTAATAAAGAACCTTCCAATTATGAAGAAGCAGCAGAGAAGAAAGAATGGAAGGATGCCATGATCGAGGAGTACCAATCGATTATGAAGAATGATGTCTAGGAGATAGTTCCGAGACAAGAAGGGAAGTCTGTTGTGACTTCGAAGTGGATCTACAAGATCAAGCATGTTGCAGATGGTAGCATTGAGAAACACAAGGCAAGATTTGTGGCACGTGGCTTCTCCCAGAAAGAAGGCATAGACTACGAGGAGACATTTGCGCCTGTAGCGAAATACACTTCCATCAGATCTATACTGGCATTGGCCACCTAGACCATACTCTAGCTATGTGGCCCTGTTGTGTGACATCATTGATAAAGAACCTTCCAATTATGAAGAAGCAGCAGAGAAGAAAGAATGGAAGGATGCCATGATCGAGGAGTACCAATCGATTATGGAGAATGATGTCTGGGAGATAGTTCTAAGACCAAAAGGGAAGTCTGTTGTGACTTCGAAGTGGATCTACAAGATCAAGCATGCTGCAAATGGTAGCATTGAGAAACACAAGGCAAGATTTGTGGCACGTGGCTTCTCCCAAAAAGAAGGCGTAGTCTACGAGGAGACATTTGCGCCTGTAGCGAGATACACTTCCATCAGATCTATACTGGCATTGGCTGCAGTAATGAAATGGAAAGTACACCAGATGGACGTCAAGACAGCATTCTTGAATGGTGTAGTAGAAGAGAAAGTGTACATGGAGAAGCCACTGGGATTTGAGACACATGACAAACAGACTCATGTGTGCAAATTGAAGAAATCCTTGTACGGATTGAAACAGGCACCCAAGACGTGGTACGACAGGATGGACAGTTTCCTGATGAGCTTGGGCTTTACTAAGAGTAAAGCAGATTCCAACCTTTACTTTAAGGTTGAAGACGGAAGTCCGGTGATACTTCTGTTATATGTAGATGACATGTTTGTGACAGGTGAGGATGAGCTCATTGCAGATGTGAAGAGGAGGCTTGCCGTAGAGTTCGAGATGAAGGACCTGGGTATGATGCATTATTTCTTAGGCATGGAGGTGTGGCAGAGTGCGGGTGGAATCTTCCTTGGACAAGGAAAGTATGCAGTGGAGATTCTGAAGAGGTTTGGAATGATGGACTGCAAGGCTATGGCCACACCCATGGCATCAAACTTGAAGCTACTGTGTGATGCTTCATCAGATTCAGTTGATGCCGCAATGTACCGTCAGATGATTGGTTCGTTGATGTGTTTGACGAACACGAGACCAAACATATGCTTTGTTGTGAACACCCTGAGCCAATTCCTGACAGATCCGAGACATGTTCACTTGATTGCTGCAAAGCTTGTATTGAGGTACCTGAAGGGTACAATATACTATGGGTTCAAGTATGAGGCAAATCAAAAGATTAACCTGCAAGGTTATGTTGATTCGGATTGGGCAGGCAGTGCCACAGATAGGAAGAGCACTTCGAGATGTTGCTTCAGTATGGGATCCAGTATGATCTCCTAGTTTAGCAGGAGGCAGTCATGCGTGGCACTGAGTATAACCTAAGCAGAGTATGTTGCAGCTTGTTTGGCTAGTTGTGAAGTAGTATGGCTTAGGAAGCTACTGTCATATTCGTTTGATCTCCAATTAGAGGTGACTTGTATTTTCTGTGACAACCAGAGTTGCGTAAAGTTGTTCGAGAACTCGGTGTTCCATGACAAGTCGAAGCACATTGAGATCAAGTACCACTATATCTGGGATATGGTGCAGAGAGGAGCAGTGAAGCTCCAGTATGTGGCGACAGACAAGCAGATAGCCGATGTGTTGACCAAGTCGTTAGCCAAAGTGAAGTTTGAATACTTCAGAGAGAGACTTGGTGTTATCCAGATCGAGGTTCCTCCTAAGAGGGAGTGATGATACTGGAAGACGCAGATGCACTAGAGTCGATTCTCACATGGTGGTAGACGAAGGTGGTCCTTGGGACGTAATGCATTTGGGATGCTCCTGACTACTCCCATGTTGGTAGATGTAGGGTTGGTTCTCGTATGGTGGTAGGCGTAGGTGGTCCTTGGGACGTAATGCATCTGGGATGCTCCTGACTGTCCTCCCATACTAGAGACGCTGAGAGGTCCACTGGTCATAAGACACTTTGTGTGCACCTAGGCGAGATCTCGCAAGGTGGAAGACGTAGGTGGTCCTTGGGACGTAATGCACCTGGGGTACTCCTGACTATGCTCCCATGCTGGTAGACGCGGGCTGACCGTTGAGAGACGTAATGCACCTGGGGTGCTCCTGGGTTGTACCCACTGGGTGGGAGACGCAGGTGGTCTGTTGGACATGAGGTGTGCATCTGGGCTGTGCTCCATGTGATGATGAGATGATCTGGATACGATGAGATGATAGTAGGAGACACAGGTGATTGCAGTGGCAATGTAATGTGTGGTCTTGGGCTGTACCTACTTGATGGCTTGCTCGTAGAGATGATGAAGACCTACATGAGGGCTAGTCCTACATCCAGCATGAAAAAGGGTTGGCTCTGTAGAACTTCTTATGACGAATAGATTCAAGAGATGTCACTAATCAATGATCAACGGAATAAGGATTGTTGCAGCAACAACGATGATGATCCAGTGTTGATGATGATGTTCTAGCATTGAAGATGATCCAGCAATGATGACGTTGTCCAGAATTGTGTCCAGGGTGATGATCACTGTGACGAGAGGATACCTTCCTAGTTAAGAGGGAGTGTTGATGTGAATGTAACTTCGGAAGATATTCAATTGTAATTTATATTGCTATTATTATTGTATTTTATTTGTACCTCCGACGGAGATGTTTTTCCTTAGGTCAAAGAGGTCATTATTATGTTTGGTCATGCAAAGTCATTGAGACCTCCCTTGTAAGTCAAGGCAGATCCCCTAGAGTCAAATGTAAAAGGGTTTATTGAGTCTTCCTAGAGAAGTCGGCCCAGTCAATTTTAGTGAGGCCGACCTAGTTAAGTAAAAGGTCAAGTCAAAAGTAAAGTATAAATAGACAGCCTTGCTCTCTCATTTGGACACACTACTCACTCACACAAGTTCGCATAGCAAGGGAGAGAAGACAAGTTCGCTGGAGGAGAAAGAGAGAGAGCTGCAGAAGATATATTTTGGGTTTTCCATTTTTTGCTTGATATTGTATTAGTGACAAATCTATCTTTGAGGAAGTTGCGGGGTTCTCTCCTTTATGGTTTCCCCGAGGAAAACTATTGTGTCTATTGTGTTTTGTTGTGCTTGTTATTCTTTCAGTTAAAGATCCTAGATAATATTGACGAGCTACAAAATCTAACATGTTTTACTTTTATTTGTTTTAGCATGTTTACTATTGATTCGCACTTGTTCAAGTAGTTTATGTGTTGATGTTATCTCATGACATCTTTTGAGCATATGTTGTAAATAAATAAATTCATGGTATACTCAACGGCAATCCTTCATCATCAAAAATCACTTTAAATTCGCTTAGCCATTTAGGACACTTGGTCTAGTTCCTCACATATCATTACTTAAGTCCTCCCAACTATCAAGCTAGGTGTACTTCATTTCAAACCCATTAAATTTATCTAAGTATACTTAGTTCTCCTACAAATTAATTAAGTTAGTACTTGAGAAAGCTAGCCCACCTTGTATTGTACCCTTTTTAGGCTTGCATGTGGAACCTCTAGTTAGTACCTTGAAAAGCTTAGTTGGGGGCACCTCCCGTGGTTAGTCTAGATTTTCTTTAGGAATCTAGGAGACCTAAAGAGAGAGAGGCCTACCTGTGTGACACTTAGAGTAGATCTCTTAGGTTTTGTTGGTTTAAGCAATCGATTTTCCTTGCAATCATAAGGCTGCTAAATTTTGCAATAATAGGTGCGCAGGATGCTTACTTTAGGAAGAAAAGATCTCTAACTCTAGATTCATACCAGCCTTTAATGTTGATGCTCTTGGTTGCTCTTTTCAACAAATGTCGCTTGAGGACATTGTTAAAGTATGGCTGAAACCTTGCCCATCAATTGGTGCAAATGATCCAAATGACTGACTTGACTTCTCATAATATCTAGAATAGTAGTTAAGAGTCTGATCCACCAATGAGAAGAGCACCACTTTCACAAACCATGACAATCAATCAAATGGAAAATGAGAGTAAACAAATCTCCAATCGATGGCACTATTACCCCTTACATTACTTCAAAATTCACCCTTTCAAAATTTATTCAAATGTATATTCGAGATAGCCGAATAGAATGCCCCCAAAGTTACTAGCATCCATCATATAGTAACATGAAACAAAGATAGAGCATGAGCAACCCTAGGCATCATCACTAGAATATCCTAATGTTATCACATATGAACCAAACCCTAGCATCAAGGACAAAAGGCATAGACCAGCCTCGACAACCCCCCATTTCACATGGGAGCCTATATGTGAATTTTTCAAAAATTCAGCAAGGTGTTACACACCTCACTAAGAGATTAGGGTTTTGGTAGATTAGGGTTTCAACTCCAGTATAAAGGGAGGTCAAGACTCAAGATAGAGGGTTAAGACACACATACACTCAAAGACAAGTTTTGTCAAGAGGTGATTTCGTTCATTGTTTGAGCAAGTTTAAAGCACCGAAGAGGACCTGAAGTCGGGAAATAGGGAAAAATATGCAGGCAAGTTCCGTATAGGTGACTCTGTACAGTCGTATAGACATGCCATACAATTGTACGGAACATTTTGTACAGTCATATGGGCAAGGCCATACAACAACATTTTTTCTCGTTTTTCAGCAAGCGGATCATCTCAATAGGTGTGTAGATCTATTTTTTGGGCGCATCGTATAGATGTTAGTTTGTGGAGGTTTCCTTGAAAGCTTTGTTTGTTAAAAAAAAGTTATTTGAAGAATTAATTACTTGTGTATTGTATTTATGCTTCTACTATTTACTTTCCAGCTATATGTGTGATTGTCGCTATGTAGAATTTAATTCCTACAATTAAATAACAATTTTGTTTAGTTGAGAACATAATGACAGCAATAACTTAGGGTTTGAAATTTTAGCATGGTATCAGAGCTTCTCTAATTGAGAGGATCTGAAGAGTTTACAGTAGTAGATCAATTTTTGAGAACCAAGACCGACAATTAGAGGGTTTCAAAGATAGTGCTTATCAGATTTGGGAGTTCATGTCAGAGCTCAAAGATGGCATTAGCTGCCTCAGAGTCGTGGACAAATTGGAAGGTGCCTCCTATCTTGGAAAGTCAAGGTAACCCTCTCTTATTGGAAGAGAATGACCTCTAGGATATCGTAAAGGATGGAGTGACTCCACCAACAGATCCATGGGCTTTGGTAGTTCACAACAAGAAAAAAGTGAAAGCCAAGTGGATGATCATGGATGCTATTAAGGATCATTTGATCCCTCATATATTAGAGAAGAAGACAATGAAAGAGATGCTCAATGCTCTAATTAGTCTTTACTAGAGCGAGATCATACACGGGAAATGATATCGCATAACAGCCTTAGATGTGTAGAGATGACCAGATCAGACATAGTCACCAGTTACTTGATGAAGGTCACACAGATTTGTGATCAACTTGCAACAGTTGGGGAGAAGGTTGAAGACAAAGAGCTAGTAAATCGGGCACTGAATGGATTCCCATTTCAATAAGAAACATTTGTCCAAGGTGTTTGTGCTTGTGAGAATCTTCCCTCCTGGGAAGCGCTATGGGATGACTATATCCGGGAGGAGACTAGGATGGAGTCAAAGGCCAGTAAGCAAGGAGGTGATAGTGACCATGCCCTATTTGATCCAACAATGAAGGGCAGTGGTAAAGGACACAACAAGGGTAAGGTAAAGAGTGAGGAGTCAACCTCACAACCAAGGAAGAAGGACTTGAGTAAAATCAAGTGCTTTATATGTCATAAGCACGGACATTATGCATCACAGTGTTCAAAGAAGAAGGGTAAATGGATGCAGTAGTAGAATGAGGTAGCAACCTTGACTAAAACTCAGATGAACGAGTATGCCTCAAAGTTTGAGAAGGATTTCTCGACGGTATCTTGCCTTACTACTAGCACAGCTCCAAGGAAGGCTTAGTATGTGAACAGTGGAACATCTAGGCATATGACGTTAGCACAAGCGTTATTTTCAAGTCAAAAAGTGCACGTATCAGGAGTTCAGGTCAAGTTTGGTGATGATGCCAAGTATCCAATAGAAAGGGTTGGTACCATTCCTTTCCAACTTTAGTTAGCTTACTCTTTACACTATGACAATGTTTTATTTGTTCCAAGTCTCAAGAAGAATCTACTTTCAGTTGCGGTAATGGAAGATAAGGGCTTTGCAGTAGAGTTCAAGAACCACAAGGCCTTATCAAATCAATGGAATCTAGTCGAAAACCAATTCAAGTGATCAGGGTCAGGGAAGGCAACTTATACAAGTTACAGGGTGAACCTATTCAAGCCCTAGTTCATAACACAGACAACATGTGAGAGTTATGGCATAAGAGGACAAGGCAGCTGCATAATAGTGCGCTACCTATTCTAAGGGAGATAGTCACAAGTCTTCCAGAGTTTTCATTAAGCAACAAAGAGCATGCAAAGGGTGCACACTTAGCAAGCATGCCAAGGCTACTTTCCCAAGCAGCGAACATAGGTCTAAAGGCATTCTTGACCTAGCACATTTAGATATATGTGGACCCATGTCAACAACATCAATAACAGGAAGCACGTACTATGTTACCTTCATTGATGACTTCTCTCACAAAAATTGGGTCTGCTACCTAAAGACCAAGGATAGGTCTTTAGCAAGTTTCAAGAGTTCAAAGCTCTAGTCAAAAACCAATAGGGAAGAAGATCAAAGTTTGGAGATTGGACAATGGGGGTGAGTAAACCTCCAACGAGTTCGAGGGTTTCTACAAGGAAGCAGGAATCAAGAGGGTGTTCATTGTTCTGTACAACCCACAGCAAAACGGGGTTGCAAAGCAAAAGAACCAATCCATCATACAGGCTCCTAAGGCCATAATACATAACCAAGATTTACCAATGTTTCTATGGGTAAAAGCATGCAAAATAGCAATCCGCATCCAAAACAGGTGTCCTCACAAGATTTTGGACAAGACACTAGAGGAGGCATTCACTAGTGTGAAGCCAAAGGTGAGTCATTTCTACATCTTTAGCTATCCAGTTTATATCCATATACTAGTAAAGAGACCAAGTTGGATCTCTCTAGTGGGAAGGGTTTGTTTGTTGGTTACAGTGAGACTTCAAAGGCCTACAGGGTCTTTATTCCAAAGCAGAGAAAGGCATTCGTAAGCAGGGATGTAAAGTTTGAGGAAGACTTTGAAATCAGGAAGTCTCATGAACCTATTCCAGTGATAGAAGATGAGGAGCAGGAAGCTTCGAAGCTTGAGCCAAGGTCACCGATGACTTCCAATTCTAGGCAACAACCTTTAGGTGCAAAGGAGGAGCCACCAACTCCTACCAGTTCTACTAAGACACCTCGATGGTTCACTCAAACATTGAGGGATGCTCAAGAGCATATTGAAGCTCCTAAGAGCACATTCAAGGAGAGCAGACCTCCGAACAAGTTTCCAAACTACATGGCATTGATGGGCAGCATCATAGATTCTGAGTCATCCAATTTTTAGGAGGTAGCTAACCAGCAAGTTTGGACGGGATGTTATGGTGGAGTATAGCTCTATCATGAAGAATGATGTATGGGATATTGTGGCTAGACTGGAGGGGAAATTAGTAGTGACTTTGAAGTGGCTCTACAAGATCAAGTATGTAGCAGATGGTAGCATAGATAAGTACAAAGCGAGCTTTGTGATGAGAGGGTTCTCGCCGAAAGAGGGAGTGGACTATGAGGAGACTTTTGCTCCATTCACCACGTGCACTTCCATTAGAGCAATGATATCTTTAGTTTTTGTTATGGGATGGATGTAAAGACAACTTTCCTCAATGGGATCATTGCAGAAGAAGTGTACATAGAGCAACCTCGAAGCTTTAAGATCAAGGGGAAGGAGTCCCATGTTTGTAGGCTAAAAAAGGCCTTGTATGGACTCAAGTAGAGGCACTAAGAGCATGGTATTCCAATATTAATGGATATCTACAAAGTATGGGCTTCACCAAAAGTTAAGCAGATCCCAACTTATATTTTATATTTGTTGTCACCGATCTACTTATTTTGGTGTTGAACATAGATGAATTGTTTCCTACAGATTCAAAGAAGCTCATTGTAGGGTGCAAGGCAGATATGGCATCCGAGTTCGAGATGATGGACATTGGCATGATGCATTGCTTCTTGGGGTTGGAGGCTTGGCAGAGAGTATGGGAGATTTTCTTTAGGCAAGGTAAGTATACAGTGAAGATCTTGAAGAAATTCCTAATGGAGCACAACAAACCTATGGCCATGCCTATGATCATTAATCTGAAGAAGGTAACAACTTCAGATTCAGATATGGTGGATCACACGTTGTACAGGCAGCTAATAGGTTCCTTGATGTATATGGAAACCACTAAGCCAAATATAGGTTTTGCAATGAACACCTTGAGTCAATTCATGGTGGAGTTGAGGCAGGAACAATGGGTAGCAGCAAAACATGTGCTCAGATACTTGAGGGGCATAGTGGAGTATGGACTGAGATATCTTGGAGATGGTGAGGTAAATATGTAGGGATATACAAACTCAGATTGGGAAAACAATGCATTAGATAGGAAGAGCACCTCAAGGTGTTGCTTTAACTTAGGATCAGCAATGATATCCTAGTTCAACTAGAAGCAGACTTTCGTGGCACTCAGTTGAGCAGAGGCAAACTATATGGCAGCCAATACTAACTATTTGTGAGGCCATCTGACTTCACAAGTAGCCTATAGGATTATCTGATCATGAGTTGGATCCCACAGTTATTTATTGTGATAATCAAAGTTATATCAAATTCTCTGAGAATCTAGTATTTCCAAGCACACTAAGATCAGATATCACTTCATTCAAGACAAGATTCAAAAGGGAGCAATAAAGCTCCAACAAAACCAACAGATTAGTAGGTTGTTGATATTTTGACCAAACCCTTAGTAAAAGCGAAGTTTAAAGCATTCAGAGGCAAACTTGGGTTGGTGCAAAATTCCTTCCTCGCTAAGAGGGAGTGTTAAAGAGTGTAGCTCAAACTGGAACTTTCACATTGGTTCAACGTGAACATGCAGGCAGCGTATATGGTAGCCATTACTGCTTAGTTGTGAGGGCCATCTAGCTTCGCAAGTTGCTTGTAGGAATATTTGATCAAGAGTTGCATGCCACAGCTATTTACTATGATAATCAAAGTTGTACGAAACTCTCTGAGCTTCCAGTATTTCATGACATGTCCAAGCACATTGAGATCAACTATCACTTCATTCAAGACGGAATTCAGAAGGGAGCAATAAGGCTCCACATATTAGCAGGTTGTTGATATTTTGATCAAACCCTTAGCAAAAGAGAAGTTTGAAGCATTTAAAGACAAACTTGGATTGGTGCAAAATTCCTCCCTCGCTGGGACGGAGTGTTGAAAATTGTAGCTCGAACAAGAACTTTCGCACAAGTTCAATTTGAACGTGCCGAAAGTAGTTCAAGTTAAATCTATTTTGTGATTCACCTTATTAATAAAGATAAAGTCTTATATTTAGTTGTTGATTCTAATAAAGTGTATCTTTATACACTCGTGATTTAAATTAATCTCAACCACACATCTCACTAAGAGATTAGGGTTTCAACTCAAGTATAAAGGCAAATCAAGATAGAGGATTAAGACACAAATACACTCAAAGACAAGTTTTGTCAAGAGGTTACTTAGTTCAATGATTGAGCAAGTTTAGAATGTCCAAGAGGAGCCGAAGTCGAGAAACGGGCAGAAATTTGCAGGCAAGTTCTATACAAGCGAATCCGTACAATCGTACAAACAAATCAGTACAGTCATATGGACATGTCGTAAAGCCATAAGAAATGGTCTGTACAATCGTCCAAGCAAGGGCATATAGCATCCCAAATCAAGTAGAGGCAATTTTTCTCATTTTTGAGTAGGCAGATCATTTCGATATGTGTGCAAATATGTTTTTTCCTTGTCAGATTTGATTTGTTAATGAAAAGTTGATTTGAAGGAGCAATTACCTATGCATTGTGTCTATGCTTCCCCTATTTACTTTCCTGCTATATGTGTGATTATTGCTATGTTGAGAATTTAATTTTTGCAATTAAATAACAATTTTGTTTAGATGAGACCATAAGGAGAGCAATCACCTAGGATTTGGAATTTTAACATTTCTCTCACAAAGAACTCTATCATGCTTTTGCAACCTATCATACTTCCATATCTTACCAATATCTTAGTTTAGTTCCACTTTAATGCTCTAGTAGCTTAGATCTTGTGTTTCCCTCCCAACATTCTTTGTTCATCATGCATGGTTGTTTGTTGGCCTTGCTTTCCTTTCACATGTATTGCTTGTTATCATGCAATTGTGTGCAGTTCTTGTGGTTCCTCATCTATGTCTCGATGTTTGGGCAGGAGAACCTCCATGATGGCAATATCACGTCACATGAGAGATTCCCCTTCTTGTGTTGGGGACTTAGATTGTTCCACATTTGACCTAGGTAATCCTCATCTGTCATTGCTTTTGTTGTTACTACTTGCCTTATTTTCTCCATCTTCTTTGTTTGTGCTTGCCAATTGCTCTCATACATGGCACCTTGCTACTATCCTCTTCATGGATAACAACAACTACCATGATGGCAATATGTAGTGTCTCCCTTCTTATCATGACAGATTATGTGTTGGTGGTCCAACCTTGTGTTAAACCCTTGTCTAGGCCTAGGTGTACGAATGTGTTTTCCCCAATTGATGTCTAATACTAGGCAAGGTCCCTTGGTCTCTTTCCTTGACCATCCTATGTTCTTGATCAATCCTTCTTGGGTTTCTCAATTGTATATACTCTCTCTATCGTAGATCAACTATCAACATGCCTATTTGATTTGATCCACTTGGTTAATTAGAGATGCCTTTGGGGATTCCCAATGACCTCAAATCCATTTGAGTGGGGACACACAAAGTTTGATATGGTCAATGATAATTCCCCCCCCTTGTGCTCTATCTATAGCATGCATTTGTAGGTTGTACAACCCCATCCACATCTATCTAGCAAATCAACGAACCAAGAAACACTCCAACGAAAAACCTATAAATTGAATCTGAGACTCGTGGATGGATCGGTCAAATGAGTGGAAAAGTAGTTGGGAAGCCCAACTTTTGCTCAATGGTTATTTCCCATACCCTAGGGCCTAGACAACTTATGTGGTTTGCTTGTTTATGAATAGCCCTCTTTTTGTATTCTTATAGATTCTCGAAAGCAGCAAAACTATGAGATTTTCAATTCAACCTCTTTCACCTTTCTCTCAAGGTCTTGGGTTGCTTAGATTTATTGTCTCCATTACCATCTTACAGCAAAGGATTCCCCTCATTGTTTGTCTCTATTTTGGATTGGTTCCTTCCTATTGTTACCTTGGTTGGCTTCGATCTAGGGCTTCTTGGATCCACTTCAATCTCTCTCCAAGGAGGACTACCAACACACCAACAAGGAGGATCTTAGTGCTTTGGAATGTGGTAGGAGGCCCATCTCTTGTTGGATCCTCAACTGTTGTAGCAAGCCCTACTTTGCCTAGGTAGCATCTTTCCTTCCTCTCTTTTATTAATTGATTTTCATTTCTAGCTAAATCACTTAGTTTAACCAGGAGGTAAACCTTTTCTTTGCTTTCTAGTTTCAATTGCAGCTTTTGGTTATTAAATAAACCATTGAGACTTGATCAAACTACCCATAAAAGTACCCAGCCTTGCAAGAACCTTAAAAACCGGATTTTAGTAACTAACTTAGTGGCTTGCCCTCTTGCCTCATTTCCCCTTCCAGTTCTCAATTGCCCTCCAAAACCAAGTGGTGACTCCAGTCCCTTCCCGCTCTCCTGTAGTGGTTGGGCCAATTGTACAGTAGCACGGTGCTTCACTCTAACAGTTGCATTACATAACCATTATATTATGCTGATATTGATAAACCTATGTTTTTTGTCTTTTAAATTGTAGTGGTTATTATATTTACTTTTTTAAATCTTGTATGCACACACATGCACATGTGATGTATCCCCACACCCCAACAAACTAGTGTTTCAAAAATGGCATGTGTACCCACACCTGCATTCTCACCCTCGCTCAAGAACCCTGGGAACCTAGTGATTATTAATATAAAGCACCTTACAACATAGTAGCAGAATTCAACCAAATCAGGCCCTTCTGTGCAAAAATTCAACAAGGGATTTGATTCAGCCAATTTCCCCTTAAATTCAGATTCAATTCATATGAAAACCATGGAGTGTCAAAAAAATGTCATTACAACTAAAAAATCGCATTTCTCTTTCAAAACTACAAATACAAGTTGTCGTGGGGGGACTATATATTATGGGACGATCATTTAGATAAGATGCACTAGATTTTCAAAACTTCTGAATATTTTATATGGTTTTTTGGTATTATTGTGAGGAATACTCCCATATTTTTTTCTACTTGGATTTTTCTTATACAATTTTTTTCATAATCGTGCCAAATCCAAATTCAAGTTCATATATGGTAACTATGTCTTATAAATTTAAACAATACACTTTCAATTGACGAACTTGCTAAACAATGTTTTCATGAAATCTCAAATGGTAATAACAATCCCTACTTCACTTGGAGGGTAATAATAAACAATTTGGGCTTGCTGCACATGGTTAGGGTTCTTGGCCTAGTAATTACCAAACTATAATATGTCAAGGTCGAGATTTTGAAAAGAAATTTGGGAGGATCTTATCCAAATCTCCTTTTGCACCTATCCTAAAAATCTCGTTTCAGTATGATCCATCTCCAGAACCTTGGAGTCGCCCTATTCTTTTGAGGATTCAGAGAAACTGAAATACAAATTTCCCTAAGGTTTTTCCCAGTTTTTGAACACTCCAATATTCAGTGATCATTTAAATACTCTTTTAAGCCTCAATTTGAAATAGCTTTCAGGTATCCTCAGCAAGCTATTTTTATTATGATCACTTTCACCAGTCCTTTGGGAACTTTCTGTATCCAATAATTTTACAAGCTAGGTTCAGTATGATCCATCTCCAGAACCCTGGAGTCGCCCTATTCTTTTGAGGATTCAGAGAAACTGAAATACAAATTTCCCTAAGGTTTTTCCCAGTTTTTGAACACTCCAATATTCAGTGATCATTTAAATACTCTTTTAAGCCTCAATTTGAAATAGCTTTCAGGTATCCTCAGCAAGCTATTTTTATTATAATCATTTTCACCAGTCCTTTGGGAACTTTCTGTATCCAATAATTTTACAAGCTAGCTAAGCATCGTATTCTCTTGGAATAAAATAAGGATTTTTTAACAAAGTAAACATCTATACTTCTGCCCATTCTAGAGTTTAGGATGTTAGAAACAGCTTAAACTCATTACTAATTACAGTAAATTTGTTTAATGCAACTAAACACAAAATACTATCCTCCAATTTTCCCATGTAGATGTTAGAAACAGCTTAAATTTTATTACTAGTTACAGTCAATTCATTTAATGCAACTAAATATAAAATACTATCCTCCAACTTTCCCATGTAAGCACCAATCATCCTGTGCACTGCTATTTCGGAAACTGATTAGCTTTACCTAGCCAGTGCTGTCATGTTCAATCCTAGTAAAGTTATGCTGGAACAAATTAATGAATTATACAGCCTATGCTGGAATGCACATCCTACAGTAGACACTCTAGAACAAAGTTGGGGCTCTGCTCATCGTTATTGGCAAAGATGGCTGTCCTACTTGTTAAAACATGGAATGATGTGAAGTTTCAATCCTAATTAGCAGATGCAAACTCATGAGTCGCTGCTCTAACACTGACACCAAGTTAAAAGCAGTATTCTTCCTTGGGAATTGTCTGGACAATAAAAGCTAAAAATGCACTCAGCTGGTGATAGGTCTTCTGGGCAATAAGAGATAAAGATCACTCAGCTGATGATGGTACTTGAGCCTGCACCTATTTGCCTTCACAATCAATCATACCATTCTACTGCAAACACAATTCATGCAATGTCTGTTTCAATGTTTAGAAATGTTGGTGATAAGAAAGTAAGATAGACTGAGCCATCTGATCTAGAATTTCATAACATGTCCCTCTATGTCTTATTCCAAAGGAACAGGGAGGTGTACATATAGTTTTGGGGATTGGGGGAGATTTTATCTACGGACAATACCCAAATATATGTCAAACCGGGACCTTAATCACCTAAGAAAGCTCAGCTCATGCTCCTACACTGAAAAGTTAAACGAGTGGGCATGGCATAATGCTTAGAGGGTAGCATATGCCAACCATACAACACAGGTTCAAACCAGATGAAGGCACAGGCATACAATACCTATGCAGCGCGGATTAAAATAAAGTTTTCATGTTCAAATGCGACTTATGCAGTGGGTACCTTGTCGCCATACCTCAGATTCGAGCAATGCTGCCCCAGTGCTACAAAAAGCCTGTGAGAGAAATTGGAACATTTCTGCAGAACCAACTCTTTGAGGTGCGAAACAGCAAAAATATATGTGGCGGAGTCATCCAGTCGGCTGCAATTTATGGTAAGGTTCCTAACTGAATCATTACCGGAAAGGAGATAACTCAAGACCTTCTTATCTGGAATAGTTTCCTGCAGTTCCCACCAAATAAAAATATGAGGGCCAAAAAGTTTGGTACAGAAAATTTAGATATACAAGTGTTTACGGCAAACCCAAAACAAAATACCCAAAGCACACACTGTGGGTATACTTAATTCATGTATACAACTGCCCAGTAGCTAATTGCAGAGAACAAAAAAAAACCTCTTGTGGTCGAATGCGTGACCTACATAATTCAATCTACTTAGAAGCTACAGTGCATAAAGTGCTTAGAAGCTATGAATAGAAAACCGCGAAAACATATCATGTGCCCTATATTTACTCGAGTCAGAAAGATGATAACTGTATTTCATATTTACAGTGATTTAGAGATTTGAATAAATCCAGCAACATAAGCGTGTAAAATCAATATCTGGTATATATAGTTATTGTTAGAAATGCTTGGGATGCAAACATACACAGCTCATCCATGTCAAAAACCTAACAAGTAATTGGCATGGATAGCTACTTAAAGGGATTTTTCAGAAATAAGAGTGATAATGATTTGAACTAATAGCTTACAGAGAGGTCGATGGTATCAAATGATCTTAAAACTTGAGAGACAGCGGAGTGCAGTAATTTGCATGTTGACGCTGCAGCACACAGAGATTCCAAGTCTAACTTGATGAGGATTTCCTGAATCACAGCCAGTGAAAGGTTCTCAAAGCCACATTCAGAGATTCTCATGTTATATTTTTCAATGGTTGAAGTCCTCACAAAATGCGCCTAGATCTTTTGCCAAGGCCAACGGAGATTTTGAAGAGGTGAAATCCTAAAATTTTCAAGTGAAGTAGGGGGGTTTCACTTTCTGGTTTTTTTTCCAAGTCTAAGGCGTTGGGATTCGGGAATCGAAGCAGGCCTTAGGAATCACAGGGAATGAGGAGAGTTCATATCGTTCTTGAAGGAATAACATCATTTTGGAAAAGGAAAAATATGTACTAATATTTTATATTTGGTACTATATTTAAGAAAAAAAACTTTACTTAATAAAAATATGATAATTAAGAAAAAAATGAAAGGAAGGTTTTCATAGTTTTTTTTTTAGCAAATGAAGGTTTTCATATTAGCCATAATAATAGTTTATGCAATTGAAACTGGTAACTAACATCCTTATGGAATATTTTGAGCATTAGCTTTAAACAATTTTGGTCCAAAACATAAATGTTGGTTTCGCTCTAAGGCTACAAAGGATGATGTCAAGTTGAGTAGGATGAGACAGATTGGCGAGGTGCTACGTAGTAGCCTCGATGGAGGATGGTGCGGTTGGCAATGCAACGTGCGGTGTGACTACCATGCTAAGACAATAATGTTGATGGTTGCAACGTAGTTATGTGGCCAGGTAGAGCCGGGACATGACCTTCGGTCACCACTGAGGATTGAGACTAGATGGGTGAGCGCATCACCATGCGTTGAGCTATCGATTGTTCAAGTGTTGACTCGGGGGTGGCAATACGACGGACTGTGTTGTCTATGATTGGGTGGTGATGCGGTTGGTTGCATTGTCTACGGTGAAATGAGCACTTGGCATTCCGCATAATCTAAGGTGCATGGCTTAGGTTCAACCAGGTTGGTTTCGGTAAGGCGTAGTCCAGGTGATACTTGCGGTTGATGGCCAAGCCCAACTAGCAAGATCACATCGATGCCACGCGGTGTCTAGACTTTTGGACGGTATGGGATGCTCAAGATGGATAGAAAAGTCTAGTCCCGTGACAAATGGTGTTTAACGTTGGGCAAGGCAGGTTCGCAGAGGCTCTGAGGTAGACCAACAAAGTTCTGGGCGTCCGCAGCCTTTTCTCTCTAGAAGGATGTCCAGCGAACAATTTGGATTTTTGGAGGATAGACAAATTTTAGATGCCATTGGCATTACTCAAGAAGTGATGCATTCCATAAATTTGAAAAATATTGATGTTATCTTGCTAGAAATGGATTTAGTAAAAGCATATGATCATGTTGATTGGGGTTACCTTAGACTTCTCCTCTTAGACAATGGTCTACCTTTAAATACTACCAATTGGATTATGTCATGTATTACATCGGCACAATTTTCGATGCTCATCAATGACTCTCCATCAGATTTCTTTAAAAGTTCAAGGGGTATCAGACAGGGATGTCATATGTCTCCCCTACTTTTCCTTTTAGTCATTGAAGGTCTTAGCTATATGATAAATATGGCTAAATCAGATGGAAAGTTGAAAGGTATTAAAAATTTTGCATCTGTGGTCATCTCACATTTACTTTTTGTGGATGACATTATTCTTTTTGGGGGAGGTATTGTGGATGACATTATTCTTTTTGGGGGAGGTATTGTGGATGAATGGCAATGTTTTGATGAAATCATCAAAATATTTTGTGTAGCTACGGGGGTGGAAGTGAGCATAAAGAAATCTAGTATTTATTTTCATAATATGGACAATAATATCTTGCAAAGGATTACCTCTTTTATGCCATACAAAGTGCAAGAATTAAAACTTGGTCTCAAATATCTGGGTTATTTCTTGAAGCCTGCTGGATATAAAACAAAGGATTGGTACTGGTTGGTGGAAAATTTTGAAAAGAAAATTAGCCACTGGTATTTCAGATGTCTCTCAATTGGTGGGAGACTGACTCTTCTAAAAGCGGTCTTATTGAGTATACCTGTTTATTGGTTGTCATTGGCACATGTCCCAAAGACCATTCTACATTGGATTAGGAGGTTAATGTTCAGGTTTTTATGGTTTGACAAGGTTGATAATTAGATTTTGCAAATGGATAGCTGGGAAAGATTATCTATTCCAAAATGTTGGGGTGGTTGGGATATAAAAAACATCTACTGGTTCAGTACAAAATTGTGCTTAAAGACCTTTTGGTGAGGAATTTTTGGTAAGGGACTATGGTCTGCAGCGATCCATGCAAAGTACATCAAAAGGAACATTTTGTCATGGATAAGGAACCCATTGAAGAATTACAGGAACTCCTCAAATTTTCGAGCAGGCTTTATTAAATCTTATGCATGGTTGGGAAGGGGTTTAACCTGGAAAGTTGGAAATGGAAGAAATGTTCTTGTTGGCATTGATTTAGTCGTAGGTACGGAAGATAATTTATTTTTGTCCTCTTATATGTTGGAATAGCTGGCATAGCTGAGTTTCCTTACTTTAGATAAGATAAAAAAATCAGAGAAGTTCATCACTCTCTAGCTCATATTGGTTGAATGCTACAGATCTTGGCTTAGGTGATAGATGGGTTGTAGAATGGAACAACTACATTGCCATACTAAATTCTACAGGACTAAGACTTAATTCAGAAATGGACACTATTATTTGGTCTCCCAATGTTGCTATAGGTCAAATCACTGTAAAGTTAGCTTACTGGGTGATTGCACATGATCATATTGTATCAGTTCCAAAATGGTGGTGTCATAAATTGTGGAAGTAGCAGTTGCCATTAAAAATAAAGTGTTTGGTTTGGTTTGCTTTGGAGAATTGTTTAAAGACATTGGACAATCTCGAAAGAAGGGGTTTGATAGTACTAAATTGGTGTGTTCTTTGTAAGGAACGGGAAGAAACAGTGGAACATATATTTGTTTATTGTCCTTTCACAAAACTGTTATGGTTTATTGTTTGCAATTACCTAAAAATTCCATTGTTTTGGGGATCTCTTCCTTTTGAACATAACTACTACTACTGGCAAAAAGACGTTCCTGGACATCATACTCTTCCTACTTTTATTTCATGGGGTATCTGGAAAATGAGAAATGTTAATATATTTGAAGACAAAAAAACGAAATATTGACGATTGTTGTATATGGATAATGGGATTTTATAATGAAGTTTATGCTAGGAAGCCCAGTTCCAAAAAGGTTTGACTGTTACAGGATATTTCTGCTGGCATGGCAGCAAGAGGCTTTTTTTATTGTGTTGCTCAGCGTGGATGTTGTGTTGTAGGTGCAATTCTCAAGTTAAATGTTGAACATACCTTAAAGTTTAAATTGAATTGTCATCAAGGAACAAACACTGAGGATGAATTATTGGCCTTATGATGTATTTGCAAGGTGGCTACTATCTTCGGGATTGACTCCTTAAAAATTTGTGGGATTCTCAAGTTATTATTCAGTGGGCTCGAGGAAAGTACAATCTGTACGTTATGGCTTTGAACAATTGGTGCTATTGTACAAAATCACTCCTGTCATCCTTTGATACACTAGAATTGGAGCATATCTACAAGGAATCAAATTGTGATGCTGACAGCCTATCTAAAGAAGCTCTGTTGGAGGAAGAAGGAATCTTATGGTGGCAAGTGTTTGAAAATTCTACCTTGATAGACTATGGACTGTTCAATATTTTCCAAATGTGATTTCTTGTTTTGTGTTTATGCTGTAGTTATCTAAGTTATTTCTAGCTCATGTGGGTCTGGGGTATCATGGGGTATGAGAGCAGTGTTGTTAAGACTGTAATTTTGTTTGGACACTATTGTGCTTTGGCTATAGAAGAAGACTATTTTTCTATACTAAGTCTATAATGATCTACTAAGACGATGTACTTTTTGATTCAATATATTTGAATATCAAAAGTATGGTTTTTTTCCTGCTAAAGAAGAAAAAAAAAAAAAACCTTTGTGATTTGGTTGTATGGCGAGTCCTCCTTGGAGTCTTTCCTTAGCCACCTAAATAGCATTTCCCTCGGCATTCAATTCACCATGGAAACTCAAAAGGACAACTCTCTCCCATTTTTAGACATTCTTATTACTCGACAACTTGATGGATCCCTTACCCATCAAGTTTACTGCAAAAATACTCATATAGATCGATACGTTCATCCCCTTTCCCACCATCACCTAGCCCAAAAATGTATTGTCATAGAGACCATCATCACTCAAGGCATCTGAATCTTTGCTCCTCACCTCTTTGAAAAGGAAAGAACCCACCTTCAAAAATCCCTGCTAGCCAATGGTTATTCTACCTCCCAAATAAATAAAGCCTTTTGCTCAACCCTCCTTTCGAAATAAAATAATCCTTCCCTCCTCCAACCCTCCTCGAGCACTTATCTTGATCCCTTACATTAATGGTCTTACTATTCACATCTCCAAGATTCTATTAAAAAAAGAACATTAAAACTCTTTTGAAACCCCATAAAACCCTAAAATAGTTTTTCAACAGTATTAAAGATAAATTTGACCCAATGCTTGATCAAGGAGTTTACCAAATTCCATGTGCTTGTGGTAAGTCCTACATAGGCCAAATGGGTCAATCCATTAAAACCCGCCTTAAGGAGCATATAGTGGACACTTTTCACAATTGTCATACAAAATCAGCTATCATTGAACATTCCCACAAATTCAAGCACCTCATATGTTTTGACAAAATCAAAATCATTCCTTCAACTCCCCCGTATTTGTCTCGTATTATCATAGAGGCCTTATAAATCAATAAATATCCTGACAATTTTAACCATGAAGATGGCTATAAAATGAACCACTCATGGAAGCCTATTATCCATAGTTTATGTCAATAATTCTTTTTCTTCCTCCCTTCTGTTCTTGTTTCAACTTCTCTTAAAGTCTCTTATGTTTTTAATTTTACCTATTCTAACTCTTCTCATTCCTATTTATTTAATTCACCTATTCTCCTCCCTTTCCTAGTTTTACTTTTGATTATCTATTTTGATGTAATTTACGTACTTTCTTAATGATAATAATTATTTTGGTCTCCCATTAATTACCTATTTCTTTTATCATCTAATTTATAACCAATTATTTACGTAACCCCATCCCTAACCAATTTTGACTAAAATCCCTTCCCTTTCCTACTCTCCATTACTCTTAATTTAACAATTTCCTGATAATGGCTAGTGTCTTTCAAATCCTTTATAATCTAAACTAGGCTTTCTCATTTCTTACCTTCAAAATATTTTCAAGGTTTCCCTAAGGATGGGTGGAGTGTCCACTCAAAACGTTGGGTTTCATAAACTTTCACACAGTTCAATTCCATAAACCTAAACTAGTATTAAGAGAATAAATTGGAAAAAAGGAACCCTTAATGAACCATAAAATCTTGAAAGTGGTCATTGTATCCATCAATGACAAAAATTGTCAAGCAACCACACTATGTGTGATGGAAGCAACAAGGTTCATGAGCTTGGTGAAGTGCTTTTTAGACGAGGGTTACGATGGTGGAATATGATATATTGAGAATTGTGTCTTTGGATGAGGTTCAAATTGTCGTGAGACCCTTGTAGACTAACAAGTGTAAGTGTTCACCTTTGAAGGAGAACAAACTTGTAGACTTGGGTGCATTATTGAAGTTTGAACTCTATACAAACGTTGCCAAATGGATGGGATCTTTGGCCAAGTTTCCATGTAATCAGTCTAGGTGGGAGAGTCCAAACAAGAAGATGAAGGAGCCCATGGTCTTCATACAACAAACTCCAAGGCTATGTTGGTACCACAACTTGGCATCCAAAGTACCAAAGGATGCATGTTAAGTGTTTAATGAAATGTTTGCTCAACAAGTGTTTGCAAAAAAGCTCGTTGAAGGTTATGCTGATAACAACAGTGATAGTGATCATGTGGAGACTTTTCAAAATATGTTCAGGTCGTATGAGAGAAATACCACCATATTGCAAGTTCAATTGTTGGAACCAATTGTATCCATTAAGCCAAAATCACATAGAAAAAAAGGAGAATCCTAGTGACTTATCAACAACTTCTATGTGTTAGTAAGTATTTGGATGATCAATGTTTGCTTTTAGATAGTGATATTGATGAGGATTCAATGTTATCCCTAGTTTTGTGTCTTCATGGAGGAGAAGGAGATAAGGATATACCTTCCTCGTCCAAGGACCACTCTTTTAAGGATGCAATCAATAGCAAGCCCTATGTAGTTTTGTCAACCCATCCTCCCAATGTGTATATTGTGGAAAAATCAAAAGAGGCTCCAATACTGGATGTCATGAAGGAGATAGGCTTTGAACTCCTTTCATACTATGAATCAAAGGCAGTAATTTGTTTGTTTAATGGTTTCTAGCCTCCTACATCATATTTGTATCAATGGATCTATTCGAAAAGGATAAAGGATTGTGAGGTATATCTTTTTTCCATATATATATATTTTTATTGTCCAATTTCATAATCTTGTTGATTATTATAAAGGTTTTGGGAGGGTTCCTAGTTTGGGGAAGAGTAGGTCTTTATGTTACCCCATGGTTCTTTATTTAACCCATCCAATATATTCATCACCAAAATGCCTATTTGATTATGCCTCTCAAATCTACCAATATAATTTGCGAGTTCACGATTTTAAAAGGCATCAAGAATACCTTTGGTAGATATTTAAAAGTAGATATTGACCAAATTAAGCTTGGTCCTTTTATATATGCCCATACATTTGCGGAGATCAACATAGAAAGGGAGTACTAGATAAGTTTATACTTCAAAGAAAAGGCTTCAAATGGACTTGGGAGATTATTACAATACAATGTTCCATTGCCAAATTTGTCAACAATTAGGATATTTACAAGATTTATGTCCCCAAGCACGAGCTTATCCAAAAAGAAAAAAATGACATGATCTAAGACCTAAAGGATGGCAATCATTTGAGCAATCATTATCGTGTGATGAAGAAGATTAGAATGCAGAAACTTAGTAAACAAAATTTTTAGAGAAGGATGCCATTGGATGACCAAGAGTGTGGGTTGAGGAAACAACACACTCTGTAGTGGATGGAGAAGAAGACAAGAATGTCGGGATTTCCCCTTAAGGGTGGTAGTTGTAAATGAAGCCCCATTGAGGAGAATGAAGAGACTTCATGAATCTAACAATTTTGATTCCAATAAGAAGTTGGCACACCATCTGAAATATAGATATCTAAATTCCAATATAAACTTAGTCCTTTTAAAACCTTCTCCAAGGGGTGGAACAATTGAAGATGATGTTAACACCCAAAAAGTGCTCACTAGCTCATTTCCTTATTCACATGACCCATTTGTCCACTTTTCCACCATTTGAGCCTCTAAAGCCATGAAAATGTCACCAAAAGACCATAATACACCCCTTTTTCCCCTCAAAATAAATATTTTTCCTCAAAAAGCATAAAAAACCCTCAAAAATGGTTCAGAATTCCCAAAAATATTAAAAAGGGAATAAAAATATTCAAAAAAAAAAAGAAAAAGGAGGGAAAAGGTACCTAAACCATGTTGGTCAATACCATTGGTTTCCTCAAAACCATAATGGTATTCCCCACCACCAAAAACTATAAAAAGGTGGTAGGGGCTCCTCACTTTCCATCCATCCATCATCCTATCTTCACGCTGTCAAAATCTCTCATGAGACTTTTGGCCATTTTCAGCATCTTGGAGAAGAGACTTTTGGAGCTTGGAGCTACTCACCTTAGGAGTTGCTCAACACAAATCCTCACCATTTGAGGTATCTTAATACAAAACACCTATTCTTTTATTTCTTGTTCTTGAATCGTTTAAAAAAAAATTATTTGTTATATGCACATGCTAGTTTAGATTTAGATTTAATTTATAATTGTTTTTGCTTTCAATATTGAAACTGCTATCACATTGTTGATAGGTGCCCATTGCACAAAGCTTGGTTGCAAAACCAAACCAACATATGATATCATTCATTTGTCGTTGACTTTAATCCTTGGGTGTTTTTTGCTTTGTATTTTAAGTAAATGGGTGCTTGTGTGTTTCTTGTTTGTGAGACTCCATGAATTCTCTCAGACCATCTATAGTACACAATCTATTTTTTGCTGTATTTTTTGCCCATTTAGCATATTTTACAGCATTAATTTTTCTGCATTTTTACAGCCATACTAAATCTTTTACTATTTATATATGCTCCATTAAAAGTCTTTTTAAAAATTTTCAGTAATTGAAAGAAAGATTTTTTGCATTTTATTTAGATCAAAGTTTTACTGTTTATTTGCTCAATACTTTGCCTAAGCAATTTTTAATAGATCCATTTATTTCTTAAAATATTTATGTTATTTGCTTCCCTTTAAATTATTTCAAAGATCCATTATTTTTGAATAGTTTTTTCAAGCATTTACATTTCAAAAACGCCTCTATTTTTTGCAAAATTGGAAGTGTCTTTTCTTTCATTTGCAATCAATCGCCCAAGCGAGGCAAATCAATTTCAGTTTAAATACCACACTTGCACCCACTCTGCCACATACTTTAAACTGAGCCTTAAAATTTACCTTAACTCAACAAACTTTTAACCCCACTTGGGGAGCACTTAAAAAAATCTTGTAGTTAGGTAGAATTGAGAGGATAGGTGTACCAATAACACCTCTTAATTATTTACATTTGAGACATAGTGGTTGTCTTTAGGGTCCAAAAATCCCTTATAATTTTGACACGGTTATCAACCAGTTTATCGGGAAGGCCTCTCCCTTAGGAGGGTTGAAGTAGCCAGACTGGTTCCGGAAGTCTGAGTGGAATACCACAATCCATTCAGTAACCGAAGGATACCTTTCGAAGTTCTCGGTGTACACCCAAGAGGGTGTACAACAGCGATAGAACCAAACTGCAGATTCACCCAACCGAACGTGTCATGAACGGGGTATCCTAGTTGCCACTCTTTAGGATTGTCTACCCGGTGTCCCTCCCGGTAGGGGGATATTTAGCCGTTGATTCAACACTCTATATTGTCTGTCTTGGATTTCATCACCGTGCAGAGAATATCGTTTGTTGACTCACAATACTTCTAGTTAGGTGTTTGCATGATACATTATACATTACCCACCTTTGGTCTAGTAACACCCCCTTTTTTTTTAGGAACTGTTTGACTTTTGGTATTCTGACCAATTTTGTTGCATCCCTCCACTTATTATAGCACAACTGCTATAATAAGTGCTTTTTGAGGTTGGTTGTTGGCCTGAGAGCCTTTATTTTTTCACTCCCCTCTTGCACTCATTGTTGCATTAGGGTTTTGAGTTTTTTACAGCACCACCTTACACTGAAATTTTTAAAATATTTCTCACCATTGAGAATTTAAGACGATCTCGTCGTCTTCAGGGTGAACCCCCTCAGTTCGGTATACTTGACTCTACACGTCATCGGCGTAGAGCATTATCCCTTGACTCGACACGTCATTGGCCAAACACACAGTCATCCGATTCTGACACGCCTCACTTCACATCTGATTCTGAGGCTGAATCCGAAAACCCTACTGAAATATCACCAACCAACCTCATGGATGGATCACAATACGACCCACTTTTCACCAGTACTGTTGGAGATACATCCACAAACCCTTCTACTACTGTGCCACCCATGGTAACAACAAACCCTTTAGGCATGCCTAATATAGGGGCCACTCCACCTTTAGGTATGCCCAACACAGGACTACCTCCTATTATGGGTATGCCCAACATAGGAATCACACCACCTCTCATTACCACAACCCAGATCCCAGGAATTCCTGGCACTATTCCTAACCCCTCTGCAACCCATGTTGCACTTGGGAGCGCTGACCCATCCCAAACCACAATGGTTGGAGGACACCTACCTTCAATACCTAGCATACCCTTAAGGGCTACTGGACCACTACATAATGCCACCATTAATAGTTATGTCCTAGTCACTACGCCACACCCATCTGCTAGTTTACCTTACATGGCTAGTCTGAACTTACCAGACCTAGCCAGGCTAACCAACGATCCTATTAGGCACAACCATACATGGCCACCCATGCCTACAAAACTCCCCTCGGACATCCCCAAGTTTGAAGGAAAACCTGGGGAGGATCCCCAAAACCACATAATGTCATTTCACCTATGGTGCTCATCTAACTCCATAGTGGATGACTCCATTAGATTAAGACTGTTGCAACGAACGTTCACTAGCTCTGCAGCCAAGTGGTACGTCGAACAACCACATGGGACCCACCATACATTTACGTCTCTCGTCTCCACTTTCCTTCAGTTTTTTCAGCTACCTGTACGCTATCATGCAGGAGTTGAAATACTGTTGTCTTGCAGACAAAACACAGCTACCCACATCACCGACCATATCCATGAGTTGTGCAAGCGTCGTAGCCTCTGTAAGATAAAACTGGATGACCGTATATTTTTGGACTGGTTTCTTAAATCACTCCTACCCCTCATAGCCAAAGACGTAGCTTCCGAACGACCCCAGTCAGAGGAAGAAGCTATCTTAAAAGCTCAGCAATTCGACCTGATTTATGCCAGTCAGGCTATCTCTACACCATCATACCAGACGCCCCACAAGGCGATTCTTCACGCGGTGACGCTCCGGGGGCATCACATGCCGCTGATGGTATTATCGGCCAAGTCACAGCACAAAATAAACCTTTTAGCATGGTGAGCACCATAAATGCCCTAGACCTCTCTAGGGCTACATCTAATTCTGGAGCAACAACTTCGTACGCTCCAATGAATCAGATTGATCACACTCATGGACCCTCTTATCCACAACATTGCTATGAGCAAGCACCATCAACATATGTACCACCCACATACTATAACCAGCCGGCCACCCAGAACCCAATTCATTTACCGGCCCAACCAATGTATTACCCACAGCAAGCTACACCAGCTAACCCATCACTTCCAATAGGTCAGGGTTACCAACAACCCCAACAGGCAACTGGACCACCTCCAGGCCCACCAACTTATTATCCACCGCAACCTGCTCCCACACCTGCGGCACCCCAAAATCCTCCCACTACTCAAGGGAAAGTGTACACACAACACAATCAGCCCCGACATCAAAACAACCAACCCAACCAGGGTGGACAACAAAACCGTGGAAGAGGACGTAACCGTGGCAACAACCAACAACATAATCAAGGTCCACCACCTCCCAATCCTCCAAATAATAACAATGTTGCTCCTCCCAACCAGAATCCTAATCGTCATCCCAAGCAACCAAAAAACAATAACCTGAGAACAAACCATCCATGTTCTATATGTGGAGTCTATGGACACTACACTCACAACTGCCCCCATTTAGAGAAAGCACGTAAACTTTGGGTTGACGATGCCCAACGCTAGGGCCACACTGGACAGCCAACTCCACTTAATCAACCGCAACCCATGATATTACAAAACCCATTGCCAAACTAGGGAGTAGCAAATACTCGCCCTATGGATCCCCCACAAGGATCTGCTGCACCCCAGCAGCAAATCACATATGCCGCAACTGATTATCAGCATACGGATCCAGGCACACACCATTTATTAATGATGTCATCCAATGACATTAACCTCCAAACTCACAGGAATCAGTACGGCCCACCCCCAGAAACTCCTCCCACTGACGCATCCACCTCCCTTCCACTAGATCAACCACTACGTATACCAAATATGTCGTTGGACGAAGGACCTAAAATCCCTCGCATCCCTTTGCGAAGGATTAACAACAATCCTAATGCTCGCGCAACATCCAATTATAACGTCGTGGAAGACCTAGCACAATCCCTCGCTGCTATGTCTGCTTTAGAGGTACTGAAAACATGCCCTGCACAATGAAAACTACTACTATCTGCCATCAGAGGAGTAGACCCTGACGACACACACATGATGGCTTTCGACTTAGACCAAGCCGAACCTCGATTGCCATCAAATTTGGCTTTCCAAGTATCAGTAAACATTCAAAACCTTGTTGTGCATCGATGCATCATCGATGAAGGAGCTTCAACCCGCGTTATGTCCACCCTTGTGTGGTAGAAACTTGGCTCCCCCGCTTTACAACCATCCACCACGGCATTACGAGCTTATGACGGATGCTCAGCTCAACCACAAGGCCTCTTACCGAACGTACCCGTAGAACTAGGCGGCAAATTAGTTCTTATCGACATCAAAGTGATCAATGCCCAGCTCGACTACAACCTCCTTCTTGGATGTAGCTATATGTACAAAATGAAAGCAGTGGCTTCATCTGTTTTTCGCCTCATGATGTTCCCACATGAAGGACGCATTATCAAGATTGATCAACTCACATATTATGATCCTAACGCCCCTGCAGCCCCTCAAAATGTGCTACCAATGATTGAACAAACCATTCAAACCGCACCAACATCATTTGTGTCATCAATTGGTCCTGTAATCTACACCGAGTCACCTATGACTTCCACATTTCCATCGATCTCACCACCTTTACCGATAACAAAAACATTGGATTTGTGCACCCTGTCGCACACCACACAGTAGCCTTCGTCACTACCACAAACACCCATAGTGCCTACTCATATTGGCACAACGCCAATTCATACTATCCCGTTCTTGTTCCCATTTTCCAGAGTTGTCAGTTTGCCAGTAATGGCTACACTCAACCTTCCTGGTTTAACATTAGGGATACCTGTATGGTACTTACCTGCTCCGAGCCCCCCGCTGACTCCGACTGTTATTTTACAATCGGTACAACCTATCCCTACTACCAACCACCCACCCCCTCCTGTCGCTCATCTGCAAAACAGACCACCCCCAATAGTGACTACGGCATCAACGTCCAGAAACGCCCCACCTTCGTTACAGAACATAGGGGGCAGAGGCCCACCAACTTATAACACTGGACCCATAACTCGCACCCCCCCAGCAACCCGCAAGGTAGCTAAAAACCCCCCGAATATTCGCATTCCCCCTAAGTGCCCGTTGTGTGACGACGTAGGCCGTGCCACTCATCAATGTCCACAATTACCTGCACTCCAAGAACACATGAATATGTTGGATGACGACACCAGAATTTCAGTGGTAAGACTTAAGCCACCTCCTAAACCTCGCGAAAAAACGTTCTGCACTAACCACCCTTGTGCGATATGCGGCATTTATGGCCATTATTCACACCACTGCCCTGATCTCCCAGATTATAGAGTATCCTTATACAAGATGAACAATACCGACTTAGAGATATCTCCTCCCCTCATTGAGAAGATCCACCCTCCGAAATCATCTTCTTCGGAAGAAATCAATACCATCTATATGATTTCAACCACATACAAACCATAACCCATTGATTTATGGTCTGATTACTTTCGTACTGATGAGCAAATTCTAGAAACACTCATTGCACTGGACTACCCTTGGGACGATATGCATCATCGCTCATACTTCCTCCCTGAGGCCTCTACATCCACCGCAGAAAACCAACTATCAGTTGAATCGAAATATTTCCTACCAACTAAGGTTGATTGGTTCAAAGACCCCATCCCGGCACTAGATGCCTTCGAAGAGGGGAACATGTCCAACATTTCCCCTATTATACAAATCGACATTTCCACCACACCTGGAAAACCTGAGTTCATCTCGCTAGGCGCATCATGCACTCAAGTGGAAACTCAGGCATATAAGAAACTCTTCCAAGAGTTTCGTGATGTCTTCGCCTAGTCTTACACCGAGATGCCTGGCCTCAATCCCAAAATTGTGGAACATCACATCGACACTTGGCCCAATGTGCCTCCTGTCCGACAGAAACAACGACCAATTCACCCGTCCAAGCTCCCAGCTGTTAAGGCTGAGATTGAGAAACTCCAAAAAGCAGGATTCATATATCCTATTGCCTACACCACCTGGGTTTCAAACCCAGTGCCAGTAAACAAAAAAGTGGGCACCATACGCGTTTGTACTGATTTCCAAGACCTCAACCTCGCTTGTCCCAAAGATAACTTCCCCACACCTTTCATTGACCAACTAATCGATGAATGTGCGGGACACGAGGTCCTTTCTTTTATGGACAGTTTCTCCGGATATAACCAAATCAAAATCCGTAAAGAAGATCAATACAAGACAGCTTTCACTACCCCATGGGGCACCTTCTCCTATCGCGTCATGCCTTTCGGTCTCAAGAATGCTGGAGCCACTTTCCAATGCGCCATGACTTAGTACTTCCACGATCTACACAGAATCATAAAAGTTTATCTAGACGACCTCACCGCTCGATCCAAGAAACGATCTGACCATTTAGACGACCTTCGACAAGTTTTCTTGCGTTGTCGAAAATACAACATCCTCTTGAACCCTCTCAAGTGTGTCTTTTGCGTTACATCAGGTCGCCTGCTGGGGTTCGTCATTTCAGAAAAAGGCATCACTGTAGACCCCTTGAAAGTCCAATCCATTGTAGACTTACTGTCACCCCATACATTAAGACAACTTCAAAGCCTTCAAGGGAGGTCCAACTTCCTTCGCCGCTTTGTCCCTGACTATGCCACAACGGTCCACGGTTTCCTATGACTACTACGTCTGCATACCCGTTTCATATGGGATCAACAAGCAGAAACAACTTTCACCGACTTAAAGAAAGCACTCACGAACGCCCCATTGATCTCTCCTCCAGATTTCACAAAAGATTTCACCCTCTATGTTTCAGCATCCGAATATGCCGTATCTGGAGTTCTTGTGCAAGAAGATACTGCTCGCCAAGAGAATGTCATCTACTATGTGAGCTAGACCTTGTCAGGCCCACCCCTCCGCTACCCACATGAAGAAAAGATGGCCCTCGCCGTCGTCTTTTCAGTACAAAAGCTGCAACATTACATTCTCCTGAGCCACACCACGGTTGTAGCCAATTCCAATCCAATGGTTTACCTTTTGACGCGTCGCCTCCTTCAAGGCTGCGTAGCTAAATGGGTGATTATCCTGCAAGAATACGACCTAACTTTCAAAACCCCAAAGAGCACCAAGGCCCTAGCATTCGCTCAACTCATCACAGATCTCCCATCCTCTTCGTCATCACCCGCTATCCAAACGGATCTCATTGACGATCACATTTTCATCATTTCTTCTGACGACCCATGGTATGGCGACATCTTAATCTACCTCCGCACACAAAAATTTCGACCCCACATCGATCGTGACGGACGCCATCGTATACGACACCACGCCCCCCAATATCTCCTATTAGGTGATGTACTTTATCGACGCGGCGTCGATACCATTTTACGCCGCTGCCTATCTCATAACGAGGCAGAACAAGTCCTTAATGACTGCCATAGCGGTGCCTGCGGAGGCCACTTCTCCGGCATGGCCACCGCCCAAAAGATCATCCGCGCAGGTTACTTTTGGCCTTCATTATTTACTGATTGCATCACCGCAGTCAAACATTGTCAAAACTGCCAACTTTTTGCCCCCAAGGCAAGAACCCCACCCGCCCCCCTTCATCCAGTCGTCACTGTCGAACCATTCTGCAAATGGGCCATCGACTTCCTAGATTGCAATCCCATGTCATCCAGCGGTCATAAACACATCATTGTGGCCGTAGATTATTTCACCAAGTGGGCGGAAGCCATGCCAACTTACAATTGCAAAGCCGACACCGCAGCACGTTTTTTCCTCAACCATGTTATCGCTCGTTTTGGAGTGCCAAAGCAACTCGTCTCAGACCATGGCTCTCACTTCGAAGATGTCGTTTGGAGAGAATTATCAACCTTACTGAAATTTGAACACCATTTCTCCTCCGCCTACTACCCCTAAGGAAATGGCCAAGTCGAAGCGATTAATAAAATTTTGAAGACCATCCTCCAGCGCACTGTGGACAAACACAAATCAAATTGGCACCACATGCTCTTCCCGACACTATGGGCATACTGCACGTCAACCAAAACCGCCACCGGTTTTACCCATTTCCATCTAGTTCACGGTGTCGAATCCATCCTCCCCATCAAGTGCCAGATTCCAGCCCTACATATGGCCGTTGAACTCCTACCGGACACTTCCCCAATTGAGCAACGCTTACTACTCTTGGAGCAAGCTGATGAAGATCGGCGCACAGCCCTCCAAACCATGGAAGCAGCCAAGAACCGATCCAAACTGAGTTACGACAAACATGTCCACCCAAGAACTTTTACTGAAGGGGACCTTGTCCTCGCCTATGATCAAGCTCATCACAAAACCGAAAAAGGAAAGTTTGTGTCCATGTGGCAAGGCCCATACATTATACACACTTGCCTCGAACAGGGGGCATACATTCTGACCGATTCAGAAGGAAACCCCCTACGCAACCCACGCAATGGGTTGTACCTCAAGCGATTTTACCCATAGAAAATCTGATGGACACCACCATCCATTATTGTACAATCTTATTTTGTTTTTCACAAAAAATTCAAAAAACCTAAATATTTGTTTTTTCTGCATGACCACAGATGGATCCTGTTCCACTCTGCTACGTCGGTTTTGCCGATGGTGCAAGCCGTTGGTCCCCCAATCTGGCCTCCGCAACTTGGGTAATATATTCCCCTTCACATGAGTTGATCGACGTCGACGGAGTGTGCATAGGTGCCGCCACCAACAACCAAGCTTAATACGATGCCGTTACCGGTCTCCTGGCTGCAGCTCTCCAAATGAGCATAAGTCACCTTAACGTTTTCTTGGACTCACAACTCCTTGTTTCCCAGCTCAACAATGATTACCAGGTACGCGATCCCTGTCTTTTCAAAAAATTCTTGCTCACTAAACAAATGGTTCGACAGTTTGAATCCATTTCATTCACACATGTCCCAAGGAATCTCAACAGTGTAGCAGACCATATGGCCAACAACATTCTTGACTGGCACACCAATCAAACCATATAGTAAACACAAAATGTACCTCCACGGGCTTAAACAAAAATGCATCCACGTGCATAACATGTGCCTCCACGGGCATATATAAAAAATTACAAAAATGCATCCACGTGCATAACATGTGCCTCCACGGGCATATACAAAAATCAAAATGTTGCATCCACGTGCATAACATGTGCCTCCACGGGCATACAGAAAATCAAACATGCCTCCACGAGCAAGCAAATAGACAATAAATGCATCCATGTGCATACACGACTATATACCAAATCATATATATATATACATCATAATATAGTCAAACATGTCATAGGTGCCCTCAGCACCCAATATACAAAAATACATAAGCCGTACAAAAAGGTACTTCCCCATATGCTCATCAGCATTTGGGGGTAGATACAAGATCATCTAATCATCATGGTCTCCAGGCTCCTCTGGCGCCACCTCCGCTAGCCCCGCCGAATCATGCCGAGCCTGAACTCTCCTCTCCGCCGGCACCGCTGGATCATCTCGCACCCGAATCCTCCCCTCCACCGGCCCTACCGGATCATGCCGAGACCCATCCCTCCACTCAGCCGCCAACAATGTTGCTCTGAGAAAGATCGAGCGCCACTCACGAGGCGCATCGAAACAACGCTCGACGATGTCCCGATCCAAATCCCTCCACCCATCCTCTGGAAATCCTACCAGGATCATGTCTAGTGTCTCTCGGACACCCTCCACGGCATCATCTCGAGGCCCAGCTCCTCGACCGCGAGTCCCAACTCCTCGAGCATGGGGAGGTGGTACCGCTACAGGAGGTGGAATAACCACCATCGCCCGTCCCCTACGAACCACATGGTCGACTGGTGGTACAGGACCAACATCTGCACAATCACGCAAGTGAACCATCATATAAATATCTAACTATAATCATAACAAAAACATCTAAAACACATGATATAGTAGAGAACAAAACACAAAACATACCATTTAAACCCCAGGCCCGTCCCTGGGCTCGAGGCATCTCCAGATCTCCTCGATAATCCATACCAACATATGGATAGTCATCAATCAACAGGGGGGTCTGCTCCCACTACTCATACATATCCTGTGAAAAGAACCCGCGGATACCACCACCATCGCGGGGCATCATCTGCTCCCACCGCACCATGCGTGGCTCGCTCACCAACCCGTCTCGAACCGGCACCCGTGGCCGCAAAGCCGGGTACCTGCTCAAAGAAGAAACAACACAGGAAGGAGGCATATCAAAACTCTCCCCCCTCGCGACTGACCTTGTCCAGATCTCTCCGGACACCAGCCAAAAACATCTGACCCCACGCGTAGTAGGTCCCCCTCAGCACAGAATCCACCACCATGGTTTGTCCCCTCGACAAACGATGTGGCGCCGCGGCACCCAACACCCGCAGAACACAAGACCCAATAGCCCGCGTGTCCCACTCCCGCAAAGATATCAGGCTCAAAGCGCTATTTTGCACAATCGCCCCAGCAACACAGAAGGTCTCCAGGAGATCCTCGATATCCAAACCTGCCGGGATCCTTGGCAGAAGATCCCTTACCTCCCCTAAGCGAGGCAATCCGGTAAGAAAGTATACATCGGTAAGGGTGATCTCTAACCTCTCACCCCCAACAATGAATGCACCCTCTGCAGGGACCCAAAGACTCACCAATTTGTTCAGTAGTGGTCCTACTGAACGCATCGGTGGAATCTGAGCGAACTTTAGGAGCCCACTCACAGCCAGAGCCTGTCGAACCCCCTGATCGGTCCGAATCCGAATCATCAAGTCCTCCTCCATCTCCCATTGTCGCCATGACAACAATGGTCTCCTCAACATCCTGCCAAAAAACAAAGAAATTTTTTAGAACCAAAAAAAAAATTTCAAAAAATTCCATCTCGGCTTTTCCATCAAAAGCTGCGATGATCACTGCGGCTTTCATCCAAGAACCCACAATGAACATCACAGGTATTGACCACACAGTCGCGATGAACATCGCGAATATCAACCCCATAGTCGCAATGAACATCACGACTTTCAGCTCGACAGCCGCGATGAACATCGCAACTGTCAGCCCCAAACCCGCGATGTTCATTGCGGAAAAGGACGCGAAACCTGCAATATTCCACGTTGGAAGGCCAACATGGAATTTCGCGGCCTTCGGCGGCCCACCGCTAACCAAAAAAGATATAATTAAAAAGTCTAAGGCAAATAGGGTTACCTGAAACTCGCAGAATCGAAAACCAACGGTCAAATCTCCCGAAAATCAAGAAAGAGCTCTGCCAAACTCACACGTAACAATGACACGTCATATGGGCCCCACACCCTATTTATCGAAATTTGACCATTTTTTCACGCCCTCGTTGCCTTGGTTTGCGTGCCACAGCGGTCGTCGTCCGTTTCTAATGAGTCTTATATCGCCGGATTTAGTTTTCCGCACTCGTGATGATGCCTGAGATCATTTCTCACTCTCACGCCCAGATTTTTCGGGCATTTTTCCCATGCCCCCTCGTTGCCTCGGTTTGCATGCCACATCGACCGTTCTTCGTTTTTGACGAGTCTTATATCGCTGGATTCAGTTTTTCGCACTCTTGATGATGCTTGAGATCATTTCTCGCTCTCACGCCCAGATTTTTCGGGCATTTTTCCCATGCCCCCTCGTTGCCTCGGTTTACGTGCCACATCGACCGTTCTCAGTTTTTAACAAGTCTTATATCGTCGGATTCAGTTTTTCGCACTCGTGATAACGCTTGAGATCATTTCTCGCTCTCACGCCCAAATTTTTCGAGCATTTTTTCCATGCCGCCCTCGTTGCCTCAGTTTGCGTGCAACATCGGTCGTTCTCCATTTTTTACGAGTCTTATATCGTCGGATTCAGTTTTTCGCGCTCGTGATGATTCTTGAGATCATTTCTCGCTCTCACCTCCAAATTTTTTGGGCATTTTTCCCATGCCCCCTCGTTGCCTCGGTTTGTGTGCCACATAGGCCGTCGTCCGTTTTTGACAAGTTTGATATCGTCGAATTCAATTTTTCGCGCTCGTGATGATGCTTGAGATCATTTCTCGCTCTCACCCCATACTTTTTGGGCATTTTTTCAAAATGCCACTCATCACCTCGGTTTGTGTGCCACATTGGTCGTTGCCCCCTTTTTGACAATCTTTATGTCACCGGATTCAGTATTCCGCACTCAGGATGATGCTTGAGACGTTTTCTCGCTCTTATCAATCCCTTTTTGTTCAGTATAGTTTTACCCCTTTTTCGGGCCGAGCAATCCCTTTTACGAAAAAGACACTTAGGGAGTTTCTGTTAAGCTCTTTTCTGACTTCTAAAAAAAATGAAAAGATCGCCGAGCAACCTTGCTTCCTTTCATGCTCACTAAACCTATCTGAAAGGGCGTCTACCTGGTATAAGTTTACCCCTTTTCCGGACCTTGTAGACTAATTACGAAAAATGAATACTTTAGTCACATCGGCTACAAGAGTTCTCCATTTGCATTATTTTATGTTTTTTCGGACCTTGGAGACTAACTTGCAAAAAAGAACACCAATGGAGTCCACTTACAGCTTTCAGACTCTCTAAACATGAAAGCGACCACAAGCAATCACCATCCTGGGCTCGTAAAAACCCACAGGACGGTACTCACAACCACTGCAGAGTCTTCTTATCGTTTTTAGACTCCTTAAAAATGAAAGCACCCATGAGAACGAACAGTCCTGGGCTCACAAAATCCACAGGACAGTACCATTTCATAGCACACTTTTATCCCTTCTTGGAGCTCATTAAAACTATGAAGAAGGACCCAATGGTGCTTCTCGACGCGACAACAGATCACGTCTACTCATATGGCAGCTTCCCCATTTTGGTCGCCTTTGTTCAGAGTATTCTGCAGTATGTCACCCTGAGAATCCCTTGACAACACCCATCAGCTTGACCCCCCAAAGTCAATACATACCCTTCAGTCCCTAAAAGCTATGATCCCCACACCTACAAATCAGTTCCCTACGCTGCCAGGTCAACCATGTTATCATGCTTTGAACAAAGGAAGTTTGAGTCTACCCACTCTATGACCCCAGTTACTTCCCATCCCCACAAGTATGTCAGTACTACCACACTTCGGTTCTACACCTCGTGCTCCTATCAAGGAAACATCATTGCCTTGTCAATTGCTGGTCTCCCTATGTCAACGACAACCAAATTTATTCCAGAGGATAGACCTAGAGGTCCCTGTGTCTTGGACTCATCACCATTTATGATGAGTGCCTATGAATCATTTTGAGAAGAGTCCTCAGTACCTCTCCAAATGATTGTTTCTCACATGCTTGACTTCAACACCTTGATCGCATCGTTGAGACTCGCACAGGGTATTGGTCCTTTCAGTTATTGGTTGAAGACCCCGGATACCGCCTGACTCTTCCACATTTGAGAGTCTACCTATGGAAACAACCAGTTACATTTTTTCTATAGATATCTGGGTTGCGCATGGCGACAGTATTCAGATGTACCCCAGTTTTATACTCCCTCGAGTATACAGTTACATATACTCCTTAGAGTTGAATCAGAGTCATTGAGTCCCTACAGATGTTGGACACCTTTAGATTCAGCAGTTCATCGACCCTTCTGAGACCTTGTTCAGAACGGTTGTCGCTTTATTCCAGTGTATCAGTTATTGAGATCAATCATGTTACGATCATGAGTACATCAAAAAATAGTGTCCCCTTTGGACCATTATGATGTACCAGCAGATTTTTTTTATTTTAGGTCCCCCTTCTTGGGACTAATTGTTATGTATATGTCTTGATATGAGCATGGGTATGCCCACCTCGTCCATTATCAGAGATTATTCCTCATTCATATTGAGGCCATGTAATATTTTTTGTTTCTGCAGCTTCCAAGGGTCGTGGATCCAGTCTCCAACCGGTCTCTTCTCTTCCCCAATCCCCATAAAAAAAAAAGACAAAAGAACTATGATGTCTATCGGCCATACGATGAGCTCCTGCCCTCACACATCAGGGGGCAATCTGTTAACACCCAAAAAGTGCTCACTAGCTCATTTCCTTATTCACATGACCCATTTGTCCACTTTTCCACCATTTGAGCCTCTAAAGCCATCAAAGGGTCACCAAAAGACCATAATACACCCCTTTTTCCCCTCAAAATGAATATTTTTCCTCAAAAAGCATAAAAAACCCTAAAAAAGGGTCCAGAATTCCCAAAAATATTAAAAAGGGAATAAAAATATTAAAAATATTCGAAAAAGAAAAAAAGGAAAAAGGAGAGAAAAGGTACCTAAACCATGTTGGTCAATATCATTGGTTTCCCCAAAACCATAATGGTATTCCCCACCACCAAAAACTATAAAAAGGTGGTAGGGGCTCCTCACTTTCCATCCATCCATCATCCTATCCTCACGCTGTCAAAATCTCTCATGAGACTTTTGGCCGTTTTCAGCATCTTGGAGAAGAGACCTTTGGAGCTTGGAGCTACTCACCTTGGGAGTTGCTCAACACAAATCCTCACCATTTGAGGTATCTTAATACAAAACACCTATTCTTTTATTTCTTGTTCTTGAATCGTTTAAAAAAAAATTATTTGTTATATGCACATGCTAGTTTAGATTTAGATTTAATTTATAATTGTTTTTGCTTTCAATATTGAAACTGCTATCACATTGTTGATAGGTGCCCATTGCACAAAGCTTGGTTGCAAAACCAAGCCAACAGATGATATCACTCATTTGTCGTTGACTCTAATCCTTGGGTGTTTTTTGCTTTATATTTTAAGTAAATGGGTGCTTGTGTGTTTCTTGTTTGTGAGACTCCATGAATTCTCTCGGACCATCTATAGTACACAATCTATTTTCTATGAATAAGAAGTTACAATTTTTTCCAAGAAAAAAAAAGCTTGGACTAATAAAATGTAAACATATCTAAAAACATTTGATGTCTGTGATAATGTTTTTTTCAATTATGTAAACTAGTTTAGTACATTAATGATTGTGATAATGATTTTTAAATTAGTTTAGTTCGTAGGACCCGCACAAAAGAGATTGAACAAAGAAAATTAAGAAATTATATTCCACAAATTATTTATTTAAACAATTGTTTGATGTGATTTTAAATCAAAATAAAATCTCCAAGCTTAGTTTGGTTGTCTTAGTTTAGGATTTTATAAAACCCAATTGTGATTGTAAAAATAAGGGCATCTTAAAATAAATGAGCTTTGTCATTAGTCTAACTTTTTAAACAAGAATGGGTAAAAATTTTATATTAAAATTTTGAGAAAAACAACCAAAATTACAAAATTAATCACCCTACTAGAGAGGGGATCCAAAGAAACCTATTGATCGTCCAATATTCCCCTTCCCTGAACATTACATCCAAAAAACTTCCGAGCTATTGCAAAACTTCTGACACTATATAGTTGAATATATTATCCTAATAAGACAACACAATAGTAAAACATAACATAAACAAAAAAGTAAGAAATGGACTAAAGCCATCATGGGCAATCATCAACCATCTTGCCTGTAGGAGTCTAGGTCACTTAATTATTTGGAAGGCTAACGACCTGAACCTTCTTTCGAAGCTCTCCAAGCTGATATGAGGTGATCCTGGCAGTGGCTTTCTTCAGCCAAATTGAGTACTTTGTCCATTTCTTCCAACAAATTATCTACCTAACCGCCCTGCACTCTGACATTGCCCTCCACATCGTCCATTCTTATGTCCAAAAGTGAAATATGATACAAAATTTTATGCACGACGTCCACCATTCTATCCCAACGAGACTGCAAGATTCTTAACATGGCCTTGACATCTTGATCTAAGCCCGAACCACATGGATTTTTGCCTTCTAGGAAGGCATAGTTATCCCTAAGAAATCCCCCCTCCACAATCTTACCAAAATAAGGCACCCAACCCAGAAGTCTCCAGCAATGGGAGCGAGCCTCACCACCGACTCACCAAATAACAATCACAAAAGAAACAAATGACCAGAAGGAGACCATGCTCTACGAGGAGAGTGAGGTCCATTCAAGGAAGAGAGCAAAGTTAAGTATAAAACACCACTATCAAATGATACCTAGGAATTTGTTGCCATTAACTTCGGAATTCACAGCCCGAGGATGATCCCAAGAGCTAGCGTGTTACCCAAAGAAAACCTTAACTCTAAGAACCCACCAAAAGAGCCGAAGTTCAAATCCAACAGGAACACATAATAAAAAATGTGTGAAAGAAGAAGCATTGAATGAACGTGAACATAATCATAAATCCCATAGTCTTCTCGAGGGGAAATGAAGGCAACCATAATTCCCAATGTGCAAGCGCAGTGAAGAATGTGCGTGATGGAGTCTCTGCGCGAGGAGAGATTAAATTCCACTTGAAGGCTTGAGATACTTCCAAGGGCCAAGTTCCCTTCCCAAGTAATGCATGCAAGGATAGGAATTAATGTCATGATATGACACATCCAAATGGGAAATACACTATGGTATCCACCTTCAACGGGGATAACCATCATTTTGAATACAAACTCATTTGTCCAAATTAGCCCCCTGGTTTTCCAATGTGTCCGCAAGAGCATAAATTTTCCTTCTAATGTGCATTTAACTCTATTCCTTAATCTCCTTGAGAAAGCAAAGGGTTTGCCTTTTAATCTATACCTGGGTAGTCTCATCTTTAACTAACCTTGTCCTGGCAAACCAAATGACAAGCATGGAATATGTGAATATGATCACTTTTCGCACCTGAAGAGATGTTAGATGCTCTGCTCCCATCATCAGAGTAAGCCATTCATCTTGATTGTTAGTTGCCATGCCTAAACCCCAAGCAAAAGTATTCACAATTGTCCCTTTGGGGTTCAACACGACCCATACCCCCCCCCCCAATCTGCACCTACCACCCCTGCTTCGTTGTTAGTCTCTTATAAATTGTATATTCTTTTTCCCAAGGACATTTTGAAAGAGTTTGTCTGTCAATTTGGCTTTGTAGCTCATGTGAGATAATTCTTAGTTCAACAATCATCATTTTTTTTAAATGATATTTGCAACCTTATTAGAGTATGAAGGATGATCAAGCTTGGGATAGATAGTGTTTTCATAATAAAATAGTTTTATTTTATCTTTGATGTTTTTATCTCTCCATAGGAATTTAAATAATTTTATTTTCAATTTTCAATTTTAGGTTTTCATAATAGGAGAGAGTCGTATCATCTTGGATGTCCCAAAGTTTTAACCATTTATCAAAGGCCTTTTTCCAACCTTTCATTTAATGAATATGGATTAGCTACGATTATAGGGCAATGATGGGAAGGTTATCTTGGTCAATTTTATCCAACTTGTGTTTGTATAAAATGTAATGTTTTGGTACTTCACATTTAATGGAGGGCATATCAACTCCCATGAGGAGAATGGTGTATGTGGTACTTTGGAAGTTGTAAGTAATAGATTGTTTTTGGATTTGCTCAATTATGTTTCAAATTTCTCAAGATATGCTTCCATCCCAAATGTTATAACCATAGAGGACCACTAGCAATACAAGACTGTAAAAAAGTGATTTATTTCTATCACAATGCCAAAGTTTTATATCTTTATAATGGCTTTACAATGCATGATATATTTCCATCTCATAAAAAAGTATATTTCCAATACGAAGGTTTCAATTAAGTTTATGGTTGAGATCGACACCTAAGTATTTATAGGAGTAGACAATCTCTAAAGGTTGATTATGATATTGGACAATTCTAAATGTTGATTATTGAAATAATTTTAAAATTTTGTTGACTTTCATATTAACAATCGTGACTTTGGTTTTATCAACATTCACTATCAATCCAGACCTATTGCATAATTCTTGAAGGACACGTAGATGTTTCTCAAGGTTTTCGAGATGCTTGGCTAAGAGGACAATGTCATCATCATATGCAAGTAGAATAGTGGTGTAGTAGTGAAGGTTGGTGCCTTTACATCCAACCTTTTTTAAGTACTTTTTCAAACGGTCAATTAAAATTCCAAAATTGGTAGGGGATAAAGATGCATTTTAAGGGATCACTACAAGGAAGCAAAATTTTAGCACAAGTTTTGTGGAATTATTTTTAATGTTTCTCATCTGGATAGGTTTTTAGTCAAGGTTTTTTTGCAAGTGGCAAGCAAAGTTTTTTTACCGTAGTGCTCCAATTTTTTTTAGGCACATGTGTGCTTAGTATGAAAGAACATTGGTGCTCCATAACCACACATGCACTAAAGCAATAGTATCCAAAAAGACATTGGTTCTCCACTTTGGTAAATGCACTCTAGTGCTCCCCATTGGTCTAAGAGCATCGTGATCCTAGGTAAATGCACACTAAAGGAGAAACAAACCCAAAATATGTCGATGCTTCACTTTGGTCCAAGTGCACCAGTGCTCCACATAGGCACACTAGTGCTCAATGCCCACTGGCACATTAGAGGGACAAAAAGCTAAAAAGATACCAGTGTTACACTTTAGTCCATTGATATTGGTCCTCCAAATTGATCTAAGCATGCAAATATTCCTAAATCGATGTGCACCAAGGGATGACAACCCAAAAAATATCAGTGCTCCAATTTGGTTAAAGCACACCAGTGCTCCACATTGGTTTATATGCTTTAGTGCTCCTAGATTAATGTGCACTATAAATACCACAAACCAAATACATTGGTTCTCTAATTGGTTGGGTACTATTAATGCTCCTAATACACTAAAACGCCAAAGAAAAATTCATATGTTTGTAAAAAACTAAATTAAGGGGGCATGAAAACTTACAAGATGATTCTTAAAATGAGGAAAAAGTTAAGTTTGTTTCATTTCTACATTTCACATGATGATATGGGCGGACACTAGTGGCCACCCACATGTTCCACCGAGTTACAACGATTCTCCATCTTCTTGACAATTTTCTATGATTTTTTAGGTCCCAAACTTTCGGGGCTATTTTTAGGCCCTATACTATGTTTTTTTTGTCAATAAAGGACCCAAGAGCTACCATGGCCCCACTCAAAAGTTGTAATTCTTGACTAGTTCTTTCTAACGAGCTATCAAGTGCCCTAAACGGAGATCGTATGCAAAGTTGTGCCCCCGAGAAGTTGATGTATCAACTAGCCACCTCGGGGCTCGCAAATCCTCTTGGTGCTTCATCTCTTAGGGTTAGGTTTTTTTCCTCTTCATGCTTATGATAGAAAGGCCCTTTGCAATCTCTTTGTAATCAACTCTTGCGAATGAGTGTAGCTGACACATCTATTTTTAGAGATAAGCGACCACCATCTAGAGCTAGTTCGTATTGCTTTGCAGTTTACATTGTTTTTCCATTCCATTCATTAACAGAATTTGGGTTTTACTGTACTACTATCCTTTCTGCAAAATATTTGTGTGTGTGTTTCCATTTTATAGTGTTTCCTTCATTTCATTCTCTGAATAATCCATATCAGTGGTATTAGGGCAATCTACTCTTGTTGTTTCTCAGTACATGTCCCCAACGAGATTTTTATATCAATAGTTGGGTCTTCAACTAGTTGAACTTGGGGAAAACCACCCTTGTCACCCCAAGCAACCTCACAAGGTAGGAGAAGAAAAGAGAGATGATGGAGTAGGATATTTTATTAAGTTGTTGCTCGAGGAAGCCCTTGCACTACAAAGGACTGAGATGATGGATAATTTTGCCTAGATCCTTCATTGAATGCCAATGATGACAGATGCACCTTCAACAAGCATCCATTTCGGAGGTGCGATTCCCTTCAAGGTACAAGTTAAATTTGACATTCCCTTATTTAAAGGCCAGATAAATGTAAATGCTTTGGAGAAATGGTTAAATATGTTAGAGGGTTACTTCTATATTGAAAATTTTTGTACAGTGAAAAGATAACCTTCGCGCTCCTAAGTCCCTCCCCCATGTCAAATATTGGTGGGACGGTTACTACGAAAGACATGCTAGAGACGAGTCTGAAATATACAGGACACAACCCACTTGGGCGGCTTTTGTCAATATCGACAAGGAGGAATTCTACCCTATCAGAAACTATGATGACCAATACACGAAATGTACGACTTTGCACCAAGAGAGAGACCAGAGAGTGTTGGAGTTCACCAATATATTCCATATCTTGCACTCAAAGTTAGCTATTAGAGACTCTGAAAGACACTTTATCCTAAAGTATTGCAATGTCCTACACAGGTACATTCAGACAGAGATGGATTTCATGGACATCTCCTCACTAAGAGTTTTTTATCGGTATATTGTCAAGATCGAGCCAAAGTTTAAGCAAAAGAGTAAGTGGGAGATTGGGTTTGCAAATAAACTGTAGCAGAAGCCTAGCAAAGGCAGCCCCAACTCACAGAACAAAGGATAGAGCAAGGATGTCCAAAATCATAACAACCATTCCAAGCTGTAGGGAAATAAGGATAACGAGAAATCAAAGCAGGACACTGACAAGTGGTGTGAGTTCCAAAAAATCCCCTCAAACAACACTGATGAATGTTGCTAAAAACAATCATTCTTGGCTGAGATGAAATCCCCAATTATGGACTGTGGCTTGGACTTTGATTCAAAGCAAGAAAAGGGAATTAGGCAGATCATTGATGTAGAACCTAGTGACACCATCGCAACCACAAAGAACCAGCTAAAAGAGCCAGAGGAGCTAGAGGAAGGGGAGTGCCTCTTCCGTTCACAATTATGGGTGAAGGAGAACCCACTATATTTTATTTTTACAGTGGTATCTAGAAGAACCTAATATCGGTCGAGGTCATCAAAAGATTGAAGTTGTCGATGACACCACACTCCCAACCATACACCATCGGTTGGTAGAGCCAAGGATGAGACATTTGTGTCAGTTAACAATGTTGCTTATCCTATGACATCAATCCCTTCAAAGATGAGGTACCATGTGGAAATGCCATGCTATTTATGAGTTCAGGTCCCGCAGTGTCATTGTTACTTTGGAGTTCTAACTCCACAGGATACCTGAGGTAGTCACGACTACTGTAGTTTCCTTGATCATCACAAAGCAATGTAGGAAGGTCATATCCAAGACTAGGAAATTTGTCCTCTTCATGGTTTAGTCAGAAGGTGGACGAAAGGTCACTACAACCACCACGACCTCAACACAAGGTCCCTAAAAAAACAGAAGCAGGTGGACATGATTGTAGAAGAAAAGAGAGATATATTTTCCTTTCCTGGAGGGGTGCCTCTATATTGTTGGGTTAACATTCAATTTATTCGATACCTGGTGCACCTGTACCTAATGGCACAATATATAGGCACTCTCTTTTGGACAATGAGTAAATAAATCATCATATTCAAGAGCTAATCCAAAAAGGCCACATTCGATCGAGCTCCTCACCTTGGAGCCCAATTGTGTCGATACAAAAGAAGGATGGGACATGAGAATTTGGTATTAATTACATATCCCTAAACAAAATCACTGTCAATAATTGATACCCAATCACCCAGATTGATATTATTCTTGATCAACTTAAAGGTGCCTAGTTCTTTAGTAAGATTGATTTGAAGTTAGGTTACAACCAAGTTTGGATTGAGCAAGCTGATGTATGGAAGACAACCTTCAAGTCTAAAGAAGGCCTTTTTGAGTGGTTGGTCATGCCTTTTGGCTTGACTAATACTCTAACAACATTTATGAGGATAATGGATGATATTTTGCGCCCATTAACAAGCTCTTTTGTGGTTGTATATTTGGACGACATTCTCATCTTCAACAAAACTCGGATGGAACACTACAACACATCCAACAAATCCTTAGTACCTTGCGCTAATAGAAATTATATGCCAATTTGGAGAAAAGCTCAGCTGACATGGAGATAATTCAATACCTGGGATACATTGTGGATGAACATGGGATGCATGTGTACCCAGCCAAGATCCAAGTTATTCGTGATTGGACAGCCCTGATAACTCTAACAAAGCTCCAAAACTTCTTGGGCCTCAACAAATTTTTTCATAGTTTTGTGTTGGGGTTATATCATATCACTTCGCCCTTAAGCCAATTGACCAAGTGTGGAGTCAAAGCTAAGTTTGATTCAGGTGCATCACAATAGAAATCCTTTGAGAATCTGAAGTGACGCCTATGCTCGGTGTTAGTCCTCACTCTACCAGACCTACAACAAACTTTTAAGATTGAGACAGATGTCGCTGACTATGTTATTTGTGCAATTCTCACTCATCATGGAAATCTGGTGGCCTATCATAGTGAGACACTCTCTGATGTTGTATATAGGTATCCTACCTATGACAAGGATATGTACTCCATTGTGAAGGCCTATCGTCAATGGAAGAATTACATCCTAGGGAAGGAGACTATTATCCACACTGATCACAAGCCCTTGTAGTTCATGCAGATGCAGGGAAATTTACTGAACGACCACCCTCAAAAGTGGTCCACATACCTATAATAGTTTTAAATGAACATCAAGTATAAGAAGGGAATCGCCAATCATGTGGCAGATTGACTTAGTTAACCTATAGTTGCTTCAGTGCCTACCATGCTCAACTCTTGTGGACATGAGATATCTACGTGGCCCAAATTGTATGATAGTGCCTATCATACATTACAAGCAAGAAGATTGGTCTCAAAATTTGATCTCCAATATGAATTCTTGTTCCATCTTGGCCACCTCTATGTCACTTGAAAACAAGTGTGAGAAGCTGATTTGGGAGGCACATTATAGTTGAGTGTCAGGGAACTTCAACATAGATAAGGCAGTTATAGTTTTGTAAAAGTACTTCTACTGGATGAAGATCTGACAAGACATTGGTAGGTACATCTGATCGTGCACCACTTGTGGCATTTCCAAACCTACCATCAAGAAGAAAATATTGTACACTCCATCGCCTACTCTGGACATGCCCTTGGAGTCTGTCTCGATGGACTACATGTTTGGCTTGCCTTCAACCAAGCATGGTAATGACTATGTATTTGTGGTTGTTGATCGGTTCAAGATGGAAATTTTAACTCCCTATAAGAAGAGCATCATAACAGAGGCCACTGCTAAGATTTTATTCGAGTGTCTTTGGGTTCATTTTCGCCTCCCATGGACCATTATTTCAGATCAAGACAATAGGTTCCTGAGTACCTTTTAGGACAACTTATGGTTGATAATGAACACCAAACTAACCAAATCGATTGCCTTCCACCCCCAAACCGTTGGGAAGACAGAGGTGGTCAACATGATGATTATGAATATCCTAAGAATGTAAAACTCCAAACATACCCGCACTTGGGATCAGAGCCTTCCTTGTGTTCATCATAGCTACAACAAATCCATTCACAACTCTAATAGCCACAACACTTTTGAGGTGTGCTTGGGGTTCCAGCCATTAACCCCAATTGATGTAGCACTACCCATTGCATATACACAGGAAGAATCCTCCCATGCTCAAACTTAGCCTGATTGGGCATCCAAATTTGTTGATCGGTTCCACCGCATCCAACAACAAGTTCATGATATTTTGTGAAAAGCCAGATGCCAAGTATAAGCAACGACATGACCAACATCGAGTTCCACATAAGTTTTAGGTTAGTGATAAGGTCTAGTTACATTTACAGAAAGAGCACCTCACAGGGCCCCATCGATAGCTTTGCTCACTTTGATATGGGCCTTGCACCATCACCAAGATTGTAGGTGAGAATGCTTTAGATTTAAGCATTCCCCTTTCCTCGACTTGCAGCCTGTCTTTAATGTGGAGCTATGTCAACCATATTTTCCACCTCTCTTGGACACCTCAGAGGTAGTTGAGCATTTGGACCCTACAGAACTCAATCATGATTACATTGAGAAGGCTATATTTGACCGGATCATGGACACTAAGATGAAGGGCACTCGCCAACAAAGCATTCAACTATACTGGGTCATTAAAGCAGGGCAACTTCTTCACCAGGGAAAGTGGCTCACTGGGAGTTAGATTCAACAAAAGTTTCCTCATTTGATGGAGGAACTTGACATAATGGGGACCATTTCACCCTAAGGGGGGAGCATTGGTCCAAGTGGATATTGGTGGCCACCCACCTGTTCCCCCGAGTTACAACAATTCTCCATCTTCTTGGAAAATTTCTTTGGTTTTCTAGGTCTCAAACTTCCAGGGTCGTTTTGAGGCCTTAAACGATGTTTTTTGTCCAATCGAGGGGTTAGGGGTTGCGATGGCATGCCTTGGTCCCAATCAAAATTTGTAATTCTCGGTTAGTTCTTTCCAAAGAGCTATCGGGCGCCCTAAATGGAGATTGTATGCAAAAGTTGTGTCCCTGGGAGATTGACATATCAACTAGCCACCTTGGGGCCTGCAAATCCTTTTGGAGATTCATCTCCTAGGGTTAGGCTTTTTGATGTTAAGGTTTTTACCTCTTTATGCTTATGATAAAAAGGGCCTTTGCAGTATCTTTGTAATTAGTTCTTGCGAGTGAGCGTATTCGACACATCTCTTTTCATAGATAATCTATCACCATCGAGAGTTATTTTGTATTGCTTTGCAATTTACAATGTTTTTCCATTCCATTCACTAATAGAATTTGGGTTTTACTTTACTACTGTGCCTTCTGCAAAATATTTGTGTCTGTATTTCCATTTTATAGTGTTGCCTTCATTTTGTTCTCCAAATAATCTAGATCATTGGTATCAGAGGAATATGCTCATGTTGTTTCTTGGTGCATGTCCCCAACAAGATATGGATATCGAGAGTTGGGTTTCGAACTAGTTGAGCTTGGGGAATACCACTCTTGTCGGCCCAATCAACCTTACATGGTGGGATAAGAAAAGAGAGATTATGGAGCAAGATATCCTATTAAGTTGTTGCTCGAGGAAGCCCTCACACGATAGAGGAACAAGATGATGGATAATTTTTCCCAGATCCTTCGACGAATGTCGATGATGACAGAAGCACCTTGAATGGACAATCATTTCAGAGGTGGGACTCTCTTCAAAGTACAAGTTAACTTTGACATTCCCTTATTTCAAGGCCATATAGATGCACATGATTTGGAGAAATGGTTAATTTGTTAGAGGCTTACTTATTTGTTCACAAATTTTTTCGACGGTGAAAAGATCACCTTCGTGCTCCTAAAGCCCCCCCCATGTCAAATATTGATGGGACGGTTACTACGAGATGCATGTCGGAGATCGGTCTAAAATATACAAGATATAACCCACATGGGTTGCGTTGGTCGATGTCGTCAAGGAGGAATTGTACCTTGTTGGTGTTGATTTTGGTTGAGCTTTGATCTTTGATTCTTTTAGATGCATAGACTTGAAGCAATGAGACAATTCAATCCATGAAATTCATACAACCATAACACAAGATATACCTTGGGGAAAATCCTCAAAATTATGAGAACAGAAACCCCAACAATTCTTCTTAGTATAATATAATGGATAGCAGAGAATGCTTTCTTCTACAACATAGTAGATTGCTTCCAAAATATAAGAGATCACCAAACACTCTTGATGAATATACATAATCAATAGAGAAGAGAGATCAATCGGATGTGTGTCCAGTGCACCAATAACAAGCACGAACAATACCCTGCACAAAGAGAAGCACCTTGCCTTCAATGGAGAAGAGAATTCACTTCACATTGGATTCATCAATCCTGTATAACATATTTATACATTCTTCTCTTCTATTTTTATCTTCTAACTTTAGTATGAACTCGCTCTCAAATTGGATGTATTAATCTTGCATGCAGAGGTGCGCCCCACTTCTCATGCAGTGCTTTATCTCACTGAGTTGTCACTTAGGATGAACTCGCCTCTTAACTTAAAGCTTTCCCACATAGTTAGGTGGCTAACTTAAGTGTCGACATGCAAGTGTCACAATTCACATGTCATCTCTTAGTTTAACATAAGTGTCGTCATGCAATAACACTTAGTTAACCGGCATAGATCCATCACAAACCCGGATCTATCAAGCATCGAGAGGGATCCAATTTCTTGAGGTGTAATTTTTTTTGTTTTATCTTAAATTTTTTACACATTAAGAAAAAAATTACCCCTCAAGAAATTGGATCCCTCTCTTTTAATTTTTTAATTATTTTTATTTTTTTTTTGATAAGTTATGAGCGAACATGAAATTTTTAATTACTTTTGATTTTTTATAAGTTATGAGCCGACATGGAAACATAACGTGACAAACGTGACAAATGTGACAAATGTGACAAACGTTACAACATCTCCCCCATACTGGGTTGTAACGTAATGTGACAAACGTGAAAAATGTGACAAACGTTACAACATCTCCCCCATACTGGGTTGTAACGTAACGTGACAAATGTGACAAACGTTACAACATCTCCCCCATACTACAAACATGACAAATGTGACATGTAACATGTGACATCCGTTACACGATCTCCCCCATACTATTGCTTTTGAAAACGTTACATGTGACATGTGACATCCGTTACGGGATCTCCCCCATACTGGGTTGTAAGCACCTCGTTTACACTTGGTCCAACAAACGTTACAACATCTCCCCCATACTGGGTTGTAACGTAACGTGACAAATGTGACAAACGTTACAACATCTCCCCCATACTGGGTTGTAACGTAACGTGACAAACATGACAAATGTGACATGTGACATGTGACATCCGTTACAGGATCTCCCCCGTACTACAAACGTGACAAATGTGACATCCGTTACAGGATCTCCCCCATACTATTACTTTTTACATTTTATTACTTTTGAAAACATTACATGTGACATGTGACATCCGTTACAGGATCTCCCCCATACTGAGTTGTAAGCACCTCGTTTACACTTGGTGCAACTAGATCTTCTTTGTTGTCACTTAGTTAAATCTCTTTAACTGAAGTGTCGTCTTTTAGTTTAACTAAAGTGAAAAGACTTTAGTTAACTAGTCCTTCTTATTTAGCACTTATTTAATTGAAATCATGCTGATTGATTTACTTGAAGTGACCACTATGAGTTCTTTAGTTAATTGAGGCATATCTTTAACTGATGCTTTAATTGAAGCATTGATACTTAACTAAAGCTTTAACAATTCGAGTTCTCTTTAATTAGCTGAAGTGTTTGCATGGGCAATTTCGAATTCTCTTGATTTTTATGCTTTATCTTTTATTTCTTTATCTTTTACCACATGGCCAATATGTGCTAACTTTAATTATCCATCACATTACATTATTGAATCATTGGATGTCGTGATCATATTATCTTATTCCAGACCAAATGATCATATGCTAAAGTAATTCACTTTAGAGGTGATTAATATCTAAAGGAAACTTAATATCAATTTGGTGATCATGGTTAATAATACATCACACAACATTAAATGCTTTTACAAGTAAAGCATGACCTTTATACGGAAGATCCACCTCTATACGGGAGGTTCATCTCATGGATACCTTTATAAGGAAGGCTCACATGATAATCATGACTTGACACACAAATCTAGAGTCTTGTCCAACAAGACTTTACAACATCATTACTTTGATCAAGTACCTCTATACAGGAGGAACAACCTTTACACAGAAGGCAATCAAAGTGCTCACCTCTGTACGGGAGGATCAATATTGGCTACAAAAGATTGGTTTGGAGAATGTCTCCTAATGTTGCATATTTAATAGTTGGAAACTATGATGACCAATACACAGGATGGACAACTTTGCACTAGGAGAGAGACTAGGCGATGTCGGAGTTCACCAATATATTCCATACCTTGTGCTCAAAGGTGGGTATTATAGACTCTGAATGACACTTGGTACTAAAGTACCAAAGTGGCCTGCATAGGTACATTCAAACATCAATGGATTTCCTGGACATCTCCTCATTGGGTGATGTTTATCAGTATGTTGTCGAGATCTAGCAAAATTTTAAGCAAAAGAATAAGCGAGAGTTTGGGTTTGCAAATAAACTACAGCAGAAGACTAGCAAAGGTGACCTTAACTCACAGAACAAAGGACAGAGAAAGGACGAGCAAAATCATGACAACCATTCCAAGCCACAAGAAAATAAGGGTAACAAGAGATCAAATACAGACATCAACAAGTTGTGAGAGTTTGACAAAAACCCCTAGCATAACATTTATGAGGTATCAAGCCCTCCAAAGATGAGGTATTGTTTGATGTTGCCCCACTTGAATTTTGTGATGTTATTTTAAGACAACCCTATTTGTGGAAAAGTCATGTTTTTTATGAGTCTAGGCTCTATAGTGTCAATGTTATTTTAGATTACTAACTCTACATGATACCCAAGGTAGTCCTGAATACTGCAATTTCCTTGATCTACACAAAAGAAATGTTGTATGGTCATCTCTTAGGCTGGGAAATTTGTCCTCTTCACGGTTATGTTAGAAGGTGGATGAAAGGTCATTGCAACCACCACAAACTCAGCATAAGGACTCTATAAACATCAGAAGTAGGTGGACAATATCGTAGAAGAATAGATAAATATATTTGCCTCACTTAAAGGGGTGCCTCTACATTGCCAGGTTAAACATTCAATTGATTTGATACATGGTGCTCTTGCACCTAATGGCCTAGTATATAGGCACTCTTTTGGAGAATGAGGAAATAAAGCATCAAATTCAAGAGCTCATCCAAAAAGGCAACATTCGACCAAGCTCCTCACCTCGTGGGAACCCAATTGTGTTGGTACAGAAGAAGGATGGGACATGGCGACTTTGTATTGATTACAGATCCTTGAACAAAATCACCATTAAGAATTTATACCCAATCCCTCGGATTGATGATCTTCTTGATCAACTTAAAGGTGACAAGTTCTTTAGTAAGATTAATTAGAAGTCATGTTACCACTAGGTCCTGATTGAGTAGGCCAATGTATGGAAGACTACCTTCAAGTCTAAAGAAGCCCTTTTTGAGTGGTTGGTCATACCTTTTGGGTTGACCAATTCTTCAACAACATTTATGAAGATGATGGATGATATTTTGCGCCCATTCACAAGCTCTTTTGTGGTTTTATATCTGGACGAGATTTTCATCTTCAACATAACCTTGGTGGAACACTTCCAGCACATCCAACAAATACTTAGTACCTTGCGGCAACACAAATTGTATGCCAATTTGGAGAAATTATCATTCAGCATGGAGAAAATTTAGTACCTAGGATACATTGTGGATGAACACGGGGTGCATGTGGACCCAGCCAAGATCCAAGTCATTTGTGATTGGCCGGTCCTGATAACTTTAATAGAGATTTGTAGCTTCTTGGGCCTCACAAAATTTTATCATAGGTTTGTGTCAGGGTTCTCTCATATCGCTTGGCACTTAAGTGAAGTGGTCAAGGGTGGAGCCAAAGCCAAATTTGTTTGGGATGCATCACAAGAAAAATCCTTTGAGGATCTGAAGCGATGCCTCTGCTCGGTGCCAGTCCTCACTCTACTAGACCTACAACAACCTTTTGAGGTTGAGACAAATGCCTCTAACTATGATATTGATGTAGTACTCACTTAGCACGAACATCTGATGGCTTATCATAGTGAGACACTCTCTAATGTTGTTCATAGGTATCCCACCTATGGCAAGGAGATGTACTCGATTATGCAGGAATGTTGTCAATGGAAGCATTAAATCCTAGGGAAGGATACCGTCATCCACACCGATAACAAGTCCTTGTAGTTAATGCAAACGCAAGGAAAGTAACAGAACGACTGCCATCAGAAGTGGTCCACATACCTGCACCAGTTCCACCTAAACATCAAGTATAAGAAGGGAAACGACAATCGCATTGTGGACTGCCTTAGTCAACCTCCAATTGCTATATTGAATACCATTCTCAGCTCTTGTGTACATGAGACATGGGGTGTCCCAAATTGTACGATAGTGACCTTGACTTTGCTATTTCCTATCAGACATTACAAGTAGGGAGATCGGTCTCAAACTTTCATCTCCAAGATGAACTCTTATGCCATCTTGGACACCTCTGTGTTCCTTCAAGCAAGCATGAGAAGCTAATGTGGGAGGCACATTACAGTTTAGTGGCAGGGTACTTCGGTATAGAGAAGACTATCACAGTTTTGCAAAAGTACTTATAGTGGCCAAAGCTCTGACTAGACGTTGGTAGGTACATTCGATCATGCATCGCTTGTGCTATTTCCAAATATACCATCAAGAAACAAGGATCGTGCTCTCCATTGCCTACTCTAGATAAACCCTCGGTGTTTGTCTTGATGGACTACATGTCCATATTGCCTTCAACCAAGCATGGCAATGACTGTGTATTTGTGATCATTGATCAGTTCTTTGAGATGGCAATTTTAACTCTCTGTAAGAAGAGCATCACAACAGAGGCCAATGCTAAGCTCTTCTTCGAGCATGTTTGGGTTTATTTTGGCCTCCCTTAGACCATTATTTCATATTAATACAATAGGTTACTCAATACCTTCTGGTATAGCCTATGGTCGATGTTGGACACCAAACTAACCAAATTGACCGCCTTCCACCCCCAACCTCATGGGAAAACAAAGGTGGTCAACAAGATGATTGTGCATATCCTAAGAATGTACAACTCCAAACATCCCCACACTTGGGATTAGATCATTCCTTATGTTCAACATAGGTACAACATAGCCTTTCACATCTCTATTAGCCACAACCCTTTTGAGGTGTGCTTGGGGTTCCATCCATTATCCCCAATTAATGTAACACTGACCATTGCATATACAATATTCCTCTTGTGATCAAACTGAATTTGATTGGGCATCCAAATTTGTTGAGTGACTCCACTACATCCAACAACAAATCCACGATGTATTGTAAAAAGCCAATGCCAAGTATAAGCAACTACATGACCGACACCAGGTTCTACATAAGTTTTAGGTTGGCAATAAGATCTCGTTACATTTACAAAAAGAGCGCTTTACAGGGCCCTGTTGAAAGCTCTTCCCAGTTTGATATAGACCTTACACCATCACCAAGGCTGTTGGTGAGAATGATTTTGAGTTAAGCATTTCCCCTCTCCTCAGCCTGCACCATGTCTTTAATGTGGAGAAACTTTGACCATGTTTTCCACCTCTCTTGGACACCTTAGAGGTACCCAAGCACTTGGACCCTACAAAGCTTAATCCTGAATACATTGATAGGGCTACAACCAATAAAATCATGTACACTGAGATGAAAGGCACTCGCCAACGGAACATCCAACTGTACCGTGTTAAAGCAGGGCAACTTCTTCACTAGGGAAAGTGGTTCAACAAGAGTTAGTTTCAACAAAAGTTTCCTCATTTGATGGAGGAACTTGATGTAATGGGGACCATTGCTCCCTAAGGGGGGAGTATCGATCCAGATGGATACTGGTGGCCACCCACTTGTTCAACCGATTTACAACGGTTCTCCATCTTCTTGGCAACATTCTATGTTTTTTTCAATTCCTAAACTTATGCGGTCGTTTTGAGGCCTTAAATGATGTTTTTTGGCCAATCTGGGGGCCAAGGGTTGCCATGGCATGCCCTAGCCCTAGTCAAAAGTTGTAATTCTCGAGTTATTTATTTCCAACAAGCTATAAGGAAGATCGTATGCAAAAGTTGTGCCCCCGGGAAGTTGATGTATCAACTAGCCACCTTGGGGCCTGCAAATCCTTTTGGTGCTTCATCTCATAGGGTTAGGTTTTTGGATGTTAGGATTTTTTACTCTTTATGCTTACTATAAATAGGCCCTTTATGATCTCTTTGTAATCATCTCTTGCGAATGAGCGTAATCGACGCATCTCTTTTAAGAGATAAGCTACCACCATTTAGAGTTAGTTTGTATTGCTTTGCAGTTTACAATGTTTTTCCATTCCATTCATTAAAAGAATTTGGGTTTTACTATACCGCCGTGCTTTAGACAAAATATTTGTGTGTGTATTTCCATTTTATAGTGTTGCCTTCATTTCGTTCTCCAAATAATCCACATCACATGACAAAAGTGGAAGAGATAGTGGTTCCATGAGAGGATGAAATACAAATATGGCATGAATGTAGGGAAAGACAAAAATAATTATAAGGAGGTAACCCTCATTTTTCCTTTGCATTGTTCCATTTATCCATGTTATTATTTTATTTCTTTTATTTCATTTATCACCGTTGTTCATAATTTATTAGTTGGTTTTGCTATCTTTCATGGTTGGTTTGAGGGTTTTACCTAGCTTTTGTAGGTTAGTGGCATATTTGTTTTAGGGTTTTACAACAATAGATATGGTTGGAAAATGAAGGGCAAGTTCAACCAAAAAGGGAAACATTTTTGCATAGCATTGGTGTATTTCCAAAGGGGTTTTCACATCCCTTTTATTTATAAGTTCATATAATTTCTTTGAGCTACACAATGCTCTTCCAGAGTGTTATTGGAGCACCAATGCTTCCCTTTTGTTAGAGAGTGCCAATGCTTCCCAAGTAAGTTCATGTGGTTTCTTTGAGATACACCATGCTCTTCAATAATGTTATTGGATTAACAATGATTCCCTTTTGCCAGAGAGTACCAGTGCACCGCTTTGATTTGGGAGTACCAGTGCTCCTAATACATCAAAACACCAGACAATGATTCTTCATACCCCCTGTGGTGGTCCTTGAGGCTATATGGTATTTGCCCTGCCTTGCCCTACCCTTGCCTTATTAACGACAAACAGTACATCCCCAATCAAACAAGCCCTCGATGGGGACATGTGATTGGGTCAGTTTTGTAAGTCCTATCCCGGAATATGTGGCAGTTGGGACGAGGTATCTATCCCTTACTTGGGACTACCTGGACTGTAGGGTAAGGCCCCAAACAGATTTTTAAAACATATTAAGAAAGGTGGGGGGTGGGGTGGACTATAAGATGATTCTTAAAGGAGGGAGTATGGTTTGTTTCATTTATGCATTTCATTACATGAGAGGAAGAGGTTCTAAGAGAGGATTAGAGAAAAATAGCCATGAATGGAAGGAATGACCAAGATGATCAACAAGATGGATTAAAAAACGGGAGTATTTGTGCACAACATTGGTGTGTTTCTAAAGGAGCTTTCACATCCCTTTTATTTACAAGTTCACATGGGTTTCTTTGAGCTACACAATTCTCTTCCATGGTGTTATTGGAGCACCAATGCTTCCCTTATGTTAAAGAGTACTAATGCTCCCCTTTGGTTGGGGACCACTGGTGCTCCTAGTACATTGAGGTGCCATACAATAATTTGTATTTTTTAAACATATTAAGGGGCGGGGGATGACAATATGACCCTGAAAGGAGGGAATATGGTTTGTTTCATTGATACATTTCACATGACAAAAGAGGAAGAGGAGGCAATTCTACGAGAGGATTAAAAAAAACCATAAATGGAGGGAATGGCCAAGAGGATCGCAACTAGGTAACCCTTCTTTTACCTCTCAATTATTTCATTTCTCCCCATTGTGGATTATATTTTTGTTATTTTATGTTTCTCACTAGTGTTCCTTATTTCATTTTTTCTTTGGAAAATAACTCCCTAGGAAACTGCTAAGCACTTCCCCTCATTTTGAGGATGGTACCCAATATAAAGCAAGTGGTGCCTAAGTTCCAAGCACCTCCCTCATGCGAATCAAAGAGATTTGAACCCATGACCTCCCCTACATTAGGAGAGACATCTCATGTATAGCTCATGACCACTTTAGAAAACCCTAAGGGATATTGTTCCTTATTTCTTAATTAGTCTTGCTAGTTTTTAATTTTCGTTGGCTTGAGGGTTTTATCTCTCTTTTGTAGGTAATGGTGGATTTGTTATAGGTTTTTACAACAATAAATATAGCAAGTAAATGGGGCGTGAGTTTGGACATGAAGTGAATGCATTTTTGTGCACTATGGGTTCATGTCCAAAGGGTTTTTTTATCTAACTTTATTTATATTTTCATGGCATTTATCTATGTTGCATGGTTCTCTTCTCTGGTTGTCTTAAAGCACTAGTTCTCCACTTTGTTATGAGAGCATTGATGGTCCACTTTGGTTAGGGAGTACCAATATGTTATTTTGGTCCTAGAGCGTTAAAACCATTGGTGCTCTTATTTGGTCTAGGAGTATCAATTCTTTACTCCATGCATATTACTTATAATGGAGGAGTCGTTTTGGAGAGTTCAAACATTTGCATGTAATATTGTTTGGTTTTATAATTACAAGAGATGCTCATTAAGTAGCTTGATTGGTTTAGAAATCATATGATTTTGTATGGTGGTTACAATCCTTGCTATATTATAAAACTCAACATTTCAATATTAATTATTATATTTTAAAAAATATTATTCATATGCTCCCCCTCTCTCTTTATATATATATGCTTTCACAGTGGCTAGACATTGTGTCATTGCTTTTGGTTCTAAAACTACAACATAATGGAAATCCAAAAGCAATGACACAATATTTTTTTTCTTTTCTTTCAAATGATCAAAATATGATTTAGTTTAATATCTTGCAAGTATTTTTAAACCTATATTGTAAATCAAATATTCATAAATAAAAATGTAAAGAATAAAACTTTCAATATTTAAACAAACATTATGTTATCACTACATTTTAATTATCATGTATTTATTTAATTCAATCAACTCATCTTACTAAGTCATAAAACAATAAACATAAAATAAAGTTGTAAAATTTTTAAAAATATTAATTATTTATTACGTAAAATATTTTTTAACAAGAGTAATAACTTCGAAGCAGCTAGTCTCTGCCATAAAATGATGTTATGTTTTGTATAAATAAAATTATGTTATATTTTGTAAAATTGATCATGTTATCTTTTGTATAATTGTTGTCTAATATTATATAAATTATCATATAAATCTTTTGTATAATTGATGACGATATTTAATTGTTATTTTTTCGGTTAAGAAAATTTTCTCAGCTCCAAGAAGTTTGCTACAGAGCCGAGCTTGGCCGAGCAACGTGGATACAGTGCAGGTTTACATAAATTAGAGCTCAAGGAGTTGAGCAATCCCCCTGGAGCCGAGCTCCCGATTATGAGTTCTTGGACCGGTGTTCGGAGATTCTTGGAGGACCCTTCAGCGCAGGAGAAGAGAAGATTTGTGGGATTTCAAATCTATGATCATGAAGAGCTGAGCGTGCTAGCCGAGCAGCGTTGATTCAATGTAGGTTTTCTGAGATCAAACCTCGTGGAGCCGAGCTGCCTCCTTGGAGCCGAGATCCCCTGATCTTGTGAGTTCTTAGACCGATGTTCAAAGCTTCTTGGAGTTTCTTTCCTTGCGAGGGAGAAGAGAAGAAGTGTGGGATTCAATTATGTGGTTGATTTTCTGGTTTTGAAACCATCATTAACATTTTTCTGGAGGATTATGGGGCTTGGATAGTTGAACTATCTTTGGGCCTACATCATGGGACCAGAGAGGGGTCCTGATCTTCCTCCACCTGAGATCATTGCATTTAGAAAGCTGGTTGCAACTAGTGGCAAGAGAAAACAACGTGATGATTCACAGAAGTTTGTAAGAAAACTAGACAACATCCCTACTGTAGCCTTACCAGAAGCTGAAACTTGTAGATCTGCCCGAACCTTGTAGAGAGGGGATTAATAGGACAGTTTACGGGATTATGGCCCTCTCCCAAAGTGGTTGAGGCTTGGGTTCAACAAAATTGGAGACCTCTTACTTCGGAAGGTATCAGAAGTTACATGGTGGGTAAAGGATTCTTTGTAATTGTCTTTCACAGTGTAGAAGACAGGCACCTCATATTTCAGAATGGTTCGTATTTTATGGGCCCTCAGGGCTTGTATTCGAACAATTGGACTCCGGATTTTGATCCTACTCAGGATGTGCCATCGGCAGTTCCGGTCTGGGTGCGCCTACCCCACCTGCCACTTGATTGTTAGAATCTGAAGTCCTTAGAATCAATCGATAACACCCTGGGTAAATTCATTGATCGAGCTGACCGAAAGAATCAATATTCTTGCGCAACAATTTGTGTAGAGGTTGATTTGGAAATCAGTCTCCCAGAAGCCATTAAATTAACAATAGGAGACTGGATTCATATCCAAGACTTGGATTATGAACAACTACCCTTTAAATGCCGATTCTGCCACGGTTATGGCCATTTTGCCAGGGATTTCAAAAAGAGAAATGAAGAAGAGGAGGCAATAAATAAAGTTGAGCAGTGGTCTCAAGTGCAGAAAACAATCAAGTCAAAACAAAACAATAGTAAAAAAAGGAAAGAGATAGCGAAGGGGCACAAGGCATCTTCAGCAGGGTAGTAGCAAGGTGAAGGAAGCACAAATGTAGCAAAGCCAAGGGCAGAAAACAAAGCACCTATAGCTCCAGAAGCTATCAAAAACTCCTTTGCAACTCTCAGCACTTTGGAAGACATGCCAGAATCAACAAATTTGGACACAGAACAGCAAATCACTCCTCTCGAAGGGGAAAAAGAAAGGACAGATCTAGCTCATTCCCCAAGTGGAACATCCTCCACACTCTCCTATGCGGAAATGACAAGGAAGAAGCCTTTGGAAAACTCTGGCTCATATGAAGATAAGACGTTTGAGAAACCTACAAAAAGAGCAGGAAGAAAATCTCTCAAAGATGCAAGAGAGGAAGAAGCTGAGAGACAAAAAATGCAAGGCAATCAAGCTACCATCGAAATGTCCATTGGCAGAAAAAACATAACAAGAGTAGGAAAGGGAGGCCCTACTCCTCCTCTACCTGTTAAATAATGCGACTCGTCTCTTGGAACTGTAGAGGGTTGGGGAATCCCGTAAAAGTCGAAGCTGTAAAAAATCTGCTGAATTCTGAAAACCCTGAGATCCTCATGCTCCAAGAGAACAAAATTGGAGGGGAAGCCCTCCTCGAGATCATTAAATTGAAGTGGAAAAAAAATGCTAGGAAAGTAGTTTGTGCAAGGGGCTCCTCCGGAGGGTTGGCTACTCTTTCGGAGGACAACAAATTACACTTGGAAAGCTCCTTCAAGATGCAACATTGGATATTCACTGAGTTTCGTCATGCTACCAGTAAGATGACCTTTTCCCTTGTCAATCTCTATGTTCCAGTTATATATGCATAAAAGAAAGAATGTTGGCATTCTTTGGCTGAATTTTTAGAGTTGCGTTCTCCCAAGAATATAATTCTTGTTGGAGACTTCAATTTAATTTTTCAACCTAAGGAGAAGTGAGGAGGCAGCATGAGCAGAGATAATTTTCTCCCTTTTGTTGAAGATCTTGTGCAGTAGTGGGATTTGTTAGACTTCAAACCAAAAAAAGGGCTCTATACTTGGTCAAACAACAGAGTTGGGGAGACACACATATCAGTTCGGTTGGACAGATTCCTTTTGCAAAGTACCTTTCTGGCAAAAAGAAAAGATTATATACACTAAAGTCCTGCATAAGCTGACTTCTGATCACAAGCCTATCTTATTACAGTTTGAGGAAGAAGTAAATCTGGAACCCATCCCCTTCCGGTTCAGCCCTCTCTGGGATGAAAGAGAAGGGTTTGTTGACACGGTTTTGATTGCTTGGAGTACTCCTGTCATAGGCTCGCCTAGTTTTGTTTGGGAACAGAAACTTAAAGCCATCAAACTGGCATTGAAAAATTGGTTAAAAAATCCCACCATTTCTCCTTCGAGTCGCCGAAAGCAGAGTACCAATCAACTGCTTGAATTGCAATTTGATCCGAGAATAAAGAAATTTATCTCTTTGACATTCAGAATGAGCAAGCATCCCAACTTTCCACCCTCCGCTCTTACAGGCAGGAAGAAGATTATTGGAGGCTTAAGTCCAGAAGTTTTTGGCTCAAGTCCGGAGATAGAAATACTAACTACTTTCATAAACAATTCAAAGCACGGCTTTCTCGTAATCACATAGAAGAAAACAAGTCTCCTGATGGTGTTGTCCACAAATATTTAGATCAATTAAAAGAGGCTTCAACTTCCCATTTCCAGCAGCTCTTCACTGAAGAAAGCACGAACTATGAGGAGGAATTTTCTCCTTTTCTTAATCACATACCCCGTCTAGTTGAAGAGAAGGATAATTCTGGTCTTTTGCATCCCTTCTTTGAAACTGAAATCTGCAATGTCATTTGGTCGATGGAGCCGGACAAAGCTCCAGGGCCTGATGGCTTTTCCATTCACTTCTACAAAATTTGCTGGGAAATTATCAAGTTGGACTTATACCGATGATCAAAGGCTTCCTTCAAAAAACCAAGGTAGGAGGCAGCACAAATTCGACCTTCCTAGCCTTAATCCACAAGGAATCAAACCCTGGGACCTTTGAGCATTTCAGACCTATTTCGTTGTGCAATGCTTCTTATAAAATTCTGTCCAAACTTCTGGCGAACAGAATTAAGCCTCTGCTAGAAAAACTTATCTTTCCCAGTCAAGGTGGGTTTGTCAAAGGCAGACATATTATGGATAATGTGGTTCTTGTGCAGGAAACCATCCACTGCAGCTTCCAAAGGCAGGAGAAAGGGATTCTTATTAAGCTTGATACGGCTAATGCCTTCGACCGGGTAAGACATTCCTTCCTCTTCCAAATTCTCCTTTCCTTTGGGTTTAGTGCTGAATTTGTAAGGCTGATCAAAGCTTGTTTAGGAAAGCCTTGGATCGCCCCCCTGGTAAATGGTAGGCCAACAAAGTACTTCCAAGGCTCGAGGGGCATTAGGAAAGGCTGCCCTTTGTCCCCTTTCCTGTATATCCTGATGGTTGACTCTCTTAGCCGAAAATTGATAGCTGCGAAGTTAGCAGGGACAACTTCAGGCATTCAGGTGGTGAAAGAGCTGGAACCTTTAAATCATGCCCTGTTCACCAATGATTCTCTCCTATTGGGAGGTGCCTCTGTTAGAATAGTAAAGGATTTCAATGAAGTGATCCAAAGTTTCTGCACAATCTCAGGTGCTCTTGTCAATAAGAGAAAGAGCGCGGTCTATGGCTGGAAGGTTGATCAACACACCATCCTTCGCATTGCCCACTCCTTAGGCTTCTCAGGATTTGTTGAGTGGGATTCCATCAAGTATCTAGGCCTGCCCTTAACCTTGGGCAGAGCGAAGGCAACTCAATGGCTCGAAATCCTTAGCAAAATCAAAGCAAAATTGGCAACCTGGGGTGGTCAGTGGATAACCAATGCAGGAAAGCTTACTCTTATCAAATCGGCTATCTCTTCTCTTCCCATTTATCAGGCATCATTTATTCTAGCTCCAAAATCGATCTCTGAACAGATGTCCAAGCTTATTCTAAATTTTTTATGGCAAGGAGGCAAAGGAAATCATAAAAAAATTCATCTTGTTAGTTGGGACATGGTGAAACGACTTTACTCTGAAGGTGAACTCCAGGTTCGAGATCTAGGGCTTGCAAATCTGGCAATGGGAGGTAAGATTCTGTGGCAGCTTTTCTCAAATCAAAGACATCCTGTCAACTAGGTGCTCATTAAAAAATATTTGAATGGGCTCTCCTTGTCTAGCATGGACGATGGCATTTCTAGCAAGGGAACAACGCTATGGAAGCTATGCAGTCGAGCGTGGGAGTTCTTTAAAGCCCACCTGTATCGAATTCCTGGCAATGGTAAGCACATATGGATGTGGGATGATAATATAATGGGAAATCAACCTCTCAGGCTGTTAGCTGATTTTGTTGAGCTACGTGATTGGCTAATTCAACGTGGCATTCAAAAGCTTGCAGACATCTCTATCTGGGATCCCAGTGGTAACTGGAATGCTTGGCATCTTCCATGACCTCCTGAAGGCATGAAAGACCAAGAATACACGCTGCTCAAAGCATTGTCTAGGCTAGCTCCGGTGCACGCTCGAGCTCAGGACAGTTGGGGATGGGGTCCGACTGGAGTCTACACTGCTGCACGTGGATTTGCTACTCTTCAACCTCATCAAACTATGACTCATACTGCCGCCTTGTGGAAGCACATCTGGGATCCCTTCAGCATCCCAAAAATCAATTTCTTTAGCTGGGTCCTTATGCACAGAAGGATTTTGACATGGGAGAATTTAATTAAGCGTGGTATAGTTGGACCTCACAGATGCCCTCTCTGTTGTATGGCTCAGGAAACAATAGACTACATTTTTATTGATTTCTCATACACGCAGGAAGTATGGCAGTAGGTGTTGCAAAGGCTCAACGCTCACACGCCTTTGCAGAGCACGATAATCATCTTATTTTCTACCTGGAAAGATCGGTACCCTCATGTGATCACAAGCAAATCTCTTTGATAAAAAATCTGGCTAGCTCTCCCTAAATACATTTGTTGGGAAGTGTGGTTAGCGAGGAATGAAGGTATCTTTCAAAACAAATTGGGTTCCCCTTCAACTGTGGTTGCAAAAGCGAAAGCATTGTTGGTAGAAACTTTGAATAATCACCTCTTTCATCATGATAATCATATCCTTCCTGAAGAGATTGGCTGGCTTGGAGTCCCCTTGCAGCAGGTCAGGAACAAGAACTACTCGTGTCTAATCAGCAACCCTTCTTGGCGAATTCAGAGTACTGAATCATAATTTCAGCAGTGGTGGCAGAATCAGGGCAAACTCACGATTTTCTTTGATGGTGCAACTAAAGGAAACCCAAGGATTTCAGGAGCTGGAGGAATTCTCTATGGTCCGGATGGGCAAAGTAAAGACACATTCAGCTGGGGTCTTGGTCAGAACACAAATAACTAGGCTGAAACTTTAGGACTACTCAAAGCTTGTCAGCTGGCCCATAGGAATGGCGGTCAAGCCATTCAAATCTTTGGGGACTTGGAAATCTTAATTAAAATCTTAATCATGGAAGATAACTTTAAAAATTCTGTGCTCAATAAGATCTTGCAGAGGGTCTGTATTCTGCTGCAAAATTTCAGCTCAATCTCCTTTGATCATATTCTCCGATCTCTTAATAAGGACGCTGATGCAATGGAAAATAAGGGCTGTCTTTTAGCTCATTCCGAGATGACCAAGAATGATGAGAATTCTATGTGGTCTCCTATTCCATAAAAGGAAGGTTCTTTACTTTTTTTGTAATAGAGTGGATAAGGTATTCTTTTACAAATGGAAAAGTGTAAGAAGGGTTGATTAGGCTGCGGCCCAACTATGTTATTCCCAATAAAAAATAACCGTTTTTGTTAATAAAAAAAATTGATGATGATATTATATTAAAAATTTAAGTTTTAGTTTTTAATATTTTTCATACTTTTTAAAGTTTTTTTTAATAATTAATAATTAACAATTAATTTAAACATCAATAATTAATTAATAGTTGCTTACTAGTTGTTTTAGTTTTTTTAAGTTTTTTATTTTTAATATGTTTAATAATTAATAATTGCTTGGTAGGTTTTTTAGTTTTAGTTGTTTTAAATTTTAAAATTAATTTTTTTATTTTTTAATAATGGCTTGTTATAATCATAAGTTGATACTTTTTTAGATATTAATAAAATGAATTAGTTTTAGTTTTTAAGTTTTAAAAATTAGTAATTAGTAGATGCATTTAAGGTCTATAGAAGCCAAAGTACATTGTATTTAAAAAATGAGAGGACATGTAATAATAAAGAGGGACACTTGTGTACTTATTATCAATAAACATTGTACAAAAATGATAATATTCATGATCATTAATGAAACATCTAATACAAAAACCACATGTCAAGCTTGGAAAAAAATTTAAATTAATATTTTGTTTAAACAATTTCACATCCCATGAGGGGAGATTTGTCACTTCATAGCTTTTAGGAAATCATAAAATAGAAATAACAATTTTTAAGAATTTTACAAAATAATTTATATTTTCAAAATATTAAGTTTAATATATAAATATTACAAAACTTTGAAAAACGTTATCGTTTTGTTTGGTATTAATATAAAAGTCAAATTTTTTTATGACCAAGTGATCACTATAGTCATTGCCTTGGCAGGGACTAATAAATTAATAATCTTTTTATTATTTGATATTTTTAGTGTTTTGATTTGGCATCGATACACATGTGCTCCAACTTGGTTTAGGTGCATTAGCACTCTTGTGGTCTAGTGCACCAATGCTCTACGTCAATTAAGGTACAACAATGCTCCTTATTAATTAAGGTGCACCGATGCTTCATGTAGGTAAAAACATCCACAAAAATCACTAACCAAAAACCTCTACAAAAAAATTGTTGAAACCTCTAAAACCATTAGCGAAGGTTTTCGTGGAGGTTATTTTGAAAATCTAAGCCAATATTTTAACACTAAAAACCTTCACTAAACCCTCTTTTCTTTGTAGTTGATGTAGAGGTTGAAGAATGCATTGTAAGAGGGGTCTCGTTGGGGATGCCAAAATATAAGCACCCGCACAAAAAGTACCATAGAGGATAGGGGAAGGTCGAGCAAGCACACATAAAAATTGTGTAAGCAAGAGGGTTTTTACCTCTATGGACACCCCCAATGGCATAAGAATCATGGTATATCGATACTTTCACTTTGTAGTAGACCAACCCTCACAATCAATGTGGGATAACACATAAACAAAGAAGAGATTTTAAAGTCATGGAAACTATTCCAAGATGCCAAACATGACATATCCAACTATTTATTATTGTATTTATTATTCACACACATACATCCACACAACACAACCCAAAAAAGAGGGAGGAAGTCGAGCAAGGATGCATATTCAAAGAGATCCAAAAAAATGACAAGAATATGTCTCATTATTTTATATCATCTTTCCAATCAATACACTACCTCCACAAAGAGTCTTTTAGTTTGGATTACCCCAAAAGTGATATCCTTGTTAATTAGTTATGTTTTGATTTGTTAGTTTTTGGTAGCTTGGAGGTACTTTTGCCTTGGTGGTGCCTAGGATGCATAAGTGACCGAGCAAATTTCACTCTCCAGGTACTTTACTTTATAAAGTGATTTTATAAAGCTGATAAGTGTGCTTTTATTATTTTAATGACTAAAGTGACTTTTTTTCTAAATTTTGAGTGACTTAAGTGATTCAAGTCATCTCAATGAGAGATTGAGTCACAACCGTAGATCTAGTGAGGCCAAGATCTAATCTCGAATGTTGAGATCTGGAGGTAGATGAAGGGTCATTAGAAAATTAATAAAAGGACAAAGTGAGAGTGAAGAGGCACACTTAGGGTGAAGAACTGAAGAAAGAGGAAGAGCATTTGCAGTAAGAAAGGGGGCCCATTTCCCAAGGAGTATTGGGCACACAAACCGAGATACATTTTCAGCATTAAAGACAGAGTTGTATAGTGAATATTTGACTAGGTCGTACAACAAATATTTATGCACAGAAAATGAGGGTTTTAGGGTGCATTAATTGCTGGTCTAAATCAGTTCGGGACCATACTATACCTACAGCAAACTCAACACAAAAATCGAGGGCCGCACTATTGTATTTTCTGCTGTATTGGGTCGTACATGCATAGAAATCGACATAACGATTTGGGCACACAAATCGAGGCGGTGTTGGACATATTTGTTGAGATAGGTACAACGTTTTAATTGGTTGTAAAAAGTACCATTGTATTCTCTTTCTTTATGGCGGTTCATAGTAAAATATCTCTCTTGGATTGGTTTTCCCTTCGGGGTTTTTCCAGGGGCATTGCCTGAATATCTTTGTGTGAAACGTATGGTTGAATGCTTGTTTGCTATTCATTTTTTCCGATGCATTTTCCAGATTTAATCTCAGTGTGTTTCCATTCATAAATTTTTAGATTTGGAATATTTAGTTTTTCGTGCAATAAATATGAGTGCAAATAGTTTATTGGAACTGGAAATCGTTTATGGGTTTTAACGAAATTTTAACATGATTTTGAAAACTAACATTTTGAGTGAACTACTCCATCTCCACAATGTTGACTAATAGAAATGGAGAAATGAGACATATTAGTATATTTTTAAGTGTTTGGTCAATTGAAGTTCAATTTCCAAAAATAGAATTATGGTTGATGATAACATATATAACCTCTATATAACCCATATGGCCTCCATGCTAACAAGTTATGCGGTCCATGTGCTAACAACAATTGTAACTCTGATAACCCATGTGGTCCTTATATTAATAATCCTTATTATCTCCATGTTAATAACCCATACGGTCCCTATGCTCATCATCCCTAAAACCCCTATGATCTTATGCCAATAACCCTTATAACTCATTTGGTTGTTGTCCTTATTATCTCCATGTTAATAAACCATATGGTCCCTATGCTAATAATCCCTAAAACCCCTATGATCTTATGCCAGTAACCCTTATAACTCATTTGGTTGTTGTGCTAATAACCCATGTGGTCATCACATTGATAACCCATGTTCTCCGTGCTAACAAGTTATACGGTCCATGTGCTAACAACAATTGTAACTCTGATAACCCATGTGGTCCTTATATTAATAATCCTTATTATCTCCATGTTAATAACCCATACGGTCCCTATGCTCATCATCCCTAAAACCCCTATGATCTTATGCCAATAACCCTTATAACTCATTTGGTTGTTGTCCTTATTATCTCCATGTTAATAAACCATATGGTCCCTATGCTAATAATCCCTAAAACCCCTATGATCTTATGCCAGCAACCCTTATAACTCATTTGGTTGTTGTGCTAATAACCCATGTGGTCATCACATTGATAACCCATGTTCTCCATGTGCTAATGACCCTCACAACCCCTATGGCCTCCATGTTAATAACCTATATGGCCATTGTGCTAATAACCAATATAAGCCATATGATTCATATGGTCATTGTGATAATAACATGTGTGGTCATTGTGCTAATATCTAATATAATCTTGATAAGCCATATGGTCCATACACTAATGTCCGTTGTAGTGTCACTATGGTTACATGGTAATAATCCCTATGGTCATCATGTAAACCACCTCTATAATCCCAATGGTAATTTTGCAAATAACTCATGTGATCATTACGTCAATAACCCATATAACCCTTATGGCCCACATGTTAATAAACCTTATAACCTTATGGTCTCCATGCTAATAAATCTTATAGCTTGTGTTAATAACCTTTATGGTATTTATGTGGTGCATGTACTACTAACCTATAAGGTCTTCATGAACATATATGGTCTTCATGTTAATAACTTGTATGGTATTTATGTTGATAACCCATATAACCCTTATGATCCCATTACTAATAGTCAATTTAACCATACGACGCTTTGTTAGTAACCCCTATAACTCCATATGTTCCCCATCCAATGATCGTCACAACCTCTACATTTCTCGTGTTAATAAACCCCATGGTCCTTTGTACTGATAACCATTGTAACTAATGTGGTCCTTATGACTATAACCATTATCACCCGTATAACTTACATGTTAAAAAAACACATGGTTACCTCGTTAATATCACATATAATCCTTCTAACTCCTATGGTCCTCATGTTAATTAATAACCTTTATGATACAAGAGTTAGCTCAATCGATTGATGTCAATGTTCTTGAACACTTGGCTAGGTCCATGCTAATAGGTGTTGGGTACACTTGGTTAGTTCCATGCTAACAGGTGTTGGGTACACTTGGTTAGGTCCATGCTAATAGGCCTTGGGTACACTTGGCTAGGTCCAAACTAATAAGTGTTGGGTTCGAATCCCCCTAGGTGAATTGCACTAGTTTATGTTCACATTTTTATTAATGATATCATTCATAAATGTGGAAATGAATCCATTAAATTTTCCTTTAAGAAAACAAAAAACACTTATAACCAATATGGTTTTTATGCTAATAACCCCTATAAATCATATATTAATAGTCCTTAACATCCTTAGGCTAATACCCACTATAACTTCTATATCCCTAGTGTACTCATATTAATGATTTATATAATTCTCATGATAATTGTTGATGCAATCCTTTTTTAACGAACATACACAACACACGTATAACCAACCCTCACAGCAAATGCATATGGAGAACAATCATTTAACAATAGTTGACATTATATTTAACATATACATGTCATTGTTGTGTTATGTGTGTGTGTTTTTACTTTATTTTAGAGAACTATAACATGCTATTTTTAAGTTACAACTTATAAACAATTCCATTCATTGTCGGTCCTGGCATAATGGTTAGTTAATCACACATGAGTTGGTTATTGAAATGATGTAGGATAATTCATTGATTTTGTGTTTAGGGCATGAGTCATAAGTTTATACCATTATTATGAGTGATAGATTTATATTATTATTCTCATTTTTAATATTATTAAATATGTGTAAGGTGGATAATATGTTGTTGTATTTCGAATGTTGATATCTATTTCAACTTAAGCTAATTGTTACAATTATATGTTTATAAACAAGGGGAGGTACATAGTAGTTAATCCTTAATTTAATTATAGTCTTGCCTCTACTCAAATAGTATTCTATAAAAAGCATCTCTTTTAAAAGTGTGTAAAAATGTGAATGGATATGTAAAAAAATTTAATAAAAACTTTTAAAAGTGTGAATGAATATGTGAAAAATATACTAATCAATATAGATTCATCTTAAATCCGGATCTATCAAACAACAAGAGGGATCCAATTTCTTGAGGTGTAGATTTTTTTAATCTTAAATTCAAGAAATTTGATTCATCTCTTGTTTTATAGATCTGGGTTTAAGTTTTAATTTTCTATTTTGGACATGGATTTTTTTAATTACTTTTCATATATATTTTTTTAATTTTATGAGCCTACATGGATTTTCTTAATTAATTTTCATAATTTTTTATTTTATGAGCAGACATTAATTTTTTTAATTATGGTAACATTACATTACGTTACAACATCTCCCCCATATTGGGTTGTAGAGCACCTTGCTCCTCTCGGTGCAATGATGTGGTAATTACGTCGTAAGGCGTTCTACAAGTGGGAGAGACTCCCTAGAATTTGACGATTTGTAAATCTCAACCATCTGATCAAATTGTTCGATGATTGAAACGATCTCTGCCCTCAATTCATTCCGCGACATGATTTTTCCATTTATATGGATGTTATTAATTTCGAACTAACAGTTTCTGACTGATGGATGGATAAAAAAAATCCTTTACAAGTGGGAGAGACTCCCCAAAATTTGACGATTTGTAAATCTCAACCATCTGATCAAACTGCTCGACGATTGAACGATCTCTACCACCGATTCATTCAGCAACATGCTTCTTCCATTTATATGGATGTTATTAATTTCAAACTCGCGGTTTATGACTGCTGGATGGATAAAAAAATGACTTATGTATTAGAATAATGCCACGTTAGGCAGAGCCCAGTGAAATATCACTGCAAACCTTGAATTAGTACAGAGATTCTAACAACATCAACCTAGTGAGCAGAGATATAACACCCAAAGGTTGACCTGTAAGCCACATATTATTCACATAAAAACAGAGGAAGATGTCATTGATAAGAGTTTCAGCTGATCTTTACAAATTTTCCATATTTGAAATATGAAACACATTGCATGTTAAGAGAGCACTTGACATTGTCAAACCCAAATAATAGTTTCTTGAAAGGGCACAGCTTCACCACTCGAACACTTGCCTCCAAAACTGTGTATGGACCTACATATAAGCAACAAAAAAGATCCGTGCTGGATGTTTGACAAACCAAATCATCATTTGGCCCGTTTCATTGACCATTTACATCATTCCCATCACTGGCATTTCCAAATATTATACAAAAATGTTGACATCAACATATCTTCCTTTAATTCCTATATTTCATTTTATTTACAAAATGGATGGGTGAAGGAAGGAAATTGCATAATCTCCACTTAGAAATAAACAAATGAAAAAATGCATCAAGTGAGACCATTCCCTATCGCCAAAAATGCTATCAACTATTTAGTGTTAAAGGGACCATCTGATAAGGATTTATCTGAGATATCCAAGCACCTAGGTTAGTATCCTCCATCTATACATTGTTAGCTATATCCACAGAGCGACCTGTAGTACCTCCTTCCATTGATTTTGCTGTTGCTTCCTTAAACAATGTTTGAACCCAAGATAAATTTGGTTCATCTGAACTTTGGATCCCAAAAGAGGTTGATTTTTTAAAATTTCTGTAGCTCCTCCCCTTGAATTCCCCACTCTACTTTACCACTTGGAGAACCCCATTCTGAACAAGATGTGGCACCGCCCAGGTCTCGATACCTAGACCTGCCTCTATCTCTTTGGGCAAATGCAACAACCCTAGAGTTTGCAGCTCCACTCATAACCGATGATAAGGGAGAACCATTAGAGTTTTGGCGTTCCAAGTTCCAACTCCCCAATCAGAGACGACAGGGGACCAAGGGATGACAAACTGTATGAAGCAGGTTGAACAAAGGGTGGTGAAAGAAAAACACTAGGGATTTGATAGTCTATGCACCATGCTGCATATGCATTTGGACTTGTGGATATACTAGTGTGTTAAATGAGGATTCCATTTGACTTTGATGCCGTGGAGATAACTGGGTTGCCTTGTGAGATTGAATCTTAGATAGAAATGCAAATTCAGAGGCTGTCATTTAGGAGAGAACACTTAAGACGCAAACAAATCTTCCAGGTTAATTGGACCCTCGCCCATAAATTTAGATCTCTCATCCTCAATTCATAGTTCTTGTAATCGTTTTATCTCCTCTTTCTTTTGGCTTCGCAACTCTGCATATTCGAAAGGTTCCGACATTTCAACGTCTCCTCCCATCACATTCTTTAATTTTCTCTGGAAGGTTTTGCTTTGTAGATCCTACCACAAAACCACCAATTAAGCATAAGACACGAGGTTCTGCTTGTTTACATTTTCAGAGAACATATATAGCTATTTCTCTGCTTTGATAGTTTAATGGTCAACTTAAAACCATTAGTTTATGGTCAACTAGAAACCATGCAACTTAGTAGAAGTCTTCATCTTCTGCTAGATTTTGTTTCAGAGAGATTTTCATCCATCTGTATCTGACCTTCTTGAGTTTTCTACTCTTTGAATTCGCCTGACACTTTGTTGATTGTCAAGTAGTGACAGTTTCTTAGGCACTAACAAACTTATGATTAAGGGGGGATGTTAAAGACTCTAATCATAGTTTGTTAGCTTACCAAACTGTCATTCAGTTAAATGGCAATTATGGTGTTTTTGTAATATATATTTACATCTATGTACATATGGAAGATAGATTAATTGCTCATTAATGATTATGCCTTTTCTGCCATTGTTTGTCTTCATGTCTTTCTTTATTTCTTCATATAGTTTTCATGATGTGTTGTCTAACAATGGTTGTGGGGACTTCACCCTCACCAGGGACTAAAAATTCACCTGCTTGCTGCCTGCGAAAATGCAATTAGAAGACCCACAGTTTTTAACGCATCTCGTTTATTAATTACATACCACATCCTGTATTATCACGTCCAAGTCCAAATAATGCTTACTTACTACATCTTGATTTAATGAATGTTCGAGCCTGCTAGAGATCCGCGAGGATGCAAGAAATATGTTATATCTGGAGGAAATAACTGAATAATTTGTGATCTTTTAATATAATTCCCCCTTTCCCCACCCCTAGGGGATCAATTCATCTTTCATGCTAAGGTCGGGACTGCCATCTCTTGAAAGGTCATGTTGTTGCATGGGAATGAGAGAAGTTATCTCGGCCCCCTTGCGATCCTTTCTATTTACTTCTCGGCCTTTTCCAGTTCGGCTTTCGTAGACAAAATTGAGCTTCTAGGAATAGAAAAGGTGATCACCGCTGAATTAACCCAAATTTTACGTATCCAAGGCTTCTACGCAATTTCGCCTTAAAACTTTCTGGCAATTCTTCTCGGAAAACTCAGTTCAATACATGTTTATCTCAGTTGTTCCAAATATTAATGCAATGTCAAGTCTTTGGCAGTCAATTTGTACCATCCATGCCTCTTAAATTGTATATTTTGATAAATAAGCCTTGGCATATAATACATATTAAAATGCAATGCTTTATGGCTTTAAATCTAGATATTAATGAAAGTAGAGCATGCGTTCATCTATGAGCCCATTCCCATCTTTCTTTGATTTTCATCCTACTAGAATGATAATAGAATTGCCAAAGAAAAACTATAAAAGGGACCCCACCATTTAGGCATGTTTCTGGATCTTGATTCAATCGATGATAACTGTTCTTTGCAATTTTTATCAATGAATATATAACAGTTTGGATACCAACAAGAAATGAAGCTTCAAATTTCAATGGAACTGTGTTTTTGGAAACACCACAAAAACACAAAGCGTGGTGCTCAATTAGATATGATTTGAAATAAGAGAAGCCAAAACACAAAATGAAACTATATAAGTTTATATTTAATTGAAAATAAAAAGAAAGATAGTTTTTTTGTGAGCAAGATAGGAATCGCCTTCTATTACTATACAAAAAAGAAAACTGTACATACTATTACAAAACTTGTCTGTCCAAAACATGCACTAGACTTAATCCTGAGACGAAAGCTATCGAAAGCTTGCAGCATTCTACTCGTGAACATACATAATTGACATTCAAGCTCTATCACAAGAAACAAAAACTTTACCCATGTATCCTCCTACCATTCTACCAGCCCCTCGAAAATGACTAAGGCCCAAAATATTGACATAAACCATGAGACCCACTCAACAAAAGACTAAGATTACCCAGACCCTTTAGTAGGATCTGCCACTCCCTCAAGAGGTTGTGGCGTGCGATCCAGAGACGCCTGAGCTGGGGTATTATGGGGTGACCTTACTTCGTAAGGATGGCATTGAAAAGGAGCCTTCGCGAGATCCATAATTGCTTCAATGTCCATTGAGTCCTTCAAGAGGTCCAACCTCAAATTTCTTAGAATTTGGGTTACTAAATCTCCAAAACTTTCACGCTCCATCATAGTTCCGGCAAGCAAAGTTCTCATTGTCTAGTAGGGGCTTAGTACCGCCTCCGACCCATGCTCTTCTTTGTTTAACCACATTTCTTCTTCCTCCATTTCCAAAATGGCCTCTTCAATATGAGGAGGAGTTTATTTCGCATATGTTTGCCCCCAATTTACTGCGGCAGGCTCTCTTTCGTTTCTCCCCATTCCACTACGGCAGCTATGCATCTATTGAGGAGGGTCCATGATCTTTCTTGTGTCTCTTTGCACGTCGATCTCCCAAATCACAACAAAAGCAGCAACTCTCCTGCTTTCTGCACCATTCGTTCCTTCTTCGTCTTTTAGGCACCATATATAGCCTCTATTCCAGTCGATAGAACTAGTACCAGGAATTAAAACTTCCATCATTACAATCAGGATCACACAATCAATGAAATAATCAAAGTTCACCTTGGATCTCCAGCCTGCAACAATCATTTCCCATTCATTTACCATGCTACCAGAGTACGAGAGGTTTACCATACAACAAATAACGGTAAAGCTCCTTCCACTTCGCCTTAATAAGGATGTACTATCTCTGCACCATTCCCTCTCTTTGTCAAGCCTCCATAAATGGGTTAGTCTCATCCCCTTACCTTTATTCTTCATTGAACTGCCTTCACGTGCTCTTGACATTTATTTCTCCCACCGATTAACAAAAGGAGGTGGCTCCTCAAACGGATGCTCCTCGTTTCTTTGTGCCACGACTGCTCTTGCATGTGGCCTCCTTTCCAGGAGTGCACCCGCATCCTGGGAGTAAAAAGAATGATAGTTATCTCTCTATATATCATTTCATTAATATAGAGATAAATTATATTTGTAATTAATTAATTTAAATGTAAAGTAAGATATTTAATTTTTTAATTCTTTACTAAATTAATTAGTTAAATTTGTATTTTAATAGGATCAAACAATAATTTACAAAATGAAACAAGTAAAAATAGCAGCAAAGCTGTTTATACTTGCCATTTAAAAATAGTTTATAAGTAATTTAATTAAAAGTTAATAGTCCAAAAGTAAAAGTAATTGATTTTCTTACATGAATACTAAGTGTTTTAAGAGAAGTTAACCAAGAAACTAATAATCCCTTGGAAGTGTGGTGACCTAGTTATTATTATTAGTATTGATAGGTTCAACACTTTATTAATAATCGGCAGGTATATAATTGCTAATTTCTAAAGACAAAAAGTAGGTGATCTGATTAATAATAATGATAAACTCAAAACTTTATTAACAATAATAATAGCTAACTCTTATGCCAAAAAGTTCATTAATAGTAATAAGCAAAAAAAGTTTATTAATAGTAATACTAATTACTTTTATTTTAGATTATTTCAAATTTGGACCAACTCCCATATAATACACTTATATCATCCTGGTGCAATCTAAGAAAATCATAGATACTGGTCACCCCAAATTCTAAGATAAAAACATCTATCATTATAAAAATATTAAATGCATCGACCTTTTTCAATTTCTAAAATAAAATAAAAAACAGTAAACTTCAATTATATTTAAAAAAATAAAAAAAAATTATATTTAATTTTTTTAAGTTTTTAAAATATTTGTTTTATTTTAAGTGCAATATTTTGAAAATATTTCTTTTTTTTAATTTGAAAAGAATTTTGAAAATATTTAATTTTTTTTTTTCTCTCTTCATTTGAAAAGCATAATAAATTTAGTGGAACTGGAACAAAGAAACGTTACACCAATAATAACATTTATATTTTATTTTTTTATTCTCTTTTTATTTGAAAAGCATAATAAATGCAATGAAACTGGAACAAAGAAAGGTTACACCAATAATAACATTTATATTTTATTTTTTTTATTTTAATTTGTATGACAAAGACGGGTTACACCAATGATGACCCTTCGACTCGATACTCTCTTGCATAGATTAAACGAAACACGAAAATGAAAGCAACGTAATCGAAAGGGACGTTAACTTTGATACACATGGAGCATGGTTTGGTGGTCACGGCTTCCGATACATTAAGCGACACTTTTTGACAGTGGGCAGTAGCGGCTAGTGAAGACGGTATAATTAATTAACAATAATCGTAATAAAAGATGTCAATAGAAGGAGTGAAATAATTATTTAATAGAAATCGAGATAGGGTTTGTTGGATCGTACATGGTTATGGGTTGGATGGCGACCGGTTGCAGGAGTGGCTCGCATAAACGTTGATGGTTATGGGTTGATCATAACGCTGACATCGCCGAATTACAGGGTTGGGAATTTTGCCTTTATTCACGGCATCTACCCTGGCATAAGTATATGAAGGTACGAAGGACCATAATGAATAGACACATATGTCAAATAAGTGTGTTTTTATTTATTTATTTATTTTTTGTTTGACAATTAGATATAGAAGCAGGGGAAAATAGTCAATTCAAAGCTTTAAACCAATTACAAATTAAAAATTCAAATTTATTAAATTTAAAAATTGATTTTATTTTTTAAAATATTCAATTTAATATTTAAATATTTATAAAACTATAGAAAAAATAATTTTGGAAACAACAAATTAATTAAAAGTTTTTGCAAATCCATTGCTATATACCTTGCCTTCGGCCGGTATAATAAAATAAAATAAAAAAATAGATTTTAAGAAGTAATGAAAAATGTTTTTAATGTTAATGATACAAAAGCAAAACCAATTGTTTAAAATACTATGTGTAATTTTTAATAAGTTAGTTTTTATTTTTATTTTAACTAGAAGAATTGCTAATTGGAGTAGGGCTTGTACTCACGTGACACGAGGTCAATTCTCGTCCATTACCACTATATACTCTTAGGTGCACCGACACAACCCCTAGCATTGGGCACATGCTAGTCAAGGTTTCAACCTTTGATGTCTCAAGAAGTGCCTTAACAATACACTCCATCGCCACTTGGTCTACACCCTTGAGGGATTTAATAAGTTAATTTAATAAAACTATATATCAACTTCCATAGGTCCTACTTAAAATGCTCGTCAAAAAATAGAGATGGATGATTAAACCAAACTCTTTCCAAATGCAACTTTCATTATCATATCTTACATGTAATGTTTCCAATGGCCTATTCCAAACTATTGATTCAAAGGGAATTGGTAAACATGTTAAAACTCTTTTCAAATGGATAAAGTCAAGACATGAATAAACTAACTTTTGTTGTTAATATTTGTACCCCTCTTCACTATTAAAATACATATTAATGTTTACATAGATTAAAGATTCAAAGTAACAAATGGTATAGAAACCTAAACATAGTTCTATATACCTGCAACAAGTATTTGTATAAGAGTCCAAGGGATTGCAATGACTTATCCATTCATGGTGCTACAAAAACCAATAAAATTATACATTAAATATGGTAACATATTTGTTTTTCTTTTGTGCAAGAAAGATCCTCCATGTGAAATTTTTGTACCCCTCTTCACCATTAAAATACATATTAATGTTTACATAGATTAAAGATTCAAAGTAACAAATGGTATAGAAACCTAAACATAGTTATATATACATGCAACAAGTCTTTGTATAAGAGTCCAAGGGATTGCAATGACCTATCCGTTCATGGTGCTACAAAAACCAATAAAATTATACATCAAATATGCTTGGCAGTTATTTTTAATTGGGCTTCATGGATTTGTCCTTCTTGCATGAGTTGTGTAGTGCATTTTTAACTTTTTATATTTTGCCTGTGGTTTCTTTCTCTTCCAATCATAGGTATTGTCATTTTTAATATAGATGTTTTGTTTGGAATATAAAGTTGGAAATCCATCAAGTTGATCATCAATGAATGTTTTTTTTGAATATGTTTTATTATTGAAGTTTTTCATTTGTTTCTAGCTATTGTTGTGAGATATAAGTAAAAGCAATTTCTTGGTTTTCTTTGTTTTTGACTCATTTGGGAGCATATTTTGTACTAGAGTACACTACAATTAAAGTCATATGAAAAGTTATATACACATGTATGGCAAGGTGCAAGAGAATGTTTCCATACATTATGTACATTTGGTTTCTCACTAGCTCATATTTTTTGGCATATCATAGGTTAAATATAATGGTGTGATAAGTATTTATTTTGATTTGTATTTAGGTTAAATAATCCTACTTTTTCAAAAATACATGATCACTGTAATGCATGTATCAACATGGTCGTAGAACATGTATTCAACTCTCCACCACTTCTAGCAAGGGTTATAGAGTAAGCTAATCTTGTACCAAAATTAACCTCTTTTCGACCAAAAATAATATTTCCACATGCAAAATGTCAATAACGTAATCGACAATAACGTGAATAATCTAATGTTTTGAGAATATTGTATCAACTCTCATGTTTTCGCTTTTAGTTTGTGGTTCTCCTTCCAATAGTCTATTTTTCATCTGCCTTCTTCATCTCATGCCTTCCCCTTCAATACGACGTTCTTTTATTGCACCCTAAGGTGCAATTGCTAATATTAATTTTTAGCTAGAAACATCATGTAAATTTAAATCTTTGAAACAAAGAAATAATAATTTTTTTCACTTGTTTTTGTTTATATGATAATATTAACTATTAAAATATAAAGGAGTTAATGGTTTTTTTCTTAACTGTGATGTTTCAAGTGACTGATATAATATCTATATTGGATATAAATATGTTTGATAAAAGCAGAAGCATTAGACCTAACATTGGTAGCATCATAAATCACAACAACAAAATATAAAGCTCTCTCACATTGGTCAATTTGTACCCAAATCCCAATAATGAAGATTAATAAGGATGTTGATTTTGCAAGTGGAAGCATTACACATGACATTCATAATATTAACAACAAAATTGAAAATTTTAGTGACAGATGAGAGTATATTAGGTCATGATTGCATGTGCAACCATGTGATATGTTCGAAGCCACACCAACTGTAGTTCGAAGACGCGAGTTCATATAGTGCAAACACAAGCTGAACACTTGTTCATCCAACACATTGAAAAAATATATGACAAACACTTGTTCATCTAGCCTGTTATACTACAATGAAGATTCATATAGTGCATCTTCATCTCCTAGAATTTCCATCTTCATCTTCATCCCATTCCTAGAATTTCCAATTTTAGATATGCATCTCCCTCTTGTAGTTGACATTTTCTTTATCCCAACTCATCATCTCACTGACCCTCACAGTTATCATGTCCTTGTGCTAGCCCTATACGTAGTTGTTTGCTTTGTTGCTCCCACTTCTTTAACTGTTCACACAACTACCCTTGCTTATGAGGCAACTCATGACTCTGCATTTTCTATTGATTAGGCTACAATCGGCGATCCTTTAATAGGACCTGGAACTGCCAATGATCAGTCATTTGTAGACAAGGCCAATGGTAAGCTCAAATGAAGAGGCGGTGAGAGATGCTAAGGTTGTGAGCATTGAGTTGAGAAGATGAGGCATTTGCATACATAGTTGGCACAATAAAAATAAAATTAGTGTGCAACATACAAATTAATGCTTGCAGTTCCAATTCTAGAGCACCAACACTGAACAAATACATCATAGAAATTAATGCTTACCACAATTCCAGTTCCAGAACACCAACACCAAAACCAATACCTTATCCACCACCACGACCACCTCCACATTAGCAAATTAATGTTGTTGTCAATGCATTAATTAAAAATTAATGGTTACTTATGATAGTGCATCGTCGTTGTCTTTGATAAATAATTTTCCAAAGTATAAACTTACCGTTACTCATATAACAAAATTTTTGGTGCAAATTATTAGAAAAGTTGAGCAATATCATCTAAAACCATCTTATTGTTGGTCCATGTGATAAGCATAAATATTTCTCCTATGTTAAAATTTGAAGTATTTATATATGTGATGCGTTTCATGAAAATGGAAGTTTATTACTACATTTAAGCTTGCAGATCAATATGAATAGATCCTTTTTTTTTTTTTTTAACCGAGGAACTATCCGGATCCTCCCAATTGAGCTTCGTCAATCGAGCAGGGTTTGATCGTTATGAGTCCATGCTAAGGTGGAGGCAGGGACTAATAATTATGTTTTCATGACATTTATTTATGTGACTCATGCTAAGGTGCAGGTACAGATTAATAATTACGTTTTTATGCCATTTATTTATGTATTTAATTTAGCTTTTATATTTACTTTTTATGCCATTTATTTATGTATTTACTTTAGCTTTTATATTTATTTTTAACATTGGCAAGATAGTCAACATTTTGGGAGGCATTTTAAAATTGTAATTAAGAGATTTACTGTTTTAGTTTATTTATAATTTCGAGTTAAATTTTATTGAGATTTCATGTTTTTGTGAGCAATGTTATGAGGAGAGTTTTCCAAATCCATCGTATTGGAATTTTTGAATCAACGTTTCATAGCATGCCAGTGTAGTTCATCATTGGGAAAGAGAGATGATAATGGATGATGAGGAACTTCTGGTCTTTAGAATTAAATAGAAAAATGAATGAATCATAAAATCTAAAAAACAAATTAAACATTAAGCGAAAAAAAAGAAGGGCGGGCCTAAAGGAAACCCTAAAATTATAATTAAAAAGTTAAAAAGATAAAATAAAATAAAAAGGGAAAGATCAAATAATAATTTTATTAAGTCACAAAAGAGAGAAGCCTTTGGCCTTGGGCGCTTGTGTGATAGAGGATACGTGGGGCCCCTCAGCTTGGCGCTTGGTCCCATGGTTGAAGCCCTTGGTTCTGGGCGTGGATTGTCGTGAGGCCTCTCAGAGGATCGCATCTGAGACTGCCGCTCTAGGGTTTCTGCGCTTGCAGCCACCATGGATTTGCTTGGGGGAGGGTCCCCCCCTCCCTCCTCACCCATCTCCGCGGAAGAGGCTTTCAGAAAGCTCACAAACCAGTGTGGTAAGAAAGTTCCAGCCAACGTGATTCCGAAATTCATCAAAAAACTGGATGAAATCCCTGAAGTCGAGCTACCAGCGGAGAGCGCCATTAAAACTGCTCTTGCCCTCTCATCTCGTGGACTGGTAGGCCAATTTATGGGACTGTGGCCAACGACAAGAACCACAGATGACTGGATACAATGAAATTGGAGGCCCCATCTGAAACACAGTGTAACGTGCTATCCAGTAGGAAGAGGATTTTACATTTTTGAATTCATCTCAAAAGAAGATAGAGACCTAATCTTCAGAAACGGACCCTATTTCATGGGGGCTCAAGGACTCTATCTCAACAGATGGACCCCAGATTTTGATCCAAGCATTGACGTCCCAAAGGAAGTGCCGGTCTGGGTAAGGCTCCCAAACCTGCCTGCTCATTGCTGGAACCCTGATGCGCTGGAAAAAATTGGAAATCGTCTTGGCAGGTACATAGATAAAGCGGACCCAAAGGGGCAATATTCGTGTGCCCGAATCTGTGTGGAGGTTGATCTAGAAGCAGGTCTGCCAGAAGCACTCAAGATCTCCATCGGCTCCTGGAGTCACTTTCAAAAACTGGATTATGAGCAACTGCCTTTCAAATGCAGGCTCTGTCATGAGCATGGACATTTTCAAAGATCCTGCCCAAAAGCCCAAACCCAGGAGGAGACTGAGGGCTGGCAACAAGTCAAGAAATCAAAATCAGCAGCCAAGACCCAAGAAAAAAGACCCATGAACTCAGGACAAAATCCAATATCAAAAGATCCCTTCAAAGCCAAAGAGACTGTCCCGGGGAAAAAAGCAGCAGATCAGATCAATATCCCCACATCGAGCAAGGTAAATCACTCTCCGGACTCAGATATAGAAATAATTGGGTTGGAGGAAAAGACAAATACTAACCAGGAAGAAAATTTAGAAGCTGGAGAAATCCCCCAGGAAGAGAACGAGGGAAGATCATTCCAAGATCAAATAAATAACCAACCTCCAGAACCCTTGAGAATCTCATCTGACCCTAAGACTCCAAAAGATCTGGATCATGAGCCTACCAATCTGGATTCTGAATCAGGGGGATGCACAGATGAAGAAGCTTCAGACACCAGCAGCTCACATGCTACCCCCAATCAGCCTGCCAAAGCCCTAGGCCGCAAATCAAAGAAAAAACACAGGGAAGAGAAAGCCATTCAAGATATAAACAAAGGAGCCCAGCAAACCATTGATTCAATGATTACCAGATCAAAGCAAGGCAAGGGCCGTAAAAGGGCCCCCACCCCAAAGAGAGTTTAAATGCGGTACGCCTCCTGGAACTGTAGAGGCCTAGGCTCCAAATCCAAACAAGAAGCTCTGAAGGACATCATAAAAATCAACAAGCCTGACATCCTCTTAGTTCAGGAGATGAAATTGGAGGAATTAAACCTCCATCAAGCTGCATTCAATTTCTGGAAAAAAGGACCGGGGAAAGCCATCAGTTCTAGAGGAGCCTCGGGAGGAATTGCCACTTTCTGGGACGAATCCAAATTCAACCTCATTACAGATCACTGCAGCACGCATTGGATCTACACCAAACTTCAGCATATTGACTCCGGAATACAAGTAAGTCTGTTCAATCTCTATGTTCCAAATCTGGCCTCTGACAAAGTTCAATGTTGGGATTCGCTGGAAACCTTTCTCTCATTGCACTCCCCAAACAACATTATCCTAGCAGGAGATCTCAATGTTACTCTGTCTGCTGATGAAAAGAAAGGAGGCTCCCCAGTAAGAGACCAATCCAGAGAATGGGTGGAGGACCTTATCCTGGGATGGGACCTCATTGATATCAAACCGTCGGTAGGAAAATTCACCTGGACTAACAAAAGGCTGGGCCCGGGTCACATAGCGGCTAGGCTTGACAGATTCCTGATTCATTCCGACTTCCTCCTGCTAGGACTCTTAGCAACATCCAAAATCCTCCCTAACTGTATCTCGGATCACAAACCCATCCTTCTGGATCTCTCCTCTGAAACTAATATGGGCCCTCTCCCCTTTCGATTCAGCCCTCTCTGGATTCTACAAGAGGACTTTCACCAAGTCGTCTCTAACTCTTGGTCAGTCCCTATCCCTGGATCTCCCTCCTTCTCTTGGGAACAGAAACTTAAAAGGCTGAAATCGGATCTTAAATCCTGGGCTAAGCGAATCACCTCTCCTACTACTGGCAGAATTGAATCCAAAAAAACCCTGGAAGACCATCAACTCTCCCTGGAAACAATCACCCTCACTCCTCAGACCCAAGCTACAGAAACAGAACTCCAAAAGCAATACTACCAAGCTTGTAGGGTAGAAGAAGAATATTGGCGACAAAAATCAAGGAGCTTGTGGCTCGAAAGTGGAGACAAAAACACCTCCTATTTCCACAAACAAGCGGAGGCCAAAAAGAACTTCAAGGCAGTCACCGAGATCAACTATCAAGGCTCCTTGATCAATAATTTCAAGGACATCAAAAAAGCTGCCTTCAACACCTTCAAAGACCTCTTCTCAGCTCCAATTGAAGACCCCCTGAATCCCCTTGATCACCCCTTTGATACCATCCCAATTCTGGTCCAAAATTCAGATAACATCTTTCTCACTGCCCCCATATCCATGAAGGAACTAAAATTAGCCCTATTCCGAATGAAGCCTGATAGTGCCCCGGGCCCGGATAGCTTCACTGCTAGATTCTATACCAATTGCTGGGACCTGATAAAGCTGGACCTCCTTAGAATGGTGAGGCATACGCAAAAGACCAATAAATTGGGGGGAAGCACAAATTCTGCCTTTCTTACTCTGATTCCAAAAGAAAAAGGTGCCACTCATTTCTCCAGATTTAGACCTATCTCCCTTTGCAATCTGAGCTACAAAATTGTAACCAAAATCATAGCAAATAGACTCAAAAAAGTGTTGCCACGAATAATCCCGGAAAATCAAGGAGGGTTCATAAAAGGACGACAGATTCAAGACAATATTCTGCTGGTCCAAGAAGCAATCCATTCCAACCACCAATCCAGAGAAGGAGGCATGGTGATTAAACTTGATTTAGCAAATGCCTTTGACAGAGTTAATCATGAGTTCATGTTTCTGGTCATGAAGAAACTCGGGTTCTCAAACCCTTTTGCAAATTGGATCCAAGGATGTATAAGCTCACCCTGGATTGCTCCTCTGGTCAATGGACGACCCACTGACTTCTTTCAAGCCTCTCGGGGCCTTAGACAAGGCTGCCCCCTCTCCCCGCTGCTCTACGCAATCCAAGCCTCGGTCCTAAGCTTCCAACTGATAAAAGCCCAGCAAATGAATGTCCTCCCTGGTCTCCATATGGCAGCTAATGTGAATAAGATCAACCATGCACAGTTCGCTGATGACACACTTCTTCTGGGCGCAACTAGTATCCATGTTGCAAGGAGATTCAAACATGAGCTGGATATCTACAGACATGTCTCTGGCAGCAAGATCAATTTCCAAAAAAGTAAGATTTTTGGCTGGAACTGCAAAACAAGAGAGCTGGGAGAAATAGCTAGAATCTTAGGAATGGAAGCAGTTCACGAATGGGAATCCATCAACTATCTGGGGGTCCCAATTGCTAAAGGCACTCCAAAAGCAAACCAATGGAATCCAATCCTAGATAAACTCAAAAATCGGATTCAAAACTGGGGCTCAAATTGGCTAAACCAGGCAGGAAAAACAATCCTTATTAAATCAGTCTTGATGAGCATTCCGATCTATCAAAATTCCATCCTCCTCGCCCCTGCCTTGATTATCGGGAAAATGGAAAAACTAATCAGGAAATTCCTCTGGGAAGGAGGAAAAGGAAACAATCACAGACTTCATCTGGTAGGATGGGATAAAATTCAAAAGCCCTACAAGGAAGGAGGTCTGCAATTCAGAAGTATGGCTAGACAGAATATGGCCATGGGAGCAAAAATACTCTGGAATCTAGTCTCAGGCCGAGAAACTTGGAGCAAAAAATTCATAAGAAAAAAATACTTCCCATGCTCAAGATTAAAGTGCCTTGATAAGCCACCTCATAGAAAGAAAGGATCCCCAATCTTTACTCTCTGCAAAAAGGTCCTTGAGCATTTCACAAGCCTCCCTTACTGGATTCCTGGCAACGGGAAAAAAATAAACATCTGGGAGGACTCTATTATGGGAGACCAGCCCCTCGGAAATGCTAATGAAATTGAAAACCTGAAAGCCTGGATGCATCACAGAAACAAAGATACACTCTGGGACATCTCCATCTGGGAGGAAGGAGGAAAAAAAAGTTGGATTGATTGGAGTCTAGGCGAGGTCCCTGAGAACCTATTAGGGGAAGCCGAGGTCCTGTTACATCTTCTTTAAGGTAAAGCCACCCTTTCAGAGACCGCCAAAGATAAAAGAGGATGGGGTCACGGATCTGGTCACTATACAGCAGTAGAAGGGTACAGATCTCTCCAAAATGTGCATCAAGCCCCCACCAATCCAGCTAAGTGGAACTTCATCTGGAAATTTCCCAGCATTCCAAAAATAGACTTTTTTTGCTGGACGGTAGCACATAACAGCATCTTAACGGGAGACATGCTAAAGAAACGTGGATTGGAAGGGCCATCAAGATGTCCCCTGTGCCTCACAGATGAAGAAACAATGACACATTTGCTGCTAACGTGCTCTTTCTCAAAAGAGGTCTGGAAGCAGGTTCTCCTTCCAATTCATGGGAATCCTGACAGCTATGGAAGCTTATCTGACCTCTTCTCCAACTGGATTAAAAACTCCCCATTCGAACTTCATAAGAAAAACCGTCTCAAAACTATCTGGATGTGGATCCCAAAAGTAACCTGTTGGAAGATCTGGCTGGAACGCAATAATCGCATCTTTAGAGATGAAGCAAGCTCCAGCTCCCGGGTAGCTGCCAATTGCGTGGCCTTGTTGGGAGAAGCGGCGGACTCCAGAAATATCTCCAACACTAGAAACCTTAGTCCTTTTGAGGCAAGCTGGTTGGATAAATTCAAACTAAAAGATGCCCCTGAAGCAATCTCAACTTTTTCTTACGAAAACTGGGAAATTCGGATGTGCGATTCTGATTTCAAAAGTTGGAGAACGGCACTAAGGGAGTATTGCCTCTTCTTTGACGGGGCTTCCAAGGGTAACCCTGGAAAAGCTGGAGCGGGGGGAATCCTCCTCAACAAAGATAATGAAATCCTCACTTCCTTTGCATGGGGCTTAGGGACGGACACTAATAACAATGCTGAAGCTCTGGCCCTCTGGAAAGGGCTAAAGCAAGCCATGGAGAATCATATCTCCGAGATCACAGTCTTCGGAGACTCACGGATCATTATTCAAGCCATGATTTTGAACAAGCCTCCTCCAAAGCTCAATCTCTCTAGGGTCCTGCGAAGAATCTTCATGATTGCCTCCAAGTTCAATAAAATCAAATTTTATCATGTACTCCGTGATCAAAACGGACAAGCTGACACTGAGGCAAACAGGGCCATGCTCCTGGGCAGGAGTATTTTATCGATAAATGACAGAGAATCAATTTGCAATCTCCCCTAAGACCAAAAAGATCCTGACAACGAATATTTGCTGGATCGCCGTGTTATTCGCTGATTAGTTTAGCTCTATGGTCAAGATTGCCATCGAGCAGGATCTCCACAACAGTCTGTATCCTCCGGACGTTGTCACATTATCCCGTGACTCCTCAGGTCGCCACTCCGCCTACTTAATCAGATCGATTGGAAACCGATCACTCCATTGCGCTAATGCTAGAATAAGCAGCAAGAAGACCAGGATACGACTGAGCAGCTCAACATGGCATCGGTGGGATCAACTTCTGGAGGCAAATCGGTGGAAGAAAGGTTGGATGAGCTGCAACAATCAATCGACCTCCTCAAAGCAAAATCAGAGGAGCATGAAGGGCGCCAACAATCCAACCATGCAGAAGATCTTCATAAATGGAGAAGGTTCAACAAAGATCTTCATAACATTAAAGAGGAACTTAAAGACTCTAAGGGAGAAGTTAACTACTTTGAAGAGGTGGTCTACACCCACTTCAAGGACCTGGCCAACACCTCAGGGAACTATGGGAGTCGAATTACTGCATTGTAAGCTGCTGTCCAAAAGATTCTGGAGAAGCTCAACATCGCTTAATCTCTGTTCAGACCTATCCCATGCTCTCTTTGTTAATCCCAGTATTTACTTTTGTTTCACAAGCTTGAACTCTGTAATTTTGCTACATAATTCTGGAGCTTCTGGGCATCTCAAGCCCAAGAATTTTGTCATTCCAGATAGCGATAGTTATGTAACCAAGCACCCGGTGGCTGTTTCACCGGCTATCAATTAAAACTACCCTATGTTTCAGTCTAAAAAAAAAAAAAATTATTTAAAAAATAAGAATAAATTAAAACAAGAAACAAAATCAAAATCATAATAGGGTATAGAGAGAGAAAATTATTTAAGAAGTACAATAAATGAAATAGAATCCTTAATATAGGAAAAATAAAAATACACATTGTTAAATTGGGAGGAAAAAAAGAAGAAGATGTTGAATAAAGTTATAATATTTTTAAAATTATAAATATAATATTAATGGTAAGATCGGGAGGAAATTATAGAAAATAGTAGAATAAATATAAAAATTATAAATATATATTAAATAATAATAATAATAGAGGTATTAATAAATAAATAAAATTGTTAAAAGTAAAATAAATATAAAAATATAAAAATAAAGTATAAAATGTAAAAAGTAAAATATAAATAGAGAGAAAAAGACATATAAGGAGAAAATAAAATTAAGAGAAGAAAGAAATAAATAAATATAAAATTAAAATTATAAAGTAAATAGTAAAGGATTTAGAAGAATAGAAGAGAATGAAAAAAGGGGGTGAACCTAGAATAAGGGAGGAGAGGAAACCCTAAACTTGAGTCAGTGGGGAAGGGTCAAATTTTAACCATTATCCGAAGGTATCCTAGTTGCAAGCGTTGGTACCCAGTTACTACTAATTTTCTAGCCATCGTCTCGGTTGAGATTGTTGAGGTGCTTCACGATTTTAATGGCTTCCTTAAATTTCCTATTGAAGAAATGATCCTCAACAACCAGAATCTTGGCATCTTCAAGGCAGATGTGATGCTTCATCTTCTTTGCATTCTCAGCAAGAGCAGAGGAATAAAAGCGATTATGCTTGATATCAACAGCATGTTTAAGAAATCTTGTTTTGAAGGAACTATCGGTTTCACCAATGTAAGGTTTACCACAAGAGCAATGGATCAAATAGATGCATTTCCTATCAGAGGGCTCAATGGGATATTTCGTAGATGTGAGAGAGTTCCCGATGCTTGTAAGGGGTTTGAAATTAGCAATGATGTTTTTTCTCCTCAGAACTCTTGCAAGCTTATTAGTAGTCCTTTGAATGAAAGGTAAGACAACTAATGAAGCATCCTCATTCTTATAAGACTTAGCACTAGGTCCTCGACCAAATTTCTCAAAGTCTTTGATTATTTCATCCCTGGTGTAACCATTATTCTGAAAAACATCAAGGAGGTGATTCTTCTCATCATCCAGATGATCAACAAAACAAACTATAAGGGCTCTGGTAGCTAAAGTGTTAAGCATCCCACATTTTTTAGCAGGGTGGTGGTGGGACTTAGCATGGAGATATTGATTTGTGTGAGTCAGCTTCTTGAAAAATTGATGAGCTAGTGGCCCGTTGTTTCTTAGTAAACAGAACATCTAAAAAAGGTAAGCTACCACCGATTTCAACCTTCATGGTAAATTTAATGTGTTCTGGTTAGTTGTTGAGGTGATCCTTAAACTTAAGGAGGTTATCATGGCCATGGGGCCAGATGACAAAAGTGTCGTTGATAAAACGAAGCCACATTCTAGGTTACAAGGGGAGGAAGAGATGGCTTTGTTTTCCAAATCTTCCATAAAAAGGTTAGCTATAATGGGAGACAGGGGGGAAACCCATGGCGACACCACATGTCTGCTCATAAATCTCACCTATAAAGCTAGAGAAAGTCAATCGGAGACAAAGTTCACTAATTTGGAAATGTTTTGGTTAGTAAGCTTATAGATGACCTCCATTGCTCCATCAATGGGGATCTTAGTGAAGAGGGAGATGATGATAAAGCTGACCAAAAGCTCATGGGGGTTAGATGTTATTTTTTGATATAATTGTTTGTTAGGTTATTAAATGGTTTTGTCAAACATATAAATTTAATGTTATTCAAGTTCAATTTCCACTTATAATATGTTTTCTTTTTGTGCGTCGATTGTTGATTGAGGCTCTTCATGAGTCAATTATTATTGGAATTGGAAAGGTATCAACAATCTCATTCTCATGTATAGACTCAAGAGTGAGATGAATTATCGGTCCTGGTTTTGAAATAGGGTTTCCACCCCTAGTGTTCTTCAATCGCAAGATCCATCCTTATTGCAGCAGTCGGAGGAATGGTGCAACCCCCACCTACAAGAAAATACTCTCAACAACCAAGAAAGCCAATAGGAACAACTAAATCTAGATGCCAAAAGGGCAGACAACATGGCATACAAGTTAGGAAAGGGAGGCACAAGGAACACTAAACTGCCACTAAAATTAGATGAAACCACGAAGAATCAATAATTCATCAAGAAGGGGGGAAAAAACTCCAGCAAATTCATCCCCAAGGCAGATAAAATGCCTAAGCATGAGATTAGTTCATCTAAAATCAATGAAAACATCCAATATATGTAGGATCATGTTATGATCAAAACATTCATGTGGATACGGTCAATAGAAAAGGCCCTCAAATGGTGGATCAACACCAGATCGAAACCAAAATGTCACGTTGATCTCAAACTAGGTTCCAAAGGGCTCTTTACAATTATATTTACGAATTTGGAGGACTCAAATAGGGTTTTTGAAAATGGTCCTTGTTTTTTTCAACTCAACTGGCATCTACCTTCGATTTTGGATAGAAAAAAAATTAGTCATAATAAGAAGACTTCTTTGCTTCCCTTGTCTAGATTTGAATGTAATCATTACCTTAGGAAAACATGGATCATAAAACCCTGGAAGGGATTGGAAATAACCTAGGAGCCTTTGTAAAAACGTCGAAGGTTACCAAACTTAGGAGGCGCACTTCATATCCCAGGATCTGTGAGTATATGTATGTCTCAAAAGCTCTTCAATAATCCATTTGTATGAGGTACTAAGATAATGAATGGATTCAGACCCTTAACTATGAACACATGCTCTTTCGTTGAAAAATCCATTAACATGACCACCTATTAAGAGAATGCCCCATTAACAAGAGTCTTACTCCCCTAAAATCAACCGATAAGCTTAACCATGAGAGATTTGCTAAGGTGAAAAAAAAGAGAAGACAAGGAAAAAAACCCAACCCTATGGAGCAATAACAAAACATCAAACCATCCAACAACTTTGAAGCACTAACCATAAGTACAACTTGAGAGTAAAACCCCACCAAAGCCACAACACCCTCTCGACCTCATAAGCAAATCAACCTTGATTTAGTAGCATGAACCTTTGAAACAATCAAAAGATGTAAAGTGAACAATAATCCATCCTAAATATCCATAGAAAAGGATATCAAGCGAATCATTATGGAGGAGCAACTAATCGAATCTAAGGACGGGGAAGACATGGATTTTGGAGAATTAGACCACCAAGGCATTGCTAACACCTATGAACGTCAAGACACCCAATTTACACCAGAAATGCCACTTCAACTTCTTAAATATGTTTTGCACAAAATCCAAAACAAACAACATGCACCATCCCCGCATAAAATCTAGATCTTAGCCTCCCTAGGAGTTAAAACTTCTAACCTAAAGGATTAATTGAAAACTACATGGGAGGAGAAGAGAAAAAGGTTGCAAAACCAACAAACAATTGTTAAAGGACCTAGGATAAAAGTTGCTAGATTCAGGGCAATATGTCCCAATTACTAATAAGTTCCTCTATGCCCCTCTCTTGTAACATACCCAACCCTGCAACACACACAAATGTCGGGTAAATGGCTCTTCAACAAAGGGGATGGCTGAACCTAAACCATGCACAGTGGAATAATACTCCTTAAGATGGAACTAACATGCCTAAAAATTTAAAACTTTTTAAAAACATTCAACCATTAAGGAAGACTGCCCTTCCAATGCAATTTAGTTCCCATTCTAAATGAAGTACAGTGTAAATGCACATGCATACATTCAACCCAGACCTCTTTCACATATTTTATAATTGTCCTCTTAACCATGGGCATTCACCCATATCTATTTAACCAATTTACTAAAACATGTTCACATACATTCGTGGACTCTATTTACAACAATAAACAATCAACATTTCTACATACTAGGGAGGCAGGATTTAAACATCTAACTATAGTAGCTCTATAAAAAAGAATTCATATTTCCGACCCCATCAAGGATCTGATTTGGTACAACCATACACATCCATATGGACTTCCCTAAAGATCATTTCGTGTCATGAACATAATTCCACAAGAGACTAGCTTCTAACATCACATTAAAATCAACATTATTATCTTTCATCAAGGCAATTTTCTACAATAATGCATATCATATTTAATATATGAAATTATCAGTCTATAAACCCACGTGGGACATGATACAGTACAAGCACATATGGCCATATGGACTGTTCAAATATCAGACCCATAAATGTGCATAATCCATAAACAAATAGTCTCCTAAAAATCCATCAATTCATCAGTCTACTCTATCTCAAATACCATAATTACGACACTACTTTAGATCATATTTTTCCTCATTAAAAGAAATCCACAACCCCATGGACAATCTGATCTGGAATATCCATATATGGCTATATGGACTATCCTAAATTAGACCTCCTAACATTCATAAATTCCATAAACAAGCTAGCTGAAACCGCTAGTTTAAATACATCAACATACCTCTTCTGTGAGTTGTCAATTTACTAACATAGGGTTATCCATTCACCATGAGAATATATATAATTTAAAAATATATAATTACAGAGATCTAGCATCCTCCATGGGCACATATACATCAACATACATAAAGAATATAAATAACACAAATACTTATCTTTTATAGGGGCGCAACTGGCATCAACCAAACAACTTTCCACCCAGTCGTACACTATCAAGCCAAGTTTAATGAGCAAGGTCACCCATGAGATGGGGTCTTGGAATTCACACAAGAAGGTCTCTTCTAACTCGATCCCTAAGGATAAGTCTTGTAACACAGGAGTTCCCTTTTTCTTCAAGACAAAACGTGATCACTAACCCCTCTTTCTTAGGATTATACCCTCTCTACCGAAAGACAAAATTATGATCACTACGCTTTCTTTCTCAGTATTATACCCCCTCTCCCGAAAGACAAGTTATGGCTAATGTAGTCTCCTTCACAGATTCATACCCCCTCTCCCGAAAGACAAGCTATGGCCAATATAGTCTCCTTCACAGATTCATATCCCCTCTCCCAGAGCACCACTTACCACAATTAAAACTATCTTGTACATGATTATACCCCCTCTCTTGCAAGATAAAGTTATGGCCAATGTGGTCTCCTTCACAGGATTATACCCCTTCTCCTAGAGAACCACTTACCACAATTAAAACTATCTTGTATAAGATTATACCCCCTCTTATGCAAGATAAAGTTATGGTGAAGTTACTCTCCTCACCCTATCAGAACACTTCTTGACCATTTGAACCCCTACTAGGGCATTCAAATCCAAGGGAGTATAGATCTCCCTTCTTAACCTTTTAGGTGCAAAATAACCAATTCGAACCCCTACTAGAGCATTCTAATTCAATGGAGAATGGATCTCCAATACTTACTAACTTTTCCTCACAGGATCTTCATAAGATGCAAGACAAACTAGTGCAAAATGTGCGCAAAATCTTATGCCAAATCCTTCTTTGGTATTGGCAATTCTTGTCAGAGCCTCCTATGCACTGACCAATGGACTTAACCATGAAATCACTCTTGAGCAATTCAAATCCCTCTAGACCAATTCAAATTACCTCAAAGAGATTAAGTACAAAATACTGAGAAACAACTCCCAATCACCGAGTGCTCCTCAAAACCACTGGCTGACCCATTCAAGTTCTCAACATATCAAATTCAATCCACTTAGTTTGACTCTAAAAAACTGGAAAAAAATCACTCCCAGTCCCTGGGGATAACTCAAAATCATTAAGGCTAACCCAAACCTCCCACAACTAACTCGAATTCACTGATAATTTACCTCCATGTTCTGGAGACAACTCGAATTCATAAGGACTGACTCTAATTCGCCCAATATCACTCTCATGCACTAAAGGAAACTCAAATTAACTTAATTTAACCGAGGACAACTCAATTTAACTCAATCTAATTGAAAATAACTCAATTAAACTCAATTTAACTGAAATTCACTGACATTAAGTCAATTTAACTGAAATTAACTCAATATTAACTAACAATAACTCAATTATACTCAATTTAGTTGAAATTAACTGACATTAACTAAATTTCAACTCAAATTGACTGAATATAACTTCAAATTAGCCAAATAGGAACACAAGACAAGACTGTAGTGAAAGTGGGCCCCACTATTATCCAGATATGGAATATTCTCTCCAGTGAGGGCGCAATTGTGCATGCGAAACATTAATTAAACAAAACAAGACCACCATGGTCCATTAACATCAAAATTAGGAAGACTAGAGTACTGTTAGGGGGATCCACAACTCCTAACCCCAACCCCTTCTCATTTGGAATCCCAAGACCCCCCAGCAACATGAAGTCCATGTTGTGCCATTATTTTAGTTATAAGTAGATAATAATGATAATAGTAGAATAATAAAATTATTTCACCAATAATCATCATAATATCCATGGTTCATGGTCCAGGTACCTAATGCCATCATAAAAGCAAATAACTAAAATCACAGGTGTCAGGGGCTTACCTTCGTGATATTGAATCCCCTCCCCCCTTAAAACATTGCATCGTCCTCAATGCATACTACTCATACATGCTTTTATGCATGCCTTTATCATTGCAACCCTCGTAAATGCATACATGCGTTCATACATGCCTACCACAATACTTCCTGCTACCACCTGCTTTCCTATCCGTCTCCACAGGCTATGCGATGTGACTTCCTTCACCCTACTAGTCCCTCAGGATATCCTCATCCCTTCACCCTGCCAGTTCCTCAAAATATCACCATCACCTTCCCAAGCTTCCCTTGCAAGAACCTAAACTAGCAAAGTGGTTCCCAGTGTAGAAGCAAGGGTCAATCTTCAATCCCCATTACAGGGTCTTCAAACCTTATTACAAGGCCTTCAATCTCTCAACAAAATAGATCCACCTGAATCATATTTCAATCAATCAATCACATGATTAGCCATCAGGTATAAAGACATAAGCTACCTGATATGAGGAACAAGATACATAAAATACATCATCATGATACAGTAAATGAATTCTTTTTGTTTTTGTTCGATTTCCCATCACTCGGGGCTTGTAGCAATGAACCATTGGTTAAGAATTGCAACCCAGGGGCATCTAAGCCATCAAAGTCACCTGGGGATCACACCCGGCCTGGGCCACACCAACCCTTGTGATGGATGGATTTTTGGGTGTCTCCTCCCAACTAATTCACCCCTAAGGAGAATTGAACTCGGTTCGCCCTGCTAACGAGACCCACACCTTAACCAAATGAGCTAGCGAGAATTGACCATGAAATTAATTCTAATTAATCACATGTTACAACATAATTTTGCACCTTGTGAGCATCAGCACTCTTTGGCCTGCAGGATCCATTTTACTGACTTAGATCCATTTTATATCCTTCAGACACACCATTTTCCCTATTTTTTCCTTTGTACGCTAGCTGCATCACTACAGTGGGCGTACCCGCGAGTTGCATCACTATAGCTCGCGGGTAGCATGTAAAATGGTAAAAATCACTAGTTAATTACTTTTTACTCCCAAAAAGCGGTCATAGGGTGACCTTTGGCCCTCCATTTACCCCAAAACGCCTCGATGTGTCCTTTCACTTACCCTTGGGAGGACTATATATTGAGCACATATGGATTATGGACGGGAGGAGAAAGGAGAGCAAGAGAACTCTAGTGTATTTTTGCCCTATCTTGAGTCTACACTCATTGATCCTTGTTGTGAACCCTTTATGTTCACCTTCCAAACTCCTATCATAGTTTGAGTTTGCCATTCCATGGAGGATTTAAGTGGTGGAGGCACAAGTGGATTGACCCAGATCTTGGTTCAGATTGGTTGCCGGCAAGAGGTTGTATCTCATTGTACTTCTTGTTATTTATTAATAGAAATACTCATATTCTCGTCCATTAATGTTGTTTATATTACATTGGGTTGCATTTACTTATAATATCATGGACCATTGCTATTGATGATGTTAATGTTGTTTATATATCATATGCGCTTGTTGTATATTGGCTGTCAAGACTAATTTGCAGGTTCAAGTGCACGAGTTGAAAGCTCCAACGGGGATCTACATCAAACGTTTGGATCGAGGTTGGTTATATTCTTCATTATCTTAGCATTGTCATTTATATAGCATAATATTGAGAATTGAGTTAATTTCTGGTAGTTAACTGTCTGTTGTGGTTCACCCCAAGCCATAGGAAGTTTTCTCCAACACAGAAATGACGACTCCACTGGGGAAAACATCCATTTTTGGGGATTTTAAGGCATTAGTCCTTATTTAGAGTTGTTGTTTGTCGAAAGTCTGTGTCACTGATTGGCCGTTGAGATACACTATAGAAAACTGTTTTTTTCTGAGCCTTTGAACTCTTTGGTTGCTCATTTGCTTTTCCCTACCCGCCGGTGAGCATAGCTCTGCCCGTGTCTACCCGCCTCTGTCTGCACTGTAGCCCGCGGGTACCCACTGTTATTCCTTTGACAGTAGCATACAACTCCGGGGGTGATTTGTTTATGGCCTTTGGTTGTTGTTGGGTTGGTTTTGGATGATCCCAAGTCTTTATTGACCTGATTCTTGACTGTTCCATGCCTTGTTTGTGACCAGAATTCTTCTCTTCTCTTGGTTGAGCCTTATTGGTTTTTATCCATCCTTGGATTTAGCCTTGTTGTTTTTTTCCTATCTAGCTCATTCCGTTGGCTGGGTCTTACTGTTTGGGATCTGTTGGGTTGTCTTAGTGATCTCCTTGGCATTTCAGTGACTAAATAGTAGGATTTTGCTTGCATTTTTCATTTCATTATATTGAAAAATACAAAAAAAAAACAGTTTTGCATTTTCCTTTTGCTTATAAGTTAAAATAAATAAAAAATTTACTTTTATGTACTGCATTTTGCATTGAGTGCTTGCCGATTTCATTTAGGTTCTGCTTGTGCATTGAAAATATAAAAGAGTTGCATTTTTATTTCGAAACTGTTGGATTGATTCTGCATGTTAGTGGTATTGTTTTTATTGGATAGATGAGTCTAGAGTTTGATGATTTTGCATATTATTGAGTCATATACATCACTAGTCTCACGACCATATCCTTTGAGTAACCACAACCATTAAAATTAATGCTTAATATTAAAATTGATTAGAATGATTTTATTTATAGGGTATACCGACTAGCATAGGTTTAGAGTCTTGGAATAGATCATTGTGAGTAAATAATCCAAGACTACTAGACGAAACATTATGTGTATGACCAGGGAGTGGTGAAATCCATGGTATACATCGGTGTTCTCAGGAAGCTCTACTCAGACCAGAGTTAAGCACGAGGTCATGGGAGGTTGGTTGCGGAGATATCCCTCCAATACCAGCTGAACGTGGGAGATATTTCCAGGGTTTGTTCGTATCTGGGGGTACCGGAGGTTTGTCCTCTTATGCTTCGGGCTTAGCTACCCTGCCCATACGATGGATCCCACCCGCGATTGTCCCCCTGAGCATTGGTTATATTGCGGTGACCATAGTTGCCTTACCTAGGTATTGCATAGGGTACTTGTAGTGGTTATACTGTTTGTGTCCTGAGTCATATAGGGGTCAGATAGCACAGTTGTCGTTGTATAGGGACTTGACCTTGTGCACGCAGTGAAGTATGGGGGCCGCTATAACTAATTCTGTTACCTCCGGCTACAGTTTGGGAGTCTCAAGCCTCTCCTATGCGAGACATACTGACTCTAGTGTCAGGATCTCATTTAGCCTCTCTGTTTGTCTGCTCTTGGCTGTAGTTTCTCTAGGTGTGTGCTCTTGATTTACTGTTTTTGATCAATAGTTTGGCCATTAAGGGACGCTGTGATTTTATATTCTCTCTGGAGATATCGTGGCGCGGAGTCCTACTCTCTGTCGATCCCATCGGTTAGGTGGTTTACAGCCTGCCGAACTTTCACGTCGTGTTGCTAGGGGACGTCGGTGGGCTCCATTCGAGTCTTCGGATTCTTACGAAACATACGTCCTAGACGTCATGACGAATGCACACTCTGACACGAGAGAAATCCCTACGACTCCATCGGGTAGAGTCGAACACACTTCAGACACCCCTACTCCTCGTGAGGCATGGGGTGGTGATCCACCTGAGACCCAACCTAGTTTGTTTGGTCCAGATCCACCCGAGACTCGACCTAGTTTGTTTGGTCTGGATCCACCCGAGGAAGACCTGTTCGATCCTTCATATCCACATAATTATTTATACGGGATGCCAGAGTTACATGACGACACAGGTCCTACGATCAATCCTACTGCGTTCTCATATGGTATGCCTAATTACAACAAAGTTGATCCTTCCACTGCTTTTGGTAGTCATGCTGACACTAGTCATGGTGTTAGCAACACTGCACCCACTGGGGGCAATACCCTCACTAGGGGCACCACATTGTCCACTCACACACATAGTATGGAGACCGATCATATTCCTCTTAACAATGCAAATGTTGGAAGACGGCCACCTCCTAGGGCTACCCAACCTAATAGGAACACAAATTGCCATCCACAACCTAATACACATGCCGCTACCCGTCAACCTAGGACCACTTTCACAAATGTTAATGCTCCTCCCAACCACGGGGGCAGACATATACCGCATACTTTTGCGTCCGCTGCTGCTACTAGTAATGCTAATGTAGGAGGTGGGAATATACCTCATCCTCATGGTCATAACGCCACCATTCCTGCTACTAGTAACACCAATGTTGGGGTTGGGAATACATCTCATGCTTATGGTCACCACACGACTGCTCACACTAATCCTAATACTTACGTTGGGGGTGGGAACATACCTTACCATCATGGTCATTATAACACGGTTCCCACTACGAATAGTACGTATATGCCCCATAATTATGGTGGAAACCCTTACTACAACACAGTCGGTGCTGGCCACCAGTACAACCCACCTCAATATGGTGCCCAAAACACTTATATACCTGCTTACTCTCACACGGGTCAGGTCGGAGGAGGTATCAACCTTATGGCCATGGTCAAGCTTATGGTCCATTAGGTCCGTATAATCAGCAGTTTAATGCTCATGGTTAAGAATTTGTCCATCTTATAATTCGGTTCCGTACAACCAACGTTTTATGGGGGCTTATAATCAAGATTTCCAGCCGCAGCTCCCGTTCCTTACACGTTTGAATCTTCTGTATCTTTCGAAGCTCACGAATGATCTAGTGTTTCACGACCCTAATTGGTCTCTGGTCCCTACCAAGCTCCCTTCGGACATTCCTAAGTTTGAGGGGAAAGGTGGTGAGGATCCGGGTGATCATGTCACAACGTTTCACCTTTGGTGCTCTTCCAACTCGTTGAATCACGATTCTGTTCGATTGTGACTATTTCAACGCACCCTCACGGGGGCAGCTGCGAAGTGGTATGTTGAGTTTCCTGGGAACACTTATATGGGTTTCAATGAGATCAATTTGGTTTTCTTGGATCATTTCCAGTTACCAGTTCGTTACAATACTGGTACTGAACTTTTGTCTACCTTCCGTCAGAATAAGGCCACACATATTTTTGACCACGTTCAAGAGTGGTGTCGACGGAAGAGGTTAGTGAAAGCCAACATTCCTCCATAGTTTCTATTGGAATGGTTCCTCAAGTATTTACTTCCATATATTGCTAAGGATGTTTTGATGTCTGACATTATGACTGAGGAACAAGCCATCTTAAAAGTTCAGCAGTTAGATTTACTATACTCTCAGTCTGGCGTTTTGTACGACATTATTCCTGACGCACTGAGAACACGACATGAGCCCAAGTCAGTTCCTGGACCACATGCCGACGACATTGTGGGATCCGCAAGTACTCGCCCTGTAGATTTGGTGGCTAATTAAATGCAAAATTTATCGCTCAACCAGTCTACTCCCGGACAGGTCCATACCTTGTCCACTTCCACCCCGTCGTCCGATGTACACAGTGTTCAATCGAGGAACTCAGCGGGTAACCAACATCCTGGTGGTAAGAAGAAGCGGAGAAATAACCGTAAGGGTGGAAACAATGGGAACAATAATAGCAATCACAATACCCCTCGTAAGGAGAATGCCAACCCTCCTCGGGAAGGTAGAAATGCTGGTGAGGACCGTAAACCTAGGTGTAAGGTGAAATTTCCTTGTAAGCTTTGTGGGGAAGACCATCTTACTCACTTGTGTCGAATAGAAGAAGCATCGAAGCATCTTGCACAGAGCCCAGCTGTGTTGAAGGATCCCCTTCCTCATCATCAAAACATGGCTTCGCATGCTCTCGCCATTGGTTATGGACCTAATGAGACTGCAATGTCTTCTTCCAATACTAGTGGTTATGGATGCGTGAATATGGTTCAATCGGAGGTTAGTGTTGCTACTCGTCAACGCGATTATGGTGCACCACAACCTAATATGGGGAGTGAGCCTCCCCCTCTTCCTGATAATTCCTTGCATATTGAGAAGCCCTCTATTATGCCGCGGATACCGAAAGGTGTTCTTAAGTGATCTACGCATAATCCCAATGCTCGAGCTGCCCAGAACTACTCCATTGTAGAAGATTTGGGCCAAAATCCGTGTGCCATGTTGGCTCTTGAAGTTTTACAAGTGTGTCCTTCTCAAAGGCATGCCCTTTTGAGTGTGTTAGGAGTTCAAGATTGGGCGAGTCCCAGCGTTATCAAGTTTGACACTACTGATGTTCAACCTCGCTTACCTTACCACGTGGCTTTTCAAATCCATGTGGAGTGCCTTCAGAATTTTGTCAGGAACGGTGGTTGACGAAGGTGCTTCCGCGTCAGTGATGTCTTTAACTTGTTGGAAACCTATCGGCTGTCCTCCTCTACTCATGTCCAGAACCATGCTCACTGCATTTGACGGTTGGTCATTTAAGCCGCATGGGATTATCCCTTCCCTTCTTGTCCGCTTGAGGGGTAAACCTGTTCCTATTGAAGTCGAAGTGGTTGATGCGTCCATCGACTACAACCTTTTACTGGGTTGGAATTGGATGTACGCTATGAAAGCTATCGCGTCTACTGTATTCAGATTTATTTGCTTTCCACACGAAGGAAAGATTGTGACAATCGATCAGCTGGATTTCGTTAATCCTCCTCCCACAACATCCATGGGATCCGTAGTCCCGTAGGTTACAGATTCTCAGCCGACAACTGGGAACATGGGTGTTGGTGTGTACCCTTCATTGATGGGATCTTATGATTTCCCTGCACCTGTTAATTTTATTAGAACCATTTCCGACAATGCGCCTCCTCCATTACATAATGTACTGTTTCGAACTTCATATTTTGATGATCCGTGGACTTTTCCGTCCACGCGTTCTATGTCTGGGGACATTATGCACATCGGGATGTCTATGCCATTGTCTGTAGCTGAGATTGCTTACTAGGATATTCAACAAGCCACTGCAGAGCTGAATCTCTCTTCTTCTCGGATAGATGAGGAAGATCCCGTTACGTTGCCAGTTTGGGCAGTCGACTCATCTTGTTCGAACGATTGCCTTGATGGTACTTTACCTTCAGATGGAGCTATTATCAAGGCCATGTGTGGTAGTGAGAGGCCTTGGGAGGATATGCACCATTGCTCTTATTTCCTTCCAAACCTCGATCTCGCAGAGCAAGAAGAGTTCAGGACGACTCTTGCCGAGATGGTTGGTCACCATGTGGCTCTTTTGGGTTCACATGAGATTTTCGTGGAGGAGAACATGGCTAATATTACCCCGACTATACCGATCAGAATCTCTCGCACTCGCGGAAAGATTGAAAATGTTTACATCGATGTTGATTGCTCTCCTGAAGAGGTTGCCATTTACACCGAATTGTTTACAAAACTTAGGGAAGCTTTCGCCTGGTCATATGAGGAGATGTCAGGAATAGACCCCAATATTGTTGAGAATGAGATTAGAACGTATCCTCACACTAAACCGGTTTGACAACGGCTTCGTGTTGTTAACCCTAGGAAGGCAGCAACTATTAAGGCAGAGGTGGAGAAACTGCTCAAAGTTGGTTTTATCTACCCCGTTCCCCTCACCGAATGGATGTCAAACCCCGTTCCTGTGGATAAGAAGCAGGGAATGATCCGTGTATTTAGAGACCTGAATCGTGTGTGTCCGAAAGACAACTTCCCCACGCCATTCATTGATCAGATCTTGGATGCTTGTGCGGGAAGTGATATTTTTTCATTCATGGACGACTTTTGGGGGTATAACCAGATTCAAATCAAACCCGAGGACCAACATAAGACTGCTTTCATTTGTCCTTGGGGTACATTTGCATACTAGAAAATGCCCTTTGTCCTTAAAAACGTCGGAGCTACGTTTCAGCGTGCCATGACCTATGCCTTTCACGACCTTAAAAGTATAATGGAGGTTTTATTGGATGATCTTGCCGGCCATTCTCGCAAGAGAATGGACCACCCCAAGCACCTCCGTTGGATTCTCGAACGATGTATACGCTACAATATCCGATTGAATCCCAATAAATGCATCTTTGCGGTGAGGTTAGGTCGCCTTCTAGGATTCATAGTTTCGAAAGAGGGTATTAGAGTCGATCCTCTTAAAGTTGAGGCAATACTTCGGTTGCCTCCTCCGCGCAACTTGTTTCAACTTCAGAGCCTCCAAGGGAGAGATACTTTTCTACGTCGCTTTGTAGTTAATTATGCTAATCTTACCAAAGGTTTCGCGCCCTTGTTGAAGAAAGACACACCGTTTATCTGGGATGAGCGATCCCAACAATCTTTCGATGCCCTTAAGAAAGCTTTGGTATCAGCCCCTGTGCTTAGTCCACCCAACTTCGCACGAGATTTTATACTTTATGTGGCTGCATCTCAAGAGACGATTGGCATGGTCTTAGTTCAGGTTGATGATATGCTCGTCGAGCATGTGATCTATTACCTTAGTCGAAATCTAGTAGACGCTAAGCTGAGATATACTCACGTGGAAAAGATGGCACTTGCGACTGTCCATGCAGTCCAACGGTTACGACACTATATTTTGCTTAGAACAACCACAGTTGTAGCGCATATCAATCCATTTCAGTTCGTGCTATCGCGACGCCTTATATGGGGGAAGTACAATAAATGGATTGTGATCCTTTGTGACTTCGATCTCGATTTTGCTTCGGCAAAGTCGGTGAAATCGTTGGTATTTGCTGAGCTTATGTTGGACCTTCCGAGACTTGATGAGGATGTCATCCATGAATATTCCTTTGTGGATGAACACGTGTTTCTTATCTCGTTAGAGGACCCTTGGTATGGGGATGTCATTGTATATCTCCAAACTTTGAAGTTTCCTTCGCATTATTCACTGGACGAGCGACGGCATGTGAAACATCACGCTAAAGATTATACTATCGTCGGTGACACTCTATATCACCGAGGAAATGATTCTATTCTCCTTCGTTGCTTGACTCACGAAGAGGCGAAGCGTGTGCTTAATGATTGGTATGCTGGGGTGTGGCGGTCACTTATCCGAGCTTGCTACAACCCAACGTATTATGCGAGCTGGTTATTTTTGGCTTTCCATCTTTAAAGATTGTATGAACGCTGTGAAGAGCTGTCACCCTTGCCAAGTGTTTTCTAGGAATATACACTCGCATCCAGCGCCCCTTCGTCCGGTCGTCACCGTCGGTCCCTTCACCAAGTGGGGGGTGGATTTCATGGATTGCAAACCAGTTTCGGCTGGGGGGAATCACCATATCATAGTGGTCGTGGACTACTTTTCCAAATGGGTTGAGGCCATGCCTATCGTAAAAGCCGACGGTGCTACAACATCCCATTTCATGTTCAAACAGATTATTACTCGGTTCAGTATTCCGAAAGAGATTGTCACTGACCATGGCAGTCACTTTCAGAACAAAATGATGGAGGATTTGTCACTCAAGCTTGGGTTTCGTCAAGAACACTCATCTTCTTACTATCCCCAAGCGAATGGTCAGCTAGAAGCAATCAATAAGTATTTAAAGACCATTCTCCAACGTACCATCCAACAAAGCAAGAACAACTGGCATATTATGTTATATCTTGCTTTGTGGGTGTATCAAACCGCAGTCAAGACTGCCATCGGGTTCTCACCGTTTCAGTTGGTACATGGTGTGGAGTCGATTTTACTGATTGAATGCGAAATCCCTTCGCTTAAACTGGCCATATAGCTCCTCCCTGATAGGACAGGTATTGAGCAACGTTTAATCCACCTTGAGCAACTTGATGAGCAACGTTGAGATGCCGCCATGGCTATAGATGCCAATAAATGTCGTGTTAAGGTTCAATATGATAGGTTTGTCCGTCCCCGGCAGTATGCTGAAGGTGACTTGGTCCTCTTATATGACCAAGCTAAAGAACCCCTGGGGGCAAGCAAGTTTAACCCCATGTGGCACGGTACTTACATTGTGAGGCGTGTCTTGGAAAAAGGAGCCTATGAATTAGAGGATTATGAGGGGAACGTCTTGAAGGATCCTAGGAATGGGCTCTACCTCAAGCGGTATTACGCTTGAACTTCTAGTTCGAGCTAATACTTTTGTACACTATTGTATAGTTGCTTCTGTACATAGTTTAGATTTCTTTTGGTTTTCGGGTCTACTGATTCGCTTCCATTTGATTGACAGATGTCAACGAAATTTCCTATGTTCTTAGGGTTCGATGGTGTTAGACGTCATACGCAGTAGCTTGCTTCTGCTGCCTGGGTTATTTATCCACCTGACCATCTAGTTGTGTCTTCAGGAGGTGCTTGTCTTGGTCCTACATCTAACAATGTGGTTGAGTATAGTGCCGTGATTGAGCTACTTCGAGATGCTATTTCACACGGCATCCAGTCTTTAGAAGTCCACTTGGACTCACAACTAGTTGTGTCTCAGTTGAATGGTCAGTACCATGTGAGAGATCCTACGTTACCATGTAAATTCTTAAGGGTAAGACTCTTGGAACGACATTTTGTTTCAATTACATACATTCATGTTCTGAGAAGTTTTAATAACATATATGATGCATATGCTAACTATGTCCTTGATTGGAATTTGTCACATTCACAATGAAGCACACAAATAAAAGAGACATTCATACATTTGTACATACACACATATAGTGGAACCGGAGAACCATAGTTTTTATAAATAATATGTCCAAAATGGTAGTGTCATAATACAAAATTGGAGCTCGTAGCCCTAAAAAATATACATATCGATACAAAAATGGGACCCTGAGATGTCTAATCCCTACGAGGAGGCCTAGATGCTGCCCCGACAGGATGAGTCTGATAATAATACTGTACTACATTTGCTATACGCTGCAGTAGTCGTACCCAGTTACCTGGCACCCCCCACTACTTGGCGTTGCATATCCTCTGGTAGCCGTGCCACCTCTATCTGTGGTACCCTGGTAGTCATCCGTGATAGGTTGCTCCGCAGAGTCTGTAGTGTATGCTTTGTTGCAGCACCTGCTGCCTCATCACCCCTGCCCCGACGAGGATGTCTCGGGAAGCCTTCAGGTCTCACTGGGCCCTTGTCTGCGAGCAAACAGTAAAACATTAATATATGACACTACCCCCAATAAGATTTCTGCATTTACATCTATAATAAAAAATCTATAAAAATTTAATACACCAAAAAACCTAAAAAGAGTACTCACCAATGTCTCAGAACGTTGCATCTAGTGGAAGCGGCATGTCATGATCCTGGCGGAAGTCTATCCCTGCATAGGGGTAGTCATCTATAGCTATGACATGTCGGTCCTACCAGTGAAAGAACTCCTCTGTATATGGTGACGCTTGATGGCCACCACCCTGTCTCGTCAAGACCTCTGCCCATCGGGTCAGGGTTGGGTCGCGGAGACTATGAGGAGGAACCTCAACGCTCGGAGTGAGCCCCGGAACTCGCTCAAAGAAGAAACTGCATAAGATACTGCCATATCCAAAGTTTTTTTCCTCCCCCTGCTTGCACTCCATTAACTGGGTCTTCATGGACCCCAGTAGCGTTGTGCACCAGTCAAATATCATGGGCTGCATACACTGTGACGCATAGAACATCACTGGCCTGGATGCATGGTGAAGAGCTTTTGAACCAGTAATCCACACTAGGTTCGCCACTATGATCTTCATGCTCAGATTAACTATGGCTCTAATGGGAACCTGACTCCCCATTGCTTGAGTATTTGGAACACAATACCTCTCTATATAGTCGGGGATGGTGATCCCACCACCCACAAAACAAGATCGAAGGCTTGCCACTTCACCTCGGTAGGACAAACCAGTAATGAAGTAGATATCTTCCACTTCCAGAGTGAGTATTTTCCCGTCTAGGTTGAAGTTCTGTGCATCTATGTCCCAATAGTCTATCAAACGGCGGAGCAATAGGTTTTGGGCCCTCAAACCCCCTATGTTCCAAAATTTGTATATCCCACATGCTTGTAAGGCTTGCTGTGCATGCACATCATTGCGGACGGCCTCATCCACAAAGTCATGTTCCCTCTCTCTCCACTCTAGAACCATCCTGGAGGAAGAGAAACCAAAGAATTTAGTCAGTTTTATTTGAAAAACTAGCTTCACGACCGTACCCGCGGGTAATTTTGCTCATAGAGGTGGGTACCCGCGGTCAATGCATGCATTTACTGCGCGTACCTTTCCCTACCCGCGACCCGCATAGTTTTAGCCCGCGGGTAGCGCTGTGACCATTTAGGGCTTGGCCACACAAAAACTCCAACTGGTGAAAATCGAAATAAAAGCATTCAAATGAAAGGTATGTATGAGACTACCAACCTGCTCCTGACGGTCCGATGATCGGACACCCGTAGCTCCCAGAATCAACAGTTGAACTTTGAGGTGAAAACTAACCACAAAACTCCAAATGGGTGAATAGTAAAAATGAATTGTAAATTGTAAAATTTTTATTACTATTTATAATTTTTGAAACCCACTTGTCTATAGTTTCCACCATTTTAAGCTGTTTTGGACTAATATAATGTCTTGGAGTAGCATTTTTTGACCACATTTCTTCGGTGAGAGTCGTTTTGGACCATTTCGCGCCTACGGCATGTATATTTCACACCTGGCATATATGTTAGATGTCATTTTCACATGCATTATGCATTTGACCTTTTGACCATTTTCATAAACCCTAGGTGCGACCCCGCTTCTTAACCGACACAAAACCTACACACTGTTATAAAAGTGTCGTTATGTGGCAGTAGGGCCTTTCCGAACATGGGTACCCTAGTTAGAACCCCCTTTTGCATTATGGTGCCCATGCCATTGTGTGTCCTTAGGATTGGGAGTCCTTTGTAGTTACGCCATGATTTTGCGATAAAGATTCATACTCTACTTTGTCTTATGCTGGCCATCTCCCATGAGGACTCCCCCAGTTATATCAAGTTGTGATTGCATTGCATCATCCTGCTTGCCGCTTGAGCCTTGTGCCGGCTCTCGCTCACTTAGTTGTTAGCCTGGTGCCTGAGCACTTTTTCCTGTCGAGCCTTGCAGAGCATTTGTCCTTCACAATTTGATGACCTTTTGACCCTGAGGGAACACCCCCCGAGTGTCTACACCCCGCATACGCTTCCTTGCATTGATCATAGGTATGTTCCATTGCTTGGGACTAGTCTGCTCGCTATTTGACACTCGTTCCCTCACTTGTTGTACTATAAGCAATTTTATTCTTTTTCAAGCTTTTCCAAATATGAAAAAGACCAAAAAAATCAAATATTCCAAAAAGCTGGACGGGATTATGGTTACTACTTCTAGTTGGCAGCTGTTGTGTCACCTTTGAACAGAGCATTCATTCCACTCCATACATTATGAGTCGGGACTATACTTGGACCTTAGGAGCTGTACTTGTTTCTCAGTTTACTCCACCGATTGGTTAAGCTTCCAGTCATTATGGAGCCCTTTGTGGTGCCTCCTGCATCGCACAGTCTATATTGAGTCTACGTTGCCTGAGTCTATCCATTTGCTCATGCTCTTGTTCAAAGGAAGTCTTGAAACCAGAGTCAGCCACTCCTTAGATTTCTTGACTATTGCATGTCGGCCATCCTTATTGAGTTAGTTCGTTTCACCTGAGGTCTTCCAAAATCTTTCAGCATAGCTGGTACCTCGTGCTGGATGATGGGGGATGCCTTAATGCCCTCCTTCCAGCGAGTCTCGTTCCATCGACTTCAACCCATTTATTCTGGGACTTGAGGCTTAGAGTTCGGTAGAGTACCTTGAGGCTTGCAATCATTAGTGGCAAGTTCTCTCGCCATCGACAGTTTTGGGAATAAATCAATGTCCCCTGATCGATGGATTCATCTTAGTGTTTGACTTCAACACATCTATTCACACTCTGATGATTGTACTCTGTGCCTTGATGCCCATTTTCATTATTGGTGGGTTATCTCGCGTCTGTTAACGGTATACATCATTGACCGGTAATCAGACGATGTCACATCAGGTTCGACCTCAACTCCTTTATTCACTTGATGGGACTTGCACCGTCGAAGACTTGTGTAGAAGACCCTAGGTGATAGTGGCATTTAGTATGCTACTTATGATTATGACTTTACATCTAAGATATCACCTCTCATATATCAGCAGTTTGTACCTCTAGTTCGCACCAGTTGTTTCCTTTTCAGCAGGAGACCATATCTTACTGTAGAGGGATCATGGTTGTGATCACTTATGACTTGTATTCACTATGTACTGCCTACTTATGGCCATTGTATCAGATTGTTGTACTATACCGACATGTATTCAGGGATACTATTGTATTATGACGAGTGAGATGCTCCTTCCTCTTGTGTCTCCATCACTCCACTTCTGAAATTTATAATGTATTTCGGCCATCGTAGCATCAATCTTTGACCTCACACATTAGGGGGCATTCGTTACCATGTAATTTTCCACCTTGTGAGGATCAGCACTCTTTGGCCTGCAAGATCCATTTTACTAACTCAGATCCACTTTATATCCTTCAGACACACCATTTTCCCTATTTTTTCCTCTGTACGCTAGTTGCATCACTACAGTGGGCGTACCCGCGAGTTGCATCACTATAGCCCGCGGGTAGCATGTACAATGGTAAAAATCACTAGTTAATTACTTTTTACTCCCAAAAAGCGGTCATAGGGTGAACTTTGGCCCTCCATTTGCCCCAAAACGCCTTGATGTGTCCTTTCACTTACCCTTGGGAGGACTATATATTGAGCACATATGGCTTATGGACGGGAGGAGAAAGGAGAGCAAGAGAACTCTTGTGGATTTTTTCCCTATCTTGAGTCTACACTCATTGATCCTTATAGTTGTGAACCCTTTATGTTCACCTTCCAAACTCCTATCATAGTTTGATTTTGCCATTCCATGGAGGATTTAAGTGGTGGAGGCACAAGTGGATTGACCCAGATCTTGGTTCAGATTGGTTGCCGGCAAGAGGTCGTATCTCATTGTACTTCTTGTTATTTATTAATAGAAATACTCATATTCTCGTCCATTAATGTTGTGAATGTTGTTTATATTACATTGGGTTGCATTTACTTATAATATCATGGACCATTGCTATTGATGATGTTAATGTTGTTTATATATCATATGCGCTTGTTGTATATTGGCTGTCAAGACTAATTTGCAGGTTCAAGTGCACGAGTTGAAAGCTCCAACGGGGATCTACATCAAACGTTTGGATCGAGGTTGGTTATATTCTTCATTATCTTAGCATTCTCATTTATATAGCATAGTATTGAGAATTGAGTTAATTTCTGGTAGTCAACTGTCTGTTGTGGTTCACCCCAAGCCATAGGAAGTTTTCTCCAACACATCACAAGCAATACATCGATATATACAAAGTTACATAAAATATAGATACTTATTCAACATAGATAACAAAGATATTCATATCACAAATATACTTTTCTTAACAAAAAGCACAAAGATATTCATATCACAAAGATACCTATATACTTGCATATTTCCTTCACGAGGTTGCCACAGAAAGAATTCAGCTCTCAAGTATTCCTTCACCATCTACTTTCCCTTGCAGGAAACTTAGGCCATACCTCCCGAGAAGCACAATATATTTCCATCACAGGAAACTTAGGCCACACATCCTGAGAAAGCACAATACATTTATATCATAGGAAACCCAGGCCACACAACCTGAGAAAGCACAATACTTTTCCATCACAAGAAACCCAAGACACACAACCTGAGAAAGCACAATACTTTTCCATCACAGGATTTTCACCTTCTAGTGCTCACACCCACCAGTTTTCCCCCTCCCAGTGCTCAACTAAATCTCATTCCAATCATCATTCACATGATCAAGCGTCAGGTATATATATTTTTCAACAAGATATATGTGAAACACTTCTTCAACATAGATACATGAATCACATTCCAAATCAATCATATGGTTAGTATCTATCATATACTTTTCAACATGAATTACATCTTCAACCAAATATACATGAATTAGAGTCTAATCATTTACAGGAGCTACATCTCAACAAGACCTTTACCACATTTCAAGAATACACACAAGGGTACTTGACTTAGTCACACAAAATCATCATATTATACCAATTATCCTATTTATCCATACTTATAATCAAACCTGCTACTAGGAAATATAATCCAACTATTATTATCCAGAGCATTCCCAGAGGAATAACTAGTCCATTCAACACATATCAACACATTAAGACACATCTATCCATTTCAAATACCATTCAATTTAAAAACACATTCAATGCATAGCAATTCCAATGCATATCAAATACGCACAATATGCAATCACTATCTAGTGCAATGCATATCCGATTCAATGCAACACATATCTAATACACTCACTATTTAATTCAATGTATTTCTTTACATTCCAACAAACACATGGTTAACAACAAACCTATATATACTGTTCAACAAGATAAATACAACACATCTTCAAGAAATAAATTCTAATTAATCACATGAAATACTCCCAAGGTACATGAAATAAATTCCATGAAATCACAAAATGAAATAAATTTCTTCTTAGTCCATTTCATTCTACTTCACCTACGATACCTGAAGTACATCCAAGGTACATGAAATCAAACACTTGGAATGCATCTACCCTAAACACATTTAATTTCCATTTCAATCATGCATTTTGCACATACTCTAGGTTACTTGAAATGCATGAAAGGTTCATGAATTTCATCATATACATACTCTACCTAGATACATGATATGCATTAAACATTCTTTCCAATCAATCAACCACATGTAATGCACTAGGAGTACACGCTATCAACTAGACACATGAAATGCATCAAAGTACATCAACCAATCTCATGAAGTGCATCAAGTATACCAACCAAAGTCATCAAGTGTTTCAATTATACCAACCAAGTTATGAAGTGCATCAAGTATACCAACCAAAGTCATGAAGTGCATCAAGTATACCAACCAAAGTCATGAAGTGAATCGGGTATACCAACAAAGGTCATAAATTTCATCAAGTATACCAACCAAAGTCATGAAGTGCATCAAGTATACCAACCAAGTTCATGAAGTGCATCAAGTATACCAACCAAAGTCATGAAGTGCATCAAGTACCTCAACCAAACTTATGAAATGCACCAAGTACCTCAACCAACTTATGCAATGCATCAAGTACCTCAACCTAACTTATGCAACGCATCAAGTATCTTCCTTCATGAAATGTATTCTAGTCAATCAGTCCCATGCATACACTTCACCAACAAATACAAGGAATAATATCAAGATACTTTCACAATAATGATGATGCAAGAAACATTACTAACAAGATGCATGAGAATTAAAATATACTTTCATGAATTGCATTAAGATACTATTACACCTAGATTACCGAGATACTTCCAATGAATATACAAGAAATACCACAAGTTAATCATTTAGCAAGGATTCTCTTTCAATAAAGATACTCATACAACAAGGTCATGTAATATTACTATGATACTTTACAAGGATATAAGAGATACCACAAAGATATCTTTCTAACAATATACTTAACAAGATACTCAGATCACAAGATGCTTTTCTTAACAAAGATCACCAAGTCAGTCTTCTAACAATATCGCAAAGACACCTTTCTAACAAAGATCATAAGAATGCTTTTATAACAAACATCACAAAGATACTTTTCTAACAAGGATCATAAGAATCCTTTCTAGCAAAGATCATGAAGATCACAAAAAAAAAACTTCAAGCAAGACAAATTTATATGTAAGAGTCCAAAATTAGAAATACAATATAAAATCAAGTATGCAATTAGCAATGCACCCTATTATTTACCATGCAATAACTAATGCCTACTGATAATGCGTTTGCTAGTTCATTCTAATGCATGCCATTCCAATGCATATAGTATCCAGTCATTATATAATTTCCAATCAGTAACTATGCCATGCCCAATACTTAAGCACTTACCAAGTAATCAAATGGACAATAAATGAGGCAATGCACAATGATCAATCATCGACCAATCATGTCACTAAACAACAAGAGAGGCAATGCACAATGATCAATCATCGACCAATCATGTCACTAAACAACAAGATAGGCAATGCACTGTAACAAGAATCGACCAATCAAGTCACTAAATAGTAAAAGAGGCAATGCACAAGCATAGATCAATCAAGTCACTGAACAACAAAAGGGGCAATGCACCATAACAAGCATCGACCAATCAAGTCATTGAATAGTAAAGAGGCAATGAAAAAGCATTGACCAATCAATCTACTGATCATTAGGTATGCAATAAATAGTACTTACCAACCAATCTATTGAGTAGTAAATATGCAATGTAAGATACATGCAATACACTGTAAGTAACCATCTATCCATGCATATGCAAATCAACAATTACAAAGCTTGGAAGAACATTCATGCAACTTTATTTTCATTACTAAGAAACACACATACACATAGATCATACATAAGGTCTAAAAACATGAAAATTAATCCTTTCAAAGTTCATCAAACAAGCCAATTCCAACCAAAACACATCATAAACTGATCCATGATTCTTGACTTCTGAAATTAAAAGAAGGATACAACTAAGCTGATCTCTGAAGTGAGGTTTCTGATTCTTCCATTAACTTACACAAGGGGGGTTAAATTTCTTTCACACACAACACATTTATAATCTCCAAATGCACATAAACATAAAGTTTATAACTTCGTAGAAGGCCCAACAACCGCAGTATTGTAACCTAAGCTCTGATACCACTACCCAACCCTGCAACACACATAAAGGTCAGGTAAATGAATCTTCAACAAAGGGATGGCTGAACCTAAACCATGTGGAATGAAATCATACTCCTTTAGGTGGAATAAACATGCCTAACAATTTAAAACTTTTTAAAAACATTCAGCCATTAAGGAGGACTGCCCTTCCAATGCAACCTAGTTCCCATTCTACATGAAGTACAATGTAAATACACATGCATACATTTAACCCAGACCTCTCTCAGATATTTTATAACTGTCCTCTCATCCATGGGAAACCTCCCGTGGCTATTTAACCAATTTACTGAATTAGGTTCACATATATTCGTGGACTCTATTTACGACAGTAAACCATTAACATTTCTACATACTAGGGAGGCAGGATTTAAACATCTAATTATAGTAGCTCTATAAAAAATAATTAAGACTTCCAACCCCACCAAGGATCTGATCTGGTACATCTAGACACGTCCATATGAACTTCCCTAAAGATCAGTATGTGTCATGAACATAATTCCACAAAATACTAGCTTATAACATCACAATAAAATCAACATTACTATCTTTCATTAAGGCAATTTTCGACAATAATGCATATCAGATTTAATACATGAAATTTTCAGTCTGTAAACACATGTGGGACCTGATATGGTACAACCATATAAGGCCATATGGACTGTCCAAGTATCAGACCTATAAATGTGCACAATACATAAACAAATAGTCTCCTAAAACATCCATCAATTTAGTAGTCTACTCTATCTCAAATAGCATAATTACGACACTACTTTAAATCATATTTTTCCTCATTAAAATACAACCACAAGCCCATGGAAAATATGAATCGGAACAACCATATATGGCCATATGAATTATCCTAAATCAGACCTCCTAACATTCATAAATTCCATAAACAAGCTAGTTAAAACCGCTAGTTTATATACATCAACATACCTCTTCCGTGAGCTGCTAATTTACCAACATAGGGTTATCCATTCAACATGAGCATATATATAATTTAAAAACATATAATTATAAATATCTAGCAGCTTCCACGGGCACATATACAACAACATACATAAATATAAATAGCATAAATACTTATCTTTTATAGGGGCGCAACTAGCATCAACCGAACAACTTTCCTCCCAGCCGTAGACACTCCCAAGCCAAGTTTCTTGAGTAGGTCACCCTTGAGCTTGGGTCTTGGAATTCACACAATAAGGTCTCTTCTAACTCGATCCCTAAGGATAATACTTGTAACACATGAGTTCCCTCCTTCTTCAAGACAAAACGTGATCACTAACCCCTCTTTCTCAAGATTATACCCCCTCTCCTGAAAGACAAGCTATGGCCAATGTGGTCTCCTTCACAAGATTATACCCCCTCTCCTGAAAGACAAGCTATGGCCAATGTGGTCTCCTTCACAAGATTATACCCCCTCTCCTAGAGCACCAATTACCACAATTAAAACTATCTTGTGCAGGATTATACCCCCTCTCCTGCAAGATAAAGTTATGGCAAATGTGGTCTCCTTCACAGGATTATACCCCCTCTCCCAGAGCACCACTTACCACAATTAAAACTAGTATGGGATTATACCCCCTCTCCTGCAAGATAAAGTTATGGTGAAGTTACTCTCCTCGCCTCGTCACAACACTTCTTGACCATTCGAACCCCTACTAGGGCATTCAAATCCAAGGGAGTATATATCTCCTGTATTAACCTTTCAGGTGCAAAATAACCAATTTAAACCCCTACAAGAGCATTCGAATTCAATGGAGAATGGATCTCCAATCCTTACTAACTTTTACTCACAGGATCTTCATAACATACAAGACAAACTAGTGCAAAATGTGTGCAAAATATTATGCCAAATCCCTCTTTGGTATTCACAATTCCTGTCACAGCCTCCTCTGCACTGACCAATAGACTCAACCATGAATGAATGAATGAACTCTTGAGTAATTCGAATCCCTCTAGACCAATTCAAATTGCCTTCAAGAGATTGACTACAGATTACTGAGAAAAAACTCCAAACCACTTAGTGATCCTCAAACCACTGACTGACCCATTCAAGTTCTCAACATAGAAAATTGAATCCACTTAGAATGACTCTAAAACACTGGAAATAAAAGACTCCCAGTCCCTAGGGCTAACTCGAAATCACTAAGGCTAACCCAAACCTCCCACAACTAACTCGAATTCATCGATAATTTACCTCCATGCACTGGAGACAACTCAAATTCACAAGGACCAGCTTCAATTCGCCCAAGATCACTCTCATTCACTGAAGGCAACTAGAATAAACTTAATTTAACTGGGGACAACTCAATTTAACTAAAAACAACTCAATTTAACTGAAATTCACAGACATTAACTCAATTTAACTGAAATTAACTGTAATACCCCAATTTTGACCCTTAGGAAATATTGGCTCTAATGTAAATATTGTAAATACGCGATGTATGTTTCCCTAGCGTGGAGCTCAAGGCCAAGGCCCCGCTAGTTTATGCTCGGATTTTATTTAAATTAGACACGCTTGATATTCTGTTACCCACGTGCTATTAAGCCACGAGATATTGTAAATTGATGTAAATGTTTAATATGGAAATAAGATACCAAAAACTAGCTATGGAGGCAATGAATGAGAAGGGGCCACGTGTATCCACTAGGGAGTGGTGAGGGGGCTATGGGATTAAACCCTAGGCTGCCATTTGTCATTATGAGAACCCATTGACTTCCCTAGGTGACATTAAAGCCTGTTGTAAGAAGGTGGTTGAGATTTCAGCCCATGGCTTCAATGGAGCATGGGCAGCCCTGAAATTCGTATGGGTGGGCATGGGCTCTGATTACTTGGGCAAGAAGTCACTCAACCTCATGGGAGGTTGCTTGATTCTCACCCCACTCCATTGGGAAACTACCTAGCATCATTCTGCATCCAAAAACGGGAGCCAGCAGTGAGGAAAACCAGAAAATCGCGACCTTGAGAGAACCCAGTTTTTGAAAGACCAAAAACGTCCAGATTTGGCATGGGACAGGGAAATCCAATGGGGGATCCAATAGCATGAACCTTGGGGCGAATTTGGGAGTATTAGCTACCCCGAAATCAATGGGAAAACCCAGTTTTTGCAGCTCAGAAAACGAGTGACGGATTTGAGTATTTGGTGAGCAGAAGGGTGAGAAATCAAGTGAGGATTGACTATGCAGAGGTTGGGTGTGCTTGATAAACCCAGTGAAGGCTAGGATCTCAAGGATCAGCAGCTGGACCTTTCTATGCCCATCCTGAAGAGCACTGGAGGGAAGAGTTGCCTGAGGGACTGTGTAACAGAGAAGGGGATCTTCCTTGTGTTGGATGTGGTAGGTAATGTGGGTGCCTAACTGTTGAGCTCACTTGAGATGCCTGTAGCTCTGTGGTTGAGCTCACTGGCTTAGCATTACCCTCCTCTATCTGTTTGGATGCTTGACTGAAGCCATGGCTATGAGTGAACCCAGCTAGTCCTCCTTAGTGGATACACAGCCCAGCTCGGGGGTGACCTCTCAGCTAAAAGAACACAAGCTGGACAGAGGTCTATGGTTGGGAGGAACGTTGCTCTTCCATAGCCAGTCGTTTGGACCGTTACAATTCAAGATGAGTAATCTGTGATTTAATTTATATACAGTATGTGTTTTGCAATGCATTCCGGTTACTGAAATGAAATGCATCATGTTTTATGCAGTATGATAAATTGTCCATGCATTAATGAAATTAATGACTGATACATGTATGGTTGATATGTGTATGCTGAACGCATGAAGAAATTGTATGCACATGTAATGTTTAGTTTCCGCTGCGTTGATATTGAGATGAATCTGCATATGGACATTCTTAAATTGTTAGGAATTTATGGGCAAGAATTATTTAGGCTAAGTCTATCTAAAAGCCTGTGTGTTGATTAACGTTTCCCCTCCTTGCATTTGATGATGGAAGGGGGTGTCACAGTTTGGTATCAGAGCTGCGTTGCAGCATTGGGCCTCTATGGGCCAAATCTGATAGAGTTTTTCTTAAGTCTGTTTTGGAAAATGTTGTTTTAAGACTGTTTTTGAAATTTTAGGTTTTAAGACTGTTTCGGGAAGTCATCCCGAAACTGCGGAAAGGTTCCGCGAACCTTCCCGCAATTGCGGAAGAGTTCGGCGAACCTTCCCGCAATTGCGGAAGAATTCAGCGAACCGCTCCGAAACAGCGGAGAAAAATCCGTTTTTGTGAAAAATTTTCTAAGTGTCGGCGTCGAACGGAGACTTTTTCGGAAGGAATTCTCTTCCGAAATTGCGGAAGGAATTCTCTTCCGAAATTTCGGAAGGATTCCGCGAATCGTTCCGCAACGTGGAAGAGTTCGGCGAGTCGTTCCGAAGTTGCGGAAGACTTCGGCGAATCGTTCCGCAACTGCGGAAGACTTCGCCGAATCGTTCCGCAATTGCGGAAGACTTCGCCGAATCGTTCCGCAATTGCGGAAGACTTCGGCGAATCGTTCCGAAATTGCGGAAACATTCCGCCAGTCGTTCCGCAAAAGCTTTCCGCAAAAACCAACCGAAAACCCCAGAAACATTCCGCGAACGGCTCCGAAGCTGCGGAAGCCTTCGCCGAATGGCTCCGCAATTACGGAAGCATTCGCCGAATGGCTCCGCAACTGCGGAAGCCTTCGTCGAATGGCTCCGCAATTGCGGAAGCGTTCGGTGAACTGCTCCGCAATTGCGGAAGCCTACCGGGAACCGGCCCGCAACTGCGGAAGCCTACCGTGAACCGGCCCGCAACTGCGGAAGCCTAACGGGAACCGGCCCGCAACTGCGGAAGCCTACCGTGAACCGGCCCGTAACTGCGGAAGGCCACAACGAACCGCCCCGCAATTTCGGGAGTGTTCAGTGAATTGGCCCGCGACGGCGGCGAACAAAAAAAAAAAAAAAAAAAAAAAGTGCCAAAAACTCCATTTTTGGATAGGGGGAGCACCGGGGCTCAGAATGGGATGATTTCTGTGGGGCTCGGAGGCCATTGACGGGGGCCATGAAAGAACCAGTGAAGACCCCGAGCCCATTACACTCCAATTTGACAGAAAAAGGGAAATAGTGACTTTTGAAGGATAGAGTCCCGAGGCTTGACAGAAGGTCGGTTTGAGCTGAAATTGATCAGGCGCGGCCATGAAGCAGGCACAATGTTAAGTTCCGAATCTTGGAACCAAAATCCAAAGGATGTGGAGTCGGGGTGAGCAAGAAGGCCAAAAAGCACTGTTCCGGGCCACTTTTTCGGGATTTTGAAAAGCTTGTGGACAGTAAAAGTGACCCTAGATGTGGGAATAAATTTTTTTATTGAACTAGACATTTCATATTCTCATTAAGACGGACAACTTCCGTTAGACGAAGATTTCCCAGAAATGCACCGTTTGGGAGATAGCCATTTTTGGCCCAAAATTTGGAATTTTGGGAAAAATGTGAAAAGTGAGAAGTAGTAAAACCCAGAAATTCACAGAAGATGAATGGTGCATCGGAATTGAAATCCGTAAATTGCTGAGTATTCCTTGTTATATGGACTAACTTCGCCCGATAGATAAGTTTTTGTAATTCTGCATAGATTTTCTTCCACAGGTGGCTGAAGTTGGCCTTCGGGAACAAAATACAACTGTGTAAACTGTGCAGAATTATTGGTAAGAGTTGTCATTTTTGAAACAACGCTGTTCCCACACTCGATGTCGGAATCGAGCCCGAGGACAGGCATTGGAAAGCTTGTCTAGTAAGGAATAATGTAGTATGACCGGAATTGAAATTGGGTTATCAGACATCATAGATTATCAGGGCAGAAAAGTGTCGGTGACTGTTTTGTCAAATTAATGACAATATGGGCAATTTTCAGAATTGCATGAATGGGCAAAAAAAAAAATTGAATAAGTAACAGCTATGTGAATTATTCCATGAGTTCTATTATGTTAAATGTTGATTGTTGTATATTCCTAGATGCATTTTTCATGAGGTCTAACAAATATCATAATAATGCACAGTGTTTGCAGCTCATTAAGTTTATAATTGTAGCAGAGGTAAGATGGTGACCATTAATGATGCTCAAGATCCTTATGAACACGAAGAAGACGTTCTAGGAGAAAATGTGCATGAAGGGAATGCGGAGACTGAATCCAATGGGAGAAGGGAGCAGGTGACTCCTCAAAATTGGGTTGAAACCATGGTGAGCTTCAATGAAAGATTGATGAAGGCTCAAGAAGAACAACACCAACTCAATGCTGCTATTTTGCAAAGCCTCACTGATATGCAGCATAAGATAAACCTTGGGTCCAACCCAAGCAATATGGGTGAAGAAGGAAGAGATGCAGGGAGTCATTCTAGAGGCCGTTCGAGGAGGAGGACTCCAAGCCCAAGGAAGAGTTCGGTGAGCAGAAAACATAAAACATCTTCATCAAGATATTCTTCCAGCAGGTCGGGTGACTCCAAATGTTCTAGGAGAAGTCCCGGACATGCACCTAAGAGGTTGGACGGAAGAAAGAAGTTCAAGGGCATCCCACAGGGAGAATTCAGGAAGGCAAGACCTCCCACATTTGATGGGGAAGGAAAGACAGGTCAAGAGGCAGAAGCATGGCTTCTGGGAATGAAGAAATACTTCAGAATTCAAGACTACTCAGGAAATGAAAAAGCCAGAATTGCCATTTACAACTTAAATGGCAGAGCTTCCATTTGGTGGGACAATCTCTTGCAAGTGAAAGGGATCAATGAAAGAAGGATCAGTTGGGAAAGATTTAAGAGGTACTTCAAGGAGAAATACCTTTCTGCTAGGTATTATGACGGTAAGAGAAAAGAGTTTAATGAACTCAGGTTGGGACAAAAATCTATGGAAGAGCATGTCCACAAATTCTTGGAATTACTGAGGTATGTTGACTATATCAAAGATGAGAGAGTAAAAATCCAATGCTTTCTTGGGGGTCTACCTCAGAGTTTCAGGGATCGTATTGAGTTTGTTAATCCACCAAGTTTGGATGAAACCATTAGGATGGCAATGCACTGCTATGAACAAAATAAAGGAAGAACAGAGGCTAACCCAGCATGGAAAGGAAAGCCAAGAGGGAAGTTTGATCAGAAGAAGGATGGCTTCAAGCCACCATTCAAAGGTCAGCCTAGGACCTTTCCACAGGGGCAACAAGCAAGGAGTGGATTCAAACCAGCAGTGGCAGTAGACAAAGCATCAAAGGGACCACTTCAGTGTTGGGGATGTGGAGAAAACCACATGTTGAAGGATTGTCCACATCGGAAAAACAATTCTCGGAAGTTGAACAACCTGAAGGGAGTATCTACGGTGGAGGACATGGCAAGGGCAGCACCTTGGATTTATGCAGCGTTGGATAATCACCAAGCAGACCATCAGTCATCAGTGGTGGAAGTCGAAGGTAAGATTTGTTAAATTTTCAGAATTTACTTCAATCTGATCTAGGATCTTAACTGAGAGAACAACATGTACAGCATATCTACAACATATCAATCATGGAGACAATAATGCAAGCACACACGAGACACAAAGATTTACTTGGGGAAAACCATAAAGGTGAAAAACCCCAATAACTTCCTCAGAGATAGATAGAGCAATGATACAACCAACCAAGAGAGATAGCCATAACCTAGCAGCAGATCCTCCTCCTCCATAAGTGCACCTCTCCTCCTTGAGAGCATGTGTGAGAAGTGAGTGAGCAAATAGAGTGCCTCCCGCACTCTATTTATACTTGACTTGACTTGCCTTTTTACTTAACTCATGTCGGCTCGAACTTAACCACATAACATAATGCTGAGTGGGCCGACCCCCAATAGGGTGGTCTAATAACCCTTTGACCCACATGGCCGACCCCCAATAGGGTGGTCTAATAACCCTTTGACCCATATGACTTATACAGGGCCGACCCCAAACAAGGTGGTCTAATAACCCATCAAGTATAAGTTACGACACTTATAATATAAATGACGACACTTCCTTATAGAGGAATAATACCATCTCTATAGGAATACAATTTACATATATGTGAAATACATTCCGAAGTTACATATACATCAACACTCCCTCTTAACTAGGAAGGTATTTCTCAGCACAGTTCTTCTAGCACAAGTCATCTTCTCTGGATCATCGTCACTGGATAATCGTCATCGAGTCATCATCATCGTCACTGCTGCTGCTATCTCATCCAATCTTTGTCTCTACTCGTCATAGGAAGTTCTACAGAGCCAGTCCTTTTTCATACTGGATGTAGGCCCACCACCTGTAGGTCTTCGTCATCACTGGCCATACTGTGGAATTCTCAGGACTTTTACGTGCGTCAAAAAACCTCGCAAGAGCATCCCAGGCTGTTACGAGCATACTGCTCTACCTATAGGATCTCCCAGGGCAACGAATTACATGTGACCTCACCACAAAACCTCGCAAGAGCATCCCAGGCTGTTACGAGCATACTGCTCTACCTATAGGATCTCCCAGGGCAACGAATTACATGTGGTCATGGCAAAACCTCGTAAGAGCATCCCAGGACTTATTACGGGCACACAGCCCAACCTATCGGATCTCCCAGGGAAACGAATTACATGCCATAGGACAAAACCTCGCAAGAGCATCTGCCAGATATCCCAGGGCAACGAATTACATGCCATAGGCAAAACCTCGCAAGACTATCTGCAGATCTCCCAGGGCAACGAATTACATGTCCTCCCAGAGCAAAACCTCGAAAGAGCATTTGCCAGATGTCCCAGGGAAACGAATTACATGCCATAGGCAAAACCTCGCAAGACCATCTGCAAATCTCCCAGGGCAACGAATTACATGCTCATCTGCACAACCTGATCCACGGCCACAGAGTGTCAACCTGATACTCACCATACATCATCCTGATCATCATCACTGCAACGTCCTGCTGCATGTCATCTGGAGCAACATCCTGAAGCTCGTCATCTATGATCATCCTGATCATCACTGCAACATCCTGCTGCATGTCATCTGGAGCAACATCCTGAAGCTCGTCATCTATGATCATCCTGATCATCACTGCAACATCCTGCTGCATGTCATCTGGAGCAACATCCTGAAGCTCGTCATCTATGATCATCCTGATCATCACTGCAACATCCTGCTGCATGTCATCTGGAGCAACATCTTGAAGCTCGTCATCTACGATCATCCTGATCATCAATGCAACATCCTGCTGCATACCAAGTATCTACCTGATACATATCATCATACATGATCCTCCTGATCATCAATGCAACATCCTGCTGCATACCAAGTATCTACCTGATATATATCATCATACATGATCCTCCTGATCATCAATGCAACATCCTGCTGCATACCAAGTATCTACCTGATACATATCATCATACATGATCCTCCTGATCATCAATGCAACATCCTGCTGCATGCCAAGTATCTACCTGATACATATCAGATACATGGTCCAAGCATCCAACATGATGCATACATACATACATAAAATGATCCAACTGATCATATCCAGCATCCAACATGATGCGTACATACATACATAAAATGATCCAACTGATCAAATCCAGCAGAAACTAGAACATCATCCTGATGTTCATCATCCAGCGCTTACATCCACAGCCATGTGAAGGATCCTCCTTCCAACATGCTTGGAATGGCTTCAGCAAATGTGTCCATCACTTCTTCCTCAAAGTGTCCTCGATCTGAATAACGCCAAGCCTCTCTCTGAAGTACTCGAACTTCACCCTGGCTAGTGGCTTCGTCAGCACATCTGCAATCTGCTCGTCCGTCGCAACATACAGGAGCTTCACAGCTCCTCTCTGCACCATATCCCTGATATAGTGGTATTTGATCTCTATGTGTTTCGACCTGTCATGAAACACTGGGTTCTTGGACAGCTTCACACAACTCTGGTTATCACAGAAGATACCAGTAGCTTCCAACGGGAGATCAAATAACTCAGACAGTAGCTTCCATAGCTATACTGCCTCACAACTAGCTGAACAGGCTGCAACATACTCTGCCTCAGCTGTACTCAGTGCTACGCAGGATTGCTTCCTGCTAAACCAAGAGATCACACCTGATCCCATACTGAAGCAGCATCCAGATGTGCTCTTCCTATCTGCAGCACTGCCATCCCAATCTGAATCAACATAACCCTGCAGGTTAAACATTTGATTCTCTTCATACCTGAGCCCATAATCCACTGTACCTTTCAGGTACCTCAGAACATGCTTTACAGCAACCAGGTGAACACTCCTCGGATCCGTCAGGAACTGGCTCAATGTGTTCACAACAAAGCAAATGTCTGGTCTCGTGTTCGTCAGGTACATCAAGGACCCAATCATCTGACGATACAAAGAGACATTAACCGGCTCAGATGAAGCATCATATAGAAGCTTCAGATTCGATGCCATAGGTGTGGCCATATCCTTGCAATCCATCATCCTGAACCTCTTCAGGATCTCTTACTGCATACTTCCCTTGTCGAAGGAAGATTCTATCTGCACTCTGCCACACCTCCATGTCAAAAACAAATAGTGCATCATCCCCAAGTTCTTCATATCGAACTCGGTATTAAGCTTCCGCTGCGTGTCGGTAATCAATCTATCTTCACCATACCAAGTTCTGCACATATATGATTTCCTATCATGTGTCTCAGAACCATCTGGTGCATCTTCTATTTCATCTCAATGCTGCCATCTGCAACATGCTTGATCTGATAGTTTCATTTGGAAGTCATAGCAAACTTCCCTTCATGTCTTGGGATTACATCCCAAACATCATTCTTCATGATCGACGGATCAAGGCATTTCATTTCTTCATCCCAGATCCTGGGAACTTCAATATCTTCAATAGATATCTTTGTTGCTGGAACAAAATGTTGTAGTTCTTCTTTTGTAGGAGATGGCATACGATCTTTCCTACACAACAAGTTAAATTGCATGATTAGAAAACATCTCATAGTTTTCAGAACAAATTCTTACACATAAAGAAATATGCCATACAGTCATGCAATTATCTTAGCCAATGCTTCAATACAACATTTATCCATATTCCGTAACTTTCTAGATGCCTTCCAATCTCTACCAGAACATTGTTAAGAGTGTGCACAACTCCCAACATGTCAGCAAAGAGGTTTCATTCTAGATAAGTAGCAATGGAATGTTGTACAGTGCCATAGGCCACTTACCCATGTATATTAGTAGTATACTGTTCATCAATGCAACTATTCTAATATTAGTAGTATACAACCTAATTCTAGGAACATCAGTATATACATTATTGAACAGTATTATTTAAACAAACAAATATGCAAGAAATGATGATTAAAATACTTATCTTTCTTTGTTCATTGGGTGGACTCCCTCTGAGTCTTTGCTTCCTTGCAGGAGCTGTTGGAGTCCTAAACTGAAGTAGCTTCTTCTACACCTTTCTGTTGTGGAATGTAGAAAGATGGTCAACTCCCTCTGAATATCTGCATCCTTGCATAAACCACTGGAGTGTACTCCCTATTGATCTTTGCTTTCTGGATTACCTGTTCTTGAATCTCATATTCATCCTTGGTCCCTATGCATGCTTATTAGTATCATGAATGTGTTATCCTTGTGATCTCATATAAAATCATACATTCATTAGTATACTATTAAAACACAATAATCTCAAGCATGTATAGTCATGATCATTTCAAACAGAAATAATAAGCATTAGCATTCAAGGTTTATGTAGGATTCTTATGGTTAGTCAAATCATAAGAAACATAACATGTCTAAACCTGTAATTACTCAAACATATGACTCTTCAGGTTAGTTGAATCATCAATCAAGATTAGAGATATAAAATGCATAAAACCTGTGATTATTCAAACCTATACCATCATGATTCTTCTGGTTAGTCATATCATCAATTATGGTAAGAAACATAATATGCATACAATCATGATTATTCAAACCTATGACTTCATGAATAATCATTATCAACAACGCGATAGTATAAGATCCTAACCCAAGGTAGGAATCTAGCTTGATATAGGAAAAACATACCTGGATTATCATGTTAGCTAGTTATGTCTAACATACCCGTATAATGTCTTTTGGTTCTCTTCAATGACTTGTGCTAGTAACCTGCATGTCTCATAAGTTAACCATTATAAAACCAAGTTATACATACCTCGTGAATGGATCTTGTATGAGATCCATGACAATGGATGAATCTTTGTCCTCATGTTATCATGATCATATGTTCTTGGACCAGAACATGATTTGTCTTTCTTGGTGTACCTTTCATGTTAGTAGACAACATAAACCTCATACAACACCATAATGCATTAGTACAATCATAAGTGTCAACACCCTAACCAATGAATATCTTCTATCATGCATTCATAATTTTGTTAAGGTGATACGACAAATCTAAAATCAAAATTGTACTAACCGTAATGACATGAAGACAAACATACAATAAACTTAATCATGGACAAATATCGAAACATACCTCGATGAGTCATACCTGTCGAGATCGCTTGTAATCTTCTTATGTATGGCCTTAGCCTCATCTCCCTCTGAAACAGGAACTTCTTCACTCATGCAGATGATCAATCCTTCTTCTTCTAGGATTAACCCAATCCACTTGATTTGCAAGAACTGGACCTGGAGCTGGATATGGGTTTGTCAGAGAAACCCCAAAAATTCAAACTTTGAATTTCAAACTTCTGATAGGATAGGAATATGCGCCTTGATGAACTGATCAAACTGGTATATTCAGAATTTGAAGACTGCAAAGTTTCACTCCTCAATTTTGCCTTTGAAACTTCCAGATTCACTGGACGTGACTCTGAACTGGGGTTTGATGAAGCCCACTCTTCTACCCAATCAAAATGTTTGATCCAAAGCTCTAAGCTTCTATTTTTCTGAGGAGCTTCCAGCCGTGGTCACAGATTTCAAAAATTCCCATTTTTACAGAAGCCCTAATTTTCCACTTTTCTGATCAAAGTCCCGAACTAGGGTCTGATCAAACCCGGCCTTCTACCCAGCCAAAAATTCTGATCTTGGTCTCTAAATTTCTATTTTGATGAGTAGCATCCAGCCGTGGTCTCTGATTACAAAAATTCCAACTTTCTTCAAAGCCCTAAATTCCGGAAGCCATGAATGAAGGTACCAAAAAATAATTCTGTTTTGACAGAAATATGTACCTGATTGTTTCTGGTGTAACTCCGAAATTTTTGATCCACAGGGTCTGAAAACGTTTTCTGACATAGCCTGACCTGTTAGCTTTCCATCCTGACAGGTCTGACCTCAATTGGATGTTCTGAGAGAGAGTTATGCCAAATGTCGCAACGTGACCTGTTTTGGGAAAATACAGGAGAGCGAACTTGTACGGCGTGCCACGTGTCACTGTTTGACCTTCGGCCTCTGAAAAAGTTTTCTGAGATAGCTCGGCCTGTTATCTTTCCATCCTGATAGGTCTGACCTCAATTGGATTCTCTGAGAGAGAGATATGCCAAGTGTCGCAACGTGACCTATTTATGGGATAATACAGGAGAGCGAACTTGTACGGCGTGCCACGTGTCACTGTTTGACCTTCGGCCTCTGAAAAAGTTTTCTGAGATAGCTCGGCCTGTGTACTACCTGTCAATTTTCACTAAATTTCATTTGGAGCTTCCTAGCCCAAGTTATGACCTTTTTCCCAAGGTCACCTGATTTTGACTCAGATCTGGAAGAGGCAGAAACCCTATATTGTACAGATCATAAATCACAAAGTATAACGAATTAGAGGTTGTCCTTTGGACACAAGATACCTGGAGATCTTAGCTTCGGCCTGTAACAATTTCAGATCCGAAAACTTCGCCAAAACGGATTTATAGTGAAAGTGCTACGATGACTAGTTTTTGCTATATCAAGCCCTAGCATCGTAAGTGCAACAAGTGTCATACATGCCATATCATGCCTTCTTTCAGGCTAGCTCTGATACCATGTTAAATTTTCAGAATTTACTTCAATCTGATCTAGGATCTTAACTGAGAGAACAACATGTACAGCATATCTACAGCATATCAATCATGGAGACAATAATGCAAGCACACACGAGACACAAAGATTTACTTGGGGAAAACCATAAAGGTGAAAAACCCCAATAACTTCCTCAGAGATAGATAGAGCAATGATACAACCAACCAAGAGAGATAGCCATAACCTAGCAGCATATCCTCCTCCTCCATAAGTGCACCTCTCCTCCTTGAGAGCATGTGTGAGAAGTGAGTGAGCAAATAGAGTGCCTCCCGCACTCTATTTATACTTGACTTGACTTGCCTTTTTACTTAACTCATGTCGGCTCGAACTTAACCACATAACATAATGCTGAGTGGGCCGACCCCCAATAGGGTGGTCTAATAACCATTTGACCCACATGGCCGACCCCCAATAGGGTGGTCTAATAACCCTTTGACCCATATGACTTATACAGGGCCGACCCCAAACAAGGTGGTCTAATAACCCATCAAGTATAAGTTACGACACTTATAATATAAATGACGACACTTCCTTATAGAGGAATAATACCATCTCTATAGGAATACAATTTACATATATGTGAAATACATTCCGAAGTTACATATACATCAACAAGATTGCTACGCAATCTATTTCTGTTTTGATTGATCCAGGATCTACTCATAGTTATGTTTCTCCAAAAGTGGTTGAAGGTTGTTCTCTTAGAAAAATAAAGCATAATAAGTCTTGGCTAGTGCAACTAGCCACGGGAACCAAGAGAAAAGTAAGTGAGATAGTGATGGAGTGTCCCATAGAATTGAATGGACTCCACACATATGCTGAATTGAATGTGTTACCATTAGGATCCTATGATGCATTAATTGGCATGGATTGGTTAGAAAAACATAGAGCCACATTGGACTGTTATGAGAAAGCACTTGAGTGCATTGATGAAAAGGGAAGGCCAACATTGGTAAAAGGGATTCCCAAGCAAGTTTCAATAAGACAGATTTCAGCCCTGCAGTTGAAAAAGTTTTATAAGAAAGGTTGTCAATTATATGCATTCCATATGCCAGATTCATTAGAGGACAAAGGGCCAAGACTAGAAGACTTCAGGATATTGCAAGAGTTCCAAGATGTGTTTCCGGATGAGGTACCAGGGTTGCCACCGATGAGAGATATTGATTTTACCATCGATCTTGTTCCAGGGGCAGCGCCGAATTCCAAAGCTCCTTATAGAATGAGTACACCGAAATTGGTGGAATTGAAGATACAGCTGCAGGAATTAATAGATAAAGGGTATATCAGGCCTAGTGTGTCTCCTTGGGGAGCACCGGTGTTATTTGTCAAGAAGAAAGATGGGACTTTAAGGCTGTGTATTGATTACAGGCAGCTCAATAAAGTGACAGTTAAGAACAAGTATCCATTACCCAGAATTGATGACTTGTTTGATCAAATGAAGGAAGCTAAATTATTTTCAAAGATTGACTTGAGGTCCGGCTACCATCAAGTGAGGATTAAAGAAGAAGACATTCACAAGACGACTTTCAGAACTAGATATGGTCATTATGAGTTCACTGTGGTTCCATTCGGCCTTACCAACGCACCTGCCACATTCATGTGTCTCATGAATAGTGTATTCAGCAAATATTTGGACAAGTTTGTGATTGTGTTTTTAGATGACATTCTTGTCTATTCAAGAAATGAAGAAGAACATGAGGAGCATCTAAGAATGGTGTTGCAAGTTCTTAGAGAACATCAGCTGTATGCCAAGTTAAGCAAGTGTGAATTCTATCAAAAGAGGATTCAATATTTGGGTCACGTCATTTCAGAAGAAGGAATTGCAGTGGATCCAGAGAAGATTAATTCCATCATGGATTGGCCAACTCCAAGAAATGTTTCAGATGTTAGATCTTTTATGGGCCTTGCTGGTTACTACAGAAGGTTTATTGAAGGATTCTCCAGGATAACGCACCCAATCACTTCATTGCAAAGGAAGAACATCAAATTTGTATGGTCTGAAAAATGTGAGAAAAGTTTTCAGAAATTAAAGGAGTTACTTACTAGCGCTCCTGTTTTGAAGATAGCCGATCCAAGGAAGGATTTTGTAGTATGCACAGATGCTTGCATTGAAGGACTGGGTGGGGTTCTCATGCAAGAAGGAATTGTGATTTGCTATGAATCTAGGAAATTGAAAGAGCATGAAAAGAATTATGCCACACACGATTTGGAATTAGCAGCCATAGTGCATGCTCTTAAAATGTGGAGGCATTACTTGATGGGAAGAAGATTCGAGCTTAGGACAGACCACATGAGCTTGAAGTATTTGTTTGAGCAGCCAAACTTGAATGCTAGGCAAGCTAGATGGATGGAATTTCTATGTGAATTTGATTTTGAAATTAAACATGTAAAAGGGAAGGAGAATAAGGTTGCAGATGCTCTTAGCAGAAAATTTCATGTTTCAGCAGTAAGTATGTGCAAATAAGATTTGAAGACAAGAGTTCTTGAAGCCCAAAACGGTGACGAAACTTGCCTGCAAATTAAAGAGAAGTTGCAGCATGGTGATGTGGATAAAAAGTATGCAGGATATCAGCTGGGTGAAGACAGTATCCTCATCTACAAAGATAGGTTGTACATTCCAAATAATGCAGATTTGAAGAAACTAGTGATGGATGAAATACACCAAATGCCGTACTCTGGACATCCAGGATATCAGAAGACTATAACAGCGGCAAGGAAGCAATACTTTTGGAATGGCATGAAGAAGGACATAGCTGAGTACATTGCTAGGTGTCAGAAGTGCCAACAAGTCAAGGCAGAACACCAACATCCAGCAGGGTTATTGCAGCCCTTACCCATTCCAGAATGGAAGTGGGAAGTGATCTCCATGGATTTTATAACAGGTCTGCCCATGACAGTAAAGAAGCATGATTCAATCATGGTTGTGGTGGATAAGCTATCAAAGGTAGCTCACTTTATTCCCGTGAAGTCCACTCACAAGGCTAGTGACATTGCGAACATCTTCATGAGAGAGATATTCAGATTGCATGGATTGCCTAAGGCAATAATTTCTGATCGTGACACAAAGTTCACCTCCAATTTCTGGAAGGGATTATTTCAGGAGTTGGGAACTAAATTGAATTTCAGTACAGCTTACCATCCGCAAACGGACGGCCAAACCGAGAGGGTGAATCAGGTCCTTGAAGACATGCTGAGAATGTATGTGATGGACAAACCATCCAAGTGGGAAGATTATTTACACTTGGTTGAATTTGCATACAACAATGGACACCATGCATCCTTGGGAATGAGTCCATTTGAAACATTGTATGGCAGGGGATGCAGGACGCCAGTGAATTGGGATGGCCCAGTGAACAGGGTAGTGCTTGGACCAGAGATGATCAAGGAAATGGAACAGGAAATTGTTAAGATCAGGCAGAATTTAAAGGCAGCTCAGGACAGGCAAAAGAGTTATGCAGATTTGAAAAGAGTACATAAGGAATTTCAGATTGGAGATCATGTTTACTTGAGAGTGAAACCAAGGAAGAGTTCCCTCAAGTTGGGGAGTTGTGCCAAGTTGTCGCCCAGATATTGTGGGCCATTTGAAGTCCTTGATAGGATAGGGCCAGTTGCATATAGAATTGCATTGCCTGCTAGCATAAGAGCTCATAATGTTTTCCATGTGTCTTTGCTTAAGAAGTATGTACATGATCCTAATCATATGATTGATTGGAATGTGATACAGGTGGAACCCGAGGGAGAGTTCCAAGTAGAACCTATGCGCATCCTCGACAAGAAAGTCACAGTGCTCCGGAACAGAGCCATCGGGCAGGTAAAGGTCCAATGGGAGCACCTTAGTCCCGACGAGGCCACATGGGAGCTAGAGGATGCCATGAGGGAGGCATTCCCATTTTTGTTCAGTTTTGAGAACACCGAGGACGGTGTTGTTCTAAGGGGGAGGGGAATGTAATACCCCAATTTTGACCCTTAGGAAATATTGGCTCTAATGTAAATATTGTAAATACGCGATGTATGTTTCCCTAGCGTGGAGCTCAAGGCCAAGGCCCCGCTAGTTTATGCTCGGATTTTATTTAAATTAGACATGCTTGATATTCTGTTACCCACGTGCTATTAAGCCACGAGATATTGTAAATTGATGTAAATGTTTAATATGGAAATAAGATACCAAAAACTAGCTATGGAGGCAACGAATGAGAAGGGGCCACGTGTATCCACTAGGGAGTGGTGAGGGGGCTATGGGATTAAACCCTAGGCTGCCATTTGTCATTATGAGAACCCATTGACTTCCCTAGGTGACATTAAAGCCTGTTGTAAGAAGGTGGTTGAGATTTCAGCCCATGGCTTCAATGGAGCATGGGCAGCCCTGAAATTTGTATGGGTGGGCATGGGCTCTGATTACTTGGGCAAGAAGTCACTCAACCTCATGGGAGGTTGCTTGATTCTCACCCCACTCCATTGGGAAACTACCTAGCATCATTCTGCATCCAAAAACGGGAGCCAGCAGTGAGGAAAACCAGAAAATCGCGACCTTGAGAGAACCCAGTTTTTGAAAGACCAAAAACGTCCAGATTTGGCATGGGACAGGGAAATCCAATGGGGGATCCAATAGCATGAACCTTGGGGCGAATTTGGGAGTATTAGCTACCCCGAAATCAATGGGAAAACCCAGTTTTTGCAGCTCAGAAAACGAGTGACGGATTTGAGTATTTGGTGAGCAGAAGGGTGAGAAATCAAGTGAGGATTGACTATGCAGAGGTTGGGTGTGCTTGATAAACCCAGTGAAGGCTAGGATCTCAAGGATCAGCAGCTGGACCTTTCTATGCCCATCCTGAAGAGCACTGGAGGGAAGAGTTGCCTGAGGGACTGTGTAACAGAGAAGGGGATCTTCCTTGTGTTGGATGTGGTAGGTAATGTGGGTGCCTAACTGTTGAGCTCACTTGAGATGCCTGTAGCTCTGTGGTTGAGCTCACTGGCTTAGCATTACCCTCCTCTATCTGTTTGGATGCTTGACTGAAGCCATGGCTATGAGTGAACCCAGCTAGTCCTCCTTAGTGGATACACAGCCCAGCTCGGGGGTGACCTCTCAGCTAAAAGAACACAAGCTGGACAGAGGTCTATGGTTGGGAGGAACGTTGCTCTTCCATAGCCAGTCGTTTGGACCGTTACAATTCAAGATGAGTAATCTGTGATTTAATTTATATACAGTATGTGTTTTGCAATGCATTCCGGTTACTGAAATGAAATGCATCATGTTTTATGCAGTATGATAAATTGTCCATGCATTAATGAAATTAATGACTGATACATGTATGGTTGATATGTGTATGCTGAACGCATGAAGAAATTGTATGCACATGTAATGTTTAGTTTCCGCTGCGTTGATATTGAGATGAATCTGCATATGGACATTCTTAAATTGTTAGGAATTTATGGGCAAGAATTATTTAGGCTAAGTCTATCTAAAAGCCTGTGTGTTGATTAACGTTTCCCCTCCTTGCATTTGATGATGGAAGGGGGGTGTCACATTAACTCAATATTAACTGACAGTAACTCAATTAAACTCAATTTAATTTAAATTAATTGACAATAACTCAATTTTAACTCAAATTGACTGAAGATAACTTCAAATTATCCAAATAGGCACACAAGACAAGAGTGCGGTGAAAGTGGGCCCCACTATTATCTAGATAAGGAATATTCTCTCCAGTGAGGGTGCAATTGTGCACGCAAAACATTAATTAAAAAAAATAAGACCACCATGGTCCATTAACATCAAAATTAGGAAGACTAGAGTACTGTTAGGGGGAGCCACAACTCCTAACCCCAACCCCTTCTCATGTGGAATCCCAAGACCCCCCCAGCAACGTTGTTGTCCATTTTTCTGTCATTATTTTAGTTATAAGTAGATAATAATGATAATAATAAAATAATAAAATAATTTCACCAATAATCATCATAATATCCATGGTTCATGGTCCAGGCACCTAGTTCCACCATAAAAGCAAATAACCAAAATCACAAGTGTCTGGGGCTTGCCTTCAGGATATTACATCTCTCTAATTAAGTATGAAGATCATCACTTGGAATATTAGATGATTAAATGGAAAAAGAAAACAAAGGACTCTCAATAGTAAGATCCACTTTGAAAAACCCACAATCATCTTGATTCAGAGAACAAAATGTACAAGGCGTACTTTATATTGAATAACTTAGCAGTGTTGGAAAAATTGTCAAGCCATTGCAATAGATTAAAAAAAAATGGTAGGGGGATTGGTTGTTTTGTGGAATCTAATAGAGATAGAAATGAATCACTTCTCTACTTCAAACTCTCTCTCAGTAAAATTTCATCTAATCGGAACATCAACAACAAGTTTTATCACCAATGTTTGTGGTTCTCAAATCTTGCAAGAGAAAATCCAGTTCCTCAACACTATTCAAAATCTCAGCACCATTATCCATGGCCAATACTGGATAATTGGAGGGTATTTTAACATTATAACCTCCTTTGATGAAAAACAAGGTGGCATCAGATGCTTAGAAGTGAGCAACATACCACTTTAAGTAAACCATCCAAACATTGAACTTGGTGGATATAGAAACAATAAATGGCATTCATACATGGAACAATAAAAGAGTCCAATCAAGTAGCCTCTTAGTTGGACATATTTCTCCTATCATAATCATTTATGTTTCAAGGTTTAGTCTTGGAATCCTCCATCCTCCCATGTTTTAGGTTAGATCATTGGCCTACCAATCTAACTCTTGACTTAGAGGTGATTATGCAAAAAATAAACGATTCCAATTCTAGAAGTGTCAGTTGGACAATCTAGACTTCAATAGCAACATTTCCATCTAGTGGGAGGAAGCTACCATTCACCGAGAGAGACTGATGTATTGATTTCAATAAAGACTAAAAATCTAAATGTCAAACTAATACACTGGAATATGGAGGCTTTTGGAAAAATATTCAAAGCCAAAAGAGACCTCAAACCTCACAAGGAACACCTCCAACAAAGGATAGTCAATTAAGGGCACTTAATATTTCTCATGCAAGAGGAACCAGAGCTCCAAACCTAGCTTGATTTACAAGGAAAGCAAGAGGTAATTTTATGAAAGAAAAAGTCTAGGGAAAAATGGCTTAAGGAATGCGAAAGGAAAACTAAATCTTCCATAAATCAATCAATACAACATCACCATCACAATCACATCAAAACCTCTCTTCAAGAAAGCTAGAGCAATATTCTCTCCAAAAATGCTAATATTGAAAAGGAACTCATTTAATACTTTCAAAACCCGCTCTCTGAACCTCAGGATAACCACTTAGAGGCCATACAACAGATCACTAAATACATTTCAAAATTGGTCAATGAGGATAAAAAAACCAACTTATCAGAGAAATCACTTTAGAAGAAGCATAGAAGGCCATCATGGATATGCTAACAACAAAGTGTTCGAGTGTGGATGGATTCATGACAGACTTTTTCCACAATCGCCGTGCAGTTATAAAAAATGATGTTTGGGAGGTGGTTGAGGAATCAAGAAGAACTTCTAGAGTCTTACCCGCTTTAAGCTCAACCTTCTTTACTCTGCTTCCCAAGGAGGAAAGATCTATCACCCCAAGCAAATTTCAACCAATAGCCCTTTGCAATGATATATACAAAATTATCATGAAAGTGATTGCTAATCGACTTAAACCTCTCATGCCACAACTCGCTTCAGAGGAGTAATCAGGCTATGTGGAGGGGAGACAAATTCTAGATGGTACCATTTTAGTTCATGAAACTATTCATTTGCTAAAATCAACTAAAAAACTAGTTATGCTTCTAAAGTTGGACATGTAGAAAGCTTTTGATAAAATTAGTTGGAAGTATATCAAACAAATCCTTCTAGCATTTGGTTTATCTCTCACTTGGAGGAACTATATTCTTTCTTTGATCTCCTCAATGTTTTTCTCTATATTAGTTAATGGTGACCCCTCCTCTACCATTTTTCCCATCCCATGGCATTCAACAAGGTGGCCCTTTATCCCCCTTCCTCTTCATCCTCATGGATTGTTATAGCTTAAAATGACACTTCTCCGTCTGTGACGACACTTGCATCGCTTGGTCGCATGACGACACTTCTTGAGATCAAGTTTAGTCACACAACAGGACAATTGTGGATTGAAGGGTCATTAGGGACACTGAATATGGTTGAAATTACCTCACTCTTGGCCCATTTGATTGTTATAACCCTTAGGAACACTTTTCCAGACCAAACCACCTCCTGAAAACCATCAGAAAACCCTGTTTTTGGCCATTTTCCCACAAAAACGCTACTTTATAAGCATAAAGGGGCGTTTGCCTTAAAAAATATGCAACTCTGCTTCATAAAAGTAGAGTACATACGCTGGTTTGCAGTAGAAAAGTAGGGTATTTTCCTGAAGCAATCAAAATCTTGAATTTTGGTAAATTTGAGTTAGTTGGGGAACCTCTTGATCGGTTATAACTGCTTTTCCTCTCCTTCATTGACTATATAAGGAAGGTAGAAGGGCCATGAGAAGGGACCAAGCCCATAACAATGTTATGCTGGAGGAATGGAGACCCTCATTCCCCTCTCTTGTGCCTCAGTTTCTGATAAACCCTAGCACAACTGATTAGAGGTTGGGATCCTTGGAGAACAGAAGCAGGAGACCTTCAATCTAGGTTTCGTGAAGTGCCAAGCTTGAAGGAAGGTATAATTTTATGTACTTGCTTTGTTCATTAATAAAGATCAGATGTTCTTCCCTTTCCAAATATGACTTATTCATGTGTGTCTCAGATTTGATTACAGTTTGCTTATAGTTTGATGTCTTTCTTCTGTCATGAATATCAGTCTTATATATGTAGTCAAATGTATTTGAGAAAGGTATGAAGTTGTTTTGTAGGTGTGGGCATTGTGATACTGGATAGCATTGAAGAGTAAGGAAGGGAAGGCTGGGATCAACCTTCTGAATAAGGTGCACATCTTTCTAACCTCAATCTTTTTGCTTACTAGTTGTACTTGTAGAACAGTTGTATGTCTATCTTTCATCCGTGAAGTTGGTAGTTTCTCCCCTGAACTATAGGTGTATTTACCTCACAACATAATGGCGACTCCGCTGGGGAAAGCTTATTTGCTCAGGGGTATCCAAGGTCATTTCTTCAGTTTTGTTTGAAGATCTTTGTTCAATTTCTTGATTAGAATCAGTTGTTAGGCTCTCTTGGACCCTCCTTGGCTCTTACAGACCTTTCCTATCCCTTACAAACCCTTACCGGCTTAGGTGTGGGGGGTTTTTAGCCCTATTTTTTCAACTTTTTCCAGAAAAAATGCTGGTTTGCCTTAACACAATAGCTTTTTTCTCCTTAAAAAACGCTGCTTTTGCTTAACACAGTAGCTTTTTTCCCCTGAAAAATGTTGCTTTTGCTTAACATAGTAGAGTACACCTCTAGAAAAATGCTACTTTATCTCTGCACAGTAGAGTTCACATCCTAGAGCTGAATTTTTGAGTTTTGATCTGTTTGGGGGGGCTGTGGCTGCATTTTTTGGGGTCCCTGATGACCCTAGGTCTGAGTTAAACACTGTAAGTGGTCTCCTATACTTGTACTGATCCTATGTTCATGATTTGGACCTTCTTTGTGTTGATGTATATGTAACTTCGGAATGTATTTCACATATATGTATATTGTATTCCTATAGAGATGGTATTATTCCTTTATAAGGAAGTGTCGTCATTTATATTGTAAATGTCGTAACCTATTCTTGATGGGTTATTAGACCACCTTGTTGGGGTAGGCCCTGTATAAGTCATGTGGGTCAAAGGGTTATTAGACCACCCTATTGGGGGTCGGCCTACTCAGCATTATGTTATGTGGTTAAGTTCGATCCTACATGAGTTAGGTAAAAAAAAAGGCAAGTCAAGTCAAGTATAAATAGAGTGCGGGAGGCACTCTATTTGCTCACTCACTTCTCACACATGCACTCAAGGAGGAGTGGTGCACTTATGGAGGAGGAGGATCTGCTGCTAGGTTATGTCTATCTCTCATGGTTGGTTGTATCATTGCTCTATCTATCTCTGAGGAAGTTATTGGGTTTTTTTCACCTTTATGGTTTTCCCCAAGTAAATCTTTGTGCCTCTTGTGTGCTTGCATTACTGTCTCCATGATTGATATGCTGTACATGTTGTTCTCTCAGTTGATATCCTAGATCATATTGAAGTAAATTCTGAAAATTTAACATGGTATCAGAGCTAGCCTGAAAGAAGGCATGATATGGCATGTATGACACTTGTTGCACTTACGATGCTAGGGCTTGATATAGCAAAAAACCAGTCATCGTATCACTTTCGCTATAAATCCGTTTTGGAGAAGTTTTCGGATCTAAAATTGTTACAACTCGAAGCTAAGATCCCCATGTACCTTGTATCCAAAGGAAAACCTCTAATTAGTTGTACTTTGTGATTTATGATCTGTACAATATAGGGTTTCTGCCTCTTCCAGATCTGAGTCAAAATCAGGTGACCTTGGGAAAAAGGTCATAACTTGGGCTAGGAAGCTCCAAATGAAATTTCGTGAAAAGTGACAGGTAGTACACAGACTGTACTATCTCATAAAACGTTTTCAGAGGCCGAAGTTGAACCAGTGACACGTGGCACTCCATACAAGTTCGCTCTCCTGTATTATCCCAAAAACAGGTCACGTTGCAACACTTGGCATAACTCTCTCTTAGAGAGTCCAATTGAGATCAGACCTATCAGGATGGAAATATAATAGGGCGAGATATCTCAGAAAACTTTTTCAGGGGCCGAAGTTCAAACAGTGACACGTGGCACGCTGTACAAGTTCGCACTCCTGTATTATCCCAAAACAGGTCACGTTGCGACACTTGGTATAACTCTCTCTCAGAGAATCCAATTGAGGTAAGACCTGTCAGGATGGAAAGATAACAGGTCAGGCTATCTCAAGAAACTTTTTCATACCCTGTGGATCAAAAAATTTGGAGGTACACTAGAAACAATCAGGTACATATTTATGTCAAAAACAGAATTCTTTTTTGAGTACCTTCATTCATGGCTTCCGGAATTTAGGGCTTTGAATTGGAGACCACAGCTGAATGCTACTCATCAAAATAAAAATTTAGAGACCAAAATCAGAATTTTTGGTTGGGCAGAAGGCCGGGCTTGATCAAACCCTAGTTCGGGACTTTGATCAGAAAAGTGGAAAATTAAGGCTTCTATAAAAATGGGAATTTTTGAAATCTGTGACCATGGCTAGAAACTCCTCAGAAAAATAGAAGCTTAGAACTTTGGATCAAACCTTTTGATTGGGCAGAAGAGTGGGCTTCATCAAACCCCAGTTCAGGGTCACGTCAAGTGAATCCAGAAGTCTCAAAGGCAAAATTGAGGAGTGAAACTTTGCAGTTTTCAAATTCTGAATATACCAGCTTGATTAGCTCATCAAGGCGCATATTTCTATCCTTTGAGAAGTTTGAAATTCAAAGTTTGAGTTTTTGGGGTTTCTCTGACAAACCCATATCTAGCTCCAGTCCCAGTTCTTGTAAATCAAGTGGATTGGGTTAATCCTAGAAGAAGATGGATTGGTCACTTACATAAGTGAAGAAGTTCCTGTTTCAGAGGGAGATGAGGCTAAGGCCTTACATAAGAAGATTACAAGTGATCTCGACAGGTATGACTCATCGAGGTATGTTTTGAGATTTGCTCATGATTAAGTTTATGGTATGTTTGTCTTCATGTTATTACGGTTAGTACAATCTTGATTTTAGACTTGTCATATCACCTTAATAAAACTATGAATGCACGATAGAAAATATTCATTGATTAGGGTATTGACACTTATGATTGTACTAATGCATTATGGTGTTGTATGAGGTTTATGTTGTCTACTAACATGAAAGGTACACCAAGAAAGACAAATCATGTTCTGGTCCAAGAACATATGGTCATGATAACATGAGGACAAAGATTCATCCATTGTCATGGATCTCATAGAAGATCCAGTTACGAGGTATGTATAACTTGGTTTTGTAATGGTTAACATATGAGACATGCAGGTTACTAGCACAAGTCACTGAAGAGAACCAGAAGACATTATGCGGGTATGTTAGACATAACTAGCTAGCATGCTAATCCAGGTATGTTTTTCCTATATCAAGCTAGAATCCTACCTTGGGTTAGGATCTTATACTGTTGTGTTGTTGATAACGATTATTCATGAAGTCATAGGTTTGAATAATCATGGTTGTATGCATATTATGTTTCTTACCATAATTGATGATATGACTAACCAGAAGAATCATGAAGGTATAGGTTTGAATAATCACAGGTTTTATGCATATTATATCTCTTATCTTGATTGATGATTCAACTAACCTGAAGAGTCATAGGTTTGAGTAATTACAGGTTTAGACATGTTATGTTTCTTATGATTTGACTAACCATAAGAATCCTACATAAACCTTGAATGCTAATGCTTATTATTTTCTGTTTGAAATGATCATGACTATACATGCTTGAGATTATTGTGTTTTAATAGTATACTAATGAATGTATGATTTTATATGAGATCACAAGGATAATACAATCATGATACTAATAAGCATGCATAGGAACCAAGGATGAATATGAGTTCAAGAACAGGTAATCCAGGAAGCAAAGATCAAGAGGGAGCACACTCTAGTTGTTCCTGCAAGAAAGCAAAGGAGCACACTTCAGTAGTTTCTGCAAGGATGCAGATATTCAGAGGGAGTTGACCATCTTTCTACATTCCATAACAGAAAGGTGTAGAAGAAGCTACTTCAGCAGCTCCTACAAGGAAGCAAAGACTCAGAGGGAGTCCACCCAGTAACCAAACAAAGATAAGTATTTTTAATTATCATTTCTTGCATATGTGCTTGTTTAAATAATACTGTTCAATGATGTATATACTGATGTTCCTAGAATTAGGTTGTGTATTATGCACATTAGAATAATTGCATTGATGAACAGTATACTACTAATATGCATGGGTAAGTAGCCTATGGCACTGTACAACATTCCATCGCTACTTATCTAGAATGAAACCTCTTTGCTGACATGTTGGGAGTTGTGCACACTCTTAACAATGTTCTGGTAGAGATTGGAAGGCATCTAGAAAGTTACGGGATATGGATAAATGTTGTATTGAAGCATTGGCTAAGATAATTGCATGACTGTATGACATATTTCTTTATGTGTAGGAATTTGTTCTGAAAATTATGAGATGTTTCTAATCATGCAATTTAACCTGTTTTGTAGGAAAGACCGTATATCTTCACCTACAAAAGGACTACAACATTTGTTCCAGCAACAAAGATATATATTGAAAATATTGAAGATATTGAAGTTCCCAGGATCTGGGATGAAGAAATGGAATGCCATGATCCGTCGATCATGAAGAATTATGTTTGGGATGTAGTCCCAAGACCTGAAGGGAAGTTTGTTATGACTTCCATATGGATCTATCAAGATCAAGCATGCTGCAGATGGCAGCATAGAGAAATATGAAAGTGATGAAATAGAAGATACACTAGATGGATTTCAAGACAGCTTTCTTGAATAGTTGTATGCGGATAACCTGTTTGTTACAGGTGAAGATAGATTGATTGCCGACATGCAGCGGAAGCTTACTGCCGAGTTCGAGATGAAGAACTTGGGGTTGATGCACTATTTGTTTTTGGCATGGAGGTGTGGTAGAGTGATGGAATCTTCCTTGGACAAGGGAAGTATGCATTAGAGATCCTGAAGAGGTTCGGGATGATGGACTACAAGGCTATGGCCACACCTATGGCATCGAACCTGAAGTGCCTGTGTGATGCTTCATCTGAGCCGATTGATATCACTATATATCGTCAGATGATTGGGTCCTTGATGTACCTGACGAACACGAGACCAGATATTTGCCTTGCAGCGAACACATTGAGTTAGTTCCTGATGGATCCGAGGAGTGTTCACCTGGTTGCTGAAAAGCATGTTCTGAGGTACCTAAAGGGTACAGTGGATTATGGGCTCAAGTATGAAGCGAATCAAAAGTTTAACCTGCAGGGTTATGTTGATTCAGATTGGGATGGCAGTGCTGCAGATAGGAAGAGCACATCTGGGTGCTGCTTCAGTATGGGATCAAGTGTGATCTCTTGGTTTAGCAGGAAGCAGTCCTGCGTAGCACTGAGTATAGCTGAGGCAGAGTATGCTGCAGCCTGTTCAACTAGTTGTGAGGCAGTATGGCTACGAAAGCTACTGTCTGAGCTATTTGATCTCCCATTGGAGGCTACTGGTATCTTCTGTGATAACCAGAGTTGTGTGAAGCTGTCCGAGAACCCAGTGTTTCATGACAGGTCGAAACACATAGAGATCAAGTATCACTATATTAGGGATATGGTGCAGAGAGGAGCGGTGAAGCTCCTGTACGTTGCGACAGACAAGCAGATTGCAGATGTGCTGACGAAGCCACTAGCCAGGGTGAAGTTCGAGTACTTCAGAGAGAGGCTTGGCGTTCTTCAGATCGAGGACACTTCGAGGAAGAAGTGATGGACACATTTGCTGAAGCCATTCCAAGCATGTTGGATGGAGGATCCTTCACATGGCTGTGGATGTAAGTGTTGGATGATGAGCATCAGGATGATGTTCTGGTTTCTGCTTGGATATGATTAGTTGGATCATTTTTATGTATGTATGTATGCATCATGTTGGATGCTGGGTATGATTAGTTGGATCATTTTTATGTATGTATGTATGCATCATGTTGATGCTGGATATGATCAGTTGGATCATTTATATGTACGCATCATGTTGGATGCTGGATATGATCAGTTGGATCATGTGTATGTATTTTGTATATGCATCATGTTGGATGCTTGGACCATGTATCTGTATATGTATCAGATGGATACATTGTATGATCAGGTGGATCATGGATGATGATATGTATCAGGTAGATACGTGGTGTGCATCAGATGGATGCATTGATGATCAGGATGATCATGGATGACGAGCTTCAGGATGTTGCTCCAGATGACATGCAGCAGGACGTTGCAGTGATGATGATCAGGATGATCATGGATACATTAGGATGATGTATGGTGAGTATCAGGTTGATACTCTATGGCCGTGGATTAGGTTGTGCAAGATGAGCATGTAATCCGGTGCCCTGGGAGATTTGCAGATGGTCTTTCGAGGTTTTGCCTATGGCATGTAATTCGGTGCCCTGGGACATCTGGCAAATGCTCTTTCGAGGTTTTGCTCTAGAAGGACATATAATTCGGTGCCCTGGGAGATCTGCAGATAGTCTTTCGAGGTTTTTCCTATGGCATGTAATTCGGTGCCCTGGGATATCTGGCAGATGCTCTTTCGAGGTTTTGTCCTATGGCATGTAATTTGTGCCCTCGGAGATTTCAGGTCGGAGTTGTGTACCCGTAACATCCTGAAATGCTCTTTCGAGGTTTTGCCATGACCACATGTAATTTGTGCCCTGGGAGATTTCAGGTCGGAGTTGTGTACCCGTAACATCCTGGGATGCTCTTTCGAGGTTTTGTGGTGGGGTCACATGTAATAGCGCCCTGGGAGATCCTACAGGTCAGAGTTGTGTACCCGTAACATCCTGGGATGCTCTTTCGAGGTTTTGTGACGCACGTAATAAGTCCTGAGGATTACACAGTATCGCCAGTGATGATGAAGACCTGTAGGTGGTGGGCCTACATCCAGTATGAAAAAGGACTGGCTCTGTAGAACTTCCTATGACGAGTAGATTCAGAGATTGATTGAGATAGCAGCAGCAGTGACGATGATGATGACTCGATGACGATTATCCAGTGACGATGATCCAGAGAAGATGACTTGTGCTAGAAGAACTGTGCTGAGAAATACCTTCCTAGTTAAGAGGGAGTGTTGATGTATATGTAACTTCGGAATGTATTTCACATATATGTATATTGTATTCCTATAGAGATGGTATTATTCCTTTATAAGGAAGTGTCGTCATTTATATTGTAAATGTCGTAACTTATTCTTGATGGGTTATTAGACCACCTTGTTGGGGTCGGCCCTGTATAAGTCATGTGGGTCAAAGGGTTATTAGACCACCCTATTGGGGGTCGGCCCACTCAGCATTATGTTATGTGGTTAAGTTCAAGCCTACATGAGTTAGGTAAAAAAAAAGGCAAGTCAAGTCAAGTATAAATAGAGTGCGGGAGGCACTCTATTTGCTCACTCACTTCTCACACATGCACTCAAGGAGGAGTGGCGCACTTATGGAGGAGGAGGATCTGCTGCTAGGTTATGTCTATCTCTCATGGTTGGTTGTATCATTGCTCTATCTATCTCTGAGGAAGTTATTGGGGTTTTTCACCTTTATGGTTTTCCCCAAGTAAATCTTGGTGTCTCTTGTGTGCTTGCATTACTGTCTCCATGATTGATATGCTGTAGATATGCTGTACATGTTGTTCTCTCAGTTGAGATCCTAGATCAGATTGAAGTAAATTCTGAAAATTTAACACTTTGATCAATTTGGGCTTGCTTGGAAAGTTTTGGGGCTTGTTGACCCAGGTTGGGGGGTTGTGGACCAGTTTGGTGTTCTGTACCCTGATTTGAGTCTGACTGAATGTGCTTGCTCCATTTCCACTGGATTTGAAACCTATTGAGTCTATTTGACCCTGTTTGTATCTATTTGAGTGAAATTTCTCTTTAGATTGGTTTCTTATCCTCCCTTATGCTTTTAGTTTTCTTTTTGTAGTGAAAGCTCAAGTGTCTTTGCTGTTGTTCAGGACCTTGACTACATTGTTTATGTGCAGACTCGACTTTACCAAACCATACTTCTTTGTAGGTCATTTGCTTTGTTTGGGTCTAAAAGTAAGTTTCGTACGCTTTTCCCAATGGTTGGCATGCTTACATTAGTAAGAATCTGAAAGTCGTATTGGTAGTTTTTACTGTTTCAATAAGGAAACTTGAAAGTTCTTTACTTTTGCTTTGATAGTAGGTTACTTTCAATTTCAGTTTTTCTTACCTTTGAAAAGCATAATTTTTTTTTTGATTTATTTTCTAAGTAGAGTACCTTGCAAGTGGCTTAAAGGATTTAAGAGTGCTTTGCATCAAAAAGAAGAAGTTTTCTTTTGCACACTTATTTGTTTGAGTAGCTGCATTCTTAGGTTTTGAGTTTACATTTGTACATTTAGACTTTATTTTTATCTTTTTTGCATTCGAAAAGACTAAAAATTGTATTTGCATATGCATTCTAGATCGTATCTTTAGGACTTGCATTGAAAAGAAAAGATTTTTTTAGTGGTAAACATTTCATTTTAGTATTCTATCTCTGTTATAGCCACTCTCACACACCCACTACCTTTTTGAGTAAGCAAGTAACCTTTAAAATGAACCTTAATAAAATGTACTAGTAAAATTTTCTTTTCTAGGTTACACTATTCACCAACTAGTTTTGGTTAGGATCTTGGGTTTAAAACACCTTAAACCACCCGAGATCACACATTACGCAAAAATCGTAATTCGACTATCACAGGTAAACCCACCTCATTCAAAACTTGCCTGGGATCTATGCAGTAGGTCTTGTGAGATCAGATTGTTGGGAATAAACCTACCGCTTTCTGTTTCAAGCATATACCAGGATAGGATCGCGTTTGGGGACTCTTTTGAGTTTTGGGCTCAATTACCCTGCCCACGCCTTCTGATTCGACTAGAGACTGTTCCCCTAGGAGTTTTCGGTGTGGTGGTATCCTTAGTATCTGACCATAGAATCATACACAGGTGACGACGGAGGGTTATATCTGTTGTACCTAGGATAGACGTGGGAGGAAATCCCTTGCAGGTCTTTGGGAGGGCGGTTCGGTGATTCCAGCACTTGCACCCTTAGTCATTGTATGGTGGACCCCGGGTAACTATCCTTCTTCCTTCGTTGATCGGTTATGGGCCCTCATCATCCCAGACTCTTCTCCGGAAGGCATCTGTTTTCCTGGTTTGACTTACTTAGGACCTTTTTTAGTGGTGTGCTCTTTGTGCTACTTTTCTTAGTTTTCCTTAGAGAACTTCTTACTCATTTGATCAGAAAACTATGTCTAGCATTCCGGTGAGCGCCAATCAAGGTAGCCCTGTTCCAGGGGATCCTTGTGTTGTTCCATTCATTGGAAACATTGGTACTCCCTTAATGGCTACTCTGAATCTTCCTAGATTCACTATAGGGTTTCTGGTTTGGTTGTTATCCACTCCGAATGCCTTGCATGCTCCTGATGCTTCTTTTGTAAGCACCTCAAATCAAGAGCATCAGAACCCTGTGCCTTCTTTGCCAGTAACATCTTATCCTCCTCCTTCTACCTCATGTGGAAAAAGTAGCAATACTAGTAACCAACAGTCTAAAAGGAATAGACAGAGGAAGAATAGGAAGAAGATGCCAAAACAAGGGGGCAACAACCCAGCCATTGCTAGTCATGCTAGGGGAAAGCACCCTGCCTCTGAAAATCATGCAGGGGGCACCTACGCAGCCTCTAGAGGTCATACTGGGAGAAACATTTGAGTCACTGAAAATCACACTGAAAGTTTGTCTTCAACCACTGTCAGTCATGTTGAGGACACGTCATTGATCACTGCTAGTCATATTAATGACAAGTCACTAGTTCCTGTGAGTCATACTGGAGACACTAGATCAACCACTGCAAGTCGTGCTGAGGAAGTTGACATTGTCGACAAACCCAATAAACAGAAGTATAAGTTCCCTTGCAAGTTTTGTGAGGGAGACCATCTTACTTACTTGTGCCCTGTACTTCCAGAAGTGCAAAAAGTGTGGTCCTTAGCTCAAAAGTCTTCTGCTTCTGAGCAACCAACCACTGCTAGTCATGCTGGGGGCAAACTGTCAGCCAATGCTAGTCATGCTGAGAGTACTGATGTTGTAAAGGAGTCTCGACCTATAGGACGGAAACCAAAGTTCCCTTGTAAACTTTGTAAGGGAGATCACCTTACTCACCAATGCCCTGCCATTCCAGAGGCACGAAGAGTGTGGTCCATGTTAGAAGGAATCTTTGCTCCTGAGTTGTCTATAGATTCCCTACAATCAGATCAACCTTTGGTTGATAAAGTGGTTGAACCAATGCAATCTTTGGTCGACCCCACTCTTCCTTTGGAGAGTGAAGTGATTGAATCGATGCAATCTTCGACCGATCCCATCAGTCCTTTGGAGACTGATGCACCTGTCCCTGAAGTCTTTTGCGTTACCAGTTTGGATGTTCCTGAAAAAGGGGGCACTTCATCTGTGTCATGTGAACCCCTACCAAGCCCTAGGATTGTTTCCTTTGATTGGAATAGTCTAGCCGAACCTCGTCTCCCTTCTTCGACATCTTTCCAGATAAAGGTTGATATTGGGAACCACACGGTTGATCGATGCATTGTAGATGAAGGAGCTTCTGTTAGTATCTTATCCACTTATTCTTGGAGAGATTTGGGTTTCCCTAATGTTATTACAGCTGTTAATTGGCCGTTGACCTTCGATAGAAGACCCAGTGAATCGATCGGATTCCTCCGTCAAGTACTTGTTACTTTGGGTGGAAAAACAGTCTTAGTTGATTTTATGGTTTTAAAGGACCCTGTGGACTTTGATATGATCCTCAAGCGTGATTACGTTTATGCTATGCATGCTGTGGTGTCTACGCTTTTTCGTGTGATGTATTTTCCTCATAACAAAAGAATCGTCACTATCGACCAACTTGCATTCGTTGATCCTCCTTATTACCCAACTGTAGACCAGTCAGATCCCTCGTCATTAGGCACTACTATGTCACATGGAATTTATGTGGCATATTGTTCCTTGAGTTCCACTGCTACGGAGAAGGAGTCTCTGAGTTCATGCTCACCTTCTCGGGACTTAGTCCCAGCTTTTAACCAAGTGACAACTCCATCTGAATGTTTAGATATGTGTTCTATCTGGGACAATATACTTCCTTTTGATGAAGTTTTCCCGGAGTCCATAGTATAGTCTGCCATTCATTTGGATGTTGATCCAGTCGCAGTTATGTACAGCCCCAGTTTGACCTTAAAGTCCGATCTTCTTACTGTTGAGTCTTTGGACTTCATATAGATCCGCAAATCGGTGTTCCTGCTGAGTTTGATTCTGCTTCTAGAATTTTCAACTCCCGTGATGATGAATTTGTTTCTGTAGATTCCATCATGTCCTTCAACTTTGATCTTCATCCTGAAGTCGATCTTGTTGATTGTAAGTCCTTGGGTTTGGGTACTATAGAATTTTCATCTGAAAAATTTGCCTTGTTTATGCCCATTGTTGATGATAGTGAAGTTGAAAGTATTTCTACCACAGTGACTTGTATCGGGTCTTTCTTTACATATGTTTTGGATATGATCTTGGTACTAATGTTTCTTGGAGACATGACTCTTAGCTGGATTTATACTTGCTTACTGGTCTTTTTCAACACCTTGTGCGACCATGTCAGGTATATTCGGAACCTTGCATATAGGTTTAGGCTTCCTTGTTGTTATGTTGCATTTAAACCTTTTGCCATCCGAATTCGCCATAGGGTCGAACCTATTGGATATTGGTGTGTTAGCCATCTCTTTATGCATTGTGCACCAGTCCGACAACAGATCCTACCTAACATGGGTCACCCTAGTCAGCACCCTTATGCCATTTTGGTGCCCATGCTGAGTTTTTCTCATAGGATCAGGAGCCTTTTAGATTTACCATGACTTTGAGAAGAAGCCTCATATCTTTCTCCCTCATATATTTCTGGCCATCCCTGATAAGGCTCCCATCTTCGTGTTCAAGTTGCATATGCATCTGTTATGATCTCGCTTGCGCTAATGAGCCTGATGCTAGCTTCCACACTTTTAGCTTGTTGTATAAGCCTCCATCTCTAATCTCATTTTCGCTTAGCCCTGTATCATTTTTCCTTCGCAATTTGACACCTTTTACCTGGAGGAGACACACCCTGAGTGTTCTTATCTTGCTCGTGTTCCTTGCATTAGGCATAGCTTTGTTCCATGCGCTTGGAGCTAGTTTCGCATGTCCTTGACACTCATCTCCTCCCATTTCGAGCATTCTTTCACCTTTACTTCGAGCTCGTTAAAAACAGTAAGTAGGTTACGAGCATTCTTCTACCTTTACTTTGAGCTCGTTAAAAACAGTAAGTAGGTTACGAGCATTCTTCTACCTTTACTTCGAGCTCGTTAAAAAAAGTAAGTAGGTTTTGAGCATTTCTTCCATCTTCACTTCGAGCTCATTAAAAACAGTAAGGAAGTTATGAGCATTTTTCTGTATCTCCTTTGAGCTCGTTAAAAATAGCAAGGAGGTCACAAGTTTACTTTTTCGAGCTCGTTAGACCTTTACGGAAAAGATCCCTATGGAGTTCTTTTAAGCCCTTTTTAGACTCCTTAAATAGGAAAAGTTTGCCGAGCATAGTTGTCTTTTCGGGCTCGTTAAAATAACTGAACTGACATCCACTTATGTATAGAATTACCCCTTTTCTGGGCCTTGGTGGATAATTTATGGAAAAGGTATACTCTGGTATGCGCTAGAAGAGTTCTTCTTCCATTATTTTACACTTTTTTGGGGAAGGAGACTAACTTTACGAAAAAGGACCTTTGGAGTCATCTTTAGGGTTTTCAGACTCTCGAAATGTGAAAACACCAAGAGAGCATTCACCTACTCGGGATCGATGTGAAATCCACGAGATGGTTGATAGAGGACTGTTTAAGTTTTTCAACTCTATAAGCAAGAAAACACTGCCGAGCATAGACCAATCTGGGCTCAATATAAAATCCACGGATAGGTGTATGGAGTTTTCTTCTAGGTTTTTCAGACTCCTTAAATATGAAAATACCGTCGAGCATGCTTTAGTTCTTTGTCAAACTCGTTAAAATGAAAAAGGAAAGGGAAGGGAAGAATGTTAAAATATCTTTCAATATGATGGCAGCAAGTCAAATACCTCCTTGAACAAAGCACCTGTTTTGAGTCTATTAAACAAGTTGGGTTCTAGTGTTAGCCTTAGGATAAACCTGATCTCAGAGTTCTTACTCCTCCATTTGGTTAGTCTTCCAATCATATGGAGAATCTATTAATGTCTCCTACATTACATATTTGCATCGTGGTCTCTTTGTGTTAAAAGCTGCATAAGTCACTCCTGTGTCGTGCTCACTGTTCAAGGATATAACCTGTGTTGGCCATTCTACAGTTGCCTTGACCTCATGCATCGACCATTCCTTGGTGTCAGTATGTTTCATCATGTGTTCAGTCCTACTCCAAATTAGCTCATACCTATTGAGTGTCCCTCGTGTTGGATGATGGAGGATGCCTTAAGGCCTCCCTTCCAACAGACTTCTTCCCATCGACTTCAACTCATTGTGCTATGGGAATGAAGTTTAGAGTTTCGGTTAGTACCTTGGGGATTGCAGTCATTAGCGACAGTTTCCCTCGCTATTGGATAGATGGGAATACATCAATGTCTCCTATCCGATGGATTCTTCAAGTGTTCGACGGAAAGACCATTTATTCGCACTTGCTTGAATGTACTAGGTACCTTGGGTTCCATTTTCATTATTGGTGGACACCCTCGCGTTTGTTAACGGTATACATCAATGACCGGTAATCAAACGATACCTCCCATGTTCGACATCAACTCATTTATTCTCATGTATAGGTTTGTACCTTGGGTTGTTTTTGGATGAAGACCTTGGGATCCTCGATAGCATCACCTTATTTATGTTATCGCCCAAGTTGCGCAAGACTGAGCCACACTCTTTTTGGCTATTGATGAGACATTGATCCATCTTGTTCTCCAGTTTTGACATAGATCCACCTTGTATTTATGTGGCTATGTTTACACTTATGTTCCTCATGGATCCATGCTTGTATTCTAGTGGCCATGATATATGCATCAGTATTTGGATCATTATTGTATCCTTTTGGAGGTCATGTTCCACTATTTGAACATGGACAGTTACCCAAAGGATGAGTTTGTCCGACATTGCCTTTGCTTTCAGGTACTCCATTTGAGCCTATGATTCTTGGTTTCTCCGGTTACTCCGCTCCCATGTTTCAACTCTTTGTTATTTATAATGTATTTTGGCCATCGTTTCCCTCACTCCCTCTGACCTCACACATTAGGGGGCATCTGTTATAGCTTAAAATGACACTTCTCCGTCCGTGACGACACTTGCATCTCTTGGTCGCATGACGACACTTCTTGAGATCAAGTTTAGTCACACAACAGGACACTTGTGGATTGAAGGGTCATTAGGGACACTGAATATGGTTTAAATTACCTCACTCTTGGCCCATTTGATGGTTATAACCCTTAGGAACACTTTTCCAGATCAAACCACCTCCTGAAAACCATCAGAAAACCCTGTTTTTGGCCATTTTCCCACAAAAACGCTACTCTATAAGCATAAAGGGGCGTTTGCCTTCAAAAATATGCAACTCTGCTTCATAAAAGTAGAGTACATATGCTGGTTTGCAGTAGAAAAGTAGGGTATTTTCCTGAAGCAATCAAAATCTTGAATTTTGGTCAATTTGAGTTAGTTGGGGAACCTCCTGATCGGTTATAACTGCTTTTCCTCTCCTTCATTGACTATATAAGGAAGGTAGAAGGGCCATGAGAAGGGACCAAGCCCATAACAATGTTATGCTGGAGGAATGGAGACCCTCATTCCCCTCTCTTGTGCCTCAGTTTCTGATAAACCCTAGCACAGCTGATTAGAGGTTGGGATCCTTGGAGAACAGAAGCAGGAGACCTTGAATCTAGGTTTCGTGAAGTGCCAAGCTTGAAGGAAGGTATAATTTTATGTACTTGCTTTGTTCATTAATAAAGATCAGATTTTCTTCCCTTTCCAAATATGACTTATTCATGTGTGTCTCAGATTTGATTACAGTTTGCTTATAGTTTGATGTCTTTCTTCTGTCATGAATATCAGTCTTATATATGTAGTCAAATGTATTTGAGAAAGGTATGAAGTTGTTTTGCAGGTGTGGGCATTGCAATACTGGATAGCATTTGTAATGTCCCCATTTTGACCCCCTTTGCATTAAATCGTAAATGATGTAAATATTGTTATTTAATCATGGTGAGGAGCTCAAGGCCAAGGCCCCACCATTGATTTAGCGTTTTATGTATCGGCAATTAAAAAAAAAGATGCCTATGGTTCTTGTGCTAGATAGGCACAATGTAAATTAAGACATCATGTAAATACAAATTTTAATGAAAAACCCACAACTGGCTATACAATGCAACAAAGAGATGGGGGCATGATTCTACAAGGAATAGGGAGGGAAATTATTCAAACCCTTGAGCCAATGGTGTTAATCCATGTGTCAATGAGAAAACCCATAAACCACCAACTACCCATTTTGGGTTATGGACCTAATCATTTAATTCTTCCATAAATTGGTTGAGGCAGTTAATGCCTTGGGAATGAAGAGGTATGGCAGCCAATTTCGTGCATGGGCAAGCCATTAACCTGGAAAAATGTACTTTTGCTTCTAGGGCAAGAAAACACCCACGAAATGGTGCCCAAAGCCATTATGAACCCATAGTCTTTCCTCTCTCACGCAGTCTGAACTACTGGGTCTTTCCTTCATCACGTTTTTCACCAATTTCCTGCATTTTCCATAGCTGGGAGCTCATTTTTGTGTTACACAGTGGCTGGGAGAAAGGGAGTCACGTTTTGGGGGTTTATAGAGGTCGTTTTTGCCCCTGAAGTGCATAAAAACGTTTTTTGAAAACGAATTTGCTCTCCCAGGGTTTACTCCCCATCTACCAGTTCATTTTGGTTGCCCACGTTTTTCAGCACTTGTGTTTTGTTGTAGGGTGCATCCCTGTGTTGGTTGGAAATTATGAGCAAGAATTAGGAGTGGAAGTGGACCAGAATTGGCTTGATAAACCTAATGAGGAGGTAACCTCTCAAGAGTATCAAAAGGGCTAGTTGCTCTTCTATGCACATCTTGAAGAACACTAGAATGGAAGGTATGGCCTGAGGGACTGTGTATTAGTGAAGGGAATACTTCCTTGTGCCAGGTGTGTAGGTATTGTGGGGACCAAGCTAGATAGATCTTGCAGAGGGTGCCCATATCTCTATGGATGATCCCACTAGCTTAGCAATTCTTCCTTCCATTTCCTAATAGCATGATAAACCCAACTATAGATTGGCCTGGCTGATTTGGTGTATCTTTGGGCTATGTGTGAGTCTGTTGTTCCCTGATTCCTTGTAGAGATCATGCCCAGCTCGGGGGTGGTAGTGTGTTGAGATATTGATAATCACAACGGGCCTATGGTTGGGTGGAACATTGCAGTTGCATAGCCAGTTGCTCGGGGCTACTTTGTTATAAGATAAGTACTCTCTTGTGTTAACTTTGCAATTATTTATTTGATGAATATCGTGAATGTATGATGGATGTGTTATTGAAATTACTTCCACTGTGTTTTCTTATAATTATACATTTCCATATGTCTCTTTTATATTATGTGAATGCTTATTTTAAAGATCATGGGGCTAGATTCCCAGCGTTAGCATCACGTTCTCTCTATCATGCTGGTATGACGGGAGGGGACATTACAGCATTGAAGAGCAAGGAAGGGAAGGCTGGGATCAACCTTTTGAATAAGGTGCACATCTTTCTAACCTCAATCTTTTTGCTTACTAGTTGTACTTGTAGAACAGTTGTATGTCTATCTTTCATCCCTGAAGTTGGTAGTTTCTCCCCTGAACTATAGGTGTATTTCCCTCACAACATGGATAAAGGGTTGGGGCATTGTTTGAAAGATGCGGTTTTAGAAGGTAGAATCAAAGGTATGAGAATTCATGGTGAATATTTAGTCTTCTCCTACTTACAATTTGTGGAGGACACAAGCCCTTGCGATGAGAGGAGCAATAACAATTAAAAAGGTCTTAAATCTCTTTAGGAAGGCCTTAGGAACCAATATAAATCTAACCAATTCCACATTACTAAGCTCCTTGGATTTCAATGAAGCTCCCTTCCATCTAAATATCGGGGTTCCCTTTTTGTTGAAAATGGTCTTCACAATGTTTCTTGGGAAGACCTTCTCTCCATATTGGAAAAGAAACTAGCTAGTTGGACTTTCTCATCTCTCAACCTTGCTGGAATCTTGACTCTCATAAAATCAGTTCTTTAGAACACGCTTATTTATATTTTGTCTAGTCCCCCAAAATAAGTCCTCTATGGAATATAAAATATTTAGCATGCAAGTATAATTCATTGGAAACACCAATATTTGCAATAATGGGGATGAATATGGAGGTATATGGAATAGTTTAAGGTCAATAGAAAATTAACGTTTCATTGGTATGACTGGGTCTCGGTGTAGGTACAGGTACGATTAAATCTAAGTGATAAATTTTTAAACAACAAGTGAGCTTCCAACTTTAATTAGAAACAAAGGATAATGTATCCAATGTGTAGACACAACTAATCCAATGTGTTTGAATCCTCTACTAATTAGTTCTAAATTGTGGAGTGGTAGTGATGATATTTATCTAGGGATAATGGTTTAACCATCCTTACTCCACAATCCATCATCACCTCACCTTTCGAAGTCTAAGATCAATTTCACTAATTTATCCCATATGTTTCTTTATATGGTGAATAAATAACATTGAATGTAGGATTTATTTAGGAAACATTCATTAGTGAAATGGTAATGCTAATCACAAATAGATTTATATGGTCGTCCTTAGTGTGAACCCTAGTTTAGGACATGGTTCAAAATTTGTACTACTAGTATGTTCCATTCTTTTTCTATGCTTTTGGGGAGGATGGTATAAACTCTACAATTTGTCCCAACCCCTTTCTTCAAATAGGACACGAAATATTGGGTGGATATTAGAGTTGACTGGGAGAATTAATCTATATGTGACTTGTCCAAATTGCTTGAGTATTAGATATGGACAATAGAACTTGGATGCTAGCTTTTGGTGTTCCTTCTCCTTGAGAAAAATCTACTTATATTGTTATAGACTAAGAAAAACTTAATCCCCTTCTTCAAAGTGGTGCTCTGAGTGATGTGGATCAATTCATTACTTCATTCTATTTTAATCCAAGACCAAATTGTCCCTAGCTGTAATGTCTCTACATACAAGATGGATAAGGAGGTTATTTGGTCATGAACTAACATTTTTATCACACCTAAATGTTGATCCCATTTTATGAAGTGGTCCCAAAGTAGTTGGGTCTTCTATGTTGTTCGAAAGTTTCCTGAATCCTTTGAATCTCTATTTAGGGTTGCAACAAATATGTAAAACTCTTAGCTTGTCACATTTATAAACACTGCCTTGCATTGTTGAATTTTTATATAATTTTCATCTCTTTTAACTTTAGCAAAATGATTTGACAATGGATATCTTTGGGCTAGGATTCAACATGCCCATATTTGATGGTTAGGATGTTTGATGATGTTTTGATTGCCATAGAGCCATAGTGCTACCCATATATGATATATTTCATAATTCTTGAATTGTTCATGATGGCTCCATAATGGGGGTAACCATATAGTAGCTTGATCTTGATTCTTATAACTAATTTTCATGGTGTTGAAAAAAATGGGGTATATGATAGATACCCTTTTGCAATTGGATGTTTTACATGGAAATGTTGGGGAACCCAAGTTACATATGTCAATGTTTCTAAGTGATTTATTTATTGGAGAAACGTTTTTCCCATGGTGGAGGTAGAACCAAACAGGTATTTTTCATATCGTTCTTCCTCGAGCGAGGGCAGTTTAGTAATACTAGAGGAAAGTGAGACATCTAGTAGGTCTACAAGAGGTAGATTAACTAGCTGTCAAAAAAATGAGTGAATTAATGAATGTTATATTTTAATGAATGGATGGTAAATGTTTCTTTATGACGAAATCCACATGTTTGCAAATAATTATTTTTTTTCAAGTACATGCATTGGGTATGGGGAATTGAGAGTGATGTGAGTGGGGGGAGGGGCCATAAGAGCTTCCACCTTCACGTGGTTGGCCCTGTTTAGTAGAGAATATTAAATTATTCTCGAAACAAAGAGGATCTCAATGAGGTATTTATACCTGCCATCAATGAAGTAGCTTCAGTACCTATCATAGGTGAGATAACACTGTTATGATCACAGGAGAAACTAGCTTTCAACCCATCAAATCATTCACACGTGCAAGTGCTCATCTCAAGCACACTAGGGTTTCACCATTAAACAACCACTCCTAGGTTCACCAACTGAAATATTTGGCCTTGAAAACAACCAGAAGGAAATTTCAGCCTAATAAGCTCCGATACCATGTAAAATTTTCGTGAATATAACTTTTAAATTTCATGCCAATGAGTGAAATTACAGATCTACTGCTTCAAAGAATTCCAAGGTATTATTCAAATGTCATTGACTTGTCAAACTCTTCCTCAATACATCATTGGTATTTGCTTGTGTTTGTTGGAAAGGTATACTTATATAAATCTAACATGTTTTTAGCTCCTGTTGCATAAGCAAGATCACCTATGGGAAGCATGGATTTCTTATGCACTGTTGCACTTCTATATTATGCTTCATGTATTTTTTGCATTTTTGTAGGATGTCCACTTAGATTAGCTGTAGATTTCTTTCATCGTATTAATGTGGGTATTTGTTGAAACAATTGATTAGTGGAATGTAAATTGCTGAAACAATCGACTATCTGGCGTGTGATCTTTCTTAGTTGTGTAACCTATTTCTTTGATAATTAAGACTGTTGTTACACATATTCTTCCTCGTTGAACATTACTGTAGATCAATTTCCTTTATGGTTTTTGAAACAGGTTGAGTAATGTGTGATTTTTCCTTTAAGTTGTTCGATTGGATTCAAGATTGGAGTTCTTGCTGAAACAATAGAATAGATCTTTTCATTATTTGCAATATTAAATAGGATTTAGCTTCTTGCAAAAGTAAGTTAGCTGTTTCAGTCATAAAATAGATTCCCAGTACAATTCCTAGAAGTGTGATGTTTTTGCAAAGAGTGATTTATTTGATTCTTGAAGATTGAATTAGCAGTAGACTTTGGATGAATCAACGAACTAGAGTACATACCGTTTCAACAATTAGGCTGCTTAATGACATTGTTGGATTAGTTGATTGAGTGTGTGATATGAGAATCAATTTGCTTGATGTTTATGCATAGATTTTGCTTGATTTTTTTAAAATAACCAGACTTCCTCAGGTTGACAATTTATATTGAGAACTTTGATTGTTGAACTAATTAGACATTTAAAGTGCCCAGGACCCTACATAATAGTTATTTGGTCTGCATGATTTTCCACAGGAAAAATTTGATATAAACAAGTGGGTTGGCTTGACTCTGGTTTCACTTCATATTTGAGTAGAAATTTTTACTTCTAACATATTTATTGCTTGGCATTATACTAACTTAAATCTTGTTGTGGTGTTTGTAGGTAATGACATACTATAAACTTGAGATGAGCATGCCAATGAGTGAAATTACATATCTACTACTTCAAAGAATTCCAATGTATTATTCAAATGTCATTGACTTTCCAAACTCTTCCTCAATACATCACTGGTATTTGCTTGTGTTTGTTGGAAAGGTATACTTATATATATCTAACATGTTTTTAGCTCTTGTTGCATAAGCAAGATCACCTATAGGCAGCATGGATTTCTAATTATGCTTCATTTATTTCTTTCATTTTTGTTGGTTTCCCACTTAGATTAGCTGTAGATTTCTTTCATCGTATTAATGTGGGAATTTGCTGAAACAAATGATTAGTGGAATGTAAATTGCCGAAACAGTCTACTGTCTGGTGTGTGATCTTTCTTAGGTGTGTAATCTATTTCTTTGATAATTAAGAATGTTGTTACACATATTCTTCCTCGATGAACATTACTGTAGATCAATTTCCTTTATGGTTTGCTGAAACAGGTTGAGTAATGTGTGATATTTCCTTTAAGTAGTTGGATTGGATTCAAGATTGGAGTTCTTGCTGAAACAATAGAATGGATATTTTCATTTTTTTGCAATATTAAATAGGATTTAACTTCTTGCAAAAATAATTTAGGTGTTTCAATCATAAAACAGATTCGGAGTACGATTCCTGCCAGCGTGATGTTTTTACAAATAGTGATTTATTTGATTCTTGAAGATTGAATTAGCAGTAGAATTTGGATTGATCGGCGAACTAGAGTACATATAGTTTGAACAATTAGGCTGCTTAATGACATTGTTGGATTAGTTGATTGAGTGTGTGATATGAGAATGGGTTTGCTTGATGTTTATGCATAGATTTTGCTTGATTTCCTTTGAAATTACCAAACTTCCTCGGGTTGACAATTTATATTGAGAACTTTGACTGTTCAATTAATTAGACATTTAAAGTGCCCAGGACCCTATGTAATAGTTATTTGATCTGCAGGATTTTCCACAGGAAAAAATTGATATAAACAAGAGGGTTGGCTTGACTCTGGCTTCACTTCATATTTGATTTCATATTTGAGTAGCAATTTTTCTTTCTAACATATTTATTGCTTGGCATTATACTAACTTAAATCTTGTTGTGGTGTTTGTAGGTAATGACATACTATAAACTTGAGATGGGCATGCCAATGAGTGAAATTACATATCTACTACTTCAAAGTATTCCAAGGTATTATTCAAATGTCATTGACTTGCCAAACTCTTCCTCAATACATCACTGGTATTTGCTTGTGTTTGTTGGAAATGTATACTTATATAAATCTAACATGTTTTTAGCTCTTGTTGCATAAGCAAGATCACCTATAGGCAACATGGCTTTCTTATGCACTGTTGCACTTCTATATTATGCTTCATGTATTTCTTGCATTTTTGTTGGTTTCCCACATAGATTAGCTATAGATTTCTTTCATCGTATTAATGTGGGAATTTGTTGAAACAATTGATTAGTGGAATGTAAATTGCTGAAACAGTCTACTGTCTGGTGTGTGATCTTTCTTAGGTGTGTAATCTGTTTCTTTGATAATTAAGACTGTTGTTACAAATATTCTTCCTCGATGAACATTAATGTAGATCAATTTCCTTTATGGTTTGCTGAAACAGGTTGAGTAATGTGTGATCTTTCCTTTAAGTAGTTGGATTGGATTCAAGATTGGAGTTCTTGTTGAAACAATAGAATAGATCTTTTCATTTTTTGCAATATTAAATAGGATTTAACTTCTTGCAAAAGTAAGTTAGGTGTTTCCATCATAAAACAGATTCAGAGTACAATTCCTGCCAGTGTGATGTTTTTGCAAAGAGTGATTTATTTGATTCTTGAAGATTGAATTAGCAATAGACTTTCGATTGATCAATGAACTAGAGTACATACAGTTTGAACAATTAGGCTGCTTAATGACATTGTTGGATTAGTTGATTGAGTGTGTGATATGATAATCGGTTTGCTTGATGTTTATGCATAGATTTTGCTTGATTGCCTTTGAAATTACCAGACTTCCTCGGGTTGACAATTTATATTGAGAACTTTGACTGTTGAATTAATTATACATTTAAAGTGCCCAGGACCCTACGTAATAGTTATTTGATCTACAGGATTTTCCACATGAAAAATTTGATATAAACAAGTGGGTTGGCTTGACTCTGGCTTCACTTCATATTTGATTTCATATTTGAGTAGCAATTTTTCTTTCTAACATATTTATTGCTTGGCATTATACTAACTTAAATATTGTTGCGGTGTTTGTAGGTAATGACATACTATAAAATTGAGATGGGCATGCCAATGAGTGAAATTACAGATCTACTACTTCACAGAATTCCAAGGTATTATTCAAATGTCATTGACTTGTCAAACTCTTACTCAATACATCACTGGTATTTGCTTGTGTTTGTTGGAAATATATACTTATGTAAATTTAACATGTTTTTAGCTCTTGTTGCATAAGCAAGATCACTTATAGGCAACATGGATTTCTTATGCACTATTGCACTTCTATATTATGCTTCATGTATTTCTTGCATTTTTGTTGGTTTCCCACTTAGATTAGCTGTAGATTTCTTTCGTCGTATTAATGTGGGAATTTGCTGAAACAATTGATTAGTGGAATGTAAATTGTTGAAACACTCGACTGTCTGGTGTGTGATCTTTATTAGGTGTGTAATTTGTTTCTTTGATAATTAAGACTGTTGTTACACAGTATTCTTCCTCGCTGAACATTACTGTAGATCAATTTCCTTTATGGTTTGTTGAAACGGGGTGAGTAATGTGTGATCTTTCCTTTACGTAGTTGGATCAAATTCAAGATTGGAGTTCTTGTTGAAACAATAGAATAGATCTTTTCATTCTTTGCAATATTAAATAGGATTTAACCTCTTGCAAAAGTAAGTTAGGTGTTTCAATCATAAAACAAATTCCGAGTACAATCCATGCCAGTGTGATGTTTTTGCAAAGAGTGATTTATTTGATTCTTGAAGATTGAATTAATAATAGAATTTGGATTGATTAGCGAACTAGAGTACATACCATTTTAACAATTAGGCTGCTTAATGACATTGTTGGATTAGTTGATTGAGTGTGTGATATGAGAATCAATTTGCTTGATGTTTACGCATAGATTTTGCTTGATTTCCTTTGAAATTACCAGACTTCCCCGGGTTGACAATTTATATTGTGATTTGCTTTTTAAATCCTCTAATCTGTCGCATATCCGACGACACCAGAATAGAGACCCGACGACTTTGCTATACCTCCGACGACAAACGTCGTCAGATTTTGATGTGTGATCGTGGTCTGAAATTGTTGGATTTTCAACACGTCGGGATGAATACGTTGTTGGATGTTCGACCTCCCTATTGTCGGATTTTTGACACGTCAGGATGAATACTTTGTCAGAGATTCGACTTCTGTGTGGTTGGTTATTCTACACGTTGTATTGAATAGACTGTTGGATATTCGAATTTCGTGTGGTCGATTGTTCGACACGTTGTAATGAATAGGTTGTCAGAGATTTGACTTCCATGTGGTCGGTTGTTGACAATTTATATTGAAAATAAATTTTTTAAATCCTCTAATCCATCACATATCTAACAACACCAGAATAGAGACCCGATGACTTTGCTATACCTCCGACGACAAACGTCGTTGGATTTTGATGTGGGATTGTGGTATGAAATTGTTGTATTTTCAACACGTCGGGATGAATACGTTGTTGGATGTTCGACCTCCCTGTTGTCGGATTTTCGACACGTCGAGATGAATACTTTTTCAGATATTTGACTTCCGTATGGTCGATTATTCGACATGTTGTAATGAATAGGTTGTCGGAGATTCGACTTTCGTGTGGTCGGTTGTTCGACATGTTGTAATGAATAGGTTGTCGGATATTTGACTTCCGTGTGGTCAGTTGTTCAACTTGTTGTAATGAATTTGTTGTCGGATATTCAACCTCCCCGTGGTCGGTTATTTGACACATTGTAATGAATGTTTTGCCAGATATTTGAATCATTTGCTTAAAAAAAATGCGTATATTATTCGACACGATATGGTCGGATATCTGATAGAGTTTTTTGTCAATAGGATATTCGACAACTTAAAAATCTTTATCGGAGCAAATGCATATGGAGAACAACCATTTAACAATTGTTGTGTCATATACATGTACATATACATGGTCAGATTATATTTAACATATACATGTCATTGTTGTGTTATGTGTGTGTGTTTTAACTTTATTTTAGAGAACTATAACATGTTAATTTTAAGTTACAACTTATAAACAATTCCATTCATTGTCGGTCATGGCATAATGGTTAGTTAATCACATATGAGTTGGTTATTGAAATGATGTACGACAATTCATTGATTTTTCCTTTAGGGTATGAGTCATAGGTTCATAATATTATTATGAGTCATAGATTTATACTATTATTCTCATTTTTATTAGTATTTGTATAAAAATATTTGTAAGGTGGATAATATATTGTTGTATTTTGAACATTGATATCTATTTCAACTTAAGCTCATTGTTACACTATATATTTATAAACAAGGGGAGCTACATAGTAGCCAGACCTTGATTTGTTCAGACAAACCATAGTCCTGCCTTGACTCAAATCGTATTCTATAAAAAGCATCTCTTCTAAAAGTGTGAATGGATATGTAAATATACTAATGATATGGTAATTACATCGTAAGGCGTTCTACAAGTGGGAGAGACTCCTCGAAATTTGACGATTTGTAAATCTCAACCATCTGATCAAACTGTCTGATGATTGAAACGATATTTGCCCTCGATTCATTCTGCCACGTGCTTTTTCCATTTATACGGATGTTGTTAATTTCAAACTCGCAGTTTTTGGCTGATGGATGGATAAAAAATGCCTTTACAAGTGGAAAAGACTCCCTGAAATTTGACAATTTGTAAATCTCAACCATCTGATAAAACTGTCCAATGATTGAAACGATCTTTGCCCTTGATTCATTCAACTGCGTGCTTATTCCATTTATATGGATGTTATTAATTTCGAACTCGCGGTTTCTAACTGATGGATGGATAAAAAAAATGCCTTATGTATTAGCATCATTCCATGTTAGGCAAATCCTACTGAAATATCACTGCAAGCCTTGAATTAGTATAAAGAGTCTAACAACATCAACCTAGTGAGCAGAGATGTAACACCCAAAGGTCGACCTGTAAGCCACATATAATTCACATAAAAACATAGGAAGATGTCATTGATAAAGAGTTTCAACTGATTTTACAAATTTGTCATATTTGAAATTTGAAACACATAGCATGTTAAGAGAGCACTTGACATTGTCAAACCCAAATAATAGTTTCTTGAAAGGGAACAACTTTACCACTCGAATGCTTGCCTCCAAAACTATGTATGGACCTACATTAGCAACAAAAAATATCCGCGTCGGATGTTTGACAAACCAATTCATCATTTGGCATGTTTCATTGACTGTTTTTGTCATTCCCATCAGTGGCACTTCCAAATATTATAAACCAATGTTGACATCAACTTATCTTCCTTTACTTCCCAGATTTCATTTCATTTAGAAAAAGGATGGGTAAAGGAAGGAAATTGTAGAATCTCCACTTAGAAATAAACAAATGAAGAAATGCATCAAGTGAGACCATTACCTATTGCCAAAAATGCTATCAACTATTTAGTGTTAAAGGGACCATATGATTAGGATTTATCTGAGATATCCAAGCACCTAGGTCAGTAGCTTCCATCTGTACATTGTTAGCTATATCCACAGAGCAACACGTAGTACCTCATTCCATTGATTTCGTTGGTGCTTCCTTAAGCAATGCCTGAACCCAAGATAAATATGGTTCATCTGAACTTTGGATCCCAAAAGAGGATGATTTTTTTAATTTCTGTTTCTTCCTCCCCTTGAATTCCCCACTCTACTTTACCACTTGGAAAACCCCATTCTGACCAAGATGTGGCACCACCAAGGTCTCGAGACCTAGACCTACCTCTGTCTCTTTGGGAAAATGCAATAACCCTAGAGTTTGCAGCTCCACTCATAACTGGTGATAAGGAAAAGCCATTAGAGTTTTGGCATTCCAAGTTCCAACTCCCCAGTCAGAGATGACAGGGGACCAAGGGATGACAAATTGTATGAAGCAGGATGAACAGAGGGCGGTGAAAGAAAAACACTAGGGATCTGACAGTTTATGCCATTGTGTTGCATATGCATTTGGATTTGTGGATATACTTGTGTGTTAAATGAGGATTACATCTGACTTTGACGCTGTGGAGATAACTGGGTTGCCTTGTGAGATGGAATCTTAGATAGAAATACAGATTCATAGGCCTCCATTTAGGAGAGAAGACTTTAGACACAAACAAATATTATAGGTTAATTGGACCCTCTCCCATAAATTTAGATCTCTCATCTCCAATTCATAATTCTTGCAATCGTTTCGTCTCCTCTTTCTTTCGTCTTTGCAGCTCTGCATTTTCGAAAGGTTCCGACGTTTCAATGTCTCCTCCTATCATGTTCTTCAATTTTCTCTGAAATCTTTTGCTCTGTAGATCCTACCACTCGATTGTGGGGACTTTACCCTCACCGGGGAGTAAAAAATCACCTGCTTGCTGCCTGCGAAATGCAATTAGAAGACCCACCACTTTTAACGCATCTCATTTATTAATTACATACCACATCTTGTACTGTCACATCCAAGTCCGAAGAATGCTTACTTACTACATCATGATTTAATGGATCGTTGTATTAGCCTCAAATGTTCGAGCCCATTGGAGATCCTCAAGGATGCAAGAAATCTGTTAAATCTGGAGGAAATAACTGAATTGTTTGTGATCTTTTAATATAATTCCCCCTTTCCCCACCCTAGGGTATCAATTAATATTTCATGCTAAGGCCGGGAATGCCATCCCATGAAAGGTCATGCTGTTGCATGGGATCGAGAGAAGTTATCTCGGTCCCCCTGTGATCATTTCTATTCACTTCTCAACCTCTTCTAGTTCGGCTTTCGTAGACATAATTGAGATTATGGGAATGGAAAAGGTGATCACCACTTAATTAACCCAAATATTACGTATCTAAGACTTCCTTCTACGCAATTTTGACTTAAAATTTTTGGCAGTTCTTCTCGTAAAACTCAGGTCAATACATGTTTATCTCAGTTGTTCCAAATCTTAATGCAATGTCAAGTCTTTGGATTTCAATTTGTACCATCCACGACTCTTAAATTGTACATTTTTATAAATAATCATTGGCATAGAATATATATATTAAAATGCAATGTTCATGGCTCTAAATCTAGATATTAATGAAAGTAGAGGCGTGCGTTCATCTATGAGCCCATGTCCATATTTATTTGATTTGCATCTTACTAGAACGATAATAGAATTACAAAAGAAAAAAATGTAAAAGGGACCCTACCATTTAGGCATGTTTCCAGATCTTAGATTCAATCGATGATAATTATTCTTTGCAAATTTTATCAATGGATATACAACAATGTTACACCAAAATCTCATCACCATGAGTTATGTGTCCTCTACATTCCTTGATTCCTAAAGAGCCTAGGCTAAATGATCAAATGGAGAGTTGATGTTACCCTTTTAACATTGTGTTGTCACCCCGACACACCCTACTCATTGGCAAGGTGCATCAGACCTTAGGTGACGCGCTCTGCACATTGGTAGAGCACGTTGGTGACGCTAGTTTCTCTTGAAAAAAGCGCATCATCCTTAAATGACGCGAGTTGCTAGTGTGCAGGGTGCATCGTTGTTGGTTAAAATGGAAAAAGAGAAGCTTCGAACGACTTCTCGAACCTTTGGTTGTGTGGAGGCTTATCCCTACATGTTAGGAAAGATGGCACTTGATCCCCTTACCTAGTGGGATGATACCTTAAGCTTCTCCCACAAATACTCAACCTCTCCTATCCTCTTAGGCCTATAAATATGAACCCCCTCTCCATTTTTAAGGGAGGAAGGATAGAGTACCTACATGTTGGTGAAATTTTGCTAGGAGATCCTTTTCATCCATAGGAGGCAAGAAGGCTTTGATATTTTGAGGCTAGGTCATTCAGATGGTGTTATGACGTCAAAGCTCGATTGTAACTATCTCTCTTTGTACTTTCTGTAATTACATTAATACAAATTCTTCCCATAAATATCTTGTTCATTATAGAATTTAGGATTGGCTTCTTTGGCAGCTAATCTAGATTGATTTCATGATTATATGCCATCACTACTTGTTTGTTTCCACTTGTTTCATGTTTTGCAGCTGAAGATCTAGAGATCAAGGAGTTGAATCAAGCAAGAAGAGAGGAATTGCGCTTATAAGGTGAGTTCTCCCTTAACTTATCTTGCAATTTAATCAATCTAGGGAATTTGTTTGTATTATGTACCTGTTTTGTTCTAGATCCGAACCATTCCGACTAGGGAGATCCGTTTATGTCTGCATTTACAGATTGTCCATAAACAAAATTGGCGACTCCGTTGGGGAGATATAGCCCATAAGTTTTGATTTGTTTGTGATTCTTGGTTTTTTTATTTCCATCCGATTAGCCTCTTAATTGCCTCTTTTGTTATTGGATCTAATTATCAAAGAGCTTCTGGGTGATTTAGACTATGATTGGGATTTCTTATCAAGTCATTTGTCGTTTGGATTGTTGATATTTTTTCATTTTTTATACTTGGATATCGCCCGATGCACCTGGGTTGTTTCGTTCCCGCGTCACTGTCACTAACTTTGACGCACCTTACCTTAAGGCAACCTGCATCGCCGACACCTTTTTCCCATTTACAACCTGCGTCACTGACGCACTTCCCGTTTGTGCAAAGTGCGTCATTGGGATTCCGACGCTCTGGTGTACCCTTATAGGGTGCGTCGCTCTTCAAAACTTGGTGCATAGTTTGAAAAGTCTCCCGAAGTGATTTTGGCTTGGTTTCTTGAGGTTTGTATGTTGTCCTTGACATTCACAGAGTCTCCTAGACACATTGTGCTTTGTATTTGATTTTTTGTTGAAGTTTAGAGTTTGATTTCAGTCCTAAGTAATCAAGCGAGTGTCACTCTGGTTGTGGGAGATTTCAATCCCTCACGAGGACATTTAGTTTTGTGACTCCTTCTCAGGTTATCTGATCTGTTCACTCTTACTTCTAGGCCCTCTAATAGTTAGTTGTTGTGATTTTTTGCAAATTTGGTGTGCTTTTGTGTGTTGTTTCGAGATCTTGGGTGATTAATTTTTTTTGAGAATTTCCGGTTGATTGAAGATTGCAGTAGAAAAAGAGTGGTATAATTCTCAGATTCATTGAGTGCATTAGTGTGAAAATCAAAATTTTCTTATTATCTCCATTTCAAGCACTTTACTTGGAATTGGTACAAAGAGTTTTTCATGTTTTGAAATAATCGTTTAACAACCTTTGAAAAAGCTAAAAGTTTATTAATGCTTATGACTTCTTGGTTTTAAAAAGTTCTTTCTTATTTCCTTGAAAGTTTTGAGCACATCTAAGCCTTCTCAAAGTATTCCAAAAATTAGAAAAGCTCTTATAATTTTTTATTTTCTCTCCACTTCTTTTGATTTTCATTTAAAAAATTGGAGTTATTGCAATTGAAACAAGAATTCATCTTTTCATTTTTGCTCATAGGTTTTCTTAAGTTGAAAAGAAAAAGATAAAAAATATTTTCGATTTGGTTATTTTCATTTGTGTTGGATTGTTTGAAAGAGTACTTTTTTGGTCTTTTGGTTAAAAGAAAGTAGGGTTACTTTGTTCATTTTTACTATCGGAAAAGAAAAGATTTCTCCTTACCCTAATTAGTTTTCATTGAAAAGAAAAACTAGACTTGCATTTGCAGATAGATTAGTTTTGCATCTTTTTAAATTCCAAGTCTACACTTCATGCATTCACCTAATTGTACAACTTAAAATCAAGTGGTAGCCTAGGTTAAAATTGTATAGAAACTCATGTGCTAGGTTAGAGATGTATTCAAACGTCTTAAAGTGTGGCAGCTGTCATTATTTGCCTGCACTACATCCTTGGGGTTTGTAGTTCTTCCACGTACCAGTTGGTATATCGAACGGCCTTTCACGTACCCTCGGGTATATAGAAAGGTACTTCACATACTCGACAGTGTATCGGAAGGCTCTTGTCGTACAGTTGTGCATTCGATAGAACCCCTACGGATTGGAGCTCCCACGTACCTTGAGTATATCGGGAGACCCCACTAGGATTCCTGAAACCATCCGAGTTAACTATTGGTTGTCTTGGCGTGGAAATACACCGAGAAAAATACTCGGGGAGATACTACACACGTACTTCCAGGTAGTCAGGTTATACAGTCAGGGGTAAGGTCCTATTCCTCCCTGATTAGTGCTTCAAATTTCAATGGGACTGTTTTTTGGAGACACCACAAAAACACAATGTGTGGTGCTCAATTATATATGATTTGAAATAAGAGAAGCCAAAACACAAAATGAAACTATATATGTTTATATTTAATTGAAAGGAGTCGCTGCCATTCCTCTTTAACCATGGATTAATTATATAAATTAAAAATAAAAAGAATGATATTTTTTTTTGTGAGCAAGATAGGAATCGCCTTCTATTACTATACAAAAAAAGAAAATTGTAAATACTTTTACAAAATTCGTATGTCCAAAATAAGGACTAGACTTAATCCTGAGACCAAAGGTACCAAAAGCTAGCAACATTCTACCCGCGAACATACATAATTGACATTCAAGCTCTATCACAAGAAACAAAAACTTTCCCCATATATCCTCCTACCATTCTACCAGTCCCTTGAAAATGACTAGGCCCAAAATCCTTACATAAATCATGAGACCCACTCGGGAAAAGACTAAGATTACCCAGACCCTTCAGCAGGATCCGCCACTCCCTCTGGAGGTTGTGGCGTGCGAGTCATAGATGCCTGAGCCGGGGTATTCTGGGGTCACCTTGCTTCATCAGGATGGTGTTGAAAAGGAGCCTTCGCAAGATCCATAACCACTTCAATGTCCATTGCATCCTTCAATAGGTCCAACCTCAAATTTCTTAGAATATGGGTTACTAGATCTCCAAAAAATTCACGCTTCATCATAGTTCTGGCAAGCAAAGTTCTCATTGTCCAGTAGGGGCTTAGTACCGCCTCCGACCCATGCTCTTGTCTATCTAACTGCATTTCTTCTTCTTCCATTTCCAAAATGGCCTCTTTAATATGAGGAGGATTTTCCTCTGAATAGGCTTGCCCCCAATTTAGTATGGTAGGCTCTCTTTCGTTTCTCCCCCTTCCACTACAGCGGCTACGCATCCGTTGATGAGGTGCCGTGATCTTTCTTGTGTCTATCTGCATGTCGATCTCCCAAATCACAGCAAAAGCACCACCTCTCTTGCTTTTTGCACCATTAGTTCCTTCTTCAGGTTTTAGGCACCATATATAGCCTCTATTCCAGTCGATAGACCTAGTACCAGGAATTAAAATTTCCATCATTACAATCAGGATCACATAGTCAATGAAATAATCAAAGTTCTCCTTGGATCTCCAGTCTGCAACAAGCATTTCCCATTAATTTCCCATGCTTCCAGAGTACGAGAGGTGTTGGTAGGCGGTTTGGTAAGGAAGAATCGTAGCATCGCCGATGCTGCGACACGTCAGAAGAGGTCGCGGAAGGCAGAAGAATAGACTATTTTATGTATTTTTGAGTCAACTGTACCGCAGAATGTGGGTTTTTGGGTCATTGGACCATATGAGATGTAATTTTGAGCTAATTGTACCGCAGTAGGCGGGTTTTTGGGTCATTTGGACCGTGTCAGTTAGATTTTCGGTCATTTGTTTAGGAGTCGGTTAGGAAGTTGTTAGTAAGTGGACAAGCTTTGTAAAGGCGGAAGCCTATTTATAGTCAAAGAGCCATATGTGTTAAAAGAAAAATGGGGGGGGGGTCTGATCAGAGCACGATCTTTGGATGTTGTTTATGCGCATCTTTGAGTCTGTATGTGAGATCAAGTGATATTGCTGAGATTTGGTTTTGCGAAGATGTTGTATCAGGGTTTTTCTGAAGTAATATGGCATGATGGAACCGTTTGGTGAAATTCCACGTGTACCTTTTATGTTAATGCATGTTGCGATGATTTCTTACTGCAGTTAATACTTTAATGTTATACTTGAAGCGATGAATGTTTCTGTTAAATAATGCTATGAATACGTATGATGTTAATCTTGATTGCATAGATCTGCTGTGACAATTAAGTTAAGTAAGTAGTGCCGCAATCATCCTCCTTCATTCGGCGGAAACATGGTTCCGTCCACTCTCCCTTGATCGCCTCAGGTGAGACCTCATCTGCCTGCAGGTGTTGCTGGGTAGGGTAAAACCTGTCTGGGCCGGTGTTCATGGAGATCGCGGTGTGTTGGTGTCGACGGTGATGGGAACCCTTGTCGACTGGGTTTGAGTCAACAAATGGTTCCATTGCCGGGACCGTGTGCGAAGTGAAAGGAGGATATGTTGTGGCACCCAACAAAACCCAAGATCCAGGAATGGTTTGATCGAAAGCTACAGGAATTCACTAAAGAAGAAAGCTGGAACAGTTGACTGACAGTGGATCAATGGGTGGATAGATATATTCAAGACGGTCCACATGAATGGTTCTTCTGTGAATTCCCGGTCCTATTGTTCGAGTGGTTGGAAAAGTTGACCTTTCAGAAGAGGAACTTCCAGGGTGGTGAGCCAACGACCTGGACCCCAGAGTTGATCCAAGAACTGCAGGAGGTTGACAATAAAGCATCGCGGGCTGTCGAAGTGTGGCTTGATAGCATCTTGGGAGGATATATTATTGAATTCGCAGTTGATACGCATAAGTCCTAGAATGAAGCTAAAAGGTATTTCTTTCGTGAACCCTGAGGAATGTTTCTGCTGTCGCTTCAACTGTCCATTAAGATGCTTATTTGTAAAAAGGGTATATTGAGGATGCATATAGATTAGTAAGCAACCTAGTGGGAAGAGACCGTGGGTATCGCGACAGTAGGGGGGCAGTGCATGGAATGATCAGGGGTAGATGGGTGCGAGTCACAACGAGACTGTGAGTGAAGCCGAGGAAGAAAGTGGTCTTACAAGAGGAGGAGCAAGGTTTCGACAGGAAAAGCGGTAGAGGATAGGAGAAGGTCCTGCTGTGATTGAACCGTGAGTTCACGAAGGAAGACCACACGGGACAAAGCGACCTCACAGTCCGGACAAGAACGCGCAGGCTACGCCTAGGATAGAGGTAGGACCTAACCCTAGCGGCAACGTACCCACACCTCCGCTCACTATCTGTCAACTAGTGAGAAACACCACTTCGACCCCATTGGGTCAACAAAACGTGATTGCTAGTAGTTCAGTACCTGTAGGGAGGAAGCCTAAGATGGTGGGTGATGATGCTAAGCTACTGCTGTTCCACGGGAGTGGGACAGATAACTTGAAACGGTATTGGTTTTTGTGTGAAGCGGTCTGGACTGTAAAACAGATCATTGATGATGATGCCAAGAAAGGACAGCTGGCGATGACTCTGCGAGGTCACGCCTTAGATTGGTTTATGAAATTTGTTCTAGTCCCTATAGGAACTCCGGCGAAAACACTATATGAGATCAGGGATGGGTTGATTGCAGAATTCAGAAAGCCCAAGTCTGAAGCGCAATATATCACAGAATTAAAAGAAATTAAGCAGTATCCCAACGAGATGCTGTGGGATTTTGATCAGCGGTTCAAGACGTTGATGGAAAGGGTTAATTTTGACATGAGCGATGTCCAACATAAAGAGTGGTTTATCGCGGCATTACTACCACACATTCGACTACCATTGATGCAACAAAACATCTCGACGCTCAGTGAAGCTCTAGAGATTGCAATGCGGTTGGAGGCGTCGTCGATTGGAGAAAATGCAGCTGGGATGTCGCAGATACAGACACAGCTGGCTAACTTGACCATATAGCGGGAAGATTTGAAGAAGGGCAAGGAGCAGTGCAAAGAAGTATGGTGTACGCGATGTCGAGGAGAAGAGAATACGAAGGACAATTGCCCTAACTTCCGCAACTATTTGGTTTCAGGAGCGCCAAACCCGTTAAATGGTGTTGGCATGCCGTATTGTCGCGTTTGTCAGGTATTTGGGCACCGTCATGAAGAATGTCCATATATGCAAAAGATGGTCACCAAGCCGATGAATCTATATTGCACTTTCTGCAAATCGGTGGGACATGATGACAAAGATTGCCGGGCATATGGGTTGCTTCATGAGAGAACATAGGACGCATTCTATGTAAAGGATGACCAGCGTGCCGTACAACAACCGCCACTACAGCTGCAGGTAGCCCAGCCGCTACCTCAATCGCAGGTGCAGTTTGTACCGCAGCAACAACAGCAGCAGTTTGTGCCGCAATATGCTCCAATGCAAATGGCTCCACAATAGCCACAGTATGTTCAACAACCGTGGTATGCACAACAAGGGAAAGGCATGCAACCAGCTCCAATGCAGCAACAGTACAATCAACAACATTACCAACAGCAGGGCGGATTTCGTGGAGGATACCGGGGAGGATTTGGTGGAGTATTTGGTCGTGGAGGAGGACGAGGAGGTTGCGGACCTGTGCAATGCTATCACTGTGCGGTATGGGGGCACTATCAACGAGATTTCCCACTGTTGCAGACGCAGTGTACATTTTGCTTTGTTACAGACCATACAGTGGAGAACTGCCCATAGCTGATTGCACGATGGCAGGCAGGGAATGTCCCACAATTGTAGAATCAGAACCTGGCACAGCAGCCAGTACAAAATGTGGTGCAGCAACCAGTCCAGAACCAGAACCAACGACCAATTCAGAATGCTAATCAAAATGTGAACCAGCCGGGGAATCCACCGCTGAACCAGAATTAGGGTGCGAATGTTTCAACAATCTTAGCAGAGCCCAGGCCACATGATGCAGCTGTTGCGGTGATCACTTGGGGAGATGCAAAAATAGGAGAAGACACCTCACATCCACTGATCTGGTTGGCTGGGCAGAAGAAGGTGTCATTTGACACTAATTCAGAACGCGATACGTTCCATCAGGCACGATGGGCATTGGATAAAGGCAAGGCTATTGTCTGTGACATGCCCCCTATCTTTGATGACACATCAGACGCTGGTCCATCAACACAGTCTGGAACTTTGCAGAAATTCCTAGAAAGTTGTTTGTTGTTGGCAAAGGGATCTTACTGCGCTTGCTGAGATTGAGGGGTTGTTGCAGCGATTGCCAAGGGGACACCAGGAATCCGCGGTGAATTCCTTACAATGGAGGAAGACTGGCAAGGAGATGCGGATGAATATTGAAATTGGAGATTATGATGTTGACTTATTTATTCTAGATCTTGGTTTGGATGTCAACATCTTAACCAATCAGGCATGGTAGAAAATGGGGAGCCCCCCATTGAGCTGGTCTCCTATACAGCTCCGGTTAGCTAATCACGCTAAAGTGACGCCGACTGGGAGAGTCCCCTGGTTGGTGGTGGACATTGAGGGCATGAAGACCTGCATTGACTTCGATGTCATCGAAGTGGTTGAAGGAGGAAGCTCTTATCCCGCGTTGCTGGGGATCGGATGGGCTAACGATAGTGGAGCGGTAATCAACTTCAAGCGACGGATGATGACTTTTGAAAATCGCGATCTCAGAGTTATCGCCCCGTTGGATCCAGCTGAAGGATGCAGATACCTTGAACCAGTGAAAGATCAATATCCCAGCGGATGGGACCATGCATTCAATATTTCAGAAGAATACATTCATCCAACCGACAATGATGAGCTTGGATGGCGCAGTGACAGCTCTGCGTCTTCTGAATCTAATGACGTGTTAGAACACTGGCAGAACTGCTTGCACAAGGTGTCGCTCCGTAAGTGTGGATTGATCACACAGTCGCTATGTTGTGTCGCAACTGAAACGGTCACACTACCAATAAATGAAGGACTTCCTGGCTTGTCTGCCTTTCTGACGAAGTTCAAGGAAAGAGTTTCAGAACCACAGCGATTTTTGGCATTGGACGAAGCACTGAAGGCTGCTCTAGCACGCTGGTGGGTGACACACAAGGCGTCAATTGATGGATGGTCGAAATGCAGAAGATTGATGATGGTCCGCTTCGGCGATACCGAGGCCTACCACGCAGGGAAGTATGATGGCTGGCACAATCCTGGAGGTCATTTGATGGAGTGTCAGACGTTATGGGAATCACGACCAAGAGATGAGTGGGTCCACGCATTTATCCATACTTTGGATGAAATGTCGCAGTCATGGTATACGATAGCTGACTTACGGGGAGAAATCACTACTTGGTTGGAGTTGACCATCTGTTTTACTCATACGTTCAGTTTTGCTGATCCCAACTTGGATGTCCATAACGCTCTGCAAATCATTCGTGATGTGGTTCTAAAGGTTTTTCATGTGGTGTGCCAGGCGGATTCGCATACACACGGCCAGATGCAATCCATTATGGAATGTTTCAATATCACTGGTGGGCTTGAAGATGGTGACGATCCGCGGAATGTCAACATTCTGAAGTTTGAAGGAAGTCGCGATGTGGTACCACCTAGTACACAAAGTGATCTGTTTAGTCAGCACTTGAAGCTTCGCAAGATCAATATTGGGACGGAGGCCACTCCCAAGTTCGCGAATGTTGGAGATTATTGGGATGATGAGACGATGGGAAAGGTCACTGAGTTGTTACATGAGTTCCAAGACCTTTTTCCACGAAGTTATCTGAAATGAAAGGTATTTTGGGTGATTTAGGAGAGATGAAGATTCCCTTGAAACCATATGCGAAACCGATCAGGAAGCGACCTTATCGGCTCAATCCGCGACATAAGGAGAAGGTCAAGGCAGAACTTGATCGCATGTTGGATGATGGAATCATTGAACCGGTTGAAGAGTCAGAATGGATCAGTCCTATGGTAGTGCAGGACAAGAAGACTGGCGAGGTGCGCATCTGTGTTGATCTGTGGAAGTTGAATGATGACTACTTACATGACCCCTTTCCGACCCCGTTTACTGATGAAGTGCTTGAGGGGGTAGGTGGCTAGGAGATGTATTCTTTCACGGATGGGTTCTCAGGCTATCATCAAATCCGTATTGCCAAGGAAGATCACCACAAGACCACTTTTGTGACAGAATGGGGATGTTTTCAATATACTGTCATGCTGTTCGGACTGAAGAATGCACCTGCGATATTTTTGCGAGTTGTTGTTGCTGCATTCAAGGATTTCATCCAGAAGTTCTTGCAGGTATACATGGACGATTGGACAGTTTATGGTTTGATCCGTGATCATCTGGCCAATCTGCGGTTGATGCTGGAGCGCTGTCGCCAGCACCAGATATCGCTGAATTTGAAAAAGTTCATTTTTTGCGTGACGTTTGGTATATTGCTGGGTCACATCGTGTGCAAGTGGGGGTTGTTAGTCGATCCAACAAATATTGCACTCATTTTGAGCTTGACACCTCCGACCACCGTTAAGCAGTTGAGGGAGACATTGGGGCATACCGGGTATTATCGCAAGTTCATCAGGGGATATGCAGCGATCACCACCCCTATGGAGAAGTTATTGAAGAAAGATGTTGTCTTTCAATGGAGCCCTGAATGTCAAAAAAATTTTCAGTAGCTCAAGGCTAAGATGGCTTCGGCACCGATACTAGTATTCCTGAATTGGAGTAAGGAATTCCATGTCCATGTTGATGCATCGTCAATTGCACTTGGTGTGGTGCTAGCGCAACCAGGAGAGGGGGATCTTGATCACCCTATTACTTTCGCCAGTCGAAAGATGTCATCCGCAGAAAGGAACTACACCACTACCGAGCGGGAAGGATTGGCGATGGTCAATGCGCTACAGAAGTTTCGACACTACTTATTGGGCGGACATTTTAAGATGTTCACGGACCATTCTGCCTTGAAGTACCTGGTCAATAAGCCTGTGTTGGGGGGGAGATATGTCGCTGGTTACTTCTCTTTCAGGAGTTCGATTTTGAATTAATTATGAAACTAGGGCGGTTGAATTCTAGCCCTGATCATCTCTCGCGGATTGAAACAGGAGAGGAGCCAACTAACATTGAAGACGGGCTGCCGGATGCACAACTATTTAGGCTTGAAGTAGCTGATAGCTATTTCAAAGAAATCATCCAATTTCTGGCAAAAGGTACCGCACCAGAAGAGCTCACCACTAGTCAGAAGAAGCAGTTGGTGGTTAAAGCTGTCGACTTCCAGCTCATCGTAGGAGAGTTATACAATATGGGTGTCGATGAGATATTACGATGGTGTGTCTTGTCACACGAGCAAGCGCATATATTGGCAGAAGCACATGGAGGAGTAGCTGGAGGACACTACGGCGGTCGGGCGACTGCCAGGAAGGTGATTCGGGCGGGGATCTGTTGCCCCACGCTCCATAATGATGCGATCGACTATGCGCGGTCCTACGACGTCTGTCAGAGAACTGGGAAGCCATCCAGGAGGGACGAGATGCCGTTGATGCCTCAGTTAACACTGTAGTCATTTGACAAATGGGCAGTGGATTTTGTGGGACCCATCAATCCACCGGGTAAGCGCACTGGTGCCAGATATATCATCACAGTGACAGATTACTTGACAAGATGGGTGGAATCTGCCCCAGTCGTTGATTGTTTCGCAGCCACGGCTGCACGGTTTTTGTTTGACAACATTATCACTCGCTTTGGCTACCCCAAGATATTGTTGAGCGATCAAGGCAGCCACTTTCTCAATCGCACCATCAGCGCACTAACGGAGGAGCTGCAGATTTAGCATAAGAAGAGTACGCCATATCATCCACAGTAAAATGACACGGTGGAAGCTTTCAACAAGATATTGGAACATGCGCTAACAAAGGTGTGCAATGCGAACCATGATGACTGGGATCTCAAAATCCCAGCAGTATTGTGGGCCTATCGCACCACATGTAAATGGTTGACGGGTCAGACTCCATTTAATCTAGTGTATGGACAAGAAGTAATCATGCCAATGGAGTACATTGTTCTAAGTCTACGCGTAGCAGCAATGACAGGAATGGATTCTGTGGAAGCATTGGGGGAATGTCTAGCGCAGATAGTGCAGCTGGAGAAAGATCGCTTTATCACCGATTTTCATCAGGGTGTGGAGAAGGATCGCCACATCAAGAACAAACAGTTTCAATAGGGCGACTTGGTGCTGTTGTATGACAGCAAGTTTATGAAACATCCAGGAAAATTGCAGATACATTGGCTTGGTCCATATCACATAAGTAGCATAACTTCAGGAGGCACGGTACAGTTGCAGCAGTTGGATGGAGCGATGCTCCCCAAGTTGATTAATGGTAGCAGGTTGAAGCCCTATCGGTCGGGCTTGGAATAGCGCGATGCTTGAGTCGCATTGGGAAAAAAAAAAGAAAAAAAATGTGTAGATCGATCAATGGCAGGGTGGTGCTCCAACAGGAACGGAATGCAGAAGCATGGAGGCTTGTGCCGCAAGTTAGGAGCGGTCTGTGACAAGTGGCAGCGTTGCGACTGGGTCAAATCAGAAATCATTACGCAGATTAAACTTTTTCCTTTTGGGTAGATATGATCGTTAGTCGATTCAGATTGTGCCAGAAGCACGCATGTTTGGAATAAGGAGTACACCCAGACAGCATGGCCGACGGCACTTGGAGTGATGGTTTGCATGGTTGGCATGAGGAATCCACCATGGCAGCATGGCCAAAGGGTCCGGGGGATGATGATTCGCACACTTTGGCACGCAAGGCAACAGGAGGAAGTATGATTGCTATGCACACATCAAAAGTATGGCTAATACTCACATGGAGCAGCGGAATGTTATGAGTAACCTTGAGCGTGAGCAGGTGGTGTAAATGATTGTGGAGTCAGACGACCAGCTGACTGCGATGTATAAATATAGGAACTAGAGGATAGCAAGAGCACAGAGGTTGTGGAAATGATCCATTTCATTTCATGTGGTAGCACACCAGGTGCGTTGAGGGCCCAAACGACGAGTGTACATGAGCGCCTAGAGCAAGCCGCGCCTCGGACACTCAAGGGTTACAAGCATGAAGTCTCGTCTGAGATGTCTAGGAAGTTGGTGATGGTTCGAAGTCTCGTGGTCCCTGCGACCACACAAAGGATGGGGGTGGCAGCCCCTGGGTCCCTGTAACATGTGCTTACTGGTGTGAAATAGATGTGCCAGAACCACTGGCCTGTTTTACACCCCGGTGTTGCTCGTAAAATTCCTCTCTGTCTACAATCGGTCTCTCGAGACTGGAGGATGAGTTTGCAAGGTCCATGACAGCAAGCCGGGAAATGACCACTTTTGGGTGAGAAGTACATGACAGCAAGCAGATGATCAGTGTAGCAGAAGGAGCAGGACAACACCGCGCGATCTAGATAGAAAGAACAGTTGCAGAAATATAGTTCAGCTATAGTAGGGTCAAGACCTGCGAATACACCACGTCCAGTTGACATGGCTCGAGGGCGAGCCACAAGATTATGTTGGGGGCCTGTTGGCAGGCGATTTGGTAAGGAAGAATTGCAGCATTGCCGATGTTGCGACACGTCAGAAGAGGTCACGAAAGGCAGAAGAATAAACTATTTTATGTATTTTTGAGTCGATTATACCGCAGAATGTGGGTTTTTGGGTCATTGGACCATATGAGATGTAATTTTGAGCTAATTGTACCACAGTAGGCGGGTTTTTGGGTCATTTGGACCGTCTCAGTTAGATTTTGTGTCATTTGTTCAGGAGTCAGTTAGGAAGTTGTTATTAAGTGGACAAGCATTGTAAAGGCGGAAGCCTATTTATAGTCAAAGAGTCATATGTGTTAAAAGAAAAACGGGGGGGATCTGATCGGAGCACGATCTTTGGATGTTGTTTATGTGCATCTTTGAGTCTGTATGTTGTATCAGGGTTTTTCTGAAGTAATATGACATGACGGAACCGTTTGGTGAAATTCCCTGTGTACCTTTTAAGTTAATGCATGTTGCGATGATTTCTTACTGTAGTTAATACTTTAATGTTATACTTGACGCGATGAATGTTTCTGTTGAATAATGCTATGAATACGAATGATGTTAATATTGATTGCATAGATCTATTTTGAATGCTGTGACAATTAAGTTAAGTAAGTAGTGTCGCAATCATCCTCCTTCATTCGGCGGAAACATGGTTCCATCCACTCTCCATTGATCGCCTCGGGTGAGACCTCATCTGCTCTGCAGGTGTTGCTAGACAGGGTAAAACCTATCTGAGCCGGTGCTCAGGGACATCGCGGTGGGTTGGTGTTGACATTGATGGGAATCCCTGTCGACTGGGTTTCAGTCAACAAGAGGTTTAACATACAACAAATAATGGTAAAGCTCCTTCCACTCCACCTTAATAAGGATTTATTACCTCTGCACCATTCCCTCTCTCTGTCAAGTCTCCATAAATAGGTTAGTCTCATTACCTTACCTTTATTCTTCATTGAACTGCCTTCACATGCTCTTGACATTTATTCCTCTCGCCGACTGACAAAAGGAGGTGGCTCCTTAAAAGGATGCTCCTCGTTTCCTCGTTCCATGACTGCTCTTGCATGTGGCCTTCTTTCCAAGTGTGCAGCCACATCCGAGGAGTAAAATGAATGATAGTTATCTCTATATATATATCATTTGATTAATATAAATATAAATTATATTTGTAATTAATTATTAATTCATTTAAATGTAAAGTATGATATTTAATTTTTGATTAAATTAATTAGTTAAATTTATATTTTAATAGGATCATACAATAATTTACAAAATAAAATAAATAGATTTTAAGAAGTAATGAAAAATGTTTTTAATGTTAATGATACAAAAGAAAAATCACTTGTTTAAAATAATATATGTGTAATTTTTAATAAGTTAGTTTTTATTTTTATTTTAATTAGGAGAACCGCTAGTTGGGGTAGGGCTTGTACTCGCGTGACATGAGGTCAATTCTCGTTCGCAACCACTATCTACTCTTAGGTGCACCGACGCAACCCCTAGCATTGGGAACGGGCTAGTCGAGGTTTGAACCTGTGACGTCACAAGAAGTGCGTTAATAATACACTCTATCGCCACTTGATGTACACCCTTGGGGGGATTTAATAAGTTAATTTAATAAAACTATATATCAACTTCCATAGTTCCTACTTAAAATGCTCGTAAAAAAATAAAGGTGGATGATTAAACCAAACTCTTTCCAAATGCAACTTCCATTATCATATCTTACATGTAATGTTTCCAATAGCCTATTCCAAACTATTGATTGAAAGGGAATTGGTAAACATGTTAAAACTCTTTTCATCTGGATAGAATCAAGACACGAATAAACTAACTTTTGTTGTTAATTCTTGGTAGGTATTTTTAATTGGGCTTCATGGATTTTCCCTTCTTGCATGAGTTGTGAGCTTAGTGCATTTTTAAATTTGTATATGTTTCCTTTGGTTGCTTTCTCTTCCAATCATAGGTATTGTCATTTTAAATACATACATTTTGTTTGCAATAGAAAGTTGGAAAGCCATCAAGTTGATCATCAATGAATATTTTCTCTGAATAGGTTATTATTATTGAAGTTTTTCCTTTGTTTGTAGCTGTTGTTGCTAGATATAAGTAAATTCAATTTCTTAGTTTTCTTCATTTTTGACTAATTTGAGAGCATATTTTGTACTAGCATACACTACAATTAAATTCACATGAAAGATTATATACACATGTATGACAAGGTGCAAGAGAATGTTTCAATACATTATGTACCTTTGGTTTCTCACTAGCCCATATTTTCTGGCATATTATAGGTTAAATATAATGGTGTGATAAGTATTTATTTTGATTTGTATTTAGGTTAAATCATCCTAATTTTTCGAAAATACATGATCACTGCAATGCATGTATCAACATGTTCATAGAACATGTATTCAACTCTCCACCACTTCTAGCAAGGATTATAGAGTAAGCTAATCTTGTAGCAAAATTAACCTATTTTCGACCACAAAGAATATTTCCACATGCACAATGCCAATAATGTAATCACCAATAACGTGAATAATCTAATATTTTGAGAATATTTGTCACGTCCCCTCCCATCATACCAGCTAGATGGAGGGGATCGTGAGGCTAAAACCGAGCATCTAGCCCCATAAACTTCTTAACCAAGCATTCACATAATTTAAAAGAGATATGGGATGTAAAATTATAAGCAAAACACAGTGGAAATAATCAATTACACACCCATTATACAGTCAGTATATTCCTGCCGTTCATCAATCTAAACGATATCAAATTAGCAAATGAGAATACTTATCTTAAACTAAGTAATCCCTGAGCAACCAGCTACGCTTCTGCAACGTTCCACCCAACTGTAGGCCAGTGAGCTCCTTAATCTCTCAGCACCACTGCCACCCCCCGAGCTGGGCATGATCTCCACAAGGAACTAGGGAACCACAGGGTCTCACATAACCATAGATACACCAGAGTCAGCCATACCAACCAGCAGTCGGGTTTTTGGGGCTGCTGGGAGATGGATGCATTTAACAGCAAAAACTATAAGTGCTGGGCATGAGAGAAACGTTTCAACAGTGGGAGGCACGAGATGGGGTTTCTTGAGCTTCAGAAAAACGTGGGTAGGCTCAAACGAATTGGCAAACTGGGAAAATTCGACTGGGAGAGCAACCCATTTCAGAAAAACGCCCCAAGGGCAAAAACGACCTCTCCCTCACCCAAAATCGCGTCCCTCCTTTCCCAGCTACTTCACAATACCAAAAACGAGTTCCTGGACATGGAAAAATGCAGGGTTATGGTGAAAAACGTGAGGATAAACTCCAACAAGTTCAGACTGCGTGAGAGAGAGAATGCCATGGGTGAAGAATGGCTTTTTGGGCCAATTTCGTGGGGGTTTTCTTGCCCAACAAGCAAAAACACATTTTTCCAAGTTGATGGCTTTCCCATGCACGAAAATTGACAGCCATACCTCTCCCATCCCAAGGCATTTATTGTCTCAACCAATTCTTGGAAGAATTAAATGATTGGGTGCATGAGACCAAATGGGTAGTGGAGAGTTCATGGGTTTCCTCAATGAAATGGCTTAACACCATGGCTCAAGGGTTTGGTTATTTTCCCTCCTTTCCCTTGTAAAGATCATGCCCCCATCTCTTTGTTGCATTGCGTAGCTGGTTGTGGGTATCTTTCATTAAATTCGTATTTACCTGATGTCTTATTTACATCGTGCCCTTCTAGCACAAGAACCATAGGCATCTATCTCTTAATTTTTGGTACATAAAATGATAAATCAATGGCGGGGCCTTGGCCTTGAGCTCCTCACCATGATTAAGTTACAATAATTACATCATTTACGATTTAGTGCAAAGGGGGTCAAAATGGGGACGTGACAATATTGTATCAACTCTCATGTTTTTGCTTTTAGTTTGTGGTTCTCCTTCCAAGAGTCTATTTTTCGTTTGCCTTCTTCATTTCCTGCCTTCCCCTTCAATACGACGTTCTGCTTTAATTAAAAACATCATGTAAATTTAAAACTTTGAAACAAAGAAATAATATTTTTTTTCACTTGTTTTTGTTTATATAATAATATTAACTATTAAAATATAAAGGAGTTAATGTTTTTTTTCTTTCTTAAGTGTGATATTTCGAGTCACTGATATAATAGAATATAGTGGATATAAATATGTTTGATTAAAGCAGAAGCATTAGACCTAACCTAACATTGGTAGCATCATAAATTTTGGTGCATATTATTAGAAAAGTATAAACTTACCGTTACTCATATAACAAATTTTTTGGTGCGATATCATCTAAAACCACCTTATTGGTCCATGTGATAGCCATAAATATTTCTCCTAAGTTAAAATTTGAAGTATTTATATATGTGATGTGTTTCATGAAAATTGAAGTTTATTACTACATTTAAGTTTGTAGATAATGAATAGATCACCATGGGTCCATGCTAAGGTGGAGGCAGGGACTAATAATTATGTTTTCATGACATTTATTTATGTGACTCATGTTAAGGTGCAAGTACGGATTAATAATTATGTTTTTTTTTTTCACTCACAAGAGTGCGGGGGATTTGAACCTCACTCTGCACTATCAGAACTTTCCGACCTCATCGCTCACCAAGTGAGCTACATTTGCGACCTAATTATGTTTTTGCCATTTATTTATGTATTTATTTTAGTTTTTATATTTATTTATAACATTGGCAAGATAGTCAATATTTTGGGAGGCATTTTAAAATTGTAATTAAGAAATTTATTGTTTTAGTTTATTTATAATTTCGAGATAGATTTTATTGAGATTTCATGTTTTTGCCAGCAATGTTATGAGGAGAGTTTTTCAAATCCATCATATTGGAATTTTTGAATCGACGTTTTATACCACACTAGTGTGGTCCATCATCAGAAAAGAGAGATACTAATGAATGACGAGGAACTTCTGGTCTTCAAAATTAAATAGGAAAATGAATGGATCATAAAACCCTCCAAAAAATTAGACGTTAAGCGATAAAAAAAAGGAGGAAAGGACCCAAAGGGAACCCTAAAATTATAACTAAAAAGTTAAAAAGATAATAAAATAAAAAGGAAAAGGTCAAATAATAATTTTATTTAAAAATAAAGAATACATTAAAAGAAGAAACAGAATTACAATCATAATAGGGTAGACGAGAGAGAAAATGATTTAAGAAGTATAATAAATCCTTAATATAATAAAAATAAAAATAAAAATAAAAATACAAGATGTAGAATAAAGTTACGAGATTTTTAAAATAAAAATAAAAATGGAAGATGTAGAATAAAGTTACAAGATTTTTAAAATTATAATATAATAATAATGGTAAGATTGGGAAGAAAATATAGAAAATAATAGAATAAAGATAAAATTATAAATATAAATTAAACAAGTCGAATAGCTGCAAGGCAGTTAGTCCTTGCTACAGTCCCTGCCATAAACATATGTTAATAGTTGAGTATTTTAAAGTTATATACCTTATACGTGATGTCATTAGTTGAGAACTATTCAATTATCAAACTCATTACTAGTTATATAAAACTATTCAATTATCAAACTCACTACTAGTTATATGTTTATAGGGTTTTTAATTATATATTTTTAAATAAATGTTACATGAAACATTTGAAAAGTACTTATTGTAAAAAAATTCAATCCCTAATGTGGATATAAATTTTTAACCACAATTCTAAACCTGGGCATTGCATTGGATAAAGCACTCACAACATTTGGGAAGAAGACTACTTGTCGACACAAATCCTTAGCTACAATCCTAAACCTAGGCATTGGATAGAGTACTCGTGACATTTGGAGAGACACCTACGTCATTAATAAAAATTGAACCCATATTTATTATAGCAATACGTGATATCATAATAAAAACGGAAGTCGAGGACCAACTATTTGTAAATATAACTCTTTATCAAAAATACCAAACAACAAGATTTAACAAAAATTCACATCATCAACAACACTTAAACCTCATGTAAAATTTTAAAACAGAAGTATGGGAGAAATTGTGACTGGTCCCAAAAATCTACGAAGATTGTGTCCTGAGACAATCTGAAATTGTGACTGGTCCCAAATATCGATAGAGCTCCACAGAAAGTATCAAAAGTACGAAAGCCATATAATGATGAAGAACACAATGACACATCACGAAGCTATATGAATTCATAAATCAGAAAGTACCAACCATTCATCCAGTTTTTCCGTGGCTGAAAGTGATAAGCTGTCCTATAACTTTTAACCAATACAAAAATAGAAATAAAAATTTATAAAAATTAAAAAAATAATTTTATTTAAAAAAAATTAAAAGTCACATCTCAACAGGGCTTTTTTTTTCCCTGGAAAAATAGCGTAATTTCATTTCATCCTTAAGAGTACGAAATTACATTGAACGTCATCACTCCGTTAGAGTGGTAGATGTAGCCACTAAATCTAGCTTTAAGCTTTTGTCTGAAAAGAGCAGTGATGTTCTCACCACGTGAGCAATAACATCTTTTACAATGGAATGTTAAGACCCTGAATCATATCTGAATAGTTTTACAAAAATAGTTTAAGCCTGCCTGTACAAGTTTTTTAAAGAGCAAATATAAACCGAGAATGCGAGAAATTACATAAATCCAACCTACTATTCAGCTGAAACCACTAGAAGTTCATCATACTTCCAAAAATTATGTCTTAATATCATTCAATAAACGGTCTGTGGTATGGTTCCCTACCAACCCCGTCTTTAAATTCAATGATTTTCCAAATACCGATTCCTAGAAGCAATCCTTTCTTCGAGGATTTGTCCGCCTCTGCGTTATTTTCCCGAAATATGTGCCTGCAATTGAAAGTATCAAAGGTGTAAGAGACATTCTGAATTTGTTCCAAAACAGCAGCAATTCTCCGGTTGTTGCACTGATACAAGCCATTGACCCACTTTATCACAATCAATGAGTCCCCAAACACTGAAATATTACTGACAGAATGTTCCACAGCAAAGGAGATTAGTAACTTAAGACTGAGAATCTCAGCCCAGTTATTGGTCCCTCTCCCAAATCCAAACGACATCACATAAAAATGAGTAGGAGACATAAAAAGAAGAGCCCCTCCCCCACATAATTCATTCTGACAATCCCCATCGAAGAAACCCCATGGCTGAGTTCGATCGATATCCACCGGTTGAATATTTCTAGGAATATTAGCGTGTCTGATACGCTTGAGAGCTAAAAGGATGCCACAACTGTTAATAGCCACTAAAGATGGAAGTCCCTTTTTGTCAGAGAACAAACAATTGTTCCGAGATAGCCAGATTCCCCATATAACAATAGGGGGGAGCACTGTATAATTGGCAAATGCAGGATTATGTGACCACCGGCTCCAAGCCTCCTCAAGGGAATTCCCATCCCAAAGGAAGTTTACCTTTAAAATTCTAGATACAACATTCCATACCTCCTCGATGAAGCTACAGTGGAGAAACAAATGTAGTACATTTTCCTCATTCTGATAACAAAAATCCCATGTCGGGATCCTATTGGCCAAGACACACCACATGAAAATTCTAGCCTTGAGTGGGCACTGTATTCTCCAAATAGTTTTCCACCACCAAACCTTCTCTCTGTCCTCGAAGTTCTCACTGATCCACTGATAACCAAATTTTGGAGTATATATGCCCGAGGGATCCCCATCCCATACCAAGGTGTTGTTTCCTTCTTTGAGGAAAATCTGATCCCTACTAAGGGCCCTCAAGCACAATCTAAGTTCATTCTCCTTAACCATATCTAATCCAAAGGTTTCTGCTCTCCTCCAAACAGGCCTTCCCATCCAGACATTCTCCACGTCCGCCAAGTGATGGAGAACAATAATATCCCTCTGCCGTAGTTCCTCAATCAACCCTGTTGACAATAGGTGTTGTGCTTCACATCCCACCCAAGGATCACGTCCAATCCTCAACTTCTTCCCATTGCCTACGTCCCAGACTAGATTCTGTTCAATAACATGAAACGAGGAAACCAAAGCTTTCCAAATAACAGACCCCCCTTTATGAGACTTGTGCGGGGTCCTAATCCACTCATCCACTGTATCTGGTTCAATATATTTTTGAATCATAACTCTAGCCCAGAAGCCCCTTGATTTGATTAACCTCCATCCACACTTTGCTGCCAATGCTTTAGAGAAATAAAATATGTTTTTCAGTCCCCATCCTCCCAAAGCTTTTGGAGCTGCGATTCTCTCCCATTTCACCCAGGGAGTCACATGTGCATCCTCCTTGCCATTCCACAAAAATATGAAATACATTTTCCTAGCTGCTTCCAGAATCCCCTTCGGAATCCATGCTAGGGACATCCAATACACTGGAATTGCTTCCAGCACCGACTTCACCAATACCAACCTACCAGCTCGAGAAAGCCACCTGAAGCTCCATCTTTTTAACCTTTTTTCCAACTTTTCCAAGAGCCATACCCAATCCTGTTTCAAATAGTTATTTGGCTTTAAATGGAAGCCCAGATATCTTAACCCTTCAGAAAGGGTAAGGAGATGGAAGGGAAACAGATCAGTGTAAGTGTGTAGTTCCTCCTCACACAAGAGAGAAACAGTAAGTGAGGATTTCCCATCGTTAATCTCCATTCCAGTTGCAAGGGAAAAGAGATCCAGAATTTCTTTAAGTTTAACTGCTTCCCTTCTTGAACCTGAGCAGAAAATCAGAATGTCGTCCACAAAAAGCAGATGTGATAGAGAGGTGCCAGGTGCCACCAGTATCCCTTCAAGGTCTCCCGTTCTTTTAGCTTCCTTAGTATCCCTACTCAGGCTCTCGGCCACCAGTAAGAATACAAGGGAGACAATGGACATCCCTGACGCAGGCCACGACCTGAGTGAAAGAAGGGGGTCGCTGCTCCATTCATTAATACCGAGAAGGAAATTGTGGTTATACAACTCATGATCTATCGAATGAAACCAATCTCAAACCCCAAATGTGTTAGCATAAGTCGAATATAAAGCCAACTAACCTTGTCATATGCCTTTGATAGATCAATTTTTAAAATTACTCCTTTCTGCTTTCTGGATTTGACACTGTGTAAGCCTTCCTGATCTATACCAATCGCTTCATGAATCTGGCGCCCTTCCAGGAACCCGAACTGCTCCTCTGAGATATGTGTAGATAAGATAGGTTTGAGTCTTCGAGCAATCACTTTTGTTACAATCTTATACACACAGTTGCATAAGGAAATAGGCCGAAAATCATTAAGATTGGAAGGGGTGTCCACTTTAGGAATTAGAGCAATGAAAGTAGAGTTTATGCTGGCAGGAAATCTGACTTCCTTTCTAGAATCCTCAACAAGCTGTAAGAGATCATCACCAATAATATTGAAAAGTGCTATAAAAAATTCAATCGTCCATCCATCAGGCCCAGGACTCTTGTCCTTCTGAAAACTATTGAAAACGTCCTTCAGTTCATCCCCTGTAATGTTGTCCATTAGCATCCGGTTATCATCCTCTTCAACAAACCGAGGAAAAAGTTGAGATACCTTGATGACCTCTTCAATGTTCACTCTGTTGTTGGCTTTGAAAAGGTCCTGGAAATGATTAACCCCAACCCCGGCCAAACCATCAAAGGTGGACTGAGAATTACCATCAGAATCTTCAAGGCTCCATATTGTGTTGATAGATCTTCTGCCTTTAGCGTATGCATGAAAAAACTTAGAATTATCATCCCCACTTTCCAGCCAAATGGCCCTACTTTTCAGTCTCCATTCCTCTTCATTTTGTAAAAGGATCCTGTTCCTCTTATCCACCAGTTTTACAAGATGTTCCTTAGTTGCCTGAGAGCAATATCCACCACCTGTTCCCTCAGAAATAGAAGTAATTTCCTCTTCAATAGACTTGAGATCCCTGTCATCCCGACTCCTCTTTACTGCAGCCCATGTTTTAATAGGTTCCTTTAGTGATTTAATGTTCTCCGCAAAATTAAAGGCTGCAATATGAACAGATCCCGGGTGATACGGGATCCAATGCTGGTGAAACAGTTCAAAAAAGGTTGGGTCTTCCAGCCAAACCTTATTAAATTTTATGGGTGCAGGGGGTTTGTTGGGGCCTGCCTTCAACTCCATAAAAATCGGTTCATGGTCTGAACACCCTCCCGACCCTATCCATTGCCTTACATAGAAAATAGTCTCCACAATTTGTTCAGAAATAAGGAAATGGTCCAACCTTTTTTCCACTCTATCCATACCAACTCTCTTGTTTCTCCAGGATGGCTTCAAGCATACAGGCTCCACATCAATCCAATTGCCTTTTGAAAATTTTCGAATAAAAAAGTTTGAAAGAGGATCCACTTGAGCATGTGGCCCCCAAATCTCAGCTTGCCCAAGAGAAAAATTGAGATCCCCTCCCAGGATCGTTGAATCTCCCTTGAGCAGCTCTCTATCCAACAGGGCAGTCCAAAACGGTTCTCTATCACAATAAGGTCCATAAATGTTAACAATAGTAAAAATCCTGTCAAAATCCAATGACTTACAAGTCATGCCTAACACCGAATGCAATCCCCAAAGAGAGGAAACACACACCTTAGCTTCATTCCAGCCAATCGCCAAACCTCCGGAGTGACCCCTAGCATCCAAACCCTCAAAACCCCATCCCGGTAACCATAACTTAAGTCTACTAACAGCTTCTTCACCACTACACATAGTTTCTTGAAATAGCATAATATCAGGATGTTCCAGTTGCAACATCCAGCGCAGTGCAGGTCTTTTGGAGGGACCAGCAAGACCTCGGCAGTTTAAGGACATAATCTTCATCGGATCCCTTCCTTATGGGCATTCACTGCTCTAAGTGCCCTTTCAATAGACAATTGTTTACCATTCCTAAGGTCCGAGCAGGATCTGGACTTAGCTTGGGAAATGAAGGACTTCCTACCTCTGGGTTTGCGGGGTTTTGTCTTCTCTTTCCCTAACCCCCCAGCAGAAGGCTTATTCATAGACCTCAGAAAATAACCAGACTCCGAGGAGCCAGTGGGTGAAGAGGGCTCAGAAGGTGCAATCAGCTGATCAGGGGGATCTTCAGGGTTATTATCCGGGGAGCAATCTAACAGCAGAGGATCCACGACAAGGAGTGAATCCACTGAACAAAAAGGGACTGAAAGAGATGACATCATCTGTGGGGAAATATGTAGATTCATAAACCCTTCCACCCAATCCAGACCAGGAAAAGTAAAGTTTTTAATAAAAAGACTGAAGGAAGGATTTGTAAAGGAAACAGAAGAAGAACCTGCTGCCATGTCCGGTGACCTAAGAAAGGAAAGCAGAGATCCCTCCTGAGCTGAATCCCGTAGCTTAGTAGTTTCCATCTCTTCTATGACAACGGTGACACCCACAACCGAGACAAAACCATCCTCCTCCACATTGTCAACAACCTCCTCACCGCCCGTAGGAACCTCTCCATCCGACCGACCAACCGTAGGAACCTCCATATCAGAATGCACAAACACCTGCTGGTCCTCAGCATCCTCTTCCAATGTCACCCCGACCTCCTTAGCCACAATCCGTCGCTTCAGAGTATTACCAAACTTCATACGAACAGGCACAGAGCATTCAATAGCCGGATGTCCATATTCATGACACTGTCTACAACGAAATGGCACATTTTCATAGTCAAGGGTTTGTTCAAATGTGTAAGGCCCCCATTTCAAATCCATGCCCTCATATAACCCTTCCATAACATTAATACTCACCAAAATGCGCGCAACCTTCTGCATTGCAGTTGCCACAAAGGAAAAATCTGCATCCAGGTAAGTCCCCAACAGGTTGCCAATCCTCCTGAAATGTTCCTCGATCGAGTAGTGTAAAGGAAGACCCGGAAGCCGAACCCAAAGCGGGATAACATCCATACGTTCGCGGCTAGCATCGAAGAGAGGATTCCATGGCTTAAGGAAAAGTGGAACTTTAAGAATCGACCAGTTTAAGCTTAATGCCCACTGAGCATGTGTATCCGAGGAAAAATGGAAAGCGAACCACCCTCCAGAAAGCCCCACTACACGAGGGACATAACCACAATGACCAATCCAAGCCCCCGAGGCCCACGAAATCACCGTCTTGTGACTTACAGGCTTTCCATAAACCCGACCCACCAGCACCGACTTGACCATCTCGACTATCTGCTGGATGCCAATGTCTTCCCCGATCGCGTAATTAGGAGCTTTGCCCGTATTCTTAATCCACTTCCTTCGGCTCTTCATGCACGGTACATTATCCTTCAACCCTGCTAGTCCGACTACACGACCATGGTCCCGCTAATTAGAATCCCCGGACGAGCTTGAGAAACCACGTTTTTTGGCAAAGTCCAAATTTGCTGCCACAAAACCTCCGGGAGGTGACGAATGGCAAATTCCTTCCTGCTTGTCCTCGCTAGCCACCGACTCAACTCTGATACCCTGCACAGATGAAAGATGATTGAAACCATCCGAGGAGTTAATGAAGTCTGGGAGCTCCCCAATACCAACACTCAACGGCTCCGGAGAAGGTGAAGAACAAAAACTCTTAACATCCCAAATGCTCACACAGCGTTCCTTCGGCACGAAACTTTCTGCAAGACCTTCCCAGAACAGCGAGTTGGACTGGAATGGCAGAATATCTGCCTCCGGGGTTGCATGTGGTCCATCAGAAGACCGTCTACCTGCTAAGCCTCCAAACCCTAAACCACTATCCCCCTCAAAATTCTGGAAAATGCCAGAGGGCGAGCTCCAGATGTCTTGGTGCCGCAATGTGTCACTATCGTAATCCACCTCGTCCATCGTATCCATAGGAAAAAAATAGGTGCCTTCCCAAGGAGAGAATAACAGTAAAAAAAAAAAAAAACACTGGTAAAATGTTTGGAACAAGCCTAAAAACCACAGCTGGAGCCTTTCTTGGGAAGTGTGCAGCCCAGCTGACATGACTGACGACCTGTTGTCGTCTGCAATGGGCTGCACAGAGCCCACCGACCTCCGTTCATGACCTAATCTCCCCAGGTGGAACAAATTGAACCAACATGGTAACTAAATTATGTATAATCTCAACAGGGCTTATTAGTCAAATCAAGCTTACTAGCCAATCAAAAATAACAACCAATCAAAACAAAGAATTATATAATTTATAAAATTTAAAATATAATTTTTTATTTGTTTTAAAATCAATTTAATAATTAAAATTTCCAAAACAATAGGTAACTATATAAAAATTTGTAAATTAATTAAAAGTCAAATGCAAATCGATTGCTATAATCCCTGCCTTGGCAGGACTAATAATAATAATAGTAGTAGTATTAATAAATAAATATAAATGTAAAAATTAAAATATAAATAGAGAGAAAAATATATGTAAGGAGAAAATAAAATTAAGAGAAGAAATAAATAAATAAATATAAAATTAAAATTATAAAGTAAAGTAATAATCAAAGGGATAAATACTATAATAGTAAAGGATTTAGAAGAATAGAAGAGAAGGAAAAAAGGGGGGGACCTAGAACAAGGGAGGAGAGGAAACCCTAAACTTGAATCAGTGGGGAATGGTCAATTTTTAACCATTATCCGAAGGTATCCTAGTTGCAAGCATTGGCACCCAGTTACTACTAATCTTCTAGCCATCGTCTTGGTTCATATTGTTGGGGTGCTCCACGATTTTAATGGATTCCTTAAATTTACTATTGAAGAAATGATCATCAATAGCCAAAATCTTGGCATCTTCAAGGCAGATGTGATGCTTCATCTTCTCTGCATGCTCAACGAGAGAAGAGGAATGAAAGTGATTATGCTTGATATCAACAACATGTTCAAGAAACCTTGCTTTGAAGGAATGACCGGTTTCACCAATGTAAGGTTTACCACAAGAGTAGGGGATCAAATAGATGCATTTCCTATCAGAGGGCTCAATGAGATCTTTCGCAAATGTGAGAGATTTCCTGAAGGTCGTACGGGGATTGAAATTAGCAATGATGTTTTTTCTCCTCAGAACTCTTGCAAGCTTATCAGTAGTTCTTTGAGTGAAAGGGAAGACAACTAAGGAAGCATCCTCATTCTTATGAGACTTGGCACTAGGTCCTCAACCAACTTTATCAAAGGCTTTGATTATTTCATCCCTGGTGTAACCATTATTCTGAAAAACATCAAGGAGGTGATTCTTCTCATCATCCAGATGATCAACATAACAGACTCGAAGGGCTCTGGTATCTAAACTGTTAAGCACCCCACATTTTTTAGCAGGGTGGTGGTGGGACTTAGCATGGATATATTGATCTGTGTGAGTCGGCTTCTTGAAAACTTGATGAGCTAGTGTCCCATCAAGTTTCTTAGTAAACAAAACATCTAAAAAAAGTAAGCTACCATCAATTTCAACCTCAATGGTAAATTCAATGTGTTATGATTGGTTGTTGATGTGATCCTTAAACTTAAGGAGGTTGTCATGGCCATGGGTCCAGATGACAAAAGTGTTGTTGATAAAGTGAAGCCACATTCTAGGTTATAAGGGGGAGGAAGAGATGGCTTTGTTTTCCAAATATTCCATAAAAAGGTTAGCTATAATTGGAGAGATGGGGGAAACCCGTGGCGACACCAATGACCACATTTATGCTCATAAATCTCACCTAGAAATCTAAAGAAAGTCAATCGGAGACAAAGTTCACTCATTTGGAAATGTTTTGGTTAGTAAGATTATAGATGAAGGGGAGGCAAGTGCAGGCGAGGTTATCTATGACCCATGAGGAACAATTCTAAGAACATTCGCATGGGGTCTCGACAAGAGAATGTACAATTTTGCAGAATGGATGGCTCTCTCTTAAGGAGTAGAAAGCTTGAACGAGTTGCAGGTGAAGGAATTCATTACTTTCGATGAATCGAGAATTGTTATTCAATAGATGTGGGAAGAATTCCCACATCTATCCCAATAGGACCAACATCGAGTTCTACCACGTTAAAAGAGGGCTCAATGGTTTGGCGAACCACTTGGCCAATGTTGGGATGAAGTTAAAGGAAGGGGAGTTATCCCCGCTAAGTGGTGTAGCAACTTTGGAAAAATCATTAAATGAGTTCATCACCAAAGAGAAATGACCTTAATGGCAGAGGTTGAAGACAAGCATGCTCACTTCCAGATTGAATCACGAGGGAGAACGTGCAGAGGACTCCCCTTTGGACGATGCGTTAGTCGCGAAACCGGAGGTAGAAGAAGCAATCATTTAGGAATTATGTCTTTTCTTCCCTGTCACTGTTAAGGCTATGCTTTTATGCAGTTTTTTGGTGGGACATTTCATAAGAGTATACATAGTCAGAAGTAGGAGGTCCAATTTAGTAAAATTTTGCAAAAATGTCGAACAACTAGAATTCTCTGTTACTTTGTTCTGCACATAAACTTTACTCTGTTCTTTTTGGTTTCTATCATGCAGTCGTGGGGGCATTTGTAATCATATTTTTATATAATATAATCCTCTTCTCATTCATGCTAAAAAAAAGAAGCTTATAGATGACCTCCATTGCTCCATCAATGGGGATCTTAGTGAAGAGGGAGACGATGTCAAAGCTGACCAAAAGCTCGCAGGGGTTAGATTTTATTTTTTGATATAATTGTTTGTTAGGTTATTAATGGTTTTGTCAAAAATATAAATTTAACGTTATTCAGGTTCAATTTCCACTTATAATATGTTTTCTCTTTGTGAGTCGATTATTGATTGAGGCTCTTCATGAGTAATTTATTATTGGAATTGGCAAGGTATCAACAATCTCATTCTCATGTATAGACTCAGGAGTGAGATGAATTATCATCCCTAGTTTTGAAATAGGGTTTCCACCCCTAGTGTTCTTCAATCGCAAGATCCATCCGTATTGCAGCAGCAGGAGGCAGTGTACTCTCAATAACCAAGAAATCCAATAGGAACGACTCAATCTAGATGCCAAAAGGGCAGACAACATGGCAGACAAGTTAGGAAAGGGAGGCACAAGGAACACTAAACTGCCACTAAAATCAGATGAAACCATGAAGAATCAATAATTCATCAAGAAGGGAGCCAAAAACTCCAGCAAATGCATCCCCAAGGCAGATAAGATGCCCAAGCATGAGATTACTTCATATAAAATCAATGAAAACATCCAATATATGTAGGATCATGTTATGATCAGAAAATTCATGGGGATATGATTAATATAAAAGGACCTCATATGGTGGATCAACACCAGTTTGAAACCAAAATGTCACTTTGATCTCCAACTAGGCTCCAAAGGGTTCTTTACAATGATATTTACCAATTTGGAGTACGGAAATAGGGATTTTGAAAATGGTCCTTGTTTTTTCAACTCAACTAGCGTCTACCTTCGATTTTGAACATAAAAAAAATCGTCATAATAAGAAGACTTCTTTGATTCCCTCGTCTATATCCGAATGTAATCATTACCTTAGGAAAAATGGGATCAGAAAACCCTAGAAGGGATTGGAAATACCCTAGGAGCCTTTGTAAAAATGTTGAAGCTTACCAAACTTAGGAGGTGACCACCTATTAAGAGAATGCCCTATTAACAAGAGTCTTACTCCCCTAAAATCAACTAATAAGCTTAACAATGAGAGCTTTGCTAAGGTGAAAAACAAGAGAATACAAGGGAAAAAACCCAACCCTATGGAGCAATAACAAAACATCCAACAACTTTGGAGCACTAACCAAAAGTACAACTCGAGAGAAAAACCCCACCAAAGCCACAACACCCTCTCGACCTCATAAGCAAATCAACCTTGATTTAGTAGCATGAACCTTGGAAAAACTCAAAATATGTAAAGTGAACAATACTCCATCCTAAGTATCCATAGAAAAGGATATCAAGCGAATCATTATGGAAGAGCAACTAGTCGAATATGAGGATGGGGAAGACATTTATTTTGGAGAATTAGACCTCCAAGGAATTACTAACACCTATGAATGTCAAGACACCCAATTTATACCAGAAAGGCCAATTCAACTTCTTAAAGATGTTTTACACAAAAGCCATAACAAACAACATGCACCATCTCGATTCCCCGCAGAAAATCTTGATCTTGGCCTCCCTAGGAGTTAAAAATTCTAACCTAAAGGATTAACTGAAAACTACATGGGAGGAGAGGATAAAAGGATACAAAACCAACAAACATCTGTTAAAGGACCTAGGAGAAAAGTTGGTCGATTCAGGGCAATATGTCCCAATTACTAATAAGTTCCTCGATGCCCCTCTCTTGTAACATACCCAACCCTGCAACACACATAAAGGTCGGGTAAATGGCTCTTCAACAAAGGGGATGGCTGAACCTAAACCATTCATAGTGGAATAATACTCCTTAACATGGAACTAACATGCCTAAAAATTTAAAACTTTTTAAAAACATTCAACCATTAAGGAAAATTGCCCTTCCAATGCAACCTAGTTCCCATTCTACATGAAGTACAGTGTAAATGCACATGCATAAATTCAATCCATACCTCTTTCACATATTTTATAATTGTCCTCTTATCCATGGGAAGTCTCCCATGGCTATTTGACCAATTTACTAAAACAGGTTCACATACATTCGTGGACTCTATTTACAACAGTAAACAATCAACATTTCTACATACTGGCGAGGAAGGATTTAAACATCTAACTATAGTAGCTCCATACAAAATAATTCAGAGTTCCGACGCCATCAAGGATATGATTTGGTACAACTATACACAGCCTTATGGACTTCCTGAAGATCAATTTGTGTCATGAGCATAATTCCACAAAAGACTAGCTTCTAACATCACAGTAAAATCAACATTACTATCTTTCATTAAGGTAGTTTTCTACAATAATGCATATTAGATTTAATACATGAAATTATCAGTCTGATAAACCCATGTGGGAACTGATACGGTACAACCATATATGTCCATATGGACTCTTAAAATATCAGACCCATAAATGTGCATAATCCATAAACAAATAGTCTCCTAAAACATCCACCAATTCAACAGTCTACTCTATCTCAAATAGCATAATTACGACATTACTTTAGATCATATTTTTACTCATTAAAATACAAACACAACCTCATGTACAATATGATCCAGAATATCCATATAGCTATATGGATTGTCCTAAATTAGACCTCCTAACATTCATAAATTCCATAAACAAGCTAGCTAAAACTGCTAGTTTAAATACATTAACATACCTCTTTCGTGAGCTGCAAATTTACCAACATAGGGTTAGCCATTCACCATCAGCATATATATAATTTAAAAACCTATAATTACAAATATCTAGTATCCTCCATGAGCACATATACAACAACATACAAAAAGAATATAAATAACATAAATACTTATCTTTTATAGGGGCGCAACTGGCATCAACCAGACAACTTTCCTCCCAGCCATAGACACTGTCAAGCCAAGTTTCTTAAGCAGGGTCACCCATGAGATGGGGTCTTGGAATTCACACAATAAGGTCTCTTTTAACTCAATCCCTAAGGATAAGTCTTGTAACATAGGAGTTCCCTTTTTCTTCAATACAAAACGTGATCACTAACCCCTCTTTCTCAGGATTATACCCCCTCTCCCGAAATACAAGATTATGATCACTACGATTTCTTTCTGAGGATTATACCCCATCTCCTGAAAGACAAGATTAAGATCACTATGCACTCTTTATCAGGATTACACCCCCTCTCCCGAAATACAAGCTATGGCCAATGTAGTCTCCTTCACAGATTTATACCCCCTCTCCCAGAGCACCACTTACCACAATTAAAACTATCTTGTACATGATTATACCCCCTCTCCTGCAAGATAAAGTTATGGTGAGTGTGGTCTCATTCATAGTATTATAACCCTTATCCTGGAGCACCACTTACCACAATTAAAACTATCTTGTATAATATTATACCCCCTCTCCTGCAAGATAAAGTTATGGTGAACTTACTCTCTTCACCCTGACACAACACTTCTTGACCATTCGAACCCCTATTACGGAATTCGAATCCAAGTGTGTATATATCTCCCTTATTAACCTTTCAGGTACAAAATAACCAATTCGAACCCCTACTAGAGCATTCGAAATCAATGGAGAATGGATCTCCAATCCTTACTAACTTTTCCTCACATGATCTTCATAACATGCAAGACAAACTAGTGCAAAATGTGTGCAAAATCTTATGCCAAATCGCTCTTTGGTATTCGCAATTCATGTCAAAGACTCTTTTGCACTGGCCAATAGAATCAACCGTGAATGAATGAATGCATGAACTCTTGAGCAATTCAAATCCCTCTAGACCAATTCAAGTTGCATCCAAGATATTGACTACAGACTACTGAGAAACAACTCCCAATAAATGTGTGCTCCTCAAAACCACTAACTGACCCATTCAAGTTCTCAACCTATCAACTTGAATCCACTTAGAATGACTCTAAAACATTGGAAAAAAATCACTCTTAGTCCCTGGGGATAACTCGAAATCACTAAGGCTAACCTAAACCTCCCACAACTAACTCGAATTCACTGATAATTTACCTCAATGCACTGGAGACAACTCGAATTCACAAGGATTTACTCCAATTCTCCCAATATCACTCTCATGCACTGAAGGCTACTCGAATTAACTTAATTTAACTAAGGACAACTCAATTTAATTGAAAATAAATCAATTTAACTGAAATTCATTGACATTAACTCAATTTAACTAAAATTAACTCAATATTAACTGATAGTAACTCAATTAAACTCAATTTAGTTGAAATTAATTGACATTAACTCAATTTCAACTCAAATTGACTGAAGATAACTTCAAATTAGCCAAATAGGCACACAAGACAAGAGTGCAATGAAAGTGGGCCCCACTATTATCCAGATAAGGAATATTCTCTCCAGCGAGGGCACAATTGTGCATGCAAAACATTAATTAAACAAAATAAGACCACCATGGTCCATTAACATCAAAATTAGGAAGACTATAGTATTGTTAGGGGTAGCCACAACTCTCGACCCCAACCCCTTCTCATTTGGAATCCCAAGACCTCCAACAACGTTGTTGTCCATGTTGTGCCATTATTTTAGTTATAAGTAGATAATAATTATAATAGTAGAATAATAAAATAATTTCACTAATAATCATCATAATATCCATGGTTCATGGTCCAGGCACCTAGTGACACCTTAAAAGCAAATAACCAAAATCACAGGTGTCTGGGGATTACCTTCGGGAGATTACATCCCCTCCCCCTTAACACATTGCATCGTCCTCAAGGCATACTTACTCATACATGCCTTGACGCATGCGTTTATCATTGCAACTCTCGGAAATCCTCTTCCGAGAAACCACAATACTTCCCACTGCCACTTGCTTTCATGTCCGTCTCCGCAGCATATGGGATGTGACTTCCTTCACCCTACTAGTCCCTTAGTATATCCTCATCCCTTCACCCAGCTAGTTTGTCGGAATATCACCATCCCATTCCCAAGCTTCCCGTGCAAGAAACTTACCAACATAGGGTTAGCCATTCACCATCAGCATATATATAATTTAAAAACCTATAATTACAAATATCTAGTATCCTCCATGGGCACATATACAACAACATACAAAAAGAATATAAATAACATAAATACTTATCTTTTATAGGGGCGCAACTGGCATCAACCAGACAACTTTCCTCCCAGCCATAGACACTGTCAAGCCAAGTTTCTTGAGCAGGGTCACCCATGAGATGGGGTCTTGGAATTCACACAATAAGGTCTCTTTTAACTCAATCCCTAAGGATAAGTCTTGTAACACAGGAGTTCCCTTTTTCTTCAATACAAAACATGATCACTAACCCCTCTTTCTCGGGATTATACCCCCTCTCCCGAAAGACAAGATTATGATCACTACGCTTTCTTTATGAGGATTATACCCTATCTCCCGAAAGACAAGATTAAGATCACTATGCGCTCTTTCTCAAGATTACACCCCCTCTCCCGAAATACAAGCTATGGCCAATGTAGTCGCCTTTACAGATTTATGCCCCCTCTCCCAGAGCACCACTTACCACAATTAAAACTATCTTGTACATGATTATACCCCCTCTCCTGCAAGATAAAGTTATGGTGAATGTGGTCTCCTTCATAGGATTATAACCCTTATCCCAGAGCACCACTTACCACAATTAAAACTATCTTGTATAATATTATACCCCCTCTCCTGCAAGATAAAGTTATGGTGAACTTACTCTCTTCACCCTGACACAACACTTCTTGACCATTCGAACCCCTACTACGGAATTCAAATCAAAGGGAGTATATATCTCCCTTATTAACCTTTCAGGTGCAAAATAACCAATTCGAACCCCTACTAGAGCATTCGAAATCAATGGAGAATGGATCTCCAATCCGTACTAACTTTTCCTCACAGGATCTTCATAACATGCAAGAAAAACTAGTGCAAAATGTGTGCAAAATCTTATGCCAAATCGCTCTTTGGTATTCGCAATTCATGTCAAAGACTCTTTTGCACTGGCCAATAGAATCAACCATGAATGAATGAATGCATGAACTCTTGAGCAATTCAAATCCCTCTAGACCAATTCAAGTTGCATCCAAGAGATTGACTACAGACTATTGAGAAACAACTCCCAATCAATGTGTGCTCCTCAAAACCACTAACTGACCCATTCAAGTTCTCAGCGTATCAACTTGAATCCACTTAGAATGACTCTAAAACACTGGAAAAAAAACACTCTTAGTCCCTGGGGCTAACTCGAAATCACTAAGGCTAACCCAAACCTCCCACAACTAACTCGAATTCATCGATAATTTACCTCAATGCACTGGAGACAACTCGAATTCACAAGGATTGACTCCAATTTGCCCAATATCACTCTCATGCACTGAAGGCTACTCGAATTAACTTAATTTAACTAAGGACAACTCAATTTAATTGAAAATAACTCAATTAAACTCAATTTAACTGAAATTCATTGACATTAACTCAATTTAACTAAAATTAACTCAATATTAACTGATAGTAACTCAATTAAACTCATTTTAGTTGAAATTAATTGACATTAACTCAATTTCAACTCAAATTGACTGAAGATAACTTCAAATTAGCCAAATAGGCACACAAGACAAGAGTGTAGTGAAAGTGGGCCCCACTATTATCTAGATAAGGAATATTCTCTCCAGTGAGGGCACAATTGTGCATGCAAAACATTAATTAAACAAAATAAGACCACCATGGTCCATTAACATCAAAATTAGGAAGACTATAGTATTGTTAGGGGGAGCCACAACTCTCGACCCCAACCCCTTCTCATTTGGAATCCCAAGAACTCCAACAACGTTGTTGTCCATGTTGTGCCATTATTTCAGTTATAAGTAGATAATAATTATAATAGTAGAATAATAAAATAATTTCACTAATAATCATCATAATATCCATGGTTCATGGTCCAGGCACCTAGTGACACCTTAAAAGCAAATAACCAAAATCACAGGTGTCTGGGATTACCTTCGGGAGATTACATCCCCTCCCCCTTAACACATTGCATCGTCCTCAAGGCATACTTACTCATACATGCCTTGACGCATGCATTTATCATTGCAACTCTCGGAAATCCTCTTCCGAGAAACCACAATACGTCCCACTGCCACTTGCTTTCATGTCCGTCTCCGCAGCCTATGGGATGTGACTTCCTTCACCCTACTAGTCCCTTAGTATATCCTCATCCCTTCACCCTGCCAGTTTGTCGGAATATCACCATCCCATTCCCAAGCTTCCCGTGTGAGAAACTTGACTAGGAGAGTGGTTCCCAGTGTAGAAGCAAGGGTCAATCTTCAATCCCCATTACAGGGTCTTCAAACCTTATTATGAGGCCTTCAATCTCTCAACAAAAAATATCCACTTGAATCATATTTCAATCAATCAACCACATGATTAGCCATCAGATATAAATACATATGCTACCTGATACAAGGAACAAGATACATAAAATACATCTTCATGATACATGAAATGAATTCTATTTTTTTTTTGGTTCGATTCCCCATCACTCGGGGCTGGTAGCAATGAACCATTGGTTAAGAACCGCAACCCATGGGCATCTAAGCCGTCAAAGTCACCAGGGGATCGCACCCAGCCTGTGCCACACCAACCCTTACGATGGTTGTATTTTGGGTGTCTCCTCCCAACTAGCTCACCCCTAAGGAGAATTGAACTTGGTTCGCCCTGCCAATGAGACCCGCACCTTAACCAAATGAGCTAGCAAGAATTGACCATGAAATGAATTCTAATTAATAAAAATCAATACATCGATATATTCAAATTTACATAAAATATAGATACTTCTTCAACATAGATCACAAAGATATCCATATCACAAATATACTTTTCTTAACAAAAATCACAAAGATACTCATTTCTTGCATATTTCCTTCATGCGGTTTCCACGAGAAGAATTCAGCTCTCAAGTATTCCTTCACCATCTAATTTTCCTCACAGGAAACTCAAGCCATACCTCCTGAGAAGAACAATATATTTCCATCACAGGAAACTCAAGCCACACATCCTGAGAAAGCACAATACATTTCTATCATAGGAAACCCATGCCACACAACCAGAGAAAGCACAATACTTTTCCATCACAAGAAACCCAGGCCACACAACCTGAGAAAGCACAATACTTTTCCATCAAAGTATTTTCACCTTCTAGTGCTCACACCGACCAGTTTTCCGCCTCCCGGTGCTCATCTAAATCACATTCCAATCATCATTCACATGATCAGGCATCAAGTATATATATTTTTCAACAAGATATACGTGAAACACTTCTTCAACAAAGATACATGAATCACATTCCAAATCAATCATATGGTTAGTATCTATCATATACTTTTCAACATGAATTACATCTTCAACCAAAGATACATGAATTAGGGTCTAAACATTTGCAAGAGCTACATCTCAACAAGACCTTTACCATATCTCAAGAATACACATAAGGGTACTTGACTTAGTCACACAAAATCATCATATTATACCAATGATCCTATTTATCCATACCTATCATCAAACCTGCTACTAGGAAATATAATCCAGCTATTATTATCGAGAGCATTCCTAGAGGAATAAATAGTCCATTCAACACATATCAACACATTAAGACACATCTATCCATTTAAAATACCATTCAATTTAAATGCACATTCAATGCATATCAATTCCAATGCATATCAAATATGCACACTATGCAATCGCTATCCAATGTAATGCATATCTGATTCAATGCAACATATATCTAATACACTCACTATTTATTTAATGTATTTCTTTACATTCCAACAAACACATGGTTAGCAAAAAACCTATATATACTTTTCAACAAGATAAACACAACACATCTTCAAGAAATAAATTATAATTAATCACATGAAATACTCCCAAGGTACATGAAATAAATTCCATGAAATCACAAAACGAAATAAATTCCTTCTTAGTCCATTTCATTCTACTTCACCTACGATACATGAAGTACATCCGAGGTACATGAAATCAAACACTTGGAATGCATCTACCCTAAATACATTTAATTTCCATTTCAATCATGCATTATGCACATACTTAAGGTTACTTGAAATGCATGAAAGATTCATGAATTGCATCATATATATACTCTACCTAGATACATGAGATGCATTAAACATGATTTCCAATCATTCAACCACATGTAATGCACTAGGTGTACACTCTATCAACTAGACACATGAAATGCATCAAAGTACATCAATCAATCTCATGAAGTGCATCAAGTATACCAACCAAAGTCATCAAGTGCTTCAAGTATACCAACCAAGTTATGAATTGCATCAAGTATAGCAGCCAAAGTCATGAAGTGCATCAAGTATACCAACCAAAGTCATGAAGTGAATCAGGTATACCAACCAAGGTCATGAATTTCATCAAGTATAACAACCAAAGTCATGAAGTGCATCAAATATACCAACCAAGGTCATGAAGTGCATTAAGTATACCAACCAAGGTCATGAAGTGCATCAAGTATACCAACCAAAGTCATGAAATGCACCAAGTATACCAACCAAAGTCATGAAGTGCATCAAGTACCTCAACCAAAGTTATGCAATGCACCAAGTACCTCAACCAAAATTATGCAATGCACCTGTTAATGTATATGTAACTTCGGAATGTATTTCACATATATGTATATTGTATTCCTATAGAGATGGTATTATTCCTCTATAAGGAAGTGTCGTCATTTATATTGTAAGTGTCGTAACTTATACTTGATGGGTTATTAGACCACCTTGTTTGGGGTCGGCCCTGTATAAGTCATGTGGGTCAAAGGGTTATTAGACCACCCTATTGGGGGTCAGCCATGTGGGTCAAAGGGTTATTAGACCACCCTATTGGGGGTCGGCCCACTCAGCATTATGTTATGTGGTTAAGTTCGAGCCTACATGAGTTAGGTAAAAAGTCAAGTCAAGTCAAGTATAAATAGAGTGCAGGAGGCACTCTATTTGCTCACTCACTTCTCACACATGCACTCAAGGAGGAGTGGAGAACTTATGGAGGAGGAGGATATGCTGCTAGGTTATGGCTATCTCTCTTGGTTGGTTGTATCATTGCTCTATCTATCTCTGAGGAAGTTATTGGGGTTTTTCACCTTTATGGTTTTCCCCAAGTAAATCTTTGTGTCTCTTGTGTGCTTGCATTATTGTCTCCATGACTGATATGCTGTAGATATGCTGTACATGTTGTTCTCTCAGTTAAGATCCTAGATCATATTGAATTAAATTCAGAAAATTTAACATGGTATCAGAGCTAGCCTGAAAGAAGGCATGATATGGCATGTATGACACTTGTTGCACTTACGATGCTAGGGCTTGATATAGCAAAAACCAGTCATCGTAGCACTTTCGCTATAAATCCGTTTTGGAGAAGTTTTCGGATCTGAAATTGTTACAGGACAAAGCTAAGATCTCCAGGTACCTTGTGTCCAAAGGACAACCTCTAATTCGTTGTACTTTGTGATTTATGATCTGTACAATATAGGGTTTCTGCCTCTTCCAGATCTGACTCAAAATCAGGTGACCTTGGGAAAAAGGTCATAACTTGGTCTAGGAAGATCCAAATGAAATTTAGTGAAAAGTGATAGGTAGTACACAGACTGTACTATCTCAGGAAACTTTTTCAGAGGCCGAAGTTGAACCAGTGACACGTGGCACTCCGTACAAGTTCGCTCTCCTGTATTATCCCATAAACAGGTCATGTTGCGACATTTGGAATAACTCTCTCTCAGAGAGTCCAATTGAGGTCAGACCTGTCAATATGGAAAGGTAACAGGCAGAGCTATCTCAGGAAACTTTTCCAGAGGCCGAAGTTAAAACAATGACACGTGGCACGCCGTACAAGTTCGCTCTCCTGTTTTATCCCAAAACAGGTCACGTTGCGACATTTGGCATAACTCTCTCTCAGAGAATCCAATTGAGGTCAGACCTGTCAGGATGGAAATATAACAGGTCAGGATATCTCATGAAACTTTTTCAGACCTTGTGGATCAAAAATTTTGTAGTTACACCAAAAACAATCAGGTACATATTTCTGTCAAAACAGAATTATTTTTTGGTACCTTCATTCATGGCTTCCGGAATTTAGGGCTTTGAAGAAAGTTGGAATTTTTGTAATCGGAGACCACGGCTGAATGCTACTCATCAAAATAGAAATTTAGAGACCAATATTAGAATTTTTGGTTGGAAAAAGGCCGGGCTTGATCAAACCCTAGTTCGGGACTTTTATCAGAAAAGTGGAAAATTAGGGCTTCTGTAAAAATGGGAATTTTTGAAATCTGTGACCACGGCTGGAAGCTCCTCAGAAAAATAGAAGCTTAGAGATTTGGATCAAACATTTTGATGGGGCAAAAGAGTGGGCTTCATCAAACCCCAGTTCAAGGTCATGTTCAGTGAATCCGGAAGTTTCAAAGGAAAAATTGAGGAGTGAAACTTTGCAGTTTTTAAATTCTGAATATACCAGTTTGATCAGCTCATCAAGGCGCATATTTCTATCCTTTCGGAAGTTTGAAATTCAAAGTTTGAATTTTTGGGGTTTCTCTGACAAACCCATATCTAGCTCTAGGTCCAGTTCTTGCAAATCAAGTGGATTGGGTTAATCTTAGAAGAAGATGGATTGATCATCTGCACGAGTGAAGAAGTTCCTGTTTCAGAGGAAGATGAGGCTAAGGCCTTACATAAGAATATTACAAGCGATATCGACAGGTATGACTCATCAAGGTATGTTTCGATATTTGTCCATGATTAAGTTTATGGTATGTTTGTCTTCATGTTATTACGGTTAGTACAATTTTGATTTTAGATTTGTCATATCACCTTAACAAAATTATGAATGCATGATAGAAGATATTCATTGGTTAGGGTGTTGACACTTATGATTGTACTAATGCATTACGGTGTTGTATGAGGTTTATGTTGTCTACTAACATGAAAGGTACACCAAGAAAGTCAAATCATGTTCTGGTCCAAGAACATATGATCATGATAACATGAGGACAAAGATTCATCCATTGTCATGGATCTCATAGAAGATCCATTTACGAGGTATGTATAACTTGGTTTTGTAATAGTTAACCTATGAGATATACAGGTTACTAGCACAAGTCATTGAAGAAGAACAAGAAGACATCATGTGAGTATGTTAGACATAAATAGCTAGCATGCTAATCCAGGTATGTTTTTCCTATATCAAGATAGAATCCTACCTTGTGTTAGGATCTTATACTGTTGTTGATAATGATTATTCATGAAGGTATAGGTTTGAATAATCATAGGTTTTATGCATAATATATCTCTTATCTTGATTGATGATTCAACGAACCTGAAGAGTCATAGGTTTGAGTAATTACAGGTTTAGACATGTTATGACTAACCTTAAGAATTCTACATAAACCTTGAATGCTAATGCTTATTATTTTCTGTTTGAAATGATCATGACTATACATGCTTGAGATTATTGTGTTTTAATAGTATACTAATGAATGTATGATTTTATATGAGATCACAAGGATAACACAATCATGATACTAATAAGCATGCATAGGAACCAAGGATAAATGTAAGTTCAAGGACAGGTAATCCAGGAAGCAAAGATCAAGAGGGAGTACACTCCAGTGGTTTATGCAAGGATGCAGATATTCAGAGGGAGTTGACCATCTCTCTACATCCCACAACAGAAAGGTGTAGAAGAAGCTACTTCATATTAGGACTCTAGTAGCTCCTGCAAGAAAGCGAAGACTCAGAGGGAGTCCAACCAATGAACAAACAAAGATAAGTATTTGAATTGTCATTTCTTAAATAATACTGTTCAATAATGTATATACTGATGTTCCTAGAATTAGGTTGTGTATTATGCATATTAGAATAATTGCATTGATGAACAGTATACTCCTAATATGCATGGGTAAGTGGCCTATGGCACTGTACAACATTCCATTGCTACTTATCTAGATTGAAACCTCTTTGCTGACATGTTGGGAGTTGTGCACACTCTTAACAATGTTCTGGTAGAGATTGGAAGGCATCTAGAAAGTTACGGAATATGGATAAATGTTGTATTGAAGCATTGGCTAAGATAATTGCATGACTGTATGGCATATTTCTTTATGTGTAAGAATTTGTTCTGAAAACTATGAGATGTTTTCTAATCATGCAATTTAACTTGTTGTGTAGGAAAGATCGTATGCCATCTCCTACAAAAGAAGAACTACAACATTTTGTTCCAGCAACAAAGATATTGAAGTTCCCAGGATCTGGGATGAAGAAATGAAATGCCATGATCCGTCGATCATGAAGAATGATGTTTGGGATGTAATCCCAAGACATGAAGGGAAGTTTGCTATGACTTCCAAAGGGAACTATCAGATCAAGCATCTTGCAGATGGCAGCATAGAGAAATATAAAAGTGATGAAATAGAAAATACACCAGATGGATTCAAGACAGCTTCCTTGAATGGTGTAGTTGAAGAAGAAGTGTATGTGGAGCAGCCACTTGGTTCTGAGACACATGATAGGAAATCATATATGTGCAGAACTTGGTATGGTGAAGATAGATTGATTGCCGACACGCAACGGAAGCTTACTACCGAGTTCGAGACGAAGAACTTGGGGATGATGCACTATTTTTTTGGCATGGAGGTGTGGCAGAGTGCAAAAGGAATCTTCCTTGGACAAGGGAAGTATGCAGTAGAGATCCTGAAGAGGTTCGGGATGATGGACTACAAAGCTATGGCCACACCTATGGCATCTAACCTTAAGCGCCTGTGTGATGCTTCATCTGAGCCGATTGATATCACTATGTATCGTCAGATGATTGGGTCCTTGATGTACCTGACGAACACGAGACTAGATATTTGCTTTGCTGTGAACACATTGATCCAGTTCCTGACGGATCCGAGGAGTGTTCACCTGGTTGCTATAAAGCATATTCTGAGGTACCTGAAGGGTACAGTGGATTATGGGCTCAGGTATGAGGCGAATCAAAAGTTTAACCTGCAGGGTTATGTTGATTCAAATTGGGCTGGCAGTGCTGCAGATAGGAAGAGCACATCTGGGTGCTGCTTCAATATGGGATCAGGTGTGATCTCTTGGTTTAGCAGGAAGCAGTCCTGCGTAGCACTGAGTACAGCTGAGACAGAGTATGTTGCAGCCTGTTCAGCTAGTTGTGAGGTAGTATGGCTACGGAAGCTACTGTCTGAGTTATTTGATCTCTTGTTGGATGCTACTGGTATCTTCTGTGATAACCAGAGTTGTGTGAAGCTGTCCGAGAACCCAGTGTTTCATGACAGGTCGAAACACATAGAGATCAAATATCACTATATCAGGGATATGGTGCAGAGAGGAGCTGTGAAGCTCCTATATGTTGCGACAAACGAGCAGATTACAGATGTTCTGGCGAAGCCACTAGCCAGAGTGAAGTTCGAGTACTTCAGAGAGAGGCTTGGCGTTCTTCAGATCGAGGACACTTCGAGGAAGAAGTGATGGACACATTTGCTGAAGCCATTCCAAGCATGTTGGAAGGAGGATCCTTCACATGGCTGTGGATGTAAGCGCTGGATAATGGGCATCAGGATGATGTTCTGGTTTCTGCTTGGATATGATCAGTTGGATCATTTATGTATGTACGCATCATGTTGGATGCTGGATATGATCAGTTGGATCATTTATGTATGTACGCATCATTTTGGATGCTGGATATGATCAGTTGGATCATTTATGTATGTACGCATCATGTTGGATGCTGGATATGATCAGTTGGATCATTTATGTTTGTACGCATCATGTTGGATGCTGGATATGATCGGTTGGATCATGTGTATGTATTTTGTATGAACGCATCATGTTGGATGCTATTGGATACATTGTGTGGATCATGTATCTTTGTATGATCAGGTAGATCATGGATGCTATTGGATACATTGTGTGGATCGTGTATCTTTGTATGATCAGGTAGATCATGGATGCTGTTGGATACATTGTGTGGATCATGTATCTTTGTATGATCAGGTAGATCATGGATGCTGTTGGATACATTGTGTGGATCATGTATCTTTGTATGATCAGGTAGATCATGGATGCTGATGGATACATTGTGTGGATCATGTATCTTTGTATGATTAGGTAGATCATGTATGTTGATGGATACATTGTGTGGATCATGTATCTATGTGTGCATCAGATGGATGCATTGTATGATCAGGATGATCATGGATGACGAGCTTCTCCATATGACATGCAGCAGGATGTTGCAGTGATGATGATGAGTATCAGATGATACTTTGTGGCCGTGGATCAGGTTGTGCAGGAAAGCATGTAATTTGTGCCCTGGGATATTTGCAGATGGTCTTTCGAGGTTTTGCCTATGGCATGTAATTCGGTGCCTTGGGACATTTGGCAAATGCTCTTGCGAGGTTTTGCTTGGGAGGACATGTAATTTGTGCCCTGGGAGATCTGCAGATAGTCTTTCAAGGTTTTGCATATGGCATGTAATTCGGTGCCCTGGGATATCTGGCAGATGCTCTTGCGAGGTTTTGTCCTATGGCATGTAATTTGCTCCTGGGAGATCTGGACAGGATGAAAAAGGCCTCAGATGCTTCAGCCAGGTTTTGCCATGACCACATGTAATTTGCTCCTGGGAGATCTGGACAGGATGAAAAAGGCCTCAGATGCTTCAGCCAGGTTTTGTGGTGAGATCACATGTAATGTGCTCGTGGGAGATCCGACAGGTAGAGCTGAGTGCTCGTAACAGCCTGGGATGCTTCAGCCAGGTTTTGTGATGGGTCACATGTAATGTGCTCCTGGGAGATCCTACAGGTAGAGCTGTGTGCTCGTAATAGCCTGGGATGCTGCAGCCAGGTTTTGTGACACACGTAATATGTCCTGAGGATTCCACAGTATGGCCAGTGATGATGAAGACCTGCAGGTGGTGGGCCTACATCCAGTATGAAAAAGGACTGGCTCTATAGAACTTCCTATGACGAGTAGATTCAGAGATTGATTGAGATAGCAGCAGCAGTGACGATGATGATGACTCGATGACGATTATCCAGTGACGATGATCCAGAGAAGATGACTTGTGCTAGAAGAACTGTGCTGAGAAATACCTTCCTAGTTAAGAGGGAGTGTTGATGTATATGTAACTTCGGAATGTATTTCGCATATATGTATATTGTATTCCTATAGAGATGGTAGTATTCCTCTATAAGGAAGTGTCGTCATTTATATTGTAAGTGTCGTAACTTATACTTGATGGGTTATTAGACCACCTTGTTTGGGGTCGGCCCTGTATAAGTCATGTGGGTCAAAGGGTTATTAGACCACCCTATTGGGGGTCAGCCATGTGGGTCAAAGGGTTATTAGACCACCCTATTGGGGGTCGGCCCACTCAGCATTATGTTATGTGGTTAAGTTCGAGCCTACATGAGTTAGGTAAAAAGTCAAGTCAAGTCAAGTATAAATAGAGTGCGGGAGGCACTCTATTTGCTCACTCACTTCTCACACATGCACTCAAGGAGGAGTGGAGAACTTATGGAGGAGGAGGATCTGCTGCTAGGTTATGGTTATCTCTCTTGGTTGGTTGTATCATTGCTCTATCTATCTCTGAGGAAGTTATTGGGGTTTTTCACCTTTATGGTTTTCCCCAAGTAAATCTTTGTGTCTCTTGTGTGCTTGCATTATTGTCTCCATGACTGATATGCTGTAGATATGCTGTACATGTTGTTCTCTCAGTTAAGATCCTAGATCATATTGAAGTAAATTTAGAAAATTTAACAGCACCAAGTACCTCAACCAAACTTATTCAATGCACCAAGTCCCTCAACCAACTTATGCAATGCATCAAGTACCTCAACCAAACTTATGCAATGCATCAAGTATCTTCCTTCATGAAATGTATTCTAGTCAATCAGTCTCATGTATACACTTCACCAACAAATACAAGGAATAATATCAAGATACTTTCGCAATAATGATGATGCATGAAACATTAATAACAAGATGCATGAGAATTACCAAGATACTTTCATGAATTGCATTAAGATACTATTACACCTAGATTACCGAGATACTTCCAATGAATATACAAGAAATGCCACAAGTTAATCGTTTAGCAGGGATTCTCTTTCAATGAAGATACTCGTACAACAAGGTAATGTAATATTACTATGATAATTTACAAGGATATAAGAGATACCACAAAGATATTTTTCTAACAAGATACTCAAATCACAAGATGCTTTTCTTAACAAAGATCACCAAGTCACTCTTCTAACAATATCGCAAACACGCCTTTCTAACAAAGATCATAAGGATGCTTTTCCAACAAATATCACAAAGATACTTTCCTAACAAGGATCATAAGAATATTTTCTAGCAAAGATCATGAAGATCACAAAAAAAAAAACTTCAAGAAAGACAAATTTATATGTAGCAGCCCAAAATTAGAAATGCAATATAAAATCAGTATGCAATTAGCAATGCACCCTATTATTTAACATGCAATAACTGATGCCTACTGATAATGCGTTTGCTAGTTCATTCTAATGCATGCCATTCCAATGCATATAGTATTCATTCATTATACAATTTCCAATCAGTAACTATGCCATGCCCAATACTTAAGCACTTACCAAGTAATCGAATGGACAATAAATGAGGCAATGCACAATGATCAAGCATCGACCATTCATGTCACTAGAAAAAAGAGAGGCAATCCACTGTAACAAGCATCGACCAATCAAGTCACTGAACAATAAAAGAGGCAATGCACAAGCATCGACCAACCAAGTCACTGAGAAACAAAAGTGGCAATGCACCGTAACGAGAATCGAACAATCAAGTCATTGAATAGTAAAGAGGCAATGCACAAGCATCAACCAATCAATCTATGTATCATTAGGTATGCAATACATAGTACTTACCAGCCAATCTATTGAGTAGTAAATATGCAATGTAAGATACATGCAATGCACTGTAAGTAACCATCTATCCATGCATATGAAAATCTACAAAGCTTGGAAGAACATTCATGCAACTTTATTTTCATTACTAAGAAACACACAAATCATACATAAGGTCTTAAAACATGAAAATTAATCCTTTCAAAGTTCATAAAACAAGCCAATTCCAACCAAAACGCATCATAAACTTATCCATGATTCTTGACTTCTAAAATTAAAAGAAGGATACAACTGAGTTGATCTCTGAAGTGAGGCTTCTGATTCTTCCATTAACATAAGGGGGTAAAATTTGTTTTACACAACACATTTATAATCTCCAATTGCACATAAACATAAAGTTTATAACTTCGTAGAAGGCCCAACAGCCGCAGTATTTTAACCTAAGCTCTAATGCCACTTGTAACATACCCAACCCTGCAACACACATAAAGGTCACGTAAATGGCTCTTCAACCAATGGGATGGATGAAACTAAACCATGCACAACGGAATAATACTCCTTTAGGTGGAACTAACATGCCTAACAATTTAATACTTTTTAAAAACATTCAACCATTAAGGAAGATTGCCCTTCCAATGCAACCTAGTTCCCATTCTACATGAAGTACAGTGTAAATACACATGCATACATTCAACCCAGACCTCTTTCACAGATTTTATAACTATCCTTTCATCCATGGGTAGCTACCCATGGCTATTTAACCAATTTACTAAATCGGGTTCACATACATTCGTGGACTCTATTTACGACTGTAAACCATCAACATTTCTACATACTAGGGAGGCAGTATTTAAACATCTAATTATAGTATCTCTATAACAAAGAATTCGGAATCCCAACCCCATCAAGGATCTAATCCAGTATATCCAGACACGACCATATGGACTTCCCTAAAGATCAGTCTATGTCATGAACATAATTCCACAAAAGACTAGCTTATAAAATCACAGTAAAATCAACATTCCTATCTTTCAATAAGGCAATTTTCTACAATAATGCATATCAGATTTAATACATGAAATTATCAATCTATATACCCATGTGGGACCTAATATGGTACAGTCATATATGTCCATATGGACTGTCCAAGTATCAGACCCATAAATGTGCATAATCCATAAACAAATAGTCTCCTAAAACATCCATCAATTTAGTCATCTACTCTATCTCAAATAGCATAGTTACGACACTACTTTAGATCGTATTTTCCTCATTAAAATACAACCACAAGCCGATGGATAATCTGATCCGGAATAGCCATATATGACTATATGAACTGTCCTAAATCGGACCTCCTAACATACCTCTTCCGTGAGCTGCTAATTTACCAACATAGGGTTATCCATTCACCATGAGCATATATATAATTTAAATACATTTAATTACAGAGATCTAGTAGCCTCCACGGGCACATATACAACATCATACATAAAGAATATAAATAGCATAAATACTTATATTTTATACGAGCACAACTGGCATCAACCGGACAACTTTCCTCCCAGCCGTAGACACTATCAAGCCAAGTTTCTTGATCAGGTCACCCCCAAGAATGGGTCTTGGAATTCACATAAGAAGATCTCTTATAACTTGATCCCTAAGGATAAGACTTGTAACACATGAGCTCCCTCCTTCTTCAAGACAAAACGTGATCACTAACCCCTCTTTCTCAGGATTATACCCCCTCTCCCGAAAGACAAGATTATGATAACTACTCTTTCTTTCTCAGGATTATACCCCCTCTCCTGAAAGAAAAGTTATGGCCAATGTGGTCTCCTTTACAGGATTATACCCCCTCTCCTAGAGCACCACTTACCACAATTAAAACTATCTTGTACAGGATTATACCCCCTCTCCTGCAAGATAAAGTTATGTCCAATGTGGTCTCCTTCACAGGATTATACCCCCTCTTCCAGAGCACCACTTACCATAATTAAAACTATCTTGTATAGGATTATACCACCTCTCCTGGAAGATAAATTTATAGTGAAGTTACTCTCCTCACCATGTCACAACACTTCTTGACCATTTGAACCCCTACTAGGGCATTCGAATCCAAGGGAGTATAGATCTCCCGTATTAACCTTTCAAGTGCAAAATAACCAATTTGAACCCCTACAATAACATTCGAATTCAATGGAGAATGGATCTCCAATCCTTACTAACTTTTCCTCACATGATCTTCATAACATGCAAGACAAACTAGTGCAAAATCTTATGCCAAATCCCTCTTTGGTATTCACAATTCCTGCCAGATCCTCCTTTGCACTGACCAATAGACTCACCATGAATGAATGAATGAACTCTTTAGCAATTTGAATCCCTCTATACCAATTCAAATTTCCTCCAATAGATTGACTAAAATCCAGTGAGAAACAAATCCCAATCGCTGAGTGCTCCTCAAAACCCCTGACTGACCCATTCAAGTTCTCAACATAGAAACTTGAATCCACTTAGATTGACTCTAAAACACTGGAAAAAAAAACCCCCCAGTCCCTGGGGCTAACTCGAAATCACTAAGGCTAACCCAAACCTCCCACAACTAACTCGAATTCACCGATAATTTACCTCCATGCACTGGAGACAACTCGAATTCACAAGGACTGGCTCCAATTCGCCCAATATCACACTCATGCACTGAAGGTGACTCGAATTAACTTATTTAAATGAGGACAACTCAATTTAACTTAAAATAATGCAATTAATCTCAATTTAACTGAAATTCACTTACATTAACTCAATTTAACTGAAATTAACTCAGTATTAACTGACAGTAACTCAATTAAACTCAATTTAATTTAAATTAACTGACATTAACTCAATTTTAACTCAAATTGACTGAAGATAATTTCAAATTGGGCAAATAGGCACACAAGACAATAATGTAGTGAAAGTTGGGCCCACTATTATCCAGATAAGGAATATTCTCTCCATTAAGGGCGCAATTGTGCATGCAAAACATTAATTAAACAAAATAAGACCACCATGGTCCATTAACATCAAAATTAGGAAGACTAGAGTATTGTTAGGGGGAGCCACAACTCTTAACACCAACCCATTCTCATGTGGAATCCCAAGACCCCCCAACAACATTGTTGTCCATGTTGTGTCATTATTTTAGTTATAAGTAGATAATAATGATAATAATAGAATAATAAAATAATTTCACCAATAATTATCATGATATCCAGATATTACATCTCTCTAATTAAATATGAAGATCATCACTTGGAATATTAGAGGATTAAATGGAAAATACAAACAAAGGACTCTCAAAGTAAGATCCACTTTGAAAAACCCACGTTCATCTTGATTTAGAGAACAAAATGTACAAGTCATACTTTATATTGAATAACTTAGCAGTGTTGGAAAAATTCTCAAGCCATGGCAATAGATGCAAAAAAAATGGTAGGGGGAATGGTAGTTTTGTGGTATCTAACAGAGATAGAAATGAATGACTTCTCAACTTCAAACTCTATCTAAGTAAAATTCCATCTAACCTAAACATCAACAATAGGTTTTATCACCAATGTTTGTGGTTCTCAAATCTTACAATAGAAAATCCAGTTCCTCAACACTATTCAAAATATCAGCACCATTATCCATGGCCAAAACTAGATAATTGGGGGGTATTTTAACATTATAACCTCGTGTGATGAAAAATAAGGTAGCATTAGATGCTTAGAAGCGAGCAACAAACCACTTTAAGAAAACCATCCAAACATTAAACCTCGTGGATATAGAAACAATAAATGGCATTCATACATGGAACAATAGAAGAGGCCAATCAAGTAGCCTCTCAGTTGGACATATTTCTCATATCATAATCATTATTGTTGCAAGTTTTAGTCTTATAATCCTCCATCCTCCCATGTTTTAGTTTATATCATTGGCCTGCCAATCTAACTCTTGACTTAGAGGCGATTATGCAAAAAATCAACCATTCCAATTCAAGAAGTTATAGTTGGACCATCTGGATTTCAATAACAACTTTTCCATCTAGTGGGAGGAAGCTACCATTCACTGAGGGACACTGATGTATAGATTTCAATAAAGACTAAAAATCTAAATGTCATACTAAAACACTGGAATATGGAGGCTTTTGGAAAAATATTCAAAGCTAAAAGAGACCTCGAACCTCACAGGGAACACCTCCAGCAAAGGATTGTCAATTAAGGGCACTTAGTATTTCTCATCCAAGAGGAACCAGAGCTCCAAACCTAGCTTGATTTACAAGGAAAGGAAGAGGAAATTTTATGAAACCAAAAGTCTAGGGTAAAATGGCTTAGGAATGCGAAAGGAAAACTAAATTCTTCCCTAAATCAATGATATGACATTGCCATCACAATAACATCAAAAACTCTTTTCAAGATAGCCAGAGCAATATTCTCTCCAAACATGATAATATTGAAAATGAACTCATTTAATACTTTCAAAACCCGCTCTCTGAACCTCAGGATAACCACTTAGAGGCCACTAAATACATCTCAAAATTAGTCAATGAGGATAAAAAAACCATCTTCTTAGAGAAATCACTTTAAAAGAAGTGTAGAAGGCCATCACGAAGATGCCAACAAGAAAGTTTTCGAGTGTGTATGGATTCATGACAGACTTCTTCCATAATCATCGGTCAGTTATCAAAAATGAAGTTTGGGAGGTGGTTGAGGAATCGAGAAGAACTTCTAGAGTCTTAACCGCTTTAAACTCAACCTTCTTTAGTCTACTTCCCAAGAAGGAAAGATCTAGAACCCCAAGCAAATTTCAACCAATAGCCCATTGCAAATATATATACAAAATTATCACCAAAGTGATTGCTAACCGACTTAAACCTCTCATGCCACAACGCACTTTAGCAGAGTAATCGGGCTATGTGGAGTAGAGGCAAATTCTATATGGTACCATTTTAGCTCATGAAAGTATTCATTTGATAAAATCAACTAAAAAAGTAGGTATGCTTCTAAAGTTGGACATGTAGAAAGCTTTTGATAAAATCAGTGGATAGTAAAACAAATCCTTCTAGCATTTGGTTTATCTCTCACTTGGAGGAACTATATTCTTTCTTTGATCTCCTCAATGTTTTTCTCTATATTAGTTAATGGTGCCCCCCCCCTCTACCATTTTTCCCATCCCATGGCATTCAACAAGGTGGCCCTTTACCCCCTTTCCTCTTCATCCTCATGGATAAAGGGTTGGGGCATTGTTTGAAAGCTGTGGTTTTAGAAGGTAGAATCAAATGTATGAGAATTCATGGTGAATATTTAGTATTCTCCTACTTACAATTTGTGGAGGATACAAGCCCTTGCGATGAGAGGACCAATAGGAATTAAAAAGGTCTTAAATCTCTTTATGAAGGCGTTAGGAACAAATATAAATCAAGCCAAATCCACATTACCAATCTCCTTGGATTTCAACGAAGCTCCCTTCCATCCAAATATCTGGGTTCCCTTCTTGTTGAAAATGGTCTTCACAATGTTTCTTGGGAATACCTTCTCTCCATACTAGAAAATAAACTATCCAGTTAGAATTTCTCGTCTCTCAACCCAGATGGAATCTTGACTCTCATAAAATCATTTCTTTAGAACATGCTTATTTATCTTTTATCCACTCCCTCAAAATAAGTCCTTAAAGCTATTAGGAATCTTCAGATAAATTTTATTTGTGGAGGATCCAAAACCAAAAGAAAGTGGGCCATTTTTTCCTGGGAAAATTTTTGTCTCCCTAAACTCGTTGGTGGTCTTGGCCTCTGCAATACTGAAATTGAAAACTCTGCCCTAGGAGTGAAACTTTGGTGGAGATGTCTTAACACAAAAAATGAATTATGGGGTCATCTTTAGAAATGCAAATACGCTCTAGGGACTGCATACGAATTTCTAATTCATATGGATGGTAGCAAAACTAGATCTCTCATCTAGAACAATGCCTGTAAAAAACCATCTTTAATCCAAGAGCATAGGTTATGGGAAATCATAGAAGGTCAAACTACCCTCTTTTGGGATGATGCTTAGCAATAGCTCCCTAAGCTTCATGAGAACCCATACTTTCACAAAAAATGCATGTCTTCCTTACTCCAAACAAAAACCATTTCACTCATTATTGGGAAACTAGTAGCCCTAGCACGATCTTGAGACATTGGATCCCTAAGGAGGCCTGGTCATATCTTTCTCGTGACCTTGGAAAAGAAGGACTACGGACTAAGTTATAATAATAACACCTCAAAAAAAAAATGGGAACCGATAGACTATGATGGGATCATAGAGATCGAGCTAATTTCAATCTCGAAGAAGCTTAGTTCCTCTTAGGAGGAATCAAGACATGTGAGAATAGAAAAATCTGGAAGCATATATGGTAGCAGAACCTTTTTCCGAAACTCTTAATTTTTATAAGGTTGCCATCAAAATATAAAATCCTCACATGGGATCAGATCATCAAAAGAGTTTATTAATGTCCCTTGTGGTTCCATCTCTATCAAGTTGAAGATGAAAGAATAGAACACATTTTGAATCAATGTACCTATGTATTGAGTTTATGGGAAGTAGGGGCAACCATTTTCCGGCAAACCAATAGTAATAGAGATAACATAAAAATAACTATTTATTAATGGAGGAAAGGGGTCTTCATGAACCCTACTCTTAATAGAGTCTAAAAACTCTTCCCAGACTTCCTCCTTTGGGAAACCTTGAAAGATCGAAATTGAAGAATTTTCGAAGACCTACTAAGAAACATCAATCACATCTGGACTAAAATTAAGAAGTATATGATTCAAACAATCAATACTTCACAATGGTATGATGAAGAATGAAAATACCAATATCCATAAACAATAATAATGAAAGGATGGGGATTCAACCCAACCCTTGAAAGTAGAAGAGTTCACAACACCAAACTATGTATCTTACGCCTTAACAAATGATCTCTACCTCTAGAAGGATCCCAAAACTAATCTTTGGTGGCACCTCTAGAGGTAATATTGGGCTAGTAGACTTGAAAGGAGTAATTCAGAATGCGTAAGATCATATTGAATTAATATATGTTGGCTCCCTCAGAATGTCCAACGACAACTACACAGAACTTCATGCCTTGGAGCATGGCATTCAGATTTCCATTCGACACGGCCTAACCAAATTAGTGGTAGAAGGGGACTCTCAAATCATCATCCATATGTTAAGTAAAATTTGATCAACAGACAAAAGTGGTTGATCAACTCATACGCTCTCATGTTCATAGATCAACAAACAAAGTGGTTGATCAACTCATCTGCTCTCATGTTCATAGATCAACAAACAAAGTGGTTGATCACCTAGCCAATGTTGAGGTCAAGAGAAAATAGGAGGATATGGATAGTCATTGGAGATAGATAGCCCTATCGGCCTTAACATATGACTCTCTTTCTATCTCCAATTAGTATCATAATTCCCCATATGGGTGGTAGGAGGCTAAAGGGTGTTACCTAGCAATCAAATGTATCTCTGCATGTGACCTCTAATACTCCACATGTAGTGGTCGGATGGCAGTTAAGAGGAAAAAAAGGTAACGAGGATCATGGAGAAGGCGTGCGCATAGATGGAGGATTGTGTGACCCTTGTCCTTCCAAGACACCATCATCATGATAAGCGATGACTTGCACTATGCTCTCATATTCATCACACCTCCATAACAACAACAGTAACGATGACAGTTTGGGTGAAGCTATTTTGGATCAATGGAAATAATGGTGATGGGAATGAATATCAATAAGGGAAACTTCCACATTGGGCTTTGTCTCCTCCATGTCAGGTCAATGGGTTCTATCCTCTTTTTATTCTTGTTATATTATAGTTCCCAATGTAGTTGGTTGGGTTTTGGCTCTTTCTAGAGACTGGATTTGAGTTGGATTTTCTCTTGCAACTGAGCTTGGGCTCTAGTTTTTTCTTACATATGGGTGGGTGTTTTGTTCATGTTGCCTCCCTTCTTTGTGCAAGTTGCTCATTCCCAATTCTACTCGCAATGGATAGCAATGTCTATGGTTGGTGTGGAAAAAGGGGTAGACGAACATGCTCACAAACTCAGGTAATGAAGGAGTTCATGGAAGCTGAGGAAATTTACTAGCACCAAACCCAAGCGCCATTAAACAAGAGATTCCTAATTGTCAAGCCTTCAATAGCTCCCAAAGTCACGCAACTTGGGGCCCCATCTTAATTTCTTTTTAATCAAAGATCAATAGCCTAGGATTGACACTTCCTTAGCCATGCTTTTGTCATGTCAATTTGAATTTGAAACTATGGTTGGTATGTTCTGTTAAGCAATTTCTTCATTTGATCATGTTATTATTTTAGCCTAGTGCACCCTTAAACTTGAACTTTTTTGTCACCTTCCCTTTGATCTATCTTGTCAGTTTGCATGTTTTTTTGAGAGACACCCACTCACCTGATACTTTTGCTAAGATTGAACTTTCAATCTTTTTGAGTCTGAGTAACTTTGGGGTTTTAAGTTTTCACACTTTTGTTGGTCTCAAATTTTATCTTGGTTTGCAATTGCTTATTTCAACCGCCTCCATACTGACCCTAAAAACATATCCAACACTAGAAATTTTAAAGATAAGCCCCTTTATGTTTTCCTTTTTTGAGTTTTGCTTGAAAAATATCTTTTCTCATCGATACATCAGCAAGAAAAAGTCTTATGCACACCAACATATCGCTTTTCAAAACTGATTTCCTCGCCGAAATGTCAGTGGATAAATCACTTTTTCCCATCAACATTTCAACAAGAAACCTCCTTTTCTCAACAACAAACAAACAAAAAAGAAAAAGAAAAAAACCTCGACACACGATTGAAGTAAAATTGGTGTGAAAAAGTGTTTTATTCATCAATGTATCGACCATCAAATATATTTTAGTTGTCAAAGTTTATTAAATAATTTTTTTCCTACATCATTAGGTTGCTCAAAAGAGACCATCATCACAAATATCTCGGGAGGAGAATTCTTTTCAATTGTTGACACATTAGTAAGAAAATCAAATATCCAGTTCAATATTATACAAAGAAAGAAATCTTAGACAAGTCTAGAAGATGATAAATTATTGTTTTGCTTTGATGTTGTTAGCCTAGAAAAATTATTGGACCACCGACAAGCAAGATTTGAGGAAGTTCCTTTGTATACCATGTGTCGCTTGGAAATGTCGATTTCCTCGTTAATGTATCAGTGGGTAATCCTTTCCTTTATCTAGATTATTTAGAAAACAAAATGAAGGAAACATTATAAAAATGGAAACACACACAAAAATATTTTCCAAAGCGTACAATAGTACATTAAAACCCAAATTCTATTAACGAATGGAATGGGGAAACATTGTAAACTATAAGCAATACAAGCTATCTTGGATGGTGGTAGCTTACCTCTGAAGAGAGATGTGTCGGCTATGCTCATTTGCAAGAGAGGATCATAAAGAGACCAATAAAGGGATTTTTATCATAAGCATAGAGTAAAATCCATAAACATCGAAAACCCTAACGCTAGGAGATGAAGTGCCAAAAGGATTTGCGGGCCTCGAGGTAGCTACCTAAGTTTCCCTAGGCACAACTTTCGCTACCATCTCCATTTAGGGTGCCTGATGGCTCATTGGAAAGAATCGATTCAACAGTACAATTTTTGGATGGGACCACAATATGCCATGGCAAACCGTGGCCCCCTAAATGGCCAAAAATGCTATTTAGGGCCTCAAAATTGCCTCGGAAATTTGGGACACAAAAAACCATATAAAATTTCCAAGAATATGGAGAACCATTGTAACTTAGTGGAACAGGTGGGTGGCCACTAATATCTACCTAGATTAGTCCCCCCCCTTAAAGGAGCAAGTCACTCTTCCCATTATATTAATGACCAATTACCCAAAGTTGATGGTTTAATACCCGCCATTGTGGTCAATGATCCAATTGGTAAAATAGAAAAGACACATAGGAACACTTCCATATGCTAATTCTTTGAAAATTGGAATCCAAATCAACCATGTTTCATCCTAAATTGATCGGCATGTCTCCTTTTGTTGAGTCAAATGATAGTTCTAGTGAGCTAATGTATGATATCAATACTACCCAAAACATATCTACAAGGAAATCTAAAATGTTGTATAACCTAAGGGAAAAAATTTCAAAGTACAGACAAAGGCCGGTTCAATTGTTGGAGGGTAGTGATGACTTCTCTCTTTCCATCCATCTGCAAGGTAAATACCAAACCAGTTACAATCGTGCTTTGTATGGCACTTGGTTGTCTTCCATGCATGATCCCAATGTCGAGACTAGATTCTCCTATTGTGGTAATAGTCACATTATTGCAAAATCTAAAATAGATGTTGCAAATCTTGGGTTGTTTATCATTTAACATGTGTTTGTTCGTCCCAAACAATCAGTTGAAATTATGCCATTTTGTGGTCCTCTTTATATCGATCTAATTACTTGAATATTGTCAAATACAACCTAGTATTTCTATGTATACTATGAACATGAATTGTTGTGCTTCAGGAAACTTGCAGTCATGGGAGCATTGTAGGGTTCATAAATTGTTAGTTGCTCATTGTTTAGTGCAAATTGTTCATCTGAGGAACACTCCAGTGACAAAGTTTTTTTATGAAAATGAAGGAATCCATATTTGTTGTTCTGCATGTAACACATAGTTTGTTTCTTGGTGACGAGTTCTTAATAAGCGATAACTTTCATAGATCACCAAATGCTCCTCAAAATCAACTTGCATTGGGGCTGCCTTTAGGCGTCCCCTTGGGGCGTAAGAAAACAGATCATTGGGTAATTGTATTTTTGGATTTTAAATGGAATTAATGTTAATGTATTACTTAATTCCACATTTTTTTTATAAAGTGGTTGATTGCATGTGTACTATTGGAAAAAAAATTCGATGCTTCTAATAAATGTTTGGTATAATGTTTCAACATACTAAATCCATTATTTTTACTAATATCATCGATTTAATGTTCAATATTTTTTCAAGCAGGATTCTGATGATGATCAACTTGTATACCATCTACTGTTGCACCATAGTATGATGTCAAAGAGAGAAAATGCTACTAAACGAGTAGAGATCAAAGAGAAATAATACAAAGAATGGTTTAATCAACCACCTATTCAATTCCCACTACGTCCCGACTAACCAATTCAAAACCTCTATAGTAACATTATTTGTTCACGGGTTGGGAATGAAAAAAATGATATAGAGGTTGGCATGGATGAGCTGGGGAATAATGCTAATATTTTCGATGCCTTCTTTGAACGCCTGAAAACTACTTCTACCAACCCTCTCTTTGGTCATGGATCAAGGTCTACCTAATTGTGGACAAAAATGTTGTTGTACAACCTAAATGCAATGTATGGTATGTTAGATGCATGATTCCCGCCACTGCTGAGGTAACTAACCATCAAGTACCCACTAAATCACCAATGAATAGAGATTTATTGCATGCTTAAAGACAATATACATTTATATTTCCCACTAAAAGAAAAAGTACTTCCAGTTGATAATGTCCTCTCGGACAACCGCGAAGAGGCACAACAATTGCTAAAAATGTTGGGTGTCTAGTACATATCATATCACTTGTCTAAGTGATTTCCTCTTATATAGAGGTGAATATGAGGACAAAGAGATATGTCATAAATGTGGGCATGACATGTACCAGATATAACAAAAAGGGTAAGGAACATGGCCCTCCTCATAAGATATTGAGGCGCATGCCTATAATCCCAAGGATTCAGAGGCTTTTTCGTTGTAAAGAATTAGCCATGTTATAGGGGTGATACAAAACGGATCAATATATAATTTTTCAACTACATGGATCTTCCAGGGTCAAAAGATTGGATAAATTGGCATGCAGGTCACATTTTAAGGGTGGGACTCATTTTGTAGATTTAGGGTCTGGAACCTTGTGGGGCATGTTTGAGGGTCTAAACGTCTTTTATTTGGGTAAAACAATCGATATCTAGTGCCATGGTCCATGAGGTGATTCTAAACTCTGAGACCTTTCCAATGGTCTAAGGATTGCCTCAATCGAAGTTTGTATGCAAAAGCTATGCCTCCCTCAAGTTGACCTATCCAGTTGTCCACCATGGTATCGAGTGGATTCCACGACAAATCTCTTTTTTCACACATGTGGATCATGTCATGTGTGGACCTTCAAGAACACTCTAGAACGGCCAAAATCCTAACCCATAATTGGGATTTGAGGCATGCGAAAACCCTAAAATTAACCCTAGAGGGTTGTCAAGCTATGTTAAATACTGAGCCACTAGGAGAAGAAGGGGAGCCATTATTTTGATGTATTGTATTGTTCCATAGTTGAACAACAACACTGGGGAATGGATATTAGAGAGAAAAAAGAGAGATAGGAGATCCTATAGTATCCATTATGGTGGCGAGGTCGAAGGTAACTCCATAGAGAGCACCATTCCCTTTGTATTTGAAATTTGACATAAAGAGCAAGGCATAGTCCTCATTTGTGGTTGGGTTTTACCCCATAGTGGGTTTTCCCAAGGTATTTCTTATGTTATTTTGTGCATTCTATACTTATTTGCTCTAGTTTCACACTTATAGAGGTATGTTTACTGGCCTAGAATGCAAGAATATGTAGCTTAGTTTATCAAAGGAGGCATACTTAATTGTATAAGCAATCCCAATAATAGGAAGCAAGGTCTATACAATCCCTTACTTGTTCGTACGAGACCATGGGAAAGCATCTCCATCGATTTTGTGTGTGGTCTTCCAACCACAAGGAAGGGACATGACTATTTATTTGTGGTTGTTGACAAATTCAACAACATATGCAATCTTATGCCTTGTAAAAAGACCATTAAAGGACAAGAAGCAAAAAACATGTTCTTTGCACAGGTCTAGGTGTAATATGGGATACCTAGGAGAATCATCTTAGATAAAGATACCATATTCCTCAGTACATTTTGGACTACACTTTGGGAAAAGATGGACACTAAGTTGAAGAGATCTACAACATTCCATCCACAGATAGATGAATAGACAAAAGTAGTCAACATGACTTTGGTACAACTTTTGAGGAGTTATAATCAGAAAATCTGAATACTTGGGATGAAAATGTGATCTACATCCAACACTCTTATAACATATTAGTCCACACTTCCATTGGGAATTCCCCTTTTGAAACTTGTTTTGCATACTTGCCACCTTCACCTCTAGATGTTATTTATGGATAGGAAGGGGGATTGAGGGAAGAAACCATAGGTGAAGCAGTAAGAGTTGAAAATCTCATTGATAATATTAGGAATATCCATTTACAAGTATAGGAGGCACTAAAGAAGCCACATGAAAAGTATAAGACAAGAGATGACCATAACACAGTGTTGAGAAAACATTCAAGGTGAGAGACAAAGTATGGTTACACTTGAACAAGGAAAGACTGCAGGGTCCTGGTAAGAATATCAAGGATTTGAGGTATCGTCATTTTGAATTATTGGAGATGGTGGGAGATAGTTCCTACAAACTCTGTCTACCCCCAGACATACACATTTACTAAGTAGAGAATGTGTAAAATCTGAAACTCTATGAACCTTCCATGTTGGATCAGGAACCTGAGCAGTTCTTACCCTCTATCAACGACTTAGCACCAGAGGCTCAAGTAGAGTTAGCAAAAGACACAATGGTTCAAAATAAGTCGAGAACTACCAGGTGGGGATACTATGAACTTTAGCAAGTGGGGCTGAAAGGAAAACTTCCAGACAACTTCCAGGTAAGGCTAAATTATACTCCAAGGAGAAGGTAGAGGAAGAATTTCCTCACCTCGTTCAATAAAATATCTTGGGGACCAAAATCCTCTAAAATTGGGAGGTGTGATCCTAAATTGATCAATATATAATTTGTCACCTACTTGCAAATTTTAGGGTTGAAAGATGGGATGAATTGGCTTGTAGGTGATCCGGGTCGTGTCCAGGAAGCACGATGGGGACAACAGTTCGACTGAATGAGTCGGCTCTGTTATGACGGAAGCTTAATAAATAGAATGAGCAAAAGCAGGATTATGCAACATAGATAAACACAATATGCACAAACAATATGCAGGAATGCGAATTGTTCTTCTCTTACTTGAAAACAGATCAAAACTGGTGTATGTTACAATATTATACATGCTTCCATAGAATTCTAAGATGTTTGGGTGCCTTCCCATTACGTTCATTTACAAAGAAGAAGTTAGAACGGTTTCAACATTTCAACCGTTACAGTCAACTGGAAGACAGAGAGACAGTTTGTCGAAGTTCGACAATCGCTAGTCGCATGTCGACACTGAATGTCGATGTCATGAACTGTGAGGCTGTTGAACATCTCGAAGGTGCGGAATGTATCGTAGTATGTCGAAATCGAAACCTGTCGAAGTCATGTCGAGTCAAAACTTGTCGAAGTTGTATCGACATCGATGACTTGTCGCAATCGATGTTAGCATTCGACAACAAATGCTAACTGCGATGTGGATCAGACCTCATTCCTTAAGAAAAAATGGTCTCCATTGTTTGCTTGTGAAGGTGAGGAATGTTGATGTATATGTAACTTCGGAATGTATTTCACATATATGTATATTGTATTCTTATAGAGATGGTATTATTCCTCTATAAGGAAGTGTCGTCATTTATATTGTAAGTGTCGTAACTTATACTTGATGGGTTATTAGACCACCTTATTTGGGGTCGGCCCTGTATAAGTCATGTGGGTCAAAGGGTTATTAGACCACCCTATTGGGGGTCGGCCATGTGGGTCGAAGGGTTATTAGACCACCCTATTGGGGGTCGGCCCACTCAGCATTATGTTATGTGGTTAAGTTCGAGCCTACATGAGTTAGGTAAAAAGGCAAGTCAAGTCAAGTATAAATAGAGTGCGGGAGGCACTCTATTTGCTCACTCACTTCTCACACATGCTCTCAAGGAGGAGAGGCGCACTTATGGAGGAGGAGGATCTGCTGCTAGGTTATGTCTATCTCTTTTTTGGTTGTATCATTGCTCTATCTATCTCTGAGGAAGTTATTGGGGTTTTTCACCTTTATGGTTTTCCCCAAGTAAATCTTTGTGTCTCTTGTGTGCTTGCATTATTGTCTCCATGATTGATATGCTGTAGATATGCTGTACATGTTGTTCTCTCAGTTAAGATCCTAGATCATATTGAAGTGAATTCAGAAAATTTAACATGGTATCAGAGCTAGCCTGAAAGAAGGCATGATATGGCATGTATGACACTTGTTGCACTTACGATGCTAGGGCTTGATATAGCAAAAACCAGTCATCGTAGCACTTTCGCTATAAATACATTTTGGCGAAGTTTTCGGATCTGAAATTGTTACAGGACAAAGCTATGATCTCCAAGTATCTTGTGTCCAAAGGAAAACCTCTAATTCGTTGTACTTTGTGATTTATGATCTGTACAATATAGGGTTTCTGCCTCTTTCAGATCTGAGTCAAAATCAGGTGACCTTGGGAAAAAGGTCATATCTTGGGCTAGGAAGCTCCAAATGAAATTTCGTAAAAAGTGACAGGTAGTACACAGTATGTACTATCTCAGAAAACTTTTTCAGAGGCCTAAATTGAACCAATGACACGTGGAACGCCGTACAAGTTCGCTCTCCTGTATTATCCCATAAATAGGTCACGTTGCGACATTTGGCATAACTCTCTCTCAGAGAGTCCAATTGAGGTCAGACCTGTCAGGATGGAAAGGTAACAGGCCGAGCTATCTCAGAAAACATTTTCAGAGGCCGAAGTTAAAACAGTGACACGTGGAACGCCGTACAAGTTCGCTCTCCTGTTTTATCCCAAAACAGGTCATGTTGCAACATTTGGCATAACTCTCTCTCAGAGAATCCAATTGAGGTCAAACCTGTCAGGATGGAAAGATAACAGGTCAGGCTATCTCAGGAAACTTTTTCAGACCCTGTGGATCAAAAATTTTGGAGTTACACCAGAAACAATCAGGTACATATTTCTGTCAAAACAGAATTATTTTTTTGGTACCTTCATTCATGGCTTCCGGAATTTAGGGCTTTGGAGAAAGTTGGAATTTTTGTAATCGGAGACCACGGCTGGATGTTAGTCATCAAAATAGAAATTTAGAGACCAAGATCAGAATTTTTGGTTGGGAAGAAGGCCGGGCTTGATTAGACCCTAGTTCGGGACTTTGATCAGAAAAGTGGAAAATTAGGGCTTCTGTAAAAATGGGAATTTTTTAAATCTGTGACCACGGCTGGAAGCTCCTCAGAAAAATAGAAGCTTAGAGCTTTGGATCAAACATTTTGATGGGGAAAAAGAGTGGGCTTCATCAAACCCCAGTTCAGGGTCACGTCCAGTGAATCCGGAAGTTTCAAAGGCAAAATTGAGGAGTGAAACTTTGCAGTTTTCAAATTCTGAATATACCAGTTTGATCAGCTCATCAAGGCACATATTTCTATCCTTTCGAAAGTTTGAAATTCAAAGTTTGAATTTTTGGGGTTTCTCTGACAAACCCATATCCAGCTCCAGGTCCAGTTCTTGCAAATCAAGTGGATTGGGTTAATCCTAGAAGAAGATGGATTGATCATCTGCATGAGTAAAGAAGTTCCTGTTTCAGAGGGAGATGAGGCTAAGGCCTTACATAAGAAGATTACAAGCGATCTCAACAGGTATGACTCATCGAGGTATGTTTCAATATTTTTCCATGATTAAGTTTATGGTATGTTTGTCTTCATGTTATTACGGTTAGTACAATTTTGATTTTAGATTTGTCGTATCACCTTAACAAAATTATGAATGCATGATAGAAGATATTCATTGATTAGGGTATTGACACTTATGATTGTACTAATGAATTATGGTGTTTTATGAGGTTTATGTTGTCTACTAACATGAAAGGTACACCAAGAAAGACAAATCATGTTCTGGTCCAAGAACATATGATCGTGATAACATGAGGACAAAGATTCATCCATTGTCATGGATCTCATAGAAGATCCATTTATGAGGTATGTATAACTTGGTTTTGTAATAGTTAACCTATGAGATATACAGGTTACTAGCACAAGTCATTGAAGAAGAACAAGAAGACATCATGTGAGTATGTTAGACATAAATAGCTAGCATGCTAATCCAGGTATGTTTTTCCTATATCAAGATAGAATCCTACCTTGTGTTAGGATCTTATACTGTTGTTGATAATGATTATTCATGAAGAGTCATAGGTTTGAATAATCATGATTGTATGCATATTATGTTTCTTACCATAATTGATGATATGACTAACCAGAAGAATCATGATGGTATAGGTTTGAATAATCACGGGTTTTATGCATTTTATATCTCTTATCTTGATTGATGATTCAACTAACCTGAAGAGTCATAGGTTTGAGTAATTACAGGTTTAGACATGTTATGTTTCTTATGATTTGACTAACCTTAAGAATTCTACATAAACCTTGAATGCTAATGCTTATTATTTTCTGTTTGAAATGATCATGACTATACATGCTTGAGATTATTGTGTTTTAATAGTATACTAATGAATGTATGATTCTATATGAGATCACAAGGATAACACAATCATGATACTAATAAGCATGCATAGGAACCAAGGATGAATGTAAGTTCAAGGACAGGTAATCCAGGAAGCAAAGATCAAGAGGGAGTACACTCCAGTGGTTTATTCAAGGATGCAGATATTCAGAGAGAGTTGACCATCTCTCTACATCCCACAACAGAAAGGTGTAGAAGAAGCTACTTCAGATTAGGACTCCAGCAGCTCCTGCAAGGAAGCAAAGACTCAGAGGGAGTCCACCCAATGAACAAACAAAGATAAGTATTTCTTACATATTTGTTTGTTTAAATAAAATTGTTCAATGATGTATATGCTCATGGTCTTAGACTTATAATATGTATTGTGCATATTAGAATAATTACATTAATGAACAGTATACTACTAATATGCATGGGTAAGTAGCCTATGGCACTGTACAACATTCCATTGCTACTTATCTAGAATGAAACCTCTTTGCTGACATGTTGGGAGTTGTGCACACTCTTAACAATGTTCTGGTAGAGATTGGAAGGCATCTAGAAAGTTACGGGATATGGATAAATGTTGTATTGAAGCATTGGCTAAGATAATTGCATGACTGTATGACATATTTCTTTATGTGTAAGAATTTGTTCTGAAAACTATGAGATGTTTTCTAATCATGCAATTTAACTTGTTGTGTAGGAAAGATCGTATGCCATCTCCTACAAAAGAAGAACTACAACATTTGTTCAGCAACAAATTTATTGAAGATATTGAAGTTCCCAGGATCTGGGATGAAGAAATGGAATGCCATGATCCATCGATCATGAAGAATGATGTTTGGGATGTAGTCCCAAGATGTGAAGGGAAGTTTGTTATGACTTCCAAATGGAACTATCAGATCAAGCATGTTGCAGATGGCAGCATTGAGAAATATAAAAGTGATGAAATAGAAGATGCACCAGATGGATTTCAAGACAACATGGTGTAGTCATATATATGTGCAGAACTTGGTATGGTAGACAGCTTTCTATCCAGTTTGGGCTTTACCAAGAGTAAAGCAGATTCCAAACTTTTCTACAAGGTAGAGGAAGGCAATCCAATGATACTACTTTTGTATGCGGATAACCTGTTTGTTACAGGTGAAGATAGATTGATTGCCGACACGCAGCGGAAGCTTACTACCAAGTTCGAGATGAAGAACTTGGGGATGATGCACTATTTGTTTTTGGCATGGAGGTGTGGCAGAGTGCAGATGGAATCTGCCTTGGACAAGGGAAGTATGCAGTAGAGATCCCAAAGAGGTTCGGGATGATGGATTGCAAGGCCATGGCCACACCTATGGCATCGAATCTGAAGCTTCTATGTGATGCTTCATCCGAGCCGGTTGATCGCCAGATGATTGGGTCCTTGATGTACCTGACGAACACGAGACCAGACATTTGCTTTGCTGTGAACACATTAAGCCAGTTCCTGACAGATCCGAGGAATGTTCACCTGGTTGCTGTAAAGCATTATCTAAGGTACCTGAAGGGTCCAGTGGATTATGGGCTCAGGGATGAGGCGAATCAAAAGTTTAACCTACAGGGTTATGTTGATTCAGATTGGGCTGGCAGTGCTGCAGATAGGAAGAGCACATCTGGGTGCTGCTTCAGTATGGGATCAGGTGTGATCTCTTGGTTTAGCAGGAAGCAGTCCTGCGTAGCACTGAGTACAGCTGAGGCAGAGTATGTTGCAGCCTGTTCAGCTAGTTGTGAGGCAGTATGGCTACGGAAGCTACTGTCTGAGTTATTTGATCTCCCGTTGGAGGCTACTGGTATCTTCTGTGATAACCAGAGTTGTGTGAAGCTGTCCCAGAACCCAGTGTTTCATGACAGGTCGAAACACATAGAGATCAAATATCACTATATCAGGGATATGGTGCAGAGAGGAGCTGTGAAGCTCCTGTATGTTGCGACGGATGAGCAGATTGCAGATGTGCTGACGAAGCCACTAGCCAGGGTGAAGTTCAAGTACTTCAGAGAGAGGCTTGGCGTTCTTCAGATCGAGGACACTTCGAGGAAGAAGTGATGGACACATTTGCTGAAGCCATTCCAAGCATGTTGGAAGGAGGATCCTTCACATGGCTGTGGATGTAAGTGCCGGATGATGAGCATCAGGATGATGTTCTGGTTTCTGCTGGATATGATCAGTTGGAACATTTTATGTATGTATGTACGCATCATGTGGATGCTGGATATGATCAGTTGGATCATTTTATGTATGTATGTACGCATCATGTGGATGTTGGATATGATCAGTTGGATCATTTTATGTATGTATGTATGCATCATATTGGATGCTTGGATCATGTATGATGATATGTATCATGTATTTGTATCAGGTGGATACATTGATGATCAGGAGGATCATGTATGATACTTGGTATGCATCAGGTAGATGCATTGATGATCAGGTGGATCATGCAGCAGGATGTTGCAGTGATGATCAGGATGATCATAGATGACGAGCTTCAGGATGTTGCTCCAGATGACATGCAGTAGGATGTTGCAGTGATGATCAAGATGATCATAGATGACGAGCTTCAGGATGTTGCTCCAGATGACATGCAGCAGGACGTTGCAGTGATGATGATCAGGATGATCATGGATACATCATGATGATGTATGGTGAGTATCAGGTTGATACTCTATGGTCGTGGATCAGGTTGTGCAGATGAGCATGTAATTCGTTGCCCTGGGAGATTTGCAGATAGTCTTTCGAGGTTTTTCCTATGGCATGTAATTCGGTGCCCTGGGACATCTGGCAAATGCTCTTTCGAGGTTTTGCTCTGGGAGGACATGTAATTCGTTGCCCTGGGAGATCTGCAGATAGTCTTTCGAGGTTTTGCCTATGGCATATAATAGCGCCCTGGGATATCTGGCAGATGCTCTTGCGAGGTTTTGTCCTATGGCATGTAATTCGTTTCACTGGGAGATCCGATAGGTTGGGCTGTGTGCCCGTAATCAGTCCTGGGATGCTCTTGCGAGGTTTTGCCATAACCACATGTAATTCGTTGCCCTGGGAGATCCTATAGGTAGAGCTGTGTGCTCGTAACAGCCTGGGATGCTCTTGCGAGGTTTTGTGGTGAGGTCACATGTAATTCGTTGCCCTGGGAGATTCTATAGGTAGAGCTGTGTGCTCATAACAGCCTGGGATGCTCTTTCGAGGTTTTGTGACGCACGTAAAAGTCCTGAGGATTCCACAGTATGGCCAGTGATGACGAAGACCTGTAGGTGGTGGGCCTACATCTAGTATGAAAAAGGACTGGCTCTGTAGAACTTCCTATGACGAGTAGATTCAGAGATTAATTGAGATAGCAGCAGCAGTGACGATGATGATGACTCGATGACGATTATATAGTGACGATGATCCAGAGAAGATGACTTGTGCTAGAAGAACTGTGCTGAGAAATACCTTCCTAGTTAAGAGGGAGTGTTGATGTATATGTAACTTCGGAATGTATTTCACATATATGTATATTGTATTCCTATAGAGATGGTATTATTCCTCTATAAGGAAGTGTCGTCATTTATATTGTAAGTGTCGTAACTTATACTTGATGGGTTATTAGACCACCTTATTTAGGGTCGGCCCTGTATAAGTCATGTGGGTCAAAGGGTTATTAGACCACCCTATTGGGGGTCGGCCATGTGGGTCGAAGGGTTATTAGACCACCCTATTGGGGGTCGGCCCACTCAGCATTATGTTATGTGGTTAAGTTCGAGCCTACATGAGTTAGGTAAAAAGGCAAGTCAAGTCAAGTATAAATAGAGTGCGGGAGGCACTCTATTTGCTCACTCACTTCTCACACATGCTCTCAAGGAGGATAGGCGCACTTATGGAGGAGGAGGATCTGCTGCTAGGTTATGTCTATCTCTTGGTTGGTTGTATCATTGCTCTATCTATCTCTGAGGAAGTTATTGGGGTTTTTCACCTTTATGGTTTTCCCCAAGTAAATCTTTGTGTCTCTTGTGTGCTTGCATTATTGTCTCCATGATTGATATGCTGTAGATATGCTGTACATGTTGTTCTCTCAGTTAAGATCCTAGATCATATTGAAGTGAATTCAGAAAATTTAACAAGGAAACTTGTCGGGTATTTCAGTAACAGAGTACCACTTTCTTTGAGATGAGAGATGGCCATCTTTGGCAACCTGAAACAAGGGAATTGTGTTCGTCCCGGTAGGCATACTCGTCGTCCCACAATGGTGTCGTAAGGAAGAGGCTCCTGAACATCTGGATGGATGTCTTCGGGTTCTGCTGTTGATAAGTCATTTTGTTCCCAGGGTGCATGGTATGGTCGAATTAGATCCACGTTGAAGACTGGATGCAGACCCAGGCAAGTAGGAATGTTGAGCTGGAAAGTGTTTTCACCAATCTATCGAAGAATACTGTATGGACCATATCGCAAAGGTTAACTTCTTGAAAGGACCAACAAAGCGCTCCTTCTTAAGATGTATCCAGACCTTATCCCCAATTTGGAATGTATGAGGAATACGATGCTTGTTGTGTCAGGCCTTAGCTTTCTCATTTGCTCTATGCAACATATCCTGTGCTTGTCGCTGGATGTCGCAAATCTGTTCTTGAAACTTGACTGTTTTATCTACTTCTCGCTGGCTGTAGTCGGTGTCAGAGTTCGGCTGTGTCGAGGAGCTGATCAAGTCGATAGGCGTTGAGGGTTGAAATCCGTAATAGATCTCAAATGGACTCTTTCCTGTATAGTTGTACTGAGCACGATTGTAATTGTGCTGAATGTATGGAAGACTATCATCCCATGTGCGTGGATGCTTGTGATTGTACATGCGAAGCAGTTGTGCTACAAGGCAATTTACAACTTCCGTCTGTCCATCAGTCTAAGGATGGAAAGCTGTCGACAATGAGAGTTGTGTGTCCAGTTGTTTCCAGAGGGTCTTCCAAAAGATTCTGACGAATCTGGCATCTCGATTAGAAATAATGGTTGTGGGTAAACCAAAGTGTTTCCAAAGAGCTGAGCAGTCTGTTGCACTGTCGTGGTCTTCTTACGTGGTATGAGAATGGCCATCTTGGAAAATCGGTCGACTACTACTAATATTGCGTCATGCTGATGTCTAGTAGTAGGCTAACCCGTCAAGTAGTCCATAGAAACAGATTCCCATGGTCTACTAGGAACTGGCGGAGGTGTGTGCAATCCCTGTCGTCGATTAGGTGGTTTAGCAATGGCACAAACCACACATGATCGAATGTACTTGTTAACGTCAGATTTAAGTGTAGGCCAAAAGAAATACTTCTACAGAATAGCAGGTGTCTTTGCTACTCCAAAGTGTCCTATAGTCTTGCTGTAGTGCGCGTCCCAAATAAGTTGTTGTCGATGCTCAGTGGTCGGTACACAAAGTTGTCCAAGCTTGTATAGCAAGGTGTCTTTCAGGAAGAAGTCGGAGGTCGACAACTTGTTAGTTTGTAACTGTCGGTAGATTGCTGAGAAGTCATTGTCGTCCTCATACAACTGTGGCCAAGTGGTCGTGTCGTATCCCTGCATAATCATCACTATCAAAAGGAGAGTAATGGGTGGTCGACTAAGGCAATCGGCAGCGGCGGCGTTAGCTTTACCTTTCCGATACTTAATCACCAACTGGAATTGTTGTAGGTAATTAATCCACTTGAGTTTTCAGTTTGTCTTCAACTTTGATTGTGTCGGAGCGAACTATAGAGGCTTGTGATCAGTGAGAATGACCGTTTCCTTGCCAAGGATGTAATTCCTCCATTGCTTGAGAGCTTGCACAATAGCGTACAGTTCTTTTTCATACATCGAGTATCTTCTAACTGTGTCCTTAAAAGTCTCGGAATGAAAAGAGACTGGGTGACCAAACTGAGTGATCACTGTGCCGAAGGCATAGTCCGATGCGTTCGTCTCAATCTCAAAGGGCTAATTCAAATCAGGTAACACAAGTACTGGTGCAATGCAGAGCTTGTGTTTGAGCTATTCAAAAGCTGCTTGATGTGTTGCTGTCCATTAGAAGACAGTTTTCCCATTTCCCATCGTCAACTGATTACAGGGATAGGCTATGTGACTAAAGCCGAGTATGAACCGTCGATAGAAATTTGCCAAACCAAGAAAACTTCTTTGTTCTTGAATGATTCTAGGAATGGGCCAATCTTTGAGGATCTGTACTTTGTCTGGATCGACGTGAATGCCTGTAGAATCAATTACATACCCCAAACATTTGATGCTGGTCATCACAAAAGTGCACTTGTCCATGTTCAGATAGAGTCGATGTTGCTGGAGAGTGTCGAGGACTTGTCAAAGGTGTCCAACATGTTCTTCCCATGATCGACTGAAAATCAATATATCGTCAAGATAGACAATGACCCATTTGCCGATGAAAGGTCGAAGAATGTTATCCATATGTCGCATGAAGGGCGCAGGTGCATTGTTTAAGCCGAAAGGCATGACTAACCATTCGAACAATCCTTCCTTGGTCTTGAAAGCAGTTTTCCACACATCTGAGGGCTCGAATTGAATCCGATGGTATCCCGACTTGAGGTTGAGCTTAGTAAATAATTTAGCACCTTTCAAACAGTCGATGAGCTTGTCTATCCACGGCAGAGGGTAGTGATTCTTTACCGAAATTTTGTGGAGAACTCTGTAGTCGATGCACATGCGCTTCTTCAGAACTAGGATGACTCGACTTCCACAAGGAGAGGAACTGGGGCGAATATGACCTTTGTCGATTAATTCTTGGATTTGTCTGCGAATCTCTTCATTTTCGAGAATGGATTCTCTGTAAACAGATGCGTTAGGCAAAGAAGAACCAGGAACAAGTTAAATGGAGTGTTTTACCTGACAATGTGTAGGTACTCTGTTGGGGGCTTGAAAGAGGTTCTTGTACTCATCGAGAATATGATCGACTTGATGCTTCTATCAGGAGCTGCATTGGTCGGTGACTCGACTCGTTGTTGCAGTCTTCTTAGAATTTTGCGGCTTGATCATGATTATTGTGAACTTCTGAGCATGATTGATGAGCTTCTTTGTATGTTTGGAAGATATAAGTGCAACCGTTGGTGTGGGTTGATGCTCTAGTATGCTGAGCTATCGATTTCAGATTCTGACAATCACCTTCTGAGGCCGTGACTGATAACTTCCATGTCCATCCCAAAGGTAAGGTTTCCCAAACAAGGCGTCTGATACAGAGAGTGGTGCCACATCACAAAGTACTTCATCTTCAAAAGGCTGTATGAAGTAGGCGAGTTTACATTGTCGAGTGATCCGTAGTTCTTATCCATCCTTCATCCAACCAATGTTGTAAGGCTGAGGATGCGGAGTGGTAACAAGACCTAGTTTCTTTACGAGATCTTCAGAAACAAAGTTCTTCTAGCTACCGTTGTCCACAATCAGATGTAATGGGTTGCTCTGGACCCATATCTGTGTATGGAACAAGCATTCTCGTTCCTCCTCATCGATGATAGTCGAGGCTGCTGGAGTGGTCGATGTCAAAAGGGTCTTTGCATCTGGATCAGATTCTTCCACCGTCTTGTCGAATGCGTCGAAGGTTGACACTTTTGTTAAAAATGTCTTCTAAGATTTGCATTCAGACGTATCATGCCAAGATGAGTGGTGGTAATCGCACCATTTTTCGGTCGGTGGTTGTTTGCTACATTCCCTTTAGTGAAAAGGATTCTTACCGTGGTATGGCTTTGGCGGTGTTGGCTGAGAACATTTTGACTTGTCGAAGTCGGTTGATGTCTTCTTGTCAGGTGGTCGTCCCGATGTCAGCTTTGTCGCAAAGTGTGCTTTCCCTTTTTTCTTGGTTTCCACTTTGTTGGCATAGTGGAATGCATCTGCAAGCATATTGACAATCAGAAATTCCATCTCCTACTCGACGTATTGGGACAATCCGTTGATGTATTTAAGAACAAGCAATTTCTCTTCTTCTTGGACGCCAAGTCTAGCCATGAGTCGGTAGAACTCATCGGTGTAACTTTGTACTAATTGGTATTTCCATTGCCTTAGCTACTGCCACTTCTTATACTGCTGCTCGAGGTATTTCGGCGGGTAAAATTCCTTCCGGATGTGTTCGACGAATTTATCCCATGTGTCAATGGGGTCTCCGCTTTTCTCCATCTTTGTCGAGAGGTTCTCCCACCAGCAGTACATGGAGGTTGACATCTTTAAGGATGCAATGGTGACTTTTTCAGCTTCGGAGAGTTGATTTACAACGTAATAGGATTCCAATTGTTGCACCCAATTGTCGACGGATTCCGTGTCGATCTTACCTTCAAGATTCGGTATGTCCAAATTCATTTGCACTTTGAACGAGCTGATTTTATCGGAGTGAGTTCTCATCGAAGATCCTCCAGATGTCGAAGTGAATCGCAAGAGAATCTCGTTGAACTAGGCGAACATTTCAGTTCGTTGTCGAGCCAGAGCTTGCTCAATGAGTTCTGTTGTCTCGTCGGCTGCATGTCTATCGTTTGTTTCTTCTGTCATTTTTGGAGATCGTGTCTGCTTGGATTGCTGAGATTGCGAGCGAGTTTGAACTGGCATAAGTTAGGTAGCTTCGAGAGAAGTGTATACGCATAACTTAAGCATGAACAAAGCCGAGTGCTCTGATACCAATGATCTGGGTCATGTCTAGGAAGCACGAAGGGGACAACAGTTCGATTGAATGAGTCGGCTCTGTTATGGCGGAAGCTTAATAAACAGAATGAGCAAAAGCAGGATTATGCAACATAGATAAACAGAATATGCGCAGGTAATATGCAAGAATGCAAACTGTTCTTTGATTACTTGCAAACAGATCAAAACTGATGTATGTTACAATATTATACATGCTTATATAGAATTCTGAGATGCTTGGGTGCCTGCCCATTACGTTCAGTTACAAAGAAGAAGTTAGAACGGTTTCAACAGTTCAACTGTTACAGTCGACTGTAAGGCAGAGAGACAGTCTGTCGAAGTTCAACAGTCGTTGGTTGCATGTTGACGCTGAATGTCGATGTCACGAACTGTGAGGTTGTTGAACATGTCAAAGATGTGGAATGTGTCATAGTATGTTGAAGTTGAGACTCGTCGGAGATGTGTCAAAATCGGAACCTGTCGAAGTCATGTCGAGTCAAAACTTGTCGAAGTTGTATCGACAACGATGACTTGTCGCAGTCGATGTTAGCATTCGACAACAAATGCCTACTGTGATGTGGATTAGTAGGGCCCGTTTTATGGGCATGAATCATTTTGGAAGATTTGGGGTCTGAAACCTTTTAGGGCCCGTTTCAAGGTATAACAAATTTTTTGGGCGAAAAAACAACCCATCATTATCGCTATGGTCCATTAGGTGATTCAACACCCTAAGAGCTTTCCAATGGTCCAAAGATTGCCTCAATTGAAATCTGTATGCAAAAGTTATGCCTCTCATGAGTTGACCTATCCAGTTGACCACCATGGTACTAAGTGGATTCCACATTAGCTCTGACTTTTCACAGATGTGGAGCTAGTCATGTGTGGACCTTCAAGAACATTGTAGAAGGACCAAAACCCTAACCCTAATCAAGTTTTGAGACATGAAAAAACCCTAATATTAACCCTAGACAACTATCGAGTTATGTTAAATATCAAGCCACTAAAGAAGAAGGGGAGGCATTCTTTTGATGTATTGTATTTCTCCATAGTTGAACGATAGAACTGGGAAGTGGATATTAGAGCATAATAGAGGAGATAGGAGATCCTGTAGTAGCCATTTTGGCCGCAAAGTTGTAGGTAACTCCATAGAGAGTACCATTTCCTTTTTATTTGCAATTTGACATAAAGAGTTAGCCATAGTCCTCATTTCTGGTTGGGTTTTACCCCATAGTGGGTTTTCCTATGGTATATCTTGTGTACTTATTTGATATAGTTATTTCTATTTCAATTCCATTGTATTCAGTATTTTATGGAATTAAATTAACACAATCAATTAAGTTGTAACATCCGTTATGACGAATTGATCTAGTGGAATATCCACAATAGTTTACAGATCATATTGGTATCAAAGAAATTTTTGGTTTTGGTTTTTTTGGGTAATCGCGGGATCTAGTAGTTGTCGACAAAAAGTATTCAACCCTAACCATGGCGAACGAGTCTGTTCAAGGAGTGGTAGATGATTATGACCAATGATTTTCAACACTAGAAATACAAGTTGTCAATATCTCACGTAAGATGTCAATACTCATGGTGGTTGTGGAGAGCAAGTTTGGACCTTTTGGGGATTTTGGAGGCTCTAACTTAGATTTTGGATCTAAGGGGAAATTGAAAGATAAAAGTGACCCCAAAAAGGAGCCGATGAAAAATCCTGAGAGAGAGCAGTTGAGTTCCAATACCAATATTCCTTCCCTATCCCTCTTCAATATTGAAGTGAAACTTGACATCAAGCCGTATCAAGGTGATATTGATGCTCTAAAACTAAATAATTGGTTGTGGCAATTGGAGGTTTATTTTAATATCCATCAAATATTTGAGGCGATAAAAAGATCTCATTTTCCAGACTTAAGTTAGAGGGACATGCATTGACCTAGTGGGAAATCCACATAGAAGCACTTGGGATGAAGGGTGATCCACCAGTAACTAAGTGGTAGGACTTTAAAACCCTCATCAAGTCCCAATTCTACCCGATCGGGTATGTAGATGACCAATGGTTCCGCTGGAATTACTTCAGGAAAAGGCAAGGGTAGAGTGTTCAAGAATACACCACCAAGTTCAGAAAAATTGCTATCATCCTGGGTATCTCACCCAAGAACTCAGATGTAATCCTCAAGTATATGGGCGGTTTACATAGTCACATACAGAGGAAGGTGATGCTCTTAAAGTGCATGTCAATTGATGAAGACTTTGTATAAACAAAATAATTGGAAAACATCGGCCAAAAGAAAGGACAACCAAGTGGTTCAAAACAGAAAGAGAGCCAAGATGCTACCAAGGAGGGGAAGAAGAAGTGGAAGGGGAAGGAGAATAATACTACAACCATTGCACATTAGTGCATGGATCTGAAAAAACCACTATAATCATTGTGTTATCGATGGTCATATTGAAGAAAATTGTTGGAAGCTACATCCAGAGCTGAACCCCAAGGGTCGCAAGAAGGATTCCAAGAGGAAGAACCGTCTAGCCACAAAGTCAAGCAAGGAGTTAAAAAGGAGATAGGATGTGGATGAAAAGATTATATGTACCACAGTTTAGAAGGAGGTGAATCTAAGTAGCCTTCACCCTAAGGAAGAGAAAGAGATGATGAAGCTCTAGGTCAAGAAGACCAAGATTGATGCTCTATTCGTTTTCGGTTCACAGAAAAAACTCATAGTAGAAGATATGGTATATAAGGTTGGATTGGAAGTACCTAATCATCCCAGTCCCTATCCATCGGGATGGGTAAATAAGGATGCAAAACTTAGAGTCATGAAACAGTGTAAAATCAAGTTTTTCGTAAGTGCAAAGTATGTTGATGAAGTGGAGGTAGACGTAGTACCCCTATATGTTTGTGGTGTAGTGTTCAAAATCCCTTACATGTATATGAGGGATGCTCATGAGGAGAGCCAACCAATTCCGCTTAATTAAGGATGGAAAATCCTTCATCATCAATGCGCACAAAGGTAAATCGAAGATCTCTTTGTTAAGCACCAACCAAGCGAAAAAATTGATCGGTTCAAGTAGGAAGTTTGTATTACATTTTTTAAGACAAAATCAGAAAGAAGGTGAATCGCTAAAAGCCTTGAAGGCATATTTGGAGGGATGTACCAAAGAGCGGAAACAATAGTTGGGGAGCCTTTTACAGGAAAATAGAGAAGTGTTCTAGGAGCATAACTAGGGGATACCTCCTAAGTGGGACGTGGAGCACAAGAAGAACTATTGTTGGATTCTCCATTGTCGAACATTGTACATGCAGTCTATCATAGAAGCAGATGAAGTGAAGAATCAATTGTAGTAGGTGTTGGAGTAGGGCGTGATACTACCAAGCACCCCACCTTGTGGGTCACCTATAATGATATGCCCAAGAAGGATGGGACTTGGAGGATGTGCATCGACTGTAGAGCATTGAACAAGATCACACTCAAGAATCGATACGCTCTGCTTAGGATCAATGATTTGTTTGACCAGTTGCAACATGCTAAGTACTTCGCCAAGTTGGATCTCAAATCGAGATACTGCTCGTTACAAGTGAAGGAAGAAGACACCTGGAAGACTGCCTTCAAAATTAGGCAAGGTATATATGAATGGTTAGTAATTTCATTTGGTTTTTGCAATGCACCAACTACATTTATGTGTTTGATAAATTATCTATTAAACCCTTTTTTAGATTCATTTCTTATAGTATATATAGATGACATATTAGCTTATAGTGCTACTTGGGAAGAGCATATCTCACATCTCAACTAGGTGTCAAAGACTCTGAAAAAGCACCAGTTGCTAGGTAATTTAAAGAAATGTGAGTTTGACCAACAATCCTTGGTGTATTTGGGGTATGTGATTGGTGGAGGGGAACTTAAGATTGATCATGCACATATAGAGGCCATCACTAAGTGGCCCAATCCTACAAATGTCACTGAATATAAGATATTTTTTGAGGTGGCACAATACCTTAGGAATTTCATAGCTTGCTTTCTGGATATGGATGCAACCCTCCATGCCACAATAGCTAGTAGCAAGGGGTTCCAATGGGGGAAGAATAAACAAACATCCTTTAAAGAGCTCAAGTGAAATATTAGTCAGGTACCAGTTCTCGCATTGCGTAATATGCAAAAGCCTTTCAAATTGGATACAGACGCAAGTGGGTATGCTATGGGACCATTTTTTATGCAAGGAAGGAGGCCAGTATGCTATCATTAGGAAAGGTTTCATGGGGGATTCCTAAAGTACCCTACCTACAATAAGAAACTCTATTCCCTAGTTCAAGCTATTAAGAAGTGAAAGCATTGTTTGATGGGAAAGGAGACCATCATTCACACTAATCACCAGCCGTTGCAGTATTTTCAGGCCCAGAGTAAGCTACAACATACCGGACATTATAAGTGGATGGGATTCTTAAAACAATTCCATCTAATCATCAAGTATAAGAAGGGAAATACCAACAAGCTGGTAGACATGCTCTCAAGGCCACCTACAACCAAGATTAAAGCTTTGGGAACTCTTATGCACATTGAACCTTTTACCCAAAATGCATACAAGGAAGAGTACACAGAAGATGAGGAGTTCGAGGAGTTATTTCAAAAACTGCAAGGCCAATTCAATGTAGAATAAAGTTACAACAAGGCTAACTATCATCTCCAAGATGGGTTACTCTACAAGCTGGACAAGCTCTGTGTTCCTATAGGAAAGAGATTGTAGCTTATTAGATAGGCACATACCCCCAAATTTGGAAGGCATTTCGGTGAAGGGAAGACAGTTGCAAACTTATAGAGGTATGTTTATTGGCCTAGAATGCAAGAAGATGTAGCTTAGTTTATAAGAGGATGCATACTTTGATGTATAATCAAGCCTACCAATAGGAAGCAAGGTCCATACCATCCCATACGTATTCCTGCGAGACTATGGGAGAGAATATCTAAGCATTTTGTGGGTGATCTTCCAACCAATAGGAAGGGACATGACTATTTATTTGTGGTAGTTGACAGATTTATCAAAATGTGCATTCTTATGCCTTGTAAAATGACCATCAAAGGACAAGAAGCAACAAACATGTTCATTGCACAGGTCTGGGTGCACTTTGGGATACCAAGGAGCATCATCTCAGATAGAGACACTATATTTCTCAGTACATTATGGACTATGAACTACACTTTGGGAAAATATGGACAATAAGTTGAAGATATCTACAACATTCCATCCACAGACATATGGACAGACATAAGTAGTCAACAGGACTTTCATGCAACTTTTGAGGGGTTGCAATCAAAAGCATCAAAAGACTTGGGATGAAAATGTGATATACATTTAGCAGGATTATAAGAGAGCAGTCCATGCTTCTATTGGGAAGTCCCCTTTTGAAACTTGTTTTGGATACTTGCCACCTCCACCTCTAAGTGTTGTTTGTGCACAAAAATGAGGAGTGAGGGAAGACACTAATGGGGAAGTAGTAAGAGCTGAAAATTTCATTGATAAGATTAGGTAGATCCATTCACAGGTATAGGAGGCACTGAAGAAGTCACATGAAAAGTATAAGGCAAGACATGACGAGCATGGGGATGAGAAAACATTCAAGGTGCGAGACAAAGTATGGCTACACCTGAACAAGGAAATACTATAGGTTCCTCGTAAGAAGATCAAGGCTCTAAGATATGGTCCTTTTGAGGTACTGGAGAAGGTGGGAGATAATTCATACGGACTTAGTCTACCCCCATACATGTGCATTTACTATGTACTAAATGTGGAAAATATGAAACTCTACGAACCTTCCATGTTGGATCGGGAACATGAGAAGGTCTTCCTTTTTGTAGAGGAATTAGAACTAGAGGCTCAAGCAAAGTTAGAAGAAGACACAATGTTGCAGACAATTTCCAGAACTACCAGTCGGGGATAGTATGAACTCTAGCAGGTGGGGTTGAAAGGAAAACTTCCAGCCAAGGCTAAATGGCCCTCCAAGGAGAAGATAGAGGAAAAAAATCCTCAGCTCATTCAGTAAAATATTTTTCAGACCAAAAGTCTCCCAAAATGGGGAGGTGTGATCCAAAATGGATCAATATATAATTTGTCACCTACTTGGAGCTTTTGTGGTTGAAATATTAGATGAATTGGCTTGTAGGGCCCATTTTATGGGCATGAATTATTTTGGTAGATTTGGGATCTAGAAGCTTTCAGGGCTTGTTTTAGGGTCTAAACAGATTTTTTTGGGGGTAAAACAACCCATCATATTTGTTATGGCCATGAGGTGATTATACACTCTGAGATATTTCCAACAGTACAAAGATTGTTGTTACACCAAAATCTCATCATCATGAGTCATGTGTCAACTCCGTGCCTTAATCCCTGAAGTTTCCTTTGCTAAAAACATCAAGAGCAAGTTGTTGTCCTTATGTTTCCACCATGTGTAGTTGCACTGGCGCATCCTGTTGTCCAGCAAGAGGCGCCAGACCATGGGTGGTGCATGATGCTTTCTTGCAGAGTGCGCTAGTGTCTCTTGTTGCCCTTATGCAAGAGGCGTTGATCCCTACCTGGTGCAAGTTGCCTTCATGCAAGGTGCGCCAGCATTGGTTAATGTGGATAAATGGAAATTTCGAGCGACTTCATGAAACTTGGTGACATGGAGGTCTATCCCTAGTTTATAGGAAGGCTAGTATTCAGTCTCCTAACCTAATGGGAAGATCCCTTAGACCTCTTCCCTTAATCCTCAACTTACTCTATCCATTTATCCTTATAAATAAGGACCCTCTCTCCATTGGGAAGGGAGGAAGGACTATAGTACTCTCATGCTGGTGGAATTATTCTAGGTGATCCTTACTCATCCTTTGGGAGGCAAACATCATTCTTTGGAGGCTTGGATTGGATTGTTGGATGGAAGTTGCAACTCTAAGGCTTAGGTTGTGACGTTCCTTCTCGATGTATTTCCCATCATTACATTAATACAAAATCTTTCCATAAGTATTGTTGTGTTGATAACGCTTAGAACTTTCTTCCTTAACTTCTAGTTTAGATAAATTCATATTTAGATATGCTTTTAATGTTTGCTTATTTCCACATGCTTGACAAGTCTTTGCAGCTCAAGATCTGAAGGCACTAGAGCTTGGAGCAACAAAGAGGAAAGGATTTGCATATCTGAGGAAATTTATCTACCTGTTCCCTTGAATTTCTATTGATCTAGGAAAGTAGATTGTATTTTGTACTTATTTGTTCTAGATCCACTTGGACAAGAGAGATCTTGCTTGAGCCCGCTTGAGTAGATTGTCCACAAACGCCAAATTTGGCGACCATATTGGGGATCATTCATAGCTTTGATTTCATTTTATTTTGATTTCATTGATTTCTTATTAATCCACTTTTTAGCCTCCTAATCCTCTCCCATCATTGGATTTTTTTATCAGAGAGTTTGTTGGATTTCCCTGACTTTGTTTGGGATCAATATTAGCCCTCTTACCTTTCATTTCCGGAGATCTTTTTACTTTTGTTACTTGTTATTTGCTCGACGCACCTGACTTATATATGCCCTGCGCCATTGTGCTTCTGGTGCACACTTCCAGTGATCAACCTGCGTCTCTAGCACCATTTACCTGACTACAGCCTGTGCCACTGGTGCCATTCACCTGTGTACAGAGTGTGCCTAATGCTCTGGTATATAGCAGTAAAGTGCACCAGCCTCTATTGCTTGGCATTCAGTACAAAGTCTTCTTCAGTTTGGTTATTGGTCTGATTTGTGAGTTTTGTGTGTTGCACCTTACAGTCACAGAACGCCTAGACACAACATACTATCATTTTCCTCCATTTTTTGGTGTTTTTGAGATTTGGATCCATGTTTGGCCCTTTCAGTCAAAACTAGTGTTTCGCTTGCATTTTTAAGCGAAATGGATTCTATTTTTGAAAAAACATTCCCCCTCATGGATTGTTATCCTATAGTCGTTTTGACCCATATTAAGGTTGATCCATTCCAGTAGTTGGCATTGTTGTAGAATGTTAACATCAACTGCGACAAGTCATCGACTTCAACAAGTTTTGACTTCGACATGACCTCGAAAAACTTCACAACTTAGACAAGTTCTGCGACCTCACAGTATCGCGACATCGACATGTAGCCTCGGCTTGCGACTTGCGTCTGTCAAACTTCGACAGACCGACTCTCTGTCTTCCAGTCGACTGTAACGGTTGAATTGCCGAAACCATTCTAATTTCTCTTGTAAATGAACGTAACGGGCAGGAACCCAAGCAGCTCAACACTCTCCGTATAAGCATGTAAATTATTGTATTATACATCAGAGAAATGCCATCAATCATATCTATCCAGTCACATAGAGAAATCAGTTCGCATTCTTGTATATTGTCCATGTGTATGTGTTTATATGTGTAGTGTATTCCTGCTTTGCTTCTTCTCATTCTTATGTTTCTGCCATAACAGAGCCGACTCATTTAGTCGAACTATTGTCCCCCTCGTGCTTCCTGGCCCCGAGTGGATCAATTGTATCAGAGCTTATCAGAGCAAATTCAAAGTTCATTCAGAACTTCGTCAGAGCGCATCAGCTTTGTTCGTGCTTAATTTTTGCGTAGACACTTCCATCAAAGTTACCTGACTTATGTCGGTTCAAACACGCTCGCAGACTCAACAATCCAATCAGACACTACCTCCAGAGATGGCATAAGAAACAGGCGATAGACATGCAATCGAAGAGACACAGCAGCTCATAGAGAAAGCGCTAGCTCAACAACGAACTGAGATGTTCGCCCAGTTCAATGAAATTCTCACAGGATTTGCTTCGACTTCAGGAGGATTTCCGACGAGAACTAACTCCAACAAAATAATCCCCTTCAAAGTGCAAATGAATTTGGACATACCAAATCTAGAAGGCAAGATTGACACGGAATCCGTCCACAATTGGGTACAATAATTGGAGTCCTATTACTTTGTGAATCAACTCTCAGAAGCCGACAAGGTCACCATTGCATCCTTAAAGATGTCAACATCTGTGCACTGTTGGTGGGAGAACTTCTTGACAAAGATGGAGAACAGCGGATACCCCATCGACACACGGGATAAATTTGTCGAATACATCCAGAAGGATTTTTACCCGCCCAAGTACCTTGAGCAGCAGTATAAGAAGTGGCAGCAACTAAGGCAATGGAAAGACCAGTCCGTACAGAGTTACACCGACAAGTTCTATCGACTCATGGCTAGACTTGGCATTCAAGAAGAATAAAAATTGCCTGTTCTGAAGTACGTCAGCGGATTATCCCAGTACATTCAACAAGAAATGGATTTTCTGACTGTCAATACACTCGTGGATGCATTCTACTATGCCAGAAAACTCGAAACCAAACAGAAGGGAAAAACGCGCTTCACGACTAAACTGACATTAGGACGACCACCCGAAAAGAAGGCACCACCCGACTTCGACAAGCCGAAATATTCGCAACCAACTCCGCCAAAGCCAGATCATGGCAAAAATCCTTTTCACAAAAACGAACATAGCAAGCAACCTACCGGGAAATGGTGTGATTACCATCACTCATCTTGGCATGATACGTCTGAATGCAAAGCTCAGAAGACCTTTTTCGCAACAGTGTCGACATTCGACACTTTCGACAAGACTATGGTAGAATCTAACCCAGAAGCAACGACTCTTTTGACATCGACATTGACAACTCCAGTAGCCTCGACTATTGTCGATGAGGAGGACCGAGAACACTTGTTCCACACACAGATATGGATTCAAAACAATCCATTGCATCTGATTGTGGACAATGGAAGCCAGAAGAACTTTGTTTCTGAAGATCTTGTGAAGAAGTTAGGTCTTGTTACCACTCTGCATCCTCAGCCTTACAACATCGGTTGGATGAAGGATGGAAAAGAGCTAAGGATCACTCGACAATCCAAACTCGCCTACTTCATAAATCCTTTTGAAGATTAAGAACTTTGCGACGTGACACCACTCTCCATAGCCAAAGCCCTGTTTGGGAAGCCTTACCTATGGGATCACCATGGAAGTTACCAGTCACCACCGCAGAAGGTGATTGTTAGAATTCGCAATCAATGGTACAACATACCAGAATGATGACCTACACTAATGGTTGCAATGATATCTACTAAACAGATGAAGAAGCTCATCAATCATGCTCAGAAGTTCACATTGATTATGATAAAGCTGCAACATTCTAGGAAGACTGCAGCAACCAGTCGAGTCACAGACCAATGCAGTTCCCGACAGAAGCAGCATATCGACAATTTTCTTGATGAGTACCATAACCTATTCCAAGTTCCAGATGGAGTACCTTGACATTTCCAGTTAAAACACTCTATTGAACTTGCTCCTAGTTCTTCTTTTCCTAACACATCTGTTTACAGAAGATCCATTCTCGAAAATGAAGATATTCACAGACAAATCCAAGATTTGATCGACAAAGGCCATATTCGACCCAGCTCCTCCCCTTGTGGAAGTCCAATCGTCCTCATTCCAAAGAAAGATGGGACTTGGCGCATGTGCATCGACTACAGGGCACTCAACAAAATTTTGATGCATAATAGATACCCTCTGCCGTGGATAGATGAGCTCATCGACTATCTGAAAGGTGTTAAATTCTTTACTAAGATCGACCTCAAGTCGGGATATCATCAGATTCCAATCCAGCCCCCACATGTATGAAAAACTGCTTTCAAGACCAAGGAAGGATTGTTTGAATGGTTAGTCATGCCTTTCGGCTTAACCAATGCACCTGCGACCTTCATGCCATACATGGATAACATTCTTCAACCTTTCATTGGCAAATGGGTCATTTTCTATCTCGACGACATATTGATTTTCAGTCGATCATGGGAAGAACATGTCGGACAGCTTCAACAAGTCCTCGACACTCTCCAACAACATTGAATCTACCTGAACATGGACAAGTGTTCCTTTGCGATGAGCAACATCAAATATTTGGGGTTTGTAATTCACTCTGCAGGCATTCACGTCGACCCAGACAAAGTACAAATTCTCAAAGATTGTCCCATTCCACAAAGCATTCAACAACTAAGAAGTTTTCTTAGTTTGGCGAATTTCTATCGATGATTCATACTCGGCTTCAGTCACATAGCCTGGCCCTTGAATCAGTTGACGAAATGTAACGTCCCCGTCTTGACCCTATTGCATTAAAATTGTAAATGATGTAATATTGTTATAAAATCATGGTGAGGAGCTCAAGGCCAAGGCCCCACCATCAATTTATTGATGCATATGGTTTACACGCTAGCCAGGCACAGTGGAAATTGCGAATATTATGTAAATATGCATTTTAATCAAATACCCACAACTAGCTATGCAATGCAACAAGAGATGGGGGCATGATTTTACAAGGAATTGGGAGGGAAATATTCAAACCCTTGGAGCAAATCAAGTCAAGCCAAGTGTCAATGAGAGAACCCATCAAACCCTCAACTACCCATGTTGAATTTTGTACACAATCATTCATTTCTCCCAAGAGTTGGTTGAGGTAGTTAATGCCTTGGGAATGGAGAGGTATGGCTGTCCAAATTCGAGTATGGGCAAGCCACCCTTCATGGAAAAATGTGTTTGTCTTCCTTGGCAAGAAAAGAGCCATGAATTGCTCCCCAAGCCATTACCCATGAATCAATTTTGCTCTCCCACGAGTTTGGAGCTACCTGGGCGTTTTTCTCCATGGTTTTCCTGTGTTTTCCTTCATCTTTCAAGCTGGGAAGGGCGTTTTTGTTTTCGTTACCAATGGGGAAGAGAACAGATCGATTTGGGGTTGTAATGAGGTCGTTTTGGCCATTTGAAATGCTCATATTGTGGAAGAAATCGGGTTTCTCCCTGGGGACGAATTTCCCTTCCCACAGTTCGTTTTGGGTGAGCCACGAATTGGGGAAAACCCATGGCCATCCTGTTTGTAAATCCCATTGTGGGAAATGTGTATCCATGCCCAGTTTTTTAGTTTGTTGTGTGTAAGAGAGGGTTTTGGTTGAGATGGGTATCCATTATTTTGGCTTGACCTTGAGTGCAAGCATCCAAGGTTCAAATGTAGCCTGATAAACCAATCTGTGGATTGGCTTGGCTCAGATGAAATGGTTAATTGGCTGTGAATGAGCTTGAATGTCGCATTTCCTTGTAAGAATCATGCCCAGCTCGGGGGTGGCAGTTGTGTTGAGAGATTGATGAACACAACTGGCCTATAGTTGGGTGGAACGTTGCAGCGACATAGCTCGTTGCTTGGGACAATTGCACAATGAAGACAAGTGTTCTCTATGTGTATTTTACTTCTGCAATGTTTTAATTTGATGTTTATTATTGAATTGTTGATTTCATATGAAAGATGTGTGTGGATGATGTTCTTATTCCGTTGTGCATGATTAATTGATTTGCATATGCACACATTAATTTTATGGCTATGAATCTAATGAATGGGCTGAGTTTATGTAAAAGCCCCAGAGATTGGCATCATGTTCCCTTCCTGGAATTGGATAGATGGGAGGGTACGTTACAGATGGTATCAGAGTTGTTGGTTGTAGCATTAGGCCTTCATGGGATACCTATCACAGTTGCAGAGGTAAGTATGCTTCCTGTTCAGCACTTATAATTAAGAAAGATTTCAAAAATTTTGAAAATTTTGAAATTTTCTAAGTGTTTATGAGTTTCTGCCAAAGACTCTGTCGGCAAAAGATAAGCCAGAAAACGCCAAAACAGGCGACGATTTTAAGCTTAAATGCTACGACGCATGCAGCGATTTTAAGCTTAAAAGCCGCGACATAGGCGGCGATTTTAGGCTTAAAATCTACGACGCGAGCAGTGATTTTAAGCTTAAAAGCTGCGACACAGGTGGCGATTTTAGGCTTAAAATCTGCGACGCGGTCGGTGATTTTAAGCTTAAAATCTGCGACGCGGTCGGCTATTTTAGCCTTAAAATCTGCGACGCGGTTGGCAATTTTAGGCTTAAAATCTGCGACACGGTCGGCAATTTTAGCCTTAAAATCTGCAACGCGGCGGCAATTTTAGAGTTAAAATCTGCGACGGTCGACAGAAATTAAGTCAAAAATTTGCGACGCGGTCGCAGCGATGGAGGGTTGCGGGCGGCAAAGATAAGGCCTGGACCACTGCAACAGTCGCATAAGTTAGGGTTAAAACTAGCGACGGTCGGCGGCGACACTGGCGAAACGATCGCAGAAGTTATGGTTAAAACCAACGATGCGACGACATTTTTTGGGTTAAATCCAGCGACAAAGGTCGGCGGAGTTAAGGTTAAGACCAGCGATCAGAGGAGCGAAAAAAAAAAGTAGCAGTCAGGCTCAGAATGGGATGATTCCTGTGAGGCTCGGAGGCCATTAACGAAGGCCATGAAAGAACCAGAGAGGGTCCCGAACTCAACATGCTCCAATTTGACAGAAAATGGAAAATAGTGACTTTTGTAAGACGGTGTCCCGAGACTTAACGGAAGGTCAGATTGAGCTAAAATTGATATGGCGTGGCCATGGAGCAGGAACAGTGTTAAGATTGGAATCTTGGAGCTGAAATCCAAAGGATGTGGAGTCGAGGTGTGCAAGAAGACCAAAAAGCATTGTTCCGGGCCACTTTTTCAGGATTTTGAAAAGCTTGTGGACAGTAAAAGTGACCCTAGATGATGGAATCAAATTTTTTACTAAACTAGACATTTCATCTTCTCATTAAGATAGATAGTTTCTGTTATACAAATATTTTTTAGATATGCATAGATTGGGAGATAGCCATTTTTGGCCAAATTTTGAGATTTTGGGGGAAAAGTGAAAAGTTAAAAGTAGCCAAACCCCAAATTTTATAAAGGTTAACTGGTGCATCGGAACGGGGATCTGAAAGTTGCTGAGTGTTCCTTGTTATATGGACTACCTTCTCCCGATAGATAATTTTTCATGATTCTTCTTAAATTTGCTTCTACAAGCAACTGAAGTTGGCCTTTCAGAATAAATTGTAGCTGTGCAAAAGTGCAGAAAATTTGGGCAAAATTTGCATTTTTGGAAGAATGTAAATTTCATGTCCTGGATCGGAATGGAGCATGGGGATAGGCATTGGAAAGCATGTCCATATATATTATAGATATTTGGTGCAGAAGAGTGCCAGTGGCTGTTCTGACAAAAAAAAAATTGTTGTCAATATGAACAATTTCTAGAATTGCATGACTGGAAGGAAATCAGACCAATTATGATATGGAAGAGGGATTCCATGCTACGATGAGGGATTGGAAAGGGGATAATTCCGTAACCCCTGTTTTGCTATCGTATTTATAATTATGAAATTGTCATGCATATAAACTATGGCATAAGAATGTTGAAAATACAAGAGATCACATAGATGAAATGAATATGCACCAGATAGCACATTAATAAACATTGCACAGTGCATGTGAAAATGTTTGTGCATGAATAGGATATTGCATATCGGTAAAATAGTGAGGTTTTACATATGCGATAAGCCATTTGAGATAGTTATGGTGGTTGCTAATAATTAGTTTTGTCCGCACTGGTTGTAAGGCAAAATACAATCAAAGTATGGCTAAAGAAGTTGATGACGTTGTTGCACGTGACCAACAACCTTATAAAGAGAGGATGGTGCAACAAATCTGTGATCATGATGTTTGCAAAAGGACGTAGTAGACTTGGTAAGAGGCCAACTGATCAAGTAACATCAAGCGATGTTAATAACAGCCATGCAAGTAATGGTTATTTGTGCTTAATTGCATGAATGTTGCAAGAGGATTTGGTAAGATCCCTTCAACTATGTTTTAACTATGTTGATTGATTTGCATGTGGTATTCAGTGCATGAATGTGAATTTAAACCTACCAAGTATGGTGTAGTGTGGGTAAGTGATGGCAAGGAGCCTTGCACCCTATAATTACTTAGAAATCTCAATGCATTCATATGAAATTATACCATGCCGGTTGTGAGTTTAACAACCAAGGCAAGTGAAGACTTATGGTCCTGTTGTAGAGTATTCCCTATGAGGTAGGCATGGTTAGGCCATAATATGTTGGAATGCATAGTATTCATGGATTAATGCAAGGTTGTATTGAGGGGTTATGCATTGAGTGAATGCACATTAAAAGATTATGTAAATGTTGTGAATGTGCATGCATACGTGTGGGTGCACACATTGAGATGCATGCATGGGTGTGACATATATATGTTTCAATGCAATTAGATAATAGATGAAATGGTGGACTATTGTTAATCCTGAGACCATTCCATGAGCTGCTATGAATGCAGGAAAAAGACTACATGAAGAAGGTAGACATGGGATGGGCTACCAGAGCACTTTGTTGGAAGAACAGAGTTGCATGGAATGTGAAGTAATGAGTATTTACAGTTTATTTAAATTGCATGGATAGTGTGACTGTGTCTTGTAATTTTATTGTGATAATGATGCATATATAGAAATGTATATATTTCATTGCATTTCAAATGTTAACAGCTGAAGGTGTTTGAATTATTGAGTGTTATAATTCTTAGATCACTTCAGTGACTGTTGTGGCAATGAAAGGATCATATGCATAGATACTCACAATGTGTTTGGCTGATTGAAGTTTCAGTTTTCAGGTGGAAAAGTCTTACGTATGGCAATGAGGATAAGTCCATAGTAAATACCAGGATCTACCATGTGCAGAAGCCAAAGGTTATGAGAAGGTTCTCATGGTTGTAACTTATGCATGAAACAAATCTAAAAATTGTCTGATTTAACCATCTCATGGTTGCAAGTCTAATTTCTGTAGTAGACAGAATTTCAAATTCATATTGAATTTAATTATTAATGACATTGATTGGTTATGGAACAATCAGATTTGAATTGTTAAATGTTGATGACTGTTTGGCTATTTGATAAGTGTGTCAGGATGACACATTGCAGGAAGACCATGTGTGATGGCCTGCAGAAGCCAAACTAGATGGGAAGGATCCCATGCTTTGGAAATGGCTTTCGGGTGAAACGCCATTGTAAATTTTGATAACACCTCAGCTACACTACATGTGAGTGAGATGGTAAAACTATGCCAAGAAGGCATGTGTGGGTTATGGAATGTGAAAAGATTGGGGTGGCAAACCGAAGGACTGTTGACTCAAAGAAGGGAGCCCCCATTCTTCGCAAATGAAGAAAAGATACATCTGATAAACGGATGAGTATTCTGTGACCCTAACTAAGAATATACATGTCTGGTTATTGGATTTAAAATGCAGAGCATGTTTTATTATTATTCCAGACTGCTTTAGTATGATTAGGGCCTACATGACTCACATCAGAAAAGGATGCATACCTTTCGGGTGTTGGGTTTTGTTGGGGTTGTCAATATTGACTACACCCTACGGGAATGGATGCATTCCTGGTGTTTCAATACTTTATAGTGAATGTTATGAAATATGATTAGAATTTTTTTTAGCAGCAATACTGATGAGCCTGCTTATCCTTCTTGTGTTGTCAACTTATACGAATCCAATTTGGTTTTGCACATTAAGGGGCAATATGAAGAGAATGTACTCAAGAGGACTGCATGGGAAGTGGTAACCTTTCTACGCTCACACTGAAGGACACTAGAAGAGATGGATAGGCCCGAGGAGCTATGTAGCAGAAAAGGGGTATCATCCTTGTGTAATGTGAGTGGGTATTGTGGGGGCCATGCTAGCTTGCAGTCAAGTGAGTCACCTATGGAGTTCCTGGAGGAACCATTGGTTTGCATAAGAGAAGGAGCCATGTAATCATATTATGTTGTTCTTATTGCTTGATAAACCCAGTCAGTGTACTGGCTTGGCATTGGTTATTTGGAAGTTGTGGTGAATGGTTGTTGTATGCCTGATAAACCCAGTCGGTGTACTGGCCTGGCATTGGCTATTTGCATGTTGTGGAGGTATTGGTGAAGGGTGTTATTTCCTGACAAACCCAGTCGGAGAACTGGCTTGGGAATGGTTGTTGTATGCTTTATAAACCCAGTCGGCATATTGGTTTAGCATACTGATTTTTGAAATGCTTGATAAACCCAGTTGACGTACTGGCTTAGCATACTGATTTTAGGGATGCCTAATAAACCCAATCGGCATACTGGCTTGGCATTGCCTATTCGGATGATGTTGTGGAGTAGCAAGGAAATGCACAATACATATAAGTATTCAATTTCATTTATTTCTTGCTTGGAATAATGAATATTTCAGGTATAAGTTTTCTAACAGCTAAGCTGATACACTATTGTTTCTTTGTTGGAAACCTTGGTCATTGCAGGAATCAAGGACCCTGAAAGAACTATAAAGTGCTTGGTAAATCCAAAGAGTAACTGGTTGCTTGGTAAATCCAGAAAGTAACTGGTTGGGCGCTAAAGTGCTTGGTAAATCCATAGAGTAACTGGTTGGGCGCTAAAATGCTTGGTAAATCCAGAGAGTAACTGGTTGGGCGCTAAAATTCTTGGTAAAGCCAGAGAGTAACGGGTTGGGCATTAACTACGTGATGTAGTGGAGTAGCCTGTGTGCTGGCCCAACATTCATTATTGTATCCACGGGCAATCCAAGGCTTATAAAGCGAAGAAGGAGCCTGTGAAATAAAGTGAAGACATCCAATGCAGATAAGTATTTGGTTACCTTGGAACTTCTTGCTTATGAATATACGTGTGTATATGATTTGGTTATAATTTTCTCAAACTCTTGTTTAGAGATAAACCCTATGAAAATAAACTAAACATGTGAATTAATTCAATGTTTGAGTATAGGTATTGCTGGAACCAGGGACTGCGAAGGTATCACAGGGATACATGAGGACATGTGATCGTCCTAAGGAGCTCAGTATGAGCAGTAATGAAAGATGGTGCTAGTGGACATGTGTGGGTCCTAACAGCCAAAGGTTTTGTAGGCAACAATGGGGAAGGGTTCCTTGATGGATAAAAGCCTTAGACAAACCTTGGACACTAAGTGTCATAGCCAATAAAGGGAAAGTTAAGCATTCACATTGAAGTGAAAGAGGCTAAGGAGCAAGAACCTAGACTTGTGGTGTGGCTCCGAATTGGAACAAGACTAAGAGGGGGAAACTCTTACTCTTCTCTTTCCTTTTTATTGATGCATTTCAGAAACAGAGGATTGTTGAATGCATGCTATGACTGAAAGTTGATTGTGTTAATTGCTTGAAATGAATTGTGAATGCTGAAATAGTAAATTTCCTATGAAAGGATGAACATGAATGAGTTCATGTGTATATTGGGAAAGCATGAAAGGGTAGAAGTCTCATGAGTGAAAAATGGACTTTCCATGTGTTGTGGCCACAACATATCCCATGCTTACTTAAGTACGAGAGCCCCGATCTTAATAAACACTAAGGTGTTTGGGTGAGTCATTTTGTAAATATTAGAATTTTGATTTTACCTCTAAAGTTCTTCACCCATGCCTTTGGTTTGCTTGTTTGTAACTGTTGTTTTTTTTCCAAGGTGTTTCGGTCTAAAAAGAAAAGAAAGCTAAATTTTTTATTATTTTGTTGATTGTTATCATCATTTCGAAAATCAGCAGTTGGAGTCTCCGAAACCCGCAACCCAACGTTTGCGGGTTGTGGGACTGTTGTTTTAAATGTTGGTATTTGGTGATCCCACAATCCGCAACCCGACATTTGCGGGTTGCGGAATTAATCGGTAATAAGATCAAGGAATAATTACCCCAAAATATGAACTCCGCAATGGCGGCATTCGGCTTTCGGGATGGTCGTTTTTCGTTTATTTACTGTGTGCTCCCGAAACCCGCAATTCGTGAATTTCGGAATGCGGCTTTCGGGATGGTTATCCCGCTTCACAGTGTGATGTTCCCAAGACCCGTTACCCGCATGGTCGGTTTTCGACTTTCGGGAATCCTTTTTCTATTTTCCATTTTTTGCTACCCGCACTTTCGGATTTCGGCTTGCGGAATCTTTGAATAAAAACTTCATGAACATAATTGAATTTGATTCCGCATCCCGCTCTAGCTAATCTTAGCCGTCCATTGTTATGAACTTGCGGTCATGTTGTTTTGGGTAATCAGTTAAGTCAGGGTGCGCTATTTTGTCTGTTAAAAAACTGGTTCTCCCAAAATTATCATTTTTCTGTATAATTTATAACAGTGGATACTACTACAAGACTATCAGTTGCTTCACGTTGGATGGACACCATTGCTCCGCTTTAAGTTCGTCGTGTCTGGTCTCGAGTTTTGACATTTTGTCGTTTTTGCTCCGCTTCTTAATGATCATTTCTTTTCACTTAAATTCCAACTTAAAAGCTTTTATCCTTCTCATGGCAGTTGGGTCAGATTGATCCGATCTGTTACGTGTGCAGAATTGATCACCCGTGTACTGGAACTCCTAATCGAGACTCTTTGCAGGTCAATTCTATCAACGCAGCCTCTGTTTCCATTATTAATTACCAGTTATAATTATTGATGGGGGGTTGCCTATAACGATGTGATCGTAAAGGCAATTCAAAATCATGCAAGCAGTAATTGAGCCTGTACCTTGCACAAGCTTAAACTCAAATCTCGGCTTCTTCATGACAGTTGAAGTAATTATAATGGGTTCCCTGCGAAATTTTAATCATTACAAATTGCCTCGCTCAATCGACATCACCCTGCCTGTTGGTCTTAAAGTAGCAATTAACGTGAAAATTCTACATTGTTCATTGCTTTCTGTAATAGGAAACTTTCTGTGCAGCTTTTTGGGCATCTTGTTATCTAAGATTTATACAGGATGAGTAATTTTCATGCAGGAGGTGAACCTTATAATATTCATGTTGATAATGAAGAGCTTTTCCCCTTGTTGTATCAAGAAACGTTGTCACCACCATTTGATGCAGATGTTCCTGATCTTAGCAGCGGTAGCAATGAAGAAGACTTCGAAACTTTGTTTGCCTACATACAAAACCTCGAAAAGCAGAGCAAGGAAGTTCTGGAAGAACCAGCTGAACTTGATGACGATGTCATGCAAGACTTTATAATCAATGGAGAACTTGACGTACCAACCATTGTTTCTGAAGTAAATCCTGTAATGGATTTCTCTATTGTTGACCATGAATTACCTGATCCCGAATGTCTTACACCAGATGTTCCACAAACCATGCCACCTGTCAAAGATAATGAACAATCTGTTATTGAATTTTTATGGTGCCACAAGACCTTATCCAATTAAAGAGCAAGTCTTTCTTTTGTGAAAAGGTGGCGGAAAATCGTTTTAGCTTAAAAATAGCAAGATTTCTTGGATCGACAGTTTGATCCAATTTTGTAATCCCTACTTTGTAGAATTTCTCCTTTTGGAACTCTGATGTAAATTTAGTATTTAAGGAGGAATGTTTCCCTTAGCAAGGGGTTGGGAATTTTGGAATTGCAATTCAGCGGGAGTTTGGACTGAAGATACTTTGTTTATCAGAGTCATTGTAATTTTTGTACAAGACTTCTCTATTCAGGAAAGTTATCTTTTAATTCACCTCCTATTGTTCTTCAAATTTCTTTGGGAATTGTTGAGTTAACGTTTCAAATTTGTCATCAATCATGTGTTTAATCTTCTGCAGGATATTTTGTTAATGCATAAGATCTCTCATATTGATTTCTCTGTATGTTTGGATTATGCTCGAAACTGTTCCATTAAATTTCTTTAATTGAACATTTTCCCTTTTTATATTTCTGCAAATGATTCGATGCAAACAAATATGTTTAATCAAATGTTAATTTTTCAATTGACACAATGATTACAGATCAGGTGTTTGAATAGCCTTAAACACTATTGAAGAATTATCACTTAATTTCTTAATTGATAAAACTTTAATTAACAAGTGAAGAACCCGAAGACATTTCTGTTCAAGGAACTTGCTACTTGTTCATCACACTTCAAATCTGATCTGCACAACATCAACTTCTCCTTTTAGGTTAGATCTAACTTAGCATAGTTTCCTTCTTTTGGTAGGATAAGATAGGTTCGTTAACCAGCCTTCACACTTTGTTTTCCTTTATGGGAGAACTAATCTTTCAAGATCAAATCTTTTACTCATAGAGTGCCAGCGGAGGCCAAATATCCATGGGTGATTACCATCCCAAACAGCTCGAGGATAGGCTAACTCTTGCATAGGGTTAACTGAAGCCTTTGGCTGGGTTTTCATCCCCTGTTGTGTGCCTTGGAACCCATTCCAGCACTTTGCACTTACCCTGCACCCCCGAGGCATCAACAAATGGCGCTAGAAGGAGGGCCACTAGTAAAACATGCCTAAGCAAACTACTAATAATCCTCCTCCAGCAAGTACTTCAACGGTTCAAACCCGAAACCAAACTAGGGATTCAACATCTGAACAACCAACCGATTCACAACCTGCAGTTCTCCCTGTTACATCTACGCAACCTACAGTTATACCTGTCACACCTGTGATACAACAGGAGAACAGAGGGGAAATCATTTTCACATCACCCACAAGGGGACCCATTTCGCTAGAGCAGATATTGAAAACGTCTGTCGATAGGGTCTTAAGAGCAGAACAACGACTTGACGATCAAAGAAGACGTGGCCTGGCAGCTCTAAACTTAGAAATTACTTTGCAGGCTAGCAGTCGGGAAGATCAGGAAGTTCCCACCTCACAAACCACTGATCCACAGGTTCAGCATACCAATAGATTTAACACAGAGGATCAACATACAACTGATCAACAATCTGAAAACCAAGACTTAGTCAATCGACTAGATTGTCCTGAATATAACCGCGAGGCCACTCTCGTAGGAACACAAGGTCAGCCAAATCTTGGAGCCGGCGGTCTACCAACGTCCCCTCCATCTTCATCATCTTCCTCAGACGAAGAGAATTCTTCTAGTTCGTCATTTGAAGAAGAAGAACAAGAACCTCCAATGGCTGGAGAAGGTCAAAACAGACCTTGGCTTGACCAAGGTGCAGTTTTCATACTAGGTGATCAACATAGATTACCAAAGAATCCTGAGAAATGGCTGCCTAAATACAACCCTGATGACAAGATACCTGCGTTGGACCACATAAAAACTTTCATGCAAGCAATCAGGCTCAGAAGCGTGGTGCATGAGGATGTAGTATGTAGACTTTTCCCATATACCTTTGAGGGTAGAGCGGCCACTTGGTATTTTGCTTTGTCGGCTCAATCTATAACTTCTTGGGATGAATTCGAGAAACATTTTACCCAGAAGTTTGGGGATGAAAAAACACCACAATATCTTGTCTTAGAGTTGTCTTCCATGAAATCCAAAGGAAAAGAAAGAGTAAAAGACTTTAATCAAAGGTTTTCATATCTCAAAAACAGAATTCCTGCCAATCTTCTTCCTGCTGAAGAGTTGTTGGTGGCTTATTATGAAAAGGGTCTGCCTCCCTCTATTGCAATATGGGTCAAAAGGGCACAGAAGGGTAATCTATTGGAAGCATTTGAGGAAGCAATCCAAGTTGAGGAGGACATCTTTTGTCTGGAAGACAGCCCTGAATCCTCAGAAGGACAACCTTCCACTTCCAGGAAGAAAATTGAGATTGTCCCTAAACCCACAGTTCAGAACAAGGATTCATTTGATGTGACTGACATAAAAAAATTCCTTCAAAATATGTCAAATGAGATAGTGGATTTGAAAAAGAACACTAATGACAATCAGAATCTGAACAGAGGTTTTGTAAGGCCACCATTTAGGAGACCTTACCAGCCTCCACAAAATCCACCACCACCAAATCCGGTAGATGCACTCACAAACGACGAACTCTTTTCTATTTTTAGAGCGTTGGCAGCAAAATCCCAAGTCACCCCTGATACTTCCAACAATCAGACTACCCCGGATCCTCCACTACCTGAAGAAGAAGCAGAAGATGATCCACAGGTCGATGTTGTGGGTTGCTTTTCGGAACTTCCTATGTGTGAAGAAGAAGAAGAACCTGAGGCGGTGTTTAACACACAACATCCTTATAATACAAGGTCAAAACCACAGCCACCTCAAGAACCTTCATCTTCTTCCTCGGTTCCCACAAGTAATAAGACTGTCCCACAAAAGGATACAGTCCTCCCTCAAATGGAGTACAACTTGGTTGAAGAACTAAAAAGAGTCAAAGCAAACATATCTTTGTTTGAGCTACTCAAGATTCCTACTATGAGAGACTCTTTACCTAAAAACATGATGGTCAAACAGCCTAGAGAGTCACAGAATAATAATCTAGACTCTGTCACTAAAACTACTGATCAAAAAACAGCAAGTAAGAGAACTCCTCCTTTCTTGCTTATTTTTGAGATTTTCAACCGGAATGTACACAACTGCATGATATATTCGGGAGCATCATCAAATGTGATGCCCCTCTCTGTTTGCAAAAAATTGAATGCAACGTGGGAACCCTGTCCAACCCAGATTCTGCAACTTGACAGATCCAAAGTCAGAGTGGTTTGCAAATTGATGAATGTTCTGCTTACATTATCAGCTGATCCCAGGATCCATCAGACAGTTGACATTGTGATAACTGACATCCCAGAAGCTTATTGGATGTGGTTAAGCAGGGACTGGTCAGAGAAACTTAAAGGTTATTTTGCAACCGACTGGTCCCACTTATGGTTGCCATACAATGGTCAACCGAATAAAATTAAGATCAGCAGAGAACCTTTTATGAAACAGACAGTTACTGATCTTAATGATTCAAGTGAGCCTGTTGGTTATCTCACCTCTCGTACGGAGCAATTTACATTCGATACCTTTTTCGATGAATTCCCAACTGATGCTTCACCAGAAGAAAGCATCCGAAATGAATCACATATCACTCAGGTTACTTCTGTACCTTTTTCTGGTGAAATTGTGCATAATGTATATAACGTGAGTACAAATTTTAGATTAGACCCTGTCTCCTAGACTTTATTTTTCGATGGTTCTAAATCCAAGGAGGGAGCTAGAGCGGGTTGTGTTCTTATCAATCCTAAAGGAATGAAAATCATGATTGGTTGCAGATTAGAATTTGACTGCATTAATAATGTAGCCGAATATGAAGCTCTTGTGCAGGGGCTCAGGAAAGCCATTGATTTGGGTGTTCAAGCAATAGAATGCTATGGGGACTCTGAAATTATAGTCAAACAAGTTAGAAATAAGATACATTGCTTATCTCTGCATTTGGCTAATTATCAAAAGCTGGTAAGGGAACTAACCAACTCATTTTCAGCATTCAATATTAAATCAATTCCTAGATCACAAAATTTTGATCCAGACCTGTTAGCAAACACAGCTTCTAGACTGATTCCGCCAGAAGGTCTGTCTCCTCAAACCTTTTCAATTGAATTGATGTACAGACCATCTATCCCAGATAATGTGACTAACTGGAAAGTGTTTGATGATGACCGACAGATAATTGACTTCCTCACTGCTCAGGATACATTTCAAGACATGGCCATCGATGAAGCAGAACATGAAAAGTCTCTCACCGATTCCTCAAACGTCATCCCGAAGTCGATGATCAATCTAGAAAAATTTTACGATTTACAAGACAAATTCAAATCTTAGACTAATTGTAAAACTCAAAGTTCATAGTTAAATTATGAGCAGGTCAACCTAGGCAACGAACAGGAACCTTGTTTCATCAATTTGGGAATTGATTGCACCCCTGAAGAATGCAGAGCCATCATTGCATTGTGTAAACAGTATAAGGATGTTTTCGCGTGGACGTATGACGAGTTGAAAACGTTTGACACTAGCGTCATGTTTCATAATATACCCATGAAACCAGAGGTGAATCCATTTCAACAAAAGTTGCGGAAGATGCACCCTAGTTTGGAGCCTTCTATAAAAAAGGAGCTGGAGAAGCTGCTCACTGCTCGAATTATGTTTCCAGTCAGGCATACTCAATGGATTGCTAACTTAGTACCTGTCTGTAAGAAAAGCAGTGAAATTCGACTGTGTGTCGATTTTAGGAACCTAAATCGGGCTTCTGAGAAAGACAACTATCATGTTCCGCCTATGGAGCAGATTCTTCAGAAGGTAGCCGGGTCAAAGATGTTTTCCCTCCTGGATGGTTTTTCGGGGTATAACCAGGTTATGGTTTCCCTGGACGATCAACTAAAAACAGCCTTCAGAACTCCATGGGGTACTTTTGCTTACAGACAGATGCCTTTTGAATTGATCAATGTTGTAGCTACTTTTCAAAGAGCTATGGATATAGCTTTCCGAGGGTTAATGCACAATTCTGTCATAGTTTATCTTGATTATATCACTATTTATTCTAAGAAACGACATGAACATGTGTTTGCTTTGAAACAAGTTTTTTATCGCTGCAAAAAATTTGGCATTTCTCTCAACCCAAAGAAATCTATTTTTGCAGTAACTGAAGGAAAGCTTCTGAGTTTCATTGTTTCGAAACAAGGTATGGTTATTGACCCTGAACGTACAGAGGCCATTTCAAAGATTGGTTTACCAGGTTCGCGCAAAGCAATGCAATCCTTCATAGGTAAGATCAATTTTGTACGGAGATTTGTACCGAATTTTTTCCAAATAGTCAAACCATTGCAACTTTTGGTGAAGAAAGATGTGCAGTTTGCTTGGTCGCATGAACAGAGAGATGCGTTTATCAAAATTCGAAAGGCCATTGCAGAAGCTCCTGCCCTCATGTCCCCAGATTTTGATAAGGATTTCATTCTATATACTTTTGCCACTGATTTTTCTTATGCAGCTATGCTAACGCAAAAGCATGATAATGATGCAGAAATCCCCCTCTCTTTCATGAGCTCAACATTCAAAGGTGCGGAGCTTAATTACTCACAGATTGCTAAGCAAGCATATGCGGTCTATAAATCCGTCAAACATTACAGACCCTACTTGCTGAAGTCTCGAACCAAAGTCATTATTCCATATTCTGCTATCAGAAATGTCCTCATCCAGAAAGAATTGGGGGAAAAGAGGGCCCATTGGATGACTGCCCTGCAAGAATATGATCTTGATATCAGACCGGCTAAAATTGTAAAAGGCCAAGGCCTTTGTCTTCTTACTACACAATCCAATGACCCCGCATAGCAACATTCTGAATGGGATCACGAGGAAGAAATTCCCTCAGGTGTTGTTAACATTATCGATGCCCCGACATCAGAATGGTACGACGATATCAAATTTTTTCTGAACCATGGGTTTGCTCCTGAAACTCTCGATTTTAAGAAAAGAAGAGCTTTAAGACTAAAGTCTGCTCCTTATCAATTCATTGATCAAGTTCTTTTTAGAAAAAATTATGATGGAGTATTTCTCAGATGCTTGGAAAAACACGAAACTGATGACATTTTGTTTCAATTTCATGCAGGTCCAACTGGAGGCCATTTTTCAAGAGAGACGATTGCACACAAGATTCTCAAGGCTGGATATTATTGGCCCACATTGTTTAAAGATGCTTATGTTTATGTGAGGAAGTGTGAGCCATGCCAGAAATGCACAAGGAAGTTTAGGAAACCTGCATTTCCTCTACAACCGGTTACAATTCAGTTTCCATTTCAACAATGGGGACTGGATTTTGTTGGGCCTATAAACCCTCCTTCATCCCTCCAACATAAGTATATCCTCACAGCCATAGGCTATTTCACTAGATGGGTTGAAGCAGCTCCTCTTAAACAATGTCACGCCGCCCAAGTAATCTCGTTCCTTGATAGCCAGATCATCACACGCTTTGGCGCTCCAGAGTACTTAGTTTTTGATAATGCATCTTACTTCTCTTCAATCGATATAACTAAATATGCCTTTGAGATGGGAATTAAGCTCAAATTTTCTGCCAATTATTACCCTCAGGGTAACGGCTTGGCTGAATCATCAAATAAAAATCTAATTAATATTCTCAAGAAGACTATAGCTTCTCATCACAGAGACTGGCACACACAGTTGTATAATGCATTATGGGCAGATCGAATTACCCCAAAAGCAGCAATTGCAAACTCCCCATACTGTTTGGTTTATGGCAAAGAAGCCATCCTTCCCACTAATCTCACCATTCCTTCGTTGCAATTGGCTCAGTCTGTTCAAGAAGATGATTATTCTCCCCTCCAGCAAAGAATTGACACCCTCTTGAAGCTAGAGGAGGACAGGGAAATAGCCAAGAACAAGTTGTATCATCATCAGCAGATGGTGAAGAGATGGTTTGATGAAAAATCTTCATATGACAGGGAATTTTCCATTGGTGACTTGGTTTTGAGGTGAGACAAGCAACGTAAAGATAAAAATCTGTACACCAAGTTCTAACGTCTTTGGCTAGAACCTTTCATTATTACAGAAAATATTGGTCCCAGCACAGTTCGATTGCAGACATTGGAGGGAGTTGTAGATACCTACCCGGTGAATATATCTCTTCTCAAAAAGTATTTTGTCTGAGCAATCTGATGCATTTGTATATAGGTGTGGTTTGTTTTCAGTCATTCTTTCTCTTGTTTGGACATTCTGATTGATTTTGTTGTTTTGATTTGATTTTTAGTAGTAAGGCTTCACACTTTTGGTAATGGCTTGGGATTATTTTTTGGGGCAACAATTGCTTCTGAAGTTTCAAGCATTGTTATTCATCCTACTTCCTGGATTATGATTAGAATTTCCTCTGAGGAATAAATAATCAATAAGTGCAGTATTTATGGATTCTTTTCACCTTGATCATTATCTTTTACAATGCTTCATTTGTGTAATTGAGGTATAGAGGCTAGTTATCATTTTTTCTATCTGATGTTTCATGGTCGAACAACATATCATAATAGAATGACCAGTTCTGATTGCACATGGATCCTTTTACAATCACTTTGAATATAAATTTTATTTAAAACTATAAGTTACGAGGTGGGTGGTCTTGTTATCAAGCCAGCCCATTAGGTTCATAGGTGCTTAAAGTGGAATGACATCTTCACATCAAGCCACCACACTTGGAAGATGACTTTCAGTTCTTCTGGAAGGTGGAAGATCCTATTACAGGTCGATCCATTCATGATCCGCAAAGCACTAATGAGTAACATTATCACTATATGGTCACCAAGCCATGGTAATGCCTTGTAGTTTATGCCAAAATAAATTGTCTTGTTTTTATAAGATTTTGTTGTATACAAGGACAGGGGGGTCTTATCACAAGCCAGCCCTGCTATGATCATAGGTTTGACCTTGGACTGGAATTATCACTATGTGGTCACCAAGCCATGATAATTTCTATTGGTCTTACAGCCAGAAGACAAGGAGTCTCGACATCGAGCTAGCTTGACCAGCTTCCAGATCAGGTTTGTGAATGGCGTTGTTTCATCTGATCACCAAGTCAGTACAGTGGTCTTGTATCAACAAAAAATTTATATTTATAAAAAAAAAAGAGAAAGATAAGATATAAAAAAAAAAAAAAAAAAAAAAGGAAAAAGATAAGATGATGAAGTATTACTAAATATACATGTAATTAATAAACTAAGGGGATCTGTAATTAGGATATCCATGAGCATTTCTAAGACTGTGCCCAGGTTCAACACAAGTTGGTTTTCTATGATTACATCATGGTAAAGATTTGGTATTACTCTCTAAATCTCTTTATCGGATGAGTGTTATCTTTACAATGGTCATTGATTGAGATTTATCCATTTTTATGTTCACTGTTTGTTGGATGATTATCTTTTCAGTATCTTCTTTGAATTGAGTTTCAAGAAATTGGTTGATTAACATATTGTCTTTAGTTGGATTTGATTGCAGAGATAACTGGTTCTTCCCATTCAGTCGCCATTTGTTGTGGCCACAACAGATCCCATGCTTACTTAAGCATAGGAGCCTCGATCTTAATAAACACTAAGGTGTTTGGGTGAGTCATTTTGTAAATATTAGAATTTTGATTTTACCTCTAAAGTTCTTCACCCATGCCTTTGGTTTGCTTGTTTGTAACTGTTGTTTTTTTTTCCAAGTTGTTTCGGTCTAAAAAGAAAAGAAAGCTAAATTTTTTATTATTTTTTATCATTCCAAAAATGAGCAGTTGGAGTCTCCGAAACCCGCAACCCGACGTTTGCGGGTTACGGGACTGTTGTTTTAAATGTTGGTATTTGGTGATCCCACAATCCGCAACCCAACATTTGCGGGTTGCGGAATTAATCGGCAATAAGATCAAGGAATAACTACCCCGAAATCCGAACTCCGCAATGGCGGCATTCGGCTTTCGGGATGGTCATTTTTCATTTATTTACTATGGTGCTCCCGAAACTCGCAATTCGTGAATTTCGGAATGTGGCTTTCGGGGTGGTTATCCCACTTCACAGTGTGACGTTCCCGAGACCCGTTACCCACATGGTAGGTTTTCGGCTTTCGGGAATCCTTTTTCTATTTTCCATTTTTTGCTACCCGCAAACCCGCACTTTCGGATTTCGGCTTGCGGAATCTTTGAATAAAAACTTCATGAACATAATTGAATTCGATTCCGCATCCCTCTCTAGCTAATCTTAGCCATCCATTGTTATGAACTTGCGGTAATGTTGTTTTGGGTAATCAGTTAAGTCAGGGTGCGCTATTTTGTCTGTTAAAAAACTGGTTCTCCCAAAATTATCATTTTTCTGTATAATTTATAACAGTGGATACTACTACAAGACTATCAGTTGCTTCACGTTGGATGGACACCATTGCTCCGCTTTAAGTTCGTCATGTCTGGTCTCGAGTTTTGACATTTTGTCATTTTTGCTCTGCTTCTTAATGATCATTTCTTTTCACTTAAATTCTGACTTAAAAGCTTTTATCCTTCTCATGGCAGTTGGGTCAGATTGATCCGATCTATTACGTGTGAAGAACTGATCACCCGTGTACTGGAACTCCTAATCGAGACTCTTTGCAGGTCAATTCTATCAACACAGCCTCCGTTTCCATTATTAATTACCAATTATAATTATTGATGGGGGGTTGCCTATAACGATGTGATCGTAAAGGCAATTCAAAATCATGCAAGTAGTAATTGAGCCTGTACCTTGCACAAGCTTAAACTCAAATATCGGCTTCTTCATGACAGTTGAAGTAATTATAATGGGTTCGCTACGTAAGTTTAATCATTACAAATTGCCTCACTCAATCGACATCACCCTGCCTGTTGGTCTTAAAGTAGCAATTAACGTGAAAATTCTACATTGTTCATTGCTTTCTGTAATAGGAAACTTTCTGTGCAGGGTTTTGGTCATCTTGTTATCTAAGATTTATCCAGGATGAGTAATTTTCATGCAGGAGGTGAACCTTCTAATATTCATGTTGATAATGAAGAACTTTGCCCCTTGTTGTATCAAGAAACGTTGTCACCACCATTTGATGCAGATGTTCCTGATCTTAGCAGCGGTAGCAGTGAAGAAGACTTCGAAACTTTGTCTACCTACATACAGAACCCCGAAAAGTAGAGCAAGGAAGTTCTGGAAGAACCAGCTGACCTTGATGACGATGTCATGCAAGACTTTATAATCAATGGAGAACTTGACGTACCGGCCACTGTTTCTGAAGTAAATCCTATAATGGATTTCTCTATTGTTGACCATGAATTACCTGATCCCGAATGTCTTACACCAGATGTTCCACAAACCATGTCACCTGTCGAAGATAATGAACAATCTGTTATTGAATTTTTATGGTGCCACGAGACCTTATCCAATTAAAGAGCAAGTCTTTCTTTTGTGAAAAGGTGGCGAAAAATTGTTTTAGCTTAAAAATAGCAAGATTTCTTGGATCGACGGTTTGATCCGATTTTGTAATCCCTACTTTGTAGAATTTCTCCTTTTGGAACTCTGATGTAAATTTAGTATATAAGGAGGAATGTTTCCCTTAGCAAGGGGTTGGGAATTTTGGAATTGCAATTCAGCGGGATTTTGGACTGAAGATACTCTGTTTATCAGAGTCATTGTAATTTTTGTACAAGACTTCTCTATTCAGGAAAGTTATCTTTTAATTCACCTCCTATTGTTCTTCAAATTTCTTTGGGAATTGCTGAGTTAACGTTTCAAATTTGTCATCAATCATGTGTTTAATCTTCTACAGGATATTTTATTAATGCGTAAGATCTCTCATATTGATTTCTCTATATGTTCGGATTATGCTCGAAACTATTCCATTAAATTTCTTTAATTAGACATTTTCCCTTTTTATATTTCTGCAAATGATTCGATGCAAACAAATATGTTGAATCAAATGTTAAATTTTCAATTAACACAATGATTATAGATCAAGTATTTGAATAGGCTTAAACACTATTGAAGAATTATCACTTAATTTCTTAATTGATAAAACTTTAATTAACAAGTGAAGAACCCGAAGACATTTATGTTCAAGGAACTTGCTACTTGTTCATCACACTTCAAATCTGATATGCACAACATCAACTTCTCCTTTTAGGTTAGATCTAACTTAGCATAGTTTCCTTCTTTTGGTAGGATAAGATAGGTTCGTTAACCAAACTTCACACTTTGTTTTCCTTTATGGGAGAACTGATCTTTCAAGTTCAAATCTTTACTCATAGAGTGCCAGCGGAGGCCAAATATCCATGGGTGATTACCATCCCAAACAGCTCGAGGATAGGCTAACTCTTACGTAGGGTTAACTGAAGCCTTTGGCTGGGTTTTCATCCCCTGTTGTGTGCCTTGGAACCCATTCCAGCGCTTTGCACTTACCCTGCACCCCCGAGGCATCAACACCATGTAAATTGGAAAAAAATTGACTACTTCTAATATTGTGTTATGCTTGTCTTAATAGGAATTACCATGATGAATCTCACAGGTGAGAAATTGAAAGCCATTGTTTGCAGTTGTTACTAGTCAAGTGTTGCTAGTGAGCAAAGTGTGGGCCAGTTGTGCACATTGATCATGGCGGTAGACCGAAAGCTAATTGTTTTGGCTGAGAATCTTCCTCAAATAGTTTCTAGAACAACAAGGAAGATGGCATCCAGGAAATTCCAGACTTGTATATCAGCTGGAAGGTGGATAAAAGGGAGGGATTGTCGTGGATCAATGCGCACTTGTAGAGCTGGAAGATCAAAGCCAGCAGGAGCAGCTTGAGGAAGCCAAAGGACTTTATCCTAAATTTTCAAAGTAAAGAGATGAACGCAGGACAGACCTGCCACATTTTGTGAATTTTGAGACATGTGTAAAGTGGGTATATATATTCCTAAGTATTAGAACGCCGAGGATGGTGTTATTCCAAGGGGAGGGGAATGTAACGTCCCCATCTTGAACCTATTGCATTAAAATTGTAAATGATGTAATATTGTTATAAAATCATGGTGAGGAGATCAAGGCCAAGGCCCCGCCATCGATTTATTGATGCATATGGTTTATGCGCTAGCCAGGCACAGTGGAAATTGCGAATATTATGTAAATATGCATTTTAATAAAATACCCACAACTAGTTATGCAATGCAACAAGAGATGGGGGCATGATTTTACAAGGAATTGGGAGGGAAATATTCAAACCCTTGGAGCTAATCAAGTCAAACCAAGTGTTAATGAGAAAACCCATCAAACCCTCAACTACCCATGTTGACTTTTGTACACAATCATTCATTTCTCCCAAGAGTTGGTTGAGGTAGTTAATGCCTTGGGAACGGAGAGGTATGGCTGTCCAAATTCGAGTATGGGAAAGCCACCCTTCATGGAAAAACATGTTTGGATTCATTGGCAAGAAAAGAGCCATGAATTGCTCCCCAAGCCATTACCCATGAATCAGTTTTTCTCTCCCACAAGTTTGGAGCTACATAGGCATTTTTCTCCATGGTTTTCCTGTGTTTTCCTTCATCTTTCAAGCTGGGAAGGGCGTTTTTGTTTTGGTTACCAATGGGGAAGAGAACAGATCGATTTGGGGTTGTAATGAGGCCGTTTTGGCCATTTGAAACGCTCATAACTTGTGGAAGAAATCGGGTTTCTCCCTGGGGATGAATTTCCCTTCCCACAGTTCGTTTTGGGTGAGCCACGAATTGGGGAAAACCCATGGCCATCCTATTTGTAAATCCCATTGTAGGAAATGTGTATCCATGCCCAGTTTTTGAGTTTGTTGTGTGTAAGAGAGGGTTGTGGTTGAGATGGGTATCCATTGTTTTGGCTTGACCTTGAGTGCAAGCATCCAAGGTTCAAATGTAGCCTGATAAACCCAACTGTGGACTGGCTTGGCTCAGATGAAATGGTTAATTGGCTGTGAATGAGCTTGAATGTCCCCTTTTCCTTGTAAGAATCATGCCCAACTCGGGGGTGGCAGTTGTGTTGAGAGATTGATGAACACAACTGGCCTATGGTTGGGTGGAACGTTGTAGCGACATAGCTCGTTGCTTGGGACAATTGCACAATGAAGACAAGTGTTCTCTATGTGTATTTTACTTCTGCAATGTTTTAATTTGATGTTTATTATTGATTTGTTGATTTCATATGAAAGATGTGTGTGGATGATTTTCTTATTCGGTTGTGCATGATTAATTGATTTGCATCTGCACACATTAATTTTATGGCTATGAATTTAATGAATGGGCTGAGTTTATGTAAAAACCCCATAGATTGGCATCATGTTCCCTTCCTGGAATTGGATAGATGGGAGAGTACGTTACACGAAAGGAAGTGGGAAAATTGTCTTCAAATGGACCTCGACACAACAAGAAGCTTTCGACAAGCTTAAACACAAGCTCTGCACTGCACCAGTAGTTGTGTTACCTGATTTGCATCATCCCTTTGAGATTGAGACGGACGCATCGGACTATGCCTTGGGCTCAGTGATCACTCAATCTGGTCACCCAGTCACTTTTCATTCCAAAACTTTTAACGACACTGTTAGAAGGTATTCGAAGTACGAAAAAGAACTGTACGCCATTGTGCAAGCTCTCAAGTAATGGAGGCATTACATCCTTGGCAAGGAAACGGTCATCCTCACTGACCACAAGCCTCTACAGTTCGCTCCAACCCACTCGAAATTACAAACAACTCGACAACTCAAGTGGATTAATTACCTACAACAATTTCATTTGGTAATTAAGTATCGTAAAGGTAAAGCTAATGTCACCGCCGATTGTCTAAGCCGACCACCCATTACTCTCCTTTTTACAGTGACGAGTATGCAAGGATATGACACCACTACTTGGCCTCGGTTGTGTCAGGAAGACATCGAGTTTTCACCAGTCTATCGACAACTTCAGACTGACAAGTCATCGACTGCCGACTATTTCCTGAAAGATACCTTGCTATACAACCTTGGACAACTTTGTGTACCAACCGGTGAGCATCGACAACAGCTCATTTGGGACGTGCACTACAACAAGACTGCAGGACACTTTGGAGTAGCAAAGACCCTTGCTATTCTCCAAAATTATTTCTTTTGGTCTACACTTAAAACCGGCGTCCACAAGTACATTCGATCATGCGTGGTTTGTGCCATTACTAAACCGCCTAATCGATGACAGGGATTGTACACACCTTTTCCAGTTCCTAGTCGACCATGAGATACTATTTCTATGGACTACTTGACGGGATATCCTACTACCAAAAATAATCATGACGCGATCTTAGTATTAGTCGACAGATTTTCCAAGATGGCCATTCTCATTCCATGCAAGAAGACTACAACATCGCAGCAAACAACCCAGCTCTTCTTCGAACATGTTTGGAAACACTATGGTTTACCAACAACCATCATTTTCGATAGAGATTCCAGATTCCTCGGCATCATTTGGAAGACTCTTTGGTAGCATCTAGACACAAGACTCTCATTGTCTACAGCTTTCCATCCTCAGACAGACGGACAGATGGAAGTTCTGAATCGCTTGGTCGTACAACTGCTTCGCATGTACAACCACAAGCATCGACGAACATGGGATGAAAGTATTCCATACATACAACACAGCTACAATCATGCCTCAACACAACTCTACGAAAAAGATTCCATTTGAGATCTGTTACATATTTCAACCCTCGGTGCCTATCGACTTGATCAGATCCTCGACACAGTCGAACGACACCGACCATAACCAGTGAGAAGTTGACAAAGCATTGAAGTTTCGAGATCAGATATGCGACATCCAACGACAAGCACATGACATGTTGCACAGAGCAAACATTAAATCTAAGGCCCAACACGATAAGCATCGTATCCCTCATTCATTCAAATTGGGGATAAGGTCTAGTTACATCTCAAGAAGGAATGCTTCATTGGCCCATACAAGAAGTTGAAACCTTTGCGATATGGCCCATACAGTATTCTTCAGCGGATTGACGAAAACGCTTTCCAGCTTGACATTCCTTCATGCCTTGGTCTACATCCAGTATTCAACGTGGATCTACTTCGACCATACCATGCACCACTGTTGGAACAGAATGACTTGCAGACAACAAAACCAAACAACATCCATCCAGATGTTCAGGAACCTCTTCCTTGCGACACCATTGTGGGACGACGAGTACACCGTACAAGGATGAACACAATTCCCTTGTTTCAGGTTGCTAAAGCCAGACAGATCCTGGCACAAGGAAAATGGTACTCTGCTACTGAACTGGCCGAGAAGTTTCCTCACCTTCACAAGCAAACAATGGAGACCATTGTTTCTTAAGGAAGGAGGTCTGATCCATTCCAGTAGTTGGCATTGTTGTCGAATGCTAACATCAACTGCGACAAGTCATCGACTTCAACACAACTTCGACAAGTTTCGACTTCGACACGACCTCGAAAAAATCCACAACTTCGATAAGTTCAACGACCTCACAGTATCGCGACGTTGACATGCAGCCTCGACTTGCGATTGTTGAACTTCGACAGATCGACTCTCTGTCTTTCAGTCGACTGTAACAGTTGAACTGCCGAAACTGTTCTAACTTCTCTTGTAACTGAACGTAACAGGAAGGCACCCAAGCATCTCAGCACTCTCCATATAAGCATGTAAATTATTGTATTATATAGCAAAGAAATGTCATCAATCATATCTATCCAGTAATAGAGAAATCAGTTCGCATTCCTGCATATTGGTTTGTGTGTGTGTTTATCTGTGTAGTGTATTCTTGCTTTGCTTCTTCTCATTCTTATGCTTCCGACATAACAAAGCTGACTCATTCAATTGAACTGTTGTCCCCCTCGTGCTTCCTGGCCCCGAGTGGATCAAAGGTTTTAAGATAGTTTTTGGTTTGGTGTGATTGGCTTGTTTTAAAAGACTCGAAAAGTGTGGGATATCCATGTCTTTTTTAGCCTCTTTTTCTTGGGTTATGCATTTTGTTTCCTTTACATGTTGAGCTATCCAATGATTGTTGGGAAAGATTGATTCTTTGTGTCCACTTTATTTCAAAGAAAATCTTAATTTTGTCCCTCTTTTGGTAGATTCACAAATTGGAAAACATAAATATGTCTTCTTGCTTTAATTTGATCATTTGACATTCTTGGTCTTACACTCATAAGAAGAAGAAAGGCTTGTTTCAGATTTGTGTGCATTTTAGTTAGATAAGATTAGTAAGTGCTTTTCTTTGTCTTGCATTTGATTGGAAACGTTTGTGGAAAATTTCTTTCCATAGCTTAGATTATTTTTTTTCGAGTGTAAAAAGATAGGAAACAGATTAGAATTATAGCATTTGTTTTGGTATTGATAGAATGATCTCTTTTTGCCACTTTAGGATGATTTGGGGTGCATGATTTTTAAATTTTCGTTTTGAAAAAGTTAAAATTGCATGGGGTTGTGCATTTGGGAAGAAAATATATCTCTCTCTCCTTCTTAAGTAGGACTTCATTGAAAATAAAACTTGCATTTTCATATAGATCAGATTTGCATCTTGTTTAAATTCCAAGTCTTCACTTCATGGATTCACTTACTAGCATAAGATAAAATCAAGCACTAGTTTAAGTTAAAAACTTTTAGCAACTCATGCAATAGGTTATAGATGTGTTCCAGTGTCTTTAAACGTAGCAGTTGTCGTTAACCACCTGCACTGCATCCCAGGGGCCTGTAGTTCTTCCACGTACTAGTCGGTATATTGAATGACCTTTCACATACCTTCGGGTATATAGAAAGGTACTTCACATACTCGATAGTATATCAGAAGGCTCTTGTCGTATGGTTGTGCATTAGACAACACTACTACGGATTTGAGCTCCCACGTACCTTGTGTATATCGGCAGACACCATTAGAATCCTGGAACCATCTGAGTAATCCTTTTGACCGTCTTGTTGTCACAATACATCGAGAGCAACACTCGAGGAGACAGGGTATTTTTTAAGGATTATAAAATTATACTTAATTATAGTATTCTAGGCAATTATTTTGGATAGAAAAAAACATATATATAGATTGGTAGGCGAATATTAATTATGAAACATACAATTTAATACCAAAACTTGTAAATATTATGATAAAAAAACATATTTTATGTAAATATAGGCAATATTAGAGACCAAAAATTACCAAATAGCGAATTTATTTTTTGAAAAAAGGCCCAAAAAATATCCAATTGGCTAAATTTTGCCCCTAAAATTTTTCCTACGAGGAGATTACTACACACGTACTGTTGAGTAGTCAGGTTATACAGCCAAGGGTACGGTTTCAATCCTCCTTGGTCAGTGCTCTAAAAAATTGGGCCGAGTATAACTGTTGGACCCTACAGTATATCGCGAGTTGTGACAACTTGACACACCTATGAGGATCCATCTTTTACATCCCTCCTATTCACTATTTTTCCTGTTGCTTTTAGTTTGAGTAGCATTTCTTATGTGTGATAATTGGAAGGACTTAGAGAGTTTATATATGAAAACCTCTTCTAGGACTACCAATCAAGAGGCCCCTTTTCAAGGGGTGCCTTTTGTCTTTCCTCTGTTAAGTTTAAACCAAATAGACAAGCAAGATCTCTGATAGAAACACAATCACAAGATAAACACACAATATATCCTGGGAAACCCTCATGGGGTAGAAAACCCAGTAAAGCTTTCCTCAATAAGATGATCAACCAAAATACAAGATGTGCTCCTTCCTTCTAAGTCTCCTTAGCAGATCTCCCAGACAAGTGCGCACTCTTTCACAAGTGAGTGAATGTTCTAATGAGGAGTTCACCTCCTCTATTTATACTTGACTCTCAACTGACTAAAAGACCTGTTGGGGCCGACCTCACCTGGAGAAGTCTAATAACCCCTAAAATATAACTACAGGGCCGACCCACATATGGTGGATCTAATAACCCTAGTTAATACTAACCCTCGGAGGAATAAACATCTCCGGATACATAATAGGGTTACTTCGGAGGGATGAAACATCTCCGGAATGATAAAGTACAAATATAATATTCTTTGAAGTTACAATATTCAACACTCCCCCTTAACGAGAAGGATATTATAACAGCATCTGCAGGAGCAAGGAGTCACCACACATGATACATCTATAAATCATTGGAAGCTTTCTTCAAACTGTCTTCATCAGTAACTCAAACAGTTACTGGTACATCACTGTCAACATCAACATCAACATCATGATCAGCAGCATCGTCATCACACGATCAGCAGCATCGTCATCATACGATCAGTAGCATCGTCATCACACGATCAGCAGCATCGTCATCACATGATCAGCAGCATCGTCATCACATGATCAGCAGCATCGTCATCACACGATCAACAGCATCGTCATCACATGATCAGCAGCATAGTCATCACACGATCAGCAGCATCGTCATCATACGATCAGCAGCATCGTCATCACATGATCAGCAGCATCGTCATCACACGATCATCGTCATCACACGATCAGCAGCATCGTCATCAATACAATCTCTTTCTCGGAGACCAATCGTCTACGGATCAATTCAGGGACCGAAGTCCGGGGATGATACAATCCCCATCACGTACATTTTGAACTATCAGTTCCGGGATGATGCAATCCCCATCACGTACATTTTGAACTATCAGTTCCGGGATGATGCAATCCCCATCACGTACATTTTGAACTATCAGTTCCGGGATGATGCAATCCCCATCACGTACATTTTGAACTATCAGTTCCGGGATGATGCAATCCCCATCACGTACATTTTGAACTATCAGTTCCGGGATGATGCAATCCCCATCACGTACATTTTGAACTATCAGTTCCGGGATGATGCAATCCCCATCACGTACATTTTGAACTATCAGTTCCGGGATGATGCAATCCCCATCACGTACATTTTGAACTATCAGTTCCGGGATGATGCAATCCCCATCACGTACATTTTGAACTATCAGTTCCGGGATGATGCAATCCCCATCACGTACATTTTGAACTATCAGTTCAGGGACGATGCAGTCCTATCCTCTATTCTCGGAGACCTCACGTCTACGGCTCTCTTTAGGACTGAAAGTCCAGGGATGATCCAATCCCCTCAAGTCCATCAAGGACTTCATTCTCGGAGACCTCACGTCTACGGCTCTCTTTAGGACTGAAAGTCCAGGGATGATCCAATCCCCTCAAGTCCACCAAGGACTTCATTCTCGGAGACCTCACGTCTACGGCTCTCTTTAGGACTGAAAGTCCAGGGATGATCCAATCCCCTCAAGTCCACCAAGGACTTCATTCTCGGAGACCTCACGTCTACGGCTCTCTTTAGGACTGAAAGTCCAGGGATGATCCAATCCCCTCAAGTCCATCAAGGACTTCATTCTCGGAGACCTCATGTCTACGGCTCTCTTTAGGACTGAAAGTCCAGGGATGATCCAATCCCCTCAAGTCCACCAAGGACTTCATTCTCGGAGACCTCACGTCTACGGCTCTCTTTAGGACTGAAAGTCCAGGGATGATCCAATCCCCTCAAGTGTATTCTCATCCATACAGGTACAATCATGTATCACATCAAAACATGTATACATCACATGTGTACATCAAAACATGTATACATCACTAATCAAAACATGTATACATCACATCAAAACATGTGTACATCAAAACATGTATACATCACTAATCAAAACATGTATACATCACATCAAAACATGTGTACATCAAAACATGTATACATCACTAATCAAAATATGTATACATCACATCAAAACATGTGTACATCACTAATCAGTATATCTAACATCAAAACAAAAACATGTATACATCAGACATGTATTCTCACTAATACATCATAGCAAATCATGTATACATCTAGCATAATTGTAAGTAGCTAACAAAACAAAAATTAAGCGACAGAATTTGTTATCAAGTACTATACTACTCCCCCTTTCGAGAAGGGTCCTTCTGGACTATACCAAGATTGTCTCGGAAGTACTCAAACTTTACTCGAGACAGAGGTTTAGTCAAAATATCAGCAATCTGTTCCTCAGTGCTTATATACTCGAGCTTGATGGCTCCTCTCTGCACCATGTCTCGTATATAGAAGTAACGGATCTCAATGTGTTTTGACTTATCATGGAACACAGGATTTTCAGTCATCTTAATGCAGCTTTGATTATCACACATAATCACAGTGGGATCCATTTCTAAGTCAAAAATTCCAGATAAGAGTTTCCGAAGCCACACCGCTTCACAGCTGGCAGAGCAGGCAGCTATATATTCTGCTTCAGCGGTACTGAGGGCCACACTAGATTGTTTCTTGCTGAACCAGGAGATATTAGTCCTCCCTTTATTGCTAGTTTAAATCTTCCTGGATTAACCATAGGATTACTGGTATGGTTATTCAATCTAGTGATTCTAGCTTTACCCAATGTTTCAAATGTTAACTCTCCACCACGAGAGTGTCAATACCAAATTGATCCTTCCCCTTCTTCGTCAGATGCATCTTCTTCTGTTTCTTCTTCCTCACCTGATCAAAGCAGTAGTGCTAGTAATCAGGAGAATAAGAAGAAGAAGAAAAGGAAGATAAAGAAGAATAAGGATAAGAAAGAGACCAAGCATCAACCAATTGCCTCTAATGGCACTCATTCTATGAAAACACCTCGTAGAATCAAGTTCCCTTTCAAGCTTTGCAAGGGTGATCACCTTCTCAAGAATTGTCGTGGTCTTTCCAAAGTGTTAGAAGAGTGGTCTAAAGGATCCAAACCACATATATCATCAGCCTCTGGACATCATACTGATGATACCCCATCAACCAGTAACTCTATGGTTAAGAGTCAGAAAGGTAAAGTCAATAATCCTTATTTTTTATGCAAGGGCACGCACCTTACTTACCTTTGTCCATGCATGGATGAAGCTTCACAATTGTTGGAAGGCATTACTGTATCTCAGAAACACTTTCCGACTTGATATCTTAAGTTTCCCTTGACCCCCCACTTATTGATGAAGTGGTCAATCCAGCCCCATCCTCGGTCGATCCCACTCTTTCTTCAAAGAGTGAAGTTGAATTGGTCGAGTCGATATCGCCTCCACTCGATCCCACTCTTTTATTGGAGAATGCCCAGATTGAAGTAGTCACCATGATAAAATCTTCATCTCATTCTACTCTTCTAGTTGAGTGTAATACCCCATTTTGACCCTTAGGATATATTAGCTTTTAATGTAAATATTGTATACATGTGATGCATGTTTTCCTAGAGTGGAGCTCAAGGCCAAGGCCTGCTTGTGGATGCTCAGATTTCTAGTTAAAAGGCAATTATTAGATATTATGTTACCCATGTGCTATTAAGCCATGGAACATTGTAAAAATGATGTAAATAAACATCATGCAACAAAATACCAAAACTGGCTATGGACGCAACTAATGAGAAGGGGCCATGTGTATCCACTAGGGAGTGGTGAGGGAGTTGTGGGAGTGAACCATAAGCTTCCAAATGTCATCTTGAGAACCCATTTGACTTTCCTTTCTGACATTTAATTCAGTTGTAAGAAAGTTGTTGAGAAATCAATCCATGGCTTCAATGGAGCATGGGCAGCCTAGAAATTCGTATGGCAGGTATGGGCTTTGTTTTTCTTGTACCACAAGTCACCCTAACTCATGGGAATTCGTTCTTCCTCATTCCCATTCCATTGTTGAACATCTAAGCTTCAGTTATCATACATTACACATGCCCAGCAGTGAGAAAAACCATAAATCGAAACTTTGCAAGAACCCACATTTTGAAGTGCCATAAACGCCCAGAATTTGGTATTGACAGTGAAATCCAATGGGGGATCCATATATATGAACATTGGGGAAAAATTGAGAGCATTAGATACCCCAAAATCCATTGGAAAACCCAGTTTTTATAGCCCATAAATCCAATTACGGGATTGAGTTATTTGGTCCCCGAATTGAGAGAATCCAAGTGTGAATAATAGAGGTTGGAAATGCTTGATAAACCCAACCGTGAGTTGGTTTAGCATGACTCTATTGGTGTGAAACCCTGGCCGGGAGTGAGCCTTCCTAGTTCCTCCTTAGTGGATACACAACCCAGCTTGGGGGTCGTCTCTCAGCTGAAAGAATACAGGTTGGACAGAGACCTATGGTTGGGTGGAACGTTGCTCTCACATAGCCAGTTGTTTGGACAGCTTCAACATAAAGATAAGTGTTTTATGTGGTTAATGTATGATCATTCTGTGTTCTGTTCTATATGTTTAATTATTCATGTTACTTGAACGAAATGATTATCTTAAGTTAGTTGGCATGATTCTTGTGCATAGCATGAGAATGGGATTGATTATTATGTGATTGTTTTATTATTCTGCCTGGAAGAAATAGGCTGATGCATTTCCTTATGCGTGTGTGTTATTATGTCTATTTTCGCTGTATTTATATTGAGCATGAACCTGCACGCATAAGTTTTATTTATTGTGAATTTTCTTAGTAATGAACAGGGCTGAGTTACTCAATAAGCCCTGGAATGTTAGCCATGTTTCTTCCTTTGCATCGGATTGACGGGAGGGGACGTGACATTGAGAGTGAATTGGAAATTGTTGATGATTTCCTAGTCAGTTCAGATTGTTCTAGGCAAGGAGAAATCCTATCCATTTCCACAGGACCCCCTCCAAGTATCGAGGTCATTTACTTTGATTGGAATGGTCTAACAGAATCTCATCTTCCTTCGAGTGTTCATTTCTAGATATTTGTAGGAGTTTCTGATAAGGAAATCTTTTGCACTATAATTGATGACAGAGCTTCTGTTAGTATTTTATCCTCAACTGCTTGGAAAGCTATAGGTTCCCCTCAGCTTGTACCAGTCATTGACCAGATATTGGCTTTTAATAGAAGGCCTACTAGACCTTTAGGGATCCTTCCTCAGTTACCTATCACTTTAGGAGGGAAAACTGATTGTATTGATGTTATGGTAGTCCAAGGTCCTTTAGATTTTAATCTACTCCTTGGACGAGTCTATGTGTATGTAATGAAAGTTGTAGTGTCCTCACTCTTTCGAGTGATGTATTTTCCTCATTATGGGAATATGGTGACCATTGATCAACTTTCCTTTGTGACACCCACTCATCGCATGATTCATAGTCATCAGACTTCCCTGAATGTTCCACATGTTTTAGTGGTTTCTTCCCCCAAGATATGGGGGGCATGTCTCCATCCTCTGGACATCATGCTGGATTTATTCCCCTTGCTTCTTATGTTATGGGGAACACTACCAACCTCTGGACATCATGTTGGGTAGGAACTAGTCCCGAGCATAGTTTACCTTTGGTTTCAAGCTTTTGTAAAAATGAAACCAATCCCAAGCATAGTTTTCCTTTGGTTTCGAGCTTGTGTAAATAGCATAGTTCCCTTTCTATGTCAAGCTCCTTAAAAAATGAAACAGGCTATCATGAGCATAGTTTCTTTCTGTTTTAATCTCGTTAAAATTAACTTCCATACCTAACCTATGATATATCTGTATAATTAAATTGGTTTATGATTCGATATAATAGAATCCTAAGATGGCACCTTACATTTTTATAGAGCGTAGAGATACTCATATTATAAATCTGGCTGGCTAGTGCCCGATTAGATCGATCGGGTCATGTAGGAACAAGGTTCAAATCTCTCGGTCTCTTAGGATGCAAAAATAAAATAGGTCCCTTCAAGTATAATTATTGTCTGTTTCAAGCTTGTGTAAAAATGAAATATATTTTCCTCCCATCGAGTCGAGTCTACCACTAGATTTAGGACTTGAACCTTCATTTCATCTGCCTGTGTCACTTGACCCTTGTTCTTCCTACCCCCCTGGTGAACATATTAATATTAGTAGCCAGGATTTTAATTTGGTAAAGAAGAAGAGTAGTCAGACAAAATGAAGCTTGGGGGGCATGTTAAGCCGCTAGCAATCATGCTGGGGGCATCTACCAACCTCTAGATATCATGTTGGGAAGGAACCCGTCAATGGGCCTTAACCATGAGCATAATTCTTTTCCTGTGTCAAGCTCGTTAAAAAATGAAACAGATGACCATGAGCATAGTTCTATTCATGTGTCAAGCTCGTTAAAAGATGAAACAGATCATTTCCCATTGAGTCGAGTCTTCCCATAGACTTAGTACCTGAACCTTCTTTTCATCCGCCTATGCCACTTGATCCTCCTTCGTCTCTCGTGAACATATTCATATTAGTAACCATGAGTTTAATCGAATGAAGATGTAGATTAGGCGAATGAAATGAAGCTTGGGGGCATGTCTTCAACCTCTGGACATTATGTTGAAGTCAACTCGATCGCCTCTCCACACCATGTTGGAGTTAAGTCACTTACTTCTAGCAATCATGCTGGGGACATGTACCAACCTTTGGATATCATGATGGGAAAAAATCCACCAATGGGAATATTTTCGAGTATACTTTCTTTTGGGTTTCGAGCTCGCTAAACCATGAAAATAATCGTGAACATAGTTCATTTTCTGTTGCAAGCTCGTTAAAAAATGAAGCAGATACCATGAGCATTCTTCCAACCTATCTTTGAGCTCGTTACAAATAGTAAGATGGTGATGAGCTTACTTTTTCCACTTTTTCGTGCTCTAGTTAAAAAACATGAAAAATATGTGTCGAGCTTACTTTTTGTTCTTTCTCGTGCTCGTAAAACGATGAGAATAAGTCATCGAGTTGTATTTTATCACTTTTTCGAGGTCATTAAGCTCTTTTTAGTCTCCCTTAGAGTTTTTTCTTTAAGCTCTTCTCAGGCTCCCTAAATACGAAAAGATCGCCAAGTGAACTTGATGCTTTCATGCTTGTAAAAGTATCTGAATAATCGTCTTTTTTGTGATAGTTTACCCCTTTTTCGGACCAGAAGGTACTATTTACGAAAAAGTAGCAGTCCAGCCGAGCATGGCTGGAAGAGTTCTCTCTCACATTGTTTTATCCTTTTTCGGGTGAAGAGACTAACTTTTACGAAAAAAAACCTTTGGAGTCTTCTTTAGTTCTTTTCAGACTTTCTAAACATGAAATGATATCGAGTTTAACTTCTTTGGACTCGTTAAAATATAACATCGAAGGGCCCATTTTGGGATGAACCCCTCCTATCCTAGGTTCGTAAAACGTTTGGGATTGGACTCGTCCGAAGGATGAACTATATCGAGCATCTATTACCCTCCTCAAGCTCATTAAAAAAAAAAGAGGTACTCATCAATAATGATGGGGATAAGGAAAGAATTTGTGTTTCAGTGTAATAACGGCAGTTCATAGTCACTCTTGAGCATGGCACTCATCTGCATATGCTTTCAGTACTTAGGTAATCTGTTTGTCGTCGAGTCACTGGTCCCACGAGTCTTGCCACTCCTTTGGTTCATCCAAAGAATGATTCCAACATCAGTTGCATTAGGGGGTCGGTATCATTCTCGTCATGTCAATACTGCCAAGTCATGCCATGCCCATGTTCAAGAGGAGTTTTGGTCATCCATTCACTATCTGCAGTCATTTCACCTTCCATCATGTCGTTCGTCCTTGATTCAGTATCACACATTTCTATCTGATTCACTCCAAACATTTGTGATCATGTTTCATGTCGATGATGGGGGATTCATCACGGCCCTCCTTCGACGAATTCATCCTTGTCGACTTCAACACATCACCCATGGATTGGATCTAGGAACCAATCAAGTACCTTGGGCCTGCATGCCTCAATGGCAGGTTACCTCGCTTTCAACATGAGTTTCCATCATTGACTCTTGATTGAAAGATTCCACCGGATGCTCGACTTCAGCCCATTGATTCACATTCGATGGTATGTACTATGATACCTTGGGAATCATCGACATCAATGGTGGCTTCCCTCGCACTTGTTAATGGTATATGTCAATGACCGGTAATCAAGTGGTTTCTATCATGTTCGACTCCAAGACATTGTAATCACATTATTAGAATCGTATCGTTACGGGTTCAACTTGAAGACCCTGGGGAAATCATATCTTACCCAGGTTGTGATGGAGATTGTTTGAGTCATGTCACACGGATCCACTATTGTATTAATCATGGTTGTCTTATCATCTCATCATGGATCTACGATTGTGTCCAGTAGCCATGATTGTGTTCAGTCGGTCTCTACTACTATGGATCTGCAATGTATTGGTCGGCAACCATGTTATGAGTCATGCGAGACTTTTATCTCAAAGTCGGTTGTACTGCAGTAGCTTCTTCCAGCCAACAAGTCCTTGCTGTCGATCCTTCACATTACAAAGCACTTCACCTGTCTTATTTTACCAGCTTCATGCTTTAGGGGGCATTATGTTACACCAAAATCTCGTCATCATGAGTCATGTGTCAATTCCGTGCCTTAATCCCTGAAGTTTCCTTGGCTAAAAACATCAAGAGCAAGTTGTTGTCCTTATGTTTCCACCATGTGCAGTTGCACTCGCGCATTCTGCTTTCCAGCAAGAGGCTCCAGACCATGGGTGGCATATGATGCTTTCTTGCAGAGTGCACCAGTGTCTCTTGTTTCCCTTATGCAATGGGCGTTGATCCCTTCCTGGCGCAAGTTTCCTTCATGCAAGGTGCACCAGAGTTGGTTAATGTGGATAAATGGAAGTTTCGAGCGACTTCTCGAAACTTGGTGACATGGAGGTCTATCCCTAGTTGATAGGAAGGTTGGTATTCGGTCTCCTAACATAATGGGAAGATCCCTTAGACCTCTCCCCTTAATCCTCAACTTACTCTATCCATTTAGACTTATAAATAAGGACCCTCTCTCCATTGGGAAGGGAGGAAGGACTATAGTACTCTCATGCTGGTGGAATTATTCTAGGTGATCCTTACTCATCCTTTGGGAGGAAAACATCATTATTTGGAGGCTTGGCTTGGATTGTTGGATGGAAATTGCAACGTTGAGGCTTAGGTTGTGGTGTTCCTTCTCTATGTATTTCCCATCATTACATTAATACAAACTCTTTCCATAAGTATTGTTGTGTTGATAATGCTTAGAACTTTCTTCCTTAACTGTTAGTTTAGATCAATTCATATTTAGATATGCTTTTACTGTTTGCTTGTTTCCACATGCTTGACAAGGATTTGTAGCTCAAGATCTGAAGACCCTGGATCTTGGAGCAACAAAGAGGAAAGTATTTACATATTTGAGGTAAGTTATCTACCTGTTCCCTTGCATTTCTATTGATCTAGGAAAGTAGATTGTATTATGTACTTATTTGTTCTAGATCCACTTGGACTACGAATATCTTGCTTGATCCCACTTGAGTAGATTGTCCACAAACAATTGCCTCAATTTGAGTATGTATGCAAAAGTTGTCCCTCCCACAAGTTCACCTATCAATTTGACCACCATGGTACCGAGTGGATTGCACGTCAACTCTCATTTTTCACACATGTGGAGCTAGTCATGTGTGGAACTTCAAGAACACTCTAGAAGGACCAAAACCCTAACCCTAATCAAGTTTTGAGGCATACAAAATCCCTAAAATTAATCCTAGATGTCTATTTGGCTATGTTAAATACCAGTCTACTAGAAGAAGAAGGGGAGGCATTCTTTTGACATATAGTATTATTCCAAAGCTAAACAACAACACTGGGGAGTGGATATTAGAGTATAATAGAGGAGATAGGAGATCTCGTAGTAGCCATTATGACCAGAGAGTCGTAGGTAACTCCACAGAGAGTACCATATTCTTTGTATTTGTAATTTGACATAAAGAGCAAGGCATAGTCCTCATTTGTGGCTGGATTTTTCCCCATGGTGGTTTTTCCTGGGTTATATCTTGTATTATTGTACTTATTTGCTCTAGTATTTCTCTTTCAATTTCATTGTATTCAATATTTTGTGGAATTAAATTAACACAATGGATTAAGTTGTAAGATCCATTGTGAGGAACTGATCCAGTGGAATATCCATGGCAGTTTACGGATTATATTGGTATCAGAGAAGTTTTTCTTTTGGGTTTTGTGGGTAATCGTAGGATCCCGAGTCTCCCTTCGAGATGGAAGCAAAAGTAGACATCAAGGCGATATCGATGCTCTAAATATGAATAATTGGTTGTAGTATTTGTACATTTATTTTAGTATCCATCAAATAGTCGAGGATCAAAATATGTCATTTACTCAACTAAAGTTAGAGGGTCATGCATTAACGTGGTGGGAAAGCTACACATAAACACTTAGGCTGTAGGGTGATACACTGGTAAGTAAGTGGGGGGACTTTAAAACACTCATTAAGTCCCAAAAATACCTAATCAACTTTGGAAAGGACCAATGGATCCACTGGAATTACTTCAGACAAGGGCAAGGGTAGAGTGTGTAAGAATACACCACCGAGTTTAGGAAGATGGATATCATACTAGGAATCTCACCCAAGAACCTAGATGTGCTCCTCAAGTATATGGGAGGGTTACATATTCACATACAGAGGCAAGTGATGCTCTTCAATCCCAGGTCAATTGATGAAGCCTGTGTACAAGCACAGTACTTGGAAAACATCCACCAAAAGAAAGGACGACTAAGTGGTTCAAAATAGAAAGAGATCCAAGATGCTACCAAGGAGGAGAAGAATAAGTGGAAGGGGAAGGAGAACAAGACTACAACCACGACACGTCGGTGCAAGGATCCAAAGAACCACTATAAGCTTTGTGATATCGATGGTCACACTGAAGAAAAGTGTTGGAAGCTACATATAGAGTTGAGCCCCAATAATCGCAAGAAGGATTCCAAGAAGAAGAATCTTATAGACACGGAGGCAAGCAAGGTGTTAGAAAGAAGCTCGGATGTGGATGAAAATATTATATGTACCACAGTGCAGAAGGAGGTGAATCTGAGTAGGCTTCACCCTAAGGAAGAGAAAGAAATGATGAAGCTCTTTCATATCAAGATCCAGGTCAAGAAGACCAAGATTGATGCTCTATTTGATTTTGGTTTGTGGGAAAACCTCATAGCCGAAGATCTAGTACATAATATTGGATTGGAAGTACATGATCATCCCAATCCCTATCTATTGGGATGGGTAAAAATGGATGAAGAACTTAGAGTCATGAAATAGTGTAAGATAAAGTTTTCCAGAAGTGTAGAGTATGTTGATGAAGTGGAGGTAGACGTAGTACCCATGGATGTTTGTGGTGTAGTGTTTGGAATCCCCTACATGTATATGAGGGATGATATTTTCACGAGGAGATCCAAGATTAACAATCAATTGAAGATCGAGGACCGTTGTTGCAGAGGATTGAGCATGCAAGCCAGCGTCGGTTGCAGAGATCGTTGCTAGATGATAATCATAGGAGTTCAGAAGGTTCATTGGTAATATCGTAGGTCTATAAGGATTCGAGAGAAACTAAGAGAGGAGAATAGCAGGATTTACAAGGATTTTGATGACAGATTCAAAGAGCGAAGATAAGAAGCATCAAAACATTTATTTAGTATCTCAAAAAAAACTCATGGACACATATATGTTGTTTGAGATCGATTAAAATCAGAGTTAAGAAGGAGGGAATTGGTGGCCGAGGAAAATAAAGTTTGAAGTGATTGGATCTCGGAATTCAAGAACCTAGCTCAAAAATAGGTTGGAATATGGACAAAAATCTGGATTCACATTGATGCACAGGGTATAAAAGTTGAAAAACAAATAAAACAGAATTGAGATAGATCTACGTCAAAAACAATTGTAATCATGTCGTTTTGGCTATGGTCGTGACCTATTTTTTTATCTTTTAAATATATTTTTAATCGTTTTAGTAAAAAAAAAGAATATTGGCATGACAGGTACCAAAAAAAAAAAAAACAGGGGTAAAGCACATGGTCCTCCTTATAAAATATTAAGGCTCATGCCTATAATCCCAATTACTCAAAGGCTCTTTTGTTGCAAAGAATTAGTTGTGATGTAAGGGTGTAATGCCTTGCACAAAAATGCACCAAGAGTTATGTGAATCCCGACAGATTCAATAGCCATGAACCATATAGAAGATACATGGCCAGATAAATTCAAGGATGAAGTACGAAGCCTTCAATTGAGCATAGCGATGGATGAAGATAAAACGTATTCCCTCCAAAACACCATTTATTCAGTTTGGCCAATAGTAGTGATCAATAATAGTACCCCCCATGGTTGACTATGAAGAATGAACATCTTATGTTGGCTCTTATAGTCCTTGGTGGAAGGAAAATGAAGAATATAATTATCTAACTACAACTGTTGATCGATGAATTGAAGGAACTATGGGAAGGGATACATGTATACGATGTATCAAGACCCATCCCATTGGAGACGTCTTTTACATTGTATGTCATATGTGCATACACCAGGCATCATTATCCGAGATTAGGAGTTTTCTCTAGTAAGCATGTTGTTTGATTTGTGTATATTTGTAACAATATTATTTGTCATAGTTAATTCGATGCAACTATCTTCTTCAATGCTAACATCCTATGTATACAATACCATCATGGGTATTGTAACAAGAGGGTAGCATAGATGTAAATGTGGTGGACCTCCTATAAAGGATAGGGGCTCCAAACACCTACAAAAATCAGTGTGCAACTGCTCAAGACCGATATTCCTCCCAGAAGACCACCCTTATAGAAGAATACCATCTTTCAATGGTAAACCAGAGAGAACTTGTAGACCTGAAATAATAAAATTGGGTGGTTGGCTTAGGGAACATCACAAAGAGAAGGATAAGGAAATTACAGAATGGTTCGTTTCAAATGGGGAACCTATGTTCAATTATCTTGAATTTTTTTACACCTATGTTCAGAAAATTACCATTGGGATGAAAAGGAAATCTGTATTTTATGAGCTACCATATTAGGAGCATCTTAAGATTTCCCACTTACTAGATTCGATGCATATATTTAAAAATGTTTCAAATTATTTATGGAGGCACATATCTTTAAAAAAAATAGACACATTGGCTGTTAGGAGAGATCTTATTTCTTCAAATACTAAGAAGGATTTTTCGTCAAAAAAATAAAGTAGAGGAGAGCTTGGTCACTTTTGGTGTTTTAAAGAATGTGGTGTCCCATGGAGTTTGAAGAAAGATAATCTTTCTCTAGCGAAAAAATTTATATCGAGTGTGAATTTTCCTTCTTTATATAGCTCTACTTTACACCACAACTTCACTACAGAAGAACATTTGTCGGGGTTGAAATCATATGACCATTTGAACCTTATAAAGGTATGTATGTAAGAAGCATGTTTTTTTCCACTTTAGGTTAACATGAAATAATTTTGTATGTGTTTGTTTTGTAGTGTCATTATCCTTTGCTCGTGTGTGGGTGTATGAACCGTGACTTTCCCCAAGACCTCTGACATACCATATCTAAAGTATCTACATTTGTATGTTGGATCACATCAAAGGGCATTCATATAGCTAGAATTCAACAATGGTGTCAAGAGATAGCTAAGATTGTTTGTATGTTCGAGAAGGAAATTCTCACGAGTTTCATGGAATTTCATATTCATCTTCTAATACACCTAGTTGATGAGGTTGAATTAGTCAAAGTGGTCTCATGTTGTTGGATGTTCTTCTTAGAGAGGTACATGAAAAAATTGAAGGGGTTTGTTCAATAAAGGGAAAAACCCAAGGGGTCTATGGCAGAGGTGTACATAGTATATAAGTCATTTTATTATGCTCGTGAGTACATCAAGCAAGTGGATGACACACCTGGCACAATGGTTTGGGATGACCAATGGTATGTAGACAAAAGGGAAGGGTGGATACTCCAAACGAATAGAAAAAGGTGCATGATAGAGAGTAAATCATTTTTTTGTCAAATTTATATAGAGTAATTGTTTACACTGAACTTGATAATATATAGTTTATCTCATAGTATTCGCTTTGATTTCATGGATATGTCAATGAATTCAAAAGTTGATGCCATCAAAAAATTCATTCTTTACAACACGGAGGCAATGCAAATGTGGGTCGCATTGTATGAAGACAAGAGAGGGAAATGGGACAGTGAAAGGAAAGAATTCAGACAAATGTATGGTAGAAACATGCCTTATCCTAATCATTTAAAAGAAAATATGCCAATTATTTGTACCAATAGTTGGGTTACACACCATATCATAGAGAAAAATGGTGCATCCAATAGTCACCTGTGTGATGAAGAGGATGCATTAAACATAAGGATCAGATGCAACAACTCGGTAATAATCTCTTTATGTGCATTTTCAACTGTATAATGAACATTTGAATTATAACATCTATATTTTTTTATCAATGCTTGGGTTATTCAACATATGACACTGTTATTTGTTCACATTTTTATAGGTGCATTTGTACCCATCTATGTGGGAATATGGGCATCATTTTCGCACCGAGGATGTTGATGACGAACGTGTCACACAATACAATAGAGTGGATGTAGAGTTCAACCAATCTAATCATGCTAGCCACCACAATCAAAGCATAATAGAGGGGAGGTTAAGTTACATTAGAAAGATATGAGAGATCATTCAAGTGGACTTTTCATCTTTCCAATGTATTATTTATAGGTGCAAGTGGTGGGATACCTTCGACCAAAGTAATTTAAAGGAAGATCGTGATAGTGGGTTAATATTTATAAAATCCAGAAGGATGTTGGATGAAACTAAGGAGCCTTTTGTTTTCCCAGAACACTGTAAGAAAGTGTTTTTTTACCTAGATGTGTTGGATACATATTGGTGGTTCGTATAAAGACACGACCCCATATCATAACATATTTTTGAGAACAATGGTGTTATAATGCCAAGCGACGAAGATAATAAGGGTGATGGCAATGGAGAGTGATACCATGTACATGTTTTATTTCAACATTTATAATGTGGATGTAACATTTTATTTGTGAATTATCTAAAATTGGTAAATTTTGTTTTTTTATTCATTTTATGATGTTGGAAAAGAAAATTTATCGACATTTTTTTAAACCATTTTAGTTTCTTGAAAATCAATTTAATGTTTAATGTGTTTATCTATCTAGTATTTTGCACTTATTGTATGGAAGGGTTTATGGAATATGAATTTTATTTAGTGGAATAATAGCCAAAGAAAACAATTTATTTTGATGAAATCTAAATTTTAATTAAATTTAAGATATTGTTACTAAATTAATGAAGGAAGAGATTGGAATTAAAATTAAATATTTAATTAAACATTATATGATCCATCTCTAATTTAAATATTCACTTATACATCTCAAATTTTATTTTGAAATGGAGAAATCAATAATGATGTTAATTATTAACATACACAACAAAATGTATAAACAACAACATCAACATCAACATGATATGAAAATGGAACCTACATATGCATGATTATATCAAAAATCAATGTGTGTGTGTGCGTGTGTGTGTGTGTGAAATACATATCATGTTAGATGGCATGCTTCATCCACTCGTGATTTTTAATGCCTTCACTCATGCACTAAGTTAGAGGTGGAAAGTATTCAACATTGATATAATAATGGTGCACACAAATGTATCTAAGATAAATTTCTTAATTTTGCAAAGCCCAATTACAATAATCTATGTAAATGCCTTAATTCATGCACCTAAGTTAGTATAGTATTTCACAATGAAATGATAAGTACAAAGATTAATGAGGTGGTTACGAATGTTAACTTTATGCACATCATTTGAGAAACCAAATTTGTAATTATGTATTAACTTTATGAAAATGAAATGATTAGAAACCAAATTTCGGAATTCTTGGAATGAGTCTTCTCAACATATTGATATTGGTATGGATTTGGTCAACTTTGATCACGTAATATCATTTATACATGGTTGAAGAATTTAGGCATGAAATAGTGTAGACGGTTGAGATTTGATCTTTTAGAGACACCATGTGGATAAGATGTTAATACAAAATTGATGACACGCTTTAAATAACATGGTGCATATATATATTATTAATACAAGAATAATGTATGTTATTTAAAAACTTAAATATAATGCATAATAAAAGTATACAATTAGTTTGTAATTTTTTTATAAATGAAAATTTAAAGAATTATTTTATTGAAAGAATAATTTTCATATCATTATTAGTCCCTGCCAAGGCAAGGATTATAGCAATGGGTCCATTATCAAAATTAATTTGACTTTTTTCTTAATTTTATCAATTTAATAGTTATTTTACAATGTTATGCAAAAAATTACTATTAATTTTAATTTTTTTAAATAATACAATGTATTTTTTGTTTTTGAAATTAGGAAATACTATTTTGTTATTGGTTGTAAGGGTTGATGTGACTAAATACCCCTGGCTGGAGGTGACAATTAGTTTTTAAAAAATATTTAAAAAATATTTTATTTAAAAAAAATTCTCATAATAAAGTTGTTAATCCTTGATAGCTAGGGTTATAACATATGATGTCGTATGATAAAATCAAATGTAGGTTGAAATTCTAATGTTTGGACTATGGAAATGATGACAGGTATCAAAAGGTGGTGGTTGTAAGTATTAAAACGCATTGAAGTTAAAAGAAGTGGGAAGCTCGTTGGCATCCAACCTGGTGAACCTTTCACGTGGGAGAAAATCTCGGTTGTGGTGCTGCATTTAACACTTGAGGTCTTAATACAGAGAAGGCATAACTTAGGTTTTTAATTGAGCAGATAGTGGTTTAGAAGAGAGGCGGACAACCTTGGAGTTCCCGTCAGGATTTTTAATTATTTAAAAATTATATTATTTAAAAAAAATTATCATAATAAAGTCGTTAATCCTTGATAGCTAGGGTTATAACATATGATGTTGTATGATAAAATCAAATGTATGTTGAAATTCTAATGTTTGGACTATGGAAACGATGATAGGTATCAAAAGGTGGTGGTTGTAAGTATTAAAATGCATTGAAAATAAAAGAAGTGGGAAGCCCGTTGGCATCCAACGTGGCAAACCTTTCGCGTGGGAGAAAATCTCGGTTTTGGTGATGCATTTAACACTTGAGGTCTTAATACAGAGAAGGCATAACTTAGGTTTTTAATTGAGCAGATAGTGGTTTAGAAGAGAGGCGAACAACCTTGGAGTTCCTGTCAGCATTTTTAATTATTTAAAAATTATTTTATTTAAAAAAATTTCTCATAATACAGTTGTTAATCCTTGATAGATAGGGTTATAACATATGATGTCGTATGATAAAATCAAATGTAGGTTGACATTCTAATGTTTGGACTATGGAAACGATGACAGGTATCAAAATGTGGTGGTTGTAAGTATTAAAATGCATTGAAGTTAAAAGAAGTGGGAAGCCCGTTGGCATCCAACGTGGCGACCTTTCGCGTGGGAGAAAATCTTGGTTGTGGTGCTGCATTTAACACTTGAGGTCTTAATACAGAGAAGGCATAACTTAGGTTTTTAATTGAGCAGATAGTGGTTTAGAAGAGAGGCGAACAACCTTGGAGTTCCTGTCAGCATTGAATGATTTTACAGTTGTGCAGCATTCACAGCTTCTTACATTGTTCCTCCCTGTGGTTTACTGTGTATGGCATCGAATGAATTACCTTCCCTGTGGTTTACTGCGTGCTGCTAGCTTGTTCAGTGAGTGGTTTACTGCGTCCTGGTGGCTTGTTCAGTGAGTGGTTTGCTAGCTTGTTTAGTGAGTGGATACTGCGTGCTGCTAGGTTGTTTAGTGAGTGGTTTACTGCGTGCTGCTAGTTCAGTGAGTGGTTTGCTGCGTGTTGCTAGTTTAATGTTCAAATCTCATCTTTCTGTCAGAAGAGAGGCACTTGCCAGAGGAAAAACACTTGTGAGTGGTTTATTTCAATATTTTTTTATATTTTTCTTTCAATTCTCAGCAAAGTTCCATGTTTTGATATATCGTAATGGAATTGCACTAACAAAATATGATGATCTTTAAGGAAGAATATTCACCTATGTACCCATAATTTGTAATTGTTTGGAAATTGGAAATTAAGTTTTACTTTCCCTCCGTTGTTCCCAACTTCCCTTTGTTCCAATTTCTTGTTTTGTTTGTCAAATGAGATGAACGCATCCATTTGTATAAATTATGGTAGATTTTGGTATAAATTAGGGATTTATGCAGAAATTATGGTAGATTTTGATATAAACTAGGAATTATTGCAGATATTTGTGGCAAATTAGGAAATACTGGATATCTTAAATTTCTTGTTCAAAAAACAGCAAGCCAAGCTTTTTAGACTGTGCCGAATCTAAATTGGGTGAATTGAGAGCCGAATGGAATCTAATTTCTTAGTTCTTCAGCCCAATTTGGCCCAATCAAACCTAATTTCTGAATTTGCGAATTATTAAGCCCAATTTTGCCAAATTTGGCAACTATACTTTGAACCCATTAACCTGCAGCGATATAGGTCAAACCTTGTATTACAATGAAGTGCCCATGCAAACAAAAAAAATGACTTATGCTTGCCACCATGAAACGTTGATTCCCAGCTTATCAAAGGAGGGCTACCAAGCCAACCAGCAACGCTCCAGATTGCAATTTGTGAAAGAATTGCTCTGCCAGGCATTTTACTTAGCCCTATTGTTTGGAAATTCAAAATTAAGTTTTACTTTCCCTCCGTTGTTCCCAACTTCCCTTTGTTCCAATTTCCTATTTTTGTTTGTTAAATGAGATAAACGCATCCATTTGTAGAAATTATGGTAGATTTTGGTATAAATTAGGAATTTATGCAGAAATTATGGTAGAGTTTGATATAAACTACTAATTATTGCAGATATTTGTGGCAAATTAGGAAATACTGCATATCTTAGATTTCTTGTTCAAAAAACAGCAGGCCAAGTTTTGTAGACTGTACCGAATCTAAATTGGGTGAATTGAGAGCCGAATGGAATCTAATTTCCTAGTTCTTTAGCCCAATTTGGCCCAATCAAACCTAATTTTTGAATTTGTGAATTATTAAGCCCAATTCTGCCGAATTTGGTGACTATGCTTTGAAGCCGTTAACCTGCAGCAATATAGGTCAAACCTTGTATTACAACAAAGTGCCCATGCAAACAAAAAAAATGGTTTCTGCTTGCCACCATGAAACGTTGATTCCCAGCTTATCAAAGGAGAGCTACCAAGCCAACCAACAACACTCCAAATTGCAATTTCTGAAAGAATACGACCTCCCATCCTCATAAAATTTTGCAAATTCCTTTCAATTCAAAGGCTTAAGTCTCATCAAGGAATTCGGCTAGAGCGTTTTAAGAAAATTGACAAAACCTTTCTGGGGTTTTAAGAAAATTGAAAAAACGCCTACATGATATGAATTGTAATCCTAAAAAATGGAGAAAACGCCTAATTGTAAGAGGTCATTTCGTCGTTTAACTTAAGTGTAAAATAATAATAATAATAGAAGGTTTGTGAAGGCCAAAACTTGAGAGCAAGTTCTCCACAAATGCAATTCATTTGACTAACATTTATATGAATAAACAAAAAATGGCTAGCGAATAGCTTCGACTATCATTTAAACTTCCTGATCCTCTTACTCAAGCTGCCTTTCTTTCGATAATTGCAACATAAAAGAAGGCATTTCAACGATCTTCTTTTTTCAGCTTGTGTTGGTTGTCTTGCTTCCTTATTTACGCAGCGTCTTTGTGCCAAGCCAATGTCTGCAGCATGTGCAGATGGTCTCAAACCACTCATCACTCAACGTCTTCATTCCTGCATGTAGATTCGAGCCTCCCATTCACATCCATCAAGTGGCCTTGTCTTTGTTTAGGGTTTTTTGTTTGTACATCCTTTTCATTGTTGGTGTTTCACTCACTAAATGCTTGGTGCGTTTGAATTGAGGTCTCCGACTGAGGGCTATGGGTTATTGAGTTTTGTTATTTATTTTTTAATTTTTTTTTAGTTTTGTTATTGAATTAGAATAGCACAACACATCTAGAGATACAGATTTTATGTGTACTAAAAAAGATATTTTCTGTGTAGGATACAATTCTAAGATAGGTTTTAGAACCCACAACAAATAAAATAAATGATGTTCTATTGAACCCACAACAAATAAAATAAATGATCTTTTCTTGAACCTCCAACAAATAAAATAAATGATGCTTTCTTTAGCCCGTCATAGGATGCTTTATTGCACCCCCAACAAATAAAAAAATGGAATTCTTATACCTGCCCTCCAAATTGCAATTTTTGCAAGAATTGCTCTCCCAGGCATTTTAGTTAGCCCTTATACAGCTAACGACAGAGCCAAAAAAGCTGGGTAAGCCAAAAATGATGGCCGACATTGGATGTTGTCTTTGTACTTAGCAGATGGTTGCCTTCTCATAATTTTTTTTTGGCAATCTCAAAAACCTAGTCGGAGTTTCATGGGATTCGTTGCAGACAAATTTTCCCAAGTACGTTTCCAGGTTCCCAATTGGGCCTCGCCAAATGCAGAGGCAACAGCTTAGTCATTTGGTTTCTAGTATTTTGTCATTGTCGGTTTGAGCTTTCCTACAGTTTTGGCACCCTAAATTATGAGTTTATATAATTTTGTCCAAAACTATGCATAGTCGAGCCTGTTATCATTTTATCATGGCTGGTAGATTATTATAGAGATATGAATGTTTAGCCAAATTTGCAAGATGGGTTTGTCAAATTGATAAATTGATGAATGATTAGTGAATGAATTAAACAAGTGAAATTAGCAGCAAAGCTGCTTATACCTGCTTCCTACCTCTTTTAAATGTTTTAATGTAATAGTTTAGAGATGTTTTAATATAGCACTTATACATAAAATAAAATGGTATTACAATATTAACAAATTTCATTAATTTGGTTTATAAAAATATAGTTTTTATTACATATTATAAATAAAAATATACAGCATAATGCTTTAAAAAATATATCATAATTTTATATAAAATATATCCATATATTATTAATAAATAGTGCATCCACCAAAATATTTAACATTTAGTAGGTTAAATTATTGCAATACATTTTTTAAATAGGTTGTATTTATAAATACTAATATTAAATATAAATAATAATAATTAAGATTTCTATATAAAAAAAATAATTTAGATTTTTTCATTTTATAAATATTTAAGAAAATTAATTAAGTTTAGTATTATATCTTTGTTAGGATTTCATCAATATTCAAATAGTGTAGAAAACCAGCATAGATTCATCTTAAACTCAATCAAATTATTTGAATTTTTTTTATTCTGATTTGATTTTTTTTATTTATATATTTTTTTAATTTTTTATTTTGAGTTCACCTGTATTTTATAAAAAATTTAATAGTTATTTATTTTAAAAGTTCAGTGTTATAACGTTATAATCTAAAAGTATCATTACCTTTCTTACAATTTAAGGTGAAAGAGCTGATGGCAACAAGTAATTTTTACATGCAAAATGCAACATTTGACCATTGTTTTAGGTGTGATTCCTTTTTTGGATTTCCGAAATTTAAATCGCTCCTTATAGATTTAATGCCATCATAGTCTTAATTAATTGAATCCATATTTCCAATTAATTGAATTATAAAATGATAGCGATTCTTTAATAAAATTGTGTTGTGTTGTTATCTTTTTCCTTCCGCTTGCTTTCAACATTGCATTTGCTTTTCGCATTTTATGTCCCTTGGTTCTAAGATCAAATTTGATTGTTGACTTTCAGGAAAACACTTTGCCTCTTATTTAAGTGGAAGTTGAAAAAAGAAACCAGATCAAGTATTCTTAGCAAAGGAACAAGCATGCAATTCAGCAAATTCAGCAATAGACATTGTATACAAGGTATGGAGCCAATTGAAACTCAAAATACACAGAAAGAAAAAATCAAACAAATACATAACACTCATGCTGTTATTAGACAATGTAAAGAAAAAAAACAAAAGGTGCTTTTGAATGTTGAATGTAATAAAAGACAATATCTAGAAAAAGAAAACAATACCCAGAGAACATTTCAGGGTAGCATAGACCAGGAACATGCCATCGATGTCATTTTACAAAATTACAACCTATATCGCTTAGGCAACTTTGCATATACTGTTGGAGATTGTTTGTTTGATACTTTTGAAGTACTGCTATGCAATAGATATACATCTATAGAATTGAGAGCAGGAATAATAGAACATTTTGAGGTTTGTTTAGAAAAAAAAGATAGTGAAGCACTAGTATCTTATCAACATGAATTAAACAAATACTCATTGATGGAAATGCATAATGTCAATGACCCAAAGATTTATTTGCGACGAATGTTGAAATCAGCCTCTATTGCTCTACCACTAGAACAAAGAGGGCTTTGGGGAGATATTTTTTGTATACATTGGTTGTCAAAATGGCTCAACATAAGAATACGAGTATGGTCATTGACACATCTGAAGTCATACTTAGATTTCAATTCATCTCTAAACAACAACGTATATGACATATTGTTTCATGGTAACAATCCTCTTGCTGGCCATTTTGAACCATTATTATGCAAAAAACAAATTGCCATTATCAATAGTCATCAACAGAAAGAAACGTCTATGAAATATGGAAACATAGAAGAACATTGGAAACAAATACAAAGCAAAATGTTAGCGAATGGACTTGAACGAGTTCAAACATTCACTAGTGCTCATGGTGAAAGTAATTTTCAAACCATTTATTATTTAACAAATGATGAATATGATGTGCCTTGCTTACGACATATAATCGCACAAACTTTTACTAATGCAGTAATGCAAAATGATTCTTTTTCAATAGGATACATAGAAAAATATGTCAAAATTGAAATACAGAAAAATATTTCAAGAGCAGCAAACTGGCAAGCATATATGGTGCATTTGCCACTTCCATATGAGAAAGGAAACATAGAAGGTGGTCTTTTTGTTTTTGATTGGATAGCCCATATTTGGAACATAGAAATACGCATATGGTCTGCTGAGACATATATTCTTCTAGCTACATTCCATTCAGTGGAAAAGGCATCAAAGATCTTTAATGTTATTAGATATCAAACGGACATAGGGCATTCTCATTTTGAGCCATTGTCTCTTAACAAAATAAACACAGAACCCAAAAACACATCTTTGCGATCTCTGAAAAAAAAGATTAGGAGTAATGTTGTAACACAGGGAGAGACAATGGCCACCAATTTAAACATGGCTGAAATAAATGGGGGAAAATTAAGCTCAAAATATGCAGCGTGCAAAGAAAGTAACAATATTGTAAAAAGAAAAAGGCAGGGGTGTCCTTATCGAATTAGAAAAAAACAAAAAAACATACGGTCCAGAACATTAGCCGAGCAAGAATTCAAGAAAACTGTTGTTGACATGCCTATTTACAACTGTTCAGTTTGTAGTCGCACTTTCTTTAGAAAGGATTTGGCATGCATTAAAGAAGTATGTGCACAAAAACTTGAGATTGATAAAGAAGAAAGAAAGTCTGAAGGACACCCAATCGACAACTTAAAAAAAACAATACACTTGCAGATCTTGCAAAAAAACTTTGTTGAAGGAAGAGATACCCAAATTCGCATGTCCACAAAATATTAGGAGAAATCAGAACATAGAGATATTGAAGGAATTGAATGAACTAGAAGAAAGGCTAATATCGTTGAGATTACCTTTCTTACAAATTAGAGAACTAGGAAAAAAACATAGAGGACAACAAATGGGTCTAACAGGAGGCGTTATCAATGTGCCTACCGATACATCTCGAATTCAACATGCATTGCCTCGTGACATAAAAGAGACTGACACAGTTGAAGTGGCAATTAAAAAAAGGCTATGTTACAAAAACGTTTATGCTTTTGTTCGCATTCGTGTACACCTGGTCATAAAAGCATTGAAACACCTTTGCAAAACCATGTTGTACAAAAAGGAGAAAGTTATAATAAACTAAAATTGGAAACAAATGCTCAACGAGGCCAAAGATGCATTTGAAAGTGACTCTGATGAAGAAGTTGACAACAACAACGACGAAAACAATACAAAACCAATAACCAAAACATTACTACATGGATTCACTGATTCACATAGCATATATGATCTTCAAAATAATCAAATAAACATTTCTCCTGCAGAAGGCTACATGCCATTAGGAATTTTCCAAGACAAATATTAAGAGGAAATGAGTTTCCCTACACTCTTTTATGGACAAACCCGATCTGATGATATTACAAAAAATTTTACTTACCAAAAAACTATTCAATGGGAGTTGCTATACAAAGACCATGACTTTGCCTATCACAACACAAACTTGTTTTACAAGGCAGTTCGTATTATTCTTAAGCAAGTGTTGAATTGTATCTGGATTAGGATAAGAAAAGGACAGCTCAAGGGAAGAAAACTAGTAGTAAATGATGTCAAATCAAGGCCAAATTTAGATCGTATACTGAAATCAGATATTGGTTACATGGATCTCAAATCAATACGCACATCACCAGACTACTTTCTAAATTTACGTAGAAACCTTTATGCAATGATATGGCAGTTAGGCCCACCAACATTCTTTGTATCATTCAGTAGTGCAGAACATCGTTGGAAACCACTGATAAATTCACTAAAGCATATAAAATCAAAATGCAAATTAGCTACTGAAAACAACATACAAGAAGATGAAGTTGAAACCTTGATAAGGAATGATCCAGTGACTTGTGTAAGATATTACAGAAATAGGTTGAATGCTCTACATCAACTAATATCTCATGATCACAAATACTATGGCGAAATAAAAGACCACTTCTTCGTCACAGAGTTCCAAAACAGAGGAAGTCAACATGAGCATGGCTTACTGTGGATAAAGGATGCACCTATCTATGGAACAAGCACAAATGCTGAGATAGAGGACTTTGTAGATAGGTATTTGTCTTGTGACTCAAGAATACTCTCAAATGATTTGAAAACAATTCAACATCACCATCATACAAAATCTTGTAGGAAAAAAAAATGTTCATTGTAGGTTCAATTTCCCCATTCCTCCAATGAAAAAACAAGAATACTTGAACCGACAGAATTTAATGATCATAGGACAAAGGAAAATACAAAATTGATTTTTGATCATTTAGAGCACGCTAAATATAGTGAAATAGACACCTTTGATAGTTTTATGGAGAACTTGGGTTTGAAAGAAGAAGAATACATAGATGTCGTTACATCTAGCTTAAATCGAAGAACAATCCTACTAGAGAGAAGACCAATAGACATATGGACTAATAGTTTTTGTCGTCATATGCCAGAAATTTGGGATGCCAACACAGATTCCCAATTTGTACTTGATTCATATGTTGTAGCTGCATATTGTAGCTCTTACATGACAAAGCTTGATAAAACAATGACATCAACGTTTAGGCATATACGAGAAGAACACCAACAAACAAATGTTGACATTGTGCAGACAATAACTAGGCTTAGAAAAGCTTTATTAAACCTGCAACAAATGTCTTCACAACAAGCTGTATATATTGTTCTATCTCTACCTTTAAATAGAAGTTCAAGAAAATGTATATTTATTAATACTTCGCCCAAAGACCAGTGTGCATTTATTTTTAAAAAATCGAAATACTTGCAACAAGAACCAGACAACTCAGAAGACGTAATATGTGCATCAATCATTGATTATTATCTACAACGTCCTGCAACCATTGAACATGTATGCTTAGAAGAGTTTGCATCAAGCTATACAAAAAAGGGAAAGAGACGAAGAAATAGCGATGCTCCATATATCATTAGATATGTGAAATATAGTGAGCATAAAGATCCGGATAACTATTACAGAGAGCAGTTAATGCTATATGTCGCATATAGATTTGATGAAAACATTTTTATACAACAATACTCAACTTGGAAAAATGCATTCCTTAGCTTGAAAGATATCATACAACAAAATCAACAAAAGTTCACGTATTCGATAAATAAAGCATGGGGTGATCTTGATGTTGCCTCGACTATGCTTGAAATGAGATATTATCAAGTGTTCAATAGGGATGCAACTAAAGAAGATGCATCGATTTTCAATGATACACTCTTCAATGACAATAAAGACTACGAAGAATACAATATTGACAATGACGTTCAACATTTCCAGCGCTTGAAAAAAATTAAAACATCGGTCAATAGGCCTTATTATATTGTAAAACAACCACATATATTAGACAACATATCATTCTTTGACATGAGAAGAAAATTGAACAAAGAACAAGCAGCTATAGTGAAAGATATAGTCACTAGGAATAAAAAGGCACCGAATGAACCAATTTATTTGTTTTTTATGGGAGGTGCAGGAACGGGAAAAACATTTACTGCAATAGCAATATTCCAATCACTTGTGGTCATGTATAACAGTAGAATTGAATATGACCCACTTAAATTAAAAGGAATCATAGGAGCCTATACATGAAAGGTAGCATTTAACGCAGGAGGTGTCACTCTACACTCTGCACTCTACATGCCCTTTAACAAAGCACAATATCTACCCCTTAATAACGAAAAGCTGGATACAATAACAAAGCACTACGAACAACTTTTTGTTGTACTAATTGACGAAGCATCACTTGTTGGTTCAACATTCCTGTACCAAATTGACAAAAGATTGCGAGAGATAAAACATAGCCCTACAACATATTTTGGAAATGTCGACATGATATTTTGTGGTGACTTGTATCAAGCACATCCAGTCAAAGACTCTTGAATATTTGAAACCCTGATATTGAACAAACAGAAATTATCATATAACTTTTGGCAAGAAAAGGTAAGATGCTATGAGTTGCACATGCCAATGCGTCAAAGAGATCAAAATTTTATAAGAATCTTGAACAAAATGAGACTGAATAAACAATTTGATGAGAATATAGAATACATAAACCACCATTGTTATAGATCACCACCACTATATCCATTATTTCTCTATTTGTTCTACAAGAACAAAGATGTCTAGAGACATAATGAAAAAATGCTTTCTCATGTTGATGAAGAATTGATTGTTCTTCATGCAATTGATGAAGTTGCAAACAATCAAGAAAACTTCACAACTTATGAGAAGGCAACAACATTGCCATCCAATATACTAGTTAAAAGAAACATTCTGGTTGAACTATATGCTGGAAACTATAACATAGAAGATGGTCTTGTTAATGGTGCCGATGGAGCAATGAGAAGTTATTCATATGGTAAAAAGGAAATGGATATTATTTGGATAGAATTTGTTGACCCAGCTGTTGGCAAGATGCAAAGAAAAAGGTTCAATGAATTATATGACAACAATATTTCACCAAGTTGGACACCAATATTTCCTATTGCAAAACCGTTGCCATGCGCTAGAGGAAATAGCCAAACTACAATACGAAAACAATTTCCTATACAACTAGCATGTGCTAGAACAATACATAGAGCACAAGGATTGACTCTAGACAGACTTGCATTTAATCCAATCAACATTAGGGCACATGGATTAGTATACAGAGCGTTGTCACGAGTCAAATCCATGGATTCATTGTTTTTAGTCAAAAAGTTGTCACAACAAAACTTTTCTGTAAACAAAAAAGTGGCAACAGAAATGGAGCGATTGCTTGTACATGGTTCATGGAAATTGGACTATATACAGCGTTCAATTACATGTTCCAACAAACTTTCAATTGTAATTTTGAACACACGTAGTTTATATGCACATCTTGACGACATTGTACAAGATGAAGACCTTATGAATAGTATGATCCTCTGTTTTTAAGAAACATGAACAGATTGCCCACCAAACAAAAACAAGTTTTCGAAGTACAATTTTAATGCAACATACACTGTCCATGGTGTTCTTTCTTGTATAGATAAAAACATAACCATAATTTCGACAAAAATATTTTCTAGTCATAGAGTGGAGCTTGTCATGTTAGAGATCTATGTCGAAAAGCATATTTTTATAATGAACATATACGCTGCTCCACTTGCACCAGTATCAACAGTGATAGAAACGATCTCAATGGCCAGAGAACAAATTATTCATATTAATTGTATATTCATAATCATTGGTGATTTCAACATAGACATTCATCGAAATACTCAAAGAAGCACGCAACTCCAAGACTATATGCATTCTCAACAATTGCAAGAGATAACAAACAAATTCACTCCAAAAACAGAAACTCAAATTGACCACATATGGACAAATCTACCATTTGACCATTATGAAGTCAATGTATTAGATGCATATTGGAGTGACCATGATGCCATTCATGCTTTACTGCATATAATTTAAATTCGTATCAAACATTTAGCTCATGTTCATCCATAATTAAAAAACAAAAAAATTCATTTCGAAGTGATTGTGTCCATCAATTTTTACCAGAGATTCTTCAAATATATTTTGCAGAATACAAATTGAAAATTTCACAAACAAATTTCCTTCATAGAGCATCTTCCATCAATACAACATTCACAATTGCGATTTTGCATCTACGCATTACTATTCCTATGGTTTACTAGTGGCTTGTTCAATGAATTTAATGTTCAAAGCTCAACTTAAATTTCAGTGTCCGTAGAATGGCACCATTTTCTGCTATTCAAATATCTATCAACAATAGTGAGTGCAACCACAATTAGAAGCATAGAACATCATATCATATAGCATCATTTCATAGAACAACATGTTCTGACGTGATGGCAAAGCATTTTCCATCAAATTGAAGGTAACTTTTCTTGCCCTTATTTTCATCTCATAGAAAACAGTGATTACATTTTTGACATGATTGACACTCTTATAGCTTGTTTAATGCTTGTGTGAACACTATATTAAACGTAAATTTATATCATCCATCAATTTGCTTTTTGCTTTTTGTTGACGAGATTTGATGGTACAATTGTACTGTAACTAGCAAACTAAAGCACGCTTTAACTACTTGAAGTTTACTGTAACTAATCTAACTTCATGTACAATTGGTTTTTACTTGATTGTTCTGTTATGTGACAGGTACCTTTGTTGGCTATAGCAACATGAAAAGACAAATTGAAGATCAGCCAGAAAAACAAGCATAGCAAGCAGAGGAGAAAAGGTGGGTGCAGCTAAATCAAAATCAAATTTCAAGAGATTCCCTTTTGTTTTTCCTCTAGCTAACTTGTGCTTGATTGCTTTCTATAGACAAAAAACAACAACAACCAACACAATAACTATTGAAGAATTGACAAGCTACAAAATAGGAGGAGTTTTCGAAGGGGTTGTAATTGTTAAATATAAAGCAATGCTTGACAAACTAAACAAGACAAATGAGATTTTGCGAGCAAACCTAACAGATGCGAAAGGTGAGATGACAGTTACCTTAAACGCATGTGGCAATATGATTCACCAGTATGAAGAAAAACTTGCTCCAGGAAAAAACCTCCGTGTAAGAAATTTCAAAGTTGCACCGACAACTAATTACGACCATGGTGATTGCGACTGTATTTTAATAGTTGACCACCATACGACTATAGAAAACATAGAATCCATTTGTAAAGAATACTTCTTTATACCAAACACAACTATCATAAGACTTCTATCAACAATAGATCAGTATACACTTGGAACAATTGCAGTAATTGTAACATCTGTAAAGAAATTAGGCACACAACAGCTGCTTGAAATCAGAGATGGCTACTCAGAAAAGGACAAGGCAACTGTAAGACTATTTCTACCTATTCATATTTGTAAATATTATCTTCTTTGTCTTTATTCCTACTATAAATAACAAAAAAAATAGGCTTAACATAAATCTGTTTTTAAAATTTAGATACATTTATATTCAACGTTCGAGGTAGAGTTCAATGCGATTGAAGAACAACTTTCAAAAAAAGAGTTCCCTATTTTCCTATTCAAAAACTTGGTGAGACGGAAAGATTCCCAGCCAGGTACACTGCGTACAGGGCAATCAACATTCATAACAACACTAAAAGCAGAAAAGCCATTGAATGATCTAACAACATTGTTGAAGTCCACAAATTAGGTAAGGCACCACAACTATATAAACATACATTATATCAAACATATTTTCCATAAATAGATTTCTCTAACAAGTGACACTGGATAATGTCAAATAGGTTCAAGGCACATTGCATGTAGCAAACATATATTCCAATCCATTTCAACCCACATGCTCAAAATGCAATTTAGCTATAGAAAATTTCGGAAGAGTGCAAGGTACAACTGTACATTGTGCCAAATGTAGCAGCGAATGTCCTGTCACCTATTTGCACCGATTAAACTGTACCATAATTAGTACAAAAAATGCAAAAGTATCGGAAAATGCAAAAGTCTCATGCATATTGAAGGATGACATTTTAACAAAGGTCTTCCCATATTTGATTGCACTCTCATACGAAGATTATCTAAAAAAAAAATCTACTGTTATCTACATGTTGCGCGACTTTTTTTATTGACGCGAAGTTTACACTCAATTATGAAAATATAATTCTCGACATCAAGAGATAAGCCACGCAATGAATGCATTATGCAAATAGAAGTTTCAATGAAACACGTATGTTTGAAACTATTGCGCTTTTCAAATTCTTTAGAGTTACAATTTGCAAAATGCTAAATACATTGTTACACTTCCTTCTGTTATGTATTGTAGATATGTTCACAACCTTGGAAATACAAATAGATAAAGGACATTTCTATTACCCGTACAAGAATGCCGAGGCTGACAAATTTCTTTTTTGACTTAGAACTCTGCAAACAATTGCTTACTTCTTACGGTCTAGATTTATGGAAGTGTGCAGTGCTTTCAATATTAGTATTTCAATTATTATAGCAATGTTGCAATTTTGCATTTGCACATATTGCTTGACGTCAGAACACATATTGAATTACGTTACTTATACAAACTTTTGTTCTGTGAATTACGTTGCTACTTATTTTTGTTCTCTTGTTAATTTCACTGAATATACTAGTTTTTTTTGTTCTCCTGTTAATTTCACTAGGCCTTGAAGGCAATCTGTGGAGGGCCATGGCAATATATGGTGAATGTTCATGTAATATAATATACCACTTTTATAATTCTTTAGGTTAATAACGTTTTAATTTTTTTCAATTTACTATCTTTTATGTTTGCGGTTGAAAAAACCTTAAATATGGAAATTTAGCACAAAATTGCAAAGTGCTCTATAACTCAGTTTTTATATTTTGTTTAATATTTTTATCGATATGAGGATTATGACTTAATAAATTCAAAGTAATGCTTTGCATTTCAAGTTTCTTAATCTCCAATCAGTATAGTAAAATGGTTTAATGCACTGAGTTTCTTGTTCACTAAGCACTTAATAAATTTTTTATGCCATATAATAGTGAAATCACTATTATGCCATGAATTTCACAGTGTTATTATGATTGAGAGCTCATCTTTGTTATAACTTGTTGTGACAGAAAAACTTAAGAAAGACAAGTAGAAATTAGAGAGTTGAGGAATTGATGCAGCGGAAGAAAAAGATCATTTGTGTATTTATAAGTTATATTTCTTTGATAATAAATTAAAAAAGAGAGTTGAGAAAACCTATGCTAGGTTTTTCCTAGAATAATTTTTTACATTAAATTTGCATAGTGTAGATTATTCTGGTTTTATTGCATTGAATTTTTTAATGGAAATATCCATATTATGAATTGTATTGCTTATAATTAGAAATGATTGTAGTTTGTATTTTGTTAGAATTTTTACACTATTCAAAAATTATTTGAATTTTTTTATAGTCTTTAAATATATAATTTAATTTATTACAACAATTGTAAATAATAAATAATAATAAAATAAAAGATACATAGCAACCAAGATTAAATAATAATAAAAAATTAATTTGTTCTTTATTAAGATTAAATTTATTATTAAATAATAGATTTTTGGGCATTTCACTAGGAGAGATAGACATTGATTATTAAATAATAGATTTTTTTTGCATTTCACTAACCACAAGTTAAGTGGCTATGCTAATTATGAATAGATGGCATTGTTCGACTACACTCCCTCTGTGTACGCAATTATTTTTAAAACTTGATTTTATTCTTGTTTTATTAAATATATTATCTTTAATAATAATAAATTCTATTGCATTAGCCCCAAGAGTTAGCTCGATCGGTTGTGTTCTCGGAAGTTAGGCCTCCCAGCATGCGAGGTCACGGGATCCATCCTCATAGACCCTCTTGGGGTTAGGCACGCAGCGGCCGCAGGGCGGAAACCCCTTCGGGGCGGGTCCGTCGGAAATTATTTCGTGGATGTAGCGGTCGGCTAAGCCGATTAAAGTGAACCACATGGAAAAAAAAAAAAAAAAAATAATAAAAAATTCTATTGCATTGTTTTTGGTTTGTTGCCTTTTCCTGATGACAAAAAAAAAATGTGGGTTTAGTTCAGTGTTTCATGTTATCATTATTCATAGTTTTCTTAAATCTTGCAACTTTTTTTATTTTTTAAAGGTGGTTCGCCATTTGTTAGAGAGCTAGTCCATCGGAGAAATGCCAACACCTGCTATTCCAGGTAGAGAATCAAGGTATGGCCAGAAATACAATCATTACAATATGGGCTCAACAAGAGCAACATGTCACTTACAAGAATTGAACTTGGTTGGGGAGGGTAACAATCATTCATCCCAACCACCCAAGCTACAACCAATGGACTAAATCTTGCAACTTGTAGAGTATATATATTGAATTGCTTTTGCCTTGTTGACTTCTTCTAGCTGCAATACAAAAAAAATGTGGGTTTAGTCCGGTGTTTCATGTTATCATTATTCATAGTTTTCTTAAATCTTGCAACTTGTGGAGTATATATATTAAATTGCTTTTGCCTTGTTGACTTCTTCTTAAAAGTATTATTGCACAAAAATTTGTTCACTATGTCAATTTTGAACTAAAAATGTACATTGTCCAACAAAAGTTTATGGAAACTTTGTATGTTAATTTGTTTCTCTTCTATTATTTTATTTTATAAACATTTGATAATATTCATAGGTCAATAAAACAAAAAAACATAGTCCCAAGGCAGGGACTAGCTGCTTTGCAGCTATTGTGCTTGTTATTTTATTGATTTTAGTTTTGAAAAAATTTAGTGGTACAAATAAATATTTTTATTTCAAAATTTTAATACATTAAAGTAAAATTTATATACATTATTATTTTATTTGGAGTTTTATATTCAATTTTTAACTTGTAGTATTCTATTTTTTACTTCTACAAAATTTAATTTGATGTCTAATATCAACTTCTAAACATTTTTTATCAACTTTAAATGACTATTTAGAACTATGTTTAATTTGGCCAAAGGGTGGACCAAACTGGTGTACACAACCTTGACCGACTTGAGATACTTCTATGAATTACAATTGTTCACAATTGTTAGCAGTGAAATACAAATGTTCGCAATCATTAGTTGTTGAGGTCACTAATTTTCATTATTACAAAGTAAGACTATGCAATCTAACCCATAATATGATTGTTATTATAGACTTTTTCATTGGGTTTGAAGGTTGGTTACCATAAGTTCTTATATAAGTTTATGTGTTTTTTAAGATCTTGAAGACATATTTCAATAAAATGTTGTAATTTACATCATATATATAGTTAGCAGCTCTTCGTTAAAAAATAAATAAAGCTCACCATTACTAAACATTAATATATTTCATCTAAATCTTTTGTCGAAGATTACAAATAATTGTTTGTAAAGTTATCGTTAAAAATATTTTTCATGAATTTTTAAACCATTTTAGTTGCTTGAAAATCAATTTAATGTGTCATGTGCTTATCTATCTAGTATATTGCACTTGTTATATGAAAGAGTTTATGGAAGACAAATTTTATTTAGACAAAGAATACCCAAAGAAAACAATTTATTTTGATGAAATATAAATTTTAATTATATTTAAGATATTGTTACTAAATTAACTAAGGAAGAGATTGGAATTAAAATTAAATATTTAATTAAACATTATATGATGCATCTCTAATTTAAATATTCACAGATACGTCCCAATTTTGATTTTGAAATAGAGAAATCAATAATGATGTTAATCATAAACATACACAACAAAATGTATAAACAACAACATCAACATCAATATGATATGAAAATGGAACAAAAATATGCATGATAATATCAAAATCAATAAATGTGTGTGTGTATGTGAAAAATACATATCAAATTATAAATAAAAGTAAAATGAATATCTAAAATATAGATCACAACAATAAAATATATACATATGATCAAATATAATTGCTATAGGATAGGTGGTCCACCAGTGGAGCCATAAGCACTAGTACCTCCACCATGATGAGAACCAGAGGCATGATCAATGCCTCTGCCACTAGAGCCAGAGGCAATATTAGTACCTCTTTGAGATAACAATGTAGTAATTAGCATTTGGTATATCACTCCACCAATAGTGATATGACTCGATGCAACCATCTCATTTATAGCAACAATGACATAACTGGGTGTCACAAATGGTGGGTCAACTATTGGAAGAGGAGAGGGTGGTCGGTCAACTAATGGAGGAGGAGATGATGGTGGGTCAGCATGTGGAGGTGGTTTGACCTATGAAGGAGTAGATGGTAGGCGGTTCACCCATGGATTTGGGTCAACCTATGAAGGAGGATATGGTGGTTGGTTTTCATGTGATGGTGGGTTGGCATGTGCAAGAGAGGGTGGTCAGTCGAGTTATGGAGGAGCAGGTAGAGGTGGACGAGATGGAGGATCACCATCCAAAGGAGATGAATCAAATGAAGAAAAATGACCATGATGGTGACCCCTCATCCTCTCGAGTATGCTAATTGCACTAACAATATTATAAACTAAACTTACATAAAGTTCCAATGCATAAACAAATAATGTCATGTGATCGGTTGCATTTGCTTAAACTAATACTAAGTTTTTTAGTTGAAAAGTGTCAAGTTGATTCATACTTATAGGGTAAAAGGAAAGGATAAATAATGAGTCTAACACTAATGCCAACAATAACAAACAAGTGAATATGCCACAAAATGGATAGTCCCTCCCAAATATAGAAACTAAGAAAGTAAACAAGCTTTAAGTTGAATGTAGAAAACGAGAAAGTAAATGAGAATGATAAGAACATCTATTTCTTTTTTATAGAATTTGTCACATCAAATTGTCCTTTTTTTTTTTAGCTTACAATGCATGGGCAAAACCCCCAAGTATTTCTCCTCATTCCAAGGATGGTACTCAAGGTAAACCCTATATTCTTCAAGGCACAAGGCCAGGTCAAAAACAAGGATTGAAGTTGTTAGTGCAAGATACTCATTATGAACTCAACATGTCATTTACATGAATAGAACCTGGGTGTGGAGGACAATACTCCATCCCACAACATCTTAGGCTAGACTCAATTGACACATTATCAAATGCCCTTATAACAACATTAAAATAAGACTATATAGAATTGGTAACATCGAAATCAAAACATCACATGAAGAACGATCTTTTGTTTTTTAATAAACAAAAGTCAACAATAGCATGTGAAGGTTGCCACATGACACTTTCATAAAAATATATATTAAATGCTTTTAATTTTCTTTTATATGTTTTAAAAATAAATTCAGACCCTCAGGGATTCATGTCCCACCAATAACCTCTTTGACCAATAAGAAAATGGAACTAATGAAAATTAAAAAATTTCAAACTTGTTTTTAATTAAAAAAATCAATTTATTAAATTCTTTTTTGAAGACATCATAAAACTTTATAAAAAATTATAACATGAATCTTAACTATACAAAGACAAAGAACTTTGACTTGCAAATGAAAAGTATACTCCCTACTTTGGTAGGGACTAATAATAATGATGCAATGGCCTAAGACTTGGAGGATTACTATCAAAACAATCTTATGAAATTTACGAGTGAAATTGATAGGTAACAGAGAAACAACCAAGTTGAAATGGAAGCCTTCATTACAAATACTATTAAAACTCTAGTGCTTGGATTCAAGAGAGTTCCAGGAAGATGGTTCAAAAGTTATGGTAGATAATCTAAATGAGATTATTTTACACTCATCATGAGATTTATTAATTAATTGTCTTAGATTTGTCAAAAATATTAATTCTTCAATACAAAGCGCAATGTAATCAATTCACCTTATATGGATGACATTAATAAAATGTATCATTATGTGAGTGGTAAAAGGGTCATTAGGTGTTATTAATGCAAGGGAGATAGGTTACATAGGTAACTCGTCTACCTAACAAATAAAATACAAGTGAACCATCCTTCTTTGTATCAAACGACTTCAATGCTAATAAAGTTCATATATGTGATATCACCCCTCCTTTTTATCATATGGCGAGGAATGATATGGTTATACGACCTTTGCATGGAGAGTTAGTACATACTTGTTGATATCTCAGCACTTCCTCCATAAAATATGAACGCATCATTGGATTCATATTTATGTGGAGGAACACAATATGCCATTTTCATGTGTTTTGTTCATGCAGCTTGTTAGGAGTGATTAGAATGAAATTGATCATAGTAAAAGAGGATATTTAACCATGAATCAGAGCTTCTACTATTGTAGGGATAGAGCATCATCAAAATCCATTCCATATTCATGAATGACTTTGTAATTTTATCGCTCAATAAGTCCAAGGAGCGAGTTTGTGCAATGTAGAGATCCATTTTCATAGATATGGTTGAGGTTCAATGAGAAATCTATTTCCTCCCGTCCTAACGAGGAGAACACATTTTAGGGAGGGGTGAACAAATGGGCCATTGGCATACTAGTTCTGGAGAGAGGGTGACTATCATTCTAAAAAGTATCTACGCAAAGTCAAAAGTTCATAATTCAAACTTAAAGGAACAAAAGGAGTAAGAATTTGTAAGGAAAAAACTCAATTCTCTAGAGGTTTTAGTGGGTGGTGTGTACAGTGGCCAATCCTTAATCTTCACCCAAGAAGAGCAACTTGAAATCGAGGACAAGAACTTGACTCCAAAGAAATGAAGTATTTGCAAATGTTCCATCCCATTTAGGAGAATCCTAAAGTATTTTTTGATGCAATGTAACATTTACAAATAGTTTTTGTATTCAATGTTTAGGAAAGATTTGCATTAGGGTGTACCAAAATAAGAAGGCTCTATTATTTTATGTGCTTGTTAAAATAGTTGTAAGGAAGTCTCTGTTAATATCGATAACAAATTTTGGAAGCTTCCACTGGTTCCGAAAGTATCTCTTTGGGTACATCACTATACTCGATGCTCTTTGGTAATGGAGTTTAATATAAATAAAACATTAATTTTATTTTATGTTAAAATAAAAATATTACAATAGTGTCAATGTCGCTAGTAAAAACTTGTATCTATGAAATTTTCCACTATACTATTAAACCACCAAAGTTTATGGAATTTTCCACTATGCTATTAAACCACCAAAGACATTGTGTTGTATTGCAAGTCATACTTCCCTCTAACTTCACTTTCCTACTTTGGCACAAGGTATTTATTCTCAACCTTAATAACTTCACCTTTTATTATTAAGTTCTCACCTTTCTAATCAACACCATGTTTAACATCTTAGAATAAATTCTACGAATTTAAATTCTCTTTTCTCTATTCTATCATGATGTCTTTCAATGTCTTTTAGATCAACATGATATGTAAGACCCACATAAAAGAAAGTGAAGAATGAAAATTAAGAAATTAAAACCTACAATTATTTTTATAGACAATAATTTAAATGTGAGTTTGAATTCATAACAATATCTCTAAGCTTAATTTGATTGTTTTAATTTAAAATTTGATTAACCTGTTTGTGATTGCATATATGGTTGTATACAATTTTATGAGCATAATTGTGATGGCATATATTGTTGTATAAAGTTTTATGAACATAATTATGATGATAGATATCATTGTATAAATAACATCTAAATATGAAATGAATTCAGTGGTCAAAAACCTTTTAACTTATATATATATATATATATAAAATTTTTGGGAGATATTTAATTCATGTATACAATTTTATGAGCATAATTGTGATGGCATATATTGTTGTATAAAATTTTAAATTGAGTTCAATGGTCAAACCTTTTAACTTGAAAATATATATATATATAAAATTTTTGGGAGATATTTAACTAATATAAGTTAGTTTTAAGAGTTAGTTTGAAGTTTCATAATCATTTTTCTAAAAACTTATAACCTTGTTAAAGTAAATGGATGATAAAACTTATTATGGATGGTATTTTTATAATTTTATTGTTATAGATATTTTCATTTTTAGATAGGAATTTGAACATTTTATTTCCAATCTTTACAATTTTTTGAACTTAATTTTAGAGAAAGATATTTACCGTCCCATATGAACATAATTATAATGATAGATATCATTGTATAAATAACATTTAAATATGAAATGAGTTCAATGGTCAAACCTTTTAACTTGAAAATATATATATATATAAAATTCTTGGGAGATATTTAACTAATATAGGTTAGGTTTCAGAGTTAGTTTGAAGTTTAATAATCATTTTTCTAAAAACTTATAACCTTGTTAATTGTTAAAGTTTGTTAATTGTTAAAGTAAAGGGATGATAAAACTTATTATGGATGGTATTTTTATAATTTTATAGTTATAGCTATTTTCATTTTTAGATAGGAATTTGAACATTTTATTTCCAATCTTTACAATTTTTTGAACTTAATTTTAGAGAAAGATATTTACCGTACCAACTAAGATGAGTTGGACACAATAACGTCCATGTACTTACATCCCATGAAAATCCTTGAAATTATATTTGGAGAGATTTTAGAACTTGTCATCGCAAAAATTGAGGTGGTTCATTAAAAAAAATAATAATACATTAATGTTATCCCTAGTAGGTTATTTTAAATGCGAGTACCTATATTAGAAAAAAATTACACTCACAACGAACATGTGCCCTACACGTTGGCGGGAGCCGTCAATCATGGTACCCATCTTCTGTTACACCCAACCAATCTCGAACCGTGGTTCAACCCAAATCACATGTGCTTCATAGTTAGAAATTAGAATGCTTACGATAAACTGCCTAACGGTGGCGGTGGGAATCCCTCCGTCAAAACTCTAACATCGTTTCTCTCGATTTCCTTCGGGATTTAACGGAGACTCTGACGTACGCAGCACGAACGAAGTAGAAAGCAACATTTATTCGAGCGGAGAGCAACCCTGGGGCATTTTAGGTGCCCTATCTGCTGTAAGTTTTCGTCGTTCTCATTAAATTCGGATCGATATTCTTCTGATTTCGTTGCAGTGCAGCCGTTGGATGATTGCGGAATTATTTCAGGTTTTTTTTGAGTTATTTCGGCTCATCTTAAGGGTAATTTTGATCAGATCGCTATGGTCTTTTGGAGGTGGCGTTTAGGAGATGTTTTGCATCGACTTTACTTGTTTCAAGTCGATTTTTACTTGAACCGGTATTGATTTTGTCTGCAGGCAACTGGTTTGCGGATGAAGCATTTTGTGGCATCCGTTGAGAAGTATTGAGCATTAGACGGCCCTGGCACAATGTTTGAAGCTCATGTAAGTGTAAAAGCCTTAATTTCTTCAATTGATATCTCTAGCTGCATTTGTATAAAGAATAAGATGAATAATTCTAAGATATTTAACTTTGATGATGTTAAATAGTTTAAATTCTGTGGAATTTGCTAACCGAGCGTTAAATTTCATGAATTGTAGTTTTAAAAGTTTAATCAATGTCGCCATGGAGTTATTATATGACAGATTTCGTAAAGGTCTGCGAATTTCAGCATATCAGATTAAAAATTGCAAAGGATAAGCTCTAGCGTCTGATATGTTTAAAATTTATATCAGATGAGTACAATCGAATCACAGTTTTACACGTCGGTGCACGTTATTCTGCCAAGGCAAATGTTTGGAGTGAATTTGGCTGCAATCTATGCATTTGCTGAAGATGTATTCTTTAAGGAATCGCAAACCGTACTTTAAATTTAGGGCCACTTTTAACAGTTGGATAACTTATACTAAGAGTTGGAGTGATTTTGCTCTGTACGCTCTTTAGAGTTTCTCTCAAGCATAAGTTCTCAACAATTCTGACGAATTACATAGCTATTGAAGTTTCTTTGAGTCACTTTAAGAAACTTAGGGTTGTTATATGTAGAGTACTATTTCCAAGTGAATTAAATTAGCTATTTCCAATCTTTAAAGTAGGCAATCAGCTACTTTAAGAAATAGAGAAAAATCTCATCTTCTAGTCAAATGAAGACTTCGTATGAAGCAGCAGATAAGTTGGATAAGGTTTAAAATTACCATAGCAAGCAGTGAGAAACGGCCCTTAGTTTAACATATTCTACGAAATCGTTTATATTTAATCAATGGATTAGTAAGTATATATTCAAATCTCTATATTCTGGACTTGAACTGAAAGACCAGGAACTAGTCACCTATAGTGCAACTTAGTTTGGACAGACTGTATCTTATAATTTTTGTTAGAGAGGTTCTTTACATCCAGTTTCCAATTTCCATTAGCATGAAATGTTTTGAGCATTGACAATGGAACCTAAGCTAATGCTAGCCAATTAGTGCAAACAATCAATGGTATATAGAGGGGCACCAATTCCTCCAGCATGTCCATTCAATATGGTACAATGAATTGCATCGCCCTTACCCACAAACCTAGGCTAATGCTAGCCAATTAGTGGAAATAATCAATGGTATATAGAGGGGCACCAATTCCAATGAATGACATCACCCTTACCCACAAACCTAGGCTAAAGCTAGCAAACTAGGGGAAATAATCAAGGGTCTAAAGGGGGGCACCGATATGGTCCAAAGCATTGCATCACCCTTATCCACAAACCTAGGCCAATGCTCACCAATTAGTGGAAATAATCAATGGTATATAGAGGGACACCAATATGGTCCAATGAATTGAATCACCCTTGACCCACAAACCTAGGCTAATGCTAGTCAATTAGTGGAAACAATCAATGGTATATAGAGGGACACCAATATGATCCAATGAATTGAATCACCTAGGTTTATGCCAACCAATTAGTGGAAATAATTAATGGTATATTGGTCCAATGAATTGCACCACCCTTACCCAATTAGTGGAAATTATCAATGGTATATAGAGGGACACCAATATGGTCCAATGAATTGAATCGCCCTTGACCCGCAAACCTAGGCTAATGCTAGCCAATTAGTGGAAACAATCAATGGTATATAGAGGGACACCAATATGGTCCAATGAATTGAATCACCTTTGACCCACAAACCTAGGTTAATGCTAGCCAGTTAGTGGAAATAATCAATGGTACATTGGTCCAAATGAATTGCATCACCCTTACCCACAAACCTAGGCTAATGCTAGTCAATTAGTGGAAATAATCAATGGTATATAGAGGGGCACCAATATGGTCCAGTGAATTGCGTCACACTTACCCACAAACCTAGGCTAATTCTAGCCAGTTAATGGAAATAATCAATGGTATATAGAGGGACACCAACATGGTCCAATGAATTGAATCACCCTTGACCCACAAACCTAGGCTAATGCTAGCCAATTTGTGGAAATAATCAATGCTATAAAGAGGGGCGCCAATATGGTCCGATGAATCACACCACCCTTACCCACAAACCTAGGCTAATGCCAACCAATTAATGCAAATAATCAATGATATAGAGGGACACCAAACCTACGCTAATGCTAGTTAATTAGTGGAACTAATCAATGCTATAAATAGGGGCGCCAATATGGTCGAATGAATTACACCACCCTCTACCACAAATCTAGGCTAATGCCAACCAATTAGTGCAAATAATCAATGGTATATATAGGGACATCAAACCTAGGCGAATGCTTTCCAGTTAGTGGAAATAATCAATGCTATAAAGAGGGGTGCCAATATGGTCCAAGGAATTACACCACCCTTACCCACAAACCTAGGCTAATGCCAACTAATTAGTGCAAATAATCAATGGTATATAGAGGGACACCAATATGGTCCAATGAATTGAATCACCCTTGACTGACAAACCTAGGTTAATGCTAGCCAATTAGTGGAATAATCAATGGTATATTGGTCCAATGTATTGCATCACCCTTACCCACAAACCTAGGCTAATGCTAGCCAATCAGTGGAAATAATCAATGGTATATAAAGGGTCCCCAATATTGTCCAGTGAATTGCATCATCCTTACCTACAATCGTATACTAATGTTAGCCAATTAGTGGAAATAATCAATGGTATATAGAAGTACACCAATATGGTCTAATGAATTGAATCACCCTTCCCCAAACCTAGGCCAGTGCTAGCCAATTGGTGGAAATAATCAATGGTATGTTGGTCCAATAACTGCATCACCACCCACAAACCTAGGTTAATGCTTTAGTGGAAATAATAAACATTATATAGAGGGGCACCAATATGTTCAATGAATTGCATCACCCTTCACCCACAAACCTAGGTTAATGCTAGCCAATTAGTGGAAATAATCAATGGAATATAGAGGGGCAACAATTCCTCTAGCATGTCTGTAATATGTTCCAATGAATTGCATCACCCTTGACCCACAAACCTAGGCTAATGGTAGCCAATTAGTGTAAATAATCAATGGCATATAGAGGGGCACCAATTTGGTCCAATGAATTGAATTGCCCTTACTTGCAAACCAAGGCTAATGCTAGCCATTTAGTGGAAATAATCAATTGTATATTGGTCCAATGAATTACCCTTCACCCACAAACCTAGGCTAATGCTAGCTGATTAGTGGAAATAATCAATGTTATATAGAGGGCCACCAATATGGTTCAATGAATTGCATCACCCTTACCCACAAACGTAGGTTAATGCTAGCCAATTAGTGGAAATAATCAATGGTATATATAGGGGCACCAATTCCTTCACCTGCAACATGGTCCAATGATTAGCATCACCCTCGACCTATGCTAATGCTAGCAAATATGTGGAAATAATTAATGGTATATAGAGGGGTATCGATATGGTCCGAATTGCCACACCCTTGACCCACAAGCAAGGGGGTTTTCCAATGAATTGCATCACCCTCTACCCACAAACCTAGATTAATGCTAGCCAATTAGTGGAAATAATCAATGGTATATATAGCGGCGCAAATATGGTCTGAATTGCATCACCCTTGACTCACAAGCAAGGGGGTCTTCCAATGAATTGCATCACCCTCTACCCACAAACCTAGGCTAATTAGTGGAAATAATCAATGGTATATATAAGGGCACCAACATGGTTCGAATTGATCACTCTTGACCCACAAACCTAGGCTAATGCTAGCCAATTAGTGGAAAAACCAACCATGGATGCCTTTTGATGGAAATCATCGGTATTATCCTCTTCATCCATGACTTCTTTAGGTAATGATGACAGGATTTTGATAAGTTCCCCTCTTATGTCAATGTTGAGGCAATAATCCCGAGGAGTTGAAATTTGCTCACTGTCATACATTTCCTCGTGAGATTCTACTGACTCAGGAGAAGACGAATCAATTTGATAAGGACAATCATTTGTAAATTCATTATCAGTATCTTCATCATTATTGCTCGCAAGTTCGACTTCATCAAAGGAAGTTGGGCAGAAAGGGTCATCTCCGGATGTTGTCAAGTCAGCTGTTAGCTGATTCGTATTACTTGTTGTTTCAACCATAGGATTGGAAAGGGGAAGGCTTTGATCTTGGATCTGATTTAAAGAGTATATATCATTGTATTTATTTCCCCATTCTTCTAAGAAATTTTGTTCAAAAATGTCATATCCGGAAATGCTATTGGTCGTTAAGTTCAGGAACCAGCGCTCAGCTGTTCCTTGAAAAGATGAGGCCAATAATTTCATGCATATATCTTCATGGGTTATAGATAGTTCGTTAATAACTTCACTAAAGAGGTCAAGTTGCCTTTTAGCAGATACCTCATAACTTCCGTCAAATTTAGGCAACCTTTCAGGGGCTTGACAAGGGATCTCATGAGGATACCCAACAATTTTTGAGAAGTGTCATTGATACAGTGGTATCGGCTCTGATATCGGTAGTAGGTATTTGACAGGTTGATTGTTGGGCCCTTTGATGGATAACCCTTTTCCTTACCTGGATGAGCACTGATGCCTTCATGTCCTTTCATAGGTTCACTTTGACATAGATATGATGTGGGGCCTAGGGGTAAATTTCTGTTTGGGTTTATGGTAGATAAAATCTCCCAAAAGGAGCTGATATATGCTCTAGGTTTGGCCAGAACTGCATTCATAGATCAGGGAGCTCAACCTAGATTGGGGATGAAAATTGGGTGGCTTTGTCAGCGGAAAAGTTATGGGACCATATGGAGAAAACAACCAACGTGTTGTGACAGACACAAGAAACTTGACCGAGATTGCATCACATGGGCTGAGTCATTGAATTGATATTAAAAATAGACTTTGGTCAGGTTGTGGATGTGGGTGCAGTGCCATTCAAATGGTTCCCATACCTCCCTAATTGAGTCTTTGATGACTGCCTTAGGAGGCACTCATCCAACAAAGTAACTGAAAATGGAGCTCGCTCTAAACTGATCACATTAAAAATTATATTTAGATTCAGAGAAATCTATATCAGGAGGGGGTCATTACTTTGTGATACACATTTAGAGCAAATTTCCAAGTGGACTTTGGTGCCATACCTACAGTTTGGACTAGTTGCTGCTCCTATTGAAATGATAGCTTTCTTGGGCCGAGAGCCCCCCATGAGGCTCTCCACAGCCTTACGAGTCTTGTGGAAATTTTTCAACAAAGAAATTTCACCTCAAAACTTGAAGTATTCCAGATCTATTTCCGGTGAACTTTCAGCCTTATGGCTGAATCTGAAATATAAATTACAGCAGCATATATTTCACTTCTGTCCAACCAAAATACATAGGGCAGCCCGAGCAATAAATGTTGAAACATTGTACTTTAAGGGGGGAAGATTCACAGCCCTAAGGGCACAATCCCTAACACATAACAGATCTGAAAATCACTTATGAACAGCAGACTTGCTATAGCCACCAATCTGCCCTCTTACCTTCTGTTTTGTTTGTCAAATAATTCGACAAAATCTGCTTACTGTTATGTTAAATCAACATACATAACCAGCACTAGAACCTACTTAATCACCATGAGAATATAAGCTGAAAATCAGATTTGCAATTACACAGTTTGCACAAGGTTCACTTCATATATACAATAAATGAGGTTACAAGTACATACCAATCAGTGTATCACAAGTTGAAATGACATGTTCTTCAAGCTTATCACAAGCTATTGAAGAAATTTGATAAAATAACAATTTCTCTGTGTGAAATTTTATCAAACACATTGAATGCATAACTTGGTCTATGATTTATCTGAGTTATGATTTATGTAACTCTTGTACAATAAATCTACTGATAACTGAAATATAAGCACTTATACATTCTCCCAATGACCTAGCTGAAGACAAATGCATACACATCAAGAACTCAGAAATTTAGGGCCAAGCCCAGGGCAAAACCCTCACACTTCATGAGGGAAAACCCAGAGAGAAATTTTATTATAGAACACTATGTCATTTACAGCAGAGATATCAACCAATAGACAATCTGAAAATACATTGGAAACTGTGCCAAGCAAAACATAAAATAAATACCAGCAATATGCTGCTGTACGGCCCTCTTGTACAGCTGTCCTCCACTGCAAAACTCGCTTTGAAAACTGTGCCACTGCTGCCCTCGAATTCTGTGTCTAAAACTCTGGAAAAACTGCAGAAAGAACACCTCGAACTCTGTGCGAAAGACAGTCTTCAAATCTGGGCATAATAAATGCTGTGTACGGTCAAAAGTACAATCCGCACAGTACGGATTTCCTCTTTTTCAGTGCTGGAACAGTCTTCTTCCTCGATTTGTGTGCCTAAGGTATGATTTCAGATCTCTTCTTCTGGCTGCACATGCCTTTCATTAGTGCTCCATCTCTCTCATGTGTGAGAGCATTCTTCCTTCTCACGTGTGAGTCTCTTTCTCTCTTCCTTGTGTATTTTTCACTCTTCCCAAGGTGCATTAAATAGATGTCTTTTATCCTCCTTGAAACCCTAACTAACACAAACTAACCCTAACTACCTTTTGGATGGCCAAGATCACTTTGATCTAAGGGTTTACATTTAATGCACATTAAATGTCCTTTTTAATCATAATTAAATGCACATTTACATAGGGACCCACTTTACTCAAGTGAAACTCACTTTAAAAATATAAAAGTCACTTTATTATATTTACAAAGTAACACTAGGAAAGTTGACTTTGTCCCCCCCATGTGACATCAAAATCATGGGAAAGGACCTTTCTCATTACAAATTTCAACAGCTAGGACACTCCAAATGCTACCAAACCCTAGCTAGGGCATCCACCATCAACAACAAACCTTGACCAGCAATCATGACCTAGAAAAGCATCACACAAGTGACTTTTATCTATTCCAAAAGCTCAACAGCAAGCCTCCATCAACACCAATAAGTCCACCCTGAATCCCCCACACAAATCCTTTAGGAGATTCTACTTGGATCCACAAACCTTGGGTCCTTCCTTCTCACACAAGGACATTCAACTGTAGCACATCGTGTCTTCTCTACTTTTGTGGTCATTTGTTTGGACATTAATATAATTATCTTATCTTATCTAAGTCTTGCCTCTCACAAAACCTAGCGCCTTCCTCCCTTGTATCAAGATAAGTAAAGAGACTCCATTACAAATTCATCGACAAGATACAATGATATAATGATTACTCTACCATCTAGCATTCCTTGTTGCTGCTCTAGGGTTTACATCACATAAACCTTGTCTTTTCCTTGAGCAGAGACACCTCAGGGCTAGGGGGCAAGCAGGGTTCCAACCGACACACCAGACCATTGACCACATCTTCACTCTGCGCGCCGTGATTGAGGAAGCCCGACACCGCTCTTCGAAGGTCTACTGTTGCTTTGTAGATTTTCGGAAAACTTTTGATTCTGTTCCTAGGGAAGCCCTATTCCAGAGACTCAGAGATATTGGCATCTCTGCAAACCTATTGACAACGATTATGCGCCTATATGAGTTTGTTCTCGGTCGTCTTCGCACAGCCCATGGGATGTCTGATTTCACTCGGAGTACTATTGGGGTCAAACAGGGATGTCCACTATCTCCCACCTTGTTTGGGATTTACATTGATGAGTTGGAGGCATTTCTACACGAGCATATCCAGGACATGGATGGTTGTCTTCTTCACCAGGTTTTGATATCTATTCTACTCTTTGCTGACGATGTGGTCCTCCTCTCCTCATCCCCAGATGGATTACAGAGGCAGCTGGATGCCTTAGCTCTGTTTTGTGATCTTCGACAGTTGACAGTCAACCTGGGTAAAACCAAGGTTATGATCTTCAATGGAATGAAGAAAACTTCGGACCTTCACTTCCTATTCAGAGGAAAGGAGATTGAGATTACCAGCACCTATACTTACTTGGGGGTGCAATTCTCAGGTCCTCGCTTCAGTTTGCGACCTGCTCTTCAGCCTCGGATCAACAAAGGTTATGGATCATTAGCTCTTCTTGAGAGACAGTGCTTTCGACATCACTTCCAGGAAATCTTGTCCAAGATGAGCCTCATGGACACCTTGATCCGTCCCATTGTTCTATATGGCTCAGAGATATGGGGGCCATCTTTACTTGAGTCAGACTGGGCCTCAGTTGAGAGAGTCCAGACCCTTCTTCTTTGCCGCATTATTAGATGTAAACAGACAGTACCTCAACACATCATCCTTGTCGAGTTCGGGGCTCAATCCTTCAGGCTCGAGATAGTTTTCAGTTTGATCTCATTCTGCACCGTGTTCGAGGCTTTGCAGACTCGGTGGAGGGCAGAGACCGGTACCCTTACCTAGCATACTGTTCTTCTGAGGCTATTGCCCGTTCTACCCATTCGGGTCGGACCCGATGTTGGTTTATAGGGGTTTCAGATCTCCTAGAGGTAGTGGGTATTCAGGTGGATCGTCTCCCCCCTTTCCGATATTCATTGGATGCTCCTGGACACCTTTTACCCACTAGATAGAAACTGAACAAGATCATCTGGGAAGACATCTACAGGCAGTTCGTCCAGGTCACCTAGGTCAATCCCCCGGGAGGGTTACGCCCAAAGATGGCCTTTTACGCAGAGCACTTCCTGGAGCTGAGAGACGGGCTCATTGTCCGACCCTAGTATACGTTTCTTCACTGGATGCATGCTCTTTGCATCCCTCTTGGCCAGTTCAGAGTCGGTTCTCATAGACTTCGGGGAGAGACGGACCACCAGATTGATAGACCAGATAGAATTTGTCAAGTATGTCACCTACAAGAAGTGGAGACCGAGGCGCACTTCATCTTTAGATGCCCCAGTTACTACGAGATCAGAGGACGGTTCCATTGTTTGTTTAGAGACTCTCAGACTCTTGCCGAGTTTTTCCGATACCCCGATCAGAGATGTTTGGCTCTCTACATGCAGGAGGCTCTCAGATTTCGAGCGCATATTCTTCAGCCTCCCATCAAACCGGACCCCACACAGAAGATCACGTCATTTTTCAGGGTATTACCTTCAGACAGGGGCACCAAGAGACTGACCGATATCAGTACATATCCAAGCTCTAGATCAGTGAGGATCCATGGGACCTCACCCCGACCCACGAGATCTCAGTAGCAGATTCATCGCAGACTCCGTCCCGAGAGACGGGCTAGATCCTCCAGACCTTAGCAATGTACGAACCCCCCCAGGCAACGAGTTTGTGGGCAGTCTGCACTCTCTACTAGCCCTTCATCAGGACAACAGACTTTGTTGAGTTTTCTTCAGTCCTCTTCTTTCACCCTCGGATGTTAGGAGAGATGGGTCGGATCCTCAGACCCTTTCGCTCCTAGATCTTTTCCGTTAGGACATCTCCGCCCCATTGCGGGTTTCCTGGATTCGCGTCTGCAGTCAAAGCTCTCTTACTTCAGCCCTGTTCACTTTTGTTCACTCTTTTCTTTCTTTCTTCGTGCATTGTATCTTTTTATAGGAGACCGTTTGGTTCTCCCGCTTTGTACGAACATCATTGTAATCAACAGTCCCTTTGGCCTACTTTGTGGTCATTAGTTGGACATTAATATAATTATCTTATCTTATCTTCTTCTTTTGCATCACATATGTGCTAAGATTCAAGATCATCCCTAGTGCTAACATCCATCTTCACGTTTGCTCTAGAGTTTACATCTTAAACCCTAGGTGAATAGGGGCGACAGGTCAACAATAGTAAAGTGGACTAAGTCCACAAGCAACCTAATCTAATCCACAAGATAAAAATGAAGTGCTCTCTCTCCAAGGTGTACATATGTCATGAAATCAATCCTTAAGTGGTGTTCTCCCCAAGCGTGGACTCCAAATGTTTTGTGCCTCCCATCACCAAGCTCCTTTCTCTCCAGACAAGCATCCAATGCTCAAACGCTCCTTAACACATGTGTGGGTCCACAACCAACCCCAAGTAATGTGTCCTCAATCCAAGCTTCCTTAAGTCAAGTGCTCATCCTCCTAAGGTATGGCACATGGTCCCAATGCTCCTAGGGCCAAGTGCCCTTCCTTTAATTGCCTAGTGCACATCCTCCAAGATAGGTCCACGTCCCATGTTGGCAACCATCTTTCCAACACGTGCGCCATGTAGAAGATACTAATGCTACATAACATAACCATCTCCTCAAGAAGTGCACGACTATTAGTGCCAAGTCCAAGGCCTAGCAACCACCTATAGAAAGCTCTCCAAATGTCATTGACCAAAAGGTCTAAGATACAACTAAGGTGATAGGGTTTCACCATGTACCCCACATCACATGAAGACACCCCTAGCATGGTTAAACACTTTCAAAACAACCCAAAAGCTAACAACCTTATTACATTGGCTTGACAAGCTAGTTAGGCCACTTTACTGTGACAAGACAAGTAGTAAAATTGTTATAGTTATGAAAGATAACAATATTTTAGGTCCTATCAAACCTTAGCCCAAACTTAAAAGCCAAAACTAAACTAATACAACAAATTTTTTATTGTAGTAATAACATTTACCTAAGAGAAGATTTGAGTTCATTTCGAAAGTTTTAATGTGGGGAATTCTTGAGGTTCTTTTTTGTTAGCTTTCGAGGTTACTCTAAAAGTGTTTACACCATGATTGGGGGTGCTTTATGTCATTTGGGGTGCATGGTGTATGGATGACCCTTGGTTGTGCCGTGATGAACATGCATATGTGAGGTATCTTGTACATGGATTGATAGACGCCATCTTAGCGCTTATGTGACTTTCTTCCTTGGAGTGTTGGAGACCAATGGAGCTTGGTGATTTTTTCATTATGGCCACATGGAGGTTCATTGGTTGTTTGGGAGGATGACTTGTTTTGGAAGAGGAGCATTGGGCATCTTGGAGGAGGGCCTTGAGCTCTAGTTGGCATGGTCACACTTGGTTGCTTGCATGGAGGATTGGACTTGACTTGAGTGCACTTGGGTTGAGGGAATGATCATGCAGGTGGATCATTGCACCTTCTTGAGGAGCGTTCATGTCTTAGAGCCTTGGTTTTTGAATGTCTTCAGAGCTTGACATGTGTCACTTTTAGAGGGAGTGCTCTATATGTGGGTCTATCTTCTTGTGGACAAGTTGCTTGTAGCGGTTTAGGGCCACTATTGTCTTGTTGACCTCCCTTATCTCTCATATGAATAGAGGAAGGAGAGAGGCATTTCACACTCTATTGCAGGAAATGCCACCTAGAGGGTCCTACCGGTACTAGAAAAGTGCGGAGAAGCGGAAATTGGCACGAAACGGCATGGAAACATCGTCAGTGGTATAATACAACGTCTCTTGATTTGGAAATGTCGTACAGTATGGTCAACGACGTTTTCGTACCATTTTAGGAGAATTTGGCCATGTTTCTAACGAATAGCTGAGATGTGGGGTCGCAGATGCTAATGCGAGGGCTATGCACCTTAATTTAATGTTAAATTCTTAAAGTCATCCTTTTACTTAAATTTTTAACATTACCATTAATTGTTTCAGGATGTTTGAGAGTGGTTCTAACCTCATCGGACTTCATATGGGAAAAGTAGAATTTCATATCCTATTCAAAATTCAACAAACTTAACAATTTTTAGGATTTCAGGGTGGGTAGGACTGTAGCATTTCCACTGGATTCTATCATGTATGAGGGTAAAGGATTGCATTAGTTAAGATCACCGAGCTATAGGATTTTGTATCATGCAATGATTGATGACAATTAATATAGGCATGGGTTTCCTTTGAAAATGTTATTATCATTATTATTTTCTTGCAAGATATTTTGTTATTTAATATATATATATATATTGTTTTTTTTATATACCATGTTTCCCTTGACGTACCCATTTTGGGGGGTTCATGTTTCCAGACGTTCCCGTTTCAGAAACTTGGAAACATTTCCATGTTTTGTGCAACTTAGATTTCACATCATCATCATTGAGCTCTTTGTACTTGTCTTAGAGAGATGTGTAGAGAGCAATGCATTAGGGTTCCTGAGGAAACCTTAGGACAAGGGAAGAGAGAGAGAGAGGTGTTGGAGATGATACTTTATCTTGTAAATTCTTTCATCACTCACTTGTATTAGATATCTTAGGAGAGGAGTGCACTAGTACCTCTCTCTTTTATCCTCCTCATAGTATTATCTTTCTTCATCTTGGTGTGCTAGGATTCTTGGAGAAGTTCCAAGGGATATTCTAGGGTTAGGGTTTTACTTTGAGGAGGCAAAGAAGCTAGGGTTTGTCATAAACCCTAGAGGGATAGAAATTACTTTGTATCTTGTAGTTTTTGTGAGAGAAGTAGGCTAGGGTTTTGGAAACCTTAGTGCCTTGTTATGGTTGTTGAGGAGGGGAAGAGGGGGCATTTTGCATTGGCCAAGGACTTGTCGGTGATGATGCTAGCTTGTTGAGTGATTGGCTTTGACATGGAGTGATTCCTAGCTAGGAGTTGGTGGCTAGGATTTTCATGGTTTCCCTAGCTAGGGTTTGGAGAACTCGAGACTGTACTAGCTTGTGAGAAGCTGTGAGCATGTACATTTATTTCATCTCTTATATATAAATGAGAGGTTTCAGCTGTTCAATTATTGCATACTTGCAGATTTGATTTTCAGCTTTTGTTGTCTTCTTGATTTGGTAATTTCCAATCACTTTTGTTCATGTTGATTTGACATAACATAGGGCTGAATTTGTTAAAAGATTTAACATATATTGTGAAGATAAGAGGGCAGATTTGCTGCTATAAAATCTACTGTAATAAAGTTTTTTCAGATCTCTTATATGCATGAAAATGTGTGCCCTGAGGGCTGTAACTTGTTGCAATTGAAGTACACTTCTTTGGTATCTTTCTCTTGAGTTGCCTAGTGATTTGGACTGAAGTGAAGTGAAGTATTTACCACTGTTCACTGCTGTAATTAAATATTTCAGATCAACCCCAATACTGAAAGCTCTCATGGATTAGATATGGGAAACCTCTAGTGGCTGGTGAAATTTCTGAATTTGCAATAAAAGTCATATATGGAAATTGCTAATGGGATTAGAGCTATCTTGACTAAGATTGCTTTCTTGGTGAAGAGGGAATTGGATGTTTTGACTGTATTTTAGATGGGAGAGGTGTTTGAACTGGATAGGTTGATTGGGGGTGATACCCTAGAGTGCTTGGGATAAGCCTTGGAACCCTACAAGGGTTGTTCTATTTCAATAATTGGCTAATTTTGCTTTGAGGTGCGCTTCAGATTTGTAGGGGATTTATATTCTCGGTCTTAGAGAGTGTGGCAGTTTGGATGGTGCTTCCAATTTTATACCTTTTGAAGCTTGAGTATATGCTAATGGAGGAAGCTGAGATTTGGGAATGTTGAAAAGAGATAGTTGCACCTATTGATTTGACAAACTTGACAGCCCATAACTAGAAGGATTCATTCGTGACCCACTTCATTCGTCACTCACTTGTATTATATGCGAGGAATGGAGCACACTAGTTCCTCTCTCTTGTATTCCCCTAATATTATTATCTCTCTGACTTGTTGTGATAGGATTCTTGGAGAAGTTCAAGGGATATCTAGTGTTAGAGTTTTGCTCTAAGGAGGCAAAGAAATTAGGGTTTGTCATAAACACTAGAGGGTTAAAAATAACATTGTCTCTTGTAACTCTTGTGAGATAAGAAGACTAGGGTTTTTGAAACCCTAGTGCTTCTTGTTATGCTTGTTGAGGGGGAGAAGAAAAGGAGCTGTTTTGCATGAGCCAAGGAGGACTTGTTGGTGATGATGCTAGCTTTCTGAGGATTCTAGGTGGAGTGACCCCCTTTGGTTAGGAATGGATGATTCCTATCTAGGAGGAGTTGGTGGCTAGAGTTTTCTTGGTTTGTCTAGCTAGGTTTTGGAGACCTTGAGATTGTACCGGCTTGTGAGAAGCCGAGTATTTACATGTACTTCATCTCCTATTTAGAAATTGTTAGTTTTCATACATTCATAGCATAATAATTCAATTGCATAAATAGGATCACTAGAAGAAAGACAAAGCATGAAACAATAACAACAGAGTTTATCTTGGGAAACCCAAACAGGAGAAAAAGCCAGCAACCTTTGTATAGAGATGATAATTTTGAGATCAGAGTACAATCATAAAAGAGAAAAGATGGAAATGCTTTCCAAAAAGTAGAAACCCCAAAATAGTCTTCTTCTCCAGCAGAAGCGAACTTCTCTCTCTCCAAGTGATGTGAACTTGAGTGAATGAGTAAATGAGGTGAACTTTACCTCTATTTATACAAGTGTCAAAACTGACTTTTACCCTAGCTGAGCCGACTTCTCTAATTGACTGGGCCGACTTCACTTGGGGGGCAATTGATAATTCAATTTTAATCTTTTCTTTTGCTTCTTTTCACCCCAAGGTTTACATTGATTCTTTCAAGGGTTTACGTAGTTGATTACATCAAGTTCATTTCCCTTAGGAGGTACAATCAAGTACAATAGAAATACAATAAATAATATCTTCCGAAGTTGCACAAAATCCAACACAAATGAAGTGTTTCAGCTGTCGAATTATTGTGTACTAGCAGATTTGATTTGCAGCTTGTGTTGTCTTCTTGACTGGGTAATTTCCAGCAGTTATTGTTCATGCTGATTTGAAATAACACGGGGTTGAAATTATTAAGAGATTTAACATATATTTTGAAGATAAGAGGGCAGATTTACTGCTGTAAAATTTGTTGTGATAAAGTTATTTCAGATTTGTTATATGCATGAAAAGGTGTGCCCTAAGGGTTTTAACTTGTTGCATTTGAAGCGCACTTGTAGCAATTGAAGGACAAACTAGTAGGAGAGTCATGATTTGATATAGTGCATTGTGTGCAAATTTTCAAGCTACTAATGGAAGAATTGCATGAATTGAGTTTATTTGTGGCCTGTATTTTCCACATTTGTTAGATGTTCAATATCTATGAATTGGGGTTAAAAGTTGTTGTCTGAAGAGATTAAAACTTTGGCAACAAAACACCTAGTCTTGGCCCATTAACCACCATGCTGGCTGAAATTTAAATCAGATATTGAGTTTTCAAGAAAGGCATTGAGCTGTGCAAAGTTTGAACTGCATTAATGTCCTTATCTTGCTTTAGGCTTGACTTCAAGAAATAAAGTAATTGTATTTGTCAAGCTGGTTTGCTTAATGCAAGAAAATGTAACATAGATTGCATTAGGTCCCTTAATTTTTGTTCTCAGACAACTCTTTTTTTTTTCATTGGAACATGTCATGGGGAAACCCTTAGGTACTTCCCCTCATTTTGAGGATGGTACCCAAGGTAAACCATCGGCCCTGATTAAAGGGGCCTAACCCGGTGGGGACATCAAGTGAGGCCCTTATATAGCAATGTATAGCCACCCGGGTATTTGACCCCGAGACCTTCTCCTCACAACATACAGCATTCAACCACTTGAGCTAGCCCACCGGGCTGTTCTCAGACAACTCTTAAATTGAAAAACTTTATATAAATAAACTACGTCTCACAAAGGAAAGCCTATTGTCATGTCTTATTATGTATCCCATGGTTTTGTTTGATATGATGTGTGGATGTGACATGCTTGTAGAGTTTACTGTTTAAACAATATGATCAATGTTTTTTAAAGTCTCATCTTGGCAACATTCTGATACTCAACTTATTGATTACAACTCTGGTTGCAGGTTTTGCATTTGCTTCGTAGATATCTGGGAGAGTATGTGCACGGTCTTTCAACTGAGGCTTTGAAGATCAGTGTCTGGAAAGGTCTTGCAATGAATGAATTCATTTTTGAACTTTTTGATTAAGAGCCTTTGATTTTTGAGGAGAGAGAGCTTGTTGTGTTTTATTCTATGAGTTTTATTTGATGTCTTTTGAGACACTTTTGAGAATGTCTTTAAGGAAGCTCTTGTTCTTAATGATTATATTTCTAGTTTTGACAACATGGTTTTCATTCCATCTCTGTCTAGTAAAATTTGTTTGCTCTGTCCCGAACCACCGGGAGTCTATTTTCATGTCACTGTATAAACTATCTGATTTACTTCTTTTAAAACTGAAATAAAACGTCCTTTTCGAACCCCGCATGTTTCTTCTATTATTGGTACACTTTAACAGTCAAAATGATAACTGTTTGGCTAGGTTTCTTGTAAATTAGGATCTCTGCATGCGTGAAATGTGTTAGTCTTCACTTATCGGCATTCATAGGGGGGGCACACCAATTTTTCTTTTGTCTGCTTGGACTGCTTGCTGTGAGAAGGATTTTTTTCTTACAGTTCTTTTTAACAGTATACTTGTCGGTGCTCTTGCAGGTGATGTGGTATTAAGAGATTTGCATCTAAAGGCTGAGGCACTGAATGCTTTGAAGTTGCCCATTACAGTGAAAGCTGGCTTCCTGGGTTCTGTGACACTTAAGGTATTGACTTTCCTCAGCTAAAGGACAAGTGATTTGGTAATACATACTACATAGTATATTAACTCTATAATACTGCTACATACCAGTCTCTAGCTAGCTGTTGCAAACCTAAGGCCATCATGGGATATTTGGCACCTGCTGTTATGGACAAATTTTATTTTGTTATCATCAGATCAGGTTAAAAAGTTAGAAGTTTTTTCCACCTGTGTTTTATCTGAAATTCATGAGGAAAGTCATAGGACTGAAGGAAAATGAGGCAACACTCTTGAAAAAATGGATAGACTTGCAAAATGAGGCAACACTCTCGAAAAATGGATAGACTGAAGGAAAATGAGGTAACACTCTTGAAAAATGGACTGGAAACATTCTTAGTCGTTGATGTCCTGTTCCTGGATCTGTTCAAAATCCAACTTTTTAATCAAAATTCTTGAAATCATGCTTGAAGATGTTCTCATACTGGATGTATACTTTTGTGGTCATTCGTTGGACATTAATAAAATTATCTTATCTTATCTTATCTGCTCCATTTTGAGCTGCTTCTCTCCAATTGATGTGGATATGCTCATTGCTATGATCTCCATATGCATTTTTAGAGCTTCTAAACAGTCAAATCGAGACTTTGAGCTTTTATTTCAAGTTTCAACTGCTTCATCCTGATATTTATCCCTACCATCATTTCCTTCTCCTTGTGCGGCTGGCCCACAAAATGCAGAGAGCTACTTAGAATATCTACCTTCATCTCGTGATGTTGTTGTCTCCCTTGATCAGAAATTCGCCACTGCTGCATTTAGTTGTCCAGAATGAAGAATGGCCGCCTTTTTCCCAGCTTAATTTGTTTGGATCTATTCCTCTTAAGCCCGATCTGGTGGTAAACCTAGCAAGTGATTCCGAATTGTAGATGTTTGAAGGCCCTAATTTGTTAAATGAATATTTCGCCTTAGAATCAACTTCATTTGAGTTGCAATCAACTATTTTGATTATTGAAGGGAAGTTGGAGACGATTAGATTAGACGGGAAACTCTTGATTGAAAGTAGCGAGGCCCTCACTTTGAACCATCCTGATTCTTCCACCCCGATGGTTGAAAAAGTTGAAACCCTTACCCTTCAAAACAATGCTGAAGTTGGTGATGGGGACTTCAATTTTTTTTTTTGGCCAGGAACAAAGAGTATGCAGAATGACGGTGAAAACCTGGAATGCCAAGGTGTGATATTATGTTTCTTTCGTTGCATGTTGGATGAGGCAGCCTTAAACAAGTGGTGTTTGTTGAACTGGGAGGCAAAAGGAGTCTCATTGAATTCATATTGGGGTTTGGTTACAAATATGTTTGTCTTCTTCTTAACATTGAATTGGGAGCTCGACATGTTTTTCAATATGGTATATAGCATATTGTGGGCTCCTTGGCTTTTGTGCAATCTTGGAGAGCTGACTTCAATCCGGATGATAGAGGGCAGGCCAACTATCCTTTATGGGTTGAGTTTCTTGCACTCCCTGTTGATTTGAGGCCCTTTGTGGATATGTTTGCTCAATGGTTTGGTGAGGTTTTGATTCTTGACGACAAACGTAATTCTTTTCGACCTAATCCAAGAGTTTGAGTAGAGGTTTATTAAAAAAAAGTTGCCTTCCTTTATTTCAGTAATGACTGATGATGGTGTTTGGCAACAGAAGGCTTGGTATTTGAATTTGCTCATATGGTATATAGCATATTGCGGGCTCCTTGGCTTTTGTGCAATCTTGGAGAGCTGACTTCAATCCGGATGATAGAGAGCAGGCCAACTATCCTTTATGGTTTGAGTTTCTTGCACTCCCTGTTGATTTGAGGCCCTTTGTGGATATGTTTGCTCAATGGTTTGGTGAGGTTTTGATTCTTGATGACAAACGTAACTCTTTTCAACCTAATCCAAGAGTTTGAGTAGAGGTTTATTAAAAAAAAGTTGCCTTCCTTTATTTCAGTAATGACTGATGATGGTGTTTGGCAATAGAAGGCGTGGTATTTGAATTTGATCATCTCATCCGTGATTGTCCTCATCAAAAACCCCCTCTAGGGGCTTCCCAAACTATAAGGGATGCAAGTGTTTTAGCTGAGGTAGCTTGGCTTGGTAAAGGTGGCTCTTCAGTTGGTTCTATCCAAGTCACCAAGGAAGGCACCCCTTAGGTTTCTACTAGAGAGGTTGTTCCTCCTTCGGCACTCGGACCTCATACCTGGGTAGTTGGAGATGTGGTTCAGAAGATTCACAAAGACATTGGAGGTTTGACTCAGCCAATAGCTCCCAGTAGCTCGGGTGGCCCCCTAGTCATACCCCAGTGCCAGATCATGCAGACAGCTTCAATGACTGGTAGTGTTCTGATTCAAAATATGGAGGTGGATGTAGGTTAGCAGTTCAAATCTAACGGGCACTGTGAGCTCAACTTCGAAAGTGAAATCTTTCAAGGAAGCTGTGACCCACTCTCTTGAGAGGGGGGCACATTCCTTGAACTTCAATTCCTTGGCCAATCCCTTGTTACTTGAATGAAGCTATTTTTTTCTTGGAATGTTAGATGGATGACGATCCTAGGTAGGAAGAAGGCTATTTGAGGATTTCTTCATAAAGTCAAGCCAAAGATAGTCTTTTAGCAGGAGGTCAAATCAGTCGGATTTGAGCTTCCCAGCCGCATGAGTTGTATTTGGGTCACGGATCATGATCAGGGAGGAGGAAGGGTGGTGTTAGTGATCTCTTCTTCCTTGTAGAGTTTTGTTACAACCTTAGGGAGTGACCTGAGTAATCGTTGTGTGTGGATCACTCTTTTAGTTTAGGAGAGATTACTTCGGTTTTGTTTTACTTTGCACCAACCTTAGTTTCGAATGTACTCGACTCTGGACGTGGATGGATGCCTCTCTTTTAGATGCTAAATGGATTGTTGATGGTGACTTTAACATGGTTGAATGGTATAGTGATAGGGGAGGAGGGGTTGGTAATGTGATAAGCGGTTCGAAGAAGCAAGCTTGAACTAAGTGTAAAGCCTCTCTTCAACTTTTTGATTTCACTTGGAAGAAGAAAGCTTTGGACTACGGTGGATGGTTTACTTGGTCCAATTTTAGACAGGGCTAGATTGGATTGGATTTATGGCCCGAGAGATGATATTTCCTTTTCTGGTAATATGCGCCCAATTGATGTTTTGGTTGTAGCTACAAGTTTGGATCACCTACCCATTATGACCTCTATTTTGGTAGGGCATGTGGCAGACTCTAAACACTTGTCTTTTTTCAAGCTTATTGTCTCCCATTTGGAGTCTTCAGATTTCTGTGCTCTGGTACATAACATTTGGAATGTTGTTCCTTGGCCTCAGGGGGACAGTGGTTGGATTTTGTGGTGGGAAGCAACTATTCACTGTTCTGTAAAGTTCATGAGGGGGTGGGGTCGTATAATCGCGTGGAAACGCGAATCTCAAAGGTAGCTAGAGGAGGTATGTATTCCTTTGGAGGAGGGGCTTGGGTTCGTGCTAGATTACATTGGATTCAGGAGGGTGATAAGAGGGGTCCAAGTTATTCTTCGACTTCCCAAAGAAGAAAGTGGTAGTGGATAGGGTTGTAGGCTTATGTCGTGCGAATGGGACTCTTGAGGAGAACCCAACTGAGATCGAAGGTATGTTTAGTGCTCATTTTCAGAATATTTTCTCTTCTTACCCTTTGTCGGAATCAGGTTTGGATGCTAGGGATGCTTGCTATAGAGTGGTTTTGCACAAGGTCTCGCGCCGCGATCGGGATTGGGACAAGTTGGATGGAGTTTTCACAAAAGAGGAACTGCTATAGAGTGAAGTCCTTGGGTGTTGATGGTTTACCTTGCGAGTTTTACAAGGTGATATGGGATACGGTAGGGGATGATTTTTGTAACCTTGTGCAGGAGGTTTTTTCTACTGGGACTCGGGAGCCTTTCAAAATCTCTTAACTATGGCCTTATCAAGTGTATTACAAAGAACTCTGGCAGACATACTATTGGGGGGTGGTGCCCGATTACATTGTTGAGCATTGCCTTCAAAATTATGGCAAAGGATTTAGCCTTGAGAGTTTGGGAGGTGGCTCGGAGAATTGTTTGTTGAGAGCAAACAAGCTTTGTGTAGGGTTGATTTATTTTTGATAGAGTTCTGTCAGCTTGGGAGGCCATGGAGTGGGACAGGGAGATTGATCAACATGCTCTCTTTTTGAAAATTGACTTCGACAAAACCTTTGATCGTATTGACTGGGCATTTGTTACGGATATGTTGACCTGCCTTCTTTTTGGATAGCGATGTGTTAATATGATTAGCACTCTGTTTTCTTGTGCCTTCGCTTTTGTTTCGTTGAATAATGTTTTGTTTCCCCCTACATATTCATAGGTCAATCAGACAAGGATGCCCATTGGCTCCTTATCTTTATGTGTTAGCGGCGAATGCTCTTGGGTATCTGTTGGAAGTAGTCTACTCTTAGGGTTGACTTCGAGGTATTTCTCTGCCTGAGGCTGAGGAGATGGTTAATAATCAATTTGCGTATGACTCTCTTTTGTTGTTTTTTTCTAAACATGAGTTGGGTGCTGCTACTAGGGATTGTCTTTCGATGTTCTATGAGGCTTTAGGGGCTATTATTAGTGACAAGACATATTATTGGCTCGTTGGTCTTGAGGATGTGCTTGAGTGGACTCGAACTACTTGGAGGTTGGTTCGGTCGGGTATTATTGTGAGATACCAAGTGGTATTCCTTTTGGAGTTGACCTCTCTTCGATTGCAATGTGGGATTGGTGTTTGGATAAATTACAACGTAAATTACTTGTTTGGTAGTGCAAGGATATGCCTTTTGTTGGCAAGTTCACTGTGGTGAGCAGGATTTTGCAGGCCTCCGACATCTATTATGTGTCTTGTTGGCTCCCTAATAAGACCTAGTTTCATCAGTTGGAGCAGATTTTGCGATCCTATTTACAGGCGAAGTATGGTGGAGCTTGTGGCATTCCCATGGTCCCTAGGGATGTATGCATTATACCTAACGATGAGGGAGGCCTTGGTTTGATTGATGCAGTGACTCAAGGAAACATTTTGGCTGCTAAATGGGTGGTTAGATGTCTAGAGGGCTCTTCCCCTTGGGAAGTTTTGTTGTGGTAGAGATTGCTTTTGGCCCCCCATGTTGGCATAATCAGGGGTTAGTTTGGTCAATGTGATATCATTTCTGCTCCTCATAATTTTCAAATTGCAGGGTCTTTCATCTTTCGAAGTATTTGGGTTGCTTGGAAGAGGGTGGCAGGTTTGGTTCGTTGGCAGATGTTAGGCAGTAGATTAGGCTGGGATTTGGCCAAGAGGTCAATTTGGAGTTGGAAGCAGGAAGGTACTTGTATCTCTGACTTGCCTCACTTTTAGGCAAGAAGGCTTAACAGAAGGCACATTTTCCTCTAGAGGGATCTTTGGGACTTCAGTGCTCATTCTTGGAAAAAACCGGCGAACCGTGGCTCGAGAGTTTGCTTTGTCTTTTGTGGATTGACCCTCTTTTATGGAAATCATTGGGTTTATTTCTCCGGAGGATCTTTTTAAGATGAATATTGAAATGGCAGGTTCCTTTTGGAAAGATTGGTAGTGGAGTTTCGAGCATCCTTTGTCCTAGTATGATTCTCGTAAACTCTACTCCATCCTGCATCAACGGGTTGAGTTAAGTCCTATTCTTAATGCTTGATGGTTTCTATGGATGCCGAGAGCCAGTGGATTCGATGGCTGCATGGTGTCTAGTTGATTAGAGTTTCCTATAAGATTCGGGTCTTTGCTTGGTTGGTGATATACCAAGGTCTTCCCTCCAAGGCCCGATTGGCCAAAAGCGGTCTTTTTGATGGCCTTTGCCCTCGTTGCTCGAGGTTTGAGTCATTGAAGCATATTTTATGGGGATGTTCCTTTGCTCGTTCTTGTTGGGCACACGTTTAATCTCATCTGGCAGACATTCTATAAGGATATTTGCATTGACGCGCGGTTTTGCTAAGTGACTCCAGATCAGTGATTTGGGATTCCCTGTTTGGTATTTGGTATCGTCTGAGAGTTTATGCTTAAGTACTATTTGGAAGTTACACTACAAGTATGTGTTTGATAATGAGTTTACTTCATTGGATGCATTTTCTAAATTATGGCGTGATGAGGTACGTATGCAATTCCTAACCAAAGGAGCTCTGCTGATTAAGGATGGCAAATTGTTAGATCCAAACTCTTAGTCAGATTTTATAGCTGTTTTAGTTGCTCTGAGGAAGAGGATATGAGGTTCTCTGTATATATCCTTCCTTTTTTCTTTTGTTTTCAGCTACTGATGTAAATATTCTGTATATATAAGAAATATCTTTTACAAAAAAAAATATTACACTGAGTTGATGGATTTAAATCCTTTCTCATCATTATAGAATTTCTCATGTTATCTTACTAATCCTCTTCCACTGATAATGGTTTAATTACCTTGACTTACTGATCTGGTTTCCAAAGTTGCTTCAACTTTGTGGGAGTTTGGCTCTTCCATCTTCATTGTACCCCAATTCACTACAGTTCATAATAAGAAAATTAGAGAACAAACTACAGACACAACATTGAGCTGAAATGTGAAAGTTGAATTGGCTGTAGTCTTGTAAACTCAATCTGCCCATGACATGTCTTGACTGCCTCGAGGGCCGCTATCTTCCATTCATTCACCGGTAGTTGCTTCCTTCGTCTTTCATTGTGACGACAATATTAAAGCATTATGGTGAGTTGATAGATTTAAGTCCTTTCTCATCATGTGTGTATTCCTCATGTTATCTTGGTCATCTTCTTCCACTGATAATGGATATACTAGTCTGACTTACTGAATTGGTTTCTAAAGACTAGTTGCTTCAACCAAACCTTCACCATGCTACGAAGAGTTCTTTTCTACGATCCCTTCACTTAATTAAGTCTCCTTCGTGTGTCCCCACAACATAATCTTTAATTTGAATTTGGTTGGATTCCAAGGGAACCTGGAGTTTGCGAGGGAATAAGCCAACTTATTGTTGTTTGTTTGAATTTGCCTTAATTATACTCCTAACTTCATTAGGAAATCTTTAGTCTCATCTACAATCTCTGATTCTCTGATTGCCAATGATTCAAATCCTTATACCAATTTAATGGTCAAAAGCTAATCTCCTTTTGTATGGTCCCTTTACTTAATCAAATCTCCTTTATTTGTCCTTGCTACATACTCTTTAATTTGGATTCGGTTGGAATCGAAGGGAACATGGAGTTTGCAAGGTAATCGACCTACTTATTGTTGTTTATTTGAATATGCCTTAAATTCATTCCCTTATACCAAGTCTACGCCGTCGGGAGCGGGGAGTGGGAGCGAAGCGAAAAGCTAAATTTTCAAAAGCTTCCAGGTTGGGAGCATTTCGGGAGCGTTTTTTATATAATATATATATATATTTTTATATTTTGATGCATATATGTGAACAAAACCATGCAAAATGTTGAATTAGTTACAAAAAACATAAAAAACATGGATTAAACTATATAACATCAATCATCTAGTAGTTATAAGTTATAACCTATAGCTTATAACATTGTCATCATGATCAAATCATCAAATCATCAACCATTTTCAATATATAGCATTTGTAATTTTGGCATGACTCATCAAATGATCAATCATCAAACTCATAATTCTTGTAACCAAGTTACCAAACTATAACAGAGAACATAAAATGATCAAGTTCAAGTGTTCAACCATGAAATGAAACGATTCAATTTCACAAAGCAATGAACTTCAAAGTTCAAAACTTCAAACATCAAACTTAAATTGCCATATAATGTCTTCAAAATTGACTATAAGAAATATTAAAGAGTCAATAGGTTCAATTTGCAAAATGCAAAGTACTAAAAAACTAGAAAAAGACAAGTACTAATATTTCCTTTTGCCATGGGAAACTTCTAATTTCTTTTCCCATGATCTATGAGCACTGGTAGCAGTAGTATCAGGATCCTCATCCTCAGTAGGTGGAACTGGAAGTGGTCGTGAACCATGTCCAATAGCTACATGACCCCCACTAAACAATGGAGGTTGTGAAGCTAGAGGAAAAACTGGTACATCTGGGACTGTCGCTGGAAGTGGAAGTGGAAGTGGACGTGGAAAACTACTACTGGAGGGAGGTGGCATCGATATTGCTGCTGCTGCTGCTGCACGGTCAACAATAACATCATCATCGGCCAAAAGTTCAGCCTGCAAGCGCTATAAAACCATGGCTCCATCCTCCAAATTATCCTTCTCCGGGTTGTTGTCCCAAGTGACAAATGTTCTATCACTTTTGGCCCACTCACAATAATGAGACAACAACCTCAAGTTGTAGTGTACAAAAACCAAGCTTTCTACCTGGTTATCATTTAGGTTGTTTCTTTTCACATTGTGGATATAGCTATAGGTGCTCCAACACCTCTCTGTAGAAGAACTATTAACCACCCGTGAAAGCACTTTAATGGCCAATTTATGCAACTGTGTGGCGACAGAGCCATACATATTCCACCACTCAATAGGAGGAATCCTTTCTCGGTCTTTGTTTGCATGCAAAGAACCAAACACCCCATGTTGACTAAGATATTTGCTCAATTGAGCACGCAATATGGCACTTTCCTCTTCATCAGGGACCAACTTATCTAATGCTTGCATGTACCCATTCTGTACCTCTGGATCTGTGTGGGGTTTTTTTCCTGATCCCACCCCCAGGTGCTGGTTTGGCCAACCAAGATGGAGAATAATATTTGGGTGTAAGGACGTAGGCTAAGGCATGGAGTGGAACATTAAGATTACCCCACCTTTTGACCACATGTTTGCAAATATGATCATACAAGATGGCATCTTTTGGCTCAACAATATTTTTTATTTGGCCTAGCATGCTATCCATTTGCTCATACACCTCCCCAATTACCAGCTCATCAATATCTGCAAACCGAATCATGTGATAAATGGGCTTGGTGAAATTCAAAACATACCTTACACTTTCCCAAACTGACCATCAAGAACGTTGGTCTCCACCTCCTGAAAATCTTGCCTGTCAGATGCGGATGTAGCCCTGTCTTTCAAAACCTGCCATGAGTCACTTGATGCCATACTACCCAATGCCTCTCTTACCTTCAAAAGGCGCCTGAAGGTGAGGTAATAGCTAGCAATTCTAGTCTTCGCAATCTTCAATAGCTCCAACTTTGAGTGACTACGGAAAATGTGGTGGGCATTACTATGATTGGTAATGAATCTTATCATGAACTTGCCTTTCTTGTACAATGAACCAATCCATTTATAATCATGTTCCTTCATCTTGATAATTTCATGCATCAAAAGTTTCAATGTGTGAACCAAACACCCGGACCAAAATATGTTGGGGTATCTATCCTTAATGATTGCTCCCGTTGCCTTACAATTAGCAGCATTATCGGTAATGACTTGTATGACATTGTATGGCCCAATAGATTCAATGGTTTTAATTAAGGCTTCTGCAATATTGAGGTCGGTCTTGTAGTCATGGGATGAAAGGAAGATTGCACCACTAGCAAACACCCCAAGAATATTTATCAATGGCTTTCCCTTTATATTTGTCCAATCATCAGATCCAATGGAAACCCCATATTCATTCCAAGCATTTGTGAATTGCCCCAAAGTATTTTGGATCTTGGCTTTTTCCTTGTCAAGACCTACAGTTCTATCTTTGTCATACCCGGTGCTCCTATATCCTTTAGGGGCAGAACAGATGGCTTCTATCATTTCATGCCAATAGGGGGAGCGAAGAACATTGAATGGTATGCCACATGCATAGAGAAACCGGAACACTTTTGCATCCACGTCATCCCTACCACCTTGGTCAAGGAAATATGATATTGTTCTACGCCCTGAACTTGCAGGCATGGCTGAGGATCCACTACCATGGGTGGATGGGGTTTGAGCACTGAATCCTCTATGTGAGCTTGAGGTCTCCTGTCAACCTTTGAATTTTTGGTTTGGTATTGTGCTTCCTCCTCTTCCCTCTTATATTTGGCTCTGTCTTTTGATGGCACTTCAGAACAAGTTTTGACTCCTATAGTCTTATTTTCATCCCATGGCATAACCCCACATAAATGCTTTCTCACATGGGTGTATGAACCTGTGAATGATACTCTACAATGGGGGCATGCAAATTTTGTGGTTCCACCCCCTTTCCCTCCTCCAAGCTTTGTGACATATTTCCACAAGGGTGTGTGGTTCTCTCTGTTTTTCCTTCCATCATCATCACTATCCTCTCCCTCTCCCTCTTCCTCCTCTCCATGATATGCGCCACTACCCACTTCTTCATCCTCTCCATCATTTTTCCTCCGGTTTCCAATCAACACCATCATAAAAAACAATGGAACCAAAAAGAGAAGCCACATTGGAATATGCCCATGATCATCATGCTTGTAGATGTTAAGATTCAATATGCTAAGATAGATAACATCAGTATTACATTCCATTTCACAACAATAGCATATACAGGATCATTGAAAGAACAACAAGCACAGCATAAACACAAGAGACACAATTTATCCTGGGAAACCCTCATGGGGTAGAAAACCCACCAAAGCTTCCTCAATATAGATGATCAACAATACAAAGATGTATTCCCCAAACACGAGCTCCTTCTCCTCCTATTGCCGATCTCTCTCTCTCCTATGCGTAATTCACAAGTGAGTGAATGAGTGTGTGAGTGTGATAAATGAGGAACACACCTCCTCTATTTATACACTACTCCGACTTAACTTACTAACTAGGTTGGCCCCAACTTTAACCACTGGGGACTTAAACACCCCATTACAACTGACTCTGGGCTGACCCCACTAGGGAAGTGTAATAACCCAAGTTACCACATTTCGACGGAGGAATAAACATCTCCGGATATACAATAAGGTCTTCACGGAGGAATGAAACATCTCCGGAATAATAAAGTACAAATATAATATTCTTAGAAGTTATAATATTTCAACACTCCCCCTTAACGAGAAGGATATTATAACAACATCTGCAGGAGCAAGGAGTCATCAACTACATGATGCATGATACATCTATAAATCATTGGAAGCTTTCTTCATACATCATCAGTAACTCAAACAGTTACTGGAACATCTTCAAGATCTTCAATACTGGAACATCAACATCTTCAGTACCGAGTCTTCATCTTCTGGAGCACTCGAACAACTACAGTAACATCATCATTTGGATCTTTCGATCAACATCATCAACATTTGGATCCTCTCGATCAACAACATCAACATCTGGATCCTCTCGATCAACAACATCAACATCTGGATCCTCTCGATCAACAACATCAACATCTGGATCTTCCGATCAACATCATCATCTGGATCTCTTGATCAACAACATCATCATCTGGATCTCCCGATCAACAACATCATTTGGATCTCTCGATCAACAACATCATCATCTGGATCTCTCGATCAACAACATCATCTGGATCTCTTCGATCAACAGCATCATCATCTGGATCTCCCGATCAACAACATCATCTGGATCTCTTCGATCAACAACATCATCATGTGGATCTCCCGATCAACAGCATCATCTGGATCTCTTGATCAACAGCATCATCATCTGGATCTCCCGATCAACAGCATCATCTGGATCTCTTCGATCAACAACGTTATCATCTGGATCTGTAACACACATGATCCTTCCTACCAGAATTACGGGATCACTGTCAATCTCATCACAATCATTTAAGACTATCCTTCCTTTCGGAATTACTGGATTTACTGTCTAGGTATGATTACTCCTATCACAATCATTTAAGACTATCCTTCCTTTCGGAATTACTGGATTTACTATCTAAGGATGATTAATCCCATCACAATCATTTAAGACTATCCTTCCTTTCATAATTACTGGATTTATTATCTAAGGATGATTAATCCCATCACAATCATTTAAGACTATCCTTCCTTTCAGAATTACTGGATTTACTGTCTAAGGATGATTAATCCTATCACAATCATTTAAGACTATCCTTCCTTTCGGAATTACTGGATTTACTATCTAAGGATGATTAATCCTATCACATACATTTTGAACCAACCGTTCAGGGATGATGCAATCCCATCACGTACATTTTGAACCAAAGGTTCAGGGATGATGGAATCCGATCACGTACATTTTGAACCAACCGTTCAGGGATGATGCAATCCCATCACGTACATTTTGAACCAAACGTTCAGGGACGATGTAGTCCTATCACGTACATTTTGAACCAAACGTTCAGGGACGATGCAGTCCTATCACGTACATTTTGAACTAAACGTTCAGCGACGATGCAGTCCTATCACGTACATTTTGAACTAAACGTTCAGGGACGATGCAGTCTTGTCACGTACACTTAGACAAAGTCGAAGGACCACTTTTCGGAGACATATGTCTACGGATCAATTCAGGGACTGAAGTCCAGGGATGATACAATCCCTCTCGTCCACTAGGGACCACTTCTCGGAGACATATGTCTACGGATCAATTCAGGGACCGAAGTCCGGGGATGATACAATCCCTTCGTCAACTTAGACCAAGTCTTAGGACCACTTATCAACCTTATCGTTGATATCATCGACCTCATCGTCGGGATAGGTAACCTCATCATCGACCTCATCGTCGGAACAGGTAACCTCATCATCGATACATGTATCCTCATCATCGATACAAGTATCCACATCATCAATACATGTATCCTCATCATCGATACAAGTATCCTCATCATCGATACAGTATCCTCATCATCGACCTTACCGTCGATATAGGCAATCTCATCATCGATACCAGCATCCAAATATCATCATCAACCATATCACTCCCCCTTTCGAGGAGGGTCCTTCTGAACGACACCAAGCTTGTCTCAGAAATACTCAAACTTTACTCGAGACAGAGGTTTGGTCAATATATCAGCAACTTGTTCGTCAGTGCTCACATACTTGAGCTTGATAGCTCCTTTCTGCACCATATCTTGTATATAAAAATATTGGATCTCTATGTGCTTTGACTTATCATGGAACACTGGATTCTCTGTCATCTTGATACAACTCTGGTTGTCACACAGGATCACAGTGGGGTCCATCTCTAAGTCAAACAATCCCGATGACAACTTCCGAAGCCATATCGCTTCACAACTAGTAGAGCAAGCAGTATATATTCCGCTTCAGCTGTGCTGAGAGCCACACTAGACTGCTTCCTGCTAAACCACTAGATCATGGCAGATCCCAGACAATAACATCCGCTCGATGTGCTCTTTCTGTCTGATACACTTCCTGCCCAATCAACATCTGTGTAGCCATACAATCTGAAGTCATGATCTCCAAGATAACATAGACCAAATTCTATCGTACCCTTTAGGTACCTCATCACATGCTTTGCAGCTATCAGGTGAACACGTCTAGGTTCCACTAGATATTGACTCAAGGTGTTCATAGCAAAGCATACATCTGGCCTGGTATTCGTCAGATACATCAATGACCCAATAATCTGTCTGTACAGAGTCACATCCACTAACTCTGACGAGTCATCAGCTAACAGCGTCAAGTTGGAATCCATGGGAGTGGCCATGGCTTTATATTCCAACATATCAAATCTTCTCAAGATTTCCACAGTATACTTTCTCTGGTTGAGAAAGATTCCTTTTGGGCCTTTGCTATACTTCCAGACCTAGGAAGTGATGCATCAATCCGAGATCTTTCATCTCAAATTCTGTAGCTAGCTTCTTCTTGCTTTCCATGTTCTGTTTCTCATTCCCTGTCAGAACGAGATCATCCACATACAGTAATAGTATGACAGGTTCATCATCCATAACCTTAAGGTAAAGGTTAGGATCAACTTTACTTTTGGTAAGGCCCAAGCTTTGTCAAGAAGCTATCAATTCTCCCTCTGTGACTGAACATCATTCACACTCTTCATTGAGTGATCTTCTGCATATCTATCCGTGCCATCTCTCGTTAGATGGGTCTACTGATAAGAGCCTCAAGATCATTCGAACTCTGTGGTGAGTTCCTTCTTGCATCCATCTAAGAGAAGAATGTCATCTGTATATAGACACCACCTTCAACCTTGTAGCTAAGGTTGAAATCCACATCACCCATGGTGATCATTAAGCTCATCAAATGACTATCGATCCTGGGTACCTGTACAAAGCTTTCTTCAATTGAATCTTGGGAGTTTTCTCGATTCGAACAATTACACCATTAAGAGAATGGTCTAGCCACTTGGAGCAAACATCTTGTCATGATCCTCTTCCTTTTTCTAAGAGAATCTTCTAGCCACGAGCCTTCTATAGTATGTTTGATTTGAAAGTCTTCTTGTTGAACATCCATCACTTGTTCGGTGTTCATCATCCTTCTTTTGTAGATCATACCACATGATCTTTCCTGCAAATCAAAGTTAATTACATGATTAGTAATACTTCATAATCATCAAATCATGTTGACATGATAACCTATTATGCATACAGATATGATTCACATAGTTATGCAACTATCTTGACCAATACTTTGGCACAACACTTTTCCATATCCTGTATGCATACAGTGGTTATCTAGATGCCTTCCATCTCTACCAGAACATACTATCGAGAGCGTGCACAGCTCTCAGCATCTCAGCAAAGAGGTTTCATTCTAGACAAGCAACAATGGAATGTTTGTCCAACTTACCCATCATATGCATATTAGTAGTATACTGTTCAATGCTATATGAAGCTTACACTCTGCATGATATATTCTAGGAATACAAATATGCATACAACTATTACGAGCAAACTCAAATACTTATCTTTTATGTTTGTGTGGTTGCCTCCCGCTTGATCTCTATTATATGTCTTTGAACTTCTATCCATTCTGTACCACTATGCATACTAGTGTCATCCTCATGGTCTCATACATAATCATACATTCATTAGTATAGTCTCAATACTATCAAAACATTATGATTCTAAATAATATTAAGTATGTATGGTCATGATCGTTTCATACATAGGTATACTTACCTAAGATCCTAACACAAAGTAGGATTCTAACTTGATATAGGAAAACATACCTCGATTATCATGCTTGGTTATGTCTTAACATACCCAAACAATATCTTCTTTGTTCTCTTCAATGATTTAGAGACCTTGTGCTAGAACCTGCATATCTCATAAGTTAAGCATAGTAGAACAAAGTCATACATACCTCGTAAATAGAGCTTCTATGTGGTCAAAGACTATGGATGAGTCTTTGTCTTCATGTCATCATGGTCATAGAACTTGATTTGTCTTTCTTGATGTACCTATATCTTGTTAGCAGACAACATCATCCTCATACAACACCACAGGTGCATTAGCAAAATCATAAGTGTCATAACCCTAATCAATGAATGTCTTCTATCACTCACATGCATTCATTATCAAACAATCATAATTGTACTAACTTCAATAACATGAAGACAAACATATTATGAACTTAATCAAGAATTAGATTTCAAAACATACCTGTGTCTTCTCAAGTCATACCTGACGAGTAGTCTTCTCTATAGGGGTAAAACCCTAACCGTCCAAGGTAGATTACTTGTAAAACATCTTGTATAGGTTCATGGTGCTAGGATGATAAATATCAGTGCCATTTAAACCTCCTTTATGGCTGCCCTATGAGTCTCCCAACTTTGCTAGGGTTTCTTCTTACTTGGAAACCCTAATCTTCAATCTCCTTCCTCCCACAACATTTTGATGGAGGATCAATATCTATGATGAATGGATTCCAAATCCATTATCAAAGCTTCCAATGTTGTATCAGGTGTCTCCAACATTGTATCAGGTCCTTCCAGACCTAAAAACTGAAAACCCTAAGTGAGAGCTTCTACCTCCTCTTATTAAATTTCCTCCGTTGAGCCATTTCAAATGTGCTGTATTGTTTCTGGTGCATCTCTGTAATTTCAGATCTGCAGGGTCTGAAACTTCGGTCTGTGGTAGCCTGACCTGTCATCTTTCCAACCCCACGTCTGTGCTTTAATGGATTTTCTGAGAGAGAGTTATGTCAAATGTCGCAACGTAACCTGTTTATGGGATGAAACAGTATAGCGAACTTGTACAAAGTGCCATGTGTCACTATTTCAACTTCGGCCTCTGAAAAGCGGACCTGTCAAACTACAGTCTGTGCCCTAACTGCCACTTTTTACAGAATTTCATTTAGAGCTTCCTAGCTCGAGATATGACCTTTTTCCCTAGGTCACCTGTTTAGGACTGCATTCTCGAAGAGGCAGAAACCCTAACTTGTATGGATCATAATTCACAAAGTACAACGAATCTGAGGCTGAGCTTCGGACACAAGGTATAGGGGGATGTTATCTTCGGCCTGTAAAAGTTTAGATCCTGAACCTTCGCCAAAATGGATTTATAGCGAAAGTGCCACGATCACTAGGTTTTGCTATACAAAACCCTAACTTTCAAATTGTCGCAAGTGAGACAAGTGTCGTAAGTGCCATACATTGCCTTCCTTCAGGCTAGCTCTGATACCATGTTAAGATTCAATATGCTAAGATAGATAACATCAGTATTACATTCCATTTCATAACAATAGCATATACAGGATCACTGAAGGAACAAGAAGCACAGCATAAACACAAGAGACACAATTTATCCTGGGAAACCCTCATGGGGTAGAAAACCCAGCAAAGCTTCCTCAATATAGATGATCAACAATACAAAGATGTATTCCCCAAACAAGAGCTCCTTCTCCTCCTATTGCAGATCTGTCTCTCTCCTATGCACAATTCACAAGTGAGTGAATGAGTGTGTGAGTGTGATAAATGAGGAACACACCTCCTCTATTTATACACTACTCCGACTTAACTTACTAACTAGGTCGGCCCCAACTTTAACCACTGGGGACTTAAACACCCCATTACAACTGACTCTGGGCCGACCCCACTAGGGAAGTCTAATAACCCAAGTTACCACATTCCGACGAAGGAATAAACATCTCCAGATATACAATAAGGTCTTCACGGAGGAATGAAACATCTCCGGAAAAATAAAGTATAAATATAATATTCTTAGAAGTTATAATATTTCAACAGTAGAGGTTCAAAATTTCAAAGTTTCAAACTTTAAGTTCAAAGAATAACCCTTTTCCTGCAATAGAATGAGGGAGAAGGAATGGGAAAGAGTAGGAGAAGAAAACATACAAGTAACAAGCCTTCAATTTCAAGCCAAAAAAAAGGGATGAGTTTAGAGCCTACCTCTTTGGCTCTCCAATGGTGCTTGAAGTTTTGAAGCCTTGAAACCTATGGAAGCCTTCAATCTCCCCTGCAAGCTTTCACAAATGGCACCCTTCAATCTCTCTTCCAAGTTCTCCAAAGTCCAAGAGTCCAATCTTCTTGCAAAATCTCCAAATGCACTCCAAGCTCCTCATACCCTTGCAATGGTGAATGAAATGGCAACAATGAAGTGAAATGAAATGGGGGAGTGTTTTATAGCCCAAGCAAACTCCCCCTCAAAACAAAAAAAAAACGCCCATCATCTTCAAGCCGCGGATTTCCTCGGGAGCGCTGGCGGGAATGACGGGGAGCGATTAGGGAGTGCTTTTAAAGTGTTTTTGGGAGCGATCGGGAGTGATTAGGGAGTGCTTTTAAAGTGTTTTTGGGAGCGATCGGGAGCGATGAGGCAGCGACTAGGGAGCGGTCGCTCCCGATCGTTCCCTCATGGCTCCCCAGCAGAGGCAGGGAGCGAAAATTTTCACCCGGAAGCGAGCTCCCAAAAATCGCTCCCGATCGGGATTGAAAGCAAAGCGCGCTTCCGCTCGGAGCGAGCTTCCGGAGCGGGAGCGGGGGTGGGGGGGGGGGGGCGCTCCCACGTAACGTAGTACCAAGTTAATTGTCAAAAGGGAATCTCCTTTTATCAGTAGCTATGTAATCCTGAAGCAAAAGCTTAACATCACTATTAGATGCCTGATCCATCCTATGCCAAATATTATCACTGCCTTTCCTGTATCTAATTTTTCCTCCCCTCGCTTTAACCCTGGGTTATTTTTTGCATCTCTGTAAAAGATGAGTATGTGGACTTCTAGAATCATGGTCTAATCCTGGTTAGGATCCTTTGTAATGTGTGCTACTGCTCATATGGTTTGCACTTCAATGGGGATCCCCAAGGCATTGTTGATTATCTCGGTTTCAACTATTTGCCAAAGAGGGATAGCCAGTGCCTACTGATTTGTTGAATATTTCCTTCCAGGACTTTCTGTAAGTCGAACATGGTGATTACTATTTCACATCCATTATTTGTTTTCTTTTTTGTCTTCAACTCTTCTGATTTTTTGGTTTCCAATTCCATATAAAGATGTTACTATAATACGGCAGCAGCTTCATATTCTTTCTTGTAGTATGTGCTCTTTGTTAATTTCAATCTTGTACTCAGCCTATAACTACCTGATAGGTGCAGTATGCTATTGATATTTTCCCTATCTAATGTTTGATTCTATGGTTTTTATTTATTGTATATTAATATTATTTCGGAGAATAGGAATTATAGTTCGTGGAGCATACTTTATTTTTTCAAGAACAAGCTATGAGGCTAAGTTGCAGGAAATGCCACTCCGCCCCCCCCTCCCCCAAGTGCGTTTCGTGCAGGAAATGTGGAAAAACGTGTTGTACGGTGCAGAAACATGTTTCCATACAGATGCGTGCATTTTCTGTGATAGAAATACGTTTCATCCATATGGAAATGTTTTTCCAGTATGGATGCAATCTGTACAACCACGTTTCCATAAAACTACTGCTCTGACTGTAAAAAAATCCACTCTGTTCAGTAGTAATTGGTAATACTATATGATAGTATTAAAGTCTTAAAGTAAAAGGATAGATAGTGAAAGATATGGAGAATGCCATAGAAAATGAAAGATAAGGAGAATGCCACTTTTCCTTAAATTTTTAACATTACCATTAATGGTTTCAGGATGTTTGAGAGTGGTTCCAACCTCATTGGACTTCATATGCAAAAAGTAGAATTTTAGATCCCTTTCAGAATTCAACAGACTTAATACTAATAGTTTTCAGGATTTTAGGATTGCAAAGTTTCCACCAAGTTCTATCATGTATGAGGGTATGGGATTGGCCTTTAATCAAGCGCATAAACCTCTCTTTGTACCTTGATGTTGGTGGTGTGGATTGTTGAACTCCTCTGTCATGACCTAAATAAAAATGTACTTTTCACTCTAGCAAAATCACTTATTAAGCATGGGAAGCTTTTTCTACCTTATTTTAATGATTGGATTAGGAAATTTCATCAAAATTGTAGGGTGTTGCGTCGTTGACTAACGGCCTTGGAGGATCAACTTTGATATTCGAGGTAGAGGCAAGGGCTAGAGCCTAGAGGAGGGAGGTATATGATGCTATTGATGAATAGGATCCCAATATAGACAATGATTTACCTACATATATGATTTATGATTTATGTTTTGCATTCAGTTTTTTAAATGTCCTTGCTCATATATATATATATATATATATATATCGTGTTTCCCCGTTTCCAAATTTTGGGGGGTCACGTTTACAATGTGTCCCTGTTTCCCTGTTTCAGAAACTCGTCCGTGTTTTCCCATTTCGTGCAACTTAGCTACAAGGAAAGTGACAATACACATCTTATATTATTATTGGTTTTGTGTCAATGATACCATTGATATGGTATACTAAATTATGCTCTTTCTTTGTGATCATTGCTACAGGTTCCTTGGAAGAGCCTCGGAAAAGAACCAGTTATTGTTCTCATTGACCGTGTGTTTGTACTTGCAGAACCAGCACAAGATGAATGCTCTTTCACGGTATGATACATGGATTGAGAAAGAATTGTTTTAACAACAATAATTGTGTAGCATACATTAATCAAACCTTCAGCTGTTGAAGGGGATTTTGTGTTGTCTTTGTTAATATTATGCTTTAATAGCTATGTTCCTAACACTCATTTATCTTTCTGTCCAGGATGAAGCAAAGGAAAGGCTTTTTGAAGCAAAACGACGAAAAATTGAGGTATGCAATTGCTGATTTTCATTCTAGTTTGTGATGGTATTTCCAAACATTAGATTTTTATTGCACACAAAAGTTCAGTCTTTTAGGAAAGTCAAGACTAGTCTTGATTTTAGTTAGGCACTCTCTAGAAGTTGGATGTATTATACTGAATAATCAACATACTAAGAAATGAAATAGAATGAAATTTTGTGATCCATTTGGAAATGGGTAACAATTTCTTTTAACAGCCAAATTTTTTGTTGTGGATCCAATCTACTATCTGTTGCACTTTGTAATTCTAATAGAGACACACTAGGTTTACAATTGAATTTGGAGAATGAAGAGAGCTGCATTGCTTGTCACCTCCCTTTCTACCCTAGCCAGTAGCCACCATTGCCTGCTTTTGCTTGCATAGACTGAAGGCCATGGAAGTGTCTCCTATTCTTGAAGTAGGCTCCTTAGGCTTGCCTAAGGATCCTAGTTCTTCATACCCACTGAAACTAGCAACAAAGCATGCCCACATAGTCCTTGCTAGCAGGGTTGTGAAGAAGGTGGTTTCCATCTCTGCGTTTCCATCTCTGCCCCAGCTATCTTGGATTTGGAGCCTCATCCAAGGACTATCATACTTTTGTAGTCTGCATTGATAGATAAATTCACAGGTTTATGCCCAACCTTGTTTCATTTGAGCGTTGGATTGAAGAAGCGTGGAAACCTAAGTTGCAGGGTTTACCCTCCTTTGCCTGTGGGAGGGTTTCTTTGTATCCAGTTTCAGTAAGAACATAGATATCTTATATTCTGATCTGGTCCTTATTTCATGGATGTGACTGGACTGTCTTAATAATTGTTCTTCAGTCTTTAAGCCAGTAGAAGAAAGAGCATTGGTGCCAGTATGGGTCCGCCAACTACACCTTCCACTGGTATTCTAGAACAGAGACACTCCAAAATCAATAGGAGACAACTTGGGAAAGTTCATTGAAGTAGCAGAGCCAAAGGAATTCCATTATTCTTGCGTCCACATCTGCAAGGAATTTGCCTCCTGGAGGCTATTCTACTCCAACTAGATGGTAGGATCTGCTACCAAGATCTGGATTATGAAAAATTTCCCTTTAAATGTGGTTTGTGCCATGAATATGGGCACTTCTCAGGGGACTACCCAAAATCCCAAGCTCTTTTGGAAAAGCAGATTGCCCCTTCCATGTAGAGTAACCAGAAGCAGAGTGATCGGAATTAGTTTCACATTGTGATCTGCAAGAAAAAGCAGCTGTAGCAGCCTTGACAATAAGGAACAATTCCTTCCAAAATCCAAGGTGATTCCCCTGAGCAACAATTCCTTCCAAGTCTTAAATGATCTAGAGAAACCTAAAGATAAGGAAGGTGTTGAGCTTCAGAACCCAAAATTAAACAAGGGATATCCCCTCCCCAAAGAGGGATCCTCTTCTCAGCCAACAGAGAACCAAATAGCTGTAGAACCTGCCCCAAATAACAGAAGCAATGCCAATCAATGCAGAGAATGTAGTGTCTCAAATTTTTTAATGAACACACACACACACACACAAAGTACCAATAAGAATAGTAATAAACAATTAATAGTGGCATTATCTAACTATAAAGGACTCAGTCAACCATGTGGCATCAATTCATATTCAATTATTTATTACTTATCCTATATGGGTTTCTGTCTCTTATCCTTCTTATGTTGGATATTAGTTAGTAAATGAATTTTTGTTCATTTCATTGGTATCAGAGCAGCTACATTTTGATCCAGCTCTTGGTCACACTCTCAGACCTTGTCTGATCCAACTTTTGGCCACCCCCGTATTTTCAGAGTTTCTCTGAACATCTAATTTGTTAGTGTTTGTAGCTCAGACATGTACTTTTGCATAGGCCAGGTGTTGGGCATGCAGGAGTCCTCCAAAAGACCTCTCTAAGAACTTGCTTGAGAGGGCAAGTGACTTTTATGTTACATTGGCTAAAAGGTGACTTAAGTTGTGTCAACGAGAGAATAAGTCTTCGTCGTAGATCTCATTGAGTGGTTGGAGAAGGACTTTTAGCCAAGTGTGTAGGTCCAGGGGCAGGGTCAGAGGAAAGGAGCAAGGTGCAACCGTTAAGGTAGCATCTAGGTGATAGGCTAGGCTATCTTGCTGTGATTGTATTATTCCTCAGTGGGCCATTATCCCAGGATGTTTATTCTTAATAAAAAAAACTGTTTGCTGGTTTTTCCTCAGTTGGGTTTTCCAGGGTAAATCTAAGTGTCAAATGCATGTGATTTCCTGTGTTTTTTGTTGTGTAATTTGTTAGATCTTAGTGTTTTCTAAGTTAATAATTGCAGTAAATTATTTAGGACTGTTAACCAGAGCTGGGCTTAGTAAAATTTAACAAGATATCAGAGCTCAGTTTTTGCTCTAAGCAGGAAATCATCGTTTAATGGAGGCTTAGAAAGAAATTTAGAAAAAAAGGGAAGCGTTGTACGACCACCATACAGTCGTCGTACAATAGTGTACGACCTCGTACAATTGTATGATCATGTGGTTCAAGCCTGTGCTGGAGATCGACGATATCTGGAGATGGAGAAACGATGACGAGCGGGTTGAGGCGGAGAATTGTTGACACGTGAGTAAGAAGCTTAGGTTGGAGTGTGGATCGATTGATCGGGTGGTGAGCACTTATGTGGAGGCTTGCGTGCAATAGGTTAGAGGACCTGCAGGAGGTTGGGCCAACCAGGTTGAGAGGTTGGTCAGAGGTCTAGCTAGTCGACAAGTGTGACAGCGGGAGTTTGAACAATCAATGGATGAGGTGAAGAACAACTAGTGCCGTTGGAGCTGGACGTGGTTGAGATTAGGTCGGCGGGAGGAAGTGGCAATAGCTCGTGTCAGTACCAATAGAACGAGTCGGCAGACTGGCTGGGCGTGGAGTTCGCGTGGAGGATGGACAAACCAAGGCATGCGTTGAGGAATAGTTGACGGCAGAGTACTGGAGCAGACAGTCGTGCGGTAGTTGAACGAGGGTGCAATTAGAGGTAGGGTTGAGGAGTGGATCTGCGGAGTAGGGAGGACGCAATTGATGGGTGAAAAGGAACAACTGGCAAGCCGTGCGAAGCAGATTCGTCGACATAGTTTGTGGCTAGACGTGAGGGCATGGAGCTGGAGGTAGAGGTTGATGGGTTGTGGGCTAGGAGATAGGTCGACAGAGACCTGAGGTGGACGACAGTAGAGTGAGGGTGATGACAGGTAGCTTCCACAACAGTCGCCAAGCTCCTAGGAACTATTGCCAAGAGGATGTCAGCAAACCAACAATCGTTTGATACGCTGCGGGCAGCCTCAAGAAAATCTTGGCAACATCTAGAAGGACTTGGGCAGCCCAAAAAGGTTCAGGCAGTGAGCAGAAAGCTCGGGTAGCCCAAGATAGACCTTGAGTAATAGCAGAAAGCTATAGGAAGCCTTGGGCAACAGTGAAGATGCCAATCCAAGCAATGGGCAGTGAATTTGGGCAACAGAAAACAAATGTGTTGGGTGGCTTGCTGAGCCATGGCAGAAGGATGGGTGATCCAAGAGGATCCTTTCAGTCGAAGAATGAAGAAGGTCTTCACTTTCTTCGTAGGTGGTCAATCGACGAAGAGCTCGCAGAGAGATTTCCAACACAACTTGAACGGGGTCAAATGCACTTCGTATGTGGGAGAAATTCCAGGTTGAAGTTACGACCAGAAAGGAGGTTTCCTTAAACAAAAATTTCATAAAGAGTTTTATTCGAAATTCAATGAAGAACTATGTAAAAGGGAATTAGATGAAGATGCTCATTCAAAATTCTCATTTAATTTGTAAAAAGGAAATTAAAAAGGTGTGAGAATCCACCACATCATTTGGTTTCCTACTCCTAAGGGGTGTTGAGATATTCATGGAGGAAGATGAGACCTTTCCTCCACATACCCCCTCAAGGTGTCTCTTGATCCTACTTTAGGGGATCGTGGGATAGATTGTCTCCTTAACATGGGTGATGAGTAAACATCCATGAAAAAGCTATAAAAGCCTCCCATTTGGAGAAGGAAGTAAGCTTTTGGAGAAAGCATTCTTTGTAATCTTTCCTTAGCATTGGAGAGTTTAAGCAAGGAGGTCTTGCTTATGAAATTTCATGTGAGAGCCTTAGGAGTAGGCTACAGCCTTAGGAGTAGGCTACCCAAGATGGGAGAGAACGCCACATGATTCTGTCAATGTAAAATGCATGCATGTTGTGAAGGAAGATTAATAAGAACGGTTTGGAGCTTTGACGAACCTGAAGATGTAGTCAGGAGGCCTGACGAACTCTGTTAGCACTTGGTATATGTCATTTTGTATGTGTGAATTTTGATTATATTCTCACTTTTTTAGTTATGACAAATTGTTCATGTTTAATGATGCATACGAATTGATGCTCATGATTTCACAAAGCAAATAAGAGTCAGTAAAGATTTTGTTTTGTTTGAAGATTTATGGTAGAGAAAGTTCTCAGCTAAATTTTTAGATCAATGGGTAACTAGCAAGTTGATCTCGGGCAAGTGAAGAAGGATTTTCACTTAGAGATTTGAGCCACAAGAAAGCACATAGGAGAAAAAATGGACTTTTTCTCATGTGCCGATGCCATCCACTTTGGAGCAAAGACAGACTTTTGCTCAAGTGCTAGAGCCACGATGGACTCTAACTCAAGGATCTCAGATGGGTGGAGAAGGACTTTCATCCAGAGATCGGGAGATGACAGGAAGACTCTTTGCATAAAGAGATTAGTCCAAAGGAGAAGAGATGTCGACAGGCTAGCATTAGACAGATCTGGTAATAAGGACAAATCTGGGTAGATCTGAGCCATGAGAGTTAGCAGTATTTTTTTTCTAAGTAGGCAGAGATCATGATGAAGACACATGAGTTGTTCACCTGTTGGTCTGAGACAAAGTTAGATCTACATGTGGAACTTGGCATTGATGCCAAGTGTGATGTAGGAGTTGGAACAGTGAGGTTCCAACTGGAGTAAGGAGGTTTTCTGGAGGTGGCATATGTGTTATATTTCCCAGAGTTGAGGACAAATGTGCTCTCAATCTTAGCTTTGTAGTACAAGGGGTATGGGGTTGTGTTCTAGGATGGACATGTGCTCATACGTTCATATGGAGCTACCCAAGATGCAACAATGATGCTTGGTGTCGTCAAGGGTAAGTTATATAAGTTGTTAGGTCAGCCTGTATGTGGGTCCAGGGGGATCTTGGATCAAGGAATGATGTCAGTGATAGAGGGTGAGCAAGAGGCTCCGAAGATTGAGTTGATACCAGGGACTCAGTCTTCTAATCCAAAAGATGGGCGTGAGGCCTTTTCCAGTACTGTCATGACTAGTTGGTATGAGATGACATTGATGGATGCTCAGGTGCATGTGGAGATTCCTAGGAGCATGGTTAAGAGGAACAAATCTACAGAGCATATTCCAAAGTAGGTGGTAGGGAAGTCATTCAGCTCAAAAGGCACAACTATAGTAGCGAATGATGTGGTGGGATTGGAGATAGATCTAGGTGGAGGTTTTTCTAGAAGTACCTTCCTCGCTAAGACAGAGTGTTAACTTTTGTAGCTCGAACATGTACTTCTGCATAAGCCACGGGTCGGGCATGCAAGAGTTGTCCATCAGACCTCTCTAGGAGCTTGCTTGAGAGAGCAAGTGACTTTTATGTTATAATGGCTAAAAGGTGACTTAAGCTGTGTCAACGAAAGATTAAGTTGTAGTCATAGATTTCAAGTGATCTAAAATCACTTAGGAGATCTAGAGGACCCATGGTATTTTAGTCATTGTAATTTTATATTTCATACATTCATAGCATAATAATTCAAATGCATAACCAAGATCACTAGAAGAAAGACAAAGCACAAAACAATAACAGAGAGTTTTTCCTGGGAAACCCAAATGGGAGAAAACCCAACAACCTTCGTATAGAGATGATAATCGCGAGATCAAAGTACAATCATAAAAGAGAAAAGATGGAAAATGTCTTCCAAAAGTAGAAACCCCAAAACAGTCTTCTTCTCCTCCAGCAGATGCGAACTTCTCTCTTTTAAGTAAAGCGAACTTGTGAAGTGAGTGAGTGAGATAATGAGGTTACATAACCTCTTATTTATACAAGTGTAAAACTGACTTTTACCCTAGGTGAGCTGACTTCTCTATTTGACTGGGTTGACTTCACTTGGGGGGCAAATAATAATTTAATTTTAATCTTTTACTTTGCTTCTTTTCTACCCAAGGTTTACATTGATTCTTTCAAGGGTTTGCATAGTCATTTACATCAAGTTCATCTCCCTTAGGAGGTACAATAAAATACAATAGAAATACAATAAATAATATCTTCCAAAGTTGCACAAAATCCAACACTCCCGCTCAACGAGGAAGGTATTCTTCGGTCTTCATTGGCATCATGATCATCTGGGTTTCATCTGTACATCCATATTGTCTCCATCATCTCTATACATACTGAAGGTTGTCCACACAGTCTCAGTCCTTCGAGAAGTGTCATCATGCATCATCTTCACTAGTCCTTCGGTGAGTCCAGGAGAATCACTCAACCTTGGATCTGAGATATCAGCTATACCATCTCTGCTATACCATTTGCTACTTGTCTATCTCATCCTAAGTTGCACGAAACGGGGACGAAACGGGGAAATGAGGAAACATTGGAAACGCGACCCCCCCAAATTTTGGAAACGGGGAAACGCGATATATATATATGAGCAAGGACAATATTATTATAAAACATAAGCCATAAATTATTAATTACATTTAGTTGCAAGCATAATGCCAAGGGATAAATGTTAAATGATACAGGTAAAATTTAAATCATACATGTAACATCACATTTGACTCATGAACCCAAGTCTATATCATTTCATTCATGCAAGTAGTAATATTCAAAAGCAACATTTATAAACGATGCTATATACTATATATCCAAAATTAGCCTTTATGTATGAGGCGACAAGTACAATGTATGAAACTATGAACAATGAAAATACTAACATGGAAATAAAAAAAGCATGAGCTCATACTAATACTCATCCTCATCTTCATAGCTTTCCTAAAAAACAGAACAAGAAGCACGCTCAACATCAGAATGTAGAGTGGAAGAAGTATTTCCAATTCCACTTCTAAATTCCTCAATACTTAGTGCAGCAAGAGAGAGGTCCAAGTCAGCAAATTTTGACTCAACATCCCAATCTGCACAAGGCCTATTGCTATATTCTGGGCCCTGAGTGCTCAAGTGGCTTGTGTGAGGAGGGAATGAAGTGATGTTCTCTTTATAACTTTCTTCAACCTAATTAGAAGCATCTAGAATTAAATTTTATTTTAAAATTTAATGTATTAGCCCTTAATTATTGAAATCTGTGGGTAGAAAGATACTTTACGGGCTGGTTTTTAAGTGATGGACTTTTATTTGATGGGAAACACACCATTACAAGAGAGGAAACGTGTTTCCGTTTGTGTGGTTGTGTTTCCCATACATGAAACGTGTTTCGTACGGACGGAAACAAGTTTCCGTCAAGTACCATACGGGTTTCCAAGTTTCAGCAAGTTTCCGAGGGTGAAACGGGTGCCAGACTAGAGTTTCCTGCAACTTAGGTCTCATCTGCCGATGGGATTTTTCCCATACCTGGCTGAGATCCCAGACGAGCAAATGGGAACAACCATCTACTACCTGTTCATCTCATCTGTCGATGGGGTCCTCCCATACCTGGCTGAGAACCTGAATGAGTAGAGGTACCCATGCAATCACACGGCCAACTACTGACTGTCCGACTCATCTGCCGATGGGATTTCTCCCATACCTGCCTGAGTACCTGGACTGTAGAGGCACCAGTGTGAACCCAACCATCCACTACCTGTCCGACTCATCTGCCGATGGGATTTCTCCCATACTTGGCTGAGCACTTGGACGAGTGGAGGCACTAGGGTGAACCCGACCATCTGCTGCCTGTCCGACTCATCTGCGAATGGGATTTCTCCCATACCTGGCTGAGTACCTGGACTGTAGAGGCACCTTGGTGAAAGCAGGGTTAAGAGCAGTATAGTGCTTATTCTTGCCTTTAAACTAGAATCATAGGAAAGGAAGGTCCAGTGAAGAGAACAAGAAGGTGAAAGATACAAGGTACACTTGGGATTCCTCCTAATTTCACCATTCTAGGTGAAAAGTTACTACTTGGGATTCCTTCTTGGATGTGTTCAATGTCAATTTTTGTTTTGGCCAGGTGTTAGCTATTAGGTGATCTGTATCTCAAATTTGATGAGTAGCAAAAGCCGTTGAAAACCCAAGTCAAAATAATATTATTTTCAAAATATATCATTGCAATAACAACATTACATAGCACACAGCCACCATTTGGGCTTGTTGACTTTGAGATAAGACTCTCTAGCTCAACATCGTATATACAGATTGTTGGTGAGACATCCATGCTTGACACCGTTGTGCTGTGTATATCATCTGTTTGTCCTGTATGGGTGCGGACCTGCCCAAGGATTCTCATATATGGTCATGAAGATAGTGACAATCTCCTGTGGAATGCATAATCACAAGCATTTGGAAAAATAGGTATCTGGGGACACTGCCAAAGGCTTTGGGAAAGTCTATGAAGCAGAAGTTCTTGATGAGAGCTCTCAGAATCAAGATATGATCCCTTCTCTGATAATTGTATCTAACTCATGCTTGACCTTATGTTGTTTTCTATGTTAAACCGGCCAAGTGATGAGATCATAATGCATTATAGTGTATAACTTGGCTAGAGCATGACCACTGAAAGTCTTTTTATTATTGGGGTTATGCTGGTCATGAGATTTTAAAATAGAATGAATAATATGAGAAGTCCAGGCAGGAGGGAACCTTGTGAAGCGAGCTTGTTGAAAAATTCAGCAATGTGTGTGGCTGGCAATGCCGGGCTATGTTAAGGAACTCAGCTTTGAATCCTTAATGCCTTCTGCTTAACCAAATTGAAGCTCAAAAACTAACAATGATCTTGTGGATGTCCGTCTGTGATTATGGTTGGGGATTCTTGTAAGACATTGTAAATAGAGGTGTAATTAACCAGGTTGGGGAATCAAGAATGTCATTGTAGCTTTTCAAGAAGGAAGACTAATTAAAATTTAAAAGGATTTAGTCTTAACTTTCAAGTCTAAGGTGGATTAACCATTTCTTTTCTTTCCCAATATAATTATTGCTATTTCCTTTTCTTAATAAAAGATTCTCCGTATAATGAGAGGTTTGCAATTGTTCGACCTTGCTGTATTTTCTAATGTGTGGGTTAGATACTGAGGAAAGTAGATATTAGAAACCAAAAAGGTTTGGCTAACTGTGAGCTTCCATTGTTGGAAACACTTGTGTATGAGACACTTGAAGTTCTATTATTGTTATTGTTGTTGCTGTTTAGTAACTTTTCAGATCTTACTTTTCTGTTTCAGCATGAGAAACAATTTACATGAAGCTTACTGTACATTTTCAGGAAGCAGAGGTGGCAATGCTGGAAGCAAAAGATAAGAGGAAAACAAAAATGGAAAATGTACGTTCAAGTTTTATTGTGTGCACAGGTTTATTATTTTGTGTGCAGTGCATCTGAACATATTTTTTTTGTGACCGTTTTTGAGTCTTCATGTCTTCTATTGTAAGAAAAAATTTAGAGTTTGTTGGATCTGATCTCTTCTGTACCTTGGGAAGAGTACTTTTTTTCCTTTAGAACAACACACTTGCACAGACATTCATGTACTGGTTTTTGACATGTTTGAGTTATCACATGTTTCAACTTTTACTGTAAGTAATAGTGTTGGTGTTGGAAAGAGTTTTGTTTTTCCTTCAGAAGGGTATTGGGGTTATTTTTCTAATATGGCAGAAATTAGAAAGCTATTTTCTGTGGAGCTTGAAACTGTAGTCTATATTTTTGGCAAAATGCTCAGAAAAATATCTGTCTAGGCATTTTAATACTATCCTCATTGTATTTGTTGTGACAGTCATCAGAAACAAATTCGTGGATAGGTTCTCTAATTGCGACAGTGGTTGGAAATTTAAAAATTTCTATCAGTAATGTACATATACGCTATGAGGACACAGTGAGGTAAATTAAATGTTGTGTTCTTTGTTGTCTTACAGACTGTATTTCTCTAGGTTTAGAACTGTAATTAATTAAAGCAAGATGTAAGGAAGTGAATATAAATACAATTCCCCAAAAATTAATATGGACAAGTATTACAAACTTTTGACAGAATTTTTTGCCTTTCATGCAGCAACTCAGGACATCCATTTTGTTCTGGTATAACTTTGGCAAAGCTTGCTGCTGTGACAACTGATGAGCATGGTGTGGAAACTTTTGATACTAGTGGAGCATTAGACAGGCTACGCAAGGTTTTTACATTTCCTTGGTATTTCTAATTTATTTAGATAAAGCTGACTTGCTGTATTCCAGGCTTGCCTACATTTTACTATCTTTGAAGTAGCCCTATAGTAACAAAAAAGCACAAATGTTGTTATAGAGGCATGTTTACTTCTTAAATTAGAACAGTTGTCCATCATCACAAAGTACATTAAAAAACAGCTATATGGCAAATACAACCTTCAAAATAGAGGTACAAAAAGTGAAACCAAAAAAACATAGCACCATACATGTAAGAGGACTACAAAAATCTGAGATGGTTTCATAAAACCAAATAGAGAAGGGAAAGTATAGTTGGTCACTTGAGTAATTGATAAGATCAGTACCTCTTTAAAGATTCAGAATATTAAGGAATAAGTGCTAGCATCACCCTTGCAGTCAATGCATGGACTTGCAAACTAGTACTTGTATAAATATGGGGCCAACCGAAATACAGAAAAGTAATGGTGTTTTGAAATTTTTTGGATTATCTTAGGACTATGGAATGGACTCCAATATTGACTTTCGGCATTTATCAGACAATAGGAGAGGAAAATAACTGTTGTGCTATGTGGAACCAACTCTTCTTTGTTACGAGTGGCACAAAAATTCTAACCTACTTGATTTAAAGGAACATCAGTCTAGGACTCTAGGTAAACTCTTGTAAGGCTCAAGAAGTCTTTGAGATCATGAATGTTCACTGACAAATCTATGCACCAAAGCAATTGCCATTTTTTAAAACAAAGAATTATGAATATTTCGCTCTTCTCATGAGATTAAACCCACGCTGCATGGGTAATGTCTGGGTTTGGATGTTGTATCTTAAGGATACAAAAGTTTTGAATTACAAGTAATGGGGTGTGTTATGCTGTACCAGTACCAGCTCACATTCAGATATCTGCCCAAGGAGAGGGGTCGCATTTTTCTTCAGGGCCATGATGGGGTATTATCAGCACTTTTTGAGGGGTGGTTATGGCCAGACCCTTTGATCCTTCCTTTAGGACTACTATGACTTAGTGGCATTGCTGACTGCCTCATTTTGGGGCTTGTAGCCCTAAGGTTGGTGTCTGGGGCTCCTAGAGGCAGGTCACTGGGTCACATGACTCCCTACTTGTTTTCCACACCGGTGATAGTGTTTTAGCTCTGAGGCACTTGCCTCCTCTTCCGATCACCCTATGCACCCATCCTGGCCCCTTTCCAGTAGAGTGCCCTCTCTCCTTGGTGCCTTCTCATTGATGACGTCATCCTTGATCACTAGGCTTATAGAGGGGGGACGTTGAGGGTTTTTCAGTGCAGTTGGGGTTAGATGGGGCATGACGATCCCCCCTGCTCATTCCATCTTTCGGAGTGAAGCTTTTTGTTCAGTTTTAGCTACTTTTAGTAGTTTTGGGTAAACTATGGGGAAAATGCTCCAAGTTACCCACAAATTAGATTATTTTATATTATTTCATGTTATATTTTTACATTGACTAAACCTGGTGGGGCCGGAAATTACCGTTGTCTTAGACTTCGGAGTGGTTAAGTCTTTAGACACTTACTCCTTGATAACTGGACGGTCCGTCATACCATTAGAGAGGAAGCCACTGAAAGTATACCTTTCCGGTTGGACGCATACCTTGTTTCTTTCTAGCCTAATAATCCAGATCATTAAAACTTTTAATTTACCAAGATAATTTGCAAAACGATCTCACGAATAGTTACTAAGACTTGTATCTTCAGCATCCCCCAGCACTACACACTTATTTTGACTCCATTTGGCACTTGTCACTTTACATTTATGCTTTAATTAAGTTGGGCCATTTGTCCATTGGATTTTCTATCTTGAACTTATCTATCTGTGGGTGCTTTTTATTTCGCAAGTCTTTCATATACTATTTCGCAACGTGGATTGCACTTTATCTTGTGTCTATTATAAGCTGTGATCTCTCATTCAAAACTCCTAAACAACACTCATCCGCATCACCATACACCAAAAACATTAAAACACATAAGAGCCATAGTAAACTCTTTGTAGGGACTACCCCCCTTGGCTTCGTTAGGGGTTAGCCTAAACGGAGGAGCTGGGATTTAGGTGACAGTACCTGACTCATTGCTTGCCCCCAAGGCCACACTTTCCCCACTTGTAGTGAGGGAACAACTTTCGAAAGATTTCTGTTGCTGGTGTGCATCTCGGCAGACAACACTGTGCAAGAAGAAAGTTGATCACCTTCAGTAGGCTGTGGGATGAGTGCTCACAGGAAGAAGCTCGAATTGTAGCTCGAGAAGAAGATATGGGTAATGAAGACCAGGCTCTCACAACACACACTAGGAAGAACAACAACAAGAAGGAGCATCCTCATCACAAGAAGGGTAAACACCATCATCAGAATCAGAGGGAGAACCTTGGAGGATCCAGGAGAGATCTTTCTCACATTCGATGTTATACTTGTGAGGAGAAGGGACACTATTCCAGAGATTGCCCCAGAAATAGAAGTGGCTCCAACAAGAAAAGGCACCATGCACACACTGCAGAAGATGATGAACCTCCAAGGAAGAGAGCCAGAGAAGAAAGTGAAGATTCTTCAAGTGATGAAGAATATGTATTGTAATGAAGGTAACCAGCTACAAGTGTTTATTCAAAAGGTTCCACCTCATAAGGTGAACCCAGATGGTTCTTTCAGTATTACATGAAAGGAGTAGAAGAAGCTACTGCAGAGTTGGACTCCGGAAAACAAATAAAGATCAATAATCTATGAAAGAACCTCTCATCCATTTTTCAGCATTGGTGAAGGTGCACACTATTAGAGACTCCAGTAGTTCCTGCAATGAAGCAAATATCAAGAGGGAGCACACTCCAGTAGTTCCTGCAAGGAAGCAAAGATCAAGAGGAGCACACTCCAGTGGTTCTTGCAAAGATTGAGAGGGAGTCCACCCAACAACCAAACAAAGATAAGTATTTGAATTGTCATTTCTTGTATATCTGATTACTTAAATGATGTTGTTCAGTCATGTACATACTTATGTTCCTAGATTTATGATGTATATCATGCATGTTAGAAAAGTTGCATTAATGAACAAGATACTACTAATATGCAAGTAATGGGTAAGTGGCCTATGGTACTGTACAACATCCCATTGCTACTTATCTAGAATGAAACCTCTTTGCTGACATGTTGGGAGTAGTGGACACTCTTAACAATGTTCTGGTAGAGATGGAAGGCATCTAGGAAGTTATCGTATGAATACGGGATATGGATGAATGTTGTGTTGAATCATTCGCTAAGATAGTTGCATGACTGTGTGACCTATGTCTTTATGCATAAGAATTTGTTTTGAAAAATTATGAAATGTTTTTAATCACGCAACTAAATTGACTTGTAGGAAAGATCGTGTACTACAAGAGAGACTTGTTTCGAAGAACAAGTGATGATGATTCAACTAGAAGATTTATGAAGTCAAGAAGAAGACACTGAAGAACCTGAAGTTCCCAGGATCCGAGATACAACAATGAATGAAGTAAATCCAGAAGATTATGGAGAACGCGAGATGGAAGACCCACAGGAACCTGTAGATCCACCACGTGAGAAGAATTCTCACGAGAGGAAACCAACATGGGTACGAGAAGCAATTCAAGATGTAGAGAGATATGGTGCTCCACAAGGAATGCATAGATAAAGCAAGAGACCGAGGCCATTCTCTAGTTATGTAGCCCTGCTGTGTGACATCATTGACAAGGAACCTGCCAACTATGAAGAAGCGACAGAAAGGAAGGAATGGAAGGATGCCATGATCGAGGAGTACCAGTCGATCATGAAGAATGATGTCTGGGGTGTGGTTCCGAGACCAATAGGGAAGTCTGTTGTGACTTCCAAATGGATCTACAAGATCAAGCATGCTGCAGATGGCAGCATAGAGAAACACAAGGCGAGATTTGTGGCACGTGGCTTCTCCCAGAAGGAAGGGATAGACTATGAGGAGACATTTGCACATGTAGCCAGATACACTTCCACCATATCAGTACTTGCTCTGGCTGTAGTGATGAAGTGGAAGGTACACCAGATGGATGTCAAGACAACATTCCTGAATAGTGTAGTAGAGGAGGAAGTGTATGTGGAGCAGCCACTTGGATTTGAGACACATGATAGGGAGACTTATGTGTGCAAATTGAAGAAAGCCTTGTATGGATTGAAACAGGCACCCGGGACGTGGTACGGCAGGATTGATAGCTTCCCAACTAGTTTGGGCTTTACCAAGAGTAAAACGGATTCCAACCTTTACTACAAGGTTGAGGAAGGGAACCTAGTGATACTTCTACTTTATGTAGATGACCTGTTTGTGACAGGTGAGGATGGGTTGATTGCTGACACGAAGATGAAGCTTGTTGCCGAGTTCGAGATGAAGCTTGTTGCCAAGAATCTCCAGCCATCACTATCTCTCGCAAGAGAAAACTAGCTTGGGCTCATGAAATTATTCAACATCCAGAGAGGTATGGAGTTCCAGAAGGCTCCACAAGAGAAAGCCAGAGGCCAAAGCCATTTTCCAGTTATGTGGCTTTGATGTGTGATCTTGTAGACAAAGAATACCATTCAAAAGAAAGAATGGGTAGAAGCTATGACGGAAGAATACCAATCTATAATGAAGAATGATGTATGGGACATAGTTCCCAAACCAGAAGGTAAAAGTGTGGTATCTTCCAAATGGATATTCAAGATAAAACATTTAGGGGATGGAAGTATTGAAAAACACAAAGCTAGATTTGTGGCTCGTGGATTCTCTCAAAAGGAAGGAATCGATTATGAAGAAACATTTGCTCCTGTAGCAAGGTACACTTCAATTAGAACCATCATGGCACTTGCAGCCACGATGAAGTGGAAGTTACACCAGATGGATGTGAAAACAACTTTCCTGAATGGTTTCATTGAAGAAGAAGTGTACATAGAACAACCACAAGGTTTTGAGGTTGAAGACAAAGAGACGCATGTCTGCAAACTGAAGAAGGCTCTGTATGGGTTGAAGCAAGCTCCAAGAGCTTGGTATGGAAGAATTGATAGTTTTCTGACGAGCTTGGGCTTTACCAAAAGTCAAGCTGATCCTAACCTTTACTTCAAGGTTATGGATGATGAACTAGTCATATTATTTCTATATGTGGATTACTTGTTCCTGACAGGTAATGAGAAGCAAATCTCAGAGTGCAAGAAGAAGCTCGCTGCAGAATTCTAGATGAAAGACCTTGGCTTAATGCATTATTTTCTAGGTCTTGAGGTATGGCAGAGCCCAGAGGGAATCTTCCTTAACCAAGGGAAGTATGCAGTAGAAATATTGAAAAGATTTGATATGTTGGAGTGTAAAGCCATGGCCACACCCATGGATACTAACTTGAAGTTATTATCTGATACCTCGTCAGAATTAGTGGATGTGACTCTATATCGGCAGATTATTGGGTCGTTGATGTATCTGACAAATACTAGGCCGGATATATGCTTTGTTGTAAACACCTTGAGTCAGTATCTGGTTGATCCCAGATGTGTTCACCTTGTAGCTGCAAAGCATGTGATGAGGTACCTAAAAGGTACAATAGACTATGGTCTCAATTATTCTAGAGATCATGAGTTCAGACTGTATGGGTATATAGATTCCGATTGGGCAGGAAATGTCTCAGACAGGAAGAGAACTTCAGGCGGATGTTACAGTCTGGGGTCAGCCATGATCTCATGGCTAAGCAAGAAGCAATCCAGTGTTGCTCTCAGCAGTGCAGAAGCATAGTATATTGCAACCTGTTTTGCTAGTTGTGAAGCTATATGGCTTTGGAAGTTGTTATCAGGTCTATTTGATCTGGATTTAGATACCACAATGATTCTATGTGATAACCAGAGTTGTATAAAGATGACAGAGAACCCTGTGTTCCATGATAAGCCAAAACAAAGAAATACGGTATTTTTACATCCGTGATATGGTGCAGAAGGGAGCTATAAAGCTCCAATATGTGAGCACGGATGAGCAGGTTGCAGATGTGTTGACTAAGCCTCTGTCTCGTGTGAAGTTTGAGCACTTCCGTGACAAGCTTGGTGTAGTCCGTAAGGACTTCCCTCGAAAGGGGGAGTAGTGCTGATGATGTTGTGGTGTAGTGGGATTGATCATCCCTAGACAGTGATCCCGCAGTTCCGAAAGAAAGGATTGTTCGTGATCCCTAGTTTCGAAAGGAAGGATCACCAGTGTTGTTGACTGAATCCTTGATTCCGAAAGGAAGGATCACCAGTGTTGTTGGACTGAATCCTTGGTTTCGAAAGGAAGGATTGTCCATGATCCCTAGTTCCGAAAGGAAGGATCACCAGTGTTGTTGGATTGAATCCCTGGTTCCGAAAGAAAGGATTGTCCACGATTCCAGTTCCGAAAGGAAGGATCACCAGTGTTGTTGGACTGAATCCTTGGTTCTGAAAGGAAGGATTGTCCATGATCCCTAGTTTGGAAAGGAAGGATCACTAGTGTTGTTGTACTGAATCCCTGGTTCGGAAAGGAAGGATTGTCCATGATCCCTAGTTTCGAAAGGAAGGATCACCAATGTTGTTGGACTGAATCCTTGTTTCCGAAAGGAAGGATTGTCCATGATCCTAGTTTCGAAAGGAAGGATCACCAGAGTTGTTGGACTAAATCTCGAGGTCCGAAAGGAAGGATCACCAGAGTTGTTGGGTTGAATCCTGTGTTCCGAAAGGAAGGATTGTCCATGATCCTAGTTCTGAAAGGAAGGATCACCAGAAGTTGTTGGACTGAATCTAGAGTTCCAAAAGGAAGGATTGTCTAGGATCCCTAGTTCCGAAAGGAAGGATCATGTGTGCTGCAGGTGATGATGCTCCCGATGATATTCCAGTACTGTAGATGAGGATGCTCTAGTGCTACAGATGATGATGTTCCAGGATGCTCCAGTGCTGTAGAAAATGACGTTCTAGTACTGTAGATGAGGATGCTCGAGTGCTGCAGATGATGATGTTCCACTGTTGAAGATGAGGATGCTCGAGTACTGCAGATGTTCCAGTGCTGAAGATGAGGATGCTCCAGTGTTGCAGACATTCTAGTGCTGAAGATGAGGATGCTCCAGTGCTGAAGAAGATGATGATCCAATGTTGAAGATGAGGATGCTCCAGTGCTATAGAAGATGATGCTCCAGTGCTGAAGATGAGGATGCTCCAGTACTGAAGATGATGATACTTTAGTTCTATACTGAAGATGATGGTGTTGTTGAAGAACTTCCAATGATTTATAGATTTATCAACCGATGTTCCAGATGATGTTGTTGATGATGCCCCTCCTCCCTCCGATGATGTTGTGTAGAGTTACACATGCAGATGTTGTTGTCAGTAGAATACCCTTCTTGTTAAGGGCGAGTGTTAAATTAATGTAACTTCAAAGAATATTCTACTTGTACTTTATTATTGTAACTCCGTTGGGGATGTTTTACCTCCGTTCGGAGATGTCATTATTATATTTGGTCATGTAAAAGTCATGAGGTAAAGTCTCCATTGTAATTAGTACCCTAAAGAATGTAATATAATATTTTTTGAGTCTTTTTAGGAGAGGTCGGCCCAATCAGTTAAAGTGAGGCTGAACTAGCTGGGATGAAAGTCAAGTAAAAGGTAAAGTATAAATAGAGAGTGAGTTCCTCTCATTTGTACCATCACTCACTTGTGCAATTCACATTAGAGGAGAGAGAGAGAGATATCTGCGAAGGAGGAGGAGGATTGGCTTGGGTCTAGAGTTTGATCTTTTTGTTCCTCTTATTTGTGAGACCTATTTTGGGCATTGTACTTTGATCATCTATATTGAGGAAGTTCTTGCTGGGTTTTCCTCCCCTTGAGGGTTTCCCAGGATATATTGTTTTGTGCTTTGTGATTGTGTATCTTTCAGAGATCCTTATTATGCTGCTATTGTGAGTAATGTATTGAATGCTAATGAAGTTTGAATATAGTCTATAGTAGCATATAATCTTAACAGCAACAACCCATAGTGTAAGAGCCAAATCATAAGATCCCATCCCCTAAATAAATACTATTATTGAAATGTTCTGTTAGAAACTAATCCGTCATGTTAGGAGACTTAAAGTCTTTGGGAGTCCAAGAGGCGCCTTGGGAATTTGGAACTCAAGAGCCATCTCATGTGTATTTATATTTACATACCTAATGAGAAAAATATTGAGTGCTCACGCCTATTCAGCTTGTCTTTGTGCTTGTGCATCTTCTTGTATTCGGCTTTGTTTCAGCCAATTTTCCTATTTGCCCAAGTGGACAACCTAACATGTGCCACCAATTATTTTATATAATCAGCTTTTTCACTTTTAGTAAAATAATTAATGTTATTATTTATAAGTATTATAAAATAATTATTTTATGTGGTTGTGTAATTTTATTTTATTGTAATTTTTTAATTTTTTTATATAAGTTATATATTTAATTTTTTTTGTAAATTTTATTTTTAAAAATTATAAAAATATTTTTCTATTGTTTGTACTTGCCATTTCCTCACCGTATCCAGATCCTGGCTTTTAAAAATTTGGGCAGATCCAAATCTGGATCCGGATCCTGGTAAGTTAGCCCCATCCTAATCAACCTTGGAGACTACTATTACATTTGGTCTAATTACAACTCCAAATATGACAAAAGACACTGACATACTGCGCCAAGTGACCCAAGACAGGAAAGCAAAGCACATTATGATAAAATCTTGAGTTAACATAAGATGCATAGCTGTTTATGAGTTCATCTGTTTCAAGAAACAAAAGCTTTACAAATTTGCTTTCCATTTCTCTCAATGCTATTTTATCAAAGTTAGGTCCAACCCTTTTTGTTGGGATTACATAATGAAAATTTGTTGTGATAGAGAAGATGTATGTCTTAGCACTCATCCAAGACTTGAACTTTGTTTCTGTGGCTATAACCTTCCTTACACTATAAATTACCAGACTTGATCGAAGAGACAAATCCAGATAATAAGATAAGATATCTTTATTAATGTCCAATAAATGACCACAAATGTAGGTCAATGGGACTTGTAGTACCAGGAAATCAATACAAAGTTGAAACCAGAATTTTAAAGCGACTTGAGGCATCTGGCAAGATTGTATTTGCATTTTTTAACAAGAACAAAATCAATATGGTTTTTGGTCATTCATGGACATCAATACAATTAGATTATCTTATAAATGGAATGAAATGAATATCCTCTTGCAGTCTGGGCACCTTATTGATATGGTATGAGTCTAGAATTTTGAATAACCCTGCAGGAAGTGAAATTTTTTACTGAAATTGCAGCAGGACTAAAATTCTTCTACTGATTCTGTACTATTCCTTTGTATATTCCATCAAGAAATATGCAACATGAAACATCCTGAGATAATATCAGCGACACTTATTCTTGTCATACATACACTTCACTTTCTGGTTTGGTTTGCTGCATTTGACATATACAATTTCTATGCCATCTGTTGAAATGATATCTGATCATTATTTGTAGGACCACCATTATTCTTTCCACATATGATGTGACAATTTTGAGTACAAGATCACTTCAAAAAATAATGCAGAGTGAAATGAAAATCAAAAGCATTCAATTTTTTTTTGTAAATTACTTTATTTTGTTTAAAAGAAAGTAGTGCGGATGAACATTAAAAGCATTCAAAATTGAAAATACTAAAAGCAATGCAGCATCTTTGAACGTTATACCAATTTATTTTGTTCTGTACATGTCTTGTATTACACATTTTGGTGTGAAATTATTTTCATATTGTTTGCTGGCTTTAAATTTGTTTAGTCTTATTGGTTTGGTTCTTCTGCAGTCATTGCAGCTTGAGCGTTTTGCAGTTTACCATGATTCTGATAGCGTCCCATGGAAGTTGGATAAGAGATTGGAAGAATTGACTGCTGATGAATGGAGCAAGGTTTTTTTTATCTTTCATGAATATGCTTCGATATATCTCTACTTTCTCACTGATTGGCCTTTTTATTATGTTTCTTTTCTAACATCTGGCAAAATAGAACACTTTGACTAAATTAGGAAAGCTTTGATATGATGGGTGTATGGAAACTCAGCAAGTTGGCTTGTTTGTAATCTGAAAAGACAGATTTTTGAAGCTGGCATTCAAGAGTCAGAAAATGAGAGAAATTCAGTATCAAAATGGGCCCTAGGGCGCCAGTATTTGCTATATCCTATTAATGGAACTCTCAAGTATTATCGTTTTGGAAAGCAAGATAAGCGGGATCCAAGTGTTCCTTCTCAGAAAATGTCCCTCACTCTAAACGATGTGTCAGTGACAGTCTCAGAGGTAATGGTTCTTATTCTGATATCTGTTGGCCTCTCCCATATATATTTGTAGGTAGTTTCTTAGTATCTAATTTCCGCAATCTTTCTGAGGATTTCTCTTAATTGTTTATATATATTAGAGTTGATGAATATATCCACTTGATCACATCTGAAGCTGTGTGGAACTGGACATACAACTCCCTCCTGCTTGATTTTCTGTGCTTGCTGTTTTCTTGTCCCATATTAGTATTCTTGTATGCAGGCTCAGTATTGTGATGGAATGAAACTATTGGAAGGAGTTTCAAGATATCGAACCCGCATTGAGGTCTCCCATTTCCGGCCATTGGTCTCCGTGTCTAAAGACACTCGAGTTTGGTGGCGTTATGCTTGTCAGGCAAGCCTACATCGGCAAAACAAAATGTGGTAAGAATTTTTAATAATTTGATTTTGCTCTGTATTTTTATTTGTGAGAAACGTAAAATGCTATTTTTTCCAAATGCAATGAAACTAAGTTCAGTGTAAGCTGTAGCATGAAGTTGTGAAGCAACTCCATCTCACTAGAATAGAAATTAACAATTAGATGCTATATTTATGGTGTTCGAACTTTGAATTCTGTGCAGTGGATTGACTTTCACACAAGCAGACAGGTTAAAAGGTAGATAAGAGATGGGCTAATTTGATTAATGTTCACTGCTGACCAAAAGCATATAAAACACTAAAAAAATACTGCATATGATTTCTGTAATTATTCACTGATAAAAGTAAAATGGATACAATTCCACACCTGTATTGAATGGGTATTGTTTTTTGTTGACGTTTCTCCAGTTTGCAGCATCGTGCAGACATTCTCCCAGATTGGTCATGCTGATTTGACCAAGGGGGAATGATACATTCACCCTTGGAGCCTGAGTCATATGGCTAGAGGTGAATGGCCTAGGCAGGGGCAGTGTTTCTCCCATAAGACTGAGTAATATGGCTTGGGGAGATTGGCCCCAGGCTGCTCTCGCATTGCCTGCTCCGAGATGGAGTGATCATCCCCTTGTGGAATATACAAGTCTAGTCTAATGTTGAATAGACGTGACTCTAAGAAGTGTCCATGACTTCTTACTGGGTCTATTCAACATTAGAGCTCTATGTGTGAACAGACGTGCATGTGAGGAGATGATCATCAACAAGGCTCATGGACAACTTTTCTGTTAGAAAGTGGCAACAAGGAAGATCTTCTATCATTTGCATGTGTCCTTGCATGATGGAAGACATAAAACGGGAATCCAAATGGAGTAATGCATTTATCCAAAGTTTAGACTTAGAAAAAGTGCATTATGTGATTTAATTATTAAGTGACTTAATGGAGTTACTTTTTATAAAGTTAAAGTGAAAATAATTTAAGTGATGGCTAATCTAATCTTGGGCATTGATCTCACCGGAGGATCTCATCCATTGATCCATAGTGTGGAAGTTAGGGTTTTCGCTTGGCCATTGAGTTAAAAGAAGGATCGATTTGGTGGAGAGGACACACACAGTTGCTTTGACACACACATTGTCAGAGAGAGATTTCTTGCTCATAGCTTTCAGCTGGAGAGTGAGAAAGAGAGTTTGCAGAGGGTGAGATTGAAGAACTTCTTTCCAGAGATTGACAGGGCGACATAGGCAAATCGAAGAGGCCGTACAGGTAACGCAGAGGTCGTACTCAGTGACGCATGCTGACCGTACTAACTAACGCAAAGGCCGTACGGGTGACGCAGGGAGGCCGTACATTGATGCAAGAGGCCGTACGTTGACGCAGGGCCGTACACGTTGACATAGAGGCCGTACATGCTGATGCAGGGGTTGTACGATTTTGCTAGGTTGGGTAAAATCGATTTTTGGATTGTACTGTTCTATATATTGCTAATAAAAATATCTTCTCAGACTGCTGCACCGGTTTTCCCATCTTGGGTTTTTTCCGGCGGTTTTCATACCCAAAAATATTGGTATCTCTATTGATGTGATTGCTGTTCTATTTCTCTTAGTATTTATTTTCCGCTGCAATATTTGTGAAGAAATCCATTTGTGGTTAACAGTAATTTGGGGTTAATATATATATATATATATATATTGTAACTCAAGAGTGGGTTTTAAGGAAATTTACATGGTATCAGAGCTATTCTGAGAGAAAGCAACAATTATTGGATAGATCAGGGGCAGATCTATTCTAGGGTTTGACAAGTACACTTCATTATGGCTATACAGTTGAGAGTCGAGGATAGACTCCGGGGGGCTCAGAACTTTCCTACATGGAAAGAGAGGATCACGAGGATCTTGGATGTTAGTGATGCAGAGGAGCACATTGATGACCAGAAGGTTGCACCCACAGATCCGACAGAGTTGGCAAGATGGAGGAAGGTAGATTCTAGGGCCATGTTGATTATCTTGGATGGGGTAAAGGATCACATAGTCCCTCACCTTTCCGGGAAGAAGACCGCATTGGAAATGTGGAAGGCTCTGGAAAGCCTTTACCAGAGTAAGAACGAAAACCAGAAGATGGTGCTACAGGAGAGGCTACATAGCATCAAGATGGCCAAGGGAGAAGGAGTAGTGCCTTATCTCACAAGGCTCACACAGATTAGGGATGAACTTGGAGCAGTGGGCTCTAAGACTGAAGATGAGGAGCTAGTTTGGATAGCCCTCATAGGCTTTTCTAAGCCATGGGACGTCTTTGTAAAAGGCATGGTGGCTTCTGAGAAGCTCCGTGACTATCAGAGATTGTGGGATGACTTTGAGCAGGAGGAGATCCGTATGGTTCAAGGTTCAGGTTCATCCACCAGTGACCCACAGATCGTGGATGAAGAGGCTCTAGCCCTAGCAGGAAAGGCAAGGTCAAGGCAAAGAAGAAGAAGGGTGGTAAGAACAATGATGCCCGTACAATGCGGGAGGACCAAACAATCTCCTTTAAAAAGAGAAATACAATGCGGAAAGTAATAGTGAACAATGCGAGCTGGGTTGAAGTATGAGAGAGCTCCAACCACAGCCACAACTCCAGAACCCCGCAATGGGACGGAGATGCTCTGGTGGAGAAGATCCTGGAGCGAAAAAGACCGAGGAAGGTCTAGTACTCCTAACATCCGAGGCTAAATGAAGAAGACTGAGGGAAGTTCAATAACGTCTGCTGGCTCGAAGAGGATGCGGGCCGTCAACTTAGATGCTGCCGGGAAGAGGTTGTATGATGTTGAGGTCTGGAGGACCTAGTCCGTCTCTCAGGGGAGACCTGGTACGGACCTGCTGCTGAGATCTCGTGGGTCGAGATACGGTTCCACGGATCCTCACTGATCTAGAAACTGGCTTGGTATCCAAGTCGGTTGGTCTCTTGGTGCCCCTGGCTGGTGGTAGCACATTGAAGAATGTCGTGATCTTTTGTGTGGTATTTGGTCTGGTGGGGGGCTGAAGAATATGTGCTCGAAACCTGAGAGCCTCCTGTATATAGAGTGCTAAACATCTCTGGTTAGGATACCTGAAAAAGTCGGCTAGGGTCTGAGAACCTCTGAACAAGCAATGGAATTGTCCTTTGATCTCTTAGTATATGGGGCATCTGAAGATAAAGTGCGACTCGTTTTCAACTTCCTGTAGATGACATACTTAGCAGATCCTGTCCGGTCTATCAATTTGGTGGTCTGTCTCTACCCGAAGTCTATGGGATCCTACTCTGAACTGTCGGAGAGGGATGCGAAGAGCATGCATCTAGTGACTGAACGTATTGGGGTTGGACAATGAGCCCGTCTCTTGTCTCCAAGAAGTGCTCAGCGTAAAAGGCCATCTTTGGGTGCAACCCTCCCAGAGGATTGACCCAGGTAACCTGGACAAACTGCCTGTAAATATCCTCCCTGATGATCTTGTTTAACTCCTGTTAGGTAGGTAGAAGGTGGCCGGGAGCATCTAGAGAGTATTGGAACGGAGGGAGCCGATCTAACTGAATCCCTATTGATATGAGAAGATCAGAAACCCTTGTGAACCAACATTTGGCTCTGCTCGAGGGAGTAGCACGGGCAATGGCCTCAGAAGAGCAATATGCCAAGTATGGATACCTGTCTCGACCCTTAACGAGTTTGCAAAGCCCCGAACATGATGCAAAAAGGAAACCAATCTGAAGGTCGTCTCAAGGCGGATCGGTTGAGCCTCAAACTCAGCCAGGATGATGTGCTGCGGTACTGTCTGTTTGCATCTAATGATGCGACGAAGAAGAAGGATCTAGACTCGCTCAGCTGAGGCCCAATCTGACTCGAGTAAAGAGGGTCCCCAAATCTCTGATCCCTAGAGAACAGTGGGATAGATTGAGGTGTCCATAAGGCTCATCTTGGACGAGATGTCCTAGAAATGATGACGAAAACATTGTCTCTCAAGAAGGGCTAAGGATCCATATCCTTTGCCGATTCGAGGCTGAAGAGCTGGTCGTAGACTGAAGCGGGGGCCTGAGAACTGCACCCCCAAGTAAGTATAGGTGCTGGTAATCTCGACTTCCTCCCCCTTGAATAGGAAGTGAAAGTCTGAAGTTTTCTTCACCCCATTGAAGATCATAACCTTCGTTTTACCTTGAAGTTTTCTTCACCCCATTGAAGATCATAACCTTCGTTTTACCTTGAAGTTTTCTTCACCCCATTGAAGTTTTCCTTGCCTACCTTGCTGCCGCGACCTGTTCTCTGGACTGTTTAAGCTCTGTAACCTGTGCCTTAGTGAGGTCCTCGTCAGGAATATCTTACCGGGGAGGGAGAACAACTTCCGTTTAGCCCTAAGGGCACACAGCCGATCCGTTGCATTTCGGAATCTGAGGAAGAGAGTGGAGTAGTGACCCAATCAGGCTCTGTCCAGATTTATGTCGGATATGTCAAGAGTATCCCGGAGGAACCTGATTCCTACCTCCATAGGATCCGAGGAAGGGTGAGGTAAAGGGAGAACTCTCACCTTAAGATTCAATTCCCTTGCCCGTCTGGTTCGTTCTTCCACGAGTTTGGCTTGCATCACCTCCTCAACTACTATGAGAGGGGGAGGGCTTTTGTCCTTACCTCGAACCACCCGTGCCCACGAATTGATGTGTGATTCCGTTTCTTGTTTGAAGGAGGCCTGTTGGGATCTAATTTCTTCCTGCTTGGTCTTGAGGTCAAGAATTTCTGCGTGTAATGCATCACTCGGGGGGAGAAGAGTTTCCTTCTCTTTGCTCTCGTGTATTATCTCCCTGAGGGATAAATTGTCTCCTTCTACCACTAAGACTCTAGCAGAAAGGGTGTTTACCTTTGAACGGAGCCTGTTGTTTTCCACTTCGAGAGATTCCATTCTTCTTGGCATTTGTTTAATTTGGGATGTCTAGAATGTGAAATCCGATTCCATGGCAATGTCCGTGGGGCTGTAAATCGATCCCGGGTTATTGTGGCATTGATTGAGGTATCTGAATTGGCCTCTGTTGTTGAAATACCGGGCGTGGGGATTTGAAGTCTCCTTCATCTCCTTGTTTTCTTTCGGCTCCTCCATTAGTTAACCCCACATTTAGCCACGAAAGGGGAGAGAGCTCGAGTTGAGAGGGGAGCAGACACGGCGAGGTAAGGGAGCCGTGGGTGCTGGAACGACGCGGGGGTAGGAAAAGGCGCTCTTCGGGTTTCCCTAGATGTTGGTTTGTGGGTGTTTTGTAGATCTTTTAGCATATGCAGGTATTGCGATGGATCAAATTCCTCCTTTTGGGTATTCCTTGAATGTGCTTGGATGCCTCTTACCTACTAGACAAGAGTTGAACAGAATCACTAGAGATGACATTTATAAACAATTTGTGCAAGTCACTTGGATCAACCCTCCGGGGGGGGGGGGGTTATGTCCCAAGGTGGCCTTTTATGCTACACACTTCTTGGATCTGAGGGGCGGTCTCATTGTTTGGACCCCTTACACATTCCGCCATTGGGTGCACATTCTTTGTATTTCTTTAGACCAGTTCAGAGTAGCTGTCATCGTCTCCGAGTAGAGACAGATCACCAGCTTGACCGTCTAGACAAGATCTGCAGGTATGTCACCTTGGAGAGTTTGAGACCGAGGAGCACTTCATCTTTAGGTGTCCTATTTACTAAGAGATATGGGGGCAGTTTCATTATCTTATCCTGGGCCTTCTTGTCAGATAGCTACAGACTTTGACTAGATTCTTCAGATACCTTGATCAGAGATGGATAGCCTTGTACTTGCAGGAGGCCCTTCAGAGTATCACCTCCTTCTTTCTAGTGCTTCCTACCTCTAGGGGTACCGAGAGACAGAAAGATGATGGCACAAACCTTGACTAAATTAGGACACGACAATCCACCTCTACCTCTGCCTAAAACCAACGAAGGGGACAGTCTCAATCCCATCACAACAGATGTACGACTTCTTCCAGGTTGCAACATCATGTACCCTCCTCCAGGTTGCGGTGCAATACTCATTGCAGTTCCCTCTTCTAGCTCTTCCTCTAGACATAGCACTCTTATGAGCTTCCTTCAGTTGGCCTCGGATGGTAGGAGAGATACTCCTAATGCTTCCAGTGCTTTTAGTGTTAGATTTTGTAGCTCAAGAGGTCTTCTACATAGGCTTGGTTTCTAGGCATGTAGAAAGGACCTAAGTGACTTTCCTAGACATTAACTTTAGTGTTATAAAGTTAATTTGAGTTTTATTTAATTAGTGAGTGAAAATGATTTTTAAATTTTTTAAGTGAAATTTGACTCATCCTTTGACTGGGAGATGAAGAGATAAAGTCACTTGGAAGATGAAGTGACAAAGTCATTCTCTCAATTAATGAAAGGAGAATTCTTGGAGAGTTTAGACTGCTAGGGTTACATTTGAGAGAGAGAGCTGAGAGCACTGGACATGGCTCAGATATTGGTAAGTCATGGTACATGACTTAGACAACCAGGGGTACATTCGAGAGAGAGAGCTGAGAGCTGAAGAAAGGGAGAAGAGAGCAACTGAAAGAGAAAGGGGCATAGTTCCCAAGGAAATTGGGCACGAATCCTAATGTAAATTCATCATTTAATGCAAGTTGTATAGAGCATTTATGGTTGAACTGTATAGTTGATTCTTGGCACTAATTTCGAGGAGGTCCATATATCTGAGCGAAGGCACATAATTCTAGGTAGTCTGAACATCAAAACTGTGGCACAAAAATCGAGGTCGTCCGTACATCATAATTGTGGCACAAAAATCGAGGTCGTACAATTGACAGAGGCACAAATTGCGAGGGGTTGAGTTGTGTGATTTTCTGAGCATGAAAATCGAGGAGCAGACTATAGAAGCTGTTGGTATGGTTTGTGCAGATTGGGCACGAATTTCAAGGTGGACTAGTACAAATTTCCAAGAAAGTGAATTGTATTTGTTGATGTTTCTCCATAGGCATTAGCAAGTAGCCACCCCCCCCCCACCAGTTAGTCATGTGGTACATGACTTAGGCATCTTCCCCATCGGTAAGTCATGCAGTGGTACATGGCTCAGACACCAATAAGTCATGCAGTAATACCTGACTCAGACATTGGTAAGTCATGCAGTGGTACATGGCCCAGATACCGGTAAGTCATGGTACATGACTCAGACAACCAGGGGCCGTAGTATCTCTTGTGGAGTGCACCCACATGAGTAGAGACAATAGTTAAGACCTTAGATGACTACCAGATAATAGTCAAGGTCTCTGAGACTATCGAATACTGGAGTGAGTTATAGTCAGGACTATTGGGGAACAACCAAACCTCTTGGAGAGGTCAAATAGCCATATACTTGGCTAGTGGGGTATAGTGGGACAGTGAAGAAGAAAGAAGCCACTTTGGAAGTGGTTAGTCCTTGGAGAGCATCGCGGAGGATAGCAAGCTCAAAGAGAACTTCTCTAGATCGTAGAAGATTCTAGAAGTCAACAAGAAGAAGTCAATCGAAGAAAAAGGACAAGAAAAGAATAAAGGAAAGAATAATAACAAGCCCAAGAACAAGTCGGCCCAACTAAAGTGAAATTGACCTAGCCAAAAAGGTCAAGTCAGCCCAGTTAGAAAAGTGGCTTTTCCAGTAAAAATAGAAGTGAAGTTGCCTCATTTGACACACCACAATTCGCTTAAGCAAGCAAGCAAGTGTGTAGATCCAAGGAAGTGAAGACAAGTGATGAAGAGGCACTAAGAAGACATCTTTTGGGGTTTACTATCTTTCTCTCTCTTCTTCGTTCTCAGAAGGGCTCATCTACTCAGAGGTTATTCTGTAGTTTTCTTGTATAGCATTATTCTGTTTATGTAACTGGTGCTGGGCACTAGATTTAAAATTGTATCTTGTTGAAGAATCATATCTAGAGAAGTTGTTGGGTTTTCCCCTAGAGAGGGTTTTCCCAGGGTAAACATTGTGTCTACTGTGGATGTGTTTATTTCATTGATCCTTATATGCATGCAGTTTATGTTTATGTGATAGAAAAGTTTTGAGAAGTTTAAAAACATCTAACTGCTAAGAAAAATCTAAAATATTTAATGCTGGTTCTTTTTTTCTTTTTCTGTAGCACTCAGAAATTTCTATGGGCTCACATCAATAAAATTCTTGCTTGGACTAGTTTTCCCTTCGGGGTTTTCCAGGGGCATTGCCCATAAAATCTCTATGTCAAATGTGTGGTTGAATGTGTGTTTATTGTTCATTTCTCCGCTCCATTTTTCATATTAAATCTTAGTGTGTTTCCATTCATAAATTTGCAAATTTGGAATATTTAGTTTTCCGTGCAATAAATCTAAGTGTAAATGATTTATTGGAACTGAAAATTGTTTTTGCGTTTTAACGAAATTTCAACATGGTATTAGGGGTTGGGACTTTGAGAAAGGACATTTGACACAAGGGGGTTGTGGGCAGTGGTTCATTTCGCCATATGATGGGAATGAGGTTGGTGTTCCTTAGTGTTTCAGAGATAGTCTCAGATAACTATGCTGATAGTGGAGTCGACACCATGCATGCAGTGAAAGGGGTTGGATGTGTGAGATTCTAGCTAGAGTTAGGAGGATCTCTGGAGGTGGTGGAGGTGTTGTTTGTTTTGGGGTTGAATGTAAATTTGTTCTCTATTTCAACTTTGGAGGATGAGGGATACAACGTGGTGTTCCAGTGTGGACATGTACTTATATATCCAGAGGGAGCTACCTTGGACACAGCAGCAACAGTGCTTGGATTCAAACAATGGAGATCGTACACTTTGCAAGGACAGCCTATGGCTGGGTCCAAGGGGATCTTGGATTCAGGGTCCGTGCTAGCACCTGGGATATTTGGTTGTGAGGCTTCTTGTAGTACTGTTAGGAGACTTAGTGTTGAAGAATGTAACTTCGGAAGATATTCTTATTTGTATTATTTGAGCCATTTGTATTATTTGTATTGTACACCCTACTGGGATTATTATCAATGTAATTAATTATGTAAAAGTGATTGAAAGAGTCAATGTAAACCCTAACTGTTAGGTTGGCCTGGAAAGATCTAGAAAATAATATTTTATTGTAAAGTGTACAGGTCGGCCTAGTTAGGTGAGTCAAGCCGACCTAATTAGTAAAAAGGTCATGTGTTTTTTTTAGTATAAATAGGAGGCTTGCCCTTCTCATTTAAACACTTCACTCACTTATCTAATTCACAAGAGTAGAGAGTGTGAGTCGTTCAGAGTAGCTGCTTGTGGTGTCTTCTTGTTTTGGGTCTTTGCACGAGGGATACTATTGTACATTCTGCAAAATCTATATAGAAGAAGTTTGCTGGGTTTTTCTGCTTTGAGAGGGTTTTCCCATGATAAATTTGTTGTGTACTATTGTTCATGCTGTGCTTGTTTATCTTTCAGTGATCCTTATTGTTATTACACTTAAAAATCTAACATTTAGCTAGTACTAAATGACTTTGTTGGATGCTCAAGAGTTCGAGGAGACTCTTAGGAGCATGTTTTGCCGGAACCGGTCTTTGATACAAATTCTAGTGTAGGTGGCAGGGAGGCCTTCTGGTTCAAAGGGAGTAGCTACAGTAGCACATGGAGTGATGGGGTTGGAGATAGGTCCAGGTGGAGGAGGTGCCAGAAGTACCTCCCTCGCTAAGAGGGAGTGTTAGATTTTGTAGCTCCGGAGGTCTTCTACATAGGCTTGGTGTCTAGGCATGTAGAAAGGACCTAAGTGAATTTCCTAGACATTAGCTTTAGTGTTATAAAGTTAATGTGACTTTTATTTAATTGGTGAGTGAAAATGATTTTTAAATTCATTAAGTGAAATTTGACTCATCCTTTGTCTTGGAGATGAATAGACAAAGTCACTTGGAAGATGAAGTGACTAAGTCATTCCCTCAATCAATAAAAGGAGAGTTCTAGGAGAGTTTAGACACATTCGAGAGAGAGAGCTGAGAGCTGAAGAAAGGGATAAGAGGGCAGCTGAAAGAGAAAGGGGGTACAGTTCCCAAGGAGACTTGGCACAAATCCCAATTCAAATTCAGCATTTAATGCAGGCTGTACAGAGCACCTGACTGAATCGTACAGCTGATTCCTGGCACAAATTCCAAGGAGATTTGTACAGCTGAGCAGAGGCATGGAATTCCAAGCAGTCCGTACAGCAGAACTGTGGCACAAAAATCGAGGCCATACAGCTGACAGAGGCATGAATTCAAGGCTGAGCCAGAGGCATGGATTTCAAGGGGCTGAGCTGTGTGATTTTCTGAGCACAAAAATCGAGGAGTATACTGTAGAAGCTGTCCATACAGGCCGTACAGACTGGGCATGAATTTCGAGTTGGGCTGGCATGGATTTCCAGGAAAGTGAATTGTATTTAATGCTGATTTTTTTTCCTGCTGTAACACTTAGAAATTTCTGTGGGCTCACATCAATAAAAGTCTCTCTTGGACTGGTTTTCCCTTTGGGGTTTTTCCAGTGGCATTGCCCAGAAAATCTCTTTGTCAAATGTGTGTTTAGACTTTAGTGTTCAGTTTTCCACTGCATTTTCCAGATTAAATCTCAGAGTGTTTCCATTCATAAATTTTCAGATTTGGAATATTTAGTTTTCCGTGCAATAAATCTGAGTGCAAATATTTATTGAAATTGGAAATCATTTCTGAGTTTTAACAAAATTTCAACATTCAGTGGCCCATGACAGTTTCACTATCACCATTTTTGCATCACAGTTCTTGGATCCACTCTCTTTCCATGGATCAGCTCTCTTCATATTTCTGCTTGTATATATCTTTATCCATGATTGGCTCTCCATTTACAGAACTAGGGTTTTATTTGAGTTTTGCTTTTATCTTTTTATAGGAGCTACTTTTACGCTCCCACTTTGTATTGATATGATGGCACTGCAGAGTCCCATTGACGTACTTTTGTGGTCATTTGTTGGACATTAATAAAATTATCTTATCTTATCTACTGAAAAATATGTGCATAGATAGCACTGGGGCTCAGTTGTGATGGTTTAATGAGAAGGTAAAGATATTCCCATTTTTTGAAGTCAATAAAATAATTGGCCATTCATAAAATAATTGAAACTTAAGGAGAATCCGAGGCAAACTTTGCTGAATTTTGGAGATGCCTTTCATATTATGGATTTCATGTCTGGTTAGGGTTCAATTTTCTTTTCAAGTTGTAGTTTGAAGGCTATTTTGTGGCAACACTCTCAACGTCTTTTATTGTACTTGAGTTTCTCAGGCACCGTCTGTCATGGGAAAATGTTTCTCGTCTGTGTCAACATCGTAGGAAGTATGTTCGGCTTTATGCAGTGTATTTGCAACAAATACCCAGACTGGATAACAAAGAAATCAGAGAAATTGAGGAGGAGCTAGATGCAAAGGTTATCCTTCTATGGAGGTGGGCATATTGTTTTTACATGTATAAATGTTTATGTTTTTTACACATTTTTTGTAGCCTGTTGTGCACTGGAGTGAAATGGTTGTGTAAAGGTATTGTTATTTTGCAGATAAAGATTCTCATGGTGACTAACATTTGTTGGTTCCCTGATTGTTATATGTAGGCTACTTGCTCATGCCAGAGTTGAGAGTGCAAGATCAAAGGAAATGGCCTTAGAGAGGGCACGTGCAAGGAAATCTAGTTGGTGGTCTTTTGGATGGTTTGTTGATGTTTGATTGGTGCACCTAGTTTCAAATTAATATGCACAAGATTGGTCTTAGTTATTTGCGGGATTCTTTCCTAATAATATTTCTTCTAATAGAAATGCTATGTTTATAAACAAAATACTCTGTTTTATAGGCGGTCAACAGCATCAGACTCAAACCCATCTAATGCTTCTGAAGATTCGGAAGGGGTTACTGACATGCCACATCTAGGACAGTTGACAAAAGAGGAGTGGAAGAAGCTTAATGAACTTTTAAGCTACAATTCTGCAAAGAACTTCTTTGTGCTTTCTGATAAGGAGCCTCCAGACATGCTACAGTACTCCTTGGATGCTACTGTTGGGAAAAGTGCAGCTCGAATTGTAAACAACCAAAATTTGGAAATCATCTGTGGGAAGTTTGAGAGTCTTCATGTTGGTCTTAGAAGTTATCCCAAGAGCATTCATTGTGATACAAAACTGAAGTTATATGGTGTTTCTGCTCCTGAAGGATCCCTTATACAGGTCATATTTTCCTTCCCTTTGAGTTGATCTCAACATTTAGCTTACCTTCATCCCTGAATACTTCATGTTGAAAACATCAAATTACTGATTCTCAGTATGCATGATTTTGCCACAGAGTGTCAGCAGTGAAGAGAAGGAATATGCACTTGCTGCTACATTTGTACACTCTCCTATTGGAGAAAACTTAGATTGGAAACTCTCTGCAACCGTGTCTCCTTGTCATGTCACGGTATGATTATATTTGTGGATATGATCTGGTTTTGGAATTATTTAGAGATACTTAGGTTTTCTATTTAACAAGTCTTAAGCTTATGTATTTACTTGTCAAATATTACATTTGGTGTCTTAGTGCTAGATCTGCTTCAGGATTCCATATGCACTTCTGCAGTCATGATGAACTGATTTATTCTATTGGCTGCTTTTGGTATATGTTGTTGGGGTAATGTCAACTCAAATATTTGTATAAATTCTGGTGTTCATGATTTTTCTGTTAAAGTTAGTGATAATAACATGTGAACAAATTAAACATTTAGCATGTAAAAGGTTAGGTGGGTTACGGGTAAACCACTGTAACCTCTTATGGGTGCTATAAATATGCTTTGTATATTGATTGATATATGTGATGTACGAAGAGATATGCTTGATACAACATCAATATTAATACAATGTTTTATTTTCTGTCAACCTCCATGATTTGTTGTATGAGTGTATATGGGTGTCTCTTCATCTTGTCATTATTTGTTATTTTCAATTTTGTACAAAGGATGGGAGACTATTAATCTTTGCTACAAGCAAAACCCTTTGCTTCCTGTGATAAAACCTTAAAGCAAAAGCAAGATCTTGGTTGAACTAAGAGAGAAGCCACAGTTACCTCACCAACTCTCTCTATTCTTTAGGTTGGCTCTCCTCCAGCACAAATGGGGCTTCCCTAGCTAGGATTGATAGATTTATGTCATGAAATCTTAAGGTGAAGGAAGAGTTTAACTCTAGCAAAACATGTTTTTAGGATTATAGATTATAAAGATGGGTGATGGTGGAATCAAGACTAGTGTTAGGTTCATGGGGCATATGAAGTCATAAGGAAGAGAACATGAGAAGACCCATCTTGAAAAAGGGAAGGGGCTAAATTGCACGAAACGGAGAAACAGGAACAAAACGGGGAAACGGGAACAAAACGGGGAAACGCAACCCCCCCAAATTTTGGAAACAGGGAAACGCGATATAAGCAAGGACAAAATTATTATAAAACATAAACCAGGAATTTTTAATCACATTTAGTTGCAAGCAACATTGCCAGGTGATAAATGAAAAATGATACAGATAAAATTTAAATCATACATGTAACATCACATTTTACCCAAGTCTATATCATTTCATTCATGCAAGTAGTAATATCCAAAAACAGCTTTTATAGATGAGGCTATATAGTAATAGTATATATCCAAAATTAGCCTTTATGTATGAAGCTACAAGTACAATGTATCAAACTGTGAACACAGAACATACTGACATAGAAATAAAAGTAAAACATGAGCTCAGACTAATAGTCATCCTCATATTCATAGTCTTCCTAAAAAATAGAACAAGAAGCATGCCCAACAACATAATGTAGAGTAGAAGAAGTATTTATAATTCCACTTCTAAGTGATGGGTTGGTTTTTTAAGTGACAGGTTTTATTTAAGGGGAAACACTCTGTACAGGAGAGGAAGCGTGGTGGAGATGCGTTTCCATCCGTATGAAATGCGTTTCCCATACGGGAAATGCGTTCGTACAGATGGAAATGGGTTTCCGGGGATGAAATGGGTGCCAGACCCAAGTTTCCTGCAACTTAGGGAAGGGGTATACAACCGAATTGTTGGATACTTAATCGTACAGGATTATTTGTATCTTTTGGAAATATTAGATTATAATAGTTTCCTATTAAAAGTAAGGGTCAGTGAAAAGTTTACAGGAGTCGGGACCTCTTGGGAGATGAAGAACAAAGGTCATTTCTCCATGTATTTAATAAGAATCATGTTAATGAAGATTCATCCCACCTTGGACTTACCCAGGCCTGTAATGGATATATGGATTGCAACTGAATTTCCTTACTGATTACTTGAGCAGGATTTTGCAGGTTGATGTAAGATACTAGGGAAATACTTGCATTAGGCTGAAGATAATAAGAGAAAGGAAAATACATTCATTACTTAGATAATTCAATTCATAGAAAATGTTACCCATTCTAGATGCTGATGCTATTCCACAAGTAGATATCTAACAATGCAAATTGACCCAAGAGAATTCACTACTTGGCTAATCCAATTCAAAGAAAAGGTTACGCATTCTAGATGCCTTTCTACAAGTATATCTCTAACAATGCAAATTGACTCGAGATTATTCAGCAGCAAGGTTCCAATGTATGTAGGCTAAAACATCTCCAATAGCACCATACAGCAATATATAAGTTCCTCAAACCACCTCCCCTCCAAATGAAGAGATCAAACCCTTATATTGGTTTTAGCTCAACTTTCTTATACGATCAACAAATACTTGTTTTCCTAGATCCATTAGTTCTCCAAGGAGTACAATAAAATATTACATTCCTAACTTCCTCTACAAATACCTTACTAAAAGAAATAAGTTGTTGAGATCTACATCCTTTCCTAGGAGAATTGTTAAGATCTACATCCTTTACTAGGAAAAACAATATAATACTGATCCTCTTTTCTAAGGAAAACAACAAAATAGTTTTTGCATGTAACTAATTCTTTGAGAAGATTCAACAATAATAAGCTAATAGAGTTAGTCAGAAACAAACTCCAACAATAGAACAAGAAGCTAGGGTTCGTCTCCCTAGGTTGAGTGATTTGACCAAGCAATAGTATAAGGCTTATATGGTGTAATAAAATCATGGTTTATAAGTGACTTAGGTCAATTGATGATTAGGTTACAAGTTACAACTAGGTTTTACATGACACGAGCTCTATAAAAGAGGCTCAGTGTTATTATATTCAGTGACTTGAAGAATATCATTCTTGAGTCCATGTTTCAGCCTACATTGGGTTTTGTGCATGCTCTATTGTTTTATTTGTTCATCACATTAACCTAGGAGTTCATGGTTCGTTCATTACCGAATCATTTATTGCATGTCCTTGTTATTTATTGCTAACTGCTACATGCTGTCAGATTGGAAAGATCCAGAGTTCATGCAAGCATTTGAAAGCCTATTCGTTCATGATCATGATTACACTGGAAATGTAAATGAAGTTTAGAAGAAATAAGTGCCTCTAGAATCCGTGTTAAAGGAAAATCGTGGATGTATTTTAGTGAGAAAAAAAGGGCACAGTGACAGGAGTATCAATTTGAAAGAGCTGCCATTTGTCAAACTAGCTGTCGCCTTTGAGATAAAGGAGCCGCTGTTGTAATACATAGCTGCCAGCTGCCAAAATCATGTCATCCATCGTCATACAAATTCGTAGTATGGAAATTGTACAGCATCCAAGAAAATTGTCTTATAACTTCCATATGAAAATCATGCAGCCATAAACTAGATCATGCAGCTATACACTCAGCCTTAGATCTGTAAGTTTTAAACCTTAACAGTGAAGTACAAACTTATATTGATTCTTATGCATTAACAGAAAATACACAATGGCACACACATTACACAGAGATTTTCACCTGGAAACCCTTAACCGGGAAAAACCAGCAAAACTTAGAGCTGCACTGCTCCTTTTCATTATATGTTTTCAATATATGGTATTCCGCAGCATCTAAAACCCTAATTCGTTTATCCGAAATTAGGTTACAACCCTAATCCCTTTTACCGGGATTAGATAGAGTACAATGGGTCGAAATTGCGAAAAAGCAAAAAGCAACCCAAAAGGGATCGTGTTGTACACGCAGCCACCATGTGAAGAGATATAACATTCCCAACAAGATCGGCACCAAACCAAGTCGATTTAGTCTAGATTCAATTCAAAATTATGGATTTCAAGTTATCTATGTGATAGATGTTTTCTGTTGAACTGAAGAAAGCCCAAGAGGTAGTGCTGTGCCTTGTGTACTCTTTTGAGCAACATTGCCATATAGTTCCTAGACTAGGTAGAGCTCAACCAGATTTTAAGCAAAGGCAGCATTTTCAGATTTAGAGGGGGAAATTATAACTCAAACAGATATTAGCTAAGTTGCTAGGTTACTTGGGTTTGGGGATGGGGACGACACGTTTTGAAATAGGGGACTTGGGTACATCGAGGATATTGTAGACATTTATTATAATATATGTCTAACATACTTTAAGTATTTAAACATGTAAATAAGAAATCATTTTCAGCAACACACTAACATACTAACTAAAACGTGCACATTGCTTCATTGATATAAAGTTATAAAATATAAAGTTTAAACATATTGATATTGATATGGTATATGTCCATTGTCATACTACATCCAAAATTTGCCTAAAATATGAAATAGAAAATTCAAAAAGCATTAAACAATGAACAACATAGCTGATTTGGCTTTCTCAATCTATGTCTGCTAGGCCAACTACATCCTGCATCATCACTGTTTTCAACATCGCTAAGGTCCTCAATAAACAAGCTCTCTAGTTAAGAATCACTTTTAAGTGGAGGCTCCTCCTTTTCCATAGAAAATGGAGGTATCTTGACAAGGCCGTTTGGTTCTGTCTCTTTGTCCACACATATGGCATCATTTGTGTATTGGTCCCATCATCTCTTGAAAGGACCCTCCTTCTATCCTGGGTCTTTCTGAGATATGAGACAAAGTGTGCTATGAGTGTAGACTAATTTCTTTGCCATCTTCGATCCCACCAGTTTTTTTTCACTGAATGGATGAAAGCATAAGTGCTCCAAATCCTCTCACAAGATGAGGAACTAGCTACCTGCCCAAGTAATCGTATGGAAAATTGTTGCAACTTAGGAACTAGCTAACTGTTCCAACTCCCTTTACTACATGTATGGTGTCGACTCCACAAGCCACATTTTAGTCTGAGTTTGTCTCTGAAACACTAAGGAACACATCCCTCATCCTTGTCAGATGGCTAGATGCAACACTGTCCAGTGAGAAAGGAAACACTGCCAACTCTTGTGGCTTAGATCTACTCCTCAGATCTGCCCAGATCTATCCTTGTTATCCGATCTGTCTATTGTTTCCCTATCAGTTTCTCTTCTCCTTTGGAAGAGTCTTCTTGGCATCCCCTGATATTTTGATGAAAGTCCTTCTCCACCCATTCGAGATCCTTGAGTCACAGTCCTTTGTGGCTCTAGCACATGAGAAAAAGTTCTTCTTTGCTCCAATGTGACATCAACACATGAGCAAAAGTCCCTCTTTGCTCCTATGTTCTTTCTTCTGGCTCAAATCTCTAAGTGAAAGTCCTTCACCAACCTAAGATCATCTTGTTGGTTGCTTGGCCTTCTGCCATGGCTTAGCAAGCCACCCAACACATCTGTTTTCTGTTGCATTGATTCATTGCCGACTGCCCGGATTCGTAGCCTTATTGCTGCCGAAGGCTTATTGCAACTTTTTGTTGCTACAAGGGGTTTGTCTTGGGTTGTCCGAGCTTTCTGCTCACTACCTGAACCCTTTTTTTGGCTGCCCAAGTCCCTCTGGGCGCTGCCCGTGGCCTGTTGGGCTTGGCCGACAACTGATCTCAACTGCCGACGGTCTGTTGGGCCTGCTTGACGGCTTGGCGGCTCTGACTGCCTATGGTGGCTTGCTTGACTTTGCGGGTGTGATGTTGGCTGTGCCGATCAGCCTCTTTCTTCACCCGACATCTGGTTTCCCTCTTGCAGCCCGTGAATCTCTGCTTCCTATGTGCACTTAGCTTCACATGGCCACCAATCCTCTTGTTGCTTACTTTCTTCGTCACCCTTTCATTTTCCTCCTGCTGCCGTCGATCACACCCCTTCACTACTGCCCTTAGTTTGTGTGCTTCTCTATTTTCCCAGCTTGCGTGCCTGGCTTGTTGCTTGTCTTGTCTCCTGCAAAGCTTGAGCCAACTACTCTTTCATCATTGCTTATGCGTCCTTTGTCAGTCGAATCCACTGTCGGTTGCCTCTGCTTTCCTGTCGCTCCTTGTGTGCCTAGCTCTGCCGTTCGACGCCTCTCCTTGCAACAGTTCTCGTCACTTCCTGTTGGTGGCTTGTCCTCTGCCTCTACTCGCGTCTCCTGATGGCTCCTCTTTGTTCAGTGTTGATCTGTACCTTCACCCTAGCGTCGTTCCAATCACGTGGATCATCAACCTATGCTCCCTGTTGTGCTCTCCCAACGTGAAGTCCGATCTTGCCGTATCTCCTCTAGCAACCACCTCTGCCAGCACTCCTTCGGCTGCCAGTCTTGCGGATCCTGTCCACGACGCGTTCTAATAGCCTGTTGCTGCAGCCATTCGTTGCTCGATCCAACCCACACACGCTGTCGCTGCACACGACCCCAACCTTCGACTCGTCTCTCAGTCACATCTTTACATGTGTGCGTATGACATGATTGTACAATTATTGTATGACCCGTATGGAGGCCATACTGTTGATCCCTTTTTTTATATTCTTCGTAAACTTGTCAAACAATGATCTCCTACTCAGAGCAAATCCAACTTTGATACCATGTTAATTTTTATTGATCTAGATCTGGTTATCAATCCCGAATAATTTATTGCAATTTTTAACTGAAAACACATTGAGATCTAAAAAATTTACACAGTGGAAAAACATAGGAAATCACATGCAGTTGACAGTGACACTTACATTTACCCTGGAAAACCCCCATTGGGGAAAAACCAACAAACAATGATTTTTATTAACTATAAAAATCCTGGTCTCCTGTCCTAGGATAATGGCCCAGGGAAATTTTTAGGGGCGAAATTTTGCCAATTGGCTATTTTTTGGGCCTTTTTTCAAAAAATAAATTCGCTATTTGGTCATTTTTAGTCTCTAATATCGCTTATATTCACATAAAATATGTTTTTTTATCATAATATTAGACAAAATTTACAAGTTTCAGTAGTAAATTGTATGTTTCATATTTAATATTTGCCCACGAATCTATATTTATGTTTTTTTCAATTCAAAATAATCGCCTAGAATACTATACTTAAGTATACTTTTATAAACCTTAAAAAATACCCTGTAGGCCCACTGAGGAATACAAAGACCTCAAAGATAGAATGCTAGCCTTCACACCTCAAGATTAGTCCTTTGATCTTACTGGTTGCTAACCCTCAGTTGCCCCTTGCTCCTTTCCTCTGACCTTGCCATGACACCTGCACACTTGGATGGAAGTAGTGTTTTAAAACTTGGAACCGGGAATCGAATAGGTCGAGGATCAACTCGGACCAGAATTGGTAATGAACTGGAGCGGTTTGATTTCAATGAACCAGAATATTAAAAAATACAAAAATAATTATAATTTTAATCTTAAAAATTATATTTAACATTCCAAGCTATGAATTGAAACCATTAGAGACATAATATGCAAAGTCTACTATTATATACATACCATAAAGTTATAAACCATATATGGGACCTGGGTCACAAAATGGCACCATGTGCACTACATAGTAAAGTCTCATAGCACATATCTCTGATTGTGAAACACAATACAACACCAATGAGGCTCTATAGCCTCTAAAATCCAGATTACACAATCACGCTCTGGCTGCTCCAGCCTCCAGCGTTCAAATCCAAGCCAACGACCCTCCAATAGTCAAGCTGTCGACTGTCTCTCTCAATTACTCCAGTCTGCAAGCCTTGGTCCTTGGACAACGGCCTCCTCAACGTGAAAATTGAAAATGACTCAACTCAGCAAGTTGCAACGAGAGGAATGTCTGAGAGAATTGGGAGGGGCGGTGTATTTATGGGTTTAGCAACGATTTAGGGTTAGGTTTTTTTAATTAAAAAAAAAACATTTTTAATCCCCTCATTACCTGTTAAGGCCTGCAGAGAACTGGCATCTGACTGGCCGATTATTGACGGGCTCAGCCTGTTTAGCTCGGTTCGGTAATGAACCGATCGATTCAGGCCCGGTTCATTACCAAACCGGACCCCAGTCCGAGTTTTGTTCCGGTTTAATATTCAGGCTTGGTTGACCGACCGGTTCCAGTTTCGGTTCGGCCGGGTTTAAAAACATTGTATGGAATTCCTTCTCCACCCACTCGATGAGATCTCACTCACTCATTCTGTGTGACTGATGTGTGTCACCTCCTCTGCTGAGGCATCCTTTTATATCACTACAATGACTAAAATACCATGGGCCCTCTAGATCTCCTAAGTGATTTTAGATCACTTGAGATCTATGAATACGACTTAATCTTTCGTTGACACAACTTAAGTCACCTTTTAACTATTATAACATAAATGTCACTTGCCCTCTCAAGCGAACTCCTAGACGACTCCTGCATGCCTGACACCTGGCCTATGTAGAAGTACATGTCCGAGCTACAAAAATTAACAAAAAGGTGGAGAGGGGTGTCCAAAGGAAGCACTTGTAGGGAGGAAGACACTTAATGGAGATGATGATTGATTGAAGAGGCAAGGAAGCCTTAGAAATTGTGTGTCGCTTTTGCCCTCTGAGATCCTTGGAAGTGATCGCCTCTAAGAGGACTCTTTTACCCAACATCGTTAAATTTGGTTTGTTGCTTTTAGAGCTCAGGGTTGACCTTTAAGGATCAACCCTTTTGCCAGGAAAGACCTTTTACGACCAACCGTTCTCAAAGTTATTGTTGACCTTTGAGGGTCAATCCTTTGCACAGGTAGGATCATTCAGGACCAACACTGTAGGGAATAGGGTTGGCCTTTAGGGACCTTACCTAATCAGGGCTCTCTCAGTTAAGACCTTTCAATGCCAACCCTTTTAAGTTAGGTAAGACCTCTTAGCATGTTACATGAGCTCTGCTTAGAGCTGTTTTTTTCTTGTATTTATGTAATAATAATATTTGTCACTGTTCTTATATTCAGTGCAAGTGCTTTTGAAGATTCTGTGTACTTTTTTTGAGATTTGTTGGTTTAACTTTGTGTTTAAACTAGATGTTAATAAAAAATTGGGAAAGTCATTCCTTTAGGCGATAGTTGTGTTTTTAGCTTTCCTCTATGCTATTTTATGGTAAAACTCTTAAGTTATAACGTGTTGTTAATACTTGTTTTTTCTTCTCCATTTTGATGTTTTGTTCAATGCCAGGTTTGGATGACAAGCTTTGAACGTTGTCTACAATTCCTGAGGAGGAGTAGTTCTGTCAGTCCTGAGGTAGCATTGGAAACTGCAGCAGCTTTGCAGGTAATTGAAGCTAAAATCACTGTCTTTGAAGTTTGAAGAGTTTGTTCAGATGTAACACATTTGAATAATAGTTAGTTCTATAATGTTTCCTATTAGTCAGCATCTACCTGGCGAGGGTTGCACAACATGAAAGATAATCTTTTATATAATTAGATGTAATGTATGCTTTTGTTATAAATTCCTTGCAAGTTTTTCTTATCTATATAATATTTTCACATCCTTTAACTCTATTTTCAGTGTTCACCATAAGGTGTTATTTGAGATATTGTTTATTTGTACAGTCATCATAAGTTTTTGTTCTATTAATGTCTGTATTACCTGTGAAAAATTTACGAGGATATGCCCTTTGTGGTGGTTGCTCCAAAAATAGATGTCCGTAATATATTTTACAAAATCTGGATAGCCTATTGTTTTTATTGCCTTCTACATTTACTTTTGAGCACAGATGAAGTTGGAGAAAGTGACTCGACGAGCACAGGAACAATTTCAGCTTGTATTAGAAGAACAAAGCAGGTATTTCATCCTTCGATTCTCTGTGTCTCCTATTCAAATTTCACATGTATGTGCGCACACACACACACCATAACAGATTGCATTTTTTAATAGCAGTGGAGGTCTATCTTTTCTTGATGTTCTCTAATTCAGATCATATCTTTCTTCACATGATCTCACTGTTTGTCTAAGGCATTCCAGTTCATAGTGGATAGACATATTTGCTAATGAATGCCAAACGACGCATATAAACTTTGAAATTGTTGTTGATTAGTAGCTATGAAACTGCAAGAGGAAATCCAGATGGTGGCTTGAAGTTCCTTGATTGAGTTGAGTGTGGGTTGAATTTTAAACAGAACTGAAATGAAATTTATTATTATATTAATGTCCACTGAAGTCCAAATAGGTCAATCGTACTAGAGATTACACCTATCATGAGAATTCCATACAAAAGCAGGGAGGTTCAAAGATGTTGCCCCCTAAGATAAGAAGTGAAATAAGAAACTAGTAAACTAACAACCTTAAATGAAACAACATATAAAAACATGGGCCTCCCAGTAGATTATCCCAGGGGGAAATGCCTAGCATGAGAGAGCCAACAAAGGAGCATCTACATCTAAATGGAAGTAAACCTGTAACCAGTAGAGGGGGAAACAGGCCCTATGATCATTTGAACCATTAACGTGGAAGTATGTAGTCAGTCACCAGTGCCTTTTCCAGATAATTTTGTTAGTTTTTGGTTGATCCAAAAGTGTTTTCACCTAGCTAGGGGAGTGCTTCATGTGATGTGAAGTGCTTGTGGCCCACAACCCCATTTGTTGTAATTTGGTAGACTTACATTTGGAGAGTTTAGTGGGTGTATGCTTACATTGGGATCAGTTCTGGGGGTATTCTTCTTGATGTGGTGGTTGGGTGGTGGTTTGACATCTTCTACATGGGTGTTGAGGTGCTATGTCACAGGGTTCGCCGAATTTCGGCTTTCAAGTTCGAAATTCGGCGAACTTAAAAAAAAACTGAATTCGTTCTAAATCGACGAATTTCAATGCGACCTTCAAGCGGAACCAAACTGAACCGATTCGAACCTGCCGCATGGATACTATCTCCTGCCACCCGCGTTCCTTGCTCATGCGCCTACTATCTCCCACCACCCGTCTCCCGCTGCCCGTGTTCCCTACCCATTCCGCCTTCAGTCTTGTTGCTTGACCCAAATACGATTCACTGCATAGACTTGCCACTCAACCTGAATTGTTCCCTCATCCCTGGTGACCGTGCGGCGCGAGGCCTTGCTTCCTCAGCTTTGCTAGAGTTGGGTTACTGGGTATACACAAAACAGAATACCGGCCGATCGATTGTTTAAATTTTAATATAAACATTGATGATTGGATTTTAATATTTAATCTGCTAGGGTTGATCTTTTACTCTTTTAGGTTATATTCTATTTTAAAGTTTATATATATATATATATATTTGAAAATTCATAGATGGATGAACCTGTTGTCGAACCTCATTCCGAATTTCATAAAAAATTTCGAATTTGAACCGAATTTCAAAGTTGCTGAATTCGAATTTGAACCTGAACCATGTGACATAGTTGAGGAGGATGGGCACTTGGGACATGTGGAGTGACCACCTTGGGGGAAAGTGTTATGCACCTAGAGGTTGGGCACAAAGCCCTAGGAGCATTTGAACTGCTACAACAATCTAGCACCTGCAATCTAGTCCCAAACACCAAGAAGCTAGTGTTGTGCAACTTCAGGAAGGCCACCCATTGTCACCTCGATGGCTCTTCTTCTCTCTTCAGGTATCCCTAAATAAGATTGCTAAGGCTTTGGAGTGTGGGCTCTAGGTGATTTAGGAATAGTAAGCCTTAATAAAATGTGTGTAGCTGTAGTGTAGTAGGAGGATGAATGGATTAAGAACAAAGGATGATGGAAATCCTCAGACCAGTGTCTACTAAGTGTTGGGCTAAATGGAGTCAAAGAAGTAGAGATCCAAGAGGGTGAGTGCATGAATGTATAAGTTAAACAAGAGCTGTTTATAATGCCATAAATTTGCTTGTGCTGAAAATTGTTGCAGCAAATTAACCTTGGAGAGCTGGAGGTGCCACTCTAAAACAATGTTATGAAGATGATGTTACATTAATTCCAGTAGCAACTTAGTTTGTTAGATGCAAAATTATCATAATAACAACAATATAAGAGGGATTTTCCTCACATTATATAATCTAAATGGTAGATGCTACATTAGAAGGCCTTCATAACATGTTACAGGGGTTTTACTACAATAATTAACATCATTATAAACAGAGCCTTATAAAAAGGGGGCTATACCTCCAATTTTCCATTAAGATTTCGAATCTGATATACAATGTAGCCTAAGGGGAGAACTCCTCCAATCCCCAATCCCTCAACCATCATGCAAAGAATGGAGAGAAAACTCCTGTATATAGGGTTAGATCTCTCTACAATAAAATATAATTATTTGTCTAACTAACTCCCTGACAAGTCCAACAATAATAAAATATTGTAGTTAGTTAAATCTAACCAATCATGGTTGGGAAGTCAAATGGATGAAGTGGACTCTTTTTCTACTCCAAAATTAGGATGTAGTTCAAAATCACTTTAACTCTCAAAAAGATGAAACAAGACTAGTCAAAGATGCAAGTGGACCCCCTAATAGATAATGTTAGGTGAATGAATGAGTGTGAATGGATTGAAGTGGTAAAAAGGACTAGGGTGTATGCATAACGAACCTCTCAAAACAAGTGCAAGCTCAACAACCTCCTCCACGTGTGCCCAACTAATTTATGAAGGGGGCAGCCATAGTTTAATATATATATATATATGTGTGTGTGTGTGTGTGTGTTTAAATTTTGAGCTGCCTCAACATGTGTGCCAAAAGGGGACAAGTACCCTCAAGTGTTGTACCACATGAGACATAAGTTGTATTACTGCATGAACTACCATGTAAAGATAAAGCCCCAAAGAACATGGCCATCCCAACTATACCCACTGTCACCTCTATAACCACCTCTCTGCAGTTCTGGTTGGCTCTTCTCCAACTCAGGGAGGCCTTTGCTACATAGGATTGCTAGGCTATGGCAATGAGGGAACAAGGTGATTTGAAGAGTTATCCCTAACATAACTTGAGGTATTTTTTTAGTATAGTTTAAAGGGGTGATGGGAGGACTTTGAAAGACTAGTGCCAATTCCCAGGGCATATGGAGTTTCAGGATGATTCTCCCTCAGGCCTTGAAGTGTATGTGTTTGGCTGGAACCTTTGCAACAAGAGCCTCATAGTTCATGCAACACTACAGAAATATGATTGGGCAGTCTTTCTTTAATGTCATTTGGTTAGTACTATATTTATAAAAAGGTGTTATATTGCTTGTTACCGTCTCTTATTACACAGTCTTCTACTTGAATTCTAATTCATAGAAGGCAGGCAAGAAAAGGATTTTGACTCTTCTTTTGGTTGTACAGGCATTCTGAAAATAATGCAGTAAAAATGTTTTATCTTCTTTTGCCTGACCAGAATTTCCATTATATATTACCTTAAAAATCAATAAGTCTGAACTCGAACTGGTTTGTGATAATCAGTATCACATTCCTATTAATTTTCCCATTGAATTATTTATGCAGGTTTTCTCTTGACATTGATTTGGATGCTCCAATACTGAGACTTCCGTTTCAGAGAGCAGAGTGTTCTGGAAGTTGCAGTCAGCTTGTAGTAGATTTTGGTCATTTTACATTGCGTACAGTGAACGTCAGTATCATGTTCATCAATAAATAGATGTACTGTTTTGCGGTTTTGGAATTTTCTATTTACTCCAATATGTTTACTTTCCTGCAGGAAGATGATGTTCATCCCCAAATACCAAGTCTTTACTCGCGGTTTCACATATCAGGAAGAGACACCGCTGCCTTTTTCATGGATGGAATCTTTGATTGGACAGAGCTTAAACATGTTTATCTAGACTCTGCACATATAATGAATAACTCTGAAGTACTTCCTAACCCAAAGAATCGATCTAAACTGTTCCCCGTCCTTGACAAATGTGGCATGCTAGCTGTTATTGACCAGGTAACTTCTTGTGGATGTGATCTCAAAGCATTTTGTCTGAGGTTTACCTGGTTCATCTCTCTGATGATGTATCTAGTTTAACGTTGCAGATTAAACTTCAGCACCCAAAATACCCTGCTACACGAGTTTCGATTCAAGTGCCAAACCTTGGCTTGCACTTTTCACCTTCAAGATATAGTAGGATTATGAATCTCTTAGCAATATTTGATGAGAGAGATGCGAGAAAGGATGGATTAACTCCTGCAGATCTTGCAGGAGATGCTAGGGTTCTCTTTTGGGGGGTATGTTTTTTTTCTTGACTTTCTTCTTCTGTACTCTTGTTTTTCCTTGTGGCCAGCTTTTAACACATGGGTATTTTTATATTTGCTACTAAAAGCTCATAGACTTTATTTTAGGGAATTGGTAATTCTATTGCCGAGTGGCAATCTTGTTGGCTAGTCCTTGATGGGTCTTACTTATATATCTTGGAGTCCAAAACATCTAAAACTTATCAGCGGTGCTGCAGGTATATTGCTTACACATGGTATCTACCATTTCTAAATCAGAAAGATTTTCATGTCTATAGTTCAACTATAGTTGTTATGTATGTGCTTATTATTGCTTCTACTAAAGTTGATTTTCTTAAATACTGATGAGATACACATGCAATGACTTTGTAAAAATGTGTCAGCATGAGTGCTAGGCAAGTTATGGAGATCCCCCCAGCAAGTGTTGGTGGATCAGAATTCACTGTTGCCATAAGCAACAGAGGCTTTGATATACAAAAGGTATATTGCTATGTAAATCTAATGTAGAACTTGATGTCTTTCAACTTTAAAATAAAACTTTCAAGCTTTATATGAATGACATATCGCATTACATTTATGATTTTACCCAAAACATTCTGTAATGATTCAGACATCCCTTAAAGTTTTAGCTTATTGATGAGAAAGTTGCTGTCTGTTTTATATTGAAATATTCTTTCCGAGAGAAATCTGGATGAGCAACATCCAGGATATTTATAAGTATAATACTCTGTCTATTTTCCATTGCATTTTGAGTTCATACTGGGCTGTGGTTGTATGGATAAAGGAGCATGGGGATTTTAAGCTCAACAGTTTGTATGCAGACGTCAAGTGCCCAACATATACTGTAACGTAGGCACTGATTATATATAAGTTAGCTGGTAATTCCTCTTCTCAAGCTGGCTTGCAAACCTCCATATACGACATGATGTTATGTAGACACACTAGCTCCGGCACTTGGTTTTGATAAAGACTTTGGAAGAATTTTGATCAATCAAGATGAAGAGTCTGAAGAAAGTCCTAGTTCTAGTTTTCCCGTTTATGCCACTGAACAGCCTGAAAGTAGTGGCCAAGCTCCTATTAGGATTTATCAGAGAAGAAGGGATGGCCAAAAGCCTACCCCTTTCATTGAAAGAAAGAATAGTGAGCTGCCTAGCCCAGTGAGTGAGCCAATTCCTCTCCCGGAGTATGACTTGGACATTAACATTGAGAAGGAATTGGATAAAGTTATACACAACATCCCACTCATTGAACTTATGAAAATCCCATCCATTAAAGAACAAGTAGTAGAATTTTTCAAGAGTATCCCTGAACCTACCAGTAGTCATGGTGGGGATCAACTTCTTCCAGACTTTTCACCTAGTGCTATGGTTGAAGAAGAAGAGGATCCTCCCATCAATATCCAGACAGGACTGTATGAAACGAAGAACGGTGGTCATCAGCCCTTTTATCTTACACTTCACATAGGTGACACCTATGTTGTTGGGAGCGGAGAGCGGGGAGCGGGAGCGGAGCGAAAAGCAAAATTTTCAAAAGATCCCGTTTTGGGATCATTTTTTATATAGTATATATTTTGATGGATTTATATCTAGAAAACATGTAGGATGTTGAATTAGCTATAGAAAACATGGATTAAACCATATAACATCAATCATCTAGTAGTTATAACTTATAACTTTATCATCAAATGATCAACCATAACTATTTTTATATGAGCTTGGCAATGAAGGGAGTTACCATAACATTGTCATCAAATGATTAACCTAGTATAGGAGCTTTTAGTATACGAGAGGTAGGGAGCGCCTTGGGAGCGTGCTCCAACCTGTATATTTTAGGAGACGTACACTAGATCATTCAGGCGTTGGGTATCCAACATGTATGATGACCATAAATTTATTAAATTAGATTTTAGAATACATAAATTAAAATTACCCATGGGACATAAATTACAAGTTATAATGAATTTAGAATTTAATTTCAAATTCTCTAACCTGTTGCGCTTCTTGGTGTGTATTTTTTCAAATACACTCCAGTTGCGCTCACAACTAGAAGAGCTACATGTCTGGCTAAGGATCCGAACAACAAGCTTTTGGAGATGGGGTACTTGTCTGCCATAGGTTTCCCACCAAGTATCTACAATGAATTGGAGAAACATAAGAGAAGACATTGAAAATTTGAAATTTAAAACAAAGAAAGTAAATAAATTGAATTTTGATTCTTGAAAGTTGAAACAAGGTGAAGCTTACTTGACATTATGTTCTTCCTGTCATTAATAGCCATCTCAAACCCAAATGTTCCCATGGCCCTCCTATAGACTTCTGGCTCTTTGGAAATCTCTGAATGGTCAGCTTCCAGCATATTCAGTTACGTTGGAATTTCATGCTAGATTTGGGCTTTTTCATTGGTCTGAAGAATATTCTTTTCCTTGTATTTTTTCCAGGCGTTGGAATCATCTAGCACCGTTATCCTGCAGTTCAAAGATGAAAATGCGAAGGCAGAATGGATGAAGTCTTTTGTTCATGCTACATATAAAGCATCTGTAATTTTCTTACTCACCATATGATTGAAATGATTTATGATCAGAATGCAGAATGGATGAAGTCATTTGTTCATGCTACATATAAAGCATCTGTGATTTTCTTACTCACCCTATGATTGAAATGAATTGTGATCTTTCTGTCCCAATTTTTTTTATTAAATTTGTTATTTTCAGGCTCCTCTGTCCATGTGCATACCTGGAAATCTTAGTGGCAATGAATCTGAAGACGAAAGCTGTCAACCAGTGGTTGTGTCAGAAAAGATAAACTTGTCTGTTGTTGGTACTCTGGTTGAAATGAAACTTCTAATCTATGGGAAGGTACTCTTGTATAGGCATTGCTGTTTATTACAAATCTTCTGTTAAGACACTTATGATCTTTACATCTTTTCCATTGTTGATCAAGTTGGTTATTTTGTATTTCACAATTAAACAAAGGCTGAAGTTGTACGAAATTGATATTGTAGAGACACAAAGTAGACTAACAGTTTTTTTAACAATTTGTGTTAAATTCCCTTACAGCAACTGGATGCTATCAGTAGAATTGCGTAATTGTTCTCATTATCTTTCTTAGTTGATAGTGATCAGTCGATAAATTCTGTACTGTATCTTGTACCAGGAAGAAGAGGAAAATGACAGAGTTGGTGAAGAAAGAATGCTTTTGGAACTATTTGCTGGTGGAGGCAAGGTGAGCTTCAATGAACATACTTTGTTGGAGATACCTTATTCACTCTTGTCTAAATTAGACATGTTAATAACTTTTTGTATCGTTGTCTTGTTTCTCTTTGTTGCCGTTGGGGGGGGATGGTTTAAAGGCATTAATTTATTTTCTTTCTGTCTATGTATATTTTGTGGAAAACTCTGTTCGAGTTCTCTGTTTTTCTGATTGATCCATAGTAGCAAAAACACAACTATAGCTCAAATTCACCATTTGAAAAATGCTTTTATGTGTATCGTTTTCGTTTCGTGTATTAATGTTGACTGGGCTTCAATTTTTTTTAAATTTGGCATTGATCAAAGGAAGTGGAAAGCAAAATCTTTTTAGCATTCCTTTTTGCATCCCTTGTTATGTTAAACATTCCTTTGTAATTAGTATAAATCCTTATATTATATGCTACATACGTTTTTGTTCCATATTCATCTATATTAATGGAAACACCACCCCTAATTGCTGGAAACATGTTTCCATGTTTCAGAAACGCGGCTGAAATGTTTAAGTTATATGAAATGCCATATTTGCTAGTTTATCTGGCATTTTGGCTCTTTTTGGCCTTGTTTCCAAATTCGAAACTCATGGATGGTATTCTGAAATTCTTGTCTAATTATTTTTCTGCACACACACATGTATGTCTGTGTATGTATCTGCTGTATTGTATTTTAATGTTTTAAAACTTTTTTATATCCTTATTCGTTCTTGTATCCATATTCTTTCTTGTATCCATATTCATTCTTACTTGATCTTGTGTAAGTAATACCTTTTCTCTATATCATTCTCAAATGCCAAGTAAAGGCCATCTTTAATAGTTGATGCAGCTTGGTTTAGACATGCTTGAACATGAGTTACATTTATTTTAACTCTGCTACCATATACTTGTAGAATTGAAGGTCAAAATCCACCTCTTAGAGTGAAAATATATAGATAAGATAGATGCAAGGAGTGGAGTTTGTAGTTCTACATCATCAGCAAGTGCCTCCCTAATCACTATTAAAGATGGCCATTACTTACAGCATGTCCAAAGATGGCCAGAGTCCTCCAGATTTATTACATCCTTCTTTCATGCTTTCTTTGTGAGTGGAGGTGTCAAGTGCCTAGTGGATGCTTGTCATGGACATTGAGTGCACAAAATCAGCGAAGCAATGGCCCCATTTATGCCCCTATTTTTGCAATGCTGAGAGACCATCTAGATATATCCTGGAGTCATAGAGATATCTCATACACCTATTCCAATTCTTGGTATAAGGGGTAGATACAACTCCCACCCTAGATCAAGCCGATATACACCCATCTAAAGGTTCTCTCCTTTATTAGGGACTCGTTGTCACATGATGTGGCATTCTCTGTGTTGGCAGAGAGTAATGATCGCCAGATCGGTGAAACCTCGTGACTCTGGCCCAAAGTGTCACACCGAGTAGGGTACCCTCTCTTTAGGCATCTTGAATCTATGGAGAACAGACCCAGACTAGCTACGAGAGGTGTCACAAGTCCTACTTTCCTCGGTACTTGTCGATAGTGTCAACTTTTCCAGAGTAATCACAGGACTGTTTTAGGATGGGAAGCAGAGTACCTTGAAAGATTAACAATAATGAAACTAGGAACCATGGGGGGAATTGATTTGTGGGGAAAAGATTGCTAAGAACAAAGAACAATCACCCTAAAATAGTTAAAAAAAGCAACATACAGATGAGGAGATGAATACCCAAGCTACTTGGAGTGAATACAAATTCTTTTGGTACACGAATGATGGCTAGACTTTCTCTTGGCACATGAATGATGGCTAGACTTAGATTTATAGGTGGCTATCCTAAATCTTAATCATTGTAAGCAAATAGACCAGCATACAGTAGGGATTGGCAAGAAATCAAATCAATATTTTCAATCCAAAGACAAGAGTCACAAGAAGTTTCAGCTCTTTGTATTTCTGAAAAATGGCCAAGACTCCATACAAATGCATGCTCACTCTCTTTTATAACTTGAGAGTGAGCCAAATCCCTAATTTTAAAGAGATTGAAGGTTGAGATTACATCTTGAGAGTGAGAGATCAACGACTGAGATCTTTTTATACCTTCCAAATTTGCTAAAAATGAAATTCTCACAATCTTTTAAGTTACAAGTTATAAGTGCTTGTTATCACTAGGGGCCTCTAGGGGGTCCCCTTAGTGACTCATTACATGCTTTACACCATAGACAAGGCCACAGTGTCTTTTCATTTTTGATCAATTCACCCTCTTGGGAGAGAGGTGCATCTCACCTAGGAGAGCCATGCCGAAAGTTAAGTGGGTAATGGCGGAATTGCAATCTGATGCTAGATATATGTTTAGGATGCCAAAATAAGAGTGTTGGAAAATCAAGTAATACTGAGAGGGCGGGGGGGTGAATCGGTATTTAGATATTTCTTCAATTTTATCACTTTTGAGACAAAATCAACAATACAAACAGAACACAGAATTTTATCGTGGAAACCCAATTAGGAAAACCACAAACACTTTCTATTACTGCAAAATTACATTTACAAGTATTTGCAAGCACCAACTTGTTGGATGCGACAACACCCAAGATTTTCAGCTACAACGGAAGGATGCAACGACATCCAAGATTTTCAGCTACAACTGAAGGATGCAACGACACCGTGTTTACCAGCAACAATTGGAAGGAAGCTACGACTTCCTACAGGCTTTTGTAGCCTGTCCTTGCGCCTCCCAACCACCCTTTAAATGATTATTCGTTCTCTGTTTTCTGTACACCTTCTGATTTTCTATTTGAATACACAAAGACACTTTATTTGAAGAATTAAAACCTTGTTTATATACCCTCAATCGTGCCTCTTCACCTAATAGTCACAATTCTTCATTGCGACCCTTCACAAATAAAACTAATTTGAAATTACCTTTTTGTTTTATCCCGCGATTTTAACAGCGTGATTATGAAACTCTTCGATTCCGCAATCCCGACTCTGACATGTCGACTCCGACTTTCTTATTCGTTGATTTACAATATGTCAATATTTGCCGTCGATTCCGACTCCACCGTTCTGATTCCGACTGGTCGATTTTGATGACGGGAGTCAAAACCTCAAAAATACACTCTTAATTCAACTTCTCTGACTCCCCCGTTTCGACTCCGACTTGCCGATTCTGATGTCGAACTCCGACTTCGACTTTCCGACTGCGATTTCGACTCGTGACTCCGGTTCTGACTGACAATTCTGATTCCGACCCCAACTTGCCGACTACATCTTTGACTCCGACTTGACTGACAATGGTCGACAAGAGGTCGAGTATTTATTTAATTTACAAGGGCTGGATCACTCGACCAATATATAAGAGGTCGACACTGATCGACAATAGGTCGACTCTTGACTTAATTTACAAGGACTCGACCATAATACAAGAGGTCGTCATCGACTAACTTTGTATGACTATTGACCACCTTTTTGTTTCGACATTTTCGACTAGTTTTTAAGAGCCAACCAGAATTAAGCATCGACTAAATATGGCGTCGACCATTTACACCGAATTGCTATAATTTTCCTTTGTCATTAGTGAACTTCTTTGACATCAATGATAATCATACTCAACAAAGAGGACCAAAGTTATCACTTTCCTCTTCCAGAGTCCCGTTGCTATACATCTAAAACCTTGGGAATTTTTTAAATTTGACCTTAGGATAAAAATAATTAAGGTACCATTAATTGGATCATGCAATTCCGCTTCCCTTGCAGCCTCAAAAACCTTAGGATGCACTGTGTTACCAGTCAAAGTAGCAGTCTTCGAAGATGATTGTGCATGACTTGGTAAGCATGTAGGAGGAAGTAAGACCACTGTCACCTTGGTCTAACTCTTGACTTCTTTGGGCAATTCTTAGCTCAGGGGAGAGCTCTAAAGGATACCTGCAAACACTACGTTTCCCCTACCTCTATGGAAGAGATCATTGCCTTATATGGAGTTGAACAATCAATACTAAAGACACAAATATAATGAGCAAGTATTCAGTTCTTTAAATAATTATCAACAGATTTCCAGTGCTTCAAGTGTAGACCAGATGTCAATACAGCCTTTAAATTGCATTAAAGTTACAGTCACTACCAGCACTTTAACATGGTGTTATATCAAGATAACCCTTCATACTCAAGCTGTCTACTGAAGGTAAAATGTACTGAAACTTTGCAGCAGAAGTTAAACAGGTTTGGCCACGAAATCAGCAAGTACCAGCATTAGAAATGCTTCACAGATGACAAGATAAATTCGGACTTAACAAGGACAGCTATCAAAATGATTAGGGCTCAGTTAATAACCTAGTTAGGTCAACAAAACAGGTCTGATCATAAATGTTTTTTGACAGTCTGTAGGAAAAATCAGATTAGCAATTTTACTCACCTCTTAGCCCCAGAGTGAGACGCTCTTTAGAATTAGTGGTAACTCCACTAGGGCACACTTGCTCCTTCGATTAGATTCTCAAAATTTTCAATATTTTTGAGTTTTTGAATTTTCTAATTTCTTAGGGTTTTTAGGGCTTTCTGATTTCTAAGGTTTTATGTATAAAATTGCAGCAAAAATAAAGTATAAAATTGCAGCAAAAATAAAGTACAATAAATTCTAAAAAAAGAGTAAATAGATGACAAGAAAAGGGTATATGATTTTTGTCTCAATCCCTAGGGTATTCAGAGGTCTATGGTCAACACCTCTCTCTTGAAATGTGCTTCAAACACTTGCAAGCTAAGGCAACACCTAACAACCTCTAGGATTCAGTAGGAGAGCCTAGCTAGGGCAAATGAATAAGTCCATGGCCCTAATAACAATTGAGAACTCTTATGCAGGACATTCCCTCCATTCAAAGTTGACAGAATATTGATAAAAGCCCTAACAATTCAGAAAAATGCAGCATAATCCACTATTTAACCTAGCTAGGAGCATAACTTACCAACATTCAACAAGAAGTGAGCAAAGAAGAAACTTTAGGTCACACTTGTGCATGAGTTAGTCCAACTAGTCTAGCATCAACCATGTGCTTGTGTAAAAAGAAGCCCTACAACATCGTCATCCACCTTCAATCTAAAGAAGACATCCCAAGAGAAGTGCACATCACCTTAGAAGCTTAAAGAGTAAGAGAAAAAGAGAAAAACACATTTGAACCCTTGTCTTATGATTTTACAATGATGTGAAGATGTCTATTTATACTTTTCATCCTCTACTTTTTAAATTTTGAGCCTACAAGTTTAAAATAAAATAAAATTAAAAATATACTATATTTTATGGTAAATTTCCCACAAGTTGGGAAATAAGCCCTAAAATAGACATAAAATAGCAAAATAGACTAAAATAAGGCGTCACTTAATGAAATAGTGAGCCAAAGGGGGACGCCATGCCCCAACTAACCCCAAAATGATGCTTGTCCCTCAATGCTCCCCTTTCCAAGCTTGTAGAATCAATGGTGGAAGGACAATGTCATAGGGAAAAGCACTAGAGGAGGGGTTTCTGTGCTAAAATTAGGTCCAAGTGGGTGAAGGAGGTGTGCTAGATAGGGAACAACAACCCTTTATAAGACACAATCACCTCTGCAAAACAAAAACCAAGTTGGTCATGTGCCCCTGTGGGTCACCCCCAAAACCCTCAGACACCAACCTATGGGATAAAAAGCCTTGCATGGTGGGGACATCCACGCACCAAAGAGGCAGTCAACGATGCCACAAAGTCAAGTACTTCTAAGAGTGAAACCAACGAGGTTGGCCATGACCAATCCAAGGGGACAACAACCCCAAATCCAAATATCCATACAATATAACCCATTGCCCTTTACAGTAAAAACTTTGGACCCCTCGATCTAGGTTTGGCCCTACTGGATTAGTGTAGTAGCTCTGAGGTGTAACACACGGTACTTGTGTCAATATTTAATCTGAAATGCCTTGTGAGAAATCAACTCTAGTGTAGTAGCTCTGAGGCGTAACACACTGTACTTGTGTCAATATTTAATCTGAAATGCCTTGTGAGAAATCAACTCCAAATATTTAGTTTTTACTTATGCAAACCTTAGGAAAATATTCCCAATTAAGCTAATTAATTCAACCTTGCTACAAATGCTATCTAGAGGGGTCCTATTGGCCTCCAAAGGTTGAAATATGATCTCTGAAGTATATGTGAAAATCCCATAATGCTGTTTGTTCAGTTTGACTAGGTCAAACTTGGGTTTGACCAAGTAAAAAAGTCAAACATTGACCAAGGTGAGAAATGATGAGACAATCATTTGCATAGCCTGTAGAGGTGAAACAATACTCAATTATAAGTAATATTGATAAACAACTCAACATAGATCATATCCTATAACAAGTGATTATTATGTGACTCATCACTGACTTGTTAACATAGCACAATAAACTTAGTAGCACATCAAGTACATGTAAATGAGTTATATACATGTTACCCACTAGTCAAAATCATCACACAATGTTGCAAATATCAACATTAACTTAGTGGGTGACTTGGGTGATCAAGTAGTTGAAGGCTAGGACAAGTGGATTGCTGATTGTTGGAAGGCTTGCGTTTTTCTTGTAGATGAAGGGAAACAAGTATTCTCTATGGCATTTGCTAGTTTGGTACACAGTAGGTGTTGTCGCCTAAAACACACTTGACCACGGATAAGTCTCCCAACCGCTATGTGTGTTCTTGAGGGCAACTATGAGTGTAGAACCCACTGTCACGTCGATCCTAAACTCCCCCGTTTAGATCACAACTCCTAAAGGTCAAGGGGGGTAGTCCCTAGTTACTAAGATTCTTTTAAGAGTTTGTTTTAAGAGTTGTAAATTATTCAATGTCCAAATGACAAGTAAACGTGCAGTGATGCAATAGTTTCAATGACAAGCAAACCTTTTTAAACAATAAACCAATTATAAATGCAAGAGAGAAATAAACAGTTAATTAACAAGACTAGTGCCTACTTTACTTGGGTTATGGTGTCACAAAAATAAAACAAGATTACCAAAGATTCTATAATAGCATCAAATGATTCACTAACATTGACAATCAAAATATCACATTAAGCACCAATTTGTAGAAGATGGACAATTTAATGAACGAAAGATGCATATAACAAAATTGAACCAATAATGAAATGCTTTCAAAGTAAAGTACTGTAAGCAAAATAACAATAGTAGTGTTTTGCAAATGGTCCTGTAAATTTTAATTTGATTTTAAGTCTCTTTATCTTAGGGGATTAAGATTTCGTGCAAGAAAACTAATGCTACTCTATGTGTCTACCCCAAGAAATTATCTCTTTTGATTTGAGAGAGATTGCCGGGTGCTCAACAAGAGAACACAAGGTTCTCAACTAGCTCCACGGATCAATCCTAAAACTTGCTAGGTGCTCAACTGGAAGACACAAAGTGCCACGGGGCTCCCAATAGCCTCTACCCCACTAGCTCCACAGGTCAAGTTCCTTTTTCTTAGTATCTAGTTAAGATGAATTTCCGAGTGCCTATTATTCTAGCCAACACAAATCCTTGCCCTTTCTTGTCACCCAGGATCGGTCGAACCAGCAAGGGGAGTGAATACGGGGCAAGAATCGGGGCACAATTTATTTTTTAACCTTTAATGAATAAGCAAAAACCAAAGTACAGTGCAAGCCAACGCGATTTTACAAGGGAGGCAAAACCTTCTCACTTGTAAGGTGCGGGCAGAATAACTTAAAGCAAAAAGAGTTAGAAAGTAAACTACTAGCCAACATGGTTTTGCATGGATGGGCAGGGTCTCTTCTCATGCATGGTGTGGACAAATTAAAATGCAAGCCAACGCGATTTTACAAGGGAGGAAAAGCCTTCTCACTTGTAAGGTGCGGACAAAGTAAATTAAAACAAAAGGAATTATGCTAAACCCAAACCACTTAACAATTACAATGCAAGGGTGGCAATGCCTCAAAAAGAGTTAGAAAGTAAACTACTAGCCAACACGGTTTTGCATGGATGGGCAGGGCCTCTTCTCATGCAAGGTGTGGACAAATTAAAATGCAAGCCAACGCGATTTTACAAGGGAGGCAAAGCCTTCTCACTTGTAAGGTGCGGACAAAGTAAATTAAAACAAAAGGAATTATGCTAAACCCAAACCACTCAACAATTATAATGCAAGGGTGGCAATGCCTCCTCACTTGCATGCAATGGATGGCAAAGAAACTAAGAACTTGAACTTTAAACAAAATACAAGAAATCAAGCCCAAGAGACTCTCTTGGACTTGTTACAATGATATAGATTTCAACACTTAGTATTTGAGAGAAAATGAGAAGGAAAATAGTATTTTTTACCGTTTTCTTGCAAGTGGCTAAAATAGTAGCTTGTGGATGCCCTTTATACTTGATGATGGCCAACTTTGGGTAGCATAACACCTTTAAAATGTACAGACCTGCTAAAAACCAACAAGCAAAATGTCATAGAAAATGCCCAAAATCACTCTTGGGCAATGTTAGTTATATCATACAAAATAGTACAAAAATTTATGAAAATTTATGAGTAAATTTGCACAAGATAAGAGCATGTAAATGAAATTTAAAATCTGATTTTAATATGGAGAAACATGCAGAAATAAAATGCAGAAAATTAAAAGAGACGGGAAGAGATTGTGCTCTTTGTTCTGTTGGATTTTGTACAACTTCGGAAGATATCATTTATTATATTTTATTGTACCATCATTGTACTTGGTTATACCTCCTAAGGGAGAAGAACATTATGTAAACACATGAAAGAATCAATGTAAGTCTTGTGGTGCAAAAGTAATTAATAAAATATTTATTGCCCCCAAAGACAAGTCGGCCCCATAAGGGAATTTTCCAGTTTCGCACATGTATAAATATGAGGCTTTGTGCACCTCATTATCTTATTCTCACACTTGTGAAGTGCGCATCACTTGGAGGAGCAGATTTTCGTATCACTAGAAGAAGGAGGTTTTTTTGGGTTAGTTACTTGTGAAAGATACTTTCACTTTCTCTCTCTTTCTTCATTTGTACTATGATCTCAGAATTATCATCTGCGAAGGTTGTTGGGTTTTCTCCCTATTGGGTTTCCCAGGGTAAAAGTCTGTGTTGTTGTTTTGTGCTTTGTCTTACTTCTAGTGATCTTGGTAATGCATTTATGTTTTATTCTATGAATGTATGAAATTTAACATGGTATCAGAGCCATTCTAGAAGAAGCCATTGTCGAAGCATTGTCGGAACCCTGCCGGAATTAGGGTTTCATCTTGTGAAGTCTTCACCCATTATTTTGGAGAAAAAGAGCCATAGGAATTTCGCTTTTGGCTAGTCTAAACCTTTGGTGAAAACATAATTCAATTCCGAGAACTTTTATTTTTAACCTAGCTCCTGCTAGGGTTTCTGTTTCAGATCCGCAAATCAAGATGATTGGGATGAAGGTTGAAGATCAGTTGGAAGGAGCCACAAACTTTATCTCCTGGAAGTCTAGAGTTCTTCTACTCCTAGAAGAAAATGATCTTCTACTATATGTAAATGAGAAGGTCCCCGAACCAGAAGCCGAAGAAGATAAATCTCGATGGAGAAAGAATGATGCTAAAGCAAGAAGGATTCTTGTGGATTCCGTAAGAGACCATTTGGTCCCTCAGATCTCAGGTAAGAAGAATGCTAGGAAGATGTTCAAGACCATTATGAAGTTGTTTGAACACACTAGCCTAAATGTATCCATGACGTTGAGAAACCAACTCTCAAATATGAAGATAGCAAAGTCGGAATCCATTGCCTCATACTTTATGAGGATTGCAGAACTCAGAGACAAGCTCAACACCAGTGGAGATCCTATTGGCGATAAGGAGCTTGTCCTCCACACCTTAAATGGTCTTCCACCATCATGGCAGTCCTTTATCCAAAGCATAAGTGGTAGATCTAAACTACCAAAGTTTGACAAGCTTTGGGTAGATTGCTCTCAGGAGGAGACAAGGATTGCAGCACGTCAAAGAATCCATGGCAATCAAACTGAAGAGACTCAAGCCTTTGTTTCTCATACCAAGAATGGTAAGGGAAAAGGAAAGAAGTTCCATAAACACAAGCACCAAGAAAGGCGATCAAGTCCTTGTCAAGAACAAAAGAAGAAGAAGGATGTATCTCAAGTCCAATGCTATAGGTGCAGAAAGTATGGACATTACGCCGGTAGCTGTCGAAGTCAAATCAAAAGGAAGCATGAAGCGTCCACTGTTGATGTAGAAGAAGATCATCATCACAAGAAGCAAAAGAATGAAGATCACACAGAATTCCTATTCTTATCAGCACTATCAGGTACTATTCCTACCACTAGTGACACTTGGCTCATAGATAGTGGTGCATCTAGACACATGACTGGGTATAGAGAGAATCTTTCAGAATTAATTGAGAAAGATTCACATCTCCGTGTTGTACTTGGAGATGATGCAAATTACACTGTGAAGGGATCTGGAGCCACCACCCTTAAATTGGAATCAAATGATACATTACGCTTAAGTGATGTACTCTATGTACCTGGTATGAAAAGAAATCTTGTCTCCATCTCAGCATTGGAGGACAAGGGTTATAAAGTAGCTTTCTCAGAAGGAAAAGTCCTTGCTTGGCACAAGAACTCAAGCATGAGCTCAGCCAAGGTTATTGGCATAAGAGAAGAGAGCTTGTATAGGCTAAACACTTCTCCAGTTCAAGCCCTAATACATGATGTTGCAAGTATGGGCGAGTTATGGCATAGAAGGTTAGCTCATCTGAACTATCGAGCTCTCCCAGTTTTGAAGAATATTGTGACACGTTTGCCAAGGCTCCAGGTAAATCATGATGGAACATGTAGAGGATGTGCACTTGGAAAGAATGCCAAGAAGTCTTTTCCAGATAGTGAGAGTAGATCCAAAGGGATTTTGGATCTAGTACACTCTGACTTGTGCGGGCCCATGACAGTTGTGTCATTAGGTGGTTATCACTACTATATCACCTTTATTGATGATTAATCACGAAAGACTTGGATATACTTTCTCAAGTAAAAAGAATCCGAGGAAGTACTCAGCAAGTTCAAAGAGTTTAAAGCACAAGTTGAAAATCTGTCAGGAAAGAGGATCAAGATATTGAGATCCGATAATGGTGGAGAATATACCTCTACAGAGTTCAATGATTTCTGCAAGGAAGCAGGAATTAAGAGGGAGCTCACAGTTCCCTACAACCCTCAACAAAATGGGGTTGCAGAAAGAAAGAATCGTACAATTGTGGAGGTAGCTAAAGCTGTGATACATGACCAGAGCCTTCAAATGTTCTTGTGGGCAGAAGCATCCAGAACTGCTGTATATGTACAGAATAGATGTCCACATAAGATCTTGAAGAACATGACTCCGGAAGAAGTGTTCACAGGTGTGAAACCAGAAGTGGGCCATCTCCGGATTTTTGGCTGTCCAGTCTACATTCATGTGCCCAAAGAGAAAAGATCAAAGTTAGAACCTTCAGGCAAGAAGGGTACCTTTGTGGGATACAGTGAGTCTTCAAAGGCTTACAGAATTTACATTCCAAGATCTAGACAGATTGAAGTCAGTAGGGATGTAACCTTTGAAGAAGAAATGGCTGTCAGGAAAGGCAGAGGATTAGATATGGAGATTGATGATGCAGAAATGATAGAACCAAAGGAGATGAGATCATCTCCCCCTCCAGCTCAGAGGGAGTCAGTAGAAAAGGATGAACCTATCGATCCCATAGATCCAGTTGATATCCCCAGAGATGTGACGGGTTGGAAAAGACATAGGTGGGCACAACAGACACTGCAGGATGCAGAGGGGCATGATGCTCCACATGGCACTTTGAGAGAAAGCAAGAGACCTTAGAGATTCTCCAGCTATGTAGCTCTAATGAGCAACATTATTGATTCAGAACCCACAACTTACGAAGAAGCATCCAAACATCAAGTTTGGAAGGATGCCATGATGGAAGAATATCAATCCATCATGAAGAATGATGTGTGGGAGGTTGTGCTGAGACCTGAGGAGAAGTCAGTCGTAACTTCTAAGTGGTTATATAAGATCAAGCATGGAGCAGATGGCAGTGTTGAGAAATACAAAGGCCAGATTCGTAGCCAGAGGATTCTCTCAGAAAGAGGGAGTTGATTATGATGAGACTTTTGCTCCTGTGGCTCGATATACTTCCATCATATCCATTATCGCGATTGCTTCAGCTATGAGATGGAAGTTGCATCAGATGGATGTGAAGACAACTTTTCTCAATGGTGTTATTGAGAAAGAAGTTTACATCGAACAACCAGATGGGTTTATTGTCCAAGGAAAGGAGTCTCATGTATGCAGACTGAAGAAGGCATTGTATGGCCTCAAGCAAGCACCTCGTGCTTGGTATGGACGAATAGACGGATTCCTGGTGAGATTGGGATTTTCCAAGAGTGATGCAGACCCCAACCTTTACTACAAGGTTGTAGATGACGAGCCACTGATCTTGGTATTATATGTTGATGACTTGTTTCTCACTGGAAATGCGAAACTCATTGTATGGTGTCAGAAGAATCTCTCCTCTGAGTTTGAAATGAAAGACCTTGGTTTGATGCATTACTTCTTGGGATTAGAAGTATGGCAGAGGCAGAAAGAGATTTTCCTAGGACAAGGAAAATACACCATCGATATATTGAAGAGATTCAGAATGTTGGACTGCAAGTCCATGGCTACTCCGATGGATGCAAATTGGAAGAAGTTGAGAGATTCTACTTCAGAGTCTGATTTGTTTGATCCCACCATCTATCGTCAGTTGATTGGGTCATTGATGTATTTGACCAACACCAGACCAGATATATGTTTTGCTGTGAATGTCCTCAGTCAGTTCATGTGCGAACCGAGGCAGATTCACTGGATTGCTGCAAAACATCTGCTCAGATACTTACGTGGCACTGTGGGATATGGATTGAAATATGCTTCAGATGGTGACCTGATATTGCAGGGGTTTACAGACTCAAATTGGGCCGGATGTGTTGCAGATCGGAAGAGTACTTCTGGATGTTGCTTCAGTTTGGGTTCTGCAGTTATTTCCTAGTGCAGCAGGAAGCAGAACTTGGTATCACTCAGTACTGCAGAGGCCGAGTACATGGCTACTAGCACAGCAGCTCGAGAAGCAGTTTGGCTTCGTAAACTCCTGGCAGGATTGTTCGGCCAGAGTCCAGAGCCGACCGTGATTCACTGTGATAACTAGAGCTGTGTGCAGATGTCAGTGAATCCTGTATTTCATGACAGGTCGAAGCATATCGAGATTTGATATCACTTCATTCGTGATATGGTGCAGAAAGGTGCGGTCGAGTTACAGTACGTGCCGATAGACGACCAGACTGCAGATGTTCTCACTAAGGCACTTCCCAGAGTGAAGTTCGAATACTTTCGCGAAAGACTTGGAGTCGAAGAGAACGTTTCCCTCCTTGAGAGGGAAAGATGAGATGCTTGCCCTGCTTTGCCCAGGTGCCTCTGTAGTTCAGTTACTCAGCCAGATATGGGAGAAATCTCATAGGTAGATGAGTAGGACAGTCAGCAGTTGGCCGGGCTCACCCAGGTACCTTCTGCAGTCCAGTTACTCAGCCAGATATGGGAGAAATCCCATAGGCAGATGAGTAGGACAGTCAGCAGTTGGTCGGGTTCACACTGGTGCCTCTGCAGTCCAGTTACTCAGCCAGATATGAGAGAAATCTCATAGGCAGATGAGTAGGACAGTCAGCAGTTGGCCGTGTGGTTGCACAGGTGCCTCTACAGTCCAGATACTCAGCCAGATATGGGAGAAATCTCATAGGCAGAAGAGTAGGACAGTCAGTAGATGGCCGTGCCCTTTTGCTCGTCTGAGATCTCAGCCAGACGTGGGAGGACCGTATTGGCAGATGAGACAGACAGGTAGCAAATTGTATAGTAGAGATGGTATAGTTGTATATCTCAGATATCCAGGATTGAGTGATTCTCCTGGACTCACCGAAGGACTGGTGATGATGATGCACAGAGATTGTGTGGACAACCTTCAGTATGCAGAAAGATGATAGAGACAGAGTTGAGTACAAGATGAAACCCAGATGATCGTGATGCAGATGAAGACCGGAGAATACCTTCCTCGTTGAGAGGGAGTGTTGGATTTTGTACAACTTTAGAAGATATCATTTATTATATTTTATTGTACCATCATTGTACTTGGTTATACCTCCTAAGGGAGAAGAAAGTTATAAACACATGAAAGAATCAATGTAAGTCTTGGGGTGCAAAAGTAATTAATAAAATATTTATTGTCCCCAAAGACAAGTCGGCCCCATAAGGGAATTTTCCAGTTTCGCACATGTATAAATATGAGGCTTTGTGCACCTCATTATCTTATTCTCACACTTTTGAAGTGTGCATCACTTGGAGGAGCAGATTTTTGCATTACTAGAAGAAGGAGGTTTATTTGGATTGGTTACTTGTGAAAGATACTTTCACTTTCTCTCTCTTTCTTCATTTGTACTATGATCTCAGAATTATCATCTCTCTGCAAAGGTTGCTGGGTTTTCTCCCTATTGGGTTTCCCAGGGTAAAACTCTGTGTTTTTGTTTTGTGCTTTGTCTTACTTCTAGTGATCTTGGTAATGCATTTATGTTTTATTCTATGAATGTATGAAATTTAACATGTTCTTCCAATGCTTGAAGTAGTGGGGCATCCGACCAAGGAAGTCCACTCTTCAATCCAAGTAATCTGCAACTTGTAAGATACTTGCTACACAACTAAATAAAATGTGAGATCCTAATGATGAGCTAAGAAATCATAAATTTCGACTAAGAAACGTATGAAGTTGTGAGATCTTTGCTACACAGCTAAAAGGAAGGTGGGATTCATATAATGAGTTAATAAATCATAAACTTCAATCGAGAAAAATATGAAGTTCTTAACTACAAAAACAAAAAACTCATAAAATCTAGGGCAAAAATACCACAAATCTTACCAAAGCAAAATAATTTGCTTCTTTGGCCTCCCCAAGCTTGAGTAGCTATGAAGTGCAGAAGCAAACTACCATAGAGCAACACCAACACAAGATCTCCTCCAAAGAATTTTATTAATTAAGCCAAATGGCTGAAAATTACAATGGTCCAAATGGGAGCAAAATGGAAGCAAGAGAGTGAGAAAGAGAAAGAGAGCAAGAGCATGAGAGATTGTAATCCGAATGAGGAGGGGCCTCCTTAAATAGGAAAATAGAGAGGGGAGAGTTCCTTTGCATGAATGACATTTGTCACTTGGGGAGAAATGGGGCCCATGGAGAGGTGTCCACTTCCATGGGTTAAAAATAACAAACAATAGGGGGGGGGAACCCCCCCACTCATGTTTTATATTTCATTGCTAGGCCAAGGGGAGAGAATCATGAAGGTGAGATCCCCCCTTTTGGCTTATTTCAATTTATCTCATTTCCCATGGTGAGAGAGGGTTTTCCCTTTAGGGAGAAACTTCAAACTTGAAAAGCACTTGCTTGGGGGCCCCTTTTTGCATTTAATTTTACCTAAGGGTCATAACATAACACTTGGAAACTCCAAGTGATTTTAGGCACTTTTCCAAAATTTGCCTTACTAATTATTTGCCAATTTTCATGATTTCCTTGACTGACTTAGGAAGACTTGTCCGAATGACTTCAAACTTTGCCCAAGGGTGTAGGGGGTCTCATGCCATTGATTTTGAGTATCGATACCCCTATTTATGGGCATTAATGCCACTTATCCCTCTTTTACTTTACAATTTTTTATGTCGAGGGACATTTTTTAATTACCAAAAGTTAAAAAATCCTAAGTAAAACGATAGGTTAAAAATGCCTTAGTTTCAGGCGCTGCTAGTACGACTTGGAATAGACTGTAAGCGCATATGAAGTTTGAAGGATATTAATTCGTGAATGGATGCCAAGTTCGCGATAGATGTGCAGCAGCCCAGAAGCACTTGAAATAGTCCCTTCTAACTATCCAACAAAATTCCCATTTTGATAGGCCACCTTTTTTAAAGTGGTAAATTATCCTATAAAAGGGTGGCCTGTCAATGTTTTGGGGAAAGCTTGTATAAATATAACCTTCCCAAATGTGGTAAATTGTCGTCTATAAAGGTGGCCTTATCTGGTCCGCAAGACTTTGGATAATGTCTAGCATGGTAATATAGAACATTCCTAGGCCCCAATCACCCCATGGACTCGATCATTAGAACGCCTTTCACCACTTTGGAGGTATTTTTGAGTGAAAAACTCAAATAATTAAAATCACTAAAAAGGAATTTTAATTATTTAAGGGAAAAAACACTCGATGAAAGAAATTCCCTAATGAGAAAGTATTAGGAAACTAAGTTATACAAAAATTGATCCTCATGCTGATATCATTACAAAATCCCCCGCAGGGGTGCAGAAATTTCATGGAGAAGAGACAATAAGAAGAGCTGCCTCGCTTGAAAAATTCATTAGGTACTTCTTTCTCATCGTCAAGGCACATGGAACATGTGCATTGTACATGGTTGTCCACCTAGTTGGTTTTGGTGGTCAACAATAAGAAAGAAGGGGTGTCTCACAAATGGATGAAGTGCTTAGAAGGCAACCCTTTGACTCTAGCAAGCCCCCCTTTATTCAGTTTACAACTTTGGCTTTCAATGATTTTCCTTTTGATGCTTTTTCTTATCTTTCTTTTGATATTTCTTTGGAGCACTTTTCATTTTGTAATCCTTTCGTTGGCTAATGCCCGAGAGGTATTGGCATTGGATAGCCTTCTGGGCCTCAATTATGACATGAACTTAGCTCCGTTGCTAGCCACCATCCATAGGTGTGAAGTAGTTTCCACAGTAATGCCTTTTTAGAGCAAGTAGGATTAACCTCTTAGTTCAAGTATTACCTACCCTCCTAGTCAACAACCATTTCAGGGATGGGGGTACTAAGTCTAGGGGGTACTCTTCTGGTGAGTAGGCCTACCTTACCCGTACTCAATCCACCTGGATCTACAAGCATAAAGATATCAACGGGGTCAACAATCTTTTGCGACACACATCAATGCCGAGACACCAGGGAAAACATGAAGGCCATCCTAACAAAGAGGTCACAGAGGGGGAAAGTCCTTGAGTCACTTAACCGTATCCAAATCAACATGGATTTATAGTAAGTAACATGGAAGGGATGGAAAAGGGGTAAGGTCATCATGGGAAACTAAAGGGGCAGATAGTGATCTGAGAAACATTGTGGAGACCTGCCAAAGAATGATATGTATATCACCCACAAACTAACACCAAATATGATACTAAGCTAGTGTCCTACTGATCATACTTATCAAATAATCATAAGCTATAGGATAGATCAAAATGCAAGTTAGTTATGTTAATCAATATCGTATATAACCAACCATATAATAACCTCAAGGCACATCATCTTGTGCAAACTGTAACTTGTAGGATACATCATCATTGTTAGCCACGATCCAACCATCTGTCAAGTAGTGGGGAAACCCATTGTCACCAAGGTTTCAAAATGTATGGCAAGGGACCCCAAAATCAGTAGGTAAATAACCTGGGCTCCTACTCTGGAACATTTCCCACTAAAGTGAATTGATACAGTCATAATCTCAACCCATGCATCTCAAACATCATCCCAAACATCTGCATTTGGTGCACTGTCCATGGGATGCAACTATATTGGACAAGCTCAAAAATTTGGTCTGCTGTGGCAAAATGAGGGGTAACCCCCGCCCCCACTAAAATATCTGTGATAACAAGCCTATCATACACAAGTAATCACCATTTGACACTTAGTAAAGAAAGCACATACAACACAAGTGCATAACAAAGTAGTGAGCATGAGTAAAAGTCTTATATACAATGTACATGTCCATCTCTAGTTTAACCATCACAATGCATTACGTAGATTAGCCTCCCTCCTTGGGTGAAATGGATGGTCAATGGTCAGTGAGCTAGTCAGGTGGAGGATTGATCATTGGAAGACTTGTGTCACTCTTGGATACAAGGGATAGGGAAAGTCTCTTTGACATTTGGTAGTTTGGCAAAGACTAGGGAACATAGTGTTTCACAGATTGATGATGTGCTAGAAGCTACCCCGTTGACTTTAGCAAGCCCCACCTTTGTATTTCACTTTCACATTTTGCTTTTCAATTTCATTTTTCTCTTTGATGCCTTTTCTTTCTTTTCTTTCTTTGGATATTTCTTTGAAGCACTTTCTTTATTTGGAATCCTTTAGTTAGCTAATGATTGAAAGGTATTGGCCCTGGATTGTCTTCTAGGCACCAATGATGACACGACTTTAGCTCCGCTGCCAACCACCCTCATAGGTGCGATGGAGTTTCCATAGTAATGCTTGTTTAGAGCAAATAGGCAATATGTCTTAATTCAAGGAGTACCAACCCTTCCAACCACTAACTAATTTCAAGGATGGGGAAACTTGTTTTAAACCTCAGGGATACACTTCTGGTGACTAGGCCAACCTTTGCTCGCACTCAATCCACATGTATTTACAAGCATAAGAGATCAATGGGGTCAGAAAGCTTTGCCACACACCAGAGTGAAGACACTAAGGGAAGACATGGAGGCCATCCTAAGCAAGAGGTCACAGAGGGGAAGGTCCTTGAGTTACTTAGTCATATGCAGATCAACATGATTTTGTAACAAGGTGAATGAATGGAAGGTGGATAAGGCCAAGCATGAAACCAAGGGAGAGGTTGTGATCTGTACAATCCACTAGAGACCATGCGAAAGAAATATATGCATATAAACCAAAGCTAATACTCCATATCATGCTATGCAACTATCCTACTCACAACATATATTGGATGACCACAAGTGTTGAATAAGTCCTACTACTAGTTAGCTTATCAATAAAAGTCATAATAATCCAAATAAAACCTCTAGGCATATACCTGACCCACCACTGAAGCTGTATGATGAACATCATAGGCACATCTGTGAAGCTCTGAAGACTGGGATCCAAATTCAATGTCCAATAGTGTAGCAGTCCACTGTACAAAGTTTAAAAAATGTATAGCAGGGGATAATAGAAGAGGCTCAGCATTGACCTGGGTCCCTCATCAAAGGCCTTTCCCACAAGATTTGATCCAGCTGTGATCTCACAATAATCTCAATCCATCAATCATACATGATATATCTCTGCTGCTCACAGTAAAGGAACTGAACAAAACTCTGGTTCGTTTTTCTTTATTTATTTCTCTCTCTTGTTGAGGAGGTCCCAAATCCTTGAGGGTTTATAATGTCCAGTGAGCGATTACTTTGTCGAAGAGCAAGAAAGTGTTTGGTGCTGCTTAATTTCCAAGTTATTTTCAAGACAAAACTTCCCACTTTCATCCTGAAAATCTTTATTGAAGTTTGGCTTAAATTTTTTCAAGATTCTAAAGCAAGAAAGGTTTCAAAAGTAATTTAAATAGTTTTGCTCATGATGCACCATATCATTGTTAAAGGCACTGAACATTATACATGCATGAACATGAATTTGGTTCTTTTAGTCCATAATTTATATCTACAATCAGTGTCAGTGATGCTGTTTCATGAGCCTTTGGTGGATTAAAATTTTTAAATGCATTTATTTTATGTTCCTTCTCCAGGTGAACCTTATACAGCAGGAGAATGATTTGACTGTGAGGATGAAATTGCATTCCCTAAAGATAGAAGATAAGCTTCAAGGTTGTGTGTCTACAACATGCAAGTATATTGCTCGTTCTGTGCTGGAAAATGATAGTCAATATCTGGTTGAGGAGGTCGACGAGAAATGTAGCACAGCATTAGTAGAAAACATTTCAGAGGAGGATGAGTTTTTTAAAGATGCATTGCCAGATTTTAGTTGCCCTTCTGACTATGCTTCTGTTCCCCAAAGCAACTTAAGCTCTTTCCCCTTAAAAGCAAGGGAAAATTCATCACATGACTTTGGAACCCCTGTTACAAATTCCAAATATGAACTTTTTGATTGGAATTTGGCCCTCGGAGAAGAACAAACTGAAGACGTAGATGTGTCTGATTTTGTGAGTGTTACATTTGTTAGAAGGCAGCCCAATTCTCCCCACTATGATGGAACAGACACCCAGGTATTGTTCATCCCATGGAGTGTTTTTACTTTAATTTTTTATGCTTTTTTTTCCATGAAAAAATCATATCTTTGCTATTTAAATCATATATTTAATTTTTCATGCTCATGAGCAAGGAGTGAAACTTTTAGCTCTAAATAAATTATTAAAGCTAATCATGTTGTTGATGTGATATTTTCAGATGAGCATTCGCATGACAAAGCTTGATTTCTTCTGCAACAGACTTACTGTTGTTTCTTTGATTGACTTTGGCATGGAACTGAGTGAGTTAATGGAGGTCATAGATGAGAAAGCATCTCCACAGAATGATATGGCAGGTTATGCTGTTTTGCCAAGTGAAAATAAAGAAGGCACTGATCGTTTATTTGTTAAAGGGCTATTGGGTACTGGAAAATCTAGAGTTGTGTTTCAGCTGAAGATGAATGTAGACAGTGTTTGTATTTTCCTTAACAAGGATGATGGTTCTCAGTTGGCCATGTTGGTACAAGAGAAGTTTCAGATGGATTTGAGAGTAAGTAGTTCTTGTATACTTGTAATTTTTACACTCCATCAAAATATCAGGATTAGTTGTTGGCTCTCTCTCCTATTCGACTTTGTATCACGTATGTTAGGTCTATTTAATACAAGAGAGGCTCTTCCATGCATGCTTTTGTTATGGGATTGGGAATACCCTGGATGGAGCTTGGAACATTTATGAACAAATGACAATGGTGTTGTTGCCTTCATGTGCCAAGATTAAATGATATGTTAATGGGCATGGCTAACTGAGGGAAGTGATGCCTTTGGGCTTAGCATGGATTGTTTGTTATAGTGACTTCTGCCTGACTATAAACTTAAATTCCTTCTTACTTCATAGGACTGTTTAATCAGTGCATCAGCAGAGTTGATGCCCTTTTATTATGCAAAACTCAGTCCTCTTGCTGAACAGAAGGCCTAGATTTATCTGTTCAGAATGTTTTCTCCTGCCTAATGTGTAAGGAGTTTTTGTTCATGCTTTCCTGGTAAGGACTTTTGGCCTTTGCTTCACCTATGGGGATTGATCCTAGGCAACCTTTCCCCTTTCTGGTAGCTTTATTGTATATCAACAATTATTATAACCTTTGTCTTGCAATCTCTTCATGATATCGGACTAACTATAGTCACCATAATTTTTGGCTTCTTGTTGTCCTCTAAAATTTAAATGCACATACTATACCGCAGCCTAAGGCTTGACATGTTAGTCACTTTTAGTCATTAGCCAACATTAAGTTAATTAATGTGTTTTTTTAAGTTAGACTTAGGAAAGAGATACAAAAGTCACTTGCTCTATCAAGCAAGCAACTGGAGAGGTAATTTGGATGACTTTTGCACGCCTGACACTTGGCCTATGCAGAAGTACCTGTTCGAGCTACAATCACCTGTTCAATTTTTAACATAGATCTGATTTGATAGCAGTAACGGTCTTTTTCAAATTTTTAGCAGACCTCTAGCATTTAATTCTGAGATTATAATTCAGCAGTAAACAAAACAATCATCCACAAGAACCATACACAAGAATACAAAGATTTTACCCCGGGGAAACCTTTTCAGGAATAAAACCGCAGCAAAGAATATCTTCCTTAATATGAGATGACTAAGATTGCATAAGCAGATTTGGAGCAGACTTAACATCAAAATAAACTTGCCTCTAGGGCACATATATACCAAGAGAACTTGAAGAAGAAAAATGCCAAGGTTATGTGTGCCCTTCTGAAGATGACCTCTGCCCTAACAGACCTGATCTGTGACCTGCGTTAGCCCTCTTTGGGCCTATACTGTCTGAGCTAGTCTTCTTAAGTCCTGAACCATCCTGACATGACACTGTACCAGCCCGTCTTAAGCCCAAGGGGTTTCCCTCTGCCTGCTGTGAGGTGTGATAGCCCTCCTTAGGGATTGCTTCAGTGGACTAAGCCTTAACAGGGCCTGATGTGGGTAGACTGAGGCCCTTCTATGCTTGCTGTGGGCATTCCGAGCCCTAACAGGGCCTGTTGTAGGTGGACTGAGCATTTTTAGGGCTTGCTGTGGGCATTCCGAGCCCTAACAGGGCCTGTTGTAGGTGGACTGAGCATTTTTAGGGCTTGCTGTGGGCAATCCGAGCCCCTCTAGGCTCTGATGAAAATAGACCGAGCCTTGCTGTAGGTAAACCGATCCCCAACAGGGCCTGCTTTAGGTGGACCGGGCCCAAACAGGGCATGCGTTAGCCTGATCTGCCTTACACTGTCAGCACCAAGCCCTAACAGCCTTGCAGATAGCTTGAAGATGATTGTGATCGCCTCAAGGATGAAAAAGACTTTCCTGTAGATGAAGATGGCAGCCCTATAGGGCTTGAGCAGACCTTTGGCAGCCATAAGAGAAAAGAACAACCCTGTAGATGATCCAAACCCCTTAGAGAAAAATGCCGAGATGAAGAAGATGAATAGCTACTGCAAAATACCCCAACGAATTCTTTGGACAGAGATGAGGAATGATATTTTGTGATGATCATTGTCACTTGAGAGGGTTCCTCTTTTATATCTCATCATTGGGTGACTTCCTTAAGTAAAGGAGTCCAAAATAATAATATAAAATTCATTGGTCAAGTCCCTTTTAATTTCATTGTGGGCTTTTAACACTTTGGTACATTAGTTGGTGTCTTTTTAAGTTCACTGTGGGCTTTTGACCCACCCTTCTTGGGTAAGTCACCTTTAGACAAATCCTTAGCCCCTTCTCTTGGTATCCATGGTCCACATGTGCCAACTCAAGTACATCGTCATATATAAGGAAGATATTCTTAGATTGTCTTGTTTTCCCCACTAACACCAAGGCCCCAAGCTAGTTACTCCAACAAGGGGTGGCCAGTACCTTGAGGAGGTCCCATAGCCCAATGACCAAGGAGAGGAGTACATCACTTGCCTAGACGACCTGGTAACTGACCAGGTGCCTTAGCCCCAGGCTGAATTTAGTTGACCAAAGTCAACAACTTGGTAACTGACCAAGTGCCTCAGTCCCAGACTGCATCATGTTCCTAGTAACTGACCAGGTGCCTCAGCACCAGGTTGAATCAAGTTGACCAATGCCAACAACTTGGTAACTGACCAAGTGCTTCAGTCTCAGACTGCATGATATTCCTGGTAACTGACCAAGTGCCTTCATTCTCCCAGAGAATGGCTCTCGATGCTGCTAAAAAATCAACATAACCAATAATAGAGAATCCTATTTACCATGCTTTTAGGACAAGGCATCCTTTAAGGGGGTGGCAATGCAATTATAATAATAATAATAATAATACCACAGAACCTTTCACCTTGTGACTAGCGAATGCATATTTATAAGCTATCACAAGGCTCATTGTAGCAATCAGTTCAATAAGTGATTCATTACTCAATATGTTATGATATGCTTGTAGAAATATCTTTAAATTCTGAATAAGCAGGAATTGTTCATTCCACTCATGCTCCTCCTCCCCGTGTGTGTACCAGGTCCATTGCAACTTCCAAGTGATGTACCCTCCAAAGAAAGACCCATTTAAGCCAAGGGCTCTCCTACTGTTGAGCATCAATCAATGTCATCTTGTATCAACTAGGTCTCTTGGCAGAACTGGAAGGGGCTAAATCCCTCTTCTCCTCTAAAGGCCTACTCCCCACATTGGAAGTGTGTGAACTTTGCTCACCCTTCGGAGCCTCTGCTCCTTGACATCTGCCTATGACAGTGATCCATGATCCAAGATCCCCTTGTATCCAATTACAGGCTTCCCATGTAACTTGTATACTTTTCCCTCTCTGGCACCACGAACTCGTGTTGAGTCTATTCCAAATCCCTTCAGTGGAATGAGAATTCGACCACTCTTGAAAGAGATGACGTATCCACTACCCTCCAATGTCGATATTGAGACCAAATTCATCTTGAGCTTCTATACATACAACTTGTTTGTCACCTCCAGAGATCCTCCTGACTTTAGCTATAACCTGATTGTCCCAACCCCCTTCAGAACACACTTGGCATGGGTGCTGTTATCACACAACTTGTAGTTGTCCATAAAGGTATCCCATCAGGGATGGTAGAAGAGACAGACAACTAAAGAGGTGACCCAAGAGATGCCACAGTTCCCAATGCAAGCTGGGAGTCATGATAACAGAGGCACTCTTCACTTTAGATCAAGATAAATCAAGACCAAGGGGGAGACCCTAGCCAATCAATGAAGATTAGCTAACCCAAAGGTTCCTAGGGAAACATGTAAATTGAGTTACGGAAACCAATGAGTGAGGACTAAGTGGACCAAAGAGTTTAAGTGTAGTTGAAGAGGCTTAAGAGGTGACAAGTGTTTCAACCAATGAATGACTAAGGCCACTTAGGAGTTCCAATGAATAGATCTAGCACCATGAAAATACACAAGTGGGGCCCACTCCTTAAAAAGTGGAAAATGGTCCAAATAGGGCCCACTTGGTTGGATTAGGGGTGAGATGGCACTAAGTGGATGAGATGAGGTAGATCTATGGATCTAAGATGAAAAAGACATCACCCACATATGGGATCTAGGAAAAGGCCACTAACCCAAGGAGTGCGAATTGCTCAAGGGAGATTAGTGCCTTGAGATGAGGGGGCAAATGGAGTCCAAAGTATGCCAAAATGTAGATCGGGGTGGTTAAGGCAATTGTCAAGGTGGGTTTAGGATGGCATGCCCCAATATGACCTAGATCTCCATAGATCTAAGATGCAAAATGCATCACCAAGTGACCCAAGTGGGGCTCAATCCCTCAAAATGAGGAATGGGGCCCAGAAGGTAAAAATCAACAAGGTGAAGCACTAGGGGTAGGTTATCAAGGTAGATATATGCAAATCAAGTGGGATCTCACCTACCCACAACTTGGAACTAGCCCCAATAGCCTTCCTCAAGGAGTGCGACCTCCCTTGGAGAGGCTAATGTGCCTTGGAAAATGTGTCAAATGAAGGCCAATTGCCACCAAATTATAGATCCGAATTGCTGTGGATGCTATGGAGGTGGGTTCTTTTTATTATCCCTAAAGCCAAGTTAGATCCAAGTAGATCTAGAAAAATATGAAAAACAAGGGTTTTAATCAATGAGGGTTTTTGAGATCTAAGAGAGTAGATGGATAGGATAGAATAATATCATACCTCATGGAACATACCTGGAAAATGAAGATGGAAGAGGCTTGAGATGAGGATTACTTCCCACAAAGATCAAATGCCAAACTTTGATGAGGCCTTCTTGCCAACGTTTTGCCTCCTTCAACCAAATTGGCCTCCCTATTCCTGTCAATCAAGGACACAAAGATCAATCAATAAACAAGAATGGAAGTAGATGCAAGCAAAGAGATGAGAAACATGAAATTGTTGGTACAAAGACAAAACAACTCCCTGTCACCCAAAACGTCCTCTTGAAGCTTGAAGGGTAGGCCTCCCCACCAATTCTCACTCCTCAAAATCGCCTCCTTTGTCTACAAAACAATGTTAGTTGAAGATAAAATCAAGATGGCCACCAATGTCTGTCAGTGCAGAGGAAGAAGCATTTACAATCACCACAAGCATTCCAACTCCAAGATCCAAGATGCCCAAGAAAGTATTTTTATTCCAATAGCCAAGAGCCAAAAATCTCTAGATAGCTTTTACAATAGGGGGGTCTCCTCCTTATATAGGATAATAAAAACCAAAACCCTATACCACAAAACCACTTTTCAATACAACAAGTGAGTGGTTGAGATCAAAAGATCAAACATAATAATCAATGGCTAAGATGAGCCTACAATATATCACATGGATCACTCAAAGAGAGGGTGATGTCATCCCTTAAAAAGACTAGGGAGGGTGATGTCATCCCTAAGAGGGGCTAAAACACATGGGCCCACCTAATATGACATGGACATGACTCAAGGAGCTCATGGTGGGGCTAGGAGGCATCAATCCTTACTAGCTCATTCCCATGGCACAATAATATAAAATAATGTGACTATGACATGTCCAAATAATACAAATGATCAAATCCTGTCTCCAAAACTGAGAGAGACATGCAGTAAAAGGCCTCCTGTGGCCACTGTGGACCCCAGTGATTGATCTGGAAGATGGATGGTTCACCCTGGAAGACCTCTGAGAAGACCAAGTGCCAAAACCTTGCCTCAATTGCCCAAATCGAATTTCTCAGTGACCCTTTTATTCGATTTTTTATCCCTCTGGAAAACCCTGCAACTGCTCAAACTGCCACCTAGGGTGCCTGTGTTGTCAAACTGAGCCCACCAGGATGTCTAGAAGGGGGGTATAATGGTAAAAACAAGTGGCTGGACCACTCCCTTCCCATACAGCGCCCTAGGTGAAACTGGCCTCCAATGCCTCTGCTGGAAAGGTTGGGAAAACATGCCCAAAATTGGTCAACAGGTGGATAACTGCATCTATCACTGTCAGAAGTGCCCGGAATGGAATGATAAGTGTCTCATAGGATTGGGAAGACCCAAGTCCACTAGAAATGTGTACGCATACACCATGGGTTGACCTGATGGGTCAACTGTAGGGTCCACCATACCTGGACAGTGTATAATCTGATGATCTGGAAATAATAATAAAACTGCTGAACTGCATAAATTATCATCTGAGTCATATGTCCACCATATGGTATCATTAACAAGAGCATGTGGGACCATCAATCATCATCCACAAGCATACATGGTCCACATCATTATGGATCCCAAGAATGACCATGGTCAAACTATGTTTCACTAGGTCAAGATATAACCGAGGACAAGATTATACCAATAGACTAAGACATGTTCCTCTAATCACATTCACAGCTTAACTTAAAGTACATCATCATTCCATGGCAGTTAATACATATAGATATTTAATGCTATTTATACTTTACTTGCACAACAACTCTAATGACAGACTCACCCATTGGACATGGTCTAACTGCTAGCTAAGGGTGAAGGCTAAGACAAGGTTGAGCAAAGGGGATGACTTGACCAAACTCAACCAAATGACACTTTGGACGGGGAAAGGGGGAGCTACACTCTGTGCCGGACAAATAACAAAAGGAAGGGCTGTGCCTCACAAATGGATAAGTTGTTTAGAGAGTGTTTATTCAACTTAGGCATCATGTCTACATCAAGTTGATCTAGGTTCATTCGGATCATTCATTTCATTTCATGGCCTTTTTGGCCTACATAACCCCTCTGGGATTTCACATGTGCTAAGAAGCACAACTAATCACAGCTTGCATCTGGGGCATGTTTATACATATACAAGGTCAACAATAATAGATATAAATTTGAGTAACCATTGCTTTTTGGACCTTTTCTATATCCTTCGAGGGGTATTTTAGCAGTTCATCTCTATAGCCTTTATTCACGTGTGTTAAGAAACACATTCTAGAATTTTAAGTTCACAGGCTTTCATAATACATTTCCAATACAAGTAGTACATGAGCTTTCAGTTTTAGCCAACAACATCTCAAGTGACTAGGGGGACTTCTGCACAGTGCCAAACATCGGGACAACCGACCAGAATGATTTAGGCCTACAATCCAACTCACCAAAGACAAGTTCTGTCACCAACTCAGAGCCGAGACACAAAACAAACATGGATGCGGCCCAACACAGAGGTAGAAATGGGGAAGTCCTCAGTATCAAGAAGTCAAGAAGGCAAGTTAAAGGTAAAAGCCAAATTAGGAAGGTCATGGATAGATGGAGTCAAATGAATGTGGTGCCTAAGCTAGCAGACAAGAATGTCAAGGAAGACCATATCTATGCTCATAGGAGGGTAAATGAAACCGGTGAGTTTTGTCAGGAAACCTAAGTGTGCAAGTAATACATCAATTTAATAGTTATAACATCATCCAAGATATTCAATTTTATTTTTAAATAGTATTGTCACATCATGAATCATATACCAAGCTAATGCTATGAAGATGACTAAAACAACAAGATAATCAGAAGTCCACAGGTCATATCACATCATAATAATAATCATCAAGAATCATTTGAAACACTGCTGCAATAACATCACTGGGCACTGAACTTAAACTGTATGGAACAAAGGGTCACATCAGTCATCAAATCTAAGCACTCAAGGCTCAGCCTTGGCACAAGGTCTAACAAAAGTCTGATATAATATACTGATTTGATCATGAGTGATTTCAAAATACAAGCTCATCATAGCTGATCTCTGTAAAAGCAAAGCTCTGAAATGTGCAGATATCTGCTCAGCAAGAATAGTAGCCCAGCTACTATGGTGTGATAATAGATGCCAAGCTCCACATGCAAATCTGAGCCTGTCCCTGACAAACTGGTGAACAACTCAATGTGATGAGAAGCCCCACTATCCATGAACCAGGCACTATCAAAAATTGTGCCCGAAATACAAGAGACTAATGAGACATCGTTCTCGAACCTCTCAACAAACTCCTTGACCTGAGCTTCTGCAGATGTTGCTACGTGTTGACGTACTCTTCTTGTTATCTCCTCAAATAAATTTTTATAAATTTTGAGGAATTTCATTCTTTCGCTCTTAATTTGTCATTTTCCTTATTCTTTGGTCAGTGTTTTATCTCCAAATTCTTCATTCAGCTCCCATTGATCTCCCTTACCCAAAAATCTTTTGGTCTCTTCCTCTTGACCTACAATATGAACAAATTAAGAAACCCCTAGTCTATATATCATAGCACATATGCTTAAGTTCATAAAGCTGTCCTATGAATCAAGCCTATCGAATAAACCATTTAACATGCTAAAACCCAAGTCATATCTACATTTTACATATACCCAAAAACCAAATCTATTACAGTATTTTAAGTTTAAGAGTTAAGCCACAAGTTAGACTATATACCTAATTCTTATGCTAGCCACGTTGACAACACAGGTCAAGTCAAGCTACGGGTTAAAATCACAAGTTAAGTCATATGCCTGAAGCCACAAATCAAGTCACGAGTTAAGCTAAACTTCAAAAGCCATACAGATGTCTAATGGTGAACGTAGTTTGGCTAATAAAACGTTTTGACAGGCAGAAGACATCTGGCCATGAATCATTCCACGATTCAAGCCATAGGCTTAAGCCACAGAGCCAAGCGCAATTGCTACGCATGAGATCTTCGTTTCTTTCTTCACAAGGCTATAATGGAGGGTATTTGGTTTGCGTGGGCATAGATGGCATGGTATATCTCCCGATTTACCTGGTGAATGCAATGTTTTCTCATTTCAAGAATCAGATCAAGGGTTTTATGAAACAGGTTATTGAGGTGAAAGGTCATGAGCGTAGTTCCTGGCCATGACAACTTTGCAGAATATAAATCTACGAACAACAGCAATGATCAAATTGGTCTGCGCTCTTTTGCTGCTGGAAACAAGTTGTTGCAGATGTCAAAGAGTTTGGGGTATATATTGATCATTGGTTTGTTGAAAGAAATAACGAAGAAGCGTCGATTGAAACAAGTGCTAAATTTCCTGGAAAGAAGTTTCACGTTAAACAAGATCCAGATGTGCTAGACACATGGTGCTCTTCTGATTTTCAGTAATGTGTTGACATGAAGATACCATTGTTATGAAGATCTTTTATCCAAAATCGCTGCTTGGAACAGGACATGATATTCTTTTCTTCTGGGTTGCTCGCATGGTAATGCTAGGAATGAAGCTTACTGGAGAAGTTCCATTTAAGCAGGTTTAATTGCATCCAATGGTACGTAATGCACATGGTCTTAAAATGTCCAAGTCATAGGGCAATGTGATTGATCCTTTGAAAGCTATAAATGATATATCATTGGAGGGTCTGCATAAAAGGCTGGAGTAGCCTTGAAAATCAGAAAGCTGGGAGAAATGCAATTTTTGCGAATTTGAAGACTAATCTTAAAATAGAGCTTTTGGTGACTTACAGGCTCAGATTTTTGATCTCCTAGCCACCGAAAGCACAAAGCAGGGCAAAATGCTACGATTTTTGCACAAATCCAAGATTATCTGATCCAGATGCCTCAAGGACGATTTATAATGATAAATAATAATTAAAGGCATCATAATCATCATTCTGTTCCAGCTATTGAGGCATCTGATGAGGAAAGAAGACCAAGTGGCCTTTCTATGTTTGGCCAAGATATTGCCTAGCTGTCAAAGAAGCCTCTGCCAGGTGTATCCAGACTCCAGCATACAGGGCAAATGTCGAAGACCATAAGATTGTGATAAGGGCTTGATCCCTTATAGATAGGATCCGATCTTTCTTTTTCTAAACTGTTTTAACTATGTACTATTTTTAGCATTTCAGTTCCATATTTTTAGGATTTTGAAACTGTTTGTAAAGGCTATAAAGCCTGAGATTTCTGTAAAAGAAAAGCGAGGGGGGGGGAATTCAGTCTTGGGACTGAAGGTTCAACTTTGGAGATTATACATTGCTTATACTCCCAAACTTCTCATAACATATCATAATATAAGCTTCTTTTGCCTGTTATGTTCAGATTTACCTCTTGTCTATTCTATGCTTGTAATTGAATGATTTATTTCATGTCTTGAGCTGATCTAGTGTCTGAGAACTGTCATCTTTTCATTACACTGATTAACTGAGCTTTACAAGTATTTCTTTGATTATAATATTGGCCATTCATATATTTGTCTTATGTATGTTTCTGATGAGATTATAAGTTCTGTCCGTCCATATACTTTATTAAAATCCTCTAAACATAATGGGTTAAAAGCCTTGTCCATATGAATATGTCTATGCATGTTCTGATTGAGTAAACCTTGTGTTAGTCATTCCATCTTGATCCACCTATCCACCCATCATTGAGAAAATAGTAAAGTTACCAGGCATCTTCGAGCTACAACCTAGAAGAGTTTCCTGGAGTGATAACACTTCTCTTTATTTCGTTCGGGACATTGTGAAGCATAGTGTCCACACTTGTGGCACGCAAAGCACTTGCCACTCCTCATGTCCTTCTTCTTCTTCACTACCAATGAAGTTGAATCTCCACTTGTACTTTCCTTGCTCCTTTTTACGTGACTGGCAAGAGCAACATTTTCCTCATTATCACCCTTCTTTTGGCCTCCATCTAGAGATTCCTCCTGAATCTCCTCTTGGATGAAGTCATCCCACAACCTCTCCCAAGTAGGAAGATTTTCTCATGCAACGATTCCTTTGATGAAGAGTGCCCATGGCTTGGTAATGCCATTCAGGGCAATCCTCACCAACTTTGGATTCGTCACGGTTTCCTCAACTACTATCAACTTATCATGAACTTGTGCGATCTTGGTGAGATAAGAAGCTACAATATCTATCTTGGACATCTTGGTGCTCTTGAGCTCATCCTTCAACACTATCTTCTTGTTATGGTTATTACTTTGATATAAACTTGCCAGAGCCACTCACATCTCCTTGGCTGAATTCTTCTAAGATATGTGAGTGATCAAATGATCCTTCATTGCATTTAAGATAATTCTCCTGCCCTTTACATTCTTCAATTTATGAGCTGCCATGTCCCTAGGATCTGTCGGTGGGGTCACCGTGGAGTTAGCAAACTGCCACAACCCATTCTCCATGAGAACTTGTGTTACCCTTGCCTTCCAAGGGCTGTAGTTGGAGGTACCTTCCAACTTGTCTTCATACCTTATACTTACCGCAACCATCTTCAACTGCTACCCGGATTCCTTCCCACTGCCTGGATCGACAACCTATTGTTCGGGGGATTTTTCTGAGCTGCCCGAGTTTTTTGGGCACTACCCGAACCCTTTTATGGGTTGCCCGAGCTTCCTGCTCACGGCTCGGTCACTTACTGGGCTACTCGATCACTTACTGGGCTGCTCGAAATTTTCTGGGCTTGCTTGGTAGCTTTGCTGGGCTTTCCCGAACTTCCCTGCTGCCCATAGCTGCTTGAACTGCTCTTGCCCTGATGGCTTTGCCCCAACTGTCTTTTGTTGGTAGTTGTTGGGCCTACCGGTGGTTGTTTTTCTTCTTTTTTTAGCAGTCGGTGGCCGTGTTTCCCTGGCAATTGTGCTGCTTGATGGTTGCTTGCGCGTCCGGACTTCTTTATTCCTTCGCTCGAGCTTCCTTTCTGCAGTTGTCCGCAACCACCCGCAAGCCCCTACTTCGTCTGCTCAACCTGTGATTGCTGTCCTTGTGTTTGTCCCGTGCTATCTGTCGACAACCTGCCTCTCATTAGTCGGATCCACTGTGGCTCGATCACCTTGATGCTTGTTCGCTCGTCCTTCGGTGTTCACTGTTCACGCGGCCTGCTGGCACTACTTGTCACCACTCCCGTGTGCTGGCTATAATTCGGGCTCCTTCCACGTTTCGACGGCTCACCACACTTCGCTTGTAGCAAGTCTCCTTCCAACAGTTGCCTGTGTGTAGCTCCAACCCGAGCCACCTATCGCGTTCACTGTTGTAATTTGTTGGCCCGAGTTTTCTCTTTCGTCCGTGATTTGTTGATCGCTTTCTTTGCTTCGATGGCTGTTGTCAAGTTTGCACACGAACGTACGAGGTCGTATGTTGCTATATGTCGGCTGTATGGTCCTTTTTTCTGTTTTTATTTGTAAACCCCCTGTCAAATCGATTTCTTTCTCAGAGATCTAGGGATGCTCTGATACCATGTTAATTTTTGAACCCAGATCTAATCCGATTCCTATAGTTACGAAATTATGAACGAAAATACAGTAATGTTCTTAACTATTATGCAATGGAAATGAAACAGGAAATCAATCACATTTGACGTATGAAGTTACACTAGAAAACCCTAAAGGGGAAAAACTAGCAAACTATGATTTATTACTTATAAAATCTTGGGATCTCGTCCTGGGAAAATTGCCCATTGAAGAATAATACAATAACAACAAGATAGCCTAGCCTATCACACCTGGTTTCCACCTTCTTTGCTGGCCCTTGCTTATTTTCCTCTGGCCCTGCCCTTGCACCTGCACACTTGGCTGAAAGTCCTTCTCCAACCAATTAATGAGATCTCACTCTCTCTATCTGACTGTTGTGTGTCTTCTCTCCTTAGGCTTCATTTTATAACATCTCAATGACCAAAACCCTAACCCTAGATCTCCAAAGCAATGTTGAAAAAGTCGGCATCGTCGAAAAGTCGGCAAGGGTCCCGAATACAACTTCTTGGCAACATTGACAAAAAAATCGGGAAAAATCGGCAAACCTCGACAAACATTAAAAAATACAAAATACATTCATTATTTTTCTTCAGAATTTCAAACATATAAAGCAACAATAACATCAGATAAACACATTGGAACATAAATATGGAGAAAGCATTGATATATATCATCATCATGTAGTCATGCCAATTATAAAATGATACATCAAAGTCGATACTGAATCTTGAAACATCATAGTTGTCCAATCAAGGACTCAAAAGTGGATAACCAATACAAAATGACATCACATATAGAAATGTATCCGAGGAAAAATAGCAGCTAGCTATCTAATATCAATGCCCTCATCCCCTTTTACAGGAAAAGGTCATGGGTCGTTTGTCAGCCTTGCCCCTAGCACTAGTAGTAGCAGCAAAAGGCCTTGCCCTTGCATCTAATATTTGATGATGAGTGATGGATGGAGGACTAGCTGTATCAATTGGTGTAGAAAGGTGGTGGCGGTCCTAGCACATCACCCTCCGTGGTGTCTCCGACATCCCGCTCCTCTCCCTCCTCTTCCTGCTCCTCCTCCTCCTCTTGCCTCTTCTTGCATCTCCTCTGGCTCTAGCCATGTAGGTGACTCCTCCGTGATAGGAGTCTCAATATTCACCCTCCACTTAGGCAATATATCAATACTGTCTAAGGAAATGGCATCCACATCTAGTTCTTTCTATATCTGTCTCATCCATAAGTGAAGATTGTAATGGACGTAGACCAAGTCATGGTCTCCTCCCGCCCTTCTCACTCCTTCTCCAACAATCAACTCAAGCAAATGAGAAAAAAAAGTCACTTCCCCCTCTTAAGACGTGGATTCAGTGTCCTGGGCGCTTTTTTCCATCGACGTGCGACTTTTAGGAAAACAATGCGACTTTTTTCAAAAAAGTCGCGAGGTTAAGATTTTTTAAAAAATCATGATTTTTACCCGCAAAGAGATGCAAAAGTCACTTGCTCTCTCAAGCAAGTACCTAGAGAGGTAGGACGACTCTTGCATGCCTGACACCTAGCCTATGCAGAAGTACCTGGCTAAGTTACAATCACCAACAATGGAGATTCCTATTTACAATGCTTTGAGGACAAAGCATCCTTTAAGGGGGTGGCAATGTGATAATAATAGTAATAATAATTAGGTTAATCAAAGGTCAAAGGCCACACAACCTTTCACCTTGTGACTGGTGAATGTATATCTATAAACTGTCACGAGGCTCATCATAACAATCAGTTCAATAAGTGATTCATTACTCAATATTTTATGATATGCTTGCAGAATATCTGTAAATCCTGTAATAGGCAGGAATTGTTCATTCCACTCACCAAGACAAACTCCTAACCTCTCATCCTTCTCCTCCCCGTGTGTGTACTGGGTCCATGGCAACATCCAAGTGATGCACCCTCCAAAGCAAGACACATTTAAGCCAAGGGCTCTATCTCCTAGAGTGTGCCATGTGGTTCCGGTGCTCCTAGTGTCAAGCATCCTTCCTCCTAGTGCTTGGTGCTCATCCACAAGATAACTTCACATCCTATGCCAATTCACCTTCCTCCTCAGCACGTGCGCCATGTAGAAGATACCAATGCCACTAACTACTTCCATGAGAAGTGTGTCTCCTATAGGACATATCTTGTGGACAAGCATCCACCAATAGTAAGTTCTCCAACTGTCATTCAACCAAGACAGTCTAAGATACTGAAAAGGCCTAGGATTTCACCATTGAGCCCACATCAGATAAAGTGCACCCGTACCATGGTGTAAACACTTTCGCAGCAGCCGAGAAGCTAACATGTCTATCAAATTCTAGTGCTTTTGTATCTTTGATGCATTGTTTTTATCATCATTGCCTGGAAATGTTTAAGCCATGCAAATACTTTTGTACTGTATGGTTTTAAATTTGTCAGTCAGATTATTAGTCTTCTGTATCAAATGCTGCTGAAGAAGGAATGTATACCTGGGCCCTTGGCAGTGGTTTTCAATATTTCACACTTGCATATCTAGGTCGTAGGAGCTTTAGCACATATGTACTTCTATATAGCTTTTTAAATCTCTCCCTGCATGCATCTACTTTTCTAATCTTGTTTTGGTCTAGAATTTACATAACATCCTTGCATGACATTGTTATGAATGGTCGAAGAGCATTATGGTGGAGAGTCTTATGGAATTTTCATTTAGTTTATGAATGCAAGTTTCCCTAGACATCTGTTGACAAGCTTTGTACTGCTTAAAAAGATACTGAAGTATAACTTCTCTCATAAGCAGAGGTGCTCCTCTGATTTAGAGAGGGTGTAGCATACTTTGAAGGATTATTCCCGACAGCATCTTATACAGAAATAATGTATTCTTTATTATTTTGATAGGTTTCATCTCAATTTGTTAGATGTTCAGATATGTGTCATACATATTTTAAGGAAATTTCGTATAATAACACCTTAGATAAATTATAGTTGCATTTTATAAAAGTTATCAAATAGTTATTCCCATTAATCTTTTTCGTCATTTATGGACAACATAATTCCATTTTATCACTTCTCATGTGTTGTGTCACACATTTTATACACTTATTTCCTTGAAGTAATATTGATTCGTAACATAAGCTAACTTGAATTCATGTTTCTTGATAAATTGTACGTGATCAGGTTCATCCAAATTCTATTTCCATTGAGGGGTTGTTAGGGAACCTGAGGATCTGTGACATGTCCCTTGGTCCAGATCACTGGTGGGGATGGCTTTGTGACATACGTGACACAGGTTCTGATTCGCTTGTAAAGGTCTCTTTTGTACTCTTGGATCCCTTAAAAGTACTTTTGAGAATATTCATGGCAGATACTAATGAGCATATATACTGTTACATTGTGCTCTCTCTCTCTAAACAATCCAAATAAATGCAGACAATAATATTATAATAGTAACTGGTACATAAAAAAGGGATCAGAAATTGCTTTTGAACGTACCTTGTGAAAGTGATTGTTATGTCTCGCATATTCTTGAAAATATAAATTTAAAATTTGATGTAGTACTAAGTTATTAGGCATGATATTTCTTGGAATGTGTTTAATATTGAAATAAATTGGTCCAAATCATACTATATCTGTCTCAGGCATTTTAATCATCTTTTTCATAACTACAATACATAACTCTGTAATTATCTTTAGAGGCTACTAATCCTGAGAACAATCATACATTTATTATAAAAGAAAAGTTGACAGTGCAACTTGGTTGTTATCATCCAGGTTAATGGTATAATTATTCTATCTATGTTTGTGGTTTTCTTTTAGGTCAAAAGGTTTTGATTGATTACTATGTGCATGCCACTATAAGGCAATTTATAGAAGCTAAATTTCATGTTGCAGTCAGTGGAAGCTTATTTTGTTTATCAATTAAATTCACATCCATCCTTATTGTAACCAGTATTGATTATTGACAGCTGAACATATGGGGAAAATGCCAAATCAGTCCTGCAGGATTTAAAGTGTCTATTGTCCTGAATAGGGGAGCACATTTTCCAACACTGTTTTTGCCACCCAACACAGAGATGTGAACTTCTCAAACAGTATTGTAAGACATTTTAATTTTTGGATGGATTGCTTTTCCAAGGATTTAAGAAAAATGATTTTGTTGTCAATTGAAAGGAAAGAATTCCTTCCACTAATTTACTTGGTTCTCCAAATTCTTTGCCTTATCTTTTACTGTCATGTTCACCTGTTTTGGTTTAACCCCACTTTTATTTATTAATTGTGTCATTTGCCTTTTTTCTATTATGGAGTAGATTTCCTGAGCACACTTTATTTTGCTGTCACTTCTCTTTTCACTGGAGTCCCATTAATCTATTTTGGTCATTTATGGACTTTCATATAATTCCATTTCATCCCTTATCATGTGTTGTTTCAGACATTAATACAAATTCCATGTACGAATAAATCGTACTCTATTATGATAGCATCTGTTGACCTTGTTATTAAATAAATTAGCTTTTGTTTTTCCCTATTATCATGTGTTGTTTCAGACATTAATGCAAATTCCATGTACGAATAAATCGTACTCTATTATGATAGCATCTGTTGACCTTGTTATTAAATAAATTAGCTTTTGTTTATCCCTAAAACTAAACTGACATTCTTGTATCATGCTTGCAGTGGAAGTTTCAGTCTTTCAGTAGAGATGATGATGACTTTGAAGGCCATGATTACAGTCTCATTGCAAGACTTTCAGCTGTACGGATTGTTTTTCTGTACAGGTTCATTCAGGAGGTAGTATTTCTGAATAAAATTTCTTGCCAGGATGCTAGTGATGCCTTTATCTTGATTCTTTAATATGATTTTGTCTCATTTGCACTCTAGAATTATTATGAGGTTTGAATTATATGGTATTACACAACATATAGACCATACTGTTGTATAATTCAATTATTACCTAAGTTCCCCTGAAACTTGGTTTCAGGGACAGGGACACCACTTTTTGAAACAGGGGACTTGGGTACGTCAGGAATATATATATATATATATATATATATATATATATATATATATCCTAGTTTTACAAATCGGTGAAATCGGTTTCGGTTTCGGCTGATTCACTGATTTATCACCCGACCGGTTCAAACCGGTCTCTGAATCGGTTCGGGTGACCGGTTCGGTACCAAACTGGTCCGGCCCACCGATTTACGTAAAAAATCGGTCCGGTTTGGTGGGTGGGCCCGTGGGGCATTAAAACAACATTTTTTTTAAAGTCTTTTTTAAATTTTTTTTTAAACCTAAAACTAACGTTCTAACCTACCCAACCCAACCTACCACTATAATCTATTGCATAATGCATTACGGTTTATTTCTTTTACGGTTACCTTGAAACCTTCAGCCGCGGCCGTGTGGGAGTCTGTGGAGGAGTTAGCAGCGTGGACTGTGCATAGTGTGCAGTGAGCAGTGTGGTGGGGTCTGGAGTGGGCTGGGGACTGTGTGTGAGCAGCAGTGTGTTGTGGAGTGGGCTGGAAGCCGCGGAGAGAGGCACAGTGAGCAGTGTGGTGGGGACTCGGGGAGTGACTCAGGAGAAGACGCTGTGGGGAGAGTAGGCTGTGGTCTCCCACACTCCCACACCCACAGAAAATTTACACAGGTGACATATTTTTAAATTTTAATTGCAAACAGAGAATTTTAATTTTTAACACAAATTTTATCAATTAAATTTTTAGCAGAAATTTTAACTTACCATTATAAGTTTTAAGTTTTTAAGTATTGACACAGTAATTTTACTTTTTAACTTACAAACAGAAGTTAAAAATTGATGGTTTCTTATTATGTTTGAAATTTTTTTTTGTGTTTGCATGTCAACTTCCAGCTCAGAATCAAGATCTGCACTCTATACTCATGGCCCCAAAACCAAAAGATCCTGCATGGATCCATGCAGATGTTGTTCAGGGGGACATATATTGCAAGTATTGCAAGAAATTGATTAAGGGTGGGGGGATTTTTCGGCTTTAACAGCACTTGGCAGCCATCAAAGGCCAAGTTAAGGCATGTGAAGCCCCACTAGATGTTATTGGATACATTAGAGTTGAGATGCAAGCACATTTTAAGAAGTTTGAAGAGGAAAAGGCTAAGCAAAGAGAGATAGAGGAAGAAGTAGGGAGGAAGAGGAGGCTTGGTGAAATGATGGGTGGGACCTATGCCCCTGGTTCAAATTCAAAAGAAGGCTCTTCATCTACCCCTTCTACCACTCTTAGGGATCCTTTTCAGTATGTTCCACCCTCCGAGACTGCACAAGATAAAGGCAAAGCCAAAAGAGGGGTAGCATTGAAAGCTATTTCATACCTCCCACCACGTCTGCCAGTGTCAATGCTTTTCAGATGCAACATCCAACACAAATTCAGCCCACCTTAGATGAGCACTAGAAAAAGTAGTACAAAGAAGTTGCCCATGAGTACATTGCAAGATGGTGGTATGATGTTGATCTCCCATTCAATGCTGCCCGCTCTTCTTATTACCAACCTATGTGGGATGCCGTTGTAGCTGCTGGTAAGGGCTTCAAAGGCCCTAGTATGCATGACTTGAGGGGATCTCTTTTGCAAAAATAGATCGTTTCCATAGAAGAATACCTGAAGGATTTCAAAGCTTCATGGGTAAACACAGGATGCACTATCATGTCAGATGGATGCAAAGATGTGAAGGGCCGACACCTTATAAACTTTCTTGTCTCTTGCCGCGGGGAACCATGTTTTTGAGATCATGTGATGCATCTGATCAGGTGAAAGATGCAAAACTGTTATTTTATCTTTTGGATCAGATTGTTGAGGAGGTGGGGGTAGCTAATGTTGTGCAAGTCATCACCGATAATGCCTCTAACTATGTTCTTGCTGGTAAGATGTTAGAGGAAAAACATAAAACCATATTCTGGACCCCATGTGCGGCACATTGCATAGACCTCATGCTTGAGGATGTATGCAAACTTGACTGGATCAAGTTCACTGTGGAGTATGCCAAAAGCATCACCAAGTACATCTACAACCACAGTTGGGTATTGAGCTTGATGAGGAGACACACATGGGGTAGGGAGCTTGTTAGGTCCGCAGTTACTAGATTTGCAACTCACTTCCTCACGTTGCAATCTCTCATTTCCCAAGAACAAAACTTGGAGAAGATGTTTTCAAGTGATGAATGGAATTCATCTAATTGGGCTCGCACACAAGATAGAAGAGATATTAAGAAGAAAATTAAAAGCTCTTCATTTTGGAAAAAAGCAGCAGAGGTTGTGGCAATTACTGAGCCACTTGTTAAGCTGTTGCGGTTGGTGGATGGGGAAAAATTGGCCATGGGATACATTTATGAAGCTATGGATCAAGCAAAGGAGCAAATAAAGGCAACATACAGAGATAGAGTAGCCAAGTATGGGCCTATTTGGGAGATCATTGATAGGAGATGGAACAATCAACTCCATCGCCCTATACATGCAGATGGGTATTTCTTGAACCCGAAGTATCATTATAGAGATGACATTGATTTTGATCCAAGTGGGGAGATAGTGGATGGATTGTATACTTGCCTTGAGCACATGGTCCCAAATGAGGTGACCCAATTGGAGATACATCGGCAGATCACCTCTTTCAGTGCCGCCACAGGTACCTTTGGCAAAAATGTTGCTAAGACTGCAATAGAAGAGGGCCAACCAGGTAAACAATTCCATTGTTTTATTAAATTATGTTGTTTAACTTTAAAGTTTAAAATTTTAAATTGTACAATGTAAATACCTTGATTCTTAATTTGTTAGCCAAATTCACAATCTAATTTGTTGAATTAACTTCCTTGACTCTTCGCATTTGCAGCACAATGGTGGAAGTCATTTGGTAATCATTGTAAACAATTGTAAAAGTTTGCAATTCGGGTCCTAAGTCAAACCTGCAGCGCTTCTGGGTGTGAGCACAATTGGTCTTTGTTTGAGTGGATTCACACGAAGAAGAGAAACCGTTTAGAGCAGAAACAGTTAAATGATCTAGTCTTCGTGCAGTACAACCTGCGAGGTTGCGACTCATACGCAACCAGTTGATGAACAAAAGACTTGATACGAATCCCTTTCTGTTAGATGATATAGATCCTACCTCAGATTGGGTAGTGGAGACCGCAGATCCAGAGTTTGGTGATGATCTGGATGTTGAGTTGGAGGACATGCTGCAGCCTCATATAGATTCAGATCCTCTATTGCCGATGCCATCAGTTCATACAGGTGTGGATCCCGATATTCCAGGCACAAGAGGCACTAGTGGACTAGGACCTCTTACTTATAGGCGACGATGACGTAGGAGTAGGCATTCAGCCAGTACTACTACTGCAGTAGTAGATGGCTGTGCGCCTGAGCCTGAGGAGCCTGAGATTGAGCCAGATGTTGATGCCTTTGCTAGTTCTTCAGCTTCTGGTTATTTTGGTTCTAGTTCTAGTTCTACTCCTCGCCGTAGCAGTGGTGATGAGTTTGATCAGTTCGATTGATCAACGACGATGTATGATAGACACAGTTGACGATGTTATGTAGTTGACTATATATCATGTTATTTTTTGGACTCTACTGGCCATATAGCCTATAGGCCTCATGGATTATGTATTTTGTTCCAGTTCCAGTCTCCTAGATATGTATTGCACAGTACACTTTGTGCCATTTTGATATATTGACTCTTATATGGTATATACATGAGCAGACATTGGATATTTTGTTTCTAATGCTATGGAATCATGAATTAGAATTTTGAAAATGTTTTTTTTTTCTTAAAAATTTAAATATTTTGTGTATTTTTGAGCAAACCGATTCATTAAATTCAAATTGACCGATTTATGACCGATTCATTACCGATTCCGATTCCGAGTTGACCCTCGACCAATTTCGATTTTTCAAACTTTGATATATATATATATACATATATTTGAAATTCAAATCATTTTCATTGTTCAGAAAGCAGCACACTATAAAGTCTAACATACTAAGTTAAAGTTATTAACTAAATATCTAAGTTGCACGAAACGGGGAAACGTCGAAAAGGGGGAAACATGACCCCCTAGAATTTTGGAAACGGGGAAACGCGATATATATATATATATATATATATATATATATATGAGCAAGAACATTTAAAAAAAAGAATGTGAAATATAAATCACAAATCATACATGTCGGCGAATCATTGCCTATATTGGGATCCTATTCATCAATAGCACCCTATGCCTCCCTCCTCTAGGCTCTAGCCCTTGCATCTAACTCGAATTTCAAAGTTGATCCTCCAAGGACATTAATTAACGGCTCAACACCCTACAATTTTGATGAAACTTCCTAATCCAATCGTTAAATTGAGGTAGAAAAAGCTTCCCATGCTTAATAAGTGATTTTGCTCGAGTGAAGAGTACATTTTTAGTAAGGTCATGACAAAGGAGTTCAACAATCAACACCACCAACATCAAGGGACATATAGGGGTTGTTGTGCTTGATTAAATGCCAATTCCATGCCCTCATACATGATAGAATCTAGTGGAAACTTTGCAATCCTGAAATCCTGAAAACTATTAAGTCTGCTGAATTCTGAATGGGATCTAAAATTTTACATTTTGCATATGAAGTCCGATGAGGTTGGAACCACTCTCAAACATCTTGAAACAATTAATGGCAATGTTAAAATTAACATTACCATTAATATTACCAATACTATTGCACCATGGTGATGTTTTTTTCGGAAACGTGACCCCGTTGACTGAATCCGTACTGGAAATGCGTTTCCGTATGGGTGAAACGCGTTTCCATCTCGAAAACACGTTTTGTCCGTACGGAAACACGTTTCCGGGCCGTACGTTGCGCGTTTCGGGGTTTTGAAATGGTGAAACGCTGGAAACGGGGTTGGGACCCACGTTTCCTGCAACATAGCTAAATATGATACAGATAAACCAAGTGGAAGTTCAAACTACATATTTGAATGTTTGATATTGATAATATATATGATATATGTCCATTGTCATACGTCATCCAAAATTTGCCTAATGGCATTTCCAAACATGAAATAGAAAATTAAAAAAACAACTAATAATGAATAACATATTTGATTTGGCTTCCTCAAGCCATCTCTGCTAGTGCTAGGCCATCTGCCCATTTGCATCTGCAACATCACTATCATCAACATCAATGAGGTCCTTAGTCAACAAACTTTCTAGGTAGGCATCACTCTCAAGTGGAGGCTCCTTTTCATCAATAGCAACTGGAGGTATCTCGACAAAGAGATCTAGTTGTATCTCTTCATCCACACATATGGCATCATTTGAATATTGGTCCTATCTCTTGAAAGGACCCTTCTTGTACCCTAGGTCTTTCCGAGATATGAGACGAATTGTGCTATGAATGTAGATTATGTTCTTTGCCTTCTTCGATCCCAACCTGTTTCTCTATACTGAATTGCTGAAACAATAAGTGGTCCAATTCCCTTCACAAGTTGAGGAACTAGCTACCTGCCCAAGTAATCTTATGGCAATGTTATTGGATAATAAAATTGTTAGGGGAAGGCAATGTTAAGTATGTAAAATTTAAATTAATGCAAAAGCAAGGTGAGGAACTTTGAACTAGCTACCTACGCAGGTAATGATATGGAAAATTGTTGCAACTCAGGAGCATCAACACCATGAAGCCATCACCAATCAATCGGATCCTTTTTCTTTCGCCTATTAGTCTTAGAAGCATGTGAAAATTGGGCAAATTGAGATCATATCTCAGAGGCCTTGTAAAACCATAGATTTTTTTAACAGCATTCATAAACCCTTTCACTACCTCTCTATCTTGGGAAGGAGGTGTCCTTCTTGTCAAGGGATCATACCATTTTGGATTAACTACATCTGTGATGGATCTAATGCTTTCACACATAGAGTCCATGTTCTCATAAATCTCACCTAAACATGGACTATTGGCTCTACAAATTCCATAACAAATTTGATATCAACTCAAAAGTGATCATCCAAAATCAATTACTTCACCTCCATAACAGCATTTGATCTAGACTGCTTTCACTGGTCCCACATGTCACTGATAACTGTGGCTGCTAAAGCTTCCTTCATCTCCACAAGTTGACTAAGCAGAATGTTCGAAGTTGCAAATCTGGTATCAGCTGGTTTAGAAGCTTTATTTTGACATGCTTGCGGTAAATGGCTTGTGAATGGTGGTGGTTGCATATGAACATCTGAATTTTGGTTCCATTTTCAAGTTGCATCCAAACCCAGTCAATTTTCCAATGTCTTTCAATGCATTATTCAAAGAATGCATTGTGCATGGTGTCCAAAAAATCTGCCTACATTACATCAAGAATTCATAAATAAAAAAAGACTAGATTTCTGATTTATAGAAATTGAATAAATATTAAAAAAATCAAAATAGAAAAAAATCAGACTTGTAATTATAAATCAGAATTGTGATTCATTTGAATTTAAATTAAAAAAAGACCAGATTTGTTACTAACCCCTCCTTTTGGACCATCATCCCCTTTGCACACTAGGGTTGCATCAGTAATAACTTGAACAACATTAGATGGCCCCACCTCCGCAATGGCATCACATAATTGGTCTTTCAATAACATAGCTTGATCGGAACAGTCGACCACCTTTAGGAAATATGGACCAGATATGGAAGAGATTGATGTTTATCAATGGAGGATTTTGACAATTAGTCCAACCATCCATGACAATAGAGCATCCATCTATAGTCCAGGATACCTTCAATGGTGCCGTTGCTTTCTGAAGATGTGGTTTTTCGTTGTCCACCAACACAGTTTAGAGCTTCTCATAACCAGGTCTCTTATACCTTACAGGTTCATTATCAATGGCAGAAACCATTTGCTCAAAATAGGGTGAGTGGCTGCATTGAAAGGGATGCTACGTGCAAGAAAAAACCTTGCTATTGTAAGATCAACACCTTCTCTACCCTTCGCATCAAACATGTCATAAATGCCTCCGGTTTTTGGCCTCTTATATGATGAGGTGTTGTATTGCTTTCTGATGCTTTTGAGCACACATTCTCATCACCAAAACGAATCTCATCATCGGATGGAGTTTCTTCCTCATTAGTCTCATCATTGTCATTGACATCAGGCTGTGAAATTGACTTGCCTGCCTTACCATCATCTCTTTGCTGCTGCCTTTGCGCACTAAGGAGTCTAGTGGAATTCTCTGGTTCTCCAGTACAAAGTTCAACACCCTTCTTTGTAATATTCATAAAATGGGCTTTAACTCGAGTATAACTGCCTTTCTATTCAGCATGACATAGGATGCATTTTATCAATGCTGTCCCCCCTCCACCCTTTGTTGGTTTTGTCCTCTTCACATATTTCCATAGTGGATCTTGAAGATTTGGCTTTGATGATGCCATCTTGGTTGGAAACGTGGAGAAATAAGGAGAATGGAGAAATGATAAATCTGAAAATTCAAACAAAATTTTTATAAGATCTGCCAAGGCCCAATAGGGAATTTCAAAGAGTCAAGAAAATGACAAATACCTCACTCCAATGCTGAACTATTTCTCCCTAACTGTTGGATTGCTCCACCCTTCAAACTATCAAACCCTTGACTGTTGTTATTGACTGTCTCCCTTAGCTGCTGGCTGGACTGCTCTTCTTCTTCACTGCTAGAGGATAAAAATGAGTTGAATGTGAGTGTTTTGGTTGGTAAATAGTGAGGCTAGGGATTTAGGAAGGGGCCCCTACCTTTCCGCCCCTTTTTTGCCCCCTTTCCTCCTCAATTTCCACCCAGCAACAAAAAAATCCATGTGGAAGTTACCTGAAGTATCCCCAAAATCGGGGCACGATGGCCCCAAGTAGCTCCACTTACTCGAAATCCAGGGTACGACGTCCCCAAATCATGCCACATTTCGGGTACTCCAAGGGACCTGGCAGAAGTATTCGACCACGTTTTGAGTACATGGGTACATGTACCTGATACGGGGATGTGTGCACTACCATTGGGTACGCATACCCTGGAAACTTAAATTATTACCTTTTGTTAATGTTATATGAAAATCCTGTTATGGTTTGTGTGTATATATTAATTTGCTTTTGATATTTATGGCACAGAAGATTGCAATTATTGTGTATTAAGTTTTTACTAGTTAAACATGAATACATCTTTCAGATTCCTGCAGCTTTACAAAATCAAAACAAGTAATTTCTAAACCTATATAAATCTGTTTTAAGTGTTTTATAAAGTTGGAAAATTCAGATTTATACAGAAGAATCTTCAGTCTAGTTTAAGATGCATTAAATGATGTATTACTAGACTGTTTTGGGGCAGATGTGGAGTATAATAAATTGCTGTAATTTCTAGATCTGTTTTTATTCAGAAGTTAGAGGTTTATACAGAAATTTGTGGTGTTTAAAAGTGGTAACAATGCTTGTTTTTTGCATTGGGCATATGGGGTATAATGGGGCTTAATGGGAGGCTGTCCTAATGGGGAGATGAATATAAGTAGGGCTGCAGATTATAAGCAATACTCACTTTCTCCTTGCTGTCCTAAACTTCAGAAATCTATCAAGGCAATTTACTAGAGCAGATAAATTTAATGATTGTGAGGTTTATACTTATCAACGATGTATTACAAATGCATATAACGATGCATGGAGAGACATACATCAATGCAACTCATTACAAATGATAGATACAATAAGAATGGAATAATGTTACTATTTTTAGTGCCTCACAACCATTAACCAAGAAGATATCAGCAATCAAACTTAACATGAACATGTAGAGGACTTCCTCATCCCTTAGGGCACATCGCTAAACCATCCATTAACTCCAAGGAAAAGATCCAATACAATGGCACCAAGAGTTCTGTACTCAATCTTTCAACAAACATTACAAATGTTAGAGCCTTCCTTTTATAATGTTCTAGGCTCAAAACCTTGAGCAGAAACCCTAGATCTAATCTAGGAATGCATAAACAAATAACATCCCTCAACTAACTTGAGAGGGTATGGTCAATAATGCATAAAATGAAAGTGGCAATGACACATGTATACATCTCCAAGCAAGCTAACTCTATCAAGTGGGGCAAATTTCCAATGTTGGCATAAATGGAAAGTCAAAACTCCAACTAAGTCCAACAAAATCCTCCGATAGAGGTTGCTCCATTAGGTTGCCTCAACAAATGTGTAAAACATCTAATTCCAACCACATGTGTGACATCCAAGGCTAGGTTGCGCCATCAAGTGCAATGAGAAGTGTGCAATGAAGGTTCTATGTATCATGTGCGAACATCCCAAGGTGTCACACATCATCAACACAGTAGAAGACTAAGTGAAACTTAAAAGGCATGGTGGCATCTCCATGGTGGACGCCCTATCAAGATAGTAATAAAATAATTCATGGGTGGCTTCCAAGGTATAAATACCCCTAGAGATAAGTGTCAATGACCTTATCGCATAGAGTGAGGGGTCAAACCTTTAACAATATCATAAATTCACGTGCAAGGAAACAACTAATAACCATAGAGGAGGGGACAACCCCATCGACTCAAGCAATTATCAATAAAATATGGGAGGTGCCACAACATGCGTGCAATCAAGGTGGGTGCTCCCTCTAGTAAGGCATCAAACCTTATAATAAAATGTTAACTGTGAAAAGTAGCCCCTTAAGCTAGGATGCTCCATGCATAAGCCACAAATGAGGTCAAATAAGGGTTAAATCACGATTAAGCCAATACAGTCATCCTCTAAATGTGTGCATAAGGTGAGCACTTCATCGAGGATCATCATTTTATGATATAACAACATGAAACATGTTTGAAATGCACCCAAAAGGAAAAAGGACTAGGGCGCTCAAGCTAGAAGCCCCCCACTATAGAAAACTATATCAATAGTTACTCCTCCAAACCATGTTGGAATCATGTAAAAGTGATTAATAATACTAGGCATCCCATCAATATGTGAAACAACTAAACAAATGTGCCGTCCTCATGTCAAATTCAAGGAAACTATCTACTATGCAATCTGTACATCCCCAACATATAAATCAGGTCCATTCACCAACATATCACCACAACATTGAGTCACATCACAGTAACTCTAGTGCTTAGAAATAATGAATCGATAAAATCTTGATAGTGTCAAGTGAGAACTTAAAATTTCTTGGAGACAAAAAGGGCTGGAAAAAAATCTGCATAGTAAGGCAGATGCAACATGCAAAGATGATCATGAGAATTCTCCATATGAAAATGCTCATCAAGGTCTTCAAAGTTAACACTTCCCTCATTAGAAGAATCCATATCCATACTATGATCAACATGAGAAAAATGTACATTAATATCATTATGCCCATGGCAAGCAAAAAGATCCTCAGCAATGTCATTACATGAGGGTTTGTCTTCAATATTTACCCTCTCAATACCATCATCAAATATTGGATTAAGTTTAAAAATTTAAGAAGGAGAAGATAATACCAAACCCTCATCCATATGGGGAGAACAAATAGGTGTACCAATGTCTTTATCAACAAGGACATCATCATAGGCCTCAAAAGGGGGATGAGATGACTCATCGACAAGGCTTTCCAAGGAAAGTCTCAATAATACCTTCAAAAACTTTGTCCTCTTTAAGGGCTTCTTTTTGAGTGTGCTCAATATTTTCTACGGAGTGGAGAGAGTCAAGCCTTCTTGAATGAGATGGCTCATCTAACCTTTTATTAATGTCAAGCAGGAAAGCACATGCTTCTTCTCTCAAATCTATCACATTCAAGAGATCGTTTGAGGGTTGTTTCTCCATGCCTCTAGGGTGTCTAGTGTTTCTCCCCTCATCCTCATAAAAATGGGTTTCCAATCCCATGAATCTATAACTTCCATATCCCCATAAGTCCAATCTTAAAGGAATTTTTTTTTTGACAAAGTATGGGAATGAATAAATCTCTTTAGAGATGATACTACAAAACCAATCCCAAACCTTTTTGCCATTCAATGAAAAATGCAAACATTATATCATCAACCAACCTTCATCAATCATATCCATCCAAACAACAAAATCCAAGAATCATGAAAGATGAGAAAGAGCCTCCATGCAGGGCCCTAAAAACCTTGGAATCTTGGTTATCTTAAACTTCTATCAAGCTCATATGAATAAGGGATACATGGGAGATCATAAATTTCAGCCCAAAAATCTCTGTTACTGGATCCGCCACCCCAATGTGTAGGATCTGCGGATCTGTGGATCCAATACGTATCTGGATCAGATCTACCTAGGATCCACCATGGAAACGGATCCCCTGCACAAGGATATGTATCCTGGTCCTATGAAATGGATCCTTTGAAAAATCAAACAATTCCTGAAACTTTCAAACAGATCCTGGAACTTCCAGTGCTTGTATGACCCATTGATCCCCCCCAAAAGTTGTTTTTTAAGGAAAAATGTAGAAACCCTAAACAACTAATGGCTAAAAGTGTAAAACCCATTCCCGCTGAAGGTCTGATCTATCCTTGTGTCAAGATCTGTTCTTGAACTCCGATATATCAATATCAAGTTCTGCTCTCAATGTTTTTATTTGATTTATCTTTATGGTCAAGGTTTGCTGTCAAGGGGTGATCTATCTTTATCTATGTAGCATGGGTACCCGTACCTGGGGGTAGGGTATGTGTACCCATACCGGGTACTTGGGTACACGTAAGGTACGTCTCCTGCCGTACCCTGTCGTACCCCATACTAGCTCGACGTACCGGAGATGCCGTTATAAAAAAAGGGGTACTTATAGGGTAAATGTTATGGCGTACCCCGTGTTTGGGTACTCCATACCCTGTGTTTGGGTACTCCGGGGGTATGTCCGACTCCGCAAAATGCAATTCCACTGGGGAAAATATAATGACCCCTAACCAAATTTGAACTAAATTTTTGCTAACTGTGTATGGAGTCTGGTTTAAGACTTATGTCAAGCACTTTGCAACACTGTTCAAATTCCATTGAGTATTTTCGAAATCTGGTAGATTGATTTTGCATTGATTTACAAGGAATGTTTTTATGGTTTTGTGTTCAGCACTCATGGAACATAATTTGACTACCAAATGTGCACATAAAAAATATACATATGTATTTAATACTAAGAAATACACTCACATCAACCCAGTATTACCTTTGCAACTTTTTATCGCCTATAACAGCAGTACAAATAGGTGTTTAAAATCAGATTTCAAGTGTACCTTCAGATTACAGTTTGACTATTTGTTACAACTACCTGGTACAGTGATTTATCAAATTTTATGTAACTTCTAGTCTTCCACTTGATATCTACTATGAGTCTATGATTATTCAAATTTTCAATGTGAATGTTCATTGTTCAATGAATCATTGAATTTAGAATTATGAATCATGATTCATAATTTATGAAGAAATATGGAATATGCATGTATAATGTGACTATGACATGTTTTATATATATATATATACAGTACCCCAGACGTACCTGTTAGACCTCCAAGAGTCTTTCCCTGACTGTAAAGGGAATGAGCTTGGTAACTTAAATTCTCAATAAGGTAAAGGATGGATCAAGTCGAGTAACTTGCTCATAAACTCACTCACTCAGACACACATGAATGTACTCAGACCAACAAGGCTTTCTATTACACTGTTCAGATAGTTTTAAAGGATATGATGGATGTATGAAGAATACTTATTATACTAGCATAAATACGTACATAGAGCATATGCGAATGGCCAGCTATAACAAGGAAGAAACACTTATGAGCCTAGTCTATCAATGAAGAGACAAGATGACAGTTATCTGTCATTAGATAAACATAGATAAATGTATATAACATTCACTCACAAGCATAGAAAAGACAGAAGAATGAGGATCTGAAAAAAACATAATGAAAGAATCTCATATTCTAATATACATTCAGAAGATATCTGTTTACAAAGAGTCTAGACAAGTTCTCAAAGTCGATCCACAGTCACTCGGGACTGCCCCCTCCTTCCTTCTGCTCCTCTATTTGGTCCTTTATATAGAAACATTAATGCTTATCTAGATCCACAATAGATGGATCTCATAACCACTTCAACTATATTTAGTTACCCAACTCAAATTCGAATTTGTGAGGTGGCTGGAAAATACAGAGTACAGAAATTTCTGGAAAATGCTGCTCAAAGATTGACATATATCTCCCAAATCAAAACAGATTTTAGAAAACTGAAAGAGGTTATTGTTCTTTGACATGTTTGGCACAAAAGCCTTTGACCGTTTCTCAAAATGATCCTCCAGTCGCTCAGGATCATCATTTGAAAATGATGACTCAGCACAGTAAAAACGCCACATTTCTGAAAACGCTGCCTCATCTTACGGGGGGCTTTTGACTACCTTCCCGAGCTCTAAATGCAGATATGAAAGTACCATTGAAAAGATTAGGATCTCTAGTTGTCAATCGACTATTTGAGCGTGAAAAACGACCTCTCCACAACTGAGAAAAATGAGTTTTCCCAAGGCAGTTTATTGCTAAAAAAATCTGTGCTTTCGGTGGCTAAAATAGCCCCGAATTTCGCGTTTCAGCTATCGAAAGCTCTGCTTTCGGTGGTTAATGAACAGTCGAAATGTCTGCCTAAGCCACCGAAACCTGAGTTTCGATTTTTTTGAAGAAAAAACAAAATCCAATGTTTTTCAAACTTTATTACATACCTAAAGCTCTAAAAAATGAGCCTTAATAAATTTAGAAATGTATTTTTTCAATGACTTCCTATCACCTAAAATAAACAAACTTGACTATGTTATTTGAGGAGATAACAGTACCCAAGTACCCTGTTTCAAAAAGTAGCATCCCCATCCCCGTCCCCGTACCCAAGTTTCCTGGCAACTTAGATTTTTATGTGCTATGTTGTTGCTCACTTCACCTATACTGTTATGTAGTCTTGTCATAGCAAATGTTATCAGAACTGTACCGGTGATCGAACCGACAGAGCCCAAAATGTGAACCGGAAAAAAACCGGTCGACCAAAAAATACATAAACTATTCATATTTTGTAAAAAACATGTATATTCATGTGCATACATATGAATACAAACCATTAATACACAAATATGCAAAGTTTATCATATATATAGCAAGTATGGGTGCAAATTACCAAAATAGCACCGAGCGCAATACATCTCTGAAGTTCTGAACCAAACTACATCAATAAAGAGGCGGCTCTAAATGGCCCTTAGAGTCCAAAAAATGAGTAGAGTATGGACCGGCTGGTTCGGTCGATTTTGGCTGGTTCCGGCCGGTTCACAGCCGGTTTAGAACCGGTCCAAATCATTTATCTGGTTTTTCTAGTTCAGGCACCTAACCGGACCGGTTGGGCCTGTGAACCCGTTGGACCGGCCGGTTTTACCGGTTCCGGTCCGGTTCCGATAACATTGGTCATAGCCTTCAAGAAAACCACTTTATTCCGGTCCGGTTCCGATAACATTGGTCATAGCCTTCAAGAAAACCACTTTATTCCCTGCTGATAGGGACATGTGGATGTAGCTCACAAAAAGACTATTATAACTTGCTTCAAGTTCATGCTGAAATGGTTTTTAAAATTATCAATATCAATCATGGTTACAACTCATCAAATTATCAGTTAGGGTACATGAACTCTTTTTTTGGCAATAATTTATAGTTCTACTCTTGTGTTTCATGAATAGTTTTGATTCTTCACTCTATATTTTTATATATTTTTTTGTACTTGTCATTTCCCCGTCGTATCCGGATCTTGGGTTTTAAAAAATATGGCAAATCCATATCCGGAGGGATCCATATCTGAATCCGAATCATTATCTTGGTAACTTAGCCAAAAATCCATGTTTCTTTAAAAAATCGGCAATGCAAATCTGAAATATGTATACCAATACCTCATACCAAGGACCAAGAGGTGGAGTCACCAAGATGAGCTTTAAAGCCTTCAATTTGATGAGTTTGCTCACCTTGACACCCAACAAAATCTTCCAATATGCAAGGAACAAGGTCTTCGTCCCTTCATGGAGTCGCCATGTGAGAAGAAAAAAGTTTGAAAGATCATTTGGAAAGACTAAGTGCTCTAGGCCTCCAATCCTTCATAGATGTATTGGAGGGTGAAACTTGCAATCACAAGGGGAAGTACAAGTCCCTTAGTTACTTTCGTCCTTCTATGCAAGAACTTCAATTGATTCTAGAATAAAACCTTACCTGGATCCAATCCAACGGGACAATCGTGCCCTTCCAATGGCTCAAGAGAAATTACATGGACAATGCTAGCAAATATGATCTCCAATAGATAAGCACAATAGCAAGATAAAGGTCACACATTCAAGAGAAACCCTTAGACAAAATCTTCTCCAAAGAAAGATATGTCAATTAAGCTCCAAAAGAGAGAGAGATCCAAAAATCCAACCGTATTGTGCCCAAAATTTAGAATAAAGGTTATTTTGTTGCTGTTTCATCAACAAATTGCCAACAATGTGCCCATATCTTCCCAGTGATGCATCTGAATGATGTCCAAGATCCATACAGAGTTGATTGTTGCTATTTGAACTTTGAAGGCTGGGGTATGCCCAGAAATTTCCCATGTTCAAAGCTTAAGACTGCTTTTACACACAGAATTAGCCGATAATAGGAAATTAAGCCTCTTACTGCTATTTTGGGGGTTTCGATAGTCCAAGCAAGGAATGAAGATTCTTATTACTACTTACCCTCAAATTTTCTTTTAACATCTTAGGGCATAATTAGAACATCATCATGAACAAAGTCAACCCCTCTTTCAAGAATGTGATCAAAATCAGACATGTGGACACCCATACAAAATGGTGGGTCCTTTGAGACATTAATTCCTTTTGGTGCATCATGTTGGCCAAACTTGGGGGACATTTAGGCTTTGTGATATCATCTTAGCTATGCATAGTTTTCAGATGGCTGGATCTTTCATCCTCAAAAGTTTGGTAAGCATGGAGAAAGGTTGTTGGTTTGGTAAGGTGGCAAATGTCATGTAGTTGGGATTTGGTTAGAAGGTTGATTTGGAGCTGGAAGGTAGAGGATACTTGTTGTTGATTTTCCTTGCTCTCAGGCACAATGGTTGAGTAAGAATTTTTTTTTTTTTTGTGGAGGGATTTGTGGGATGCTAGTACTCACCTTTAGAAGGACTAGTGTTCCTTAGCTCGTGAGTATGCTCTTTCTTCTTCTGATTGGCCCACTATTATTGAGATCATTTGTCTTATACCATAGGAAGTTCTATTCAATATGAATAGTAATATGTCAGGGCCCTTTGGTGTGATTGATAGTAGAGTTTTGGGCATCCCTCTTCATCAACACTATCATCTTGGTCAAGTGATCAATGTGCGTTGGGTGGCTTTTGATGTTGAGAGCTGTTGGATCTAGATATTATAGTGTGTAGTTAGTGTAGGTGTCCTATAAGCTCCTAGTGTTTGCTCAAGTGGCGATCAATGTTATTGGAACTAGATTGAAAGCAGCAAAATCGGTCGGTCCGATTGGTTTTGAGCATTTTTTTGATTTGGGTCAGTGTTTTGGATTGGAGATGGTTGGTTTCGTACTAAAGCGGCCATAAATGCTTGAATCGGTCATAAATGCCTGAATTGGCCGGTATTGTATGGAACCGATCAGTTTTGTAAATGTCCGTACAACATGGCTTTGGACATGAAAGAAGGTAAGCCCTAGTAATCATCAGTAGCATTAATGGTAATATTATGTAAATGTGATAGAAAATGTCACTTTTACTCAAATGTTTAACATTACCATTAATTGTTTTAGGATGTTTGAGAGGTTCCAACCTCATCGGACTTAATAGCAAAAACTATAATTTTAGATCCCATTCAGAATTTAACAAACTTAAATAGTTTTCAAGATTTCAGAATTGCAATGTTGGCACTGGATTCTATCATGTATGAGGGTATGAGATTGGAAATGGCTTTGGACATGAAATAAGGTAAACCCTAGAAACCATCAGTAGCATTAATGGTAATATTAATGCACTTGATGTTTGAGAGTGGTTCCATTAATTGTTTCAGGATGTTTGAGAGTGGTTCCAACCCCATTGGACTTCATATGCAAAAAATATAATTTTAGATCCCATTCAGAATTTAATAGACTTAATAGTTTTCAGTTTCCGCTGGATTCTATCATGTATTGAGGTATGAGATTGGCATTTAATCAAGCACATCAACCCCTCTATGTACCTTGATGTTGGTGGTGCTGATTGTTGAACTCCTCTGTCATGACCTTAATAAATATGTACTCTTCACTCAAGCAGGATCACTTATTAAACATGGGAAGCTTTTTCTACCTTAGTTTAATGCTTGGATTAGGAAGTTCCATCAAAATTGTAAGGTGTTGACATGTCCTTGGAGGATCAACTTCGAGACTTGAGGTAGAGGCAAGGGCCAGAGCCTAGAGGAGGGGGGCACAAGGTGCTATTGATGAATAGGAGCCCTATATAGGCAATTATTTTGATGATATGTAGTTATTTGTTGTAGCAAGATTATTTTGGATTCTAGTGGCCATTTAGAGCCTCTTTGTTTATGTATTTTGGCCCTTTGGGCCAGATTTGGATTGCATTTGATATTCTTTTAGTTATATGCACATTTACTTGCTATATACATGAGAAACTTCTCATATTTGTGTATATGGTTTGGATTCATATGGATGGATATGAATATGAATATTTTATGTATTTTTTGATTGACCAGTTTTTTGGTCCGGTGTTTTCCCCATTTTTTTCTGGTTCTGGTCTGGTTCAGATTTTTGGGCTTGACTGGTTCAATAATCGGTCTGGTTCTGATAACTATGCTGGTGATGTATTAGGGTGTTCCTTCCATGCCCCCCCAGCTAAGAGTGGCCTCTTAGACAGGTTTTGCCTTTCTTGTCTCAGGATGGAAATGGTGAAGCATTTATTTTGGGATTGTCATTTGGCTAGGTTGTGTTTGAAGCATGTTCAGACAGATTTGTCCACTATTCTTAAGAGGCAATTGCATTAGCATGTAGTGTTGTTGGGTGATTTTGGATTGGTAATCAGCTCTTCCCTTGTTGTTATTTGGCTCTTCTTGAGAATATCAGCAATTATCGTTCTTTGGAAACTTTTGTGCAAATATGTTTTTGAGAATGAGGTTTGCTCTTTTTCTACCTTTTGCCTTATATGGAGAGTAGAGTTACATATGTAGTTGCTGGCCAAATGTTTTTTGTTGATCAAGGACGCCAAATTGTTAGACTCTGGTGCCTGTTCAGATTTTACTACTGTTCTTGTTGCTTCAAGGAAGAGGATGTAAATACCATTGTATATATCCTTCCGCTTTTTATTTTCTGTTGATTTAAATATTTTTTGTAAATATAAGAAATATTATACAGAAAAAAGAAGACAGGGAAGATGGAGAAGGATGATTACTTAGAAGATTGGGAAATTGGATATTTGCTAGATGGAAAGATGGTAATGTAATATTTGCTAGATAGCATAAGGTAATGTGGCCACAGATCATTGTATCGAGAATTGGTTATGTAAATGGTCATAGATGTTGAGGAATACCCACGTATTATTGATTATTTACAAAAACTGTGTCAAGACACCAACAAACTGTTATATTTCTTCAATATGATTGCATGTGGACAAAACCATGTGAATGCTAACAAATTGATGACGTGTTTGTCTTTTCTGTTTTTTAATTTCTTGAATGGTATGTAATCGGTTTTACTGCAAAGATGCTTAACATTATTCCCAATCAGTTGCAGCTGTAATTTGTTATGATATAGATAATTATTTTGTTCAATTGGTTTCTTCCATATAATATGCATTATATCTGGAAATGTTTGCTCTGCAGGTAACTGCCTATTTCATAGGCTTGGCAACACCCCAAGCTCAACATGCAATCCAAGTTGTTGATAAAGTTGGAGGAATGGAGTGGCTTATTCAACAATCAGAAATTGATGGATCACCTTCATTGAAACTGGATGTTTCCCTGGACACTCCTATTATTATTATGCCACAGAATTCTATGAGCAAAAAGTATGCATCTGCATAACAATTGCAGACTAGCTTTCTTGTGTAAATACTAAATATTACTATGGCTTAGGAAAAAGTTAAAACTTCATTAATTTCTATAGCCAGTCTTTTGATGACGTCCTTTTGCCACTTACACCGTTTCATTCTGTTTTGAGGATACCAGTTTCATGCAGCTGGACCTGGGTCGTCTTCAAATGTCTAACAATTTTGAGTGGCATGGTTGTAAGGAAAATGATCCATCTGCCGTACATCTTGATGTCCTTCATGCAGAGGTGTGGAATTTTCATTTTTTGTTTCTTTATTTCACTGTTACAGTGAATAGCTAATGTTTATCTTTAAGTTTAGATGCATAAAAATTGCATTTGATTCTCATATTTTCTTTGTTTTCTAGATAATGGGCATGAATATGGTTGTTGGGATTGATGGGCGACTGGGAAAACCAATGATACAAGAAGCTTGTGGATTGCATATTAAAGTGTGTCGTTCGCTACGGGATGTTTTCAAAAAGGTTCCCGAGGTGGCAGTTGACATACAGGTAAACAAATTTGCATATTTTGTGATGTTTCTTTCCCACGTATTGCATGTCCAGTCACCATCTCTTTTCTTTACCATTTAGAAATAACTTAGTAGGAAATAACATAAAATAGGTCAGCAATAAACTCAGAGTAAGCTACAGTACTGAAGTCTTTGGCATCCTTAATTAAGAGCTAAGTTACCCGGATGCGGATGCGGATCCGGATACGGATGCGGATCCGGATACGGATACGGATCCGTTAGATTTTTGAAAAGCCAGGATCCGGATACGGCAAGTACGAACAATTTAAATATATTTTTAATAAAATTTATATAAAAATTAAAATATATATAAAATTTTAAATATATAACTTATATATAAATATTAAATTTATATCAAAAAGTAAAATTAAATATATAATTTATATATACATATAAATTATATATATAAATTATATATTTAATACTTAATACATAGGACATAATTATTATACAATACTTATAAATAATAATTATGCACTACTTACAAAGAATAACTTAATAATAATTTAAATGAAACATTGATAATATATAAATTTATAATACATAACACTTGCACAAAATAATCACTACTTACAAATAATATAACTTAATAATAATTTAAATGAAACATTGATAATATATAAATTTAGAATACATAACACTCCCGTGCCCTAACCTAAGCCGACCAATAAAATGAATAAAGAAAGGAAAATTAAAAAACAACTCGATGAAAGACGACCCAATTTAACTGGAAACCCAACCCCATGAGAATGGTAAGCCCATTGATTTCACGAAGGCCGCCAATGTCACATTTTCACCATAAACCCGACCGGATCAGAATGGGAAGCCCGCCGATTTCAAGAAAAATGTCAGCAGAACCAGAATGGCGCGACTTCAAGAATACGAATCCACATCAGAATGGCACGACTTCAAGAATCCGGATGGCACGGTTTCACAAAGCCAACCAATGGCACGGTTTCACATGAGAATGAACCAGAACCCCATTTGCCAGTTGAGCCCAGTTTTGACTAGAACCAAAACGAAATAGTATTTACCTGCCCAGCACGAATCCCTGCAAATACGTATCATTCGTGATGGATACCTTTCCGACCGGATCCTAGGCGGATCTGGATCCGAATCCGTTTCCGATACGGGGATCCGCGGATCCAGCCGCCGAAGCCTGCGGATCCAGTAACACAGCTTTCCAAGTTTAAGAGCCAACCTTTGACAGACTTTTGCATACATACCTCTTCTCACCAAGAGTGACAGAAACAGAATTGATTGTATTGGCCTCATCAAAGAAAACATAAATTGTAGCTCCCAGATTGTAAATAGTGCTGATATCTGAATACAGTCCCAAATGCCCAAAGGTGGGACAAAACCAGGGGGCTCCAGTCCCCACAAAGAGATGCAGGCCAATCAAGCTGTCGATCAAGCAGAACAGAATGTTGGTCCTCCATCAACCACGAGCATTGTCTAGAAAAACTATAGTAACATAAAATTCAAGGTCTCTGAGCGACGGAAAAATTGGCATAAACTGTGAGCTTTTGGCTAATTGAGATTTAGAAGGAAGCCCTTGATAGAAAACCAACAAAGCAACAACCTGGACCTTTTAGCTCAATTGGAGAGACCATACTTTATGCAACTGGTGAATCCATCAAACATCTGAATTGGAAAATAACCTTCTTGCATTGAGGACAAGAGATTGAGGGTGCCACTGATGAAGAAGAGAGATAGCTTCTTGGAGCCATACTGTTGAAGGGAAACCCACATCACCACCGTAATCTCTCCAAAAGGTCCCTTCAGTTCAATGTTCAGCTTATACATATCTTTAGATGGGAGCAAACTAGTGATATTCCTTTGATAGCTGGTTTATCTAAGGATAGAAGAGCCTTTTGGTGGGCAAACACTCTCCAATCCTTCCAGTCCATGATAGTTAAGTCCTAGAGATAGTGAAGTCCCACAGATCCCTCCAAAAGAAGACACCTTACTTAGTTTGCATGCCTGGAATTTAGCGCACCTTGCAATACATTGTCCTTCCAGCTCCCAATTGGATGCCACTCCAAATTCCATCTGTAATGAACATATATATATATATATATATATATATGAAGCTATACATCCTAACTAAGGGACATGACTTATCAACTTTGGTAACCCGTGAATGCGTATATAAGTATACCATCCCATGGAATTGTAATTGTAATTTATCTATCATATTTTTATTCTTTATTTAGTACTTGTTCTATATTTATTTCTGTCTGTTGTCCTTATGTTGGATATTTGCTAGTAAATGAACTTCTGTTCATTAAATCATTTCATTTGTATTAGCGCTTCGTGTTTGATCCAGCTTTTTGCCACACCCATTCTTTTCTTTGGACATATTTTTCAAAGTTTCTTTGGACTTCTGGTCTTTGACAAAACACAAGCCCTTGGCCATTCAAAGTTTAGAAGTAAATTAAGGAACCAAAAGAAAGAAAATAAAAATAAAGAAAAGAAATAAAAAAGGTGATTCCGCTGCCAAATATCCATGTCCAGAAAAAGGCATAAAATTTACTAAAGTGGTTAAATTCTCAAGGTTTAATTACTAAACAAGCATCTAAGAAGAGAAGTATATGTATGCACTCTGCAGCCTTGGAAGTCGTGTATCAGTGAAAAAGCAGTCCTGTTAGCCTGAGATAAATTTGTCAAACAAAGGAAGAAAAGGACTACACCTGTCATAGAGAATTGTCTCGTTGGGAGAGAGAAATTCATGATTGGTCCATTATAGACAAATCAGATTCACAATCTCTGTCCCCTTGTTTCAAGGCAGAGCTGTCAGAAGATTCAGAGTGTAAAGGTGGGGGAAAATTCGAATTATTTGCTAGCACTAATTGTGGCAGTGGAATTAAAAACAAAGAAACAGTTCAGTGATAATGGGGGTATGAAGCCTGCTATAAGCTGTGAAGAGAGCGGACCTCCATTTTTTATTGTTAAATACTGCGAAACAGGGTCAAATGATTTCTGAAAACCATTTCGAGGAATTGTCCTTTCTGTAGAGAACCACTCATTCCATTGACCATCGAGCTGTTTAGGAGAAACATTGAAAATTCTCACTTTTGCCAGATATCAAACCACCATGTGCCACAGGTATTATAGAATTCATATATTTGAAAATCCACTGGTTGTTAGTGTTATACCTTATACCTATAGAATAATCCAATCGTTCCCCAAACATAAATCCGTAACTATGTTGTAATAAAGTAAAGATTGGATATCATATGCAAAAATTATTTAGTAAGTATCAAGTGCAAGGATTCACAAGAGTAAATTCTTAAACAAACAAGGTGGAAAATATAATATATACATTTAAAGTTTCTTTTTGAAAACCAACGAATTACTCTTATCCTATTGAAAAGTGCTATTGAGGGGGAGTCAAAGAGATATAAAGCAACATTTTGTGGGGTTATTCAAACTTCAAAGATTATTTATTACCCTTTCCTAAGTATTCCATATTTTAAGACAAATTCCAAATATATATATATATAGAGAGAGAGAGAGTTTTATTAAAAAAGTAATTAAAGTTCCAAGCAGTTAAAAAATGTTTTTTTTTTTTTTAAAGGAAGGAAGGTTTTCTTGTAAGGGTCTGTTATCACACAACTTGTAGTTGTCCCTAAAGATGATCCCAACTACAAAGTTGACCTAAGAGGGCCTCGATCCTAGATGGATTGGTTGTCACGCCAATCGAGGCACTCTTCGCTTTATGCTATCTAAGCCTCAGATAACAAAGGAGGAGATCCTGATCTACTCCCGACAGGAGAGATCTAACCCAATCACCAGATCAAACTAGTCAATAGAGTACGTAAGGTGAGGGGTGAAGAACCCTAGATCTAAGGGACAAAGTCACTGTAGAGGCTTAAGAAAGATGAGATTTCAACCTTAGATGTTTTGGATACAATGACTTAGGGATTAGAAGCAGATCTAGGATATTAGTGCTAGGGTAAATGATCAAATCAGTCTGCCTTGGGAAACGTTAACTTAAATTAGGGAAAATGGTCCCAAGTAGTAGATTTGAGGGAGTAGGGCTTCCTAGCACAACTTGGATGAAGATCTGACAGTATCAAAGCACACAAGCTCGGAAAACAAGGTATCAACAACCCAGAAGATAAACTAACCAAGGAGGGCACAAGCATAAAGAGATCAATGCCTAAGGAAGGGCCAGATGGAGTCCATAGAGCATGAGGCCCTAGAGAGCTGACCTAGGGCTAGGCCTAGAGGTAAAAACCCAGAAATGGTTCGCCGAAATTCCAAGTAGTTAAACCCAGAGAATTTTTATAAATTTTAGCTTAGGGTTTGAAATGTAAATGACAGATGGGTAGAGTAAATGAATAAAAATCGTACTTTGTGATGTGTACCTGGATGATGAGAATGAATGCCAGAATGATGAGGACTACTCCCGCAAAGATCAAATGAAAGTTTTGTTGAATCTCTTGCTCCAACGTTTTGCCCAAGAACCACACGTGTGCCCCTCTCTTCTTGCACAACCAAGGAAATAATCAATTAGTAAGTAGAAAGGAAGGTAGATGCAAGTAAGAAGTAAAAGATGAAGAATGATTGGTACAAAGACAAAATCACTCCCTGAATAACCAAGATCTAAGAGAGAGAGACAGGGTGAGTCTCCTCGACCAATGCGCCCCTCTTCCAAATCGCCTTCTCTACCTGCAAATAAAAATATGGATCCAAAAATATGCAAGATATATTCACCAAGATCTTTGCAATGGAAAAGTAGTTTCAATCACCATAGCCAACATTCAACTCAATCACACAAATATTTCTCACAAAATAATTCTTTCTATTCCAATAGCCAAGAGCCAAAAGTCCCTTTACAATGAGGGGGGTCTCTTCTTTAAATAGGTGTGAGAGAGACCAAAACCCTAACCACTTTCTAAATGAGTGGTTGAGATCATAAGATACATCACTAATAATCAACGACTTAGATGAGTCAAAACAAAAATACATGGATCATTCAAAGAGAGGGGGACGTGTTTCCTCAATGACGCCCTAGGGGGGACGTATTGTTAAAGTTAGTGCAGCTGCGAGACCCATTCTCAAAGAGGATGGTACCCTAGTCAGTTAACTAGGGTTCCTGGTCAAGTTAACCAGGCAGAGTAAAGAGTAAGACCCTAGAAGGTACCCTAGGGCCCCCAACTGTCTCCTGGGGTTCTTGGTCGGGGACCAAGCAGGTTGATGCCATGGCAAGGTCCCTAGCATGTGGCTAGGGACTCTACTTGTCTCTACGGTATTCTCATGCTAGGGACCCTACTTGTCTCTACGGTATTCTGGTCCCTACTTGTCTCTACAGTATTCTGGTCTGGGACAAGACAGTTTCTTGGTCACGAGGACCATGCAGGTCTTGCAGGTTGAGACAGAGACCTCCGGGTCCGGGACCAGGCATATTCTTGGTCATGAGGACCAAGTAGTTCCTGCAGTGACATACTTGGTCAGTTAACTAGGTGGATCTTGGTCAGTGGACCAAGATGATGATGTGTGATGTCCTCTTCTCCTAGGTCTTCGAGATGGTTGAGCTAGATGGTCTTCTCAAGGACTGGCCACCCCTTGATGGAGCCACTAGCATTTGACCCGAGGAGCAGTCTAGAGGACCACATGATCACATCATCTAATGTGGACCCTTCCTTATACAGTGATGATGAAATTTCAGGTTATATGGAACATTTGTACATTTGAGAGAGAGATGACTGGTTGTACCTTCCCCACCCTGGTTGATTTACTTTTGGTCCTTACACCTTGTTGATTATTGGTCTTGTGGTACCTTGTCTTTGAATTGTGGTTAGTGGGGTCTTCTACCCACATTGAGTTGTTTTGGTTTATACCTTAATGTTTTGGTCTTATGGGTATAAGGGGTGAATGGCCACCTTGTGTTACTTCCTTTGGTCCTAGGAGTTATGAGTCATCCTTATTCTATGTTTTGACTTGTACCATCTTTTTGGTCCTTGTACTCTCACCTAATGGTAACATAACCCTAGTACCCACCTAAATTACCCTATTTATATTTTATGTTATTTTATTTTAAACCCTTATGTGTTGGCATCCACTTAAGACACATTAATTATATTTTTATAAGTGGTATGATGTTTTAAACTTTTGGTACCTTCCTCATTTAGTGGAACCCTAACTTAATTAAAGGATTAATTAAGATGCTTCTAGAAGTCATTGAATTTCTATTTAATGAAGTCTAACTTCTTCATTTTTATCATCATCCTATCTACACGTCTTAGCTTTGATTTTGGGTTGGCGTCAAGGGTTTAAAGTCTGCTTGCTCAGCCGTTTAGGATTTACATCTGCTGGAGACTACTATTGTTCAGATCTAATCCGTGTAACTGCTGCTATTTTTTATTGAGGCATGACCTAGTTGATGTTTAACCTGCCTGCTGCGTGCTCTATGGTTCAGATCTGCTTGCTGAATGAGCAAATTGTGAAGGCCGCATGCCCTAGTGCTGTCAGTTGGTTGATTCTTTCACTATCCTGAAGGCTGCCTGCCATAGAAACTGAACCATGACACTGTTGAGTGTTGATTGTGAGGGCCGTGAGCTATGAGATCAGACCTGCCTGTAAATGTGGTGGCCGTGAGCCTTGGAAGATCTGATCTGGCATGCTTAAACCTTGTGTGTGAAGGCCGCAAGGACTAGTGTTCTGTTTCAGCTTAACGTGAGACTCATCCTGCATATTGTAGCAAGGCCGTAAGCCCTCCGAGTCTTACTCTGAATATGATATATTTATTAAGACTTTGTTGAGGCCCTCTCTTTAGTGATGAGACTTGTTTATTACCAGATCTAATGTTCAGTGTCTTTGTTGGATTTAAATCCTTGACCTAAGACTCTGTCTGTGGACTAATCTTGAGTTACAATTCTCATATATCTGCTGAGTTTTACTTTAGGTCTTAACTAGGTACAAAAACCTAGCTTGAATCTAATCTGTGGGTTGAAAAATGGTTGTGACTTGATCCATGTACACAGACCTAGTTTATATTGTGCTGAGATCTTAATTAAGTCTGGTCCTACTGTGTTGTGATCTTATTGGTGTTAGACCTATTTGTTGAAGTCTTGTTTAAGATTGTTATTGTGATTTGACTGTCATTGACCTTCACTGTTGTACTAAAACCCATCATCTCTTTCTCTGGTTTGTACTTACCCTCTAGTAGGGTCAACTGGTTCCTAGTGTTGACTGGCCTCTGAGAGGCACAGTCTTTTCTGAAAGTAAAATTTCTGAGTATAAGACAGGAAGGGTTCCACACCCCAGGTAAGTATCCTCACTTGTCTCTTTTATTGTTAATTAAACAAGTTAGTTATTTTGCTATTACTGATTTACATGTTACTGAAGATTACTTTAACACAATGACCAAATTGGTAGTGTTAAAGTTGAAAAGTTGAAAGAGATGAAAATTATGTTTTGTTAAAGCTACTGCTGTACTATTTCATTTCAGTACTAGTTTGTTAAATTTAATTTTGCATTAAAGTACTGTTATCGCACAACTTGTTGTTGTCCCTAAAGGTATCCCATCCGAGATGGTAGAGGAGACGGAGAACTAAAGAGGTGACCCAAGAGATGCCACGGTTCCCAATGCAAGCTGAGAGTCACGATAACCGAGGCACTCTTCTCTTTAGATCAAGAAGAAATCAAGACCAAGGGGGAGACCCTAGCCAATCAATGAAGATTGACTAACCCAAAGGTTCCTAGGGAAACATGTAAAAGATGAGTTACGGAAACCAATGAGTTGATTAGAATAGGTGGACCCAAGAGTTAAGTGTGGTTGAAGAGGCTTAAGATGTGACAAGTGTTTCAATCAATGAATGAATAGGGACACCTAATGGATAGATCTAGTACCATGAAAATACACAAGTGGGGCCCACTTCCTTAAAATATGGAAATGGTCCAAATGGGACCCACAAGGTGAATTTAAGAGTGATATGGCACTAAGGGGTATGCAAGAATGTAGATCTATGGATCTAGGAGGAGATAGATGATACCCACATATGGGATCTAGCAAATGACACTATCCCCAAGGAGTGTGAATTGACCAAGGGAGACTAGTGCCTTGAGATGAGGTGGGCAAATGGAGTCCAAATGATGCCCAAATGTAGATCGGGGTAGTTAAGGCAATTATCAAAGTGGGTTTTAAGTGGCATGCCCCAATATGAGCTAGATCTCCATAGATCTAGGATTTAAAATGCATCACCCAATGACCCAAGTGGGGCACAACCCTCAAAATGAGGAATGGGGCCCACAAGGAAAAATCAAAGGGGTGAAGCACTAGGGGTAGGTTATCTATGCAAATCAAGTGGGATCTCACCTACCCATGTCTTGGAACTAGCCCTAATAACTTCCCTCAAGGAGTGCGACTTCCCTCAAGGAGGCTAATGTGCTTTGGAAAATGTGTCAAATGAAGGCCAAATGCCACCAAACTATAGATCCGAATTGCCGTGGATGCTATAGAGGTGGGTTCTTTTTATTATCCCCAAAGCAAAGCTAGATCCAAGTAGATCTAGGAAAATAGAAAAATGAGGGTTTTGATTTTAAGGGTTTTTATGACCAATGAAGACGAATGGATGCATCTAGGTACATACCTTGAAGAACTTACCTCAAATGCTTGTGGCCACTTTGCAAATTGATAGCATTCCCCTATGTGTATATTCAAGAGTGAGATCTTAGTGCTCCAAACCAAAACGTCCTCCTCCAAGATGCCAAATCGTCCTCCTCCTACAAGACAAGATCAAGTGAAACAAGCCAAGTAAGAAAATTATGAAAATGATGAAGAGATGTAATAGAAAGCATCAACTATGTCACAAAGATACAATAATGATACTCCCTGTCACAAAGATCAACCCAAGAGAGAATATGTGGATCCCTCCAACAATAACCCTCTTCAAATCGTCCTTCTCCTCACCAATTCGGCCTCCCTGCAAGAAAACAACGTGTAGCCCCAAGATCCACAATGATACATAGAAGAGATACTGTATATTCAAAGTGCAAAACAATCGACAAGACAAGAGAAGTATGCTCCACAAAGAAGTATTCTATTCCAATATTCAAGAGCTCCAAAGGTGCTTTTACAATAGGGGTCTCTTCCTTATATAGGATAATAAAGACCAAAACCCTATACCACAAAACCACTTTACAATACAACAAGTGAGTGGTTGAGATCAAAAGATCTAAAAATGTAATCAATGGCTAAGATGAGCCTACAATATATCACATGGATCACTAAAAGAGAGGGTGACGTCATAGCTAGAATAGACTCATGGAGGGTGACGTCATCCCTAAGAGGGGGCTAAAACACATGGGCCCACCTCATATGACATGGACATGACTTAAGAAGCTCATGGTGGGGCTAGGAGGCATCAATCCTTACTAGCTCACCCCCATGGCACAATAATATAAAATAATGTGACTATGACATGTCCAAAATAATACAAATGATCAAAACCTGTCTCCAAAACTAGTAGAGACATGTAGTAAAAGGCCTCCTGTGGCCACTGTGGATCCCACTGACTGATGTTGACTGATCTGGAAGATGGGGGGTTCACCCTGGAAGATCTTTGAGAAGACCTAGTGCCAAAACCTTGCCTCAATTGCCCAAATTGAATTCCTCAGTGACCCTTTTATTCCATTTTTAATCCTCTTGAAAAACCCTGAAACTGCTGGAACTGCCACCTAGATTGCCTGCGCTGTCAAACTAAACCACTAGGCTGTCTGGAAAGGGGGTATAATGGTAAAATCAAGTGGCTGGACCACCCCCTCTTCATACAGCGCCCTAGGTGAAACTGACCTCTCATGCCTCTGCTGGACAGGCTAGGAAAACATGCCCAAATCTGGTCAACAGGTGGATAATTGCATCTATCATTGTCAGAAGTGTCCGGAACTGAATGATAAGTGTCCCATTGAATCCAGAAGACCCAAATCTACTAAGAATGTGTACTCATACACCATGGGTTGACCTAAGGGGTCAACTGTAGGGTCCACCATACCTGGACAGTGCATAATCTAATGATATGAAATAGTAATAAATCTGCTGAACTGCATCAACCATCATCTGAATCATATGTCCACCATATGTTATCATCAATAAGAGCAAGTGGGACCTGTTACCGGACAAATTAGCAGGGCTAATTCCCAGTAAGCACAAATAAGAAGAGTGACCCAATGTCACCTCGATCACTGTTCTAACTTATTCGGAAGTCGAAACCTGCAAGGAGAAGTACTCTTACGGAATCCTGTAGAAACACTAAGACAAGCACCAACGATATTTTCTATGCAAGTGTTAGTTAGACCAGTGCCCAAATGGAGTCAATATTATTATGATCAACGCCAGTGAGTGCAAATAATATGATCAGAATCAATAATTCGCTTAGATCATTTGATGAGATGTAAAAACATGTAAGCATGTATTATGGTAGTCAATATTGGATCAAAAGACTATATTGATAAAACATCATCCAACCATTAACCAAATGTAGATTCAAGATTATTTGTCAATAAAAGAATGTAAGAAAGCGTACACCTGCGTCAATATTGGATCAAAGACTATGTTGCCAATACACTTCAACCAATAACTGAAATATGCACGGAGTTGCAACCTAAAATACTTTTACCAATCTGTATGTAATTGCAGCAGAGGTAGATATAGGAATAAATAATGGCAAATGGTGTCAAGATCAGCAACAAGGCTCCAACATGTTAAATTATGCAATAGTATTTAGTAAGGAGTGTTGGTATCAGATCCTAGATATGTCATTCATAAAAAGAGAAGTAAATTTCAATCTTATTCAAACACTTTCACTACTAATCAATAATCATTCATCAATGAAATGCTATCAGCATTCAAGTGTAGTCAGCTCAATGTTAATAGGCAAGGTCAAAGCCAAAGTAACTCAGTATTAGCACTCAACAGACATCCTTATCAAAAGTAGACGAACATATATATACTTCCAGATCTTCAGCGCCAATTTCATTAGCATATAAATTTCTGATTTGTATGTTAAGTTCTGAGTTATATGTACAACATAATACCTCAATAAATGCATAGAAAATAAACTAATGGAAAATATGTCAATCACGATTAAACCATCAATAACCTAACTCAATGCTACCTTTTTTATATTTTTAAAATTTTAGGGCTTCCTAAAATTTCTCCCCAGGGTTTTTTAGGGTTAAAAAAGGCAGGGTGAAACTGTAGGAGAGAGGGCCGAAATTTTTTGAAGGCCAAAAAATAAAAAAAATTTAAAATTTGGTTTTTAGGGTTTTTGTCATAAAATTGCAGACCTAATTCTAACCCTAATACTACCATGAAAACGCAGAATTTTAACCCTAAATAATAATTACAAATATACAAAACTCAGACATTTGGGTTTAAATGATAGATGAACAACTAGGACATCAAAAGAAAGCTACCTACCAAACCCTAGGACATCAATGAGAGGAGATACTCTCCTTGAGATGGTACTTGGCAAGCTTGTCAACTAGGCCTAACCTCAATAACCTCTAAGATTGATTAAGGAAGCCTAGTCTTAGCAAGACTTGAAGGCCTAAAGCTCAAGCTTGGATGCTAGGGTGACCAATGACAAAAATGAAATGCAAATCAAGACAAAATGAAGCAATAATGGCTTCCATTCAACCCTAACAAGCATCACTTTCATACATTTGACATAGAGACATCAAACAAAAAAAATATAGTTACCTCCAAGTGCATGTGTTAAGCAAACAACTCTAGCTTCACCTTAGCAATGGCATGAACAAAAGAAAAACTTCCAAGAAATGCTTCAAACTTGCAAAATATCCTTCGTCAAGGAGAGCCTTCCTTCAAAGAGCCCTAGTTAGGGCAAATAGCAGACATAATGATCTTGTCCCAAAAGTTGATGTCTAAAAATGAAGTGAGGAGATCTAATTTATATGATCTCACACTCACTTTTACATAAAGTAAGGTAAAGTTAACATTAAAAATGTCAACTTAAAATTAGAATTAAAATAAGATAAAAATAATCAAAGTAGTGGGTAAATTGGGTGTTTTCCCATATTTGACCCCTACTTGAGTAAAAATGGCTAAACAAGGCCAAATTTGACGAAACGAAATGCCAGATTGTATTGGGGGGGTCGTCATGCCCCAACTAACCCCAACAGTGATGAAAACCCTCAACATCCCCCCCTTTTAGCAATCAAATAGTCTTCCAGGAGGATGATGTCATCCTCTGAAGAAGGGCCCAGAGGGAGGGTGCTGTTGAACTGGAGGACTAGGAGGGTGCCGAATGTGCTCCGGAAGATAAGAATGAGTCTCAGAGCTGGAACAACTGCCGCTGGAGTGTTGAAACAAGGTGGGGGGCATGTGACCCACCCCTGGAAGACCCGAACACCAATCTCAGGGTTTCAAACCCTTTCATGAGGTAGTCAACGATGCCATTAAGCCATAGTACTTCCAGAAGAGAAGCCAGAGGGTCTGGTCATGCCCCTACCTCACAATGAGCTTGCTAAACACCCCTCATGGTAAAAAAAAGACACCCACGTCCTGGGGCACCTCTGTAGGTACGCTGGTGCTAGTACGATCGTAATAGGACCATCAATCATAATCCATAAGCATACATGGTCCACATCATCACGGATCCCAAGAATGACCATGGTCAAACTATGTTTGACTAGGTCAACATATAACCAAGGACAAGATTATATCAACAGACTAAGACATGTTCCTCTAATCACACTCACAGCTTAACTTAAAGTACATCATCATTCCATGGCAGTTTAATACATATAGATATTTAATGTTATTTATACTTCACTTGCACAAAAAATTTAATGATAGACTCACCCATTGGACATGGTCTAACTGCTAGCTAAGGGTGAAGGCTAAGACAAGGTTGGGAAAAGGGGATGACTTGACCAAACTCAACTAGGTGACACTTTGGGCGGGGAAAGGGGGAGCTACACTCTGTGCCGGACAAATAACACGGGGAAGGGCTGTGTCTCACAAATGGATAAGTTGTTTAGAGAGTGTTTATTCAACTTAGGCATCATGTCTACATCAAGCTGATCCAGGTTCATTAGGATCATTCATTTATTTCATGGCCTTTTTGGCCTACATAACCCTTTGGATTTCAGATGTGCTAAGAAGCACAACTAGTCGCAGTTTGCATCCAGGGCATGTTTATATATATACAAGGTCAGCAATAATAGATATAAATTTGAGTAACCATTGCTTTTTTGAACCTTTTCTATACTTTTCGAGGAGTATTTTAACAGTTCATCGCTATAGCCTTTATTCACGTGTGTTAAGAAACACATTATAGAATTTTTAGTTTCACAGGCTTTCATTTATACATTTCCATATAAGTAGTACACGAGCTTTCCGTTTTAGCCAACAACATCTCAAGTGACTAGGGGGACTTTTGCCAGTGCCAAACATCGGGACAACTGACCAGAATAATTTAGGCCTACAATCCAACTCACCAAAGGCAAGTTCTGTCACCAACTCAGAGCCGAGACACTAAACAAACATGGATGCGGTCCAACACAGAGGTAGTAATGGGGAAGTCCTCAGTATCAAGAAGTCAAGAAAGGCAAGTCAAAGGTGAAAGCCAAATTAGGAAGGTCATGGATGGATGGAGTCAAATGAATGTGGTGCCTAAGCTAGCAGACAATAATGTCAAGGAAGACCATATCTATGCTTATAGGAGGGTTAATGAAACCGGTGAGTTTTGTCAGAAAACCTAAGTGTGCAAGTGATACATCCATTTAATAGTTATAACATCATCCACAATATTCAATTTTAGTTTTAAATAGTATTGCCACATCTTGAATCATATACCGAGCTAATGCTATGAAGATGACTAAAACAACAAGATAATAGTCCATAGTCAATAATCAAAAGTCCATAGGTCATATCACATCATAATAATAATCATCAAAAATCATCTGAAACACTGCTGCAATAACACCACTGGGCACTAAACCAAGGTTTTAAAAATCGGAATCGGACTCGGAATCGGTCGAGGGTCAACTCGGAATTGGAATCGGAATCGGTAATAAATCGGTCGATTTGAATTTAATGAATCGGTTTGCTCAAAAATACATAAAATATTTAATTTTTTTAAGAAAAACAATATTTTCAAGATTCTAATTCATGATTCCATAGCATTAGAAACAAAATATTCCCCTAGACATATCAAACTGGAAGAAAGGATTGGAACCTATATAATCAATTGCATCTGTTCATAAACTATTGCTTTGGTGTGTAAACAATGAACATAGATCTCCATCGAGATGTGAATTATAATAGAATAACCCTTTCTAGGAAATTATCTGCTACATTTGCATTGGTGTGTAAACAATGAATATAGATCTCCACCAAGACGTGAATTGTAAAATAATAACCCTTTCTAGGAAATTATCTGCTACATCTTTCTTATGCCTTCCTAGGAAATTATCTACTACATCTTTCTTATGCCGTAGGGCTATCAAATGCCATGAGGTGGGGGGATATGCTGTCGGCATTAAGCTTAACTATCTTAGTCTTAGCTACCCATATGTAAACAAAGCTCTTGTAAAACCCTTAATTAAGCCTAAAATATATATAGATGACCTTCTCATTGAAGAGGTACAAGGAATCTTTGCCTTTCACGCCGGCCGATTCTTCTTCCTAGTGCAATAGGTGCAATAGGGGTCGGGTTGGGTAGGTTAGAGGCTAAGTCACTTGGTTCGAGTTCGTGTTTGAATTCGGAGACCTTGAAATTCGACAAAAAATCGGCAATGAAAATTTTGGTGATAAAATTCGGCATAAAGTTCGATTGCCTACAAAATTTGGAAATTAAAAAATATATGAATTTTTTCAATAAAATTCATTATGCTCTATGAACACTGAACACATCAAACATGATAGTCATAATAAGGCTGAATCATTACTTTATATATTAATTGATTTAATTATTCAATTAAAAAATTCAAAATATTTAAAACTTAACTTTTATTTAAATATTCAAATTCTTTTTTTTTAATATTCATATTTATAAATATCTCCATAACTTTAAAAAAATTACCATCAATTCTATTTTCTTAACCCTAAAAGAACCATACCGAAAAGAAATCTTATATGTTATTCATAAACTAAATCTAACCCTAAATCCTACTTCAATTACTCATAAAAACTAAACCCAATTCTATTCTACTTCAACAATAGAATGTAGTTTAGCAAAGTTAATTAATCTTTTTATATTTATAAATGCATAATTTAATTAATTTTTAACTTTATAACATAAAAAATTACCATAGAAAAAATCCAATCCGTTCTCACATAATTAATAATTAAAGCATTTCAGGGTCTTTTTCCAAATCGGTATCCGTCAAAGATATGTGACAAAGACTGAGCGACCTGTAGACATCCCAAAGCATTCACAATCTCGAAAACAATATATAAATAATGTATATATTCAGACCGGCCGCGGGCTCACTAAACTTCAAAGTGACTGCGGGCTCACACTCCAAAAAACCCAGCTTCACAATGAGTAGCAACAGGTTCACGGGCGACAAAGTTTAGGGTAGGATTTACCCGACCAAACCTAGAAATGAATTTTACTGCCGAACTTCCACAAAATCGCATCGATTTTAATTGATTTACTTCGTTCTAGAAATCACGCACGGTTCGGGCTCAAGTCGGCAAGAAAATCGACGAATTTAATGGAATAAAATCGACTTGCTATAAAAATCGGCGAATTTCGATTTCGAAGGAGAAAAATCGCCGAATCCGGTGACATAGGTTAGAGGTAGTTTAGGTTTAAAATTTAACTTATAAAAATTTAAAAAATAATAAAAACCCACACGCAAAAAATCGGTTCGACTTTTTACTTGAATCGGTCAAACCGGTTTTTTCAGATGAATCGGTCCGATTGATTGGTTAAATCGATCCAACAAACCGGTTTGGAGGCCGATTTGAACTGGGCAGGGGATAAATCGGTGAATCGGCCGATTTCCAAACCGATTTCACCAATTTTTAAATCACAGCACTAAACTGAAACTGTATGGAACAAAGGGTCATATCGGTCATCAAATCTAAGCTCTCAAGGCTCAGCGTTGGCACAAAGTCTAACAAAAGTCTGATACAATATACTGCTCTGATCATGAGTGATCTCAAAATACAAGCTCATCATAACTGATCTCTGTAAAAACAAAGCTCTGAAATGTGCAGATATCTGCTCAGCAATAATAGTAGCCCTGCTACTATGGTGTGATAACAAGTACACTGATTTCTTATTTTTCTGCATCAAACCCTGACCCTAACCAAAATTTAACACTTATGGCATAAAGTGACTAGGAAATGCAACATAACAACTTGTTGGGGGGGTCTAGGAGATAATATCTTCACTAGACTAATGCCCCAACTACATCAAATATAATATACATTATGAAGTGATAAAAATCACTAGGATGTTTTGTCCCAATAATACAATATAAACCCCAAAATAAATACCTAGAGGACATGTGGACCCCACTGAAGCTGTACACTGTGACGGAAGGTGTGGGATGCATCATAATCAATCTATAATCAAACCTCATGCCATTTCCTTGCCTCATTTTCCAAGTTGATTTCCTTAGTAGCCAATTCTTCCACTTTTTAATTGCCAGAATATCACTTGTAAAAGATAAAAATTCCTGTAACACTTTTCCAAATGCTCCGGGCACCAAATTGACTGCACCAAAATGTTTGGGAGTAGGGTTAGTTTGATAATAACAAGTGGCTGGACCCTATACTCCCTCTGTAGCGCTCTAGGAGAACCAAAATAATCACAAAAGTGCTGAACATGCACATTTTTATATGGCAATGTGCTGGGAAGTGATAAATTGATCATATCCTCATTTGTAAGTGCCTGAAACTTATAACTAAGTGTCCCAATGAACTCAGAATGTCCAAATCAAGTAAGGATAAGTACTCATACATCATGTGACCATCAGGATAATCATCTGTAAGCTCAACCATGCCCAAACAATAAAAATAATGGTCTGTAAATAATAATAATAATAAAAATCCATCAAACCATCACATGGTACGTCTGTCTGATGCATGGAACATGTTGAAAAGTTACCTAGGAAGTGTTGTTCACCTAGTATTGCCTTGGAGTGGACAAGGACACTTTAATTGGTGACCCCTAGTCATATTTAATTAATAAAGTTAGATGCACTTTATAATTTTAAAGTCAGTTTATTAAAAGTTAAAAGTCATGATTTATCCTAAGTTCACATTTAATAAAAGTCGAGTGAGTGATTAATTAAAGGGGGTGCTCATATTTTATCAAATGACATGAGGTGCATTAAATGCCATTTATTAATTATTTAATTGAGCATTTAATGAGAACCCCTCATCTAATCTAATCTGGACCATTAGATTGAAAGATGAAGTTATCATGAACAAAAAGGACTGGGGCAATGCGTTCTAATTCATTATTCACTTTTCAAAGAGAAGATTTGGAGAGGATGAGCAAGAGAGAAAGCTGGGATTTGAGAGAAGAACCATCTAATGGGCACCATAGGACCACAAATAATCAATCTCGAGCATCATCGGTCCAACTCATCCTAGATCCTGCGGTTGACTTGGTCGAACTGGGTTGACTAGGTCAAAACTGATCAAAATAATAACCCAGGCCAAAACTGACTAATGTTGCAAGTGCAAATTGATAAGGTATGCTCCTTTAAATATTTCAATAGCAAAACTAAAGTACAAAGTGGCATTCTACTGGCGATTAAGCAATAAACCATCAAATATAAGTCTAGATTAAAGCAACCAATTACTCAAAAGAAAACCCTCAAGTGTATATTCATTTAAGGACGTGGCCATTTTGCTAGAAATGGGCGAAAGTGAAAGAAACAAGGCTAAGTTAAGGGAATGACTTTACAGTTGAACACTGTTACATATCGGATAAAGGGAAAGGGAAGACTACCTAAGCATATGTTGGACAAAAAACACACAGGGGATGGCGGTGTCTCACAAATGGAATAAGTTGTTTAGGGGAGTGCCCAGTCAACTTTAACAAATGTCTACAACTCAGATCCAAGCTTTTAAATCAAGCTCCGTGAGGATCTTTTCTAGAACCACCATGACTGGGTGCACAGTAAATCGTAACTTGAGGTTCTAGGGGACACTTAGAATTAGTTGTCCCTTACGCCATCTCACATCCCAACCCGTAGGCTCTGTGAGGAAATAATCATTACATTTTAATAATATCATGGCCAACAATATTTAGATTTAACATTTGTTTACCCGCTGCTTTTTAGGCCCATGACCCTTCGGATTTTGCATGTGCTTAAAAGCACAACTTATTGCAGCTTTCATCCAGGGTGTTTTACATTTCATTTCATAGCCCTCTTTGTTGTGCTTATAAGCACAGTTTAGCTTTCAATTTTACCATGGGTTTGCATTTCAAAATATATAACAATGAATCATATAAATGCATGTAATGATGATAGTACAATTTGCTTCAAGTTTTAGCTGACACAACTCAGGCAACTAGGGGGAATCATCCACAATCAGGACCAAACATTTGGGGCAACCGACCAGAGAGTCCAAGGCTCCAGAATCCCAACTCACCTAAGCTCAGGAACCAACACCAATGGGTTCTCCTGGCCCAGAAGGATCAAGTCTTCGGTAAGTTCTGTCGCACAACTCAAAGCCGAGACACATAACAAGAAGGAATCTATCCAACATAAAGGCATAGGTGGGGGAAGTCCTCAATATCATAGGCTAAAGTGTAAGTCAGGGTACAACCAAGAATGAAGGATAACAGATGGATGGGGATAGTGACAGATGATGCCATGACTAGCAAGCCCTAAATGGGGGAATGACCAAGTCCATACTACTAAGAGGGCATGGCCAATGAGTATACAAAATAAATTCTATTCTCAAGCAACTGAATTACTTTCACTTCTAAACAATCAATCAACCACATAAAGATATCGCCATATAATAACCACTAAATACCTAGTCAAGCTACCAAGATAAGTAAAAGAGCACAATATAAGTATCCAATGCACAACTATATACCTGCTGGGTCATATACCTGTATCCATCATCAGAATCACTGAATAACCACTGAAACACTGCTGCTGTACAAACCATGGGCACTATCATCATGTCTGCTCTATATGGAATATAATTACTACCTCAGTCATCAAATCTAGGGTCATGAGGCTCAGTCATGGCATCAATATGAAAATATGTGCTCTGGGTCCGCTAAAAATATGAGTGATCATAGGAAAGCTGCTCATTGACTGCTGATCTCAAGCATCTCATAGCAAAGGGACTGGCTCAGAAAAGTACTGGAAATTGGTCTGAACACATGGTAGCCCCGACTACTATGAATGTGATAACAGGGTCCTTCAACCATTTGCTTTACAATAATAAAATTCAAAGTGACTCTTAAGGGGAAAGATATTAGCATCCATCTTTGTCATACAAGAAGGGAAATTACATGGAAAATTACATTAACATTGACTTAGCAATCAATTGTTAATTCTAGAGCCAAGTATAATCGAAAAAACACCCTTAGGGATGGACAATATGAAATTAATGACCTACAACTAACAATTGATTGATGGACAATATGAAATTAAGGACCTACAAGTTACAGCTAACTATTGACGATTATAACTTCATATCCCAATTTAGTGTTACAACTATGCGTAAAGAAGATGTTGGCATAATTTTGGGTTCAACTTTGCTAGAAACATTGTGTACATTCATCTTAAATGTGATTTTTTTGATATTTCATTATAGGAAGAAAAACATAACATTGCAGGATCAGTGTCACTGAGAACTTCTGTTTTGGGGCCGCCCCTGCTTCCACCATGCTCTTGCTCTCGCTCCTTTGGGATAAATTCAAGCCTAGAATTTCACACCCTCGGGCACTTTGGCCCTGAATAATTGTTGGGACGTGGTTCTCCTACTCCCACTTAACTCACGCTTCGCTCTATGCTTTGGCAATGTGGTGCAGGAGGTTACAATGAAGTCAGATTTAAAAGCCTCCTCATCATAAGATTTTAAAGATGTCTCAAAGGTGCTCCTCCAGGATAATCGGAGGTTAGTACAAAAGAGAAAAAAGTTGTCTTTGATAAAGATTAAGGACTTTCACGCTTAAGCGATAATAATCAAAACCTATCTACACAAATTAAGAAGCAAAAGGATCGTAAAAAATTGCTACAGGGAAAGTCAGAGCAACTTACCGGCAAGGAGTCATTGATCGATGAAGAACAATGGTTGACCCATTGAAATAGAGAAGTCATGAGATGCAGAAATCCAAACAATGGAGAAAGGAGTCAATATAGACCCCATTGACACTGAAAATCTTAAAGATTTCAATATAGTTGAGGTAGGGATATCTTTAGATGTTGAAGCACAAACAAGGGAAATTCCAATTATCTCTACCAATAAACTTTTAAGGATTAACTAAGTGACACAAGTGCATGAACAAGATGTCATACCAAAACTGAATTAGGAAAACACTAAGGAAATATTATGCTACAATAACAACTTATCTACATCCTAATCCTAAGAATTGATACTTTCACCAATCAGTATATCATCATCATAAAACAATTAACCTATTTTTTGAAGAATATTAATGCTAGTATAGTTTAGTCTCGAAGTAGAAGTCATGATGGGAATTATAAATTATAATACAATAGGTTCTTTCCAAGAACCTTATAAATGCACAGAGAATCGTGAGAAGGAATTATAAGCCAGAACAAGAGATCAGGTTTTTCTCTATAAATAAGATTGGAGGACAAAGCATTTCTAAAGGGGTAGGCAATGTAATATATAACCTCAAATAAATAAATAAATAATAAATATAAATGAACGGACACATCCTAAGGGACATGAACTAATCAAAGGACATGACCTATCTAAGTGTACCCTCCCATGGCATTGTAATTATAACTTATTCATCATATTCTTGTTCATTATTTGTTACTTGTCATATATGGATTTCTACCTAGTCCCCTTCTTATGTTGGATATTTTTTTGGTAAATGAGCTTTTGCTCATTTCACCATCTTGCCCAACTACCTGAGAAGTTCCATTTGACTAATGAACCTACAAGCCTTGCAAATGCTTTGACAGATGATAGATATAGACAACCTAAAAGGCTAAAAAGCTTTGGTGATGCGATGTTATTACATAGCCCAATGGGCCTCAGATCAAAAGGAAAAAAATGTAAAGTAGAATTGTCATGTGTTGCAGTAAATTTTCATTTAGTGTAAAGCCCAAGTTGCATAGCCCAAAAGTTGGTTGAAACTTGAGAATATAGAAGCAAGGGATGAAAATCTTTACCATATGTGAATATTATAACCATTACACCTGATTCATGAATAACCAAGATATTGCAATAGATTTTATTAATATAGTAGCAAGAATAGTGGGATTATTTTGACACTAGGTGCTTTTGACTCTTTGAGAGTAGTAGAATTGATAGTCATTACAGAAAACTCACTCCATACATAAGAAGGAGCTAGTGGAGAAGGGCTTGGTTGGCCAGGACATTGTCAACCATGCTAGCCACCCAATTGTGGGGAAAACACATGATCTGATAAATAAGGGAAATCAAGGACACCAAGAAATAGCAATTTGTGGTACCTGACTGATGTCATGAATGCCACATCTTGAGTCAACAGATCCACATGAGTGCAATGATATCTCTCTATGTAGTTGCCACAAGCCAAAATATGATGCAATTGCCACTTGTCGATAATCAATTCGAAAACCACATATTCTCCATCCATACCAAACCTTGACAACAAATCCAAATGCTACACACTTAACTATGTCACTGCCTTGCCACTTGCTAAAATGGACTTGCCAAAATAGCAGTGACCCCCCTAAAAAACAGGAAAGAATTCCTAAAAACATTGAGCCATGAAAACAGCTATGGCAACATCTCTTAAAAATAGGAAAACCTGAATGATATGGATTTCTACATTGTCATGCATGTTGCTGAAAAAAGACTCATTAGACTTGTGAGCTCACAAGGACAAAGAAATGCCACACAGTCTGCTGTACTGGCCCTAGAATAATGGCTTCTAAAATGTAGAACTGCTAAAAATAAAAAGTTGTCATATTGTGATGAAAATAAAAGTAAAAAAAGCTGCTTAATCATAGAAAACTTTGTCTGTAATCATGAATCAACCAGTCCGATGAAATCAGGTCTAGAAAGTAACCCGCTAGTTGTCCAACCCAATATATTGGTTAACAGGATTGAAGACATTAACAAATCAAAATTATCAAATAACCATGTGGTTGGTGACCTACTTATGTTAACATATCACCTTCTTGCACCGCCTCCCTATTCCATGTAAATTTCCTTAAAATCCAGCTAGGGCCAAAATGCATGCCAAATTAATTGCAACCAAATAACCACTCATGGATTTCTTCACTATGCAGCGGAAAATAACACTGAAAGAAATATAGCAGTCAATCACACCAATAGAAACAACACAATATTTTCGGGTATAAACCCCCGGAAAAACCCAACTTGGGAAAACCGGTGCAGCAGTATGAGAAATATTTTATTAGAAAATATGGAGCCCTTTTACAAAACAGAAAATTGATTTTTCAGCCAACAATGGCAAAATCGAATCACATAAACCAACTGAGAAAAACCTGTGGGATGGCACGGTAATTGAGGAAGCTGTACAGCCTGTACGGAATCCGTACGGCCTGCTGTACGGATCCATACGCTGTACGGCCCTGCTGCTGCGCTGAACACCTCCGCCTTTTTCTGCCCTGTCTCTCTCTGCTGATTCGAGTGTCTTCTCCAAATCTATGCTCCTCCGTCTTCTTCGTAAAACTCTCTCTCAAATCTGCTCTCTCAATCTCTGTCGGAATGAATGTGTGTCCTCTCCACCAATTGGCTTTTCTTTTATAATCATTGGCTAAGCGAAAAACCTATTCTCACTATAGATCTATGGATGAGATCCTCCGGTGAGATCAATGGCTAAGATTAAATCAGCCATTTATTTTTATTTTTCACTTTTACTTTTATAAAAAAGTATTCCGATAATTAATTAGTAATCACTTTAATTAATTTTCCAAAACTTAGGAAAAGTTAATTAAATACAATTGGTTTCCAATTTATGTCTTCTGCATGCAAGGACACATGCATGCATAGAAGACCTTCCTCAGTTATCATAATCTAACATTCCAAACTCCACATTAAAAGAGGATCATGAGTGTTTGTGCAAATTTGCAATATTGTTTGAGAACAAATAATCATAGTTGTGACTAATGGGAGTGGAACAATGGAAAAGACTTCACATGCTAACCACTTAAATCAATAAGATGAAAGATCTAAACTCACAAAACAAAATAATACCTGAATAAGTTTCTGTTCTCTTAAGAAATCTAAGGAACAAATGCCTATTGTTGAATATTGTTGGAATTTGTGCAACTTAGGAAGATATTCTTATTATATTTTATTGTATTAATTTGTACCTCCTATAGGAGATGGATTTGATGTAATTAATTATGTAAACCCTTGAAATAATCAATGTAAACCTTGGGGATAAATTAACCAAAGAAAATAATTAAATAAACATTATTTATTTGACCCCAGGTCAAGTCGGCCCTGTCAAGTTCGACAAGTTGGCCCAGTTAGGGAAAAGGCCAGTTTGGCAAGTGTATAAATAAAGAGGTTGTATTTCTCATTTGACACTCACCCAACCAAGCAAGTTTGCGTCACTTGGAGAGAGATTCACATCTGCAGCTAGTAGAAGATATTTTGGGGTTTCTTCTTGGAAAGTTCTTCCACCTTTTCTCTCTCATCATTGTACTCTGTTCTCAGAATTGTTCATCTCTATACGAAGGTTGCTGGGTTTTCTCCCTATTGGGTTTCCCAGGATAAACTCTCGTGTTCGTGTTTCTGTGCTTTGTCTTTCTTCTAGTGATCCTATTGATCTTATGCAATTGAATTATAATGCTATAATTGTATGAAAAACTAACAAATATAAGGTTTGGTTCTAAGTTATACCAAATGATTATCTTTGTATTTTTGACAAATCACTTTAGCATTGGGGAGTGCTGAATTATGCAATCTATTTAAGGGTTTGCTCTCACTAGCTGCGTGTTTAAACAGATCACCACATCCTGCACATGGACAAATATGCCAACTTGGCCACTCCAAGAGGTGAAGCAAGAGGAGCACTATGAGATTTGGTGGAGATTTCACTATTTGTACATAAATTCAATATGGTCCCTTGTTACATTTTTTGCCATTACCAAGATTTGGTGTGTTTGGCTCTCTATTTTTGAGAGGAAGTTACTTTTACATGGAAAACCCCATGGGACCCTTAGTTCTTCTAGGCTGATCACTTCTTTCTTCTAGTCTATTGTCATGTGTGTCAAGCGTGTTGTAGATACTATAGTCATGGGCACAAAGAGTAGAAAATTGGTGAGACAATGTCCCCTCTCTTTAGGGATTCCATTCATATTTGTTGTGAGATCACCTAGATATACTCATCCCAACTCTCAACTTAGGCAGGAACCATTTCCTAGTCCAGGTTGAGCAGTCCTGTGTCCATCAATAGGTTTCTCTCATCAGCTTTAGATGTTATAAGAGCTATTTGCACCTTCAAGATGTTTGCATGACAGTGCTATCTTCTCTTCACTTTTTGCATAGTGCAATACCTATTTCTATTTCTTTATCTAGGGTTTACCTCATTTGTTTACTGTGTTGTACTCTTTTTATCTTTATTTGTATTTTTTTGCACCTAAGAGCTGCCTTTGACACTACATTACCATTACGATGTTGTACTTTCTAGTCCCATTTACCTATTTTGGTTATAATATCATTTCTTTTATCTTCATTTTCCTACTAATTATAAATGCATTATAATGTACTGTTGACCATAATATCATTTGTGGGCACAAGTTAGTTTTTTATCTTATCTTTCCTTTTTATGACATATAGGGGGAAGTTCATCAGATGGTTTTTAAAATGGATTTTAGGTCATGTTATCAGAGTTTTCTTAATATTAGGGAACTGAACCTGAAGAAATATTATAATAGTTTACAGAAGTTGTACATAATTTATTGGAAGATTCTATAAGGAACTGCTTTATATGACTGTTTTCTGAGTTTCTGCATCTCTATTACCGTTTGAATTACTTATATTTTGTAAATTCATATCCTTCATATATTTGATAAATCCTAATGAGCAAAAAAAATGTTCTTGCTTTTCTGTTGAAGATAGTCAAGCGAAATACTTTTTGGTGGTGGTTAGAGAACTTTTTATCAGTAGAAACATTATTCAGACTATTTCTCTTTGTGATATGTTTTGATCAGATCGACTTATTGCATGGAGTAATGTCTGACAAGGAATACATGGTTATCATAGATTGTGCTTCTTCAAATATATCTGAAGAGGCAGACCTTCCTCCAAATGTTAGAGATATTCCAGAAAGGCAATTGGATTGTCTACAAGTTGAAAATGAACAGGGAATATCCAATCAAAATATTCTCTCTCACGAGGATCAGATGAGCAGCCAAGATGGTTCATCCTATACACTAACACTAGTGACAGTTGAAATTCAATTTGCTTCATTAAAGTTATATAATGGAATTGATCGAGAGTCTCCTCTTGCTAGAATGGATGTAAGTTTCCTCTTCTAATATTGGTGATTAATGATTATGCTTTTTTTAGGTTTTGGTAATTTGATTAGACGAAATCAGACAACTTAATGATCAACCAATAAGAGTAAAGTTTTAGCATATTGTGAATTTTGTGATTTCATATTTACCCCTTTGTTATGGCATTGCCTTCCAGTTGACCTGTTAGCATCTTTTTCTTGAAGTTTTCATACAGCACTAACACATCTGAAAAACTTTGCACAGCTACAAGGGCTTTGGATTGCGTATAGAAGGTCCTCAATCTCAGAACTAGATCTCTATGTCACATTATCGAAATTGTCAGTTCTGGATCTGCGACCAAGTACGAAGCCTGAGATGCGCCGAATGCTTGGATCTATGACAGATGTTGATGGTGATGCACTTCATAATGAGTCAGGGGGACCAACAAAGTCAGACATTCCTAAACTAACCATGTTAGTGATGGATTGGAGAGTCAAGACAGATTCCCAAGCATTTGTGGTTCGGATGCAGCAACCACGGCTGCTTGTTGTTCTGGACTTTTTGCTTGCTGTAGGTGAATATTTTGTGCCTGCACTGGGTGTAATTACTGGGCGAGAGGAAGCAATGGACATGCAAAATGATCCAGTAACCATGCATGATCATGTTCGCCTAAATGCATCTCTCTATGAGCAGAAAGAAGACATCGTATTTTTATCTCCACATCGACAACTAATTGTAGATGCCTATGATGTAGATGAGTTTACATATGATGGATGTGGGAATACAATCTGTTTGATTGGAAAGGATAACTTGTCTTCGCCTAGCTTGCAGCCCCTTGTCATAATTGGATATGGGAAAAAGCTTCGTTTCAAGAATATAAGAATTAAGGTATGTATCATGCTTATTTATAAAATGCTCTGGCTATTCATGAATTAGTTAATAGTTCATTTCCATATTCATCATAGCATGTTCTTTCATGTTTAAACATCTGTGTATGTAATGACTGATGTCACATGTGTATTAAAATAGAAATAACTGAGTTGGTTGCAAAAACTAATTTATGCAATGCTGTAAACAAAGTGTCCTAGTAGATAAATTTTCATGGACCATCTTCTTACCGGCCATTGGAGCTTCACATGTTTACATACATCAGGATTCAATTTTAGAAATCTCAGAGATTTATTTGTCATTTAAATTGGTTGTCTTTAACCTAGGAATTTTGCATCATAACTGCTCAACCAGTGACAAATAGGGTTTGTAGACCTCAAATATTGTGATTTATCTGGATCTTTCTTATGTAGTTTTCAGAGCGATCTTCCTCCCTTGACAGGACCTTGAGGATCCTGAGTTGTTTGAGTTGTCTAGTTTTAACTCATGTTGTATTTCTCATTTTTGCATTCCGTACCTTTGATACAGATATATACATGTTTATGAGGCTGTACTACTGCTTGTATCTTTTTTTATTCTATTTTATCTTTGTTTCGGCATTTTCTAGGAGCTGCATTTGCATCCTTTAGTCCCATTGTACTCATACTGGATGTATCCTTTAGTCCCATTGACCTACTTTTCTGGTCATTCGTTGGACATTAATAAAATTATCTTATCTTATCTAAACTGTTCCATTTTCATCTAGGTATATGCCCTGAATTGAGATGTTTGGTTTTTGTTTTTTTGATATGCATGCAGGTTCAGAGCCCCGACAGGTAGCCCAAATGGTCGGATCCCCTGCTGCCAAGCCTTTGGCCCTCTGTCACGAGGTCGTGGGTTCGATCCTCCAGGTCCGCCGGGGTCAGGCTCGTTTGCATAGAGTCGTCGGGAGGTGGCCCCTTCGGGTGGGCCTGCCTGGATTGTATGTACGGGAAAAAAAATAAAAAAAAAGATATGCATGCAGGTTTAGAGCTTGACTCCTCAAGAAACCATGTTATATGTAATATTAATATAGCACTTGGTAGATAAGCTTGTATGGTTGGTCCATTTTTTAATTTACAGTCCTCTATGGTTTGAAGGTTTGGGGGCCTAGCCTACTTGAGTCAGACTATGCCATGACAAAGAGATTTTGGGCCTTCATGCTCCACCTCATCATCAGATGCAAGAGCACAGTTCCTTAGTTCATGATTCAGGTATAGTTTGTGGTCCTCCCCTTAAGGATTGAAACCACCTTGGGTTTGACCTCCATTCTGCATTGGGTTTATGGCTATGTGGTCTCACTAGTGAGCAGGAATTGCTACCCATATCTTGCTTACTGCGCTTTGGAGACCATAGCCACTATCGACACTTTTGGTTGGGTTTGTTGTTGGTTTTTGGAGGTCACATGCCTACTTAAATCAGTTGGTATATTGATGGATCGTCTCCCCACTTTTAGATATTCTCTTAATGCCCTCGGTCTATGCTTATCGACCAAGTGGGAGTTGAATACAATTATCAGAGGCATCTTCAGAGTTCAGACAATGTATTTAGGTTACCTAGGTTGATCTTCTAGGGGGTTAACCCCAAGATGGCCTTCTATGTAGAGCACTTAATGGACATAATGAATGACATTATTGTCCCCCTCCCTTACATGCTTAAGCATTGGATGCATGTTTTGAGAATTCTCATGGATTTCAAGTCGAAACTAATCATCATATTACATGGGGCAATAGGGTCTACCAGCTTTGTATCTTCATGAGATTGAGAGGAACTGCAATGGGAGTGTGTCGTTGCCTAGAGCGGGGTGCTTGATAATGCATCCTGGAAGAAGTTGTCCGCCTATCGATGTGGGGTCGAGACTGTCCCTATCACTGGTGTTGGGCGGAGGTAGAGGTGAACTACCATGTTCTAACTGAGCGATCAAGGTCTGTGCCACCTTTTGTTTGTCTCTTGGTGCCCCTTAAGGAAGAAACCATCGAAAAGAATGAAGTGATACTCTGAGTGGAGCCTGGTCTTAATTGGGAATGTCGTTGGAGGGTGTAGGAGTGAAGTTGGAGGGCCTCTTTAAGTATAAAATGAGACATCTTTGATTGGGGTATCTGAAGAATTTGGTCATAGTTTGGGACTCTGGAGCTCTGCAAGATCGCTGAAAAGACAATGAAACTGCCCATGGATCTCGAAGTAAATAGGACACCGAAAGATGGAGTGCTCCTCAGTCTCAACCTCTCTAAGGTGACATACTTGGCAGATCTTGTTTGATCGATCGAGCTGGTGATCTATCTATACCTAGAGATGGTGAGAGCCTACTCTGAATTGGCCCAAAGGAATATGAAGAGTGTGTGACCAATGGCAGAATGTGTAAGGGGGTCGAAGAGAGAGACCATCCCTTAGATCGAAGAAGTTTGTAGTGTAGTGTTGTTGTAAATGTAACTGTTATCACACCATAGTAGCTGGGCTACTATTCCTGCTGAGCAGATATTTGCAGTTTCTAGAGCTTTTCTTTTACAGAGATCAGCTATGATGAGCATATTTATTTGAGATGACTTACAGATCAGAGCAGTATATGTATCAAACATTGAGTAGACCTTGTGCCAACGTTGAGCCTTGACCGATGTGACCTTTTGTTCCATACAGTTTCAGTTCAGTGCTTAGAGTTCCGGATGTTATTACTGCAGCAGTGTTTCAGTTGTTTATGGATGATTATTATGATATGGTGTGACCTATGGACTTGTGATTATTAGCATTAAATTATTATCTTGTTGTTTTAGTCATCTTCATAGCATTGACTTGGTATATGATTCATGATGTGGCAGTACTATTTAAAATGAAATGAAATATCTCGGATGATGTTAAAACATAAAAATTGGATGTATTACTTGCACTCTAAGGTTTTTTGACAATACTCATTGGTTTCACTACCCTCCTGTGAGCATAAACATGGTCTTTCCTGACACCTTTGTCTGCTAGCCTAGGCACCACTTTCACTTGACTCCATCCATCCATGACCTTCCTTATTTGGCTTTCACCCTTGCTTTCTTGATTTTTTGATATGGAGGACTTCCCCATTTCTACCTCTGTGTTGGATTGCATCCACGTTTGTTTTGTGTCTCGGCTCTGAGTTGGTGACAGAACTTGCCTTTGGTGAGTTGGATTGTATGCCTAGATCATTCTGGTCGGTTGTCCCGATGTTTGGCTTTGTGTAGAACTCCCTCTAGTCGCTTGAGTTGTTGTTGGATAAAACTGAAAGCACATGTACTACTTGTATTGGAAATTATTATAAAGCCGCCTTCTGATGATGATAGTTGCAGTTATCCACCTGTTGACCAGTTTAGGCATGCTATCCAGCCTGTCCAGCAGAGGCATCAGAGGCTAGTCGTTTCCTAGGGCACTGGAGAGGAAGGGGGTGGTCCAACCACTTGTTTTTACCATTATACCCCCCTTCCAGACAACCTGGTACACTCAGTTTGACAGCGCAGGAACTTTGGGTGGCATTTTGGGGCACTTTCAGGGTTTTCAGGAGGATACAAAATGGAATAAAAGGGTCACTGAGGAATTCGATTTGGGAAATTGAGGCAAGGTTTTGGCACTTGGTCTTCTTAGAGGTCATCCATGGTGAACCCCCCTTCTTCCAGATCAGTTGGCATCAGTCAGTGGGGTCCACAGTGGTTACAGGAGGGCTTTTACTGCTTCTCTCTCTTAGATTTTGGGGACATGATTTGATCATTTGTATCACTTGGACATGGTCATAGGCTTATATTTTATATTATTGTGCCATGGGGACATGCTAGTGAAGGAAAGTAATGCCTCCTAGCCTCGCCATGAGCTTATAGTGACTTGTCCTGGTTTTGATGATGTGGCACATGTACTTTTAGGGACCCCCATGTACGACGTCACCCTCATTGAGTCTTTTCTAGCTTATGACGTCATCACTCACTTTAGTGATCCATGTGATATATTGTATTGGCTCATCTTAGTCGTTGATTAGATTGTTATATCTTTTGATCTCAACCACTTGTTTTAAAAAGTGGTTTTGTGGTTTAGGGTTTTGGTCTTTATTATCCTATAAAAGGAGAAGACCCCCCTATTGTAAAAGCACCTTTGGAGTTCTTGAAAATTGGAATAGAATACTATTTTGTGGTCTACTTCTCTTGTCTTGATGGATTCTTTTGCCAGTTGAATATACACTATTTTCTCTATGTATCATTGTGGATCTTGGGGCTACTAGTCATTTTTCTGCAGGGAGGCCGAATTGGTCAGGAGGAGGACAATTTGAAGGAGGCTATTGTTGGGGGGACCCACATATCTTCTCTTGGGTTGATCTTTGTGACAGGGAGTATCATTATTGTATCTTTGTTACATAGTTGATGCTTTCTCTTACATCTCTTCATCATTTTCATAATTCTTTTGCTTGGCTTCTAAGTTGCATGATACGGGGAAACAAAAACGTGTATCCGATATGGAAACGCACGGGAAACGTGACGCCCCAAAATTTAGGAAATGGGGAAACGCGATATATATATATATATATGCAAATTAGCAAGGACATTAAAAATTAAATGTGAAAATTAAATGACAAGTGATAACTCATAATTTCAAACATCTAACATCATATTTTACTCATGACTCCATCTATATCATTAATAATTGTCTTAGATGATTACATAATGCAAGTTGCCAAGTAGTAATATCCAAAAACAACCTTGGCAATACAATATATTCAAAATTTCAAAATCAGCCTTTATTTATGAGGCTACAATGCTACATATATCAAAATTTGAACAGTCAACATAGAACTAAATCATAAGATAAGTCGATTTGCACAGTGTTGTAGCTGACTGTCTTCAAATTGGCTTCCTCGAGTAACCCTCGCTTGCTCAAATCACTGTGTGAGATGAGGGAAGTAAAATCCTCCTTTTATAAAAAAATGACTTTTAGAGGCTTCTAGAGGTTTCCTAAACCATAATTAACCCATTAAGAAACAACTTAACCCATTGATTAAGCTAACGGGTTTTTTTTTTGGATGGAAAAGTGAGAATTCAAGGAGGAAATGCGCCATACAGATGCATATACGACACAAAAACACGTTTCCAGCCATACCACCCATGTTTCCTCCACGTGAAATGTGGTGGCACGGTCGGAAACACGTTTCCGAGTTTCCTGCTTGGTACGGCAGTGGTACGGGGCCTAGTACCAAGTTTCCTACAACTTAGCTTGGCTTGTTTCTAACTTGGTCTTGTCTTGTAGGAGGAGGACGATTTGGCTATCTTTGGAGGAGGACGTTTTGGCTTGGAGCACTAGATCTCACTCTTGAATATACACATAGGGGGAATGCTATCAATTTGCGAAGTGGCCACAAGCATTTGAGGTATGTTCTACAAGGTATGTACCTAGATCCATTCATTCTTCTTCATTGGTCATAAAACCCTTAAAATCAAAACCCTCATTTTACTTTTTCTTAGATCTACTTGGATCTAGCTTGGCTTTGGGTATAAGATTAAGAACCCACCTCTATAGCATCCACGACAATTCAGATCTATAGTTTGGTGGTGATTGGTCTCCATTTGGCACACTTCCCAAGGCACCTAGCCTTCCTTAGGGCAATTCACATTCCTTGAGGGAGCTAGTTTGGCTAGTTCCTTGACGTGGGTAGGTGAGATCCCACTTGATTTGAATAGATCAACCTTGATAACCTACCCCTAGTGCTTCACCCTGTTGATTTTCACCTTGTGGGCCCCATTCCTCATTTTGAGGGTTGAGCCCCACTTGGGTCACTTGGTGATGCATTTTAAATCTTAGATCTATGGAGATCTAGCAAGCATTTGGACTTGATAATTTAAACCCACCTTGTTAATCACCTCAACTACCCCGATCTATAATTTGGTGGAATTTGGACTCCATTTGCCCCCTTAATTTAAGGCACTAGTCTCCCTTGGGTAAATCCCACTCCTTGGGTTAGTGGTCTTTTGCTAGATCCCATATGTGGGTAATGCCCCTTTCATCTTGAAATCATAGATCCATCCTTTACATACCCCTTAGTACCATTTTCATAACTAACTTGACCTTGTGGGCCCCATTTGAACCATTTCCATATTTTAAGGAGTGGGTCCCACTTGTGTAATCCTCATGGTACTAGATCTCTTTAGATCTATCTTAACTTCATAAGTGGCCTTAGTCATTCATTGGTTGAAACACTTGTTACCCCTTAAGCCTCTTCAACCACACTTCAACCCTTGGGTCCACTTAACTTTTTTAGATCTAACTCACTCATTGGTTTCCGTAACTCAACTTACACATTTCCCTAGGAACCTTTGGGCTAGCTAGTATTCATTGATTGGCTAGGGTCTCCCCCTTGATCTTGATTAGTCTTGATCTAAAGTGAAGAGTGCCTCGGTTATCGTGATGCCCAGCTTGCATTGGGAACCGTGGCATCTCTTGGGTCACCTCTTTAGTTGTCCATCTCCTCTACCATCCTGGATGGGATACCTTTAGGGACAACTACAAGTTGTGTGATAACAATAACTTCGGAAGATATTCTTTTGTATATTATTATTATATTATTATTGTACTTTTATTTGTACCTCCATCAAAGATGTTTTTCCTTTGTTCGGGGATGTCATTGTTGTATTTGGTCATGCTAGAATATCAAGGTAAAACCTCCATTGTAAGTCAGGGCAGTAGCTCCCCAAAAGATAAATGTAAATTGTATTTTTGAGTCTCCCTAGGACAGGTCGGCCCAGTCAGTCATAGAGGTCGGCCCCATTAGGAAAAAAGTCACCCACACTTAAAGTATAAATAGAGAGGATCACTCTCTCATTTGGTATCACACTCACTCAAGCAAGTGCGCACCAAGTGAGAGAGAAGACAAGTTCGCTAGAGGAGAAAGAGAGAGAGAGCTGCAAAAGACATCTTATATTTTAGGTTTTCCATCTTGCTTGATATTGTACTAGTGACGAATCTATTTCTGAGGAAGTTGCGGGGTTTTCTCCTTTATGGTTTCCCCGAGGAAATTTCTTGTGTCTTTTTTGTTTTGTTATGCTTGTCTATCTTTCAGTTTAAGGATCCAACTAAATTGAATTAAAGTGAAAACTCTAACATGGTATCTAGATGTCTATTATCTCCACATCTGTGAACTATCTAGATGTCTGTTATCTCCACTAGAACATGCCATCAAGAGTGTGCACTACTCTAAGCATGCAAGAAGGAGATATCATCTAGACTAGCTCCATCATGTGTTCATTAAATGTTGTGTAGCTCATATGCATAAATAAAAAAAGGTAAACTTTATCAACTACTCAACACACTTCTAGATAGATCTACATATAATGAAGATAGATAAGACAAAATAGATCTATGTAAGCAAGAAAACCAAATACTTATCTCTTATTGTTTTTGTGTGTGGGCTCCCACTGCTTTGTTGTGGGAACCAAGAGAGATCTTTGTTCTTGTAGTGTGGATCTTCATATCTCCTATAAGAAGAACTCTGAACGATCATCAGTCCTTGACTTCTTGTGAGGAGTATCTTCATCAACATCAGCAGTTGAGGCTTCATGCTTTCTTTTGATTGAGCTTCGACAATTACTGGCATAATGACTATATTCCTTGCACTTGTATCATTGTACCTGAGACAAATCCTTCTTCTTCTTCTTTTGATCTGGAGGAGGACTTGAGATCCTATCTTGGTGCTTGTGTTTGTAAAACTTTCTTCCCCTTCCCTTGCCTTTCTTGGCATGGGACAAGAATGCTTGATTCTCCTCAGGTTGAGTACCATGAATTCTCTGTCTTGCTGCTATTCTTGTCTCTTCCTGCGTGCAATATGCCCATAGCTTATCAAATTTGGGTAGCTTGGATCTACCACTTATACTTTGAATAAATGACTCCCAAGATGCTGGAAGACCATTTAGATTTGTAATGACAAGCTCCTTATCATCAATGGGATCTCCACTGGTACTAAGCTTGTTCCTTAGTTCTGTGATCCTCATGAAATATGAGGCAATGGATTCCGACTTGGACATCTTCATATTTGATAGCTGGTTCCTTAATGTAAGGGTTACATTGATACTACTATGTTCAAACAACTTCTTTATGGTTTTGAACATCTTTCTAGCAGATTTCTTTCCCGAGATTTGAGCAACCAAGTGGTCTCTAACTGAGTCCACCAAAATCCTTCTTGCTGTGGCATCATTCTTCCTCCAGCGAGATTTGTCTTCTTCAGCTTATGGTTCTGGGACCTTCTCATTGACAAACTGCAAGAGATCATGTTCTTCTAGTAAGAGAAGAACCCTAGACTTCCAAGAGATGAAGTTGGAAGCCCCTTCCAGACGATCTTCAACCTTCATTCCAATCATCTTGACTGCAGATATGAAGCAGAAACCTTAGTAGGAGCTAGGTCAAAAATGAAAGTTGAAATCTTGGATAAAGGATTCCACAGGGAGATGCGCTCTAGCAAGGCGAATTGATTAAAGGTAGGACCGAGCCAAAACTGTGGAGAAAATAGGTTAAAAACTGAAACCCTAATTTCTGCTGCAATTGTAGAATTAGGTCAAAAATTGAAAAATCTCAGAATTGAATTCTGTCTTCACCAAAAGATGTGCCCTCCTTAGAGAGAAATTCCCAATGCTCTTTTTCTTCCAAAAAGTTGAGTGAAGACTTAGAAAGATGAAACCCTAGTTTTGACAGTGTTCTAGCAATGGCTTCTTCTAGAACCGCTCTGATACCATGTTAGATTTTGCATACATTCATAGCATAATAATTTACTTGCATAAATTCAATAGGATCACTAGAAGAAAGACAAAGCACGGAACAATAACACAAGAATTTATCCCGGGAAACCCAAACGGGTGAAAACCCAACAACCTTCGTATAGAGATGATAATTCCGAGATTAGAGTACAATAATGAGAGAGAAGGAAAGGAAAAATTTTCCAAGTAGAAACCCCAAAAATAGTCTTCTCCTAGTTGCTGGTGCGAATCTCTCTCTAGGTGATGCGAACTTCACTTGAGTGGATGAGTGAATAATGAGGTGAACTTTCCCTCTATTTATACAAGTGCCAAAATGGCCATTTCCCTAACTGGGCCGACTTGTCTAATTGACTGGGCCGACTTCTCTTGGGGAATAATAAATAATTTAAATTTAATCTTTTCTTTTGTTTTCTTTTCACCCCAAGGATTACATTGTTCTTTCTAGGGTTTACATGAATAATTACATTAAGTTCAACTCCGTTAGGAGGTACAATAAAATACAATAATAATATCTTTCGAAGTTGCACAAATTCCAACAATAATAGGTTTTGAAAAACCCCACGTGTCCTGCCGCTGGACAGTCATGCGACTCTTTAAGCACTTTGGTTTTAAAACTTGAGTTGGAGCTTAAGTAAATCCATCCCTTGTACCATAAGAGTTCATTTTTCCATTCAAATTTCGGGTACTGATTTATGTCATTAATTATGGAGCAAACCTATGGATTTTTGGCATATTCAGTTCGAATTTCGTCCAAAAATTCTGGAACCACCATTGATATGGCATAGGCTTGTACTTCTTCGTCTTTTCTTGATAGAGCACCGCCACTATGTTGTCTTTCCCCTTTTTGTGTAATATGTCCATATTGAATGTAGAAATTTTCTCTATCCACTTCTGTTCAGTCGTTAGTGTTTTTTGTTGTAATAAGTGTTGCAAGTTGTTAAGATTTGTACGGATCATGAACTTGCCACCGAATAGGTATTGTCGCCACTTTGTTAATGCATGCATGCTTGCAAGTATTTCCTTGTTATGGATTGGGACGAAGTGTGGGCAGGGTGTAGCGCATATTCGTTGAGCGATAGGTGGACTAGTGGGGAGATGACCTACGGTGTAAGAGAGTGCGAGGGCGTGCAAGCGGTAGGGAGGTTGCGTGGAGCAACAAAAGGAGTGGGAATCGCGGCGTGATGGAGGGAGATGAGAGACTGGAGTGAATGCTGGATGGAGGTACTCGGTGAGGAAGAGCACGGGGGAGTGTTCAGTGATGGAGGTGGTGAGGAGCGGAGTTGGTAGGTGGGAGTGGATTGGTGCATGTGTGAAGGGATGTGCAGATATGGAGATGATGCCGAGAGTGGAATGTAGTGGCATGGGAGGAATGACGCGAGGAAGATTGGAGGAGATGGATGGGCGTGCACGCGGTTAAGATGGATGGCTAGTGTGAAGAGAAAGGCGTGTATGCACTGGTGTGGAGGTACAACAAAGGAGATGGGAACGGTGAGTAGGTGAAGAGGATGGGCAACGATGAATTGGAGGAGAAATGAAGAGAACAACGGAAGGTGCCGAGGATATAAAATTACAATTGATAGACCATTAAATACGGTCTCGATGTACCTTTCAATGGAAAGGTGTGTCTCTTCCTATTTAATTAAATATGTATCTAATTATTTATTTATGTGTTTTTTAATATATTATATATTATTTTATATTTGTAACATCCATAGGTATCCCCAACAGTTCTATGTTATGTTACATATGCTGTACACTCTTCTTTATATGTCAATAAGACTGGAGTACACAATATTAGGAGGAAATAGCTAAAGTGGCATGCAGTGCTTGCATGGCAAGTCATCTTACACACAAAGCTAAAAGGTTGAATTTGTTTAGAATAAAGCTAAAAGTGAAAATTACAATCAAAATTCCCCTTTTGACTATAAATTCGAACCATCACAACTCGAAAAAGCTAAAATATAGAATAATGCATGGATTCATTGTCAGATGTTGAGGGTGGCAACATTACTAGGTGGCAACATTACTAGTGGTTCGCTCTAACAGTGACTATGGGCTCTATTTTAGATATTTGAAATTTCATATTTAACTCGTTTCAAAGTTAAAACATAGACTGTTAGCATTTGACAGGACTATCATGTTGTTCATAACCAAAGTAACTATACTTACATCATGAAATAAACTTTCAAACACCAGTTTATTGTTTTGAACCTTGTAAAGAATGTTTTATGATATTGCCACATTTGAACTTGTCACCTTAAGAACTGATAATGATTTTAAATGCTGATAAGTTTCTTAAGGTATTGCTGAACTGTTATGTAATATTTTGATGTGTTCTTTTTTTTTCAAGAAAAAATCATATATTCGCTACTTCAAGTAGAGATCAGAATATACATAACAGGGTCTGAAAGCTCATTGTTCCATACCAATCAGAATATACATAACGGAGCCTGAAAGCTCATTGTTCAATACAACTCATTTGCTTGACTGTTCTAGAAGTACTGAAATGACATACTAGTACATGATACTTACGAATTCTAAATCCAGCGCTTAAGACTTCTTTTTGATACTGTTACTAATTCTAATTCTAAAATATTTTGATGTGTTCCACATAAGGTATTGTGCATAAATTTGGATTTGTATAATTGTACAATTTTATTCTTATCTACACTTTATGGATGCTCAAGAAAGCCAACATAGCTTGTGAAATCATATCTTGTGTTTTGTGTCTAGCAGAATGGTTCACGATTGGGGGAGCTCATATATTTAAGTAATGATAGCAGTTATTGTGCCTCTGTAGAAGACGGTGTGATTTTTGATGATTTAAATGATGAAGAATGCTCTTTTGACACTGATGGAATAAGGAATAAGGGCCAACGTCCATCTCTTGTTTCAGAAGAACATGGCACCAATTTTGATGGAGCAAACAATTTCATTATTGAAGTACAGGTATCTCATTCAAATTGTTTTCATTTTTTAGGTTCCTTCTATCAGAGACTAGTCTGGTAAGTCTTTGTAATTTTCCCAATGTTTCTATTTTAAAGAATTTACAAGTACCCATGAAAGTGTCACTTTGTAGGAGGCAGTATTGAAATTTCATGTCTTGCATGCATTTTAATTTTATTATTATCTACTTTTGTTATCATCTTAGTTGTTTACAAAAATATCCCCTTCACAGCAGATTACTGCAGACAACTTTGTAGTAAGGTATTTCTTAATTTTCAATTGGAAAATAAATTATTTTATTATGTTGGTATTTTATGTTACAAGATCATATCATGAGAGAAACAAAGGGAGATTGTAATAATTTTATTAGAGAGGAAGAATAGTATGTTTATCCTCCCTTTCATGCTAAGAATAGTACCCTTTTCTAGAGTCTAAACACCCAAAGCAGTCCACCAAAGAAGTGTAAACAGTTCTGGAAATAAAGATATACCAGCAGATTATGATGTGGCAGCCCAAGCGTCAATGTGGCCTACAGCCCGGCAGAACAGAACATTCCTTCACCAAAGGCCTTTCCTCCCTTTAACCTAAAAATGACATTGTTCTTGGCCTTCTAAGGGGAATTTCCTCAATTTGAACTTCTACAGACTTCTAAGTAGGGTGCTTCCCTCATTAGCGCTAGATATTTCTGGAAGAAATTCTAGAAGAATCTAGATACTTCTATGTTGGGCACCCTCCCTTTTTGTGGAGAAAAGTGTGTTTCATAGACATCTATATTGGGTGCTTCTTGCAGAAGCTTCTTTTATCAACCTTCTATTAAAATATCATAGAGAACACTCTAGAAGGTTGTGTAAGTTCTAGCTTTAGCTTCAACATAAGGTGTTCTTCATAGAGATCTTCTAGCAACTTCTCGAAAAATATCAATAAAAATCCGAAAGGTGGAGCGCTCTTTTTTTTGTGCATTTGTAGAGCGAGTGACGCGATATTCTGTCAATTTAGAATTCGAGCTCCATAGTTGCTGATAAGATATTTATATAAGATGATAAAAATGAATAAGATGATTACAAACACCCTCGTGACGGTTTACTTATACACATTGACTAGTCACGGGTGAAGGGGTACATGCCCTTTGATATTTGTTTAACTTAATAATCGTAATTATATTAATTATTTGTTATTACCGACTATTATTTATAAATTATAATTGTTACATTGCCCACCCCTTAAGAATTGCTTTGTCCTCAAAGCAAGGGTAGAGAAGGATGTTGTTGAAAAAAACTTTCAGCTTCCCACGACGAGTCTTCCTCTGGCAAGTTCTTCCACTTAATAAGGTATTCTTTAATGTTCCTAGAGCAAAGCTTCTTTTCTCTAATATATAGTATGCCTTCAGGTTCCAGAATAATTCGACCCTCCTCGTCCAAAATAGGTAGTTCGGATTGTGCTACTTGGCGTTGTCCTAACATTTTTTTGAGGCTTGACACATGAAACACGTTATGAACACGACAGTTTTCTGGTAATTTTAACCCATATGCTATTGGACTGATTTTTCTGTTAATCTGATATGGTCCATAAAATTTTGGAGCTAGCTTATTCTTGCCTTGTTGTTTAAGTGACAATTGCTTGTAAGGTTGGAGTCACACGAACACCCAATCACCAACTTGAACCTCTCGTTCGGATCTTCGTAAATCCACCTGTTGCTTCATTCTATTGCGAGCATTTGTTAAATGTTAAGTTTTCCTTTAGTATTTGGATGGTCTTTTGGTCTTCCTCTAATTGATTCCTCACTGCTGGTACCTTAGAGTTAAATAATACGTACTCCTTCCATTTAGGTGGCTCATAACTGTACAAGGCTTGAAAAGGGGTCATTCTGGCCGAAGTATGATAAGTTGAGTTATACCACCATTCGGCTAAATGTAACCATTAGAACCCCTTGTTCTGCTTGTCTGTGACAAAACAACGGAGGTATGTTCCCAAACACTTATTCACTATTTCAGTTTGTCCGTCTGTTTGGGGATGATAGGCTGAACTCATGTTGAGAGATATCCCTATCTGTTTACATAATTCCTTCCAAAAGTTCCCTTTAAACCTTGCATCTCTGTTGCTAACAATTACCTTTGGAAATCCATGTAATTTATAAATATTTTTGAAAAAGACTTCAGCTATTTGTTTTGCTGAGTCTACCTTCCTTACCCCCATGAAATGAGCATACTTAGTGAGTCGATCAACTACTACGAAGATTTTATCCTTTCCCTCGGGCATGGGCAATCCTTCAATAAAGTCCATTGAAATCTCTTTCCACTTCTGATTAGGTACATGTAGAGGGTAAAGTAATCCCGGCATCATGATATTTTCGCTTTTGTTTCTCTGACAAGTGTCACACTCAGAGACATACCTCTGGATATCTTTACTCATTCCCTTCCAATAAAATGATTGGCGAGCATTATAATAAGTTTTAAAAGTACTTACGTGCCCTGCAGTGGGTGAGTCATGTGACTCCTTAAGATTTTTATTTTGAACTTTGAAGTAGGTGGAAGGTAGATTCTTCCCTTATGCCATAAAATGTCATTTCTCCATTCAAATTTGGGATGTTGCATCACATTATTGATGATGGATCAAGTTTCAGGGTCTTTGGCGTATTCTATGCGTAGTTCATCCACCCATTTAGGAATTATGACTGATACTACATATGCTGATACTTCTTTGTCTTTTCGTGATAATGCATCGACAACCACATTATCCTTTCCTTTCTTATGTAGTATCTCCATATGAAAGGTGGAAATCTTTGCTATCCATTTTTGTTGCTCAGTTGATAGGTTTTTTTGTCAAAGTAAGTATTGGAGACTATTGTGATCAGTCTGTATCAAGAATTTACTACCCAATAAGTATTGTTGCCATTTTGCTAATGCATGAATGATAGCGAGCATCTCGTTATCATATGTAGATTTCAATCCTTCCCTCTTGTTGAGCTTTCGACTTTCAAAAGCAATAGGATGGTCATTCTGCATCAAGACTGCACCTATTCCACCACCTGAAGCGTCACACTCGACCACGAATGGTTTTGTGAAATCGGGAGTTGCCAACACTGGTGTGGATGTCATAATCCCTTTTAGGGCTTGGAAACATTCCTCTGCCTTGTCACTCCATTGGAAGGAATTTTTCTTTAGTAGATCTGTTAGCGGTGTTGTTAGATGTGCATAGTTTTTGACGAACCTTTGGTAATAACATGTTAGGCCTAAAAAACCTCTTAATTTGGATATATTATTAGGTTTTGGCAAGTTTGTAATTGCCTTGATTTTGCTTGGGTCTACTTTAAGTCCTTCATTGGATATGATATGACGAGGTATTCAACTTCTTCCTTCCCAAGACTGCATTTTGACATTTTCGCATAGAACTGATTTCCTTCTAAGAGTGAAAGTACAAGTTCTAAGTGCTTAAGATGCTCCTTCCATGTCTTACTATAGACAAGAATATCGTAAAAAAAAACCAGTACAAACTTTCTTAGGTGTGGTCGAAAAAGCTCATTCATGGTTGCTTGAAAGGTAGCGGGGGCATTTATTAATCCGAATGGCATCACATTAAATTCATAGTGGCCTTCATGAGTTCGAAAGGTTGTCTTTGCTACATCTTCTAGTCTTACCTGAATTTGGTAATATCCAGATCTTAAGTCCAATTTGGAAAAATATTTGGCGCCATGGAGTTCATCCAACATCTCATCTATAAATGGAATGTGGAGCTTGTTTTTTATCGTTATTTTGTTTAGTCCCCGATAATCTATACATAACCTGAAGGATCCATCTTTCTTTCGAACCAATACTACTGGGGCAGCATATGGGCTCCTACTTCTGGTGATGACTCCACATCTTAGTAAGTCTTGAATTAGTCTTTCGATTTCTGTCTTATGGTGGTGAGGGTACCTGTATGGTTTGACGTTCACCGGCGCTGAATCTGGCTTAACCTCGATTATGTGCTCTATTCCTCTTTCTGGCGGTAATTGCATGGGTAGATCTTGGAATACCTTCTCATACTTCTGGATTAATTCTTGGATTTCTTGTTGTTGGTCGTGACCCAACTCTGCTGCTAGCATCTCTATTTGATGACATTGTGCAACTAATGCTGGTGCCCCTTTGCGAATTAATTTCTCCATTTGTCGTGACGATATAATTTGGGTAGGCGGTGGCTGGAATCCATACAACTTATATTTTCTTCCTTCCCACTTGAATTTAATAAATTGTTTCTGGTGATTTGCGGAATAAGTACCTAATGTATGTAGCCATTGAATTCCCAAGACAACATCTACTCCTCCGAGGGGTATTTTATAGAAGCTAGATTCCATGTTATAATCATTTATTTGCAACTTAACTTTGTGACACTTCCCAATACCATCAATTTTTTTTCCATCTACTACCATAACCCTTATATTTGTTGTTGGATATACAAACAAGTTTAGCTTTTTTTGCAACATTTACGTCTATAAAATTATGAGTGCTACCTGTATCTAAGTACGGTGACATTCTGTTTCCTCACATGCCCCTTTAATTTCAAGGTTTGTGGTTGTGCAATGCCTGTTATTGTGGCTAGAGATACCCTAGGCATTGTCTCTTCTGAATCTGTGTTGACATCATTATTTTCTTCATTGCTAACTTCGTCTTCCGAATCGCTAGTGGCTGAAACTTCCGATTCTCTTTCAGCTTCACAATTATACAATTTTTTATTGTTGCATTGGTGAACTTTTTCCCATTTATCTCCACAATATCTACACTTATTTACCCATTTCCTCTCTGGATCCTGATGTTGTTTCTCACCTTCCCTCAAGTCAGGCTGTACATCTTGTTCATTTTTTCTGTAGCATTCTTATTTGATCTTTCATTAAAATATCTATTTGATCTGTCTGGTTTTGTAAAAGAAGGTTTGCTGACCTTGTTCTTTTGTTCAATCAATTTGGCTACTTGTCTGGCGTCTTCGATAGTTTGGGGTCTCCATAGTTTTAACTCGTTACGAATGTAATCCTTTAAACCACCGATGTACATTTTTAGTAGTTGTTCATCTGAGAATCCAGTTTGCCTTATAGCCAATACTTCCCATTCATGGGTGTAGTCGTTCACATTTCCTTTTTGTTGAAGATGGATGAATTTAGTATACAGATCATCTTCTTCTTCATCATGGAACCTTTTTAGTAACGCTTGAGTAAAATTTGTCAAACGAAAAGGGTGAGCATTACATTTCCTTGACCACCATAGGAACCAATCATAAGCTTCTTCATCTAGGTTATTAGTGGCGGTCATTATTTTTTCTCTTTCACCTAATGGGGGGTTTGATTCGAAAATGCCCTCCATTTTATTAACCCAAATGATGGCGCCTCTATGGGTTTTTCCGTCATATTTTGGTAATTCCTTTTTAATTTTTTGAAAATCTCTCTCTGGTCCTTTTTGGTTATGTGTACCTCTAAGATAAGAAGATTCCGGTCTTTCTTGTTTTGTCCTTGATTCTGGAGCCATTTCGTTCAATTTTTTCATAATCTGGCTAAACATCTTATCGTTTTTCGCTTCCTTTGCATCTCTTTCATCCTTCTCTTGTTCTCTTATGACCGCCAGATTATCTAATCGATTTTCTATCCTTTCTAATCTGGTATCAAACTCGTCCATTTTAATGTGTACTAAATCTTGTTCTTCCTCTATTTGGTTCAACCGAGTTTTCTGGTCAACTATCTCCTTGTTCATTTCTTCATGGGATATATAAGGCTGCCTGGCAGAATGCATTTTTTAACAATAATAGTAATATTATTGTTATTATAAAATATATTTTTGACTAGAATATTATTATAAAATATATATTTATAAAATATATTTTTGTTTGAAGGTAGAATCATGCTGGAGGTGGTGGGAGGCAGAAGTGGGCTGTGCAGGGTGCTGGCAGGCGAGGAGAGGCAGCGCGGGAGAGAGAGAGGAGGCAGCGGGGTAGTGTGGAGGGAGGACTTGGCGGAAAGGGCCAACGTGGTGAGCAGGGAGGAGATGCGGCGGAGGGTGGACGGCGGAAGTCGATAGTGGAACAGGCGGCGGAAAGGCGGAGTTGTGGAGGTGGCGGGAAGAATCGGCGGCAAAAGGTGGAGCTGTGGCTTGGCAGAAGGGCGCGGGGGAGCAGACGCGGGAAAGAGCAGCGACGGAGTGGAAGGCAGGGCAGGGCAGAAAAGAGTGGAGACGGAGATGAGGAGGGCGGGCAGCGGATGACGAAGAAGTGTGGACCACGGCGGCTGTTTGGACGGCGATGGCTTTTGCAGGAAGGGTGTAGCAGGGGTCGACAGGCTCTGATACCACTGTAGAGCGAGTGACGTGATATTCTGTCAATTTAGAATTCGAGCTCCATAGTTGCTAATAAGATAAAAATGAATAAGATGATTACAAACACCCTCTTAACGGTTTACTTATACGCATTGACTAGTCACGGGTGAAGGGGTACATGCCCTTTGATATTTGTTTAACTTAATAATTGTAATTATATTAATTATTTCTTATTACTGACTATTATTTATAAATAATAATTGTTACAGCATTCCTCCTTTTGAACCTTTTACCAATCAAGATATTATCAACATGCCTTTTGAAGGTGCATCCTTGAGAATGTGCGATGACAAATCTTCTTTAGAAAGTGGAGTGTTGTCCTGAAATAGGCTCCTTGACCTCAAACATTGTGCCTATGATGTCCTCCTCTTGCTAAACATAAATCCTTTCCATGCAACTTTGCCCTAAAAGTATGAAATATGCCTCAATAATGACTCTAAATGAAAGATAATGCATCAAGATATGTAGAGAAGTCCATCAAAAATAAAATCATCCATCAACGAATGAGATCATCCTCCTTTATCTCTAGTGCTAAAAACCCTGTGCATCCTGTTATCACACAACTTGTAGCTGCCCCTAAAGGTGATCTTATCCAGGATGACAGAGGTGCTAGTAAACTAAAGAGGTGACCCAAGAGAGCCTCGATTCCCAAGAAGGATTGGTTGTCACGCCAATCGAGGAACTCTTTGCTTCTTTCTATCCAACCCCCAGATAACAAAGGGGGAGACCCTTATCTACTCTCAAAGAGAGATATCCAAACCAAACACTAGATCAAGATATTCAATGATGAAAGGTGATGAACCCTAGATTTAAGGAAATGAGTTACTGTAGAGGCTTAGGGATATGAGATATGAGAGATAAATAGATCAATTATAGTAACTTGAGATTAAGAATGAATCTAGGAAGGAGATGTTAGGGTAAATGATCAAAATCAACTGCCTTGGGAAACATGTACTTAAAAGATGGAAAGTGGTCTCAAGGAGTAGATCTGAAAGAATAGGGGATTCCTAGTAAGGCTTGATGATAGATCTAACAGATTTTAAGCTCACAAGCCAAGAATGAGACTCAAACAACCGAAAAAAGGGGCAAAATCAAGAAGGGCGCAAAAGCTAGAGATTAGTGCCTAGGGGGTTAGGTTAGATGGAGTCTCCCAAGGGTGACGCCCTTGAGGACCCACTTGGGGCTAGGCCTTAAGTGAAAACCCATAAATCATTCGCCCAAATTCTAAGTTGTAAGAGCTAGGGAATTTTTATAAGATTTTGCAGGTTAGGGTTTGAATAAGATTGACAGATGAGTAAGCTAAGGAGCCAAATACGTACTTTGTGAGCGTACCTGGATGATAAAGATGAATGCCGGTATGACGAGGATCACTCCCACAAAGATCAAATGAAAGATTGGTCACTTCTCTTGCACCAACGAATTGCCTAGATCCACAAGTACGTCCTCCTCTCTCTACAAAACCAGGGAACAAAATCTCAATCATTAAACAAAGATGAAGGTAGATGCAAGCTAGAAGCAAAAGATAGAGAATAATTGGTGCAAAGACAAAATTACTTCCTTTGTAAACCAAAATCTGACAGAAAGTAGCAGGGTGGGTCTCCCCAACCAATGCGCCCCTCTCCCAAGTCACCTCCTTCACCTTCAAATCAATATTTGTGGAAAAAAATATTCAAGATAACTACCAAGATCCTTCAGTGCAATGGAAAAGTAGTTTCAATCACCATAGCCAAACATTCAACCCAAGATCACAAGAATTCTCCAAGATATTTCTTTGTATTCCAAAAGCCGAGAGCCAAAAGTCCCTTTACAATGAGGGGGGTCTCTTCCATAAATAGGAATGAGAGATACCAAAACGCTAACCACTTTTTAAATGAGTGGTGGAGATCAAAAGATATAACAATAATAATCAACGACTATGATGAGCCGGAAATACAATACATGGATCAATAAACTCACAAATAGAGGGGGGCACACTCACTAAAACGTCCAAGGGGGACGCACCACATGATAAGTGACTAGGACACATGACATAAGCACATGGTGGGGCTAAGAGGTGTAACATATCCTTCACTAGCATGGCCCCATGGCACAATAACCAATCATATGACAATATAACATCATAAAGTGACCATATGACCAAATCGTGGCCCCCTCAAAGACACAATAAATTATCCAAAATGATGAATACTGGGACGTGTGGACCCCACTGATACCAGAACAAGAGCTAGAAAGTGTGGACATCATCATCAAAGTATCCCAGACCAATCTCATGCGATTTCCTTCCCCACTAAGCCAAATCGATTTCCTCAATGAGCCATTTCTCTGCCGGAAAACCACCTCTGAAAGTACAAAAATGCTTGTAACTCACTGCCAAGTGTCCCGAACACAAATCTGATTGTACCAAAATGTCTGGAGATGGGGTAAAATGGTAGTAACGATTGGATGGACCCCTATCTCCCTCTGTAGCGCCCTAGGAGAATGTGCTAGCTCAATGCAAGTGTTGGACATGCCATTTATGCGTGGCAAACTAGAGAAAAAGTGGCAATCTGACCACATCATCACCTGTAAGGGCTCGAAACTGATAATTGAGTGCACCAATGAGCTCAGAATGTTAAAATCCACTAGGAATGAGTACTCATACGCCATGTGACCATCAAAAGATATCTCTGTAAGCTCATCCATGCCCAGAATAATAAAAATAATGGTCTGCAAATAATAATAACCAATAAAAATCCATCAAACCATCACCTGAAACTGCTGTCTGAGGCATGGAACCATCTAATGGACACATATGGGCCATGAATAATGCATCTCGAACACTATCTGCCCAAAGTCATCCTGGACTCTGTGGTTGACTTGGGCAAACTAGGTTGACCAAGTCAAGAATGATCAAATTAATGAACCAGACCATGAATAACTGTTGCTGCAAGTACAAATGGTTATGTTATGCTCCTTCAATTATATCAGTAGCTAGACCAAAGCATAGAATGATGTTTGATTGGCGTAAGCATGCAAATAATATAAATAAGATAAGCCTAGATCAAAGTAACTAGCTACTAAAAAAAGGATTTTCAGGTGTATACTCGTTTACTGACTTGAACAATTTGCTAACCATGGGTGAAGGTGGAAAAACAAAGGCTAGGCTAGGGGAAGGACTCAACAACTTCAACACTGCAATCTCTTGGATGAAGGAACCAGGGAGACCACCTAGACATATATTGGATAAAAGATAACACGAGGAATGGCGATGTCTCACAAATGGGTAGAGTGATGAGAATGCTTCCAATAGACTCTAGACAAGCAAGCTTGTAGCAATTTATTATTTTTCAGCTTTTTACATTTAAGATTTCAAGAACCTCCTATTAATAGTAACCAACCACTTTTAATCTAAACATCAAGTAAGCAACAAATAAGATAGAGCCAACAACCATCATAATATACCTAGTCATATGTTGAAATATTGTAACTTCGAAGAATATTCTATTGTATTTTATTATTATTTGTTCGGAGATGTTTTATTCCTTCGTCGGGATGTTATTATTGTATTTGGTCATCATAGAGTCATGAGGTAAAACCTCCTTTGTAAGTCGTGTCGATAGAACCCTCCATAAAGTAATATTATATTGTTTTGAGTCTTCCTAGATAAGTCGACCCAGTTAAGTTTGTTGGGGCCAACCTAGTTAGTGAAAAAGTTAAGTGGAAGATAAAGTATAAATAGGAGTGATGTGCTCCTCATTTGGACACACACACTCACTTGTGTAATTCGCATAGGAGAAAGAGAGAGAGATATCTGCAAGGATAAGCACACTTGTTTAGGGTTTTGTCTTTGTACTTTTGATTATCTATAATGAGGAAGTTTTGCTGGGTTTTCTTTCCCTAGAGGGTTTCCCAGGATAAATTTGTGTCTATCTTGTGATTGTGTTTCTTACAGTGATATTGCATATGCTATTGTTGTGAAATTGAATTGAATATTGATGTTACCTATCTTAGCATATTGAATCTTAACATGGTTTCAGAGCTAGCCTGAATAGGACAACTTTCACAAGGTGAAACTCTCTCTCTTCTTTCTCCGACAAGAAATTAGGGTTTCTGTCAAAGTTGGAATTTTGGAAATCTGATTGCATAGGGAAGTGCGCCTCTCCAAGAGCGAAATTTTGATACCAAGATCGAAATTTTTGAGTGGGTAAAACTCCTGTAAAGTCAAACCCTGGTTTGACTTTGGACCATAAAACCAGAAAAGTAGAAAAAGCCAGAAACTGCAGATCCGAAATTCGCAAGTCATTTTTTAAGGGTAAAAATTTGGAATCTCCAAAGACCAAGTGTACCAGTCAATTCGTATCAGTCAAGCGCATCTCCTGGTAAGGTCAGTTTTCCATTTTGAGAAATTTCATTTTTTGGTGACCTCTTGGATAAGATGGTCCCAAGCACTAAGCTTGAGGATAAGCTAGAAGGCATAGAGAATTTTCGAGCATGGAAATATAGGATGCCTCATTCTTGAAGAGAATGATCTTGCCAAATACATCAAGGAAGAAGTTGTAGAACCTAAAGAGGATGAAGCTAAAGAGAAGCACAAGAAGGACCTAATTAGGGCAAAGAGGATCATTGCTGATTCTATCAAAGACCACTTGATTCCTCAAGTGTCATCCAAGAAGACCCCGAAGGAGAAGTATGATGCCCTAGCTGAAATGTATGAAGGAAGGAACATCAGTAGGAAGATGAATTTGAGAGCTCAATTAAATAGTACGAATATGTGCCAAGGACAATCCATCCAAGACTACTTCACAAGGGTCTCCCAGTTCAAGGAGCAACTAGAAGCCATTGGAGATTCGCTTGATGAAGATGAGCTAGTTATGACTGCTATCAATGGTCTCACTAGACCTTGGGATTCATTCATCCAGACTATGTGTGCCAGAAAGGAAAGCATGAAATCTGACATTGTATGGGAAGATTGCATCCAAGAGGAGGCTAGAGTAGCCAATAGAGAAGCTCTACTTAAAGAAGATGATGAAGCCCTAGCCACCCATACCAAGAGAGGAAGAAGTCAATCTAACTTCAAGAAGGAAAGCCACAAGGAGTCTCAACCTCCCAAGAAGTTCCAAAGGACAAGAGGAAACAATCCAAGAAGAAAATACTCCAACTTTCAATGTTTCCGTTGTGATAAGATGGGACATATTGCCAAAGATTGTCCTGAGAGAAAAGAAGAAGTCAAGAAGAAGAGCAACAAAAGACATCATGCTCACTTTGCCGAAGATGAAGAAGAAGAAGACGAAGAAGAAGAACCTCCCAGGAAGCTACTAAAGGAAGAAGTCAAAGAATACGTCCTGTAATAGTGGTGCTTCAAAGCACTCTCTCTCCAATCTTGAAGAAAATGACACCACTCAGAAAGTTTCTCTAGGAGAATAGGAGAAGCAACATACAAGATTGGTTCATGAACTCTGATGATGAAGTAGAGCTCACCATTAGACATTCCAGTAATCCTTGCAAGAAGACTAGGATCAAAAAGGAGATCCTACCAAACAAACAAAGATAAGTATTTGAATTGTCATAGTGTCCAGTTGTGTACACATTTATTTAGGATGTGTGTTATGCATGTTAGAATGTTTGCATGCATGTGATAGGTAAGTAGCCTATGGTGCTACACAACATTCCATTGCTACTTATCTAGAGTGGAACCTCTTTGCTGACATATTGGGAGTAGTGCACACTCTTAATAATGTCCTGCTAGAGATGGAAGGCATCTAGAAAGTTACCATATGAATGTAGGGTATGAATAAATGTTGTGTTATTGATAGCATTATGACAGTGTGACTTATGATTTATGCGTATGTTTTGGAAAACTATGAAATGTTTCTAACCATGCTATTGAATTTGAGTTGTAGGAAGTATCGTACAAACGATCGCCTACAAATGAAGAATGATGAGATTTGTTCCATAGAACAAGTGACAATGGTTCAAATATAAACAAGACTTGTGAAATCAAGTAGAGGAAGTCGACTATGACAAGATAGCCAGACTCATGGTGTGATCGAAGCATATGAAGAAGATGTACCTCCTAGAGTTGCAGAGGTTGCACCTTCTCATGATGATGAGACTCCGGAAGATCATGATATGTTGGAGCCCCAAGAACCTCCATCCATGACTATATTTTTCGCAAGAGAAAACCCGCTTGGGCTCGTGAATTATTCAAGATGCAGAGAAGTATGGAGCTCCAGAAGGCTCCACAAGAGAAAGCAAGAGGCCAAAGCCATCTTCCAGTTATGTGGCTTTGATGTGTGATCTTGTAGATCAAGAACCTACCAGTTATGAAGAAGCTATACAGAAGAAAGAATGGGTAGAAGCAATGACGGAAGAATACCTATCAATAATGAAGAATGATGTTTGGGATATAGTTCCCAAACCAGAAGGCAAAAGTGTGGTATCTTCCAAGTGGATCTACAAGATAAAGCATGCAGCTGATGGAAGTATTGAGAAATACAAGGCAAGGTTTGTGGCTAGAGGATTCTCTCAGTAAGAGGGAATTGATTATGAAGAGATATTTGCGGCAGTAGCAAGAGGGAATTGATTATGAAGAGATATTTGCGGCAGTAGCAAGGTACACTTCCATTAGAACCATCATGGCACTTGCATCCATGATGAAGTGGAGTTTACACTAGATGGATGTGAAGACAACTTTCCTGAATGGTGTGATTGAGGAAGAAGTGTACATAGAACAACCACAGGGATTTGAAGTTGAAGACAGACGGGCTCACGTATGCAAGTTGAAGAAGGCTCTGTATGGATTGAAGCAAGCTCCTAGAGCTTGGTACAGAAGGATAGATAGCTTTTTGACGAGCTTGGGCTTTAGCAAAAGTAAAGCTGACCCTAACCTTTACTTTAAGGTTATGGATGATGAACCTGTCATATTATTGCTGTATGTGGATGATTTATTTCTGACAGGAAATGAGAAACAGATTGTAGAGTGCAAGAAGAAGCTCGCTGAAGAATCTGAGATGAAAGACCTTGGATTGATGCACTATTTTCTAGGTCTGGAAGTATGGCAAAGCCTAGAAGGAATCTTTCTCAACCAGGGAAAGTATGTTGTGGAAATGCTAAAAAGATTTGATATGTTGGAATGTAAAGCCATGGCCACACCCATGGATACCAACCTGAAGTTGTTAGTTGATGAATTGTCAGAGTTAGTGGATGTGACTCAGTATAGACAGATTATTTGGTCGTTGATGTATCTGATGAATACCAAGCCATATATATGCTTTGCTGTGAACACCCTGAGTCAGTATCTAGTTGAGCCTAGACGTGTTCACTTGGTAGCTGCAAAGCATGTGATGAGGTACCTGAAAGGTACGATAGACTTTGGTCTATACTATGTTGGAGATCATGACTACAGATTGTATGATTATACAGATGCAGATTGGGATGGAAGTTTCTCAGACAGGAAGAGCACCTCAGGTGGATGCTATTGTCTGGGATCCGCCATGATCTCATGGTTTAGCAGGAAGCAGTCCAGTGTTGCTCTCAGTAAAACTGAAGCAGAGTACATAGCAACTTGTTCTACTAGTTGTGAAGCCATATGACTTCGAAAATTGACGTTGGGTCTATTTGACTTGGAGTTGGATACCACGGTGATTCTATGTGACAACCAGTTATATAAAGATGACGGAGAACCCAGTGTTCCATGACAAGTCAAAGCACATAGAAATCCAGTATTTTTACATACGGGATATGGTACAGAAGGGAGCTATAAAGCTCCAGTATGTGAGCACTGATGAGCAAGTTGTTGATGTGTTGACTAAGCCTCTGTCTAGAGTGAAGTTTGAGTACTTTCGTGACAAGATTGGTATGGTTCAAAAGGACCTTCCTCGAAAGGGGGAGCAGTGATGATGATGTTGCAGTGGGATTGTATCATCCATGGAAATTAGTCCTAAAGTGATTCGCAGACTTTTGTCTCCGTGATGTGGTTGGGATTGTATCATCCCTGGACATTAGTCCTAAAGTGATCCACAAACTTTTGTCTCCGTGATGTGGTTGGGATTGTATCATCCCTAGACATTAGTCCTAAAGTGATCCGCAGACTTTTGTCTCTGTGATGTGTTTGGGATTGTATCATCCATGGACATTAGTCCTAAAGTGATCTGTAGACTTTTGTCTCCGTGATGTGGTTGGGATTGTATCATCCCTGGGCATTAGTCCTAAAGTGATCTGCAGACTTTTACCTCCGTGATGTGGTTGGGATTGTATCATCCTTGGACATTAGTCCTAAAGTGATCCTCAGACTTTTGTCTCAGTGATGTGGTTAGGATTGCATCATCCTTGGACTTATGTCCTAAAGTGAGAGGGATTGATCATCCCGTAATTGGATCATGTGTATTGCAGGTTATGTTGCTGCAGATGATGTTGTTGTTGATCGAAAGATCAAGAGTTGTTGTAGATAATCGAGAGATCAAGTGTTGTTGTAGACGATCGAGCGATTGAGTGCTACAGAAGATAAAGATCAAAGATGAAGACTCAGTGCTATAGAAGATGATGCTCCAGTACTGAAGATGTTGAAGATGTTCCAGTAATTGTTCCAGTTGTTGATATTGTTGAAGAAAACTTTCGATGACTTATAGATTTATCACCTTGATGTTGTTGATGATGCTCTCTCTCCTTGCTCCTACAGTTGATGTTGTTGTTGTCAGTAGAATACCCTTCTCGTTAAGGGGGAGTGTTGAAATATTGTAACTTCGAAGAATATTCTATTGTATTTTATTATTATTTATTCGAAGATGTTTTATGCCTCTGTCGGGATGTTATTATTGTATTTGGTCATAATAGAGTCATGAGGTAAAACCTCCTTTGTAAGTTGGGTTGATAGAACCCTCCAGAAAGTAATGTTATATTGTTTTGAGTCTTCCTAGGTAAGTCGACCTAGTTAAGTTTGTTGGGGCCGACCTAGTTAGTGAAAAAGTCAAGTGGAAGATAAAGTATAAATAGGAGTGATGTGCTCCTCATTTGGACACACACACTCACTTGTGTAATTCGCATAGGAGAGGGAGAGAGAGATATTTGCAAGGAGAAGGAGCACTTGTTTGGGGTTTTGTCTTTGTACTTTTGATCATCTATATTGAGGAAGTTTTGCTGGGTTTTCTTCTCCTAGAGGGTTTCCCAGGATAAATCTGTGTCTATCTTGTGATTGTGTTTCTTTCAGTGATCCTGTATATGCTATTGTTGTGAAATTGAATTGAATACTGATGTTACCTATCTTAGCATATTGAATCTTAACATCATAAACTACCTAGATAAGAGGAAGAACACATCAACTACCCACATGTACCAAAATATACCTGCTGGATCATGTGCCTGAGTCCCTGATCTGAACTACCTGATCCACACTGAAGCATTGCATCTGAATATAACATGGGCACTGTCATCAATCTGCTCTGGATGATAGAGGAATGGCTATCTCAGTCACCGACCTGGGGTCATGGGGCTCAGTCCTAGCATGAGACTGTAACTATGCAAACTCTGGATCCATTGAATATATGTGAGTGATAATCAAAATGCTACTCATCATAGGCCGATCTCATAAAAAAGGTGTAAAGGACTGACTAAAAAATATACAGGAAACTAATCTTCAATCATGGTAGCTCGGCTACTATGGATGTGATAACACATCCATAGGTGGTAATATGTGGTTTAGTCTAAGAATTAAGTTCAACAGGAATATAAAAGATATTAGAAAGAGTTTGTGCTTCTTAATAAAAAGGAACTCTTCATATGCCCAAATGGTAAAAATAGAAAGGGCCGGACAAAGCATGCAAAATTCTTAATTTATGTTGCAGGAAACGCCTCCCTCCCTTGTCCCCAGGCTGTTTCCTGCTTGAAACACGGAAACGCGTGCTGTACGACATGTAAATGTGTTTTCGTATGGATGGGCACGTTTCCCAAGATGGAAACACGTTTCCTCTGTACGGAAATGCGTTTCCAGTATGAATGTGGTCCATAAGGCCATGTTTCCAAAAAAACTTCACCCGTATGATTAAAAAATATTGCCCTTTTCAATAGTAATTGATAGTATTAAATGGAAATATTAAATTCTTAAAGTGACATTCTCCTTATCTTTCATTTTCTATCCTTTTACTTAAATGTTTAATATTACCATTAATTGTTTCAGGATGGTTGAGAGTGGTTCCAACCTCATCGAACTTCATATGCAAAAAGTAGAAATTTAGAGCTAGGCTGCGTGGGAGCGCCCCCTACCCCCTTGCTCCCGTTCCTGAAGCTCGCTCCCAAAACGCTCCCAATTTTGGGAGCACCCTCCCATGGCGCTCCCTACCTCTCCTATACTAAAAGCTCCTTTACTAAGTTGATCATTTGATGACAATGCTATGGTACCTCCCTTCTTTGCCAAGCTCCTATAAAAGTTGTTATGGTTGATCATTTGATGATAATGTTATAAGTTATAACTACTAGATTATTGATGTTATATGGTTTAATCGATGTTTTTCTATAACTAATTGAACATCCTACATGTTTTTTAAAAATAAATCCATCAAAATTTATTAAAATATATACTATATAAAAAATGCTCCCGAAATGCTCCCAAAACGCTCCCAAAATGGGAGCTTTTGAAAATTTTGCTTTTCGCTTCGCTCCCGCTCCCTGATTCCGCTCCTGCTCCACGCTCCCAACATCATAGATTTAGAGCCCATTCAAAAATCAGCAGACTTAAGAGTTTTCAGGATTTCAAGATTGCTCAGTTTCTATCATGTATGAGGGTATTAGAGAGGCATTTAATCAAGCACATCAACCCGTATATGTACCTTGATGTTGGTGGTGTTGATTGTTGAACTCCTCTGTCATAACCTTAATAGAAATGTACTCTTCACTTAAGCAAAATCACTTATTAAGCATATGAAGCTTTTTCTACCTTATTTTAATGATTAAATTAGGAAGTTTCATCAAAATTGTAGGGTGTTGAGTTGTTGACTAATGTCCTTGGAGGATCAACTTTGAGATTTGATTTAGAGGCAAGGGCCAGAGCCTAGAGGAGAGAGGCATAAGGTGATATATATATATATATATATATATATATATATATATATATATATATGTATGTATGTATATCACGTTTCCCCGTTTCCAAAATCTTGGGGGGTCACATTTCCAATGCATCCCCATTTCGGAAACTTGTCGCCGTTTCCCCGTTTCGTGCATTGTAGGTTTGAATCCTTTTAGGGATTTACAAAAATTGAAATCATTGGGATGTGGTTGAAGGTGCTGCCAAAGAGTAAATGATAGGAATAAATAAAATCTATCAATGCTGCCTAAAAGTATGAAGGTAAATATCACTGCATAGTCTAAAGAGTTAGGAATTGGGCAAGTGTTCAGGCAAAGTTCTCACACGTAGCCTTATCAGGAAAATAAACTATAAGAGAAGAGAGAGAACCATACACAATTGGAAGAGAGAACCCTCAAATATTTGTTCATAGAAGTAGAATAGGTCTTCTTACATTTAAACAAGTGAAGTATTGCATTTATACAAGTGAAGTAGGAAAGAGGTCATAAAACGTCTTTCCATTAACTTATTTATTAAAGCAAAGTACTTTAATGTAGTTTTATTTACGTAAAATAAAACTCCTATTTACTAAGAATGATCAATAACATTAATTACACTAACAAGCCTCAGTTAATGGTGGGTTATGCTAACAAGCCTCAGTTAACAGTATGAACTTCAAGGCAAAGTTACACGCTAAGCAGATTGAGCTAATAAAATCTCCATGGTTAATTGAGTTGAATGCACTTCAGACCAACATGAGAGATTCAGAACATTTATCTATTGGGGAAACGTTTCCAGAATGGTCATGCAACTTTACTGTGAGTGATCATATGATTAGTGGGATCAGCGGCACTAATATCATCAACAGCAGTGATAGCATTGACTTCTCTCTGAGTTATCATGAAAAATGTATGTTCTGAAGACTCAATATTTAAATTAGGTATTTTTCTGATTAAATCTACTCAATCTGGCGAATTTGGTTGCCGGTGCTAGAAATTTGCTCATTTTCAATTTTTCCAATAAAATTCAAAGAATGCAGTTCGTTAGATAATACCCATGAGTGATTGAAATCTGGATTGGAGGCCAATCCACAATCGTGCAAAGTTTAGAAACTGGATTTCAGTGAGGATTCTCAAATTTTGCATCTTCTGGTTGTGAGGCATAAATTCCAAGCTACAGTTGGTTGTCACATCCATTCTACTAGGGTTATGATTTGGAAACAAAGCTTTGATTATGATACTTTGATGGCAATAAATCATATGTTGAAGAAAAACTTAGTTAGAATGTATCAACTTTTCTTTTGTACCAGAAGCCAATTCTAAACACCTTTTGCCTAACAAACCATCTGTTTTTTTTATTCTAGTTTTCCAATTGTTTTGGCTTATTTTGCTTGTAATTTATTATTTACAGTTTGGTCATTGGATTGTTCTTAGTTTACCATGACATTGATATTTAAAAACCACTAGCAGGTGTATATCTATTCAGCTAGCTTTCTTTGTGGAAATTTTGCAGGCTGTGGCTCCAGAACTTACATTCTATGACAGCACAAAATGGTCTTCAGAGAATATCTTGAACGGGGAAAAGTTGCTTCGGGCAAAACTGGACATCAATTTAATGTTAGTACTTCGTCTAAACATTTTACAGACTAGTATAAGGGAAAATATTTGATAAAGTAATCAACAGATTTTAGTGAGATATGATGAGACAAGTTTATTAATGTCCAACCAATGACCATAAAATGTCAATGGGACTGCTAAGTACATCTGTGTCAATACAAATTGGGAGTGAAAGGGCAACTCCTATGAAAGCAAGATGAATCTATATAAAAGTTTTATATAAATCTGTTTTAACTAATTTAGAATTTTAGAATACTGATTCTGTTCCCTCATTATTTTTCCAGTTTTCAAATAAAGCAAAATGGATATTCTAGTCTTGCCTAGTGTTGGAAGCTTGAAGAAAGATATTTAAATTGCTGTGATGGGATTTATATGAGCTAGCGATGTAGTTGATATCTTCAGCATTTTATATCATTTGTTGTTGTCTTTGTTTTGTTCAATTTACATTAGCTGTTAAATGGACTTGAAACTAACAAAGCAACTTTTGTAATATAAAGTGGGAGTGCAAGGGCAACTCTTATGAAAGCAAGATGAAAGCAGATCTAATGTAAGATCTAATGACTTCAACAAAGCATATAAAACTATAATTCCAATACAGGAAGAAATTGTTTCACAGAAACATAAAAATTCTATATAAATCTGTTTTAACAAATGTAGAATACTGATACTGTTCCATTGTTATTTTTCCAGTATTCAATTAAAGGAAAATGAATATTCTAGTCTTGCCTAGTGTTGAAAGCCTGAAGAGAGATATTTGAATCTCTCTGATGGATTTCATATTAATTAATGATGTAGTTGATATATTCAGCATTTTATATAATTTGTTGTTCTTTTTGTTTTGTTCAATTTAGCATTAGTTTTTAAATTGTTGTACTTAAACTAATAAAACAACTTTGGTTATATTAATATACCTTAGTTCTTATTAGGGTAAATTTATACTTGCTGATGACAGGTACGCTGCAAAAGAAAATGATAGATGGATCCGTGCATTTGTTAAAGGCCTTACAGTTGAAAGCGGTTCTGGTCTTGTTGTACTCGATCCAGTGGATATATCAGGCGAATACACCTGTGTTCAGGATAAGACTAGTTTTTCAGTTATGACAACTGATATTTATGTTCATCTTTCTCTGAGTGTTTTGCGCCTATTACTTCGGTTGCAAGATGAAACAGTTGCAGCATTGCAATTTGGAAGTGCAAATGCCTTATCCCGTTGCACCCATTTTGATAGAATTTGGATTGATAAAAGAGGTTCGGAGTGTAGTAATTTATTCAATTAATGCTTCAAAAATTGTTCCCTTTTTTTTCTTTGGCCTTTTGTATTTGTTAAACAATAACAGAGTGTCTACATTTGTTTCTGTGCTTTTCTTCTACTTTGCTCTTCATAAACTGCTTGGCCTTATCCTAAACAGGAAATGGTTCTAATCAGCATATAGCTATTTGGAGACCTCGTCCTCCTTCAAATTATGTTATTCTTGGTGACTGTGTTACATTGGGGTATGTATCATTGTACTGTAAGAATTGGGAATTGACCTATGTGAATAGTATTAGATTAAAGATTGTTCTGTTTCTGTGGCATAGAATTTTTTGTTGTTGCCGTCATTATTATGATTTAAATTTTTAATGTATAATTGTCGCCACAGCAGTATCAAGCATATTATCTCTTCATAAGTACTAATCCTTACTTTGTTTTCTTTCTAGATCTGTGCCTCCATCCCAAGCTGTGATGGCGGTCAGCAATACTTATGGCCGTGTGAAAAAACCTCTTGGCTTTCAGCTAGTTTGGTCATTCTCTAGTTTAAATCATCTGGGAGCAGAATCCCAAAATCCTGATGGTGATGTAGAGTGTTCAGTGTGGATGCCTATAGCGCCTATGGGATATACTGTTCTTGGTTGTGTTGCACAAATTGGCAAAGCTCGTCCATCCACTAGTATTGTTAATTGTATTCGATCTGATCTTCTAACTTCTGCTATGTTCTCTGATTGTATATACTACATTCCTCCTAATTCAAGGTATTGCTGATTTCTTTTTCTACATTTTTCATTGTTCCATCATTCTTAGATAACATGAAATTTGCGTTGGCTTCTAGAAATAACCAGTGCGGGTATGTTGTATTTTCACATGATAGATCTTTATATATGATTTATATTGTGTAGTCTAAACAATTAGTATTCATACCTTGTTTTTCTTAAACTGGCTGTTTTCTATTCAAAGGGACCAAGATGGCTTCAGTATTTGGTGTATAGAAAATGCTGTTGGCTCTTTTCTTGCACACACATCTGTTGAACCTCCTCCAAAATCTGTGGTCTGTGATCTGCGTGAGATGCTGAACAGAAATTTTACTAACTCTGATTTGCACGAGGAAACATCAAATTCTGAAATGAATGCAAAATCTGATGTTGGAAGCAAGCATGGGGTAGATAGCAGACCAAGCATGCCTCGATGGGATAGAACAGCATCCATAGCAAAATTGGCTCGTTATTTGTCAACCTCACAATTTGATCTCATATGGTGGGACAAGGGCAGTGAATCTAGATCTGCAGTTTCTATTTGGCGACCTGTACCACCTCCTGGTTATGCTATTATTGGTGACAGCATTGTTGAAGGGTAATGTTAGGTTTTCAAGTTTACCTTTTTTTTGGAGAATTATTTGTGTACCTGTTTAATAAAATATGATATTTAAAATAGATTTTAATGTGGTTGTGCACTTCTATATTTTTCCTCTTATTAGTAAACCATGTTGATTATTGGTGTTACCCATTAAGTAAAATTGCAAAATTTTTGGTTGAATGAAATTAGGTTGGACCCACCGAGTTTGGGTGTAGTTCTGAGGGATGACGATTCTGGATGCCTTGAGAAGCCTGCTAAGTTTAAGAAAACACAAATACCAGGGAAGGGTCCTGAAGATGCTTTTATGTTGTTCCCTGTTGCTCCTGCTGGTTATGTATCTTTAGGTTGTATAGCTTCAAGATCAGCGACTCTACCTCCCTTAGACACAGTGCGTTGTGTGCGTATGGACCTTGTAAACCAGGCAAATATGTCCAAGAAAGCTGTTTGGAGCATGCCAGGTCTGAAAGGATCATCTGGTTGTAGCTTATGGAGAGTTGAAAACCAGGTTTGTAAATACTTATTTATTTACTCTCTGGCTGCTAGTTTCTGTTCTAAACTGTGAGAAAGATTGATTAAATATCAGTATGCTTTATTGTTTAAAATGGAAAGTGAAAAGTGATTTTTGTTATCTTAGTTTTAAGAGATTGGCACATATACTTTTTCTGCATTTTACTTTGCATTTGCAATTAGAATTCCTTGGCAATTTTATGTATAGGCAAAATATCAAGTTCATTTTATCCTCTCATCAAATGATCGATATTTACTGTGTGCTCATTTTACAGGCTAGCACATTTATTGCAATGCCTGACCTGAAAAGACCAGCAAGTCGGATGGCATATGGGCTTGCAGAGACTGGGAGACAAAAATTGCATGAAAACTTTAGTGGTGAAATGAAGATCGGCTGTTTATCAGTAACACTTTTGGATAATCTGCGTGGAATGGTATGTAATGCTTGCTTAGTTTTGAAAACTTGCAATTGGAGCTCTTTTTGGTAGAAAGCCTGAACTGAATCCGTGCACGTACTTGTTACATTTTGCTAAAGCATGGCAGCTATAAGCTGCTAAAGAGATTTTTCTTTACTGTGTACAGGTGACACCTCTAGTGGACAATACACTAACAAATATAAATCTCGCTGCACATGGTCGACCAGAGGCATTGAATGTGGTAGTTGTCTCATCAGTAGCTGCTTCCACTTTCAATCCGGAGTTGGAAGCATGGGAGCCTCTAATTGAACCTTTTGACGGAATTTTCAAGTAACTATGATCCTTTGTATTTATTATGGACAGATCGTCCATTTATACCTTGATATCTTATGTAGTTTATTGTTAGCTATTTAATTTGTAACACAAAGTCAATGCTTTTAAGTCCCACAAATTAAGGTAAGCTACTCATGTAAAATAGGTCAAGTGGTGAGGCTTAACATCATATGGCAAGTAAGTTGATATTTTGTTACTTTTATCTGTAGGTATGAAGCATATGATGCAAATTCTGATTTGCCATTGAGAGTTGGGAAACGCATTCGAATTACAGCAACAAATGTTGTAAATTTGAATATCACATCAGCAAATGTAGAAACACTTATAGGATCAATACTTGCTTGGAGAAAACAAGTAGATCATGAACAGCAGGCCCGTATGGCAATGCAGCTTGAAAAGGTTTCTATTTGAGATAACATACTTTCTTCCTAGTCAATGTCTAAGTGTTTTCTTGAAGCTGTTTCATATGATTGTTATATTTATGCACTAATTTATACTATTGATCCTTGAATCCTCCCATTGAAAAACAGGATATTAATGAATATGGCAGACCTGTATTGAATCGGAATGCATCTGCTCTAGAAGTAGATGATTCTGAGAAATTAGTCATTGAAAATAGACTTGGATGTAATTTGTATATCCGACAGTACAGAGACAATTTTGAAGATATTAAGCTATTGAAGCCTGACAGTAATGTTCTTGTGCACCTTCCACCTCCAAGGTTTCCTGACAGATTGAATGCTGTCACAGAGACAAAGGCTTCTCGATACTATGTTGCTGTTCATATTTTAGATGCAAGGGTATAAGAGATTCATTCTGTTCTTATCCTTTCTTTTCTTTTGGTGACTAATTGTTAATATTTGTTTTTGATGGTATCATGCAAATCTGGGTTTTCTTCTTGCTTTTTTTCACAGGAGTTAATGTTGACTGAAGATGGAAATGGGAAAAACTTCTTTTGTGCTCTCCGTTTAGTAACCACAACGCAAACATCAGAGGATCAAAAGCCTTTTCCTCAGAGTGCAAGGTCTAGATGTGTTAGGCCATTGATGATAGAAACAAACAATCATGTAGTTGGTTCAGTAAACTGGAATGAAGTGTTTATATTTGAAGTTCCTCATCAGGTACTTTTTGCTACAAGCACTTTCTATGCATGGAACTTGATCATGCCAAATAGTATATCAGGGCAGTTTTTTCTACTCTATTTTTTATTAGTTCACTGTTCCTGCCCTGTACATTCTCTTGTCACACTTGTCATTCTCTCTGTTTTGGTTTTTGGAAGTATATCTCTCTATTTTGCTTCAGATTATGAAATACTATAAAATACTTTAGAAGTTAGAGGACAGAAAACAAATTTCCTTGATACAATTTGGATTGTATGTGCTTTCTACATAGGGCTTAACAAGCTTGGAGGTTGTGGTAACAAATCTTTCAGCAAAAGCAGGAAAAGGTAAGCATCAACTGTTTTTTGTCTTTGAAAATTTACAGTTTGATTCTCCATTTGTCTTAATATGTCATTGTTACCTGTTCGAATGTGTTAAAACACATCCTTCTATCTATTATGTTTGTTACTGATTGTATTTTCTAGCTCCATTGAGTGAGTCTTTTGGTTACCCGTCGACATTATTAAAATTATCCTATCTTATCTGAAACTTATTGGGTTTTCTATAACTTGAGAGGAGTGATTTGTAAATCATTTGTTTGGCCATTTCCAACACCAACTGATGTAGCAAAAATAGAGAATATCTAGCTGATGTACAAATATTTAGTATGCCATGGTTGCATTCATAACACATTGACGTACAAATATTTGGAAACATAATATATGACATCATGTGGGCAGTTTATATTATCATTTAGCATTTGTTGCAAGCACTTGGAGGTTATTAAGTACAGTATCTTTCTAACAGGTGCAGTCAAAGTCAGCATTTATTCAGTTTTCCATGTTTGAAAGACAGATGAAAGTTTGCAAATTGAGGATTAGACAATATCTAGAAGAGGATATTGAGAAAACTTGTGCTGCACTATGTTACATATTTGTGCTCATAGAATGGATCATGGGAAACATATGATAGTATAAATTTGGAACACTTACACTGACTCAAGTATTTATCTAGTTATATTTTGATGATAAATTGATCCTTCTATTTTAGGTGGTTGAGTGCAATCTAAGCTGTCCAGATTTCAGAGTTATTTCTATCAGTTTTACCATCTGTCTTTGGGATCAATAAATGTGTTATCTTCAAATAGGGCTATTTACAAACCATGTCATATTAAGAGTTTGAGTGCATTCTCTGTCATAAACATAATATAATTTTGGTAAATGCAGGGGAGGCTGTGGGAATGGTTTCTTTTCCTATGAAAAATGATACGAATTATTGGCCGTCACAAACATCACTTTCAAGATTCATGCAAAATTCTTCTGCTAGAAGTGCCCATACATTTGGCTTACAGCCATTAAAGAAAAAGGTAAGATTTAAGCACCTAATGTTCCAACTTGGGGTAATTTTTATGCAATTTCTTTATTTGTCATTTGACATTTTGGATGGAAATTGTTTATGTTGCAATATGTCATTTCCAGTGTCCAAATGATGACGGGAGTGAATGTTCAAATTGTGGATTAATATCCCTCACTACTTTCTACTTCATTGCTGAAGGAGATAAGAGCTTGAAAGGGGACTTTGGGAATACATTTAGCAATGGTGAAATTGGTTTGATGGTTGGGGTTAGCCCAGAAGGTCCTTGGACGAGCATACGTTCTGTCTTACCTCTATCTACAATACCAAAAGAGCTGAATGGAACTTTTGGTGTTGAAGTTGTAATGCAGAAGGGTCAGAAACATGCAATTTTACGAAGTCTTTTCAGCATCGTGAATAATACAGATATTACTCTTGAAGTCTGTGTATGCCCTCTCTCTCTTTTAAATAGCACCGATGATCAACTAAGTTCTGATACAAATAGGACAGTTGTGGAAATTGAAGAGATCTTTGAGAACCAGCGCTATAATCCACTTTCAGGATGGGGCAACAAACGGCCTGGTCTTCTCATGTCAACTGATCCAGGCCGTTGGAGTAGAAATGACTACTCCTACTCGTCTAAGGTGAATACAAGAAGGATATGGGATTGTTGCTTGTTGTCTTTAGAGTTTGCATGATTTTTTGTTTTCTTTCATGGGGTATATCATCTTATTATGTTCTTGAATGGACTTTGTTAGGACTTTTTTGACTCTCCGCTGCCCTCAAATTGGGTATGGACATCAGATTGGTTTGTTGACAAATCTCAGTTTGTTGATAGTGATGGTTGGGCATATGGTTCAGATTTTCAGAGTTTAAAATGGCCCCTTTCTTCTACAAAATCATCCAGGCGATCAGCTTTTGACTTTGTAAGACGACGCCGTTGGGTACGTACTCGGCAGCAATCATCTGAGAGTAAGGAAAGGCATACAAGGGAAGTTGTAGCTGTACTAAAACCAGGGTGCTCTGTCCCTTTGCCCTGGAGTTGTACTACAAGTGATACTGATTTCTGTGTGCAAGTCCGCCCTTCCCCTCTGTCTGCACAGATGAGATATTTATGGGGACGTGTAATTTCAACCAGACGATCCAGCATCTCTGCTGGAAATGATCAAAATAACCTTGAAAAGGGCCAGTCATCTACAAGAAATTCTATTCGCCAAACAAAGGGTGGGAAATTAGTTTCACCATTTCTGTTGAATCAGCTAGAGAAAACAGAAGAACTACTTATCTGTGATCTAGTATCTGGCTTGAAGCAGTCTGTCTGGCTCAGCGTGGAAACAGATGCTAATATTTACTCACAATTGACCAATCCAGTTTATGATTGGAAGATTTCAGTTAAGGCTCCTCTCAAGGTAGACAATAAGCTTCCTTGTAATGCAGAATATATCATTTGGGAGAAAACTAATGAAGGAGGTAAAGCGAAGACGGAACGTGGTGTTGTTTTATCTGGAAGTTGTGCACACATATATTCTGTGGATGTCTGTAAGCCTATTTATCTGACATGGTTAGCACAAGGTGGATGGAAACCAGAAAAGGTATCATGTCACAGCATTACATAATAGTATTCAAGTATAATAAATGAAAGACATTTAATGTTTATCTCATGCAATTATATATTTGTGCAGGAAGTTGTCCTTCTTTCTGATCCATCATCAGATTCTCTTCCTAGTTTCTTCTGGATGGTTCATCCACAAAGCAGAAGGTAAATTTCATCTATATTTATGTTCATTTTTGTTATTGATTGTAATAGTTCACTTCCACGGGCATCACTTTGTCTTCATTTCTTCCTTTCTGGGTTTTCTCGTGCATTTATTGTTCTTTGGATTCCCAATTGTTCTCTAAAGGAGTCTTCTTTTTTGTTTGATAGCATACGCTTGGTAAATGGTTAATAATAATCTTTTACAGTGTTACCAAATGGACTAGCAGGGCTAGTTCAGGCAACCATATACGAGATCTGAACCCAATGTGACTTCGGTTCAGACTTCTTCACTTCTTTGGGAAGATTATCCCCAAGGGGACGAACCCTTTATCATACCTGCAAGCAACTGAAAACCAAGGCCAATCTCTTCCTATGCAATTGTACTAATGACCAGTGCCTTGGATAGAGTAGGCAAGAGTGCTTCAGAAACAGGCTTATAGCAGAAGATTAACTCTCAATTAGCTCTATCTATCAAATAAGTTCTGAAATTGCAATGAGTAAATGTATGTGTCAGGAGTTTGCAGTTATATAATTTGTCTTCACATTAGTTTTAAAATGTAGGTGGAGTGTTCTATAGTGCTATCATCTTGCATCAACCAGTTGTCTACACATTAACCATGAAAAGCAACCAGTACATTAATCAGCGGTACATAACATGTGATAACAGCAGTAACTAATCAAGTACTGTGAGCTTACTCCTTAGTTTTAAGATCCCAAACAATACTTATCCAACCATAAATATCAGCAATCAATAAACCTTTGACAAGTTGAACTATTTGAATGTTTAGTGACTGAAACAAAAATCAGGTCTGAAGTTACTGGGAGTCTGCAATAGGGCAGCAGGTAGGGGGTCAGCCTTGAAGGATAAGGCAGCCAAAGGTTGCAGACTCTTGTTGGTTTGCAAATTTGCAAACAATGACAATTTTTGGGGGTTTTAGGATTTTTTGGTTTTTTAGGGCTTTTTACCAATCAGTTTTAGGTTTTTGCAGGTCTAATTTGGCAGGCCGAGTTTTTCTATGGCCTAAAATTCGCCCTAGGGTTTCTATGGCCTAAAGAGCAGGCCGAAATTTTAGGGGGCGAAATTAAAGCAGGCCGAAATTGTAGGAAAATCAAATTTTTTGGATTTTTCAAAAATTTCTGAGTTTTTGGGTTTTCAAAGATAAAATGTAGATTTGAAACTAGCATGTAATGCAAAATATTTACACATGAGGAAATTAAAAATTTGATAAAATTGACAAACTTAGGGTTTTAGAGAATTACTCCAAACCCTAGGGCAAGAGCGATGGTGATTAGCTTCCCTCTTGGATGATTTCTCTTCTCTTCCAAAATAGGGCATCCAACAACAACCTCTAGGGTTCGTTGTAGGAGCCTAATTTAGGCAAAATCAGAGATCCAAGGCCCATACAAGAGAAAACTCCCTCAAGGGGACGTTTTCTACTATGCAAAAATTAACTAAATGGTGGTAAGAAGCCCTAAAAAATGCAGCATTGCAACCACCATTCAATTATCAAAGAAGCATAAACTTACCAACTTTACCAAGAAAATCAATCCTTGAGCATGTGTTAGTCCAACAATTCTAGTATCAACCTTGCATGTGCATAGAAACCCTAGAAAACATCCAAGTTCCACTTCAAGCAAAAGAGAAGATCATCCAAGAGGCGCACCTCACTTAGCAAGCCCAAGAAGGTTAAAAAAGTAACATAATGAAGTTTGATCCAAAGTCTTGTGCTTTACAAATGACAAATGAATGGATATTTATATCCATTTTAACACAAGATTTTAATTTTGTATCAAGCTTACATGTCAATTTGAAATTAGAACAAAATAATATGAAAATATTCCAACATAAGACAAAATTAGGGCATGTCATGTACACGTTGGGGACTAAGCCCTAAAACCAACATAAACTAATGAAAAATACTAAAATAAGCAAGCCAAGGTCTCACTAACACTACCAGAGTGAACCTAAGGAGGAAGTTGTGGCCCTACTAACCCCAAAATGATGAATAAAGTCCCTCAATGTCCCCCTTGCCTTAGCTTGAGGCTTGACCAATCATGATGATGTCATAGGGTCAATTTGGTTAGAGAGGGTCAGATTAGCTGTAGAGTAGGTCCAAGTGGGGTGTGAGAGGGGTGATGGATTAGGGAAAGACCTCCCTGGATGAAGTAATAGCCCCCTCAAACCGGAAAAAGGGTGGTGGTCATGTGACCCAATGACCTACCCTTGGAAGCCCCGGACACCAACCCCAGGGTTAAAAACCCCAACAAAGGGCAGTCAACAATGCCATTAGGCCATATTAATTCCAAGAGCAGAATCAAAGGGTCTGGCCATGGCCAACCACATACGGAGAGCCCACACTTGACTTTTTTAAGCCCTCTGTCGAATGACTTGCTGGAATGCTGTAAAATGGAAAAAGCGTAACATTGGCTAAATTGCAGGATGTGTGCTCCTTCTGGTAGTTCATGAGAACTTTCAGAATAATTTGGCACCTGTGGGCTTGTACACATATCAAATAACAAAGACATCAAATGCATCGAAGGTAGACACTTCCGTCCTGCCTTGTCGAAAATGAAATGCAAATAACTCAGCATGAGAGAAGAACAAATGCAATGCAAGGGTAACAGTAGATGCTTAACTCAAATGAAACTAAACCTACCTATCCTAATCATGATAAGAAAAGGGGTCAAGTGAAATCATACCACCAGTGTAGCCACCTAAGCATATCATTCATACCTAACCGTTTTCCTTTCTTTAGAGATAATCCAAGACAAGATCTGATCAAGAATAAGCCGAGTACATACCAATTTCTTTGCCCAAATGGAGATGTAGTAATCACTGAACCTGGGAACATGGAAACCTTGAATTTTTTGCCACAGAGAGCGATTACTTTTGTAAGCTTTATACACCGTCTTCATCATATTATTGTGTTGAGAAATTTTTTTGCATGAAATTGGTTGTCTGGTTATGGACTTGGGGGATCATTTGCAAAGGTGAACCTCTGAAATTTTCACGAGCATCTTTGAAGGCTAGTTGTAACATATCCCTGCACCTATTCAAGCATTCTTGTGAACATGCAAACATTCTATTCACCTTTGTAATAATCACGTTGGTATCCCCAATAATCTTTAAAAATTTAAAATTGTCAGCCACAAAATTTATACCTTCACATTTCAAGCAAAAAGATAAACAATAAATATCATGGAAGTGAGAAGTGAATATTATACCTGTCCACGTACATGTCTTGGTTCCGTTGAAATGCATCATTGAAAACTTACCAGTACCGGATAAAAAGGGTTGATCAACTTCTACAATACTTCTTGAGGGGCGATATTGGGAATGACGATCAGGGCCCACCATCGACTGAATGATTGTAAAAGAACTCTCTGTATGATATCCAATAGCTTCCCTGATGCCAGGCAGGAACGACCAAGTTGAGCTCATAGAAATCTCGTCAAGAATAAGGCTTTTAAAGTCTTCAAATCCTTCATCATATTGAAATATCTGCATACGATGATCATCAATAGGGTCTGCGTCTTGAGGAGCTTCATCAAACATATTTGCAAAAGGATTAGTCCAAACTTCATCATAGGTGCTACCAGGAGAAGGAGCAATCATATCATCATCAATTGTGTTCTCAATGTCCATCTTCCAGGTGATTAAGACATCTTCATTACAAACTGTGTAATGATTTAGGTTGAACTGATCCATATTGATTTTTAGTTCTTTTGTGAATGGAAGGAAACTGTTATCACACAACTTGTAGTTGCCCCTAGTGGTATCCCATCCGAGACGGTAGAGGAGATGGACAACTAAAGAGGTGACCCAAGATATGCCACGATTCCCAATGCAAGGTGGGAGTCACGTCAACTGAGGCACTCTTCACTTTAGATCTAGATGAATCAAGACCTAGGGGGAGACCCTATAACCAATCAAAGGTGATTGGACCCAAACAAAGGTTCCTAGGGATGAGTAAGTGGTAAGTTACGGAAACCAATGCAAGGTAAAGTGGACCTAGAAATTAAAGTATGGTTGAAGGTGGTTTGAGAGATGATTAGTGTTTCAACCAATGTATGATTTAGGCCACATGATTAGTTATAATGACAAAATCTAGTACCATGTGTTACACAAGTGGGTCCTACTTTCTTGGGATATGTGAATAGTTCAAATGGGACCCACAAGGTGAGATTAAAGGATGCAATTGGTACTAGTGGATATGTAATGAGTAGATCTATGGATCTAAGTTGAAATTAGGAGTACCCATTTAATGGATCTAAGGTTTGACACAATTCCCAAGGAGTGCGACTTGCTTAAGGAGGACTAGTGCCTTGTTGAATGGGTTAATGGAGTCAAAAGATTTGTCAAAGTGTAGATTGGGACACCTAGAAGTCAAGACAAGTGGGCTAATTGAGATAGAGTGGTTGGAACGTGCAAGATCTAGGATTTCATGAAATGACCCAAGTGGACCACAATCCCTTAAAACAAGGAATGCTACCCCCAAGGCAGATCGTCACAAAATGATACTCTAGATATAGGTTTCAAGGTATGCCCGTTCCAAATCCACTGAAAAATCAACTACCCAGATCCGAGAAGTGGGCAAACTCAGTCACCCAAGGAAGTGCGACCTTGCTCAAGGAGGGCTAAAAGGTGGATAAGGTGTGTCAAATCAAGCCCAATGGCCACCAAATTGTAGATCCAAGTAGCTTAGGCACTGATCTATATGGACCTAGAAAATCAAGTCAATCCAAGGGTTAGATCTTACTAGATCTGAGTTTTAAGGTGCCAAGTGGTCCAAAAGGGGGTTTTAATCCCTTAAAACGTGGAATGATGCCCACAAGGTAGAAATCACCCAAGTAAAAGTCTAGGGGTAGGTTATCAAGTGTGTAGATTGCAAATCAAGTGGGATCTCACCTACCCATGTGTTAGATCTAACCAAACAAGCCTCTCCAAGGAAGTGCGATTTGGTTCAAGAGGGCTTTATTGCCTTGAAAAGTGTGTCAATTCTCACCCAATCACCACCAAACTATAGATCCAACTAGGGGTGGATGCTATAGAGGTGGGTTTTTAATATCTCTTCAAAAGTAAGGCTAGATCTAAGTAGATCTAAGAAAAACCAAAATGAGGGTTTTTATGATCTAGAAATTAGGGATGATTCAAAGAAGAAGAAGATCATACCTTTGGAGCATACCTGGATGAAGAGATGAATGCTAGTTGAGATGAGGATTACTTTTGCCAAAGATCAAATGGAGAATTTTTGAAGCCCTCTTGCCAAATCGATTTTTCCAAGCCACATATGTGTCCCTCTAACTTGTCAAAACCAAGGAGCAAAGCATCAATCAGTTTAACATGTTGAAGGTAGATACAAGCAAGAAGGTAGATACAAGCAAGAAAGAGATAAGCAAAGAATAGTTGGTGCAAAGACAAAACCACTCCCTGTTTAACCCAAAACGTCCTCCTCCAAGCTTGAAGGGCAAGCCTCCCCACCAATTCGCACTTGTTGAAGAAGTCTTCTCCACCTGTAAAAAGATATGGCAAATATGCAAGATAGCTACAATAGATCCTCTAGTGCAATGGACAAAAGCATTTACAATCAAAACAACCAACATCCACTCCAACCCAAGCATGTACTCCAAAAGATAGAAATTTTATTCCAAGAGCCAAGAGCCAAAAATCTCTAGATGATTTTACAATGAGAGGCTCCCTCCTTAAATAGGATGGGGAGAGAGCATAATCCTAACCACTTTTTACATGAGTGGCTAAGATTAAAAGATCAAAAGATCTAATCAATGGTTGAGATGAGCTCAACAATAAAATACATGGATCAACCATAAAATATAACAATAAGTGGACAAAATCGCCCTAAGAGAGGGGATCCCACCAAATCATGATGACAAAATATAAAAATAAGCTTATGGTGGGTCCAAGGGGTAATTTTAGCCACCCTTGGTCAATACCCATAGCACAATAATAATAAAATAGTCATCAATATACCAAATTGTGCCTCTATGGACAAATCGTAGGCCTCAAAAGACCTCAGAAATCATCAGAAAGTGCCATAAGTGATGGGTGTGGGCCTCGATGAAGCTGAAACTGCTGGAGAAGGTGCGGAAGACATCCCACTCATCATCACTGATCATCCCATGCCAAAACTTTGCCTCAGTAGCCCAAATCGAATTCCTCTGTAGCCATTTCTACCAATCCAAAACTGCCTCGGGAAGCGTGTACCTGCCCCAAACTGCCTCCTGGAGTGCCTGCGCTTTCAAGGTGAGGGCACCAGTGTGTCCGGAAGGGGGGGTAATATGGTAAAAACAAGTGGCTGGACCACCCCCTCCATCATCAGCGCCCTAGGTGAACCAAATAAAAATCATCTTTGCTTTGATAGGGTCTCCAACAGACCAAAACTGCACTAGGACAGCCTACTGAGGCTAAATCATCACTGTAACTGCCCGGAACTGAAAATAGACTGTCTCATTGGACTCAGAAGGTCCAAAACTATCCAAGATGTGTACTCATACACCATATAGATCTCCGCATGATCATATAATATATCCAATATACCGGAACATGTGGAATAATAATAATCTGTAAATGATCAAATAATGCTGAAAACCATAGATCATCATCATAAACCTGTATCTGATGCATAGAACCATCATGTACATGTACATAGACCATATATCATCTACCTGTTTCATCATAAGGTCCAATAATCTCATGTCCTGTGATTGACCATGGTCAAACTAGGTTTGACCAGGTCAATATTGACCAAATATAACTCAGACTACCATCAGAAGCTGCTGCAAAGTGTCAAAGGTTAATGCATGCTCTACAACTCATTCAAATAGCAATTATAACACAAAGTAATCATTACTGGCGATCTAAATCCAAATATATATTGTCATTAATTATTTATATGACTCAGACTAGACTTTCAGGACCATACTCACTTCATAGTTGTGATCAATTTGCTAGTGAAGGGTGAAGGCTAAAATAAAATGGAGAGGCTAAAGGATGACTGACTGACTTAACATTGTGACACTTTGGATATGGGAAAGGGAATACACACCATAGTATACACTGAATGAGCAACAACACAGGGAATGGCGGTGTCTCACAAATGGATAAGTTGTTTAGAGCGTGCTTATTCAACTTAGGCATCATGTCTACATCAAGTTGATCCAGGTTCATTAGGATCATTCAATTTCATTTCATGGCCTTTTTGGCCTACATAACCCTTCGGATCTTAGGTGTGCTGATAAGCACAACTAGTTGGAGCTTGCATCCAGGGCATGTTTTTTATACATACATAAGGTCAGCAATTATGTAGATATAGCTTTTAAGAATCATTGCTTTTTGGACCTTTCTTTTATACTCTTCGAGGAGTATTTTTTTAGCAGTTCATTGCTCTTGCCCTTTTTAGTTTCCATGGGCGAATTTATAAGTTTCCATAAGTAGTACATGAGCTTTCAGTTTTAGCCAACAACATCTCAAGTGACTAGGGGGAGTTTGAGCCAATGCCAAACATCGGAACAACCGACCAGAATGATTTAGGCCTACAATCCAACTCACCAGAGGTAAATTTTGTCACCAACTCAGAGCCGAGACACAATAAACAGGGAAGCTCATCCAATACAGAGGCTACAGTGGGGAAAAGATCCTCCATGCCACTAGTCAAGTAGTAAGTCAGGGTGATAAACTAAAAGGTAGGTAATGGATGGATGAGGACAATGAATAATGGAGCCAACACTAGCAAGCCAAGGTATGGTGGAATGATCACCTCTATTCTCCCTAGGGAGAGTAAAACCAATGAGTATGAGTAGTGAACTTCTAAGTCTGAGTAAGGACAGTAGAATACATATAATAAGATCAACCAGGTCCACATATCTATATGATCGCCAGATCATGACACTAAGTGCTAAGACATGCCATAAGAATGAATATAAAAGCAATATAACCATAACACCAAGATATACCTGCTGAGTCATATACCTGAATGCTCATCCTCTGAACCATCATCTGTCCTCTGAAACTGCTACTATAACTCTGGGCACTACTGACTGCTTTGCATAAATGGTATAATGGCTACATCGGTCATCTCTCTGAGTGTCCTGAGACTCAGTCATGGCATGGGGAATGCATATGCTGTCCAAAATTTGATAGTGATCCATAGATAGATGCTCATCTCATCATCTCAATGTAAAGGAACTGGCTGAAGAGTGCACTGGAATCTGAAAGATAATGTGTGGTAGCCCGGCTACTATATATGTGATAACAGAAACATTTATTGACTTCCTCTTCAAAATATGCGTCACTGAAGGGTTTGGAAGCAACATTGCTAGGTCTTGAAGAATCATAAAGTGGTGGACCCATGAACTTCCAATAATCATCATCTTCAAGAATCCCGTCTTTTTCCTTTGAGAGGCGTGATATATCATAAGAAGTTGTGTCTTGAGGACAAGGAGAACTAGTCCTTTCCTTGTGTTCTCCAGTTTCTTTAATTAAAACTTCTTGGTCTTCCCTTCTGAGAGCAACGTCATCCTCACCTTCAGGAGTAACTTTATCTTCGGACATAAGTCTTATGATGTCATCTACAAGGTCTTGAACAATAGTTGCTTCAGGAAAACCATCTCGATCTTCATCTCGTATTTCTTTGATGAGGTATGCTCTAGGGTTTTCTGGGAGCTCTTCGGTATGATCGATTGGAACAGGGACCTTTAGGGTCTCCTTTTTCCTTGGAAGAGAGTTTAGGGATTCACTAATTTCTTTGCACATCCAGGGATCCGAGTTGTTGCAGATCACCTCAACTAATTGAAAGAATGAAGATATCCCCTTGGGAGGAAAATTCTTTTACCATTTCTCTTCATGGTGATTATTTTGCAAGCCAAGGGATATTACCAATAATCTTATCCTGGCATCCTCAACCATGATATCCCATGCCTTAAGATATTCTATGAATGCAAAAACATGATCTATAGCCCATTCTTCACGTGGCTTAAACTTTGGAACGACCTGAAAGGCATCTTTATCCACAACGTTTGGTTACCATGGAATGCATGAAAAATCCAGTGCATCAAACCAAGGATGGTGCAACCATGCTTCATCAAAGGATGCCATATCATTTTCCTTCTTGAGTTGGCCTAGTCCTTATATGGTGCTCCTTTTTATTTTCTTCAGCGGAGTTGCCCTTTGATATGACTTGCAAGGTTAGCCTTTAACAAAAATATTATAAAAGGACAAACCAAGGCTTATCTCTTGGCCTCGTTCTTGTCGAGTACCTCTTTTGATTTCTTCAGTGGGAGTCACCAGGAGAGATCTGTCAAATAACTCTCACCAAAGTACCAAACAAGAACATACCTGACATGTCTTGAAGAAAGCACTTGCCAATGGAGTCGCCAGATAAGTCCTACAAGGTTACTCCTTTAATAGATATACTTCAAATTGTAAAGAGGAGGACTCACCTTGAGTTATTACCTACTTGTCGTTATTGCCAAGGGTGTGAATGACTCTAAATAATCCACTTCAATCTTTGAAATGGTCTTCGACAACGACGCCAAAAATGTTACCAAATGGACTAGCTGGGCTAGTTCAGGCAACCAAATACGAGATCTGAACCCAATGTCACTTCGGTTCAGACTTCTTAACTTCTTTGGAAAAAGTATCCCCAAGGGGAAGAACCCTTTATTATACCTACAAGCAACTGAAAACCAAGGCCAATCTCTTCAATTGCACTAATGACTAGTGCCTTGGATAAGGAGTTAGAGTAGGCAAGAGTGCTTGGGAAACAAGCTTATAGCAGAAGATTAACTCTCAATTAGCTATATCTATCCAATAAGTTCTGAAATTGCAATAAGAAAATGTATGTGTAAGGAGTTTGCAGTTATATAATTTGTCTTCACATTAGTTTTAAAATGTAGGCAGAGCATTCTATAGTGCTATCATCTTGCATTAACCAATTGTCTACACATCAACCATGGAAAGCAACCAGTACATTAATAAGCAGTACATAACACGTGATAACAGCAGTAACTAATCAAGTACTGTGAGATTAATCCTTAGTTTGATGATCGCAAACAATACTTATCCAACCATAAATATCAGCAATCAATAAACCTTTGACAAGTTGAACTATTTGAATGTTTAGTGACTGTAAAAAAATCAGGTCTGAAGTTATTTGGAGTTTGCAATAGGGTAGCAGGTAGGGGGTCAGCCTTGAAGGACAAAGCAGCCAAAGGTTGCAGACCCTTGTAGGTCTGGAAATTTGCAAAAAATGACAATTTTTGGGGGCTTTAGGACTTTTTGGTTTTTAGGGCTTTTTACCAATCCGTTTTAGGGTTTTGTAGGTCTAATTTGGCAGGCCGAGTTTTTAGGAAGGGAGGCCAGAATTTTAGGGAGGACTAAAAAATTGAAAAAATTATATCTAAGTTGCACTGAAGCAGATATGGAAACGGATACGGATACCGGGGGGGGGGGGGGGACGGATACTGAAAATTTAAAAGAAAGCCAGAAACGATTCAGCAGGGAAACGACACACACACACACACACACACATATATATCGTCATCATCATAAATATTATCATTGTCATCATAATCATCATAATATTAGCATTGTGCATCATCATCAACACCTGACACTACTATCGAATATCATTAATCATACATGTAACATGATACTATGAAAACTTTTAACTAATATCATCTGAATCCTCATGCTCAGAGTTAGAGTCATCATCTATGTCCTCAACAAAAGTAGATCGAAAATAGGGATCCTGATCCTGGCTTGATTACGCTGGGCTTGAAGGCACCTGTCCAACACCAATGTTCACATCCTCTGGCTATGGAAGTGGGTCCAAGTCCATGCAAGACAAAGAAGTTCAACAATCAGCACCACCAACATCAAGGTACATAGAGGCGTTGATGTGCTTGATTGAATGCCAATTGCATACCCTCATTTATGATAGAATCCAGTGGCAATGTTGCAATCCTGAAATCCTGAAAACTGTTAAGTCTGTTGAATTCTGAATGGGATTAAAAATTCTACTTTTTGCATGTGAAGTCTGATGAGGTTGGAACCACTCTCAAACATCTTGAAACAATTAATGGTAACGTTAAAAATTTAAATAAATGGACAGAAAATGAAATATAAGGAGAATGTCACTTATACTTTAAGAATTTAATATTACCATTTCCCTGAAATGTATCACCTCTAGGCTGAAACGTATCCAAAACCCTTGCAATGTATTCGCACCAATCTGATACGTATCAGTGATGTTTCAAGGCCGTATCCCCTCCGTTTTAGATCCAAAACGGGGAATGATGTTTCACCAAGGCTACTTGGGCGTTTCCGGTAACTTAGATTTATATTTTTTGGATATTTTACAGTTTTTAGAGTTTTTTTTTCAATTTTAAGACTACCACAAATTCGCCCTAGGGTTTCTATGGCCTAAAACGCTGGCCGAAATTATGGGGGGGGGGGGCGAAATTAAAGCATGCCGAAATTGTAGGAAAGATAAAAAATTTTGGATTTTGAATTTGTTTTGGATTTTTAGGATTTTTCAAAAATTTCTGATTTTTTGGGTTTTCAAAGATAAAATGTAGATCTGAAACTAGCATGTAATGCAAAATATTAACACACGAGGAACTTGAAATTTTGATAAAATTGACAAACTTAGAGTTTTAAAGAATTACTCCAAACCCTAGGGCAAGAGGGATGGTGATTAGCCTCCCTCTTGGACGATTTCTCTTCCCTTCCAAAATAGGGCATCCAACAACAACTCTAGGGTTCATTGTAGGAGCCTAATTTATGCAAAATCAGAGATCCAAGGCCCATACAAGAGAAATCCCTCAAGGGGATGGTTTCTACCATGCAAAAATTAACTAAAGACTGGTAAGAAGCCCTAAATAAAAAAAATGCAGCATTATAACCACCATTCAATTATCAAAGAAGCATAAAGTTACCAACTTTACCAAGAAAACCAATCCTTGAGCTTGTGTTAGTCCAACAATTCTAGCATCAACCTTGCATGTGCATAGAAACCCTAGAAAGCATCCAATTTCTACTTCAAGCAAAAGAGAAGATCATCCAAGAGGTGCACCTCACTTAGCAAGCCCAAGAAGGGTAAAAAAGTAACATAATGAAGTTTGATCCCAAGTCTTGTGTTTTACAAATGACAAATGAATGGATATTTATATCCATTTTAGCACACAATTTTAATTTTTTATCAAGCTTACATGTCAATTTGAAATTAAAACAAAATAATATGAAAATATTCCAACATAAGACAAAATTAGGGCATGTCACCCACTCCTTGGGGACTAAGCCCTAAAACCAACATAAACTAATGAAATATACTAAAATAAGCAAGCCAAGGCCTCACTGACATTGCCAGAGTGAGCCTAAAGAGGACGGTGTGCCCCTACTAACCCCAGAATGATGAATAAAGTCCCTCGACGTCCCCCTTTCCTTAGCTTGAGGCTTGATCAATCATGATGATGTTAGAGGGTCGATTTGGTCAAAGAGGGTCAGATTAGCTATAGAGAAGGTCCAAGTGGGATGTGAGAGGGGTCATGGATCAGGGAAAGACCTCCTTGGATGAAGTAATAGCCCCCTCAAAGCAGAAAAAGGGTGGTGGTCATGTGACCCAATGAGCTACCCCTAGAAGCCTCGGACACCAACCCCAGGGTTAAAAACCCCAGCAAAGGGTAGTCAACAATGCTATTAAGCCATAGTACTTCCAAGAGCAGAATGAAAGGGTCGGGCCATGGCCAACCACATACGGAGAGCCGACACTTGACTCTTTTAAGCCCTCTTGTACCAAATGATCTGCTGGAATGCTGTAAAATGGCAAAAGCGTAACACACATCACATAAGCTTTTCTGTGAGTTTACATAAGCTCTTCTTGTGAAGAAATGGGGAGCATGTTACTGCCCAAAAGTTTCAACACCAAAACACTGAACAAAAGTACAACACTGTTCATGTGGCATCCAATGAACTAAGAATAATGTTTCGTTACTTCCACTTGCGAATATTATCTCTTATCAGATTTCAACTGCCATTAAAAATTTCTTACATTGTGGTGTTGGTGCTCTTTTAAGTCTTATATAGACTCAAGTTGGTATCTAACATATTTGAGCTAGATTTGTAACAATTACAACCAACCTTGATGACAGATTATAACTTCTCTAACACATAATCATGACAAGTAGTGATATTTTATGAGATATCGATATCATACAACTTCGAGGTAATAACAAATTTGCAAACCCATAATGGAAAGTCAACTTGGCAACTTGGAAAAACACTTGATAATAACTTGAGATATTAAACAACACAAAGTATTCAAAATTTCTCGAGATAAAATTTTGTACATAGCAATTCATGGGTTGATCAAGGAATTGAACTTGTTGAGTTATTGAACCTGGGACTATGGGCATAGGTCTATAAACTCACCATCAGGTTAGTGGAAATTGAGTCTGACAATGTCTGTCTAAAACAACATTTCAATGATTCCAAGAAACAGGCAATCCTTCACCTCCTAAGGGATTCCCTTCATGTGGAAATCCTAGATCTCAGGAATAGGCAATATGGAATGTGTTCATAGCATGCCTTATTCAAGTATGAAGTCGCTACTCAATAGGAAACCCTCAACCCTTTGTTGCACGTGTTTTGGTGGAAACACAATGTACCTCTCGTGTAGGGGTGGAAGAAGTTATCCACCCCAATATCCTAGAGGAGCATACCAGGCAAGTTTGAGAGTTCAAGAACTCCCAACTCCATTATCTCCTACCTTGGACCCTATGTAGATAGGGGTATCCTTTTTTTGGGATACATTGGCTTTTTAGAGTTGACTCATGAGAGTGCATGGTTTGGCTTTGACTCTGCACTCTTCCTCCATTTGCGGTCTTTGGGGGATAGATTGTGTGCCCCATGGGCCAACTAAAATTTTCTTTTCCATCCCCAAAAGATCTTTTTTGATGCTGAACTTACGAGATCCCAAGTCACATAGCTCAAATATGTTAATTTTTCATCAAAGTAGGGTTATATGCAGAAAAATAAAAATTCAATATACTTTAATACAAAAAATACATTTAATAAGCAATTACAAACATTGAATAGGAAATAGTGCAGTAGTAAACTCTAACATAACATAGTTTTCATCTCTTTCAACTTCACACCTTTAGCACTATTAGGTCGGTCATTGTGTTAAAGTAATTTTAACACTACCAGTTAGATCACTGTGCTAAAGTAATCTTCAGTAACATGTAATATAAAAAAATAAACAAATCGATCACATAATAAAAGGAGATAGAGTTGAAGATACTTACCTGGGTGTGAAACCCTTCCTATAAAAATACTCATAGGAGTTATTTTCAGTAGAAGATTGTGCCTCAGAGAGGCCAGTCAAATTCTGGAAACTAGCTGACTCTACAAGAGGGTAGTGCAAACCAGAGAGAGAGATGACAGGTGTAGTACAGTCAAACAGGGATGGTCAAATACAATCAAAACATACTATGAGACTTCAGTACCATAGGTCTGAACACCAAGCAAAAAATTAAAGCTTCAGATAAGTAACACATAAAATTTGATCACAAATAACCTTTAGTTCAAAGATAGACCCTAACCAGTTCTCAACACAAAGTTCAAGTATAGATCTGGTCCAGGGCAAGTCTCAACAAGTCTCAGCATTAACAAGAAGTCAAGGGCATAGACTAAACAAACTGAGGCCTTCACAAATGAACTGTCAGCATACTGAAGCAGCCCATGTCCTCCACAGGTGTGCACAGAGTAGGGTAGATTAGATCCTAAGGCCTCACGGCCTTCACCAAGTGTGCATATATATAAAGGATCAAACCCTTACTCAGCAGATTAGAGCTTAAAATAGGCCAAAGTGTCCTCCACAAGGCATGCGGCCTTCCTCAACACTGAACAACAGACTCACAGAGTCACGGCCTCCCTATAACAGACTCACGGGTGGCGGAACCAAAATTCAAGAGCTCACGGCTAGCTTAAATATGCACAGATTGGGCCTCAAGCAAGACAAGAACAGCAGGCCATGTTTATCCAAGATCACAGTTCAGGTCAGATCAGATATTAGATGAGAGATCCCACTTCAATCAAGCTTTAGCAGGCAGATCGAAGGTGGCAACAATAAGATCAGCCCTCACTAAAAGTCCACAAAATAGATCCGAGATAAAAGATGAGTTTCAACAGGTGGATGACCTCAAAGCAAGTGATCGAGCAGTAGCAGAAAAACCAATAACCCTTGACGTCAAGCAGGATAATAAAACAGAGTTCAGATGTTGCATTGTGAATGAATCAAATGAGAAACAATAGATCCCTATAAATAGGATTTTGATCTTCTAAAGAGATCATTAAATTAATCCTTTAAATTAGGATTCCATAGATTTAAGAAAGATATCAAAAGATAAAAAAAGAATAAAACATAAAAATAAAAAAATAAAAATAGAAAATAAAATAAAAGATAAAAATATAAAAATAAAAATAAAAATAAAAAATAAAATAAAAGATAAAAATAAAATATATATAAGATAAAAATAAATTATATATAAAATAAAAAAACCATAAAATATAATTAAAGTGTCTTAAGTGGTTGTCAACCCATAAAATATAAAAGTGGGCAACTTAGGTGGGTACTAGGGTACAAAGACCAATGAGATGGTACAAGTCAAACCATACAAGAAGGATGGGTACATGACCCAAAACCCTAGTACCAAGGGGTGTACCACAAAGGTGGGCACACAACCCTAATACCCAAAAACATCAAAACAACTCAAAGTGGGTAAACAACACAAAGTACCACAAGACCAAGAACAATAAGGTGTAAGGACCAAAAGTAAATCAACCAAGGTGGAGAAGGTGCAACCAATCATCTCTCTCTCAAATGTACAAATGTTCCATATAACCTGAAAGTTCATCATCACTATATAAGGAAGGGTTCACACGGATGATGTGATCATGTGGTCCTCTAAACTGCTCCTAAGGTCAAATGTCAGTGGCTTCATCAAGGGGGTCCAGTCCCTTGAGAAGACCAACTAACTCAACCATCTTGAAGATTTAGGAGAAGAGGACATCACACATCATAATCTTGGTAACTAAACAAGTGCCTCCATTCTCAAGGAATGGCTCTCAACCCAACGCTGAGCTTCAGTCCCAGACTGAGTCATGTTGATCAACCTCTGGTCCATGACCAGGTCCTCCATTCTCCCAGAGAATGGTCCTCAGCCTCAAGCTGAGCTTTCAGTCCCAGATTGAATGTTGATCAACCATCTGCAGGACCTACTTGGTTCTTGACCAAGAATTTGCCTGGTCCTAGACCAGGATGCCTTTATCTCAACTTGTAGGATCTGCTTGGTCCTTGTGACCAAGAAACTGTCTGGTCCCAGACCAGAATACTCTAGAGACAAATAGGGGCTGTAGCCACATGCTAGGGACTTTGCTATGGCATCAACTTGCTTGGTCCTCAACCAAGAACCCCAGGAGACAGTTGGGGGCTCTAGGGTACCTTCTAGGGTCTTACTTATTACTCTGCCTGGTTAACTTGACCAGGAACCCTAGTTAACTGACTAGGGTACCATTCTCTCTGAGAATAGGTTTCACAACTGCACTAAAGAATTAACAAAATATTCGAGCGCTTTCCTACAACAGAACAACGTTGGATCCCGTCTTCTTGATCAACAAGGACTGAAGGATCTGGAAATCAATCTGGAATAAACTACGGCTAACTAATCTCTCATGATGCCCGATGAAATTTGCATTTTGATTCACAGTTCAAAACCCTGAGCCTTGGGATCTGTTACAACTTATGGAAGGCATTTTTTGCATCTTGATCAGTCTCATGAGTTGCTAATCCCAATTGGCCTCCCTCGATTCCTAGATTCTAGTAAGTTCCCGTGTTTCTCGCAATTGAGGGGTTAGCATGGTCGACTATGTTTCAGCCAACTAGGACCTCCTCCCTTATATCCACTAGTTCTCTTTCACTGCAATACCCCTAGTTGACCCCTCCCTCTTATCCTTCTCCTTTAAAGCAGTCCACTCCCTTTCGCCTCCCCCCTCACCTTCCCTTGGTTCCCCCATGCACCACACTTGCGTTCTTCATCTCCTACCTCACAACTATGTAAGTTGACAATCCTTGTTCACTATTAGATTGACAAAAGAATTTTATAAAATATATAAGAATATATTGAATAATGGATAATTGGTAGAATGATAAGCCTCGCGATGTTGTACTTATATGCATTGATTGGTCCTGAGGTGAAAGGGGTGTGTGTCCTTCAACTTTTCATTTTCCTAGATGTATTATTATTATCTTTTTTATGTTTATATGTGTTTGTTACATTTCCACCGTCTCAAGGTATGCTTTTTCCTCAAAGCATTATAGATAGGATTCTCTCTTGATACGCATGTTATGTTGGCAACATCCTTTTTGTGTTTGTTTGGTTGTAGGGGCTTGACTTGGTTCTTGCTTTGAGATTTAGTAAGGTTCCTTTGTAGGACGTGAGTCATATCTTAAAATCTTTGGAACTGTCTGTTGAAAGTGAACCTTTGATGCTTCTTGGGTTGCAGTTTCCTAGTCAATGTTGGAAGTGGAGCTGTAAGCTTGTTTTCTCCTTTTAATGAAAGCTGGATCTAATCAACATTCCTAAGATAATGCATAGAATATCCTTTTTAGGTGGTTCTTCTATTTGTTCCATTCGAGAAATAGTTTCTTTTTTAGATTCGTTGTTCTCATTCTCATTCGGATGTGTGCATGAGGTTGATGCTATTGATACTTTTGACAGTGTTTCGTCACAATCAAAATCTAAGATGTATGCTATTATGATTTGTTAAAGCATGCAAGAACAATAAGGTGATATAAAAGGCTTATTAGCCAGTTTAATGTATTCACATCAAAGCTACAAATATATAGTTACAAGGGGTGAAGCTCACCTCAGGGAGAGATTTGCTCTAGATCCTAACACCTTGCATGGGTGCATGAGATTGATGCTAATGATACTTTTGACCAGTGTAGTCAGACTCGGACTCGGCAAATACTCGGCTAGCTTGGGACTCGGCAAACTCGGCGTCTCGGATAAGACTCGATAAGACTCGACAAAGACTCGGCAAATGTGAAAAAATTTAAAATTTGAAAATATAGTATCTTTTGTGCACAAAAAACACACATAATGACATTTTTAATCCATACAAGTTATAAAAACAATTCTATTAGATACAGTGATTTGATTTATGCAGCAATGGCTTCCCAAAAAGAATGTAGTATGCATCACAATTCTGCAGTACCAAAACAGAGCCAGAAGGTAATGATAATGACCAGCATGGTATGGAAGATAAAGCCTATTACGTTAACAGTGAAAGAAATCCTCCACAAATATCCTTATTGTATCTCAGATTTGGAGTATATAACAGTCCTAGCTCTAACAACAGTGACCTTGAATGTCCCTAAGTAAATGATTAGTAATCAAATTGAGTTTGGGTTTTAGTATGGCAATGATCAATCTTGCATCAACAGAGATCCATGGTGTATCATAACATGAGCAAAGTGTTGTATTTGTGGCAATATAATAGCGAATACATTGATGGAAAAATTCCCTTATAACAGAATATATTGGCAGCCCCAACTCAATATTTAATTGTCATAAATCAACATAGCCATAGATCTGATGAGCAAGCAACAAGCCCTAATAGTTAGCACATTGACATGTGAGATTATAACTTAGAGTTTAGGGCAGATTAGTATCGAACGCAGACACGCAACTCACTCTGAATGTGAACTGGAATGTGAATGCAGTAGTAGAAATGCCTTCTTAAAGGAACAAGGCACGGGTTTCCCTCTGGAGCCCGAACTTTCCCTCCAAAAAGAAATCTCCGTGGTCAACTGTCTAATTGGCGAGTATCCGCGCGTTCCGGCGAGTGCGACGAGTTCCGGCAAGTGTGACGAGTTCCAACGAGTGCAACGAGTTCTTGGCGAGTGCAACGAGTGCCAAGTTCACTCCACGATTTTGCAGCGAGTACTCGTTTCACCTATCGCTCGGCAAGACCCGCGAGTAACAAAAGAGTTTGACTACACTGCTTTTGACAGTGTTTCGTCACAATCAAAATCTAAGATGTATCCTATTATGATTTGTTAAAGCATGCAAGAACAATAAGGTGATATAAAAGGCTTATTAGCCAGTTTAATGTATTCACATCAAAGCTACAAATATATAGTTACAAGGGGTGATGCCCACCTCATGGAGAGATTTGCTCTAGATCCTAACACCTTGCATGGTGATTAGGTTAGGCAATCTTATCCAAATCTCTTAGTCATCATTTAGGATAAATCAATATTATCCTAAATGATAAATACAAATAAAGATGACAATTAAACTTTGTGATTGGTAAGGCAAGCAATAGGTTAACAGTCCCCCCCTCAATCACAAGTCTTTATATCTATATCAGCTAAACAATAAACACTAATGTTGAAGCTGATATGCTGGATCTTTCAGAGGCCTTCATTTGTGCTTCAATGAAAAATATTCTTGAAAAACTGTCAAACTGGATGTTGAATGGTTCATCTGAAATGAACTAGAAGAGAGCTGAAATTTTGGATTGAACCATGTCTGAACATTCCCTATTTGCTTGACAATTCCATCATTTTCCTAGTGATTAGCTAGAAGAGGTTGGCATCTTTTGCTAATTGGTGAACATGTAGTATCACCACTCTACTATCAATGAACAAATAGAATCATTGAAGTGCTCTCTGAATATTGACACTTTTATGTGTTGAACAACATCCCATAGTATCTTGTATTTGAGCCTTCCATCTACAGACTATTGCTAGAAGAGGTTGGCATCTTTTGCTAATTGGTGAACATGTAGTATCACCACTCTACTATCAATGAACAAATAGAATCATTGAAGTGCTCTCTGAATATTGACACTGTTATGTGTTGAACAACATCCCATAGTATCTTGTATTTGAGTCTTCCATCTATAGACTATTGTTACCCATTTGGCAATTTGTTTTTCGGAGTCTACCATCTATAGACTTTTGTTTCTGAAACTTAAGTTTGACAACCATCATCAATATCCCCCCCCCTTTTCAACTGAAAGGTGAGGCATTCTTGTATTTGGTGTTTTGGTTGATCACTAACAATTTTAATTTCAGTGTACTCCCCTTTAAGCTGTGAAAGAGAGTACCATTTTGATTTCAACTCAAAGCGGGCATGCAAAAACAACTACATGGGGCCATCTTAAAAGCTACGTCGTAAGGGGACCACTTTGGAGTTAGAATTCCACCTTGTCAGGTACAAGGTGAGAAAAATGAAAAGTTATTTATTGCAAGATGGGTCTTTACTCGAGATTGAATTCTTTGGTAAGATCTATATAATTTCTTGATTGTTGATGACCATTGCGAATGATTGATTCACCCATAGTGAATTTTTAATTTTGTAGGTTTCTTCAGTGTGGAACATCTTTCTGATGAGTGATTATGCTTTCCACAATGCTGACAAGGATGGTGATCAAAACATTGATCTTCCATATAACAAACTCTTTGACAATGTTGGCTTTTAACATCCTGAAATGCAACATTTGAAGTTGAATATCCTTGAAGGAATCTTGCACTTAGAAACAAACCTGGTTTGGAGTAATTTGGAATATGAAAATTGTTGTGATTTTCACTTCCTAACCCATGTTGATTCCTATTGGATTGTGATTCTTCGCAAGGTTTGATGATCATATTGGAAAGATCATGTTGCATTTCATGATATCTTCATTACTATGTTCTTCAAATCCACATTCATTGTTGTTGCTATCACTATGTGTTTGAGCATCTTTTGCATGCAATTCATTTTCTTCAAATAAAGGATTATTCTGAACAATAATTATTTCATTCTTAGTTGCCTCATGATTCTTCATTGTTCTTAAGTTAGTGTTCAAGAGTTCTAATTGAATATGTAGTATGTCTAACTATGTTTGCATCACTTGCAAACAGATAAGAACATCATGCAAAGTTTCTGTGGGGATTATGATTGAAGTGCCATCAGCTGTATCAATCACCTTTTTTAATAAGGAATAAAATTCTTTGATTCTAGCCATTACTTTTGCCACACTTGCTTTGTCACGCTCACTTGCAATTCATGCTTGCTTGATTTTGTTTCAGTAAGTTGAGGGAATCAGATACTACTGAAAATGCACTGCAACTTGTGATTATTACAATGATTGATTAACAGTCACAATAGTTGGAATTTGGACTCAAAAATAGAGGGTGTTGGGTTCAATCGAGAATGCACCTAGTTACAAATTCAACTCAACTTGACGACACTTACAAAAATAATTATTTGGAAGTACAGTACGCGAAGTTGATTTTGAAGTTGAAGTGATTTTCAAAATTGCATGCAGGTTGCTTCTTTGATTGCTAACTTGATGTGTTGATTAATTGCATGGATTGTATGCCTTGATTCCCTTTAATTTGTCAATGAATGTTGATGTGATCAACAACTTGAATGATGTGTGGTGTTTGTTTGTGTAATAAACAGAAATATATAAAATATATACATATTAATAATAAGTTAATAATTAATATTCAATAATTGAATATGTAATGAAGAGACACCTTATTGTCGAAAGGTCACACCTCTTATGAAAGGGCACCCTGCATGGGTATATATATGAGCCCATATTTGTAATTTGTCATCATCTCATCATTTTACATTTAATATATATTTTTCTATATGGATTTCTGTTCTCTGTCTTATTTACAGTGGATATTTCTTTAGAAACAAACTTTGTTCGTCTCATTTGGTATTAGAGCTGAGTTTCCGATCCAGGCCTTTGGCCATATCTCTCGGACTTTGTCTGACCTGGTGTTTGGCCACACTTATCAACAAATTTCAGAGTTTCTCTGTTTTTTTAGGTCTTTGACCAAATCAGGCCTTCGGCCACCAAAGAAAAAAAATCAGAGATCTGGTTCAGAAATTCTGTTGTAGAAAAATTAGCAGTATCAGTGTGACAGTTCACCCTTAGCTGCCAATCACAGCAATCATAAAGGATTACGTTGAGCAGACTCTTTCATTCAGGTTTGAAGAATTACTCTGTTGTCCACTTGTTTTGAAGACAAATATCTTAGTGGACTGGGTTACATCAACACAAAATAATTTTGAAATCCAGTAAACTATACCGGCATTTGGATTAAACAGAGACAATTAGAGTAGCTGCCATTGGGAAACTAATAAGGATATCTAAATCTGAAGGTTTAACAATCTGAAATTAATTTGGAATCAAATTCTACAGGTCACTTGTAAGCTAATCGTTCCCAAAACACAAACGTCGAACACCGTCATTTTAACCCAAACAAATTGCTGTGTCATTTTACACATTACTGTGGCCAAGGGCATAGCCAAAATTGTTATCAGCTGAAGTAGGGGGTCTGCAATACTAATTCATCGAGAGTGTTAAGGCAGAGTTGCGACCCATCATGACTGATTAACCATCGATTCTGGGAGAATACAGGTTACCCTGTAAAAAAAAAGAGGTCATAGAACCACCGTCTGAACCACCGTCTGTTTGCATGAATAGTATTGGAGTCACATGTGTCCAATCAGCAATCGCCGCCATTTAGGAAAAGTTGCAACCTCTTGTTATACTTTAATTTGTGAAGAAATCTTAAAATGGCTCGAGATAAGATTAGTATAGATAAATATATAGAAAAGACGTACCTTTACGTCAATGAAAAGTGATAAGAGGTGAAAGAAGCTTTTATCCAACAAAAGGTTATTATAAAATAATAGAAAAGTGACTTTTGATAAAGTGATAAAAAGTTATTATAACATAATAATAAAAAACTAGAAAAGTGACTTTTGAAAGGACTTTGCATCGTTATTTAATATAAAAGCAAGTTTAATTTCTAAGGTCCAAATATGGAAAGGTATTATAAAAATAATATCTAAGTTGTAATAGAAGAGTGTAAAGGGGTTAATTAATATTATTTAAACACCAATACTAACTCGAAGGAATTAAAAAAAAGTTATAGTAAGTAAAGTATAAGTTTCATACTTAGATCTTTGTGGTAAAAATTTTTCGACAAAAAACAAAATGGAATCTATACTATGTAAGATAGTAAAGAAACAAAATTCTTATCTAAAAAAGAAGAATAAGGAGTTGCTCACTCAAATCATGAAATTAAAAAATGAGAATTATCGCAATCATAAATTACTAAGGAAAAATGAAGATTTCAAGAAGAACGCTGATGAAAGTTTACTAGAAAAAGATGAAGAGATCTCTTGTTTAAGAGATCATAGTAAAAAATTACTTGTTCAAATCAAGAAGACAACAGAAAAAATGCAGTGGAATCAAAAGTTAGAAGAGGAGAATCAAGATTTTCATAAAATAATATCAGGAAAAGACGAAGAAAATTCCTCCTTAAATAAAGATAATCAGGAATTGCTAGAACAAATAAATAAGTTTAGGGAAAGAGAGCAAGCGAATCAAGATACTCAAAATGAAGTCGACAAGTTAGATTACAAGGAAGAAATCTTATGCTTAAGGAGACATAATCAAGACTTATACAAGTTAGAAAGCTAAAGCATGATGAGAAATCTTTACACGAAGAGTTAGATCGCAAAGGATCATTAGTAGACAAAGGAACAATGATTGGCCCAATAGAGAAGTCATCAGACACTCAAATTCAAACACGAAAAGAGGGAACCAATACAGAGTCAATCAACGCTCAAATTCAGAAGAATGCTTATATTGACAAATCACTAACATCAGAAGAAGAATGTTTTGAAGAACAATCACAAAAGATTAGGATCCCTTATCGTCATCCAAATCACAAGAATCGATATGACCAACGACATTGTCAAAAGGAACATAAACATATGAGTTTTGATTTCATAAAACAATGGAGACAAAATCAACAAACTGGGTGGAAGCAAAAAACGAGAAGTTCCATCCAACAAATCAATAAGCAAAAGGTTCCAATGAAGGTTAACTTGGGATGGACCACTTCACAAATGATACAACATTTTTATTTGGGCCTTTGTAACTCATATCGTCTCGTTTCGTCAAGTGTCGTAGCCCCCAGCACAAAAGATCACGAGAAGACATCACGAAAAAAAACAAAGGATAAAGTCTTCCATGATAATGCTTTGCGGACAAAGCATTTCTAAGGGAGAGACAATGTAATAAGCATAAATATATATATAGTAGATACATATTTATAATAAGTAAATAATTAATATTCAATAATCAAATATGTAATGAAGAGACACCTTATTGTCGAAAGGTCACACCTCTTATGAAAGGGCACCCTGCATGGGTATATATATGAGCCTATATTTGTAATTTGTCATCATCTCATCATTTTACATTTAATATATATTTTCCTATATGGATTTCTGTTCTCTGTCTTATTTACAGTGGATATTTCTTTAGAAATGAACTTTGTTCGTCTCAGTTTGCCAAATTAAATGTGTCAAACACACAAACACACAATGTTCCTAAGACTTCCTTAGTCAATTTCAGGCCAGGTCTAGGACACAATCACCATAGCAAAAACATCTTATCATTAATTTTGCATGATTACAATGTTATTTCCTTTAAACCAGTGTTGCAAACAGTGGTTGAAAAATCGTGATGTGCCGAGAAATTGCGATTTTTACTCAAAAAATTGCTGAAAAAATCGGACGATTTTTGGTCAATTTATCACTGAAAAAAGCGTGAGTCGATGCAAAAAATCGCCCGTGGAAAAAAGGGCCGGAACTGGGGTTTAAGTTCATGTTTTTCATTCTTTTGGGCCTCATTTACACATTATAGCGACCGAGAGGAGAGCCAAGGAGAATAGGATCACTTCACCTCTGCCCAAGGAGGATTTTTATTTTCAATTCATTCGGCTTCAAGGATCAGTTTTGAAGATTGGACCTTGCTATTTGGAGATTTTTCCACAGTTATTACAACTGAAAGCTATGTTGTTGGGAGTGCAGAGTGGGAGTGAAAGAGAAATTTTCAAAAGCTTTCGTTTTGGGAGCGTTTTTTATGTAATACATATTTTAATATATTTTGATGCATATATATTAAAAGAAACATGTATTATGCCAAATTACTTATAGAGAACATGAAAAAATAGATATAACCATTTAGTACACATATAACATCAATCATTTAGGAGTTATAACTTATAACATTGTCATTAAATGATCAATCATCAATCATCAACAACATCAACAACATCAACCTTCAAATTTCAACATATAATATTTGCCATCAACAAACTCTAATAGATAACATCAACCATGAAATGAAACAAAGCATGATAATATCATATTCAATACCAAAGAGTTGTAAGATGCAATCAACAATTTAAAGTTTAAACTTCAAAGGTAGGTTCAACCATTCAAGATTCAAAGATCAAAGTTCAAAGTAGGCGATAATATTTACAAAATAGGCCATAATAAACAAGAAATACAAACTACAAAGTACTATGATACTATCTACTAAGCTTTCTGCTTGCCACGTGAAACTTCCAATTTCTTTTCTCGTGGTCTAGGTGGAATAGGAGCTGCTGGAAGTGATCGTGGAACATGAGAAGAAGATGAATGGCCCCCACGGATTGCTGGACTTTGTGAAGCTAAAGCAAAACTCTTGCATTTGGAAACCTGCTGTTGGTTGGGGGTGGCATCTCTATTGTACGAATTGGATCACCATCATGATCACCCAATAGTTCAGCCTCCAAGCGCTCTAATGCTATGGCTCCATCCTCCACATTAGCCTCCTCTGGATTGTTGTCCCAAGTCAAAAATGTTCTATCAATCTTGGCTGCCTCACAATAATGGGACAACAACCTCAAGTTGTAGTGCACATAAACGAAGCTTTTTGCTCGTTTTACATTCAAACTGTTTCTCTTGACACTGTGGATGAAGTTGTAGGTGCTCCAACACCTTTCTGTAGAAGAACTATTAACAACTTGTGAAAGTACCCTCACTGCCAATTGATGCAAATATGTGGTACTGAGCCATACATGTTCCACCAACGGATAGGATCCAACCTACCTTGATCTTTGGTTGCATGCAGGGTACCAAAGACTCCATGTTCACTGATGTATTGGCTCAATTCACTCCGTATTTGAGCACACTCCTCCTCATCAGGGACCAACTTGTCTAATGCAAGCATATACCCATTTTGCACCTCTGGATCTGTGTGGTTTTTTCCTAACTCCACCCCCAGGTGTAGGTTGGGCCAACCAAATTGGAGAATAATATTTTGGGGTAAGGACATATGCAAGGGCATGGAGTGGAACATTTAGATTATCCCACCTTTTGACCACGTGTTTATGAATATTGTCATACAAGATTTCATCTCTTTGCTCAACAATGTCTTTGATTTGACTAAGCAAGCTATCCATTTGCTTATAAACCTCCCCAATCACTGGCTGATCTGTATCTGCAAAATGAATCATACTATAAACGGCTTGGTGAACTAAAGAACATACCTAACCTGTGCCCAAAAATGACCATCAAGAACGATGTCCTCCACCTCCTGAAAGTCATGTCTATTAGCTGCGCTTGCAACTCTGTCTTTCAATTCCTGCCATGAATCACTTGAGACCATACTAGCCAATACCTCTCTTACCTTCAAAAGTCTCCTGGAGGTGAGGTAGTAGCTAGCAAATCTAGTCTTGGCAATCTTCAATAGCTCCAACCTGGAGTGATTGCGAAAAATGTGGTGGGCCATGCTATGATTGGTAATAAATTTTATCATTTTCTTACTTATCTTGTACAAGGCACCAATCCATTGATAACTAGGGTCCTTCATCTTAACAATATCATGCATCAAAAGGCTCAATGTGTGAACCATACACCCTGACCAAAATATGTTGGGATACTGATCCTCAATGACTGCTCCTGCTGCCTTACAATTAGCAGCATTAGCAGTGATGACTTGAAAGACTGTTTTGTTGTGTGTAACTTCCATACTTATTATCATTTGTAATTGCACTTCCTAAACTTTTGTTGATTGTTTTCTAAATAAGATAATCTCAATTGATTGCTGTTTTTGTTTATTTTTGTTTAGATGTGTCTTTATTTGTGCCTACATTTGGTCTGTCAAACTGTGTTTTTTTCAATTCAAATGTATTTCTTTCATTTTAATGGTCATTTGTGGACACTGGACATTTAATGTTAACTTATAGATCACATTCTCTTTCTTTGATTTCCTCCGGACTTGTGAACACTGAATACACAGTCTGCTCTTGTTTATTCCATACCCTTGTATTTTTTGTTTCCATCATGCAAAAATATATATAGGTACCACATATGTCTTTAGGTAGCACATAATAGAAGTCAAATTGAAACTTATTTTTGCTGAGATTTGTAGGCTAATGTCAGAACTGTAACTATTGGCAGGAGATTGCGAGTCAGCATGGAGCGTGACTTTGGAGAAACAATTGCTACAGCCAAATCAATTCGGTTGTTTGTACCTTACTGGGTTTGCAATGATGCTGCCTTGCCATTAGCATATCGTTTAGTTGAGATTGAGCCTTCACACAGTTCCGAGACAGATTCTTTCTTGCTTTCAAGGGCCATTAAAGATGCCAAGCAGGCTTCAAATCATCCCTCAAATAGAATACAGAAGAGTAAAGCGAGTGTACATAAAGTTGTTCAAACTCTTGAAGTACTTGAGGATTTGGGAGGTTTGCCAGTAATGCTCTCACCACAGACAACTTTCTCTCGTACTGGATTTTCACCATTCTCTCGAGAGGATGAAAGCCTATTATCACCGCGATTGGGTATTTCAGTTGCCATCTTAAGAAGTGACAAGTATTTTACAGGCATTTCCTTCTGCGATTTGGAGAATAAGGTAAGCTAACCATACACTTGTTTGGTCAACAGCTATAAATACAATTGCACTTTTAACTTTCCTTGCTAGATTTATATTTATTTGTTGAGTAGGACTGCTTATATAAAATAATTGCTACTTTGATAATCCTCTTTCCAATATAAAAAGTACTTTGTAAATGTACGTTACAGGAACATATTGATGTGAGGGCATTCAATTCAAACAGAGAATATTACAAACTCTCAGCTTTCCTAGACTTGGCATCTGAGAGAACTAAGGTGCCATTTCTCCCCTTGGTGGTCCATGATGATTTCTTTTCTTACACCATATTTAGAATCTAAATTTTTGTTGGCAACCAATTTGAGTCTTCTATCTATTTCTGATCTGAATAGAAGTTGCTTTTTATTTACTGTTTTTCTGGTTTAGGAAGTAGATGCCCTAGGTGCCCAACTTTGCCATTTTTATTTGCTGTAATTTCCAGTCCCATTGAGCATTTTTTATCATTAATGGACATCCATAGATTTTCTTTCTTTATTTCTGTTGTGATCCAAATCACCCAAAACAACATAATAAATGCTGAATACACCAAATAATGGAATCACAACTCCCAATGTATCAATGTTACAAATATCGTGTCGGCGAATATATCGCCGAGGGTCCAAAAAGAAATTATCGGATTTATCGGCGAACATGTCGGCAAACATCGGCAATATATCGGCAAACTTAAAAAAATATAAAAATATTCATTTTTTTTCAATTTTCTAAACATCTAAAGCAACAAGAACATCAAATAAACACATTCCCACATGAATATGGAAAAAACCGATATATAAAACGTATCACCAGACATCAAATTATCAAAAATGAATCGTATAATATTATAATATAAAGTTTAAACTTTAATATAATATTTAGTAATATAATATAATATAAACTTTTTAGTAATATAATATAACATAATATAAAACATTAAACATAACTAACATAAAATAACATAACATAAAAATTTAAAATACTATAGCATAAATTTTATAAACATAACACATCAAACATAAAAATATGAATTGTATAATATTATAATATAAAGTTTAAACTTTAATAGAATATATAGTAATATAATATAATATAAATTTTATAGTAATATAATATAACATAATATAAAACATAACTAACATTAAATAACATAACTAACATAAAATAAAAATTTAAAATACTATAGCATAAATTTTATGAACATAACACAACATAATTCACGATATAATAAAGACTTTAAATTAAAAAGAGCGGCGAACAACGAACAGACAACTCAGGCGACAGGGAATCGGGTGATGGGGAATCATGGAGTAGGGCGACGAACATGGCCGGTGGTGGAAGCTCTGAAAAAAGCGAAGAATAGACTCGCAGGCGGCTGCGGGAGCACTGGAAAGAAAGGGTGGCATTTAAAAAAACGGACCCTAAGTCGAATCTTAACTTGAACCTGATTTCTTGGGGGGTTCGCCAAATTTCGACCCTAGCCGGAGCGATAAAAAACAACCCCGAGCGAGCTTGAACGATGGGCAAAACACCCAAAAAAAATACTTTTTTTTTTTCTTTTTTCTTTTGACCGGCAATAAATTCTGATCGACTCGCGATTTTTTAGAAAATATCGCGATTTTATCGCCTTAAACATCGCCTTAAAAATCGGGGCGATTTTTACCGATATTATCGACGCGGAGCAGACATCGCGATATCTCGCGATGTCGGCGATAAATCGCCGATATTTGTAAATTTGCAATGTATAACAAAGATGATAAGTTTTATAACTCTCAAGTAGGAAAATATCTCTGAATAATCCAAGAGGTAACAACATTAAATCATCGTATACAAATGTGTGTGAATGACTAATAATCTAATATATACAGAAATTCTCACTCATTACTGTGGGCCTACATCCATGCTGGCCTACTATTTATGTACATAACTAGTTAGTTTTTACTTGTTTAGCATATAACATTAAACAATCTATCACTAAAAGAAATACAAGCACAACAATAACACAATGAACACAATATTTCTCTCGGGGAAACCACAAGGGAGAAAACCCCAGCAAAATCTTCCTCAATATAGAAATCACAAAGTACAAAAGTAAACTCCAAGACAAAATCAGCTACTCCTCCACTTGTGCGAGATTCTCTCTTTCTCCTATGCGAACTTGTGAGAGTGAGATGAGTGAATACTGAATACAAATGAGAGACTCCTCTATTTATATTCTTACATTGAGGTGACTTTTCCCCAACTGGGCTGACTTCACCTAACTGACTGGGTCGACCTCTCAAGTACATAATATAATAATCTCTTCTGGGTTCTTCTAGGCCGACACAAGACCTAGTGTTTACATTGACTCTTTCAATGACTTACATTATTAATTACATCAATGGCATCACCCGAAGAAGGAATACAATAATACAATAGACAATTACAAATAGAATATCTTCCACAGTTACATTTCTTTAACACTCCCTCTTAACTAGGAAGGTATTCTGTGTGTAACATCAACAACTGCACAATTGACTAGTGAATCTCGATATGTCGTAGGAAGATTTTGGATCATCATATGTCTGGGGTATCATCTACTAGAGTAGCATCATCATCGTTTGCTGGAATGTCATCTTTAGCATCATCATCATCATCGTTTGCTGGAATGTCATCATTAGCATCATCATCATCATCATCTGCTGGATCATCATCATCAACAACATCCTCTGTATCATCATCAGCAACATCCTTTGCTGGAACATCTTCTGCTGGATCAACAACGTCGTTAGCTGGAGCATCCTCTGCTGGAACATCCTCTGCTGGAACATCCTCATCAGCAGCATCATCAGTTGGAACATCTTCTGCTGGATCAACAACACCGTTAGCTGGAACATCCTCTACTGAAACATCCTCGTCAGCAACATCATCAGCGGGAACATCCTTTGCTGGAACATCCTCATCAGCAACATCATCAGCTGAAACATCCTCTGCTGGATCATCCTCGTCAGCAACATCATCAGCTGGAATGCTATTAGTCAGGAAGTACCGATCTTCCGCCAGCCCTGGACAAGCATCCATCACTACAGATAGGAACTCTATCAGTCGGCAAGTACTGATCTTCCGTCACCCCTGGACATGCATCCATCCCTACGGATAGGAACTCTATCAGTTGGCAAGTACTGATCTTCTGTCACCCCTGGACATGCATCCATCCCTAAGGATAGGAACTCTATCAATCGGCAAGTACTGATCTTCCGTCACCCCTGGACAGGCATCCATCCCTACAGATAGGAACTCTATCAGTCGGCAAGTACTGATCTTCCCTCACCCTTGGATAGGCAATCCATCCCTACGCATAGGAACTCTATTAGTCGGCAAGTACTGATCTTTCATCACCCCTCGATAGGCATCCGTCCTCGAAGGACAGGAACTATCATTCTCTCTTTCGAGAGAGGTCCCTCTGGACCACACCAAGCTTGTCTCGAATGTATTCCAACTTTATGCAAGACAAAGGCTTAGTCAGCACATCAGCCACTTGTTCCTCTGTAGGAACACACTTGAGCTTTACAGCTCCCTTCTGCACCATATCCCTGATATAGTGGAACTTGATCTCGATGTGCTTCGATCTATCATGGAACAGAGGATTCTTTGTCATCTTGATGCAACTCTGGTTGTCACAGAGTATCTCCGTAGCATCGATCTTGGCATCGAACAATCCTTCCAACATCTTGCGAAGCCACACCGCTTCGCTACAAGCTGAACAAGCTGCTACGTATTCAGCTTTTGCTGTACTGAGTGCAACACAGGGCTGCTTTCTACTGATCCATGAGATCATACCTGATCCCAAACTAAAGCAACATCCCAAAGTGCTCTTTCTATCTTCGGCACTTCCTGCCCAATCTGAGTCTGTGTACCCGTACAACCTGAACTCACTATCTGAAGCATATATGAGTCCATAGTCCAACGTACCCTTTAGGTACCTCATCACATGTTTTGTTGCGATTAGGTGAACACTCCTTGGCTCCACCATATACTGGCTCAATGTGTTCACGGCAAAACATATATCTGGTTGAGTCTTGGTCAAGTACATCAATGACCCAATAATCTGTCTATACATGGTGACATCTACTATCTCTGATGAAGCATCATTCAGGAGCTTCAGGTTTGTCACCATCGAAGTAGTCATGGCCTTACAATCCATCATCCCAAATCTCTTCAGGATCTCAACTGTGTATTTTCCTTAACTTATGAAAATCTCATCTGGAAACTGCCATACTTCAAGACCTAGAAAGTAATGCATCATACCAAGGTCTTTCATCTCAAATTCTGCTGTAAGCCTTCTCTTACATTCGGTGATGGGCTTGTCTTCTCCTGTCAAGAACAAATCATCTACATACAATAGTAGTATCATAGGTTGATCATCAATAATCTTATAATAAAGATTAGAATCTGCTTTACTCTTGGTAAAGCCCAAACTCATCAGGAAGCTATCAATTCTTCCATACCATGCTCTGGGTGCTTGCTTCAACCCGTACAATGCTTTCTTAAGTCTGCATACATGTGACTTTCTATCTTCTGTTTCAAATCCTTCTGGCTGCTCGATATATACTTCTTCTTTTGTCTTTCCATTCAGAAACAACGTCTTTACATCCATCTGATGTAACTTCCATTTTATGTTGGCTTCCAAGGAAGAAATGGTTCTAATTGAAGTATATTTGGCCATAGGAGCAAAGGTATCCTCATAATCAATTCCTTCCTTCTGAGAGGACCCTCGTGCTACAAATCTTGCTTTGTACTTCTCAATGCTTTCGTCTGTTGAGTGTTTTGTTTTGAAGATCCATTTTGATGAAACAACTGACTTATCCTTTGATCTTGGTACCACATCCCAAACATCATTCTTGATGATGGACTGGTATTCTTCATTCATAGCATCCAGCCATTCCTTCTTCTTCACTGCATCTTCAAAACAAGTTGGTTCCTCTTCAACAAGGATACACATCAAGGCTACATAATTGGAGTATGGCCTTGGTCTCTTGCTCTCTCTACTGGTTCCTTCTAGGGCACCATACATTCCTGCATCTTGTATTAATTCTCGTGCCCAAGCTGGGCTTCTCTTCCGAGAAATCTCCTCATGAGGTGTCTCCTCAGGTCTCTGAGGTTCTGCCATGTCATGATCCTATGGAATAGGATCTTCTTTAAAATTTCTTTCTGGTGCTCTGTTTGTTTCTGTAACTCTAGGAGCTTCCTGCTCCTCTTCATCCTCATGAGACTTCTTGGATTTGTTGAAAGCTGTGTCTTTATCAAATATAACATCCCGCTGAGCTCGATCTGGTGGAATACTGGGATGTAGATACGGTAAGCCTTTGATTGCTCACTATAGCCCACACATATTCCCTTCTTTTTGGAAGGTTCCAACTTCAATCTCTTCTCTTTTGGAATATGGATAAATACAGGACATCCAAATATCTTCAGATGGCTAACTTCAAGCTTCATACTGGTAAACATCTCTTCTGGAGTCTTGTTGCCAAGAGCACTATGAGAGATCCTTTTCTGTACATACACTGCGGTTCTATCTGCTTCTGCCCATAGATTTATGGGTAAGTCTTGACCATGGATCATGGCCTTCACTACTTCTATGATCATTCTGTTCTTCCTTTCAGCTACACCATTCTGTTGTGGATTATAGGGAATAGTAAGCTCCCTCTTAATCCCTGCTTGTTTACAGAATTCTTTGAATCACTTGAAGTATATTTCCCTCCATTATCTGTCCTTAGAATCGTTATCTTCTTCTCAAAGAGGTTTTCTACAAGAGCCTTGAAATCTTTAAACTTTTCAAAGACTTCATTCTTATTCTTCAGAAAATAAATCCATGTCTTGCGGGAGTAATCATCAATAAAAGAATCATAGTAAACATACTCGCTTAGTGAAGTGGTGGACATAGGTCCACAGATATCTGAGTGAATGATATCCAGAATACCTTTTGCTTTGCTGTCACTGCTTGAAAATGGATTCTTCGTACTCTTTTTTGAGCACATCCTTTGCATACTCCTTCATGATCAACTTGGATTTCTGGTAGTCCAGTCACCACCTTACTTACTATTGGTAAGGCTGTGTAGTGTACATGAGCTAGTCTTCTATGCCATAGCTCACAAGGGCTCATGGTACTGGTCATCAATGCTGTATCTGCATGACCCTTCAGTTTGTAAAGTCCTCCTTCTTCTACTCCAATGACTACTACATCATCAATAGTCTTCCCCTTTGGCTACATAAGAACTTCACCATCTATAAATGCAATTCAAAGACCTTTCTTATCTAATGCTGAAATAGATAGAAGGTTCTTCTTCAAACCTGGTACATAAAGTACATCTTTCATATTCATGGACTTTCCAGAGTCCAATTTATAAGAGGCTTCTCCCATTCCTTTGATGGGGTATTGATCATCATCTCCAAGTTTTACTTTGAGTGGAGATTCCTTCTGAATGAGATGTGAGAGGGATTCTTTGTATCTTGTCATGTGTTTTGAAGCTCCACTATCTACTAGCCAAGTATCACTCCCATGAGATACTGAACTAGTGAGGGCTGGTATTAGAACATTTCTTCACTGGAGTCTTCATCATCTTTGGTTTTGACTTCTTCATCATACTCACTATCTTCCGCTGCATGAGCATAAAATCTCTTCTTCTGCTTCTTATGATGTCCAGATTTGTTTGGACAATTTCTTGCAATATGTCCTGTTTTATGACAGGAATAACATTCAATGGAAGATAGATCTTTCTTGAACTTCCTTTTCTTCTGAGGTCTTCTTGGAGAGTCCTCACGGGGATGTATGTTGTTCTTCCTTTTCCTTCCACCTTTGGTATGAGTTGCCAAAGCTTGGTCTTCATTGTCGTTTAGTTTCTCCTCTCTCACCGCTATTCTTTCTTCCTCTTGCACACACTCTTCCCATAGCTGTCTGAACTGGATCAATTTCTTTCTAGCACAAATGCCACGAATAAATGGTTCCCAATCTCTGGGGAAACCATTCATAGTGGTCATCACAACTTCTGCATCCTCTACCATGTCTCCAATAGCTTCTAGTTGTTGTTTTATCTGGGACACTCTGGAGAAGTATGAGTGCATGGACTCATACTTCAAGTTCTTCACACCCTTGAGTTGATTTCTCAAGGTCATTTTTCTATTAATGTTCTTCCCTTCAAATAGGCTGGTCAGGGAATCAAACATTTCTTTTGGGGTCTTCTTCGAAGACACTTGGGGGATCAAGTGATCTTTGATGGAATCAACAATGATCCTCTTTGCCTTGACCATATTCTTCTTATGCCTTGCTTTGGCTTCATCTCCCTCTGGTTCTGTAAGTCTTTCCTTTATATAATCTTCTAGGTCATGTTCTTCAAGGATGAGCATGGCTCTATACTTCCATGCCCTGAAGTTCTCAGCTCCTTCAAGCTTCTCATCAAGCTTGGTATTGCTTGTCATCTTGATACTCTTGAGATTCTTCTTGAAAGTAAGTTATTTAAGTAACCTATTATTATTTATTAACTGCCAGTGAAATGATGCTTAATACTTTATAGTCTTGCTATGAAAATGATTTAGAGAGCATGTCTTAACTATTTGCACTTGCAGCAGCATGGCTTCTTTAACCAGTGTCATATTTTGACCAGTTTGACCGGTCAAGCCTAGTTTGACCAAGGTCAACCTTGGGATCCGTGATGAGATGAACCACTTGTATTGTATGATGGTGATCTATGGTCCTTTATATACCTTTTGATGATTCCATATGATGGGCACAGATTTTAGATGATGATTGATGCAGTTTTCCATGATTATTATTATTTCCAAATCATCATATTTTTACTTGTCCGGGTATGGTGGACCCTACATATGATCTTATAGGTTTCCATGAGGTGTATGAGTACTCATCTCTAGTGGATGTGAGTCTTCTGGATCCATTGAGATACTTATATTTTAGTTTCAGGCACTCCCAGGCATGATTTGAGCAGTTGTTCACTTGTTGACTAGTTTGGCCATGCTGATGTGGCCTGTCCAGCCAGAGCATTGGAGGCTAGTCATTGCCTAGGGCGCTACAGAGGAAAGGGGTGGTCCAACCACTTGTTTTTACCATATTACCCCCCTTCCGGACATGATGGCATAGTCAGTTTCCCAGCGCAGGCACCTGACAGTCAGTTATGGGTAGTTTCATGGTTTTTCACGAGGATAAAAAATGGAATAAAAAGGTCATAAAGGAATTCGATTTGGGCAATTGAGGCAAGGTTTTAGCATGAGGTCTGCTCTGAGGTCATCTATGGTGTATCCCACTCCTTCCAGACCAATTTGCAGCAGTTAGTGGGGTCCACACAGTCATTTGGATGCCATTTGATGTATTTTTCTCTTAGTAGAGGGGGACAAGATTTGATCATTTGTGTACTTGGACATGTCATTGAGTCTCATGTTATATTATTGTGCCATGGGGTGATGCTACTGAAGGGGAATAATACCTCCTAGCCCCACCATGTGCTCCTAGTCACTTGTCCTAGTCATCTTATGTGGCACACTTGTACTTTAGCCACTCTTATATTGTGCGCCATCCCCCCTAGGGCGTTTTAGTCATGACATCATCCCTTTAGTGAGTGATCCATATCATATTATGTATCGACTCATCATAGTCATTGATTATGTTGCTGTATCTTTTGATCTCAACCACGAGTTTTCAAAAGTGGTTTAGGGTTTTGGTCTCCCTCATCCTATTTAAGGAAGAGACCCCCCTATTGTAAAGGAACCTTTGGGCTCTGGAAATCTTGGAATAAAATACTATTTTGCAGATCTACTTGTTGGCTTTGATTGGGATGCTCTTGTACATGATTATACATCCTTTGCTTTAGACATCTTTGCTTGTAACAGGTAATTTTGATAGCTACAAAGGGAGGCCGAATTGATTAGAGCAAGGACGGCGAATTGCTTGAAGGGAAGATTGTGGGCTTCTCACATCCCCCTTGGGCATGACATTTTCATCTTGAAGGGAGTTTTTCAATTGTGCTTTGTCCATTGATTTGCTTCTTTTGATATGGCATGCTTAGATCTCATTCATCTATGGATCAAAGCCAACTTATTGTAGTTTGTTTTACAAGTTGAGTGGGACGTTTTTCCTCCTAGGGCTTGGACAGTTTTGCTTGAAATCACTTGAATCTAGCTTGGAATTGTAACTAAATGCAAGGAACATCTATGTGCAAGGTAGCCACAAGCTTTTGAGGTAAGATCTACAAGGTACGTATCCATTTTGCTTGTCTTCTATCCTATTGGTCATAAAACCCCCAAAATCAAAACCCTTGAATTTATATTTTTCATATCTATGGAGATCTAGCAATCACTTGGGCTTAATAATTAAAACCCACCTTAATAATCATCTCAACATTCCCGATCTAAAGTTTGGTGGACATCCGACTCCATTTGCCCCCCGATCTAAGGCACTAGTCCTCTCTTGAGGAAGTCGCACTCCTTGGGTAAGTGGCCATTTGCTAGATCCCACATGTGGGTATTGCTAATTCTTTCTCAAATCCATAGATCCATGTCATAGCATACCCCCTAATGCCATTTCATATTGATTTTGACCTTGTGGGCCCCATTTGGACCATTTTCCACTTTTTAAAGGGTGGGCCCCACTTGGGTACCTTTTCTTGGCATTAGATCTATCTAGATCTACTATCTTTAACCCATAAGTGACCTTATCTTACACTTGGTTGAACATTTGTCATTTCCCTAAGCCTCTTCAACCAATCCCTAACCATCTTGGGTCCACTTATCATCCTAGATCTAGATCTTACTTCATCTTGGTCTCCTACTCTTTCATCATCACATTTCCCTAGGAGGTCTAGATTGAATTCGCTAGCCTTCACTGGATAAGCTAGGGTCTCCTCCTTGGTCTTGCTTAGGCTTGATCTAAAGTGAAGAGTGCCTCGGTTAAAGTGACACCCAACTTGCATTGGGAACCCTGGCATCTCTTGGGACACCTCTTTAGTTGTCTACACCTCTATCGTCCTTGATAGGATACCTTTAGAGACAACTACAAGTTGTGTGATAACAGGAACGTGTCTCACAAATGGATGAAGTGTAAGCATATGCTACTACTTTTGACCCTAACAAGCCCCCTTGTTATTTTTCTTTTTGCATTTTTCTTTCTTTTTTCATTTTTCTCTTTTGCACTTTACTTTATTGTCTTTTGATTTCTTTTTCTCTTCTCTTTTTTATCCTTCAGTTGGCTAATGGATGAAAGGTACCAATCAGGATTCCTTCTAGGAACTAGTGATAACATGGCTTTAGCTCCGCTGCCAATGACCATCTATGAAACCGATGTAATTGCCACAATAATGCTTGTCTAGAGCAAATAGGCTTAACCTCTTAATTCAAGGAGTATCTACCCTTCCAAGTACCAACCAAATTCAAGGATAGGGGAAACTTGTTTCAGGTCTAGGGAGCACATTTCTCCAAGGAAACTTCCCCTCCTTGATGATAGCCAACCCCAAGGTTTTACAAGTGAGCCTCCTATCTCGTCAAAGAGAGGAGGAGGAAGAGGAGGATCAGGGCAGTGCCAGTGATGAGTTTGTTGATTTAGGCATGGAGGAGGACTATTGACATATGAGATTCTTCCATCTTGATCCACCCGTTTTTGTATTTACTATTAGTCTATTTTGCATTTGCCAGTGCCCAGTGGCATTCCGACATCTATGTAATACATTTTGATTTTGATGACTTAATGAGAAATATGGTTCCAACATCTTGAGCTATTGCCCAATGCCTGTCAAATTTCAATGCATCTATGTGTCTCATTGTGATTTGTGAATGACAAATGTGTAATCATTAATGTGTTTTGATTCTAATTTCTATTGAATATTTGTAAATGTTCTAGTTTCTAGTTTTTTTTGGATCTATATGTCTATATTTTTAAATTTTAATATATTTAAAAAAAAAATAATGTATATAAAACCTGTCCTTCGTGTCCTGATTCCGGGGGTCACTGTGTCCGTGTTGGACACGTATTTTCGTGTCCCGTGTCCTCGTGTCAGGTGACTTAGTTAATAATATTATTTGCAAATAACACAAACTTAGACCAACTATACAGCTGCTTCAGATAACCAAGAAATCAGACCTAGAACCAGTATTTCAAACCTCTCAGTCCAGGTATGAGATGGCTGTTCTGAAAATGCAGCAATGGTCTTGACTAGTCTCTTTAGCATCCAAGCAACTATAGATGACAAATGCAGATGGCTGTACATGAAGGTTGCACTCAGCACATAAAATCAGCTCCCAAATCGGTCTCATACAATAGCAGAGTGAATTGCTGATATGAGATTAATACTGATGTCCTGTGGTATTTATGGAAGAAGACTTTCGTCAAACACTTTGAATAGTGCTCCAAGGTCACTGTGTATCCTTCCCTTACTACTGCTGTTACGAGTTTAGTGGACAACTGTCACTTTTCTGAGTGTGGAACTATGTCAAACAGTTGGTAATCTACTGAGATTGGCCCCCTTTTTGTTGCAGCCGAGTGATAATGTGGATGGGGTTTGGCATTCACATGATTTGTACTGGAGATGGAAACCATGGACAGATTTATAGTGCATTAAGCAACAGCAGCATTAATATACTCCTTGTACCCACCTTCCTCAGCAATCTGGTCTCCAACAGATGTCACCCTCAAATAATATGATTGAGATGAACCCTTAGTGAATTTAATTAAATTATGCACAATAATTCCCCCAATTTACAAGAATCGCTGGAATGCAACGGAACCAAGAACGAACTGTGCGGAAGTGATCCTGACGATGAATAATGGTGGATGGACTAGGTTGGGCCCCATAAACTCCTCCAAGCCCATCTAGTTCACTTGTAACACAATCTCCAGCCGCAGAACAAGGGAATCCAAAATGGGGACATTACAAAATCTACATGACATTTCTACTAACCATGTTTAGCAGAATCACGAGTGTAAGTAACATGAGTAACATCTAGTACAATCATGACTATTGACCGTATATCCATAATAAACATCCTCAAGGCATGCTACTGGCACTGAAATATGCTGGCATGGTATAATCACAAGGCAACAAATGGAAACCAAAATATAACATTTCAGCAATCACAACCATCTCTGCTTTGAATATCAACTTTGCTTTGGAAAAAATAAATCTCAGCCATGCTTTGCTCAGCAAAAATGAGGGTAAAACATCCTCATATACCATCTGGTATAACATGACCTTAGCAATAAGACTCCCCTTTTATTCTTTTCCTTTTCTTTTATTTGCTCACTTTTCTTCTTGTACTTTGGATGAGGAGACCTTACCCTTGATTTTATTGAAGGCATATGCAAGTAAGCCTTGCAAGCTTTTCTTTTTCTTTTCTTTTGATTGTTAGATTTTGCAATATTCTTGGTCTCTCTTGATTTCTTTAACATCTGGTACTAGTTTTTCTTCTTCACCAACTTTTGGTACAAGATTCTTGGATTGGGAGAGTGTCTTCAATTGCCCTTTCTGAGGCATTATAGGGGAATGGCCTTCTTGTTTCAGATCTAAGGGCAGACATTGCTCAATGGTATCTCTTCGTGGTTAATAGTATCCAGCCTTAGGGAACATACTTGGGAACCTCCTGAATCATTGCAGGATTCACTAGAACACAAGTGGGCCTGAGACACATAGAAAATATGGAGGCACTCGTGGTGAAGGGAATACTTCTGGTACTAGAATCTTGGATTGGGAGAGTGTCTTCAATTGCCCTTTTTGAGGCATTATAGGGGAACGACCTTCTTGTTTCAAATCTAAGGGCAAACATTGCTCAACGGTAGCTCTTTGTGGTTAATAGCAGCCAGCCTTAGGGAGCATACTTGGGAACCTCTTGAATCGTCGCAGGATTCACTAGAACACAAGTGGGCTTGAGACACAGGTAAAACATGGAGGCACTTGTGGTGAAGGGAATACAAGGGGGATATCAAGAGTTTATCAAGTCAATTCAGTAACCATTAGGATGCAAAATCAAAGTGAAATGATGACAGATAATGGAAATGGCCAGTTATGAAACCGATGAAGAGAGAATAATTATTGCAAAACCAAGGTTCATCTTGGTCCATGGTACATAAATAAATAAAAAATCCTTCACCCACGTCAACCTACGACTGATACTACTAGTTATACTTATCAAAACAACCATATGCATAATCATGTAGAAAGAGCAAAATACTTATCATCATGAAATGGCATCATATCATAATTATCACAACACTTATATCATCTGTAAGTTGTAACCATAGGAGTCTGGAATGCTGAAGCAAACTGAAACCAAAAATAAATTCTAGTATTCCAGATGCCCATACACAATATATGCATAACAGGATGTATATGGCCCAAATTGTGCTTTTGTATGCCGAAAAAGAGCCCCTGTGGGTGAAAATGCAAGGAAACATTTTGGGCTGCATTTCCATTTTGGGAAACTCTACACAAAATATTTCCCCTAGTTTGCGGCTCATTCAGTATGCATTTCAGTTTCCAAAACATGTCCATGCTCTGGAAGGGAACTGATTTCCTGCAACAGAGATTTTTGTTTGCATAGTTCTTATAAGCTCATGGACTTGCCATAAAAGAGGGCACCACATCTTCAAAATTTGTCATTATGATTAGTAGAACAATTTCATGTCAGCATAGAAAAGTTTAAATATATTATTCCTATGATCCTAGGATGAAGAGGTCAGTAATCTGAAGTCTTAAGATTTCTAGAGACTCAGAAGCAATGTTATTGGAACCGGACCGGTCATCGAACCGGCAAAGCCCAAAATGTGAACCAGACCGGAATCGGAAAAAAACCGGGAAAAAAACCTGTCGACTAAAAAATACATAAAATATTCATATTTTGTAAAAAACATATATATTCATGTGCATACATATTAATCCAAACCATTAATACACAAATATGCAAAGTTTCTCATATCTATAGCAAGTATAGGTGCAAATAACCAAAACAACACCCAGTGCAATACATCTCTGAGGTTCTGAACCAAAGTACATCAACAAAGAGGCTCAAAATGTCAACCATAGTACTAATGAATAACAATAAACTGATCATAGAAGCATAGAAAACTCTTTTTTGTGTTTTTTAAAAAAGAATTCAGTTTCGTGGGTCCACTGTACGGACCGGCCGGTTCGGACTGGTTTTGACTGGTTTCGGCCGGTTCGGCTGGTTTTGACCGGTTCTGGCCGATTCAGTACCCGGTTCGGACAAAAATCCGGTTCAACCAGTTTTGGTCCTTGACCAGACTGGTTACCTCTGTAAACCGGTCGGATCGGCCGGTTTTTCTGGTTCCGATAACACTGCTCAGAAGAGACATAACAAATCTGAGGAAAACAAGCTTTATGGTGTTTTGCTTGTGCTTTGTTGTGCTATAAACAAGCATAGATCTGTCTTAAACCCGGATCTATTAGCACCGAGAGGGATCCAATTTCTTGAGGTGTAATTTTTTGCTTGATGCGTAAAAAAATTAAGATAAAAAAATTCAAAGATCCAATTTCTTGAGGTGTAATTTTTTGCTTGATGTGTAAAAAAATTAAGATAAAAAATTCAAAGAATAGTCATGATTATTCGATTAGCATAATATATATTTATTTTCATTAAAACATATGTAAAACGTTTCTAGCTGACATGTTTTTTTATTTTTTATTATTAAAATGTCACGTTACATCACATCACATCACAAGATCTTCCCCATACTGGGTTGTAAGCACCTTGCTACTCTTGGTGCAATAAGCTTCAAGGAATTAAGTCCTTCAGAAAATTGTGTTTCATTATATTAATACTCGTCAGAAAGCTCCCTGCCTTTGCATATTAGTCTATAAATTCACGAGGCTTGTAAGTATAGTGGATATATGCAATGGGTTCTTTGCATTGATAAAAATAGATTGATGGCATATATGATATACGGTTATAGTTGGTGGATGAAGTTGATTTAGGATCTTTAACAGGGGGATTGCATGTCTGTTTGATCAGGTACTTTTACCAAACATGATTCGCAACTCTTAAAAATTAGTAATACATTATTTTGATTGTATTATTAACTGTTTATTCGATGAATCCCATTGTGCAGGTTGTACATTTTCAGCCTCACACTTTATTTGTTAACAGGGTTGGACGCCGGCTATTATTGCAGCAACATGGCAGTGCACAACTAGAATGGATTTATCCGACAGATCCTCCAAAAGTTCTCTTATGGCAATCTACTTTTGGAAGTGAACTTTTAAAGGTTTGGTGAATTCTCAAATCCATGATTTATGAGTGCTAGTCTGTGATATATCTATCTTATTTAACACTAATTTCCAGGTTGGTAGTTTCTTTAATATGAAAAGACAAACGAGCAACTCGATTTTGGTTGCCTCCATAGGCTTAATTCTTCCAAATTTTGCTGCTCAGATCTGTGTTGATGGATACAAGTGGAGTCAGCCTTTCAGTGTTAATAGTGAAGGAATAATGCACATCAACTTGAAAAGTGAGCTGGATGAAAGCCCATTGTATCTTAGGACTGAAGTACAAACTGCAACCAAAGAATCCCGATTCTTAGTTATTTTTCGGCATGCTTCTTTCTCAAGTCCTTACAGGTTATTTAGAACAATCAAACTTTGCAGTCCATTTCAGTGGATTCAATTTTGTTTATTCTCCGTAATTAATTTTTTTATAACAAAGTGCCTGAAGTTCTTGCTATCTCTCTTCAAGCAGGATTGAAAACCGGACTGCCATTTTCCCTATCCGTGTTCGCCAAGCTGGTGGAGATGATGATTCCTGGAAGTTTATTCAGACAGGCTCTGCTACATCATTTGCCTGGGAGGACCTTAATAGAGAACAGTTATTAGAAGTTTTGGTGGATGGAGCTGATCCCAAAAAATCTTCTAAATATAATATTGATGAAATAGCTGAGCATCAACCTGTTCCCTCTAAAACTGGGCCTGTGACACCTCTTCGTTTAACAGTTTATAAGGAAGGCAACACCAATGTGGTAAAAGTGGCAGACTGGATGCCAAGCAATGAAGAATTGGCAATTGTGCCTGTTGGATTGTTGGAATCCTCTCCATGTGAACATACACTGTCAGCTGTGGGATCTGACAATCAATTTCATGTTATTGTTGAGCTTGCAGAGTTTGGGCTGTCTGTCGTGGATCATACTCCAGAGGAACTACTCTACTTGTCCATTCAAAATCTCATCATGTCATATGGCACTGGTCTGGGTTCAGGAACTAGCCGGTCTCTCTCCCCCCCTCTCTCTCTCTCTCTCTAAATTCCTGAAATGAAATTGCTTGTGCTTGTCAGTTCTGTTTTAGGTTTTCTATTTGTTTGCATGGCATTGCAACAACAATATATACTCCAACTGTGCTTTAAGTCCCATTGGACATTTGTTTCTTGGGATAAATATTTTTCTCACTAGTCAACTAATGGAATCCTAGGAGTATTATCTCAACAAAATCTCCACACCAACATAATTATGTCTTGAAAATTGGTAATTTTTGTATGCTCAAATTATGTTTATCTAGAATCATTGAGTTGCACTTTTTTGAAAATAGGCCACCCTTGTGATGTGATCACAATCCCAGGAATGGAAGAATGATACTCACACAATAGAAAAGACACATGAATACAATTTTGAGGCCATATCTTCGTGATCTTGTGTTGGTTTTCTTTGATGACATTTTGATTTATAGTAAAACTTGGGATTCCCATGTACAACATGTTGATAAAGCCTTACAACTCCTTCAGGATCATGTTCATCAAATGCTCCAAATGTGCTTTTGGGTCCTCAAAGGTCGAATACTTAGGTTACATTGTTAGACAATATGGGGTGAGAGTGGACCCCATGAAGATTGTGGCGATGCACGAATGGCCCTGCCCTAAAACCTTAAATAGGTTATGTGGATTCTTAGGCCTTACAGGCTACTATAGGAAGTTTGTGAAGAACTATGGTAAAATTGTAGCCCCATCGACAAACCTGCTCATGAAAAATTCCTTTGCATGGATCGAAGTGGCAGAACAAGAATTCTCAGTTCTAAAGCAAGCCATGTGCACCACACTAGTGTTAGTTGTGCCTGATTTTATTAGGAATTTTGTATTGGAATGTGATGCCCTCGAAAAATCTTTACCACAAGCTCCTCCTCCATAGAAACCGCATTTCCTATTGTTGGAAGGGGTGGCCACTCCTCCATTGACTTATGTAAAGTGGAACCCATAGAACCAAAAACCATAGCATTTAACGAGCGTACCATAGCTTGGATAGAACCATCACCATTAGCATAGTAAAGGGCAATGATTTGCTTGATAGGCTTCTTTTTTGATAAGCATTATCACCATAGGAATCCTCGAGTGTCCTAGCTCACCAAACAAACTCTCTACATTCACTTGCTGAATACTTGTATGACTTGGTGTGCTACCTATTCCCCCTCATACGGCCTGCAAAAGCCCTTTTCTAGCACCTATACAGTCTATGAATGGTCTTGCCTGTAAATTTTTTAAATGACCCAATCCCGGTTTTCAGTTTCAGTGAGTTTGACACAGTTCAATGGTCATTTCACAAATGCATAAATAAACTGAAACTCGTAAATGAAAACACATTGAATCTTTTACTTTGAATTGCACAGCAGAAACTGAAAATCAAACACATTAATATGACACAAGATATTTGGGCAATGCCCCTGGAAAATCCCCAAAGAGAAAACCAGTTCCAAATGAGATTTTATTATGAGCTCATAAAGAAATAATTCTGGAAATTACAACAGTACTTCCAGCCAATTAAATGCATAGTACTTATCTCAAACACTGCGCAAATGTCTAGAAATCTGTGCCTCTTTCTAATTTCTTGTACCCTCAATTTCTGTACAGCTGTACGGCCTTCACACAGGAAAAACAGCCTCAAAATCTGTGCCAGAATTTCTGAATGGCACAGTACTTTGTACAGCCTGTTTTCCAGCAGTAAATCTTCTAGAAAAATGTGCATATAACTCAGCCTCAATTTCTGTGTCAATAACCTGCTGTACGGCCAGTCATTAAATGCTGTACGGCCTCTTCAAATTAGACTGTACGGACTGTATTTAATGATGAAATTTGCATTGGAATTCATGCCACCAATGTCCTTGGGATTTGCGTCCTCACTGCTGCAATATATTTTTCCGTCTCTCTTCTCCAAGCTCTTCTCTCAAAATCTCATTGAATAATGTGCCTCATCTTTCTCTAATCTCTCTTATTCTCATTTAATGAATAACTACCCTAACCCTATATCTCAATGGCCAAGATTAAATGTTGCCTTCACAAGATCAACAGATGTGACTTAATCTCAAGTTGAGATCACTTAAATCAATTTATCCCATAAGAGTGAACTATGCAGGAATGTTGTGGAAACAGATGCAGTCTGCCCTACCCATCTTTATCATAGGCGGCTTCCGCTCATGGATATTTGCCTAATCTGCTCCTTCTGTAGTGAGATTGATTATACGAACAAATGTCCGAACCAAAATATGTAGTTTCCATGGGAGCATGTACAATTACAGAGGAATGTTTGGTACAGCATCTTATAGTACCTCCGAACTTTATAAAAGTCACTTTTATTCATTAATTAATATGAATAAAAGTACCCCACTTTATAAAATCACTTTATAAAGTCAAGTCACTAGAGAGAGACATTTGCTCGATCACTTCTGCACATAGTTACATATATCGGCGATATATTGCCCATATCACGATATATTGCGAACCATTCCCCTTGGCATCACCCCTAAAAAATCGCGACATATTCAACATTTTGAATATATCGCGATATATTGAATGTGTCGCGATATATTGGGAATATATCACGATATTTTGGAAGATATCATGATATATTGGGAATATATCATGATATTTTGGAAAATATCGCCCTGCTAAAAAAAATGCATGGAATTTGGGAAATAAAGTGTGGGTTAAGTTTTTGGTAGTGTTAATAGAAGCAGACATACATATTAAATTCTTAAAGTAATAAATGCTAATATTAAATTCTTAAAATAAAAGTGGCATTCTCCTTATCTTTCATTTTTTATCCTTTTACTTAAATTTTTAACAAAACCATTAATTGTTTCAGGATGTTTGACAGTGGTTCCAACCTCATTGGACTTCATATGCAAAAAGTAAAATTTTAGATCCCATTCAGAATTCAACAGACTTAATAGTTTTGAGGATTTCAGGATTGCAACGTTTCCACTGGATTCTATCATGTATTAGACTATTAGGGTATGGGACTGGCATTTAATCAAGCATATCAACCCCTCTATGTACCTTGATGTTCGTGGTGCTGACTATTGAACTCCTCTATCATGACCTTAATAAAAATGTACCTTTCACTGAAACAAAATCACTTATTAAGCTCGGGAATCTTTTTCTACCTTATTTTAACGATTGGATGAGGAAGTTTCATCAAAATTGTAGGTTGTTGAGTCTATTGACTAATGTCCTTGGCAGATCAACTTCGAGATTCGAGGTAGATGCAAGGGCGAGAGTCTAGAGGAGGGGGGCATAGGATGCTATTGATGAATATGATCCCAATATAGGCAATGATTTTGATGATATGTAGTTATGGGAGGAGACAACTCACATTGGCTTCCAACTCAACCCCATTACCTTCCACCATAGGACCACCTACTGCTTCCATAGGAATTTGGTGCCCCTTGCCTGTAAAACGGGTAGAGGGGATCGATCATTTGTATTATTTATCATTGTACTATATAGTATCTAGATGTCTCATGAGTCATGATGATTCATCTCATGAGATACATTTATTTTGATCATTTGAGGTGATTTTGCATCATTCCATCAGGAACATATTTCCGTATTTTTAGTTTATTGTCGATATGTGATCATGATCCGCCATTTGACATTTTATGCATCTTATATATTAGTTGTATTTTTATATTTATGTAGCAATGCATTTATTTGATGTTGTTGTTGCTTTAGATGTTAAAAAAATTGAAAAAATGGTTATTTTTGTATTTTTTTGAGGTTTTACGACATTTGCCGATATTTTTCGATATTTTTGTCGATGTTGTTGACAAGTTACATTTCGGACCCTCGATAATATGTTCGCCGACACGATATATGTAACTTTGCTTCTGCATGCTAGGCACCATCACTGCAGAAGTACCTATTATCACCAATCTTGTAGTTGCCCCTATAGGTGGATCCAATGTGGATGGTAGAGGGGATAGGCAACTAAAGTGGTGAACCAAGAGGGCCTAGGTTCCCAAATGGATGGTTGTCACGCCAACCAAGGCACTCTTCGCTTTAGCTATCAAAGCCAAGATAGCATGGGGGAGACCCAGATCTACTCCCGACAGGAGAGATCAACCCAATCACCAGATCAAATCAATCTAATGAGGTACGTAAGGTGACAGGTATGGAACCCTAGAAATAAGGAATTAAGATCACTGTGGAGGCTTGGAAAAGGTATAGTATGACAATGATATATAACACACAGTGACTCAATGATTAGGTATGATTCCAGGATTCAAAGCTAGTTTCAAATGATCAAAATCAATTGCCTTGGGGAAACGTGACCCTTAAAACAGGGAAAGTGTCCCAAATCAGAGATCTGATAGTTAGGGCTTTCTAGCTATGCTTGATGAAAGGATATGACAGTTTCAAGGTGTTTCAAGCAACAAGACAAAGATCAAGCCACAAGATAACTCAACAATTTAGGAAAGTCGAATTGACTTGGGGAAGATTAGTGCCTTGGGAAATGGGCCATTGACTTAAAGGAGTCACTTTTACAAATGACAGGTTCAGCAGAGGTGGATGACTCCAGCAAGAGTTTTGACGAAGACTTTTGCTTGATTGCTTGCATGGCAAGCTCCATCAGCAACAACATCTGGTATGTGGACAACGGTGCTTCTTGTCACATGACAGGACATAGATCGTTCTTCAAGAGCTTGCAGGAGGGTGGAGTGAATCTCCACATTGAGTTGGGAGATGATGCGCGGTATCAAGCACAGGGTGTTGGTACTGTTTCGTCTCAGAGGGAGTCTGGAAAGCCCATTAGCTTTGCTAATGTGTTATATGTCCTAGGGATGACGAAGAATCTCATATCAGTTTCCACACTGGAAGACAAGGGTTTTCTAGTGACTTTCCGGAATAGGAAAGTATACATTAGTCCGCATGGGTCAGATCGAAGATTGGATAGGATGATTGGGGTCCGGAGTGGGAAGGTTTACAAACTACAATTCGAGCCTGCAAAGGCTCTGGTTAGTAGCAGCAACAATGATGGTGAGTTATGGCTTAGGAGGATGGCACACATACATCATGGAGCACTGAGACATCTGAGACAGGCAATTATTGCAGTCCCTTCAGTACAGGAGGAAAAGCACAACCACTGCAAGGGTTGTGCGTTGGAGAAGAACATCAAGAGACCTTTCCCACTTAGTGAGCACAAGTCTAAGGGGGCCTTAGACTTGGTGCATTTGGATGTATGTGGACCGATGAGTGTCCACTCTTTCAGTGATTACAATTATTGTGTCACTTTCATTGATGACTATTCCAGGAAGACCTGGATCTATTTCCTGAAGGCCAAGTCAGAGGTCTTCGAGCGTTTCTGAGAGTTTAAGACTCTCATGGAGAACCAGACAGGGAGAAATATTCAGATATTGACGACTGACAACGGTGGTGAGTACACTGGCAGAGAGTTCTTGGAGTACTGTGCATCAGAGGGATCAAGAAGGAACACACTGTTCCTCACACCCCACAGCATAATGGAGTGGCAGAGAGGAAGAACAGGACACTGGTGAGTGCAGCGAAGGCCATGCTATTTGATCAGGGATTACCACTATTCCTATGGGCCGAGGCATTTCGGACTGCAATATATGTCCAGAATAGGTGTCCCCATACCGCATTAGGGAGGAAGACACTTGAGGAGGTATTCACAAGTACTAGACCAGATGTGAGTCACTTACGCATATTTGGGAGTATTTGCTATTGTCACAATCATGCTGACACTAGGAAGAAGTTGGATCCTTCTAGAGAGAAGGGGCTTCTAGTTGGTTACAGTGAAGACTTCTAAGGCTTATAGAGTATATGTCCCATCTCGCAAAAGGATCATTGTGAGCAGGGATGTCCAGTTTGATGAGGATAGAGCCTTGAGAAGATCTATGGACTTACCAGCACAGGAGTAGCCTGTAGAGGACTCGGGAGTCAAGTTGGATGAGTTACAGGTAGAGACACAAAGCACAAGTTCTGGTAGTCAGAGGGAGTCTGGTGGACATGATCCTCCTATCATTGATGTGGAGGATGAGCAGCAGCAGGAGGAGGATATCCAGCAGCCACAACAGGTAGACACTAAGCCACAACCTAGGTGGTATAGGTCCACTGTTCAGGATTCCAGTTAGGTGAGTCTTCCACAGAGCTCCATGAGGTGGAGTAAACCACCAGATAGATTGAGCTATATGGCACTGATGACAGAGTTGATTGACAGCCTTCCAGTTTTGAGGAGGCTACACAACATGATGTGTGGCAAGAGGCCTTGATTGAGGAGTATGAATCAATTATGATGAACCATGTATGGGGGGTTGTGTCAAGGCCTGAAGGTAAAAAGGTGGTGGGATCTAGATGGATCTACAAGGTAAGGCATGCAACAGACGAAAGTGTGGAGAAGTACAGGCACGCTTCATGGCTAAGGGGTATTCACAGAAGGAAGGTATTGACTATGAGGAAACCTTTGCCCCTATCACCAGGTATTCTTCTATTTGGACTATCTTATCATTGGCAGTAGAGATGGGTTGGCGCGTTCATCAGATGGACGTGAATACTGCATTCCTCAATGGAGTTATTGAGGAAGAAGTGTATATTGAGCAGCCAGCGGGGTTTGAGGTGAAGAGCAGAGATTTGCATGTATGTAGGTTGCAGAGAGCTCTTTATAGGCTCAAGCAGGCACCTCGAGCATGGTACTCGAGGATCGACAACTATCTACGAGAGATGGGTTTCCAGTGGAGTGAGGCAGACCATAACGTATACTTCTTGTCAGGTGAGTTACCTCTCATACTGGTACTATATGTGGATGATCTCTTTCTTACAGGAGATGAGAGCCTGATGAGGGACTGCAAGTCCAATCTTGCTGTGGAGTTTGAGATGAAAGACCTTGGGTTGATGCATTACTTCCTAGGTCTGGAGGTTTGGTAGAGAGATGGGTGCTTCTTCATTGGACAGGGGAAGTGTGCACTTGAGATCTTGAGGAGATTTAGGATGGAGGACTGTAGGTCCATGTTCACGCCTCTAGTTACCAACTGGAGGAATATTGATGCATGTGGATCAAAGGAGTTTGATCCTACATTGTATCGGCAGCTTATCGGGTCACTTATGTATTTGGTCAACACACGACCAGACATTAGCTTTGCAGTTAACTCTTTGAGTCAGTTCATGGTGAACCCTCGAAGAGTACATTAGACAGTTGCGAAGCACATACTTCGCTACATCAGAGGCACAATGGAGTATGGATTGGTTTATTAGCGCAGTGGGAGTATACAGTTGGCAGGTTTCACAGATGCTGGCTGGGTAGGATGTGTAGAGGATCGGAAGAGCACTTCGGGTTGCTGCTTTAGCATTGGATCAGGGGTTGTCTCTTGGTTAAGCAGGAAGCATAAGTCAATTGCATTGAGCTCGGCAGAGGCTGAGTACATTGCAGCCAGCATGGAAGCATGTGAGGGGATGTGGATGAGGAAGTTGCTCTCAGGATTATTTGAGAGTGAGTTGGAGACTACTATAGTTCATCGTGATAATCAAAGTGGTATCAACCTTTCTGAGAATCCAGTGTTCCATGACAGGAGTAAACACATTGACATCCGGTATCACTTCCTTGGAGATTGTGTTCAGAGAGGAACCATTCGGTTAGAGTATATTCAGACAGATGAGAAGGTGGCAGACATATTCACCAAGGCACTTTGCAAACTTAAGTTTGTGAAGTTCAAAGACAAGTTGGGGTTGCTACCGAATCCCTTCCTCGTTGAGAGGGAGTGTTAGAAAGTGGCAACAAGGAAGGTATTCTTGCTTTGCATGTGTCCTTGCATGCAAGAAGACTTAAATTAGGAAGCCAAATGTATTTTCCAAAGTTTAAACTTAAGAAAAGTGCATTAAGTGATCTAATTATTAATTGACTTAAAGGAGTCACTTTTATAAAGTGCAAGTGAAAATAATTTAAGTGATGGCTAATCTAATCTTGGCCATTGATCTCACTGGAGGATTACATCCATTGATCCACAATGAGATGTTAGGGTTTTTGCTTGGCCATTGAATTAAAAGGAGGATCGATTTGGTGGAGAGGACATAGAGAGAGACAAAAAAGTTTGAGAGAGAAGTTTGCAGAGAAGAAGACGAAGGAGCAATCATTCAGCAGATCGACAGAGTGATCAGGAAAAAGGGAGGATCGTATGGATTTGCTGAGAGGGAGATCGTACAGATCCGTACAGCAACTCGGCCGTACAACCGTACAGTAGCTTGGTCATATAGCAACCTGCTCGTTGGAGGGCCATACAGATTTCGTATAGCTGACACAGAGGGCCGTACAGCTGCATAGAGGGGTCGTACAGATCGGCATGGTGTTCTCATTGATTTGCAGAGGTTCGATTTTTCCAGCTTGGGTAGATCGATTTTCTGGATTGTATTTGTTCCATATCTTCATAATAAAATTTCTTCTCAGACTGCTGCACCGGTTTTCCCATCTTCGATTTTGTTCGGGGGCTTATACCCAAAAAGATTTGTTTTATCTCCATTGATATGATTGATGCTATATTTCTTTCAGTATTTATTTTCCGCTGCATAGTGAAGAAATGCATGTGTGGTTAATAGTGGCACTTGGGTTTAATTAAATTAATCTAGCATACATTAACTCTAGTGTGGATTTTAAGGAAATTTACACCCCTGAGCTACCAAAAAGCTAGCATTGCCTTGTGAAAAGATGCACTAATTTGGATTCATACTATTGTGTCATACTCCTTAGCAACTGTACTTGTATGGAATGCTTCTGTAACTTACCCTCTCCATTGTTGCTCTCCTCCATTGCTCCTCCCATTGCGCATTGCCTTTTATTCAATTGTCCGTGTTCATCTTCCTTACCATTATGGCTTATTTTGTAAACATTATATTGTAGTGTAAGGCTTAAGTTTGAACTCTGGACTACATATTGCAATACTTTGGTCATGATGCCCTAATTTGTTTTATGGTTGTTATTTTTTTGTTTTTATTGAAAAATATCTCTTATATTCACTTAAACATATTTACAATAAAAATGCAGAGGTTGAAGGGTATGGACAATGAGATTCAAGCCTCTTCTCGAGAATAACTAAAGCAACAATAAAACTAGAATAAATGGTGGGACCCAACAATTTGGCATCTTTGAACAATGATGTTCCTTTTGCTAACAGTTGGTGATGTACCTCATCTTTCCACACTGAAATGAATGTAGGCAAAGAACTTATCTCTTTGTCAAAGAAAAACTTACACCTAAGCTTCCAAAGCACAAAAAGCATAGAGATTTGTAGACATTGCTGTAGACCAATGAGGGCGTCACATACTAGAGGAAATGATCATCCCCAAACAACTTTTCACAAAGTAAATCCTACTCAGAAACAACGCTACATGCTGATCCCTTCAGGACTTTTTGGAAAATTGGCACTCCTAAAAATTATTCTTGACAAATTTTGGCTACCAACACATAGGGCATATGTCATCATTGAGGCCACTCTTAGCAAGTGTAGATTTACATGGGATACCTGGATAAATTATCAACCATTCTAAAGCCCTCACTTTATACGAAAGTCTCGTTGACCAGACACTGAAGTCGACCAATCGTACGTTCCTCTGAATCCAAAGAAGCCCACTGTATGTTAAGGACCGAAAAGAGTGGGTGATGTTGATGAAGAACTAAATATAGACTACACGAATCATTCTAAAGCTATGGGAAACCAAAATATCACCACTAAATCCCTTCAGAAAGGTCCAGGCATCCAAATGTTTATCATAAACAATTCAGTCCCTACAATGAGAGTGTGTAACTCCATGATTGAAAAATGATTAGAAGCAAGGAGACCAAACTTTTTGGTAGGAAATTACTACTCTTTCCAAGAACTGTCAGGAGGTGAAGTCAATATTTAGATCTCTAATATTCTCCTGGAGAGTGGTACACAGTTATCCGTTTGCGCTGAGCCCTCGAGGCAAAAAATTCTAGAACCTTCTAGTGTATTTCAATTCCTTCTAGAACCCTCTTATCTATTGTATAAAAAGGAATGACCCCAAGCATTTTTGTACAAGAAAGCATTGTAATATTTTTGTTGAGTAATAATAAAAGATGAAACTACCATTGTCACATGGTTTTACTTATGCATAATAGGCTTTCCACGGAAATCTCTTGTTCTATTGTAATTGTTGTTTGCTTTTGTTTTTATATTTTTCTATGAAGAACGACTACGAGGATCCCATAGATCTTACCAAATGAAAATGCCCTTCCGATTCAACATGCATATTTGAAAATATGACACACACGATACACTCCATTTGCTCATGCTAACTCCACATCGATTGACAGTCTTGATCCCATTTTGCTCGGCTTCCCTCCCATTTCCATCAAACGAGAACAACTATGGCTTTCCAAGTTGACCAAATACTACTAAAGATAAAGGAACTAGAGAATTGAAATAGAGAAGGGGAAGAATGATGTCACATAAATAGAAATCACCTTTGGAATTTGGTAATATGCTTTGTTAAAAACACCCAATGGAGAAAGAAAACCTACCAGGGCATCAACCTCTCTAGACATCTCACCACTCATTTGGTCATGAGAATATTGCTCTAAGCTGCAACATCTATTAAACCAAGTCCTCCCTCATCCTTAGGTGTGGTACAAACATCCCAAGAGACCAAGGGAAGACCTTTCACATCGCCATACTTGGACCACTTGACCTCAAGATTTGCCCTCTTTGTCGAAACTGAGCTTTACTGGGAAACCAACACAACACAGAGTAGACTTGCGAGCGTTAAAGGATGCAACCCACAATCATTAATTTGTCTGCAAAAGGGTGATCCTTATGATGCCAAACATCTAGCTTGGTTTACAACCTCTGAAGACACTAGCCCCACATGGCTATAAGTGATAGCCCAATATTGAGAGGAATACAGAGATATCTGACAATTTCCCTAGGGTGAATATAAGACCTAGCAACAAGAATCCATGTTGGTGGGAAATCCGATTGAAGAAGCCAAACGTTTGTCATGTAAGAATTGACTATGTCACTAAAAGCATTAGAGAAAGTTTCCAAACAAGTGAGAGCCACAACTGCTAAGCCCTAATCCATCGTCATTGACAGAAGGGAGTCATCCACGAAATGTTTATTAACCATCTTTGATCCATTTAGAAGCACAATACCCTTGATTATCCCTGCAATGCATACGACCTCCAACAAATAACCTAAAGTTTTTGTTATCACTCAAACTCTAGCTACCACTAAAATGCATCCCATTTGGGAGGGTAGAGGATCAGGAAGTCAGGTCGGTAACACCTCAAACACCAAGTCCACCACTCAAGTGAGCGGTTGTCACACCGGACAAGGCGTTTGTCGCTTTAGATGAGATACTAGGCCAAGTCAAGGGGAAGACCCTGTTCAACTGGCGATGGTTGAGACTCAAATTAAAACACCTACAACCCCAAGATAAGCAATACAACACAAGGAAGGAGTGCCTAAGTGTCCCAAGACTTTTTCCAACAAAAAGACTGAAATTTTGTATGAGATAGAAGCATTTGATCAACTTATTTCAGATCTGATATATGAATGAAATATAGTGAATTTGGAAGATTAGGTGGCTGGAAATTGACCCTAGGACCAAAGTAATACTTGAAGTAAAAATCAAATTTCTGCCTGTGGGGGAAATTAGCTCAAAGTGATCAAGCATACATGACATAAATAAAATCAGCACTTTAATAAGTCTTCTAGTATGTTGAAGCTTGGTTTTTAATGCTATTAAAGCAAGGCAAAACAAGACCAAGCATACCCACAACCAAAAGATAAATAAAAAAATCCCAAAAACGCTCGAGAAGGGCGCAGACCAGCAAGGTACCAGTGCCAAAAGAGTGGGTAAATGGAGTCCAAAATACATGGGATTTAGTATTAGGGGTTTTCTAAGCAAAACTAAAGTGGGTATTAAACAAAAAATGAATCCTACGGTTAGATTTTGAGATGTAGATTTTTATGGGTTTTAACTTACGCAAATATTTCTCTATGCAACTTGAAAAATGAAAATCGAGAGAAAAGAGTGATGTACTTACTTTGTACCAGGAGAAATGCTTGATTTGTTGAGGAAATGCAGCCCAAAGATCAAATAGAAGAAGTTGTTGAAGCCCTAGGTTGAAATCGACTTGCTCAAGTTCACTAATGCGCTCCTCTTTGCCTGTCAAACAATAGAAAAAACGTCAGATTGCTAAAACATATAGAGGAACAACGACAAGGTAAATAAAATGTAGGAAAATGATTGACAAAAATAGCAAAAGCACTCTTTCTTAAACCCAAATTCCGAAGAGTGAAGCATCAATGGCGTCCAAGTGGTGCGCCCTTATCCAAGAACCCTTGCCTGCAACAAATGTGGTGAGAACAAAAAAATACCAGTGACAACAACAAGATCTTCTAGTACAATGAGAGTGCAAAGACAATCAACTTCACCAAGAATCCACCACAAGTACACAAGTTAGATCTGCAAGTGATTTCTCTCTATTCAATTCCAATGCCTAGAGTGCCAATAAGAAGCTACAATGAGTGAGTTTTCTCTTAAATAGAGAAACACCAATACAAAATCCCTAGCCAAAGAAATCAATGGCTGAGATTAGATCTCTTGCTAAGAGATCAATGGCTGAGAATGATCCATTTACAAATACATTTTTACATAGTCACAAGAGGGGGGAGATATTTGCCCAAGTGCGACCAAGTGAGAGAGGGGGACACAAATGCTAGTGTAAACAAGTGTTGGGGACACCTAGGGGGTGTCATAGGCTGTTTTGACCCCCTAGGCCACTTACAAGGAGTTTCATCATGTAAATTTACAAAAATACCAAGGCTGCCATAGTGAAAAACGCCCAACTTTGCCCAAATTCGCCCCCTAGAGAGAGCTAGGCCAAATGGGGGGTCCCACACCAATGGGACAATGTCCAAACATAGTCCAAAGTGATAAATATTTACCCCTTTACCTTACTTACCCATGGATTAGCAACTTTAATGTTTGACTTATCCAAAGTTTGATTTTTTCTTTTAATTTTTGCTGATTCACATGGCTGAAGGTGAAAATTGTTATTTTGGGCCACTTCCTTTGCCCGGATTCATGAACCGTCTGCTCCATTGAGGTCATAGACCCCAAATCCACTAATATTGGTCACTTGAATGACCGAAATTCATCATATGTGCACAATTTTCCCAAATCCAAGCATTTTGAATTAAAACAGGGCCCTGCTGGCCATTAATAAATTAAAATCTCACTGATGACTTCATATTTTTGCAATTTGATGCTTGGGGGCTTGTATGGGACCCCAATAGATGTCAAATAACCAAAATCAAAACTTTGATTCCAAATTTCCCTGGGACCATTTTTGGCTTGGTCAAACAGGGTTGACCAAGTAAAAACTGGTCAAATCATGGTATTGGCTGAATTGTATGCTCCTACATGCAACATAGGATGCTATGGCTTCCTTATTTATGTTAGTACATCAACTATAAACATTTAGTGGCAAATACAAGGTGATCATAATAAACAATTTCTGAAAAATAACCCTAAGGCAAGGTGGGCCCACCACCTCTTATGAATTCTCCACAGTTATGCACATTTATAGATTTGGTCATCCAGTTAGCTATGGGTGAGGTGGATAACAAGGCTTGAAGACAATGGCGAGTGATCGAGACCATGACTGTGTTACCCTTTGGATAAGCATGGGGAGCAAGGGGACCATGATGGCATAAGTACACTAGAGGAACACTAGGGAAGGGAGGTACCTCACAAATGGGTAAAGTGCTTAGGAAACCATCACTAGCCTTTAGCATACACCTTGCAGCTCACATCCAAGCCCGCATCAGGCTCAATGAGGATCTTTGCTAGAGCTACTGTACTGGGTGCAAAGCTAACCGTAATTTGAGACGCTAGGGGACACTTAGAATTAGTTGTCCCTTACTCCATCTCACCTCCCAGTCCTTCATTGGGACTCAGTGAGGAATTTAAACATTACATTCTCTTTCATTCATTTTGATATGACATGTGTTCCTCATCTACTTGGCCTTTTACATTTACATTTCACTTTAGCCTTTGTGGCTTGATTTGACTTTCATTTAGCCTCTTTGGCTTTATTTGCATTTCTCTTCAGGTAGGACAATGGTGCTCACAATGCATGTAATGGTGGCAAGTGTGCATGGTTCAAGGACAAATGGGGAACACCCAGTGAGTCTACACAATCATATACTGCATCACAACATCGGGGGCAATCGACAAGGAGTGAATTCCAGGTTTGAAGGTGCAAATCACACACTCCAGAGCCGAGGCACAAATAAACATTGAGTCATAGTGTACTAAGAGGCCAAAGGGGGGAGTTCCTCAAGGCCACTTATCTTGGTCTTAGTTAGGGAAAGGAACCATTCACGAATGGGTCGGATGAGTGGAGGATAGTGACAAGTGGGACCAAGGCTAGCTATCATACGTAAAATGGCCAAATCTATATCATGAGAGGGGAAAAGAAGCAATGTGCATAAATGGGAGCCTCCACTCAAAGTGGTAGACCGCCCTTACTAGAGGCCACAAATAAGTCTCCAATCAAACAAAAGGATCACCAAATAAGCCACCATATGTTAAGTCAAAGTACTAAGATAAATAAACAAGCCTAAAAACACACCTATGAGCATAAATCATAAACCATATACCTGCCATACCATATACCTACTGTTGACAAGTGGACTTGAAGACTGAACTCTGACCAATGAGGGAAAAGAAGTGGCAAGCCAACTATGATCTCTGTTGCTCTCATCAAACTATGGCTAAGCCACCCATATCAATGGGGTCATGCAAGGGCAAGTAGGACAAAGGGGGCCTGGAGTGCTGCTCAGTGATGCTCTGGACAATCAAAATACAATAGTGCCCTTGTGATCACAGCTCTATATTATCTTTGCTCATATCTGCTCCGACTCAAAAATATGTATTAATGTCTCTGACAATAACTTTGCATCATGGTAACCCCAACTAACATGGATGTGATAACATGATCAACAATTAAAGCAGATAAAGAAGGCACCAAAGGACAACCATGTAGAATTGATTGATGCAAAGCTATCCGCAAGGAATTGGCCTTTGTTGACAAACACAAGGGTTGAAGCATTGGTGAAGAGAGTATACACAATGCTCACACTTCGAGAACCAAAACCTAAGCATGTCAGTATCTTAGAGGTGGACAACCAATCTAGTCGATCATAAGCTTTGTCAAAGTCAATCTTCAATATAAGGCAGTGCAGACTTGTCTCCCTAGCCCACTTGATTGCTTCCCAAGTTGAAACCACAGTATCAAGTTTCAAGGATGAACTTTAGTAGCCAGGCAACAACAATGATCCCCAATTAAGTCCCACATGGACTTATAGAACTCATAGGGCAAACCATCCAATCAAGGGAATTTTCCATTCTCCATGGAAGTTAAGGCAACATATAACTTATCTCTTGTAATATCCTAGCCCAATCTATCATTATTGGCACTGGAGACATTGCATGGGACGACCTTGCAACAAGCATCTGGAGTAGCAAGCACACTATTTGTCAGAGTATAAGGAGCAAAGATTGTTTGGAAATGATTACTAAAGATATCACGAGCCTCAATAGGATCTTTGTCAAGAGAACCATCATCCTTGAGGAGATTGAGAACCCTATCTACAACCACCTTCTTTTTAAGGAAGTCAAAATAGAACTTGGAACCCTCATCACCATCCTAGATCGAATAGAGTTGCGAGCAGATCCTTGCACCATGAGGAATATACTCTTTGGCCATGTCTGACTGTCATTTCTAGCTTCACTAGCTTCTCTTGGTATATTAGATACCAATGTGTTAAACTGTTGTTTATTACAATCATAAAGGAACCATCACAGAATCTATCAACACCCCAAAAAAGAATGATGATTATATTGCAAGGTTAAAAAAAATGTTTAGAAGTATCAAAAAATGAATGTTCCAGAAAGAAGAAACAAAGTACAAGGATGTCTTATTGTCATTGCATTATTCAATCGCCAACGAACTAACCAAGGACAAAGTCAATATGAAAAATGAAGTGGCAATCCTAGTATTTGTTAGTTTTTACTTTGTTTAGCATAATAACATTAAACAATATACTCACTGAAAGAAAAACAAGCACAATAAACACAAAGAACACATAATTTCTCTCGGGGAAACCACAAGGGAGAAAACCTCGACAAAACTTCCTCAATATATAATTCACCAAGTACAAGGTAAAACCCCAAGACAAAACAACTTCTCTCCTTCACCAGTGAACTTCTCTCTCTCCCCTATGCGAACTTGAGTGAGTAAGGCGAGTGATCCAAATGAGCAGTTCAACCTCCTATTTATACTAAACAAGTGACTTGAACTTTTTACTAATTAGGCTGGCTTGACTTACCTAACTGGGCCGACCTGTACACTTTGCAATAAAATATTCTTTTCTAGATATTTCCAGGCCAACCTAACAGTTAGGGTTTACATTGACTCTTACATGATCAATTACATCAATAACATCCCCCGAAGGAGGAACAACAATAATACAATAGACAAGTACATTTAGAATATCTTCCACAGTTACATTTCTTTAACACTCCCTCTTAACTAGGAAGGTATTCTACAGACATCATCATCATCATCAACAACTGTACGACTGACTGGTGAAACTCTATATGTCGTAGGAAGTTTTTGGAACATCATCATATGTCTGGGGCATCATCAACATCATTTGTTGGAATATCAACATCATCATCATGATCGTCATCATCATAGAACTGCTGGAACATCATCGTCATCATCAACATCATCATCAACAAGGAACTGTTGAAACATCAATCATCATCGTCATCATCAACATCATCATCAGCAAGGAACTGCTGGAACATCAACATCATCATCAACAAGGAATTGCTGGATCATCAACAAGGAATTGCTGGAACATCAACATTATCATCGTCAGCAAGAAACTGCTGGAACATCAAGATCATCATCGGTATATGAATACTGGAGCAACATCATCAACCATTAGTAAGTGAATATTGGAACAACAACATCAATCATCAGTAAACAAGTACTGGAACAACAACATCAATCATCAGTAAACAAGTACTGGAACAACAACACAAATCATTAGTAAGCAAGTACCGGAACACCAACATCAATCATCAGTAAACAGTTACTGGAACAACAACATCAATCATCAGTAAACAATTACTGGAACAATAACATCAATCGTCAGTAAAAGCAAGTACTGGAACAACAACATCAATCATTAGTAAACAATTATTGGAATAACAACATCAATCATCAACATGTGAATACTGGAACAACAACATCAATCATCAACATGTGAATACTGGAACAACAACATCATCTGTCGGCAAGTACTAAGATAACATCATCAATTGGCAAGTACTGGGATAACACCACTAGTCAGAAAGTACTGGGATAACACAACTAGTCAGAAAGTACTGGGATAAAACCATCAGTTGGAAAGTACTGAGAATAACATCATCAATCAGCAAGTACTTAGAATAACATCATCAGTCGGCAAATACTGAGATAACATCACCAGTTGACAAGTGCTGGGATAACACTACCAGTCGGCAAGTACTGGAATAACATCATCAGTCGGCAAGTACTGGAATAACATCATCAGTTGGCAAGTACTGAGATAACCTCACCAATCGGCAAGTACTGGAATAACATCATCAGTCCGCAAGTACTGAGATAACATCACCAGTCGACAAGTACTGGGATAACACCACCAATCGACAAGTATTGGAATAACATCATCAGTCAGCAAGTACTGAGATAACATCACTAGTCAGAAAGTACTGGGATAACACCACCAGTTGGCAAGTACTGGGATAACACCACCAGTTGGCAAGTACTGGGATAACACCACCAGTCGGAAAGTATTGGAATAACATCACCAGTCGGCAAGTACTGGGATAACACTACCAGTCGGCAAGTACTGGAATACCATCATCGGTCGGCAATTACTGAGATAACATGACCAGTCGACAAGTACTGGGATAACATCACCAGTCGGCAACTACTGGGATAACATTTCTAGTCGACAAGTACTAGAATAACATCATCAGTTGACAATTATTGAGATAACATCATCATTACTCCTGCTTTCGAAGGAGGTCCTATCGGACCATCATCATCACTCCTTCTTTTGAAGGAGGTCCTTTCGGACTCATCATCATCACTCCTTTCAAAGGAGGTCCTTTCAGACTCGTCATCATCAGTCCCTTTGCATCTTGTACTCTTTGCATCGAGACATTCTACATTGGAGTGATTGGTAGCCTTCTCTTCTGTTAATCTTTTGGGTATCCATCTCTGTCATCTCTTTAGGTCACTGGATACCTAGATCTCGAACTCTGTTGCAAGTTCTCTCTTGCACCCATCCATGAGCTCCTCATCTTCAACCTTGTAGCAAAGGTTGATGTCTCATCACTCTAGGTGATCATCATATCCCATGGGTGCCTTCTGAGCCCGTACAAAGTCTTCTTCAATCTGCGCACACGTGGTTCTCTATAGAGAGTCCCGAGTCCTGGAGATTGCTCGATATCTTCTTCTACTTCGATTACACCATCTATCTAGTGTAATATCCACCACTAAGGAAGTGTGTCTGGCCACTAGAGCAACATCTTGTCATAGTCGACTCCCTCTTTCTGAGAGAACCCTTGCTTTGTACTTCTTGATTTCATAAGTCTTGTTGAATGTTATAGTTGAACCATCATCACTTGTTCTACAAAACAAGTCTCATCATTCTTCGTTTGTGGGTGATCGTACACAATATTTCCTACAAGTCAAATTTAGTTACATGGTTAGAAACATTTCATAGTTTCCAAAACATATTAATAATGACAAATTCTTATGCATACAAACATAGGTCACACAGTGATGCAACTATCTTAGCCAATGTTTCAACACAACATTCATCCATATCCCATATTCATACGGTAACTTTCTAGATGCCTTCCATATCTACCAGAACATTATTAAGAGCGTGCACTACTCCCAATATGTCAGCAAAGAGGTGTCATTCTAGATAAGTAGCAATGGAATGTTGTACAACACCATAGGCCACTTACCCATCACATGCATATTATTAGTATTTTGTTCATCAATGCAAACTCTCTAACATGCATAATACACATCCTAAATCTAGGAACATAAATATGTACACAACTGAACAATATCATTTAAGTAATTGGATATACAGGAAATGACAATTCAAATACTTATCTTTGTTTGTTTGGTAGGATCTCTCTTGATCCTTGTCTCCTTACAGGAATCACTGGAGTATTTGACAATGTGCTCTGCTTCATCATTTGATTTTGAGGACCTATTCCTTTCTTGCTTATGACCGCCAATGCTGAACAAGTCTTCTATACCACAACTCACAAGGACTCATGGTCCTAGCTATTAGGGTTGAGTTTGCATGTCCTTTCAATTTGTGGAGTCCTCCTTCTTCAATTCCAATCACAACTGCATCCGTTCTTATCCAATGATGAGATAGATAAGATGTTCTTCTATCTTCCTAGTTTGGATTAAATTACATATTCCTCATCATTGGAGGAATATTCTTTGGCATTCCTTTCATCATCATGTTCATCTTCTTCAGCTGCATGGCATGAAATCTTTTATTCTGCTTCTTGAATTGTTTAGCTTTGAGAGGACAATTTCTTGCAATATGTCCCATCTTATGACAAGTAAAACATTCAAAGGAGGAGAAGTCTTTCTTGATCCTTTTGTTCCTTTGAAATCTTTGAGATCTTCTAGGAGAGGGGTCATGAGAATTTTCATGATTCTTCCTTTTGTTCCTTCCTTTGGCATGGGATGCCAAAGCTTGATCTTCATATCATTTAACTTATCTTCTCTTATTGCTGTCCTTTCTTCTTCTTGCACACACTCTTCCCATAGTTGTCTAAATTTGATCAACTTCTTCCTAGAGCATATGCCATGAACGAAAGGTTCCCAATCCCTTGGGAGACCATTCAAGGTGGTCATCACAACCTCTACTTCTTCTATCATGTCTCCAATGGCTTCTAATTGTTCTTTGTTCTGAGATACTCTAGTGAAGTATGACTGAATGGGCTCTGACTTTAATTTGAATCTTCACACCCTTGAGTTGATTTCTCAAGGTCATCTTTCTATTGGTGTTCTTTCCTTCAAATAGATTAGACAATGCAACAAACATTTCCTTTGGGGTCTTCTTTGAAGACACTTGAGGAATCAAGTGATCTTTGATAGAGTCAACAATGATCCTCTTGGCCTTTATCATATCCTTCTTGTATTTTGCTTCGGCCTCATCTCCCTATAGTTCTTTAACTTCTTCTTTTATGAAGATTCTAGATCATGTTCTTCAAGAATGAGCATGACCCTATATTTCTATGCCTTGAAGTTCTCAGCTCCCTCAAGCTTCTCATCAAGCTTGGTACTGTTTGTCATTTTGATAATATGAGAACCTCAAATGGAAATAGAATGGAGATAGTACTTGTGAAACTGCTTCTGGCTTGACCTAGGGTTTGACAGAGAAACCCTAATTTTTTAACTTTGATATCTTGACAAACTGATTGGAGGAAAAGAGGCGCCTCCCCAAGGCGAGTTAGGCAAAGTACTCCTTTTCCCAAATCTGTGGACAAGAATACAAAATATTTGATGCCCTAGTTTCTTCAATTTCTACTGTAGATTTGTCGGGTCTTAATTTTGATGTATCTCAGAAATTTCTGCTCCTCAAGGTCTGAAACTTCGTTTTGTGATAGTCTGATCTTTCCTCTATCCAACCCCATAGGTTAGAATAGGATTGGATTCACCAAGTGGAACTTATGCTAAGTTTCCCAAGATGACCTGTTCAGTATATTGAACTTGTACGGACTGCCACATGTCATTGTTTCATCTTCGGATTCTAAAACTCACACCAGCGAAACCACAATCCGTGCACTTTCTGGAACATCTTACGAAATTCGATTTGGATCTTCGTAGCCCGAGATATAGCATTTCTCCCTAGGTCACCCTTTTAAAACTGGATTCTGGAGGAGGCTAGAACCCTAATTTGCATGGATCATATCTCCTAAAGTAAAGCGAATCTGAGGTTGGAACTCACACACAAGGTACATGAACAATTCATCTTCGGCTTGTCCAAGTTTCAGATCTGGAACCTTCGCCAAAAGTGATTTATAGCGAAAATGCCAAGATGACTAGTTTCCGGAAATGGAAATCCTATGCAACAGCTGCGCAATGTTCTCTTTCAGGCCAACTCTGATACCATGTTAGTTTTTACTTTGTTTAGCATAATAACATTAAATAAATTATAATATACTCACTGAAAGAAAAACAAGCACAGTAAACACAAAGAACACACAATTTATCTCGGGGAAACCACAAGGGAGAAAAGCCTGGCAAAACTTCCTCAATATAGAATTCACCAAGTACAAGATAAAACCCCAAGACAAAACAACTTCCCCTTCACCAGGGAACTTCTCTCTCTCTCTCTCCTATGCGAACTTGAGTGAGTGAGGTGAGTGATCCAAATGAGCAACTCAACCTCCTATTTATACTAAACAAGTGACTTGCCCTTTTTACTAATTAGGTCCGCTTGACTCACCTAACTGGGCCAACCTGTACACTTTACAATAGAATATTATTTCCTAGATATTTCCAGGCCGACCTAACAGTTAGGGTTTACATTGACTCTTTCAATGACTCTTACATGATCAATTACATCAATAACATATCCCGAAGGAGGAATAACAATAATACAATAGACAAGTACATTTAGAATATCTTCTGCAGTTACATTTCTTTAACAGTATTTCAGAAAGAAGCTCAGTTGTGGAATCTTATCATCCCCCAAATCATAGAAGTTGCTGCCACATAGTTTTGAAAAAAAATCAAATTAGGGTGGTTTAACCGTTCACAATACTACAATTCCACTCAACACTGAGTAACTCATATCATCTCTTGCTGTCAACCATCACAGCTTCAAGAAAGGAGAATCATGAGAAAGCATTATAGGCCAGACCAAAGGTGCATCTTTTTCCATAAATGGTTTGAGGGCAAAGCATCTTTTTGAAGGAAGAGGCAATGTAACGAATATAAGATATGCATCTTTTTCCATAAATGGTTTGAGGGAAAAGCATATTTGAAGGAAGAGGCAATGTAACGAATATCAGATACTTAAATAAACATCTCATAATAATAATAATATAGTAATCATAATTAATAATTAATAATCTAAGGGACAACCCTGCACCTTCGTGACTAGTCAATGCATGTAAGTATACTGCTACAAGGTTTGTTGTCTCTCTCTATCATCTCATTCATTCTTTTATCAATTAGATATATTAATCATCCCATATGGATTTCAATGCTGTCCTTCTGTTGGATATATCCGTCAATGAACTATTGTTCATTATGTAACCAGACTAGTTGATTACATGCAGCACTTCACTGTTAATTCCTAATTGCTACTCCAATGTTACATCAATGTTCATTGCCTAGTAATAACACCTGCTATTAAAATCTGGTAATGTACTATGATCTGACAATTAATTATTATACTACATTAGCTCTATCAAGTATTTCATTCAAATTTCAAATGCATATTATCATTTAAGAACCCCTTATTATTTTTAACGTTTTGCAAATGAATCTTTGTTCTTCATTTTAAAACATCTTTTATTCGATTAATGTTGAATACAATTTTATCACTTCTCTATCCCAGTCATATATTTATTCATTCTCTCCATAGACTGACTTTCCAAGACCTACTTATCTGTTTTCTTCAATAGTGTAAAGATTTATGTTAACAGTTATAGTAAAAACACTGTCTATTGTAATTTTCTTTTTATGTGCAAACACAAACTCTGCATATAGTGAAATATATACTTTTTTACATATGCAAATTGCCAAATTCACATTTTGAAGAGGGCTCAGAGCTCTGAAACACTAAATATTCATGCCTTTTTCAGGTTCAAATTACGTTTGGATGGGCTTCAAGTTGATAATCAGATACTTTTAACACCAATGCCTGTTCTATTTAGACCACAAATTGCCACTAACCAGCTTGAATTTCTGCTAAAGCTTACACTGACGATGCAAGATCGTGGATCACCGGATAATTACGTGTATTCTTATCTTGGTATACAGGTAATTTCATTAGCAAGAGAATATAATGCTTTTATTCATGTTATAAGACAAAATTGTAGGGAGTTTTAATAAGACATCATATATCTAAGATTTAGATAGTGTTTCCACTGTTAAAAGTAAAGGCAGTTTTGTCTCGAGTCATTGAACTCAAACATACTAACTTGTTCCAGGTTCCAAGCTCTCCAAATGTTGTGCTAATGGTTAAAATTCATGAACCAATTATTTGGCGACTTCATGAGATGTTCCAAAAAATGAACCTTGGCAGACTAACCACAAGTCAGACAACTGATGTTGCAATTGATCCTATTATACGAATCGGGTATATGACAATAAAGCCTTTGATACACTGTTGAACTAAAGCACTACAACATTGTACATTCTTTTATAGTTCAGTTTTTTGTTCTTTGCTTTCTTCTTCATTATTTTTGTTCCTCTTCATGTTATCCGATGCCATTTTCTTTTTGTTGTTACAAAGATTTCTGAATATCTCGGAGATCCGATTTAAAGTATCATTGGCTATGTTACCAACACAAAGACCAAGAGGAGTTCTTGGCTTCTGGTCATCTTTGATGATTGCATTGGGTAACACTGAGAACATGCCGGTAAGTAACTTCTGATCATTCTAAGATGTGTTACAGATCCATTTGTAAATCTTCCTGCCTATGATCTATCAAGACTGGATTAAGCACGTGTAATACTTAGTTATGTTATGTTTTAATCCAGGTAGACGGGTTGCTTTAGTCCTATCATCCATACATAATTAAAGCTTACCTTTGACATTAATCCTTTTAGTCCAGCTGTGGAACTATCTGCTTTCCCCTTTGAAATTTAAATGATGTAGAACATTTGACAACTACAAGCCATACATTTCATATATTGGCAAATGTCATTATTTTTCTTCTATAATGACAGGTTCGCATTACACCTCGCATACATGAGGATATTTGCATGCGCCAGAGCGCATTAATTGCTGCAGCAATTTCAAATATCCGTAAAGATCTTCTTAGTCAGCCACTGCAATTGCTATATGGTGTTGATATTCTTGGAAATGCAAGCAGTGCGCTTGGACACATGAGCAAAGGTGTTGCAGCACTGTCAATGGATAAGAAATTTATACAAAGTCGCCAAAGACAGGTTTTCTCTTGTTTTTTTCGTCACTTGCTTCCTTTTTAACTTTCATTACTTTTTAATTTATGTGCTTTTATGCTTATTGATAGATTCAGGGAGACTTCAGAAAGGGAATCTTCCATAAGAAAGGCTTATATTTTTCTTTTAGTAGCTGTAATTTTCCAGAATCTCTGGCTGTATACTGATTTCTTAATGCGTTAGAGCTGCTAAGATGAACTTCATATTTTCCAATTTCCCTACGATGCAGGAGAAAAAAGGCAACATAGAAGACATTGGTGATGTTATTCGGGAAGGTGGAGGGGCTTTTGCAAAAGGACTGTTTCGTGGAGTTACAGGTATTGTAACAAAGCCATTTGAAGGTGCCAGATCATCTGGTGTAGAGGGTTTTGTTCAAGGTGTTGGAAAAGGGATAATTGGAGTAGCAGCTCAACCAATGAGTGGAGTTCTTGATCTGCTGTCAAAAACAACAGAAGGTGCAAATGCTATGAGGATGAAAATTATTGCAGCAATAACCTCTGAGGAGCAGCTACTACGTCACAGGCTTCCTCGGGCAATTAACGGAGACCATGTTCTCAGACCTTATGATGAATATCGAGCTGAAGGCCAGGTATTCCAATGGGATTCTGTATTCACGTCTTTCTTAATCATTGCCATATTCTTGTGCTCTCATGAGTCATTGTTGCCAGTCAAAATAAGCATGTCGAGATCCTTGTGCTATGAGAACACAAGATGCGTGCAGATTTCAAAGGAGTTCATTAAGGTTCTGTAAGTCTTAGTAATGAAAGAAAACAAATGAAATCTAGGTTAACCATGTGAGACTGAATTGGGCTTGCTGATTGAACCTTTGCTTCTAGTAATTAGCATCTGTGATTGAACATATCAAGAACAACAGTCTTGTACATTGTGCCTAAAACAATTGAAGTTTGAAGAATCATATGTGCGCCAAGAAGGTATAAGAATTTGTCATAAGAGCTTGACGTGAATTCTATAAATTGGCCCTTTATTTGACAATAATTTGTTCAGGAATTTAATATTTTTTTATTAGTTTTGATGTTTTAAACTGCAATATATGAGTTTTTGACATTGGATTGTTTTGAATCAGTAATTTTGATGGCCTCTGTTAGCATATTGATTCTCCATGCCTGAACCACAAGCACAACACAGAAAGAACAGTTACGGGTGTTGATGTCAAATGGATGTCTATAGACTGAACCACAAGAGTGTAATGCTTGAGTCAAGTCTTGTCTGCAGAGAAAACAGTTCTGTCCCTTTACCAAAAGTTATATTGCCAACTTGGAGATCTCTCAATGAAGACCTTACTCCAAAACCAAAGGGTATTGCCATGTTTTCATCATTATCCTTTCAAATAGGTAAGTAGCTAACATCACTTAACATTCGACCATATAACCATAGGTACAAAATGACTACCTTTATTGCCTTAGAGCCTGTTGTCACACGATTTAGCAATCTCTATATTGGCAGAGAATGATGATCGCCTGACCAGTGGAACCTTGGGACCTAAGTTGCACTGAAACGGATACGGATATGGGGGGAGACACAAATACGGCAAATTTTCAAAAAATATGGATACGATACGGCAGGGAAACGGCATATATATATATATATATATATATATATATATATATATATAATTTAACTAAAATTTAGCATTCATCATTTAAATTTCAAATTAAAACTACATATTAACATATAATATACATAATTATCATCATCAACTACATTATACACATAAGTATATTGCTGCTCTACACAAGCTCCTCTCCAATATACAAGAATGCCTCTGGAACAATGCTTTGCAATGTTCTCTCTTTTGCTTCGTGGAGTAGTTTCACTAGTTAGAGCTCCAAAGCATGGTATCTCAGATTCTCAACAACACTCCCTTTACTTGTCAGTTATGTCATATTGAAATGCAAAGGGAACCAATGCATCTAGTTTTAAAAATATTTAACTCAACAATGTTATGGTCCCGTATCAAGAATGAAGGATGTCCTATTGATCCTGGTCATGGCGCATTTTTTAAGCCTCTTCTATAAAACTATTGCACATTTTCCCCATTCTTTATCGATTGCAAGAATGAGCACCCATCCTAGGGTTGTTGTTGTAATTGTAACTTCGGAAGATATTCTTTGTATATTATTATTATTGTACTTTTATTGTAGACCTGTACGGTCCTTTCTCTACAAATCCGTACGACTCTCTCTCTCTTTGCCTGATCACTCTGTCGATCCTCCTGTTGAATGTTCCTCCGTCTTCTTCTCTGCAAACTTCTCTCTCAAACTTCTCTGTCTCTCTGTGTGTCTTCTCCACCAAATCGATCCTCCTTTTTACTCAATGGCCAAGCAAAAACCCTAACATCGCACTATGGATCTATGGATGAGATCCTCCAGTGAGATCAATGGCCAAGATTAGATTAGCCATCACTTTAATTATTTTCACTTGTACTTTATAAAAAGTGACTCCACTAAGTCAATTAATAATTAGATCACTTAATGCACTTTTCCCAAGTCTAAACTTTGGAAAATACATTAAATACATTTGGCTTCCTGATTTTAGTCTTCTAGCATGCAAGGACACATGCAATGCAAGACCTTCCTTGTTGCCACTTTCTAACACTCCCTCTCAACGACCTTCCTTGAACTTCACAAACTTGATTTTGCAAAGTGCCTTGGTGAATATATCTGCCACCTGCTCATCTGTCTGAATGTACTCCAACCGAATGGTTCCTCTCTGAACACAATCTCTAAGGAAGTGATACCGGATGTCAATGTGTTTACTCCTATCATGGAATACTGGATTCTCAGAAAGGTTTATACCACTCTGATTATCACAGTGAACTATAGTAGTCTCCAACTCACTCTCGAATAATCCTAGGATCAAACTTCCTCAGCCACATCCCCTCACATGATGCCATGTTGGCTGCCATGTACTCGGCCTCTGTCGAGCTCAATGCAACTGCCTTCTGCTTCTTGCTGAACCAAGAGACAACCCCTGATCCAATGTTGAAGCAGCAACCTGAAGTGCTCTTTCAATCTTCTACACATCCTGCCCAGTCAGCATCTGTGAACCCTGCCAACTGTATACTCCCACTGCGCTCATAAACCAATCCATACTCCACTGTGCCTTTGATATAGCGAAGTATGTGCTTCGCAGCTGTCCAATGTACTCTTCGAGGGTTCACCATGAACTGACTCAAAGAGTTAACTGCAAAGCTAATGTCTGGTCGTGTGTTGACCATATACATAAGAGACCTGATAAGCTACTGATACAATGTAGGATCAAACTCCTCTGATCTTGATACATCAATCTTCCTTTAGTTGGTAATTAGAGGCGTGAACATAGGCCTATAGTCCTGCATCCTGAATCTCCTCAAGATCTCAACTGCATACTTCCCCTAACCATTGAAAAAGCACCCATATCTCTGCTAAACCTCTAGACCTAGGAAGTAATGCATCAACCCAAGGTCGTTCATCTCAAACTCCACTGCAAGATTGGACTTGCAGTCCCCAATCAGTCTCTGATCTCCTGTAAGAAAGAGATCATCCACATATACTACCAGTATGAGAGGTACCTGACCTGATAAAAAGTACAGGTTTTGGTCTGCCTCACTCCGTTGGAAACCCATCTCTCGTAGATAGCTGTTGATCCTCAAGTACCAAGCTCGAGGTGCCTAATTGAGCCCGTTAAGAGCTCTTTGCAACCTGCATACATGCGACTCCCTGCTCTTCACCTCAAACCCCTCTGGCTGCTCAATGTACACCTCTTCCTCTATAACTCCATTGAGGAAGGCAGTCTTCACGTCCATTAGATGAACACGCCAACCCATCTCTGCTGCCAATGATAGGATAATCTGAATAGAAGAATACCCGACAACAGGGGCGAAGGTTTCCTCATAGTCAATACCTTCCTTTGTGAATGCCCCTTAGCCACGAAGCATGCCTTGTACTTCTCCACACTTCTGATTGTTGCATGATTTACCTTGTAGATCCATTTGGATCCCACCACCTTTTTACCTTCTCGCCTCAACACAATCTTCCATACCTAATTCTTCATGATTGAGTCATACTCCTCAACCATGGCCTCTTGCCACACATCATGTTGTGCAGCCTCCTCGAAATTGGAATGTTTGGAGTTAATCAACTTCGTCATCAGAGCCATATAGCTCAGTCTATCTGGTGGTTTTCTCCACCTCATGGAGCTCTGTGGAAGACTCACCTGCTTGGAATCCTGAACTGTGGACCTGTACCACCTAGGCCGTGGCCTAGTGTCTACCTGTTGCGGCTGATGTATATCCTCCTCCTGCTGCTGTACATCCTCCACATCAATGATAGGAGGATCCTGTCCACTTGACTCCCTTTGACTACCAGAACCTGAGCCCTGTGTCTATACCTGTAGCTCCTCCAACTTGACTGCTGAGTCCTCTGCTGGCTGTTCCTGTGCTGGTAAGTCCATAGATCTTCTCAAGGCTCTATCTTCATCAAACTGGACATCCCTGCTCACAATGGTCCTCTTGCGAGCTGGGACATAAACTCTATAAGCCTTAGAAGTCTCATTGTAACCAACTAGAAGTCGCTTCTCACTAGAATGGTCCAGCTTCTTCCTACTGTCAGCATGAACTTGACAATGGCAGATACTCCTAAATATGCGTAAATGACTCTCATATGGTCTAGTACCCGTGAATACCTCCTCAGGTGTCTTCCTCCCCAAAGCTGAGTGAGGATACCTGTTCTGAATATATACTGCAGTCAGAAATGCCTCGGCCCATAGGAATAGTGGTAATCCCTGATCAAATAACATGGCCTTGGCTGCACTCACCAGTGTCTTGTTCTTCCTCTCTGCCACTCCATTCTGCTGCAGGGTGTGAGGAACAGTGTGTTCCTTCTTGATCCCCTTTGATGCACAGTATTCCAAGAACTCTTTGCCAGTGTACTCACCCCCGTTGTTAGTCCTCAAAATCCGAGTCTTTCTCCCTGTTTGGTTCTCCACAAGATTCTTAAACTCTCGAAAACGCTTGAAGACCTTTGACTTGGCCTTCAGGAAATAGATCCAGGTCTTCCTGGAATAGTCATCAATGACCTGGAATAGTCATCAATGAATGTGGCGCAATAACTATAACCCCTGAAAGAATGGACGCTCATCGGTCTGCATACATCCGAATGCACCAAGTCCAAGGCCCCCTCAGACTTGTGCTTACTATGTGGGAAAGGTCTCCTGATGTTCTTCCCCAACGCACAACCCTTGTAGTGGTTATGCTTTTCCTCCTATACTGAAGGAACTCCAATAACTGCCTGTCTCAGATGCCTCAGTGCTCCATGATGTAAGTGTACCATCCTCCTATGCCACAACTCACCATCATTGTTGTTGCTACTGACCACAGCCTTTGCAGGCTCAAAATGTAGTCTATAAACCTTCCCGCTTCGGACCCCAATCATCCAATCCAATCTATGATCTAACCCATGTGTCCTGATATATACTTTCCTATCCCAGAAAGTCACTAAAAGACCCTTTTCTTCCAGTGTGGAAACAAATATGAGATTCTTTGTCATCCCTGGAACATATAAAACATCAGCGAAGCCGATGGGCTTGCCAGACTCCCTCTGAAACAAAACAATACCAACACCCTGCACCTGATATCGCGCATCATCTCCCAACTCAATGTGGAGATTCACTCCACCCTCCTGCAAACTCTCGAAGAAAGATCTATGTACTGTCATATGACAAGATGCACCATTGTCCACATACTAGATGCTATTGTCGATGGAACTTACCATGCAAGCTATCAAACAAAAGTCCTTATCAAAACTCTTGTTGAAGTCATCCACCTCTGCTCACGTTGCCATTTGTGTGTTGTTCTTCTTTTTCCTATCTGGGCACTGGGAAGCAAAGTGTCCATGCTTGTGGCATATGAAACACTTGACCTTTGACATGTCAAGGTTCTTCTTACCACCCTTCTTCTTTGCCTTCCCCTTGCCTTTGCTTGTTAGGGCTAGTGCCTCTTCTTCCACGATCTGTGGGGCACCGCTGGATGAATCTGAACCTTGACCCATACGGGTCTCTTCCTACACGAAGTCATCCCACAATCTCTGCCAGTCATGGAGCTTCTCCCCAGCCACCACGCCTTTAACAAAGACGTCCCATGGCTTAGAAAAGCCATTGAGAGCTATATGAACTAGCTCCTCATCCTCAGTCTTAGAGCCTACTACTCCAAGCTCATCCCTGATCTGTGTTAGCCTTGTAAGATAAGGCACCACGCCTTCACCCTTGGCCATCTTGGTACTACGCAATCTCTCCTGTAGCACCACCTTCCGGTTTTCGTTCTTGCTTTGGTAAAGACTTTCCAAAGCCTTCCACATCTCTAATGCAGTCTTCTTCCTCGATAGGTGAGGGACTATGTGGTCCTTCACCCCATCCAAGATGATCAACATAGCTCTGGAATCTATCTTCTTCCACTCTGCCAACTCTACCGGATCTGTGGGAGCAACCTTCTAGTCGTTAATGTGCTCACCAGCATCACTAACATCCAGGATCCTGGCACTTTGCCAACTCTACCGGATTTGTGGGAGCAACCTTCTGGTCGTTAATGTGCTCACCAGCATCACTAACATCCAGGATCCTGGTGATCCTCTCTTTCCACGTAGGAAAGTTCTTTGCCCCCTAGAGGCTATCCTCAACTCTCAACTATACGACCATAATGAAGTGTACCTGTAAACCCTAGGATAGATATGCCCCTGATCTATCCAACCAACTGTTGCTTTCTCTCAGATCTGCTCATAAGAGCTCTCATACCATGTAAATTTCCTTAAAATCCATACTAGAGTTAAAGTATGCCAGATTAATTTATTAAACCCAGTTGCCACTATTAACCACACATGGATTTCTTTACTATGCAGCGGAAAATAAATACTGAAAGAAATATAACATCAATCACATCAATGGAGACAACACATCTTTTGGGTATAAACCCTCGGACAAAACCCAAGATGGTAAAACCAGTGCAATAGTCTGAGATGGAATTTTATTATGAAGATATAGAACAATACAATTCAAAAAATAAATTTAGCCAACCTGGCAAAATCGATCCAACGAAAATCACTGAGCAAACCCCAAGTCTATTCGACCCTCTTTGCGTAGTTGTACGATCATCTGTACATATTCCATACGGTTTTACGTCACCTTTACGAATAGATCCGTACGACCTCCTCTCACATGTGCGGGTTCCTCTGCGACTGTTGTACGGCCGAGATGTAGACCTATATGGTCCTCTCATCAGACTGGACCCCACGTAGAAGATCACGTCATTTTTCAGGGTATTACCTTCAGACAGGGGCACCAAGAGATCGACCGATATCAGTACATATGCAGGCTCTAGATTAGTGAGGATCCGTGGGACCTCGCCCCGACCCATGAGATCTCGGCGGCAGATTCATCGCAGACTCCGTCCTGAGAGACGGGCTAGGTACTCCAGACCTCAGCAACGTACGAACCCCTCCAGGTAACGAGTTTGTGGACAGTCTGCACTCTCTACTAGCCCTTCATCAGGACAACAGACTTTGTTGAGTTTTCTTCAGTCCTCTTCTTTCAGCCTCGGATGTTAGGAGAGATGGGTCGTATCCTCAGACCTTTTCACTTCTGGATCTTTTCCGCTAGGACATCTCCGCCCCATTGCGGGTTTTTTGGATTCGAGCCTGCAATCAAAGCTCTCTCATACTTCAGCCCTGTTCACTTTTGTTCACTATTTTCTTTCTTTCTTCGTGCATTGTATCTTTTTATAGGAGACCGTTTGGTTCTCCCGCTTTGTATGGACATCATTGTAATCAGCAGTCCCTTTGACCTGCTTTGTTGTCATTAGTTGGACATTAATATAATTATCTTATCTTATCTTATCTCTCTGCAAATCCGTACAGCTCTCTCTCTCTCTGCTTGATCACTCTGTCGATCGTTTTGCTGAATGTTCCTCCGTCTTCTTCTCCGCAAACTTCTCTCTCTCTCTCTGTGTCCTCTCCATCAAATCGATCCTCCTTTTAACTCAATGGCCAAGCGAAAACCCTAACATCACACTATGGATCTATGGATGAGATCCTCCAGTGAGATCAATGGCCAAGATTAGATTAGCCATCACTTTAATTATTTTCACTTGTACTTTATAAAAAGTGACTCCACTAAGTCAATTAATAATTAGATCACTTAATACACTTTTCCTAAGTCTAAATTTTGGAAAATACATTAAATACATTTGGCTTCCTGTTTTAGGTCTTCTACCATGCAAGGACACATGCAATGCAAGAAGACCTTCCTTGTTGCCATTTTCTAACAAATTCATCTATAGTTACCTAATAAATATTTTCCATCTCTTTTTAGTGAAGCAAGCGTCCAGCCAAAAAAACATCTTGTCATCTCTAATGAGCGAAGGAAGATTGGATCCACCTTTACAGGGGGACCAAGCAACTGTATTTAGCTTCCTCAATGATAGCATAAAGTGCGAATATGTGATCCTTTTTTGGTAATCCCTCTTGATGCAAGCCTATCCTCCACTTTCATTCCATGCTCATACCAATTAGAAAATTAAAGATCAAGAGTTGTTGCATAAAGTCTTGCGAAGGTATGACCAATCAAGATGGTCTTGTAATTATTGGGATCCATAGTATTGCCAAACTTGTGTACAGGGTGAATTATATTATGGGTCCAAGAAGGGTGATATTTGCACAAACAACTTCATTGAAAAAGATAGACAAAGGGTGATGTAATGGTTCTATTACAGCTTGAACTAGCATGTATAGTTAAAGCCCTGAAGAACAAGGCTAGCCCAAATACAACTTAAAGGTGTTACCTATTGTCACACAATTTGGCGATCTAGTGTTTGCAAGGAATAAATGATTGCCAGACTGGTAGAACCTCGAGTCTCTGCCCCAAAGTGTTATACAAGAAGAATCCCCTCTTTGAGTTTTCTAGGTCCACCAAAGTAGACCTAGACTAACCACGGGAGGTGTCCCTACTCAGACTTTCTCATATACTTGCCAATAGAACCAGCTTTCTCATGGTAATAGTAAGACCAATTTGGTAAGGAAAAGAGGTGCCTTAAGAAATTACAAATTAGGAAAAATGGCATCCCTGGGGAAAACGCTAAGGGAGAGCTAAAGATGGATAAATGGACAAAACACTCCCTGCAGTTGATAACAAGCAACCCACAAGATAACAAGATACAAGAGCAAGTTGCTTGGACAAACAGAAGGCACCAAAATTAACTAAACCCAAGTTATAGATGGTTTCCCTAAAGATTATGAATGTTAATGAATGGAACAACTGATTGTTGAGTCTAGATTTAGATGAAATGGAGGTGCCTAAGCAGATTCGAGTGCTAGGAAAAATAAACTAGTAGTAGATATGAGTTATGTCTTGAGGATTTATCACCTTAAACACTTGAAAGTGAAATACAAGGCCTAAATCTAGCTCCTGGTAGGATTTAAGGACATTCCTAACCCAAAAAGGCTTGCTGGCTTGTAAAAATCAGATCTGGAAATGAACAGACCAGCAAGCTAAACAACACATGCAAGGCTGAAATAGCCCCCTAATAGCTAAAAATGATGACATAGCTAACCATTGCCTAGTCCTAGGGTCTCTATGGAGTCATTAGCTATGGAAAACAGTCCAGGAATGACCAAATAACATTCAGCTATCAAAAGACTAAAACAAACCAAGCACATGCAACACAGATAAGCTGGAAAATAGAGTAAATGAATGACTATTGGAACTACAAGAGCTGGTGCTTTACTGCTGTTATGAGGTCAAGACTAGGGCTGAATTTGGCTCAGCATGCCCAAAGCTAGTTCAACTTCAGAATTGGTAATTTACTGCTGTAGAGATGCATGGGCCTGCCTAGACTTGAAGGTTCATCGCTGCTATGGCGCCAAAACTGCCCAGGCCCCAGACTGCTCAGGAATCTTCCCAGGAATGAAATAATGGAGCTGTTTACTGACCTTTCCATATACAGGTGGTGAAATAATGTGGTCTTACTGCTGTTTCATCCCTCAGACTTTCCCAGAACTGCTCCAGAATTGGAAATCTTGCTGTTTGAGACTGTTTGAAGATCAAAATAGGGATGAATCATGCCCAGGGACACCTTTATGCAGCTGTTTAAAGGTTTCATATGCACAGAATGGTGGTTTAGTGCTTCTTTATCCCACAGATTCCGCCCAGGGCCGCAGACTATACCAGAACTGTTTTCTTAATGCTGTCTGAGGTCAAAACAGATGCAGAATTGCCCAAAACGCCCAGAAAACATCCTACTACTGCCCAAAAACACTCCAAGTGTGCCCAGAATTAGTGATTGGGATTGCTACTGCCACCGAAAGGGTAGAAACAGGCCCAGAACTTCCCTTGAGGACCCTAAGTGATAACCTATGCAAATAGAGGGGGTAGTAAGTTCCATCCCGTATTTGAGGAATTTACACCGAGGCCTTCTAGGTGAGTAAATTTACTAGTGTTAAAACTTCGGATGGCTCTCTGAATAAGGTTGGAGGTGGAAAAATTACAAGAGAAAGGGGGAAAGAAGACCTGAGTAGGTAAGATGGCCAAGAACATTGTAGAGAAAGGAGTATTTTTTGTGAGAGAGGAGAGTGCATCAAAAGGTCTTGGTGATGTGAAAAGGAGAAAGAAATTCTCTCCTCTTAAAAATGAAGAGCCTACGTTTCTTTCATCTAAGAATATGGTGATATTCCTTGGGTGTGATTGCGGTTATGTCAGGAGGAATGGCTGGGTCGTTTGAACTTTCTATATATATCTGTACAATCGTCATCATACTAGTGTATGAAGGGTATGAAAGGAGTCTTGGGAAGCTTCCTGAAATTTATTACTGGTGAAGTCATATTTCAGAGAAGTTGTGGGGGAGAGTGAAGAAATATGTGTGGAGAGAGAGAGAGAGAGAGAGAGAGAGAGAGAGATTCAATCCTGTGAAATTCAATACATAGAGATGTTTCATTCATTTCATGAAAGAGATGTAGATTATGAAACTGCTTGCATAACTATGAAGTGACATGCAGCTAATTAACTTTTAAGTCACTTTATTATGATAGCACTTCATTAACATATCATAACTCTAACTCTGTATTACAAGCTATGACCATTATAAATATACGGAACTCTAATTATATTAGACTCTAATCTTGTTGATCTATCTTTGGTCACTCGTGGACAGCAATATCATTTCTTTCTTTTTATCTTTTTATTCAAGATGAATAGAAACATAGATAATATAGGAAGTGAGACACTCACATCTCAGCCATTGCATTCTCCCATATTCATTTGAAAACAAATTATCTTTCTACAACTGTATTGAGAATGGGAAGCCCATCCTATGATTGAGAAGTATATTATAAAAGACACCAAGTACAGAAGATAGTAGTGTAAATCTGCCTGCTATATTTTGGTAGAAAGAGTGATGTCATATTTGAGTGATTGAATAAAACAGTAATTTTATGTTCTGTGATTTCAATCTGGAAGACTGTAGAACATTCTTTGATATCAGTGTACCTTTGCAACTGCCAAAATACTCCAGACTGATGGCTTTACCTTTTATTATGTAAGGTTCTCCTACAACTTGCTGAGTGTGGTGCCTCATTTGGTCAAATAGACATTTTCAAAGTCCGTGGCAAGTTTGCCTTCTCAGATGTATATGAAGATCATTTTAACTTACCAAAGGGAAGAACTGTTATGATCACCAATCATCGAGTAATGCTGCTACAAGTATGTATATCTTCCCTGTTTTGATAGAGAACTTGTCACATTTTCTCACTTCTGTTCACTGTTATACTTTGAATATGTCATTTCAATTTCATCATATTGGCTGATGGTAGTGTAATTTCATTCCTTATGGCTGCAGCATCCAACACAAACGAGTGTCCAGAGAAAAATAGATCCATTAAGAGAGCCTTGTACAGTATTATGGGATGTAACATGGAATGATCTCTCAAAAGTAGAACCAAGGCGTGGGAAAAAGGACCCTCCAGGTTCCTCACCTTCGCAGTTGGTCGTTCACTTACGTACTTCACCTCAAGACTCTAGAATATTTGAATCCAAGGAAACAAATCATGTGATCAAATGCCATTGTGAATCTCGACAGGCAGAAGAAATATTTTCTGCCATTCAGCAAGCTATGATTACTTATGGGTCCGATCGTTCAGTGGTTCAATATCAGGTATATACTATATATGCATGTGATCTATAATTTTCTTTTCATGGCCCTTTATTCTTGAGTCCAAGTTGTTTGTATTATGCAGGGACAGGAGAAGAAAATGGTAAGAAAACCATATGCTGGTGTGGGAGCTGGTGCAGGGGCTGGAGCAACACTTGGAATGTTCACTGGATTTACAGCACCAATGGCCATTCCTGGCATGGCAACCTTTGCTTCTCTTTTAGGTACTACTGCAGGACAATCTATGGTTGACAGAGATACGGACTCACTTTCATACAGTGATTCAAAACGTTTGCAACGTAAAGACACAGAGCATGCATTAGCTGTATCAAGCTCTACATATGGTACCTTTGCCAGTGGAAAGTTTATAAACAAACTAACTCTTGTATGGTCTGACCAGGTTTGTGACTTTAGGCCTTCATTTGACCTTTTAATTTTTTCCCTTTCCCATACTTTTAATTATGTGCCCCTTCTTCCTCTTCTCCGATTTTATTGAACACTTTCCAAGTCAGAGCTTGTTAGGTTTCTTGTTTATGTACTATGTTTTCCTCAAATTGTGCCATCCAAATCCACTTTGAGTGTCCAACCTTCTTTAAATGTTCTTACATACTGGACATGGGACAAAAATTACTCTTTCAACATGTCATAGTTACAAGTCCAAATTCTTATCCATATTCTTTTTCTGGAACAGAGAACACGTTGGAATAAGAATCATCACGTTTCAGTATGGCGTGCAATCTGTCCAAATGGGTATGTGCAGCGTTTGACTTTTTCTTAGCATTCAATGTATGTTTGATCTTGCAGATATTTTTCCTTTTTCGACTAAGCCCTTGCAAGTTCCTAGCTGTATATGCTTGTCTAAAAATATTAATTTGATAATCAATGTACAAATTGAATGATCAGTCGTTGGATATCCATTAGAAGGATCACTGGGTGTCATTGTCGATATTTTCAAAAGTGCAACTGGAACTGTTTATAACTACTTTAAGATGGGAAAAAGAATCATAAACATGAAAAGCACCATGGGTATTCACAACCTCTGCAACGAAAATTGATCAAAGGGGGTGGTGAAGTCATTGACTGAAAATACAATGGGAGCAGTTTCTGTTAGAATAGAAGGCTTCAGTAATGTAATAAAGTCATTTTGTATAAAGGGATTAGCCATCAGCATTAATTGTCATTAATATGATTATTAATAAAAATAGTTAAATTAGGTAGTTAGGTTATCTGACCGCCGATGGACTCTATAAAAGAGATTCAATGTCAATGTATTCAATGACTTCATTATAATAAAAGCGTATATTTTACATGAGTTGTTCAATGTGTTTCTAGTCATGTTTGCAAAGTTTTTTGTTTATTTAGAAAAATAACATATTATTAGAGCGGATTCAAATTATCATCATCATTGTTGCACAACTCGGACTTGACAAAGACTCGGTGGGCATATGACTCGTAGACTCGGGAAAGACCCGGCAAGACTCGGCAAATAGGAAAAAAATAAAAATATTGTACATTTTGGGGACAAAATAGAGGTGAAAACTTTAAAAGCATTTCCAATCCATATAAGCTATAAAACTACATTTTATGCAATAATTCATAACATTGTCTCATAAACGACGATTATACGACATAACACAATCATCAATTTTTGTATGCAAAAAATTAAATAGTGTTCGTAAACCATAAATAATAACCATAAACATAAACCATACTGATTTAAAAATCAGATTGGTGCAAGTTCAAAATACAGTCTCATAACAGAAATATAGAACCAAAATAGACAATGTCTCCATGTACTCGAGTCTCATGCCTAACCACGAGTACGCCTACGATAAGCCCTCGAGGAGCTAGTGCCAACATCGACAGACTGAAGCAACTGTGAAGCAGGTTTATTTGGAGTTTCTGTTGCCACCTTAAACACACTTAACCGCTGAAAAGTCTCCAAACCACTAGGTGTGTTCTTAAGGGGCAACTATGAGATTAGAACCCACTGTCACCTCGATTCCTAACTCCTCCGTTTAGACCCAACTCCCAAAGGTCAAGGGGGTAGTCCCTATTTACTAAGTTTTCAAAAGCTTTATTTTAGGAGTTAAAATTCAATTAAATTTGGCTAAGGTTATATGACAAGCATTCATGCAAAATGCAAATATTCAATGATAGGAAAACCTTACTTTGACACTCAAGTAAATAAGAATGAAACAATCAAATAACCAGTTCCCACTCTACTTGGGCTATGGAGTCAACAATAAATCAATATTTGTTCAATTAATCATACAAGATACACAACAAATTGCAATGATTTGCTTTCCCAAATTTAGAACATTCAAAAATTGCAAGAATTAAAATAAATGACTTGTTTGCAAAATATCACTTAACTAACCATGAAATATACTTGGACTTGAAATAACTTGTTTTGAAAGTAAAGAACTTGAAACGAAATAAATGTGCCTAGAAAATAAGATGTTTTGCAAGTGGTCCTTTAAATTTTAAATGGTTTTAGGTCTCACTTTAGCTTAGGGGATTAATGTGTGTTGATAGTGCAAAAAAAAAGAGAAGATTGTTCTAAACTAATGTGCCTAACTTCAACAATTATCTTTCAATTTGAGAGAAATTGTTGGGTGCTCAACAAGCGAACATGAGGTTCCCTTCTAGCTCCACAAATCAACTCCGAAAATTGTCGGGTGTTGAACAGTAGGACACAAAGTGCCACGAGGCTCCCAACAACCTCTACCCCTCTAACTCGACGAATCAATCTTTTTTTTCCCAACTTTCAGATAAATTGTTAAAGTGCCTATTATTCTAGCCAATTCATTCTCTTGCCCTTTCTTGTCACCTGAGATCGAATTAACTGGCAAGGGGAGTGAATACGGGGCAAAAGCGAGGAAAGGTTTATTTGCTTCAGAAAAAAATAAAAATGCTACAAGAAAGCACTAACCAGCACTATTTTGCAGGAGAGCAAAGCCACTTCACATGCAAGGTGTGGGCAACAAATTAAATCAATGCAATAAGAAGTAAATTAAGTCCTAGCCATTTCTCTTTTGCTTACAAGGGTGGGAGCACCCAACTTCCTTTGTAAGCAATGAATGGCAAACAAGAAGTAAATTAACAATTAACCCAGCCACACTATCCTCTTCCTAAGGAAGAGATGGGGCAAATGGGCAAATGAATAAAGTAAAATGCTGAAAATAATCCAAGTACAAACTCTAGCTCTTCTTCATTTGCAATGCAAGGGTGGGCAAGCCCAACTTCCTTTACATGCAAGGGATGGCTGAAAAATGAAACTCAAATATATCTTTTGAAATAAACAAGGAATCAAGTTCAAGAGACTCTCTTAAACTTGTTACAACAAAAGAAATTTCAACACTTTAGAAGTGGTGGAAAAATGAAAGAGAAGAGAGATTTTGACCATTTTCTTGCAAGGCACTTGAGATGGCTTCTTTTGGACGCCCTTTGCAACTAGTTGTGGCCAAATTTGAGCATAATATCCCCTTGTACTATCATAAACCTGCAAAAAACAGTAAGCAACAATTGACAGAAAATGCCCAAAACCACTCTTGGACACTATTAGTGTTATGGTACAATAAGTATGAAAAATTTATGAAATTTGGACAAGTAAATTTGCACAATAATAGAAGTTGTAAATGAAATATAGAACAAGATTTTAATATGAGAAAGTAAGCAAAGATAAAATGCAGAAATTTGAAAGTGAAGGGAGGAATTTGTGCTCTTTGCTCTTCCAATGCTTGAAGAAGTGGGGTATCCAACCAAGGAATTCCATTCTCCAACTAAAACAACCTGCAACTTGTGAGATCTTTGCTACACAGCTAAAAGGAAGGTGAGATTCATATAATGAGTTAATAAATCATAAACTTCAACCGAGAAAAATATGAAGTTCTTAACTACAAAAACGAAAACCTCAGAAAATCTATGGCAAAAATACCACAAATCTTACCAAAGCAAAGAAATTTTTTTTTTGGCAATGAATCACAGCACATTCACCATGAAGAGCAATGAAGATCAAAATGCACCATCCACAAGACACAAGAATTTGAAGAACAAAATTATATTAGCAAATTTTTTCTCAACTCTCCAATACGGCACCCCCCTGAACAATGGTGGAGGTCTCTTCCTTTTATTGAACAAGATCCTTAATACAAGGCGCCAAATACCATGGGAAAATACAAGGTGTTGTTACAAAACCATGGGCTCAGCTCAACAAGTATGCCTCACTTGGCTGATTTGGCCCTCTAAAAAAAACCCCCTCATTGCCGGCCTCAAAAATGCTGAAGTAGATGTCAAATGGGATCAAGATGAACGCCTCATAATGCTAGATAATTGAAGTGGACTGTAATGTCAAGCTGAGTGATGTGGAGAAAAATAATTCACTCGACAAATGTGCCCCCCTGAAATTCATTATTTTGATATGGCTGAGAAAAATGCCAATAGTGGTGTTCGAATGCCATGTAGATGATGAATAAATGCCTCATTATGGTGTTGATTTCTGAAGTGGAAGAAGGTGATCAAATGTTGAAGATCTCAACCAACCAAGTTGCCTTTTTTTTGCCAAGTGTACCCCCCTCAAATTTGACTTGCTCATGTGGGCCATCAAAATATGCCAAGTAATCAATCATTGGTACAAGGGATGTCCATGTAGTATTAAGAGAGACACAAAATGCCAAATCCTCAAATTAATAGTTATAAAACTGATTTATTAATTTCTATTAATCCAAAAATGTTGAAACCATGTGAGATTTGAGGGGGAATTTCCTTTGATGATGTTCAATTAGCCAGTGAAGATCCTATCAATAAAAAACCATAGATTAATTCTCTCTAAAAATGTCTTTTACAATCTAATCCAAATAATTGAATTTGGAATTGAGCATTTTTAAAATTAAACCTTAGGAAAGGTCTAATTAATAACCTATTAGTCCAAATATGCATGTAATGAAGGATGGAAGGATCCAATTAGCTTCCAAAGTCATGTAATAGTTGAATGATGATGACATAAGTGTATGCTATGTTGTTCAGTTTGGTTGACCAGGTCAAACTGCCTTGTTGACCAAGTCAAATTTCTGAAAAAGTCAAACTTGACCAATGAACCTCCAGACTAGTGTTACAAATATCAGCAATATATCGCCAACATCGCGATCGGCAATATATCGCCAACATCGCAATATATCGCGATGTTCCTAGCTTGGCGATAATATCGCTGGAAAAGATCGCCATTTTAAAATATCGCGATCTTTTGAAAAAATTGACAAAAATCAAAAAATATCGCCAAAAATTGGGAAATATTGGCTGAGTAAAAAAATCAATATGCTTGTATTTTTTAAATTCGCTGATATATTGCTGATGTTTGCCGACATTTTCCCCGATAAATCCGATATTTTATTTTTGGACCCTTGGCGATATATTTGTCGACACGATATTTGTAACACTGCTCCAGACCTTTGAATATCTCTGGAAGGTCGATTTCAATATCTCTAATGCTTTGAATTGATGAGGTATTGATGTCAAAAATTGCACACAATTGATTGTTTACATGAATCAAGATCATGATGCATAAGTTGTTAGAATTTTAAGTGCAATAACAATAAGGATCAATGAAAGATAAACAAGCACAGCATAGACAATAGTACACAATAATTTATCCTGGGAAAACCCTTGTGGGGCAGAAAAACCTAGCAAACTTCTTCAATATAGATTCATCAGAATGTACAATAGTTATCCTCGTGCAATAACCCAAAACAAGAAGACTCCAAAAGAAACAACTCTCTTTGACTCTATCTCTCTACTCATGTGAACTTGATGAGTGAGTGTGGTGATCAAATGAGGGCGAGCCTCTCATTTATACTAATCATTCACTTGACCTATTTCCCCAGTAAGGTCGACTTAACTCTCCTAACAGGGCTGAATGGTCTAGTTAACAATAAAATAATCTTTTCTGGATCTTTCTAGGACGACCTATTAGGGTTTACATTGACTCTTTCAATGATTTTTACATGATCAATTACATCAATAATAATTCCCGAAGGAAGTACGATACAAATAATACAAATGATAAAAATAAGAATATCTTCCAAAGTTACATTCTTCAAAACTCCCTCTTAACAAGGGAGGTATTCTTCTGACACTGTCACCATCGTCTTCCAGTTGCTGCACTTTTGTAGTTTGACATCTCCCGAATCTATACATCACAAGAAGTTTCACAGAGCCAGCCCTTTTTCATGCTAGATGCGCCTTTCTACAGAGACAATCCTCATTCATATTAGATGCATCTCTATAGAGCCAGTCCTCTTTCATACTGGATGTAGCTATCCTACAGAGCCTGGATGTAGTTATCCTGCAGAGCCAGTCCTCTTTCATACTTGATGTCGCTATCCTACAAAGCCAATCCTCTTTCATACTGGATGCACCTCTACAGAGCCAGTCCTCTTCCATATTGGATGCAGCTATCTTGCAAAGCCAGTCCTCTTTCATATTGGATGCACTTCTACAGAGCTAGTCCTCTTTCATACTGGATGTAGCTATCCTACAGAGCCAGTCCTCTTTCATACTGGATGCACCTCTACAGAGCCAGTCCTCTTTCATACTGGATGTAGCTATCCTGCAGAGCTAGTCCCCTTTCATACTGGATGCACCTCTACAAAGCCAGTCCTCTTTCATACTGGATGTAGCTATCCTGCAGAGCCAATCCTCTTTGATACTAGATGCAACTGTCCTACAGAGCTAGTCCTTTTCATACTAGATGCAACTGTCCTGTAGAGCTAATCCTTTTTCATACTAGATGCAATTGTCTTGCAGAGCTAGTCCTTTTTCATACTAGATGCAACTGTCCTCTTCCATGAACCAAGCAAGCCATCTGGTGGGTTCATCCTAAGAGCTCCATTAAGTTGCACACCGCAACCACCTGTGTTACCTCACCACACGTCCAGATCCTCTCGTAGCCTAGGAGACTCAATTACGTCACATAACCCGTGACTACCTGCTACCTTATCCGAGCTCATCACTCCCTCTTGATCTAGACCACTCCAAGCTTGTACCTGAAGTACTCGAACTTCACTCTCGACAGTGGCTTGGTCAACACATCGGCTATTTGCTTCTTTGTTGCTATATACTGGAGCCTCACTGCTCCCTTCTGCACCATATCTCAGATATAGTGATACCTGATCTTGATGTGCTTCGACTTGTCATAAAACACCGGGTTCTCAAACAACTTCACATAACTCTGCTTGGCATAAAGAATACAAGTCGCCTCTAACTCGAGATCGAACAAACTTGCAAGCAACTTCCGAAGCCATATTGCCTCACAGCTTGCCAAACAAGCTGCCATATACTTTGCTTCGGCTGTAGTGAGTGCCACACTTGTTTGCTTCCTACAGAACCATGAGATCATACCAGATCCCAAACTAAAGCAGCACCCTGATGTGCCCTTTCTATCCGTGACACTACCGACCCAATCCGCATCAACATAAGCCTGTGGATTAATCCTCTGATCTGATGCATATTTGAGGCCATAATAAACCGTACCCCGAGGTACCTCAACACATGCTTTGTCGCAACTATGTGAACACGTCTCGGCTCTACCATGTACTGACTCAGTGTATTCTCTGCAAAGCATAAATCCGGCCTCTTGTTCGTTAAGTACATCAATGAACCAATCATCTGCCTTTATACCGTGGCATCTACTTGTTCTGAAGAAGTATCACACAACAACTTTAGATTCGATGCCATAGGTGGCCATCATCCCGAATCTCTTCAGGATCTCTACCGCATATTTTCCTTGACTCGAGAAAAGTTCTTCTGGATTTTGCCACACCTCATCCTGGGTGCCTGTTTCAAACCGTACAAGGCCTTCTTCAATTTGCACACATGGGTCTGCCTGTCATGTATCTCAAATCCTAGTGGCTGCCCCACATACACTTCACGTCCAACAACGTCTCGTCACAATCGACTCCCTCTTTTTGAGAGAAATCATGAACCTTGCCTTGTACTTTTGTAGTATAGTTGATTTTATAAATTTGGTTGAACCTTCATCACTTGTTCTTCGGAACAAGTATCATCATCCTTCTCTTGCAGGTCATAGCACTCGATCTTTCCTACAAGTCCAATTTAGTCATATGATTAGTAACATTCCATGTAATGACAACTTCTTATGCATAATGCACACAGTCATGTATCCAATGCATCTTAGCCAATGCTTTAGCACAACACTCATCCATATCCTGCATACACACAGTAACTATCTAGATGCCTTCCACCTCTACCAGAACATACTATTAAGAGCGTGCACTGCTCTCAATATGTTAGCAAAGAGGTTTCATCCTAGACTAGCTCCATCTAGGACTCATGAGATGTTGTGCAACACTATAGGCCACTTACCCATAACATGCACTACATGAGCCTACTACTAGTCAATCTTAGTCATATATAAGTGCATAAAAGAAAATTGTATCACAGATCTACATGTAACTGTTATGATCAATATTTTTCAAAATACTCAGAAATTCAAATGACAGTAAATACTTACCTTTCATGTGTTTTTGTAGGCTCCCTCTTGGTTTCTGTCTCCTTGAAAAAGTTACTGGAGTTTCTGGAAGCGTACTTTGCTCCATCATCCGATTTTGAAGACCTTGATCTTCTTCTTTGTCTAGTCTAGAACTTTTTGAAGTCTTCATCCTTGGTCCTCATGTACTGGATTCAAGGTCTCCTTTGCTTTGTTATCACTTCTTGAAAACGAACTCTTCACGTTCTTACCTCGTGCACTTCCTTTGCATATGCCTTCATGTTTTGGCTGGATCTCGGGTAGACTAGTCACCATTTTGCTTATGATCGGTAAAGCCTTGTATATATGCAAACCTTCTGTGCCATAGTTCACTTGGTTCCATAGTGTCATGAACAAATGCTTGACTTGAGCAAGCCTCCCTCTTGTTCTTGAAAAGTTCAGGACATATTCTTCATCACTTGAGCAATCTTCCCTTGCTTTCTTCTTTACGGGTTCATCATCCTCAGTAGCATGAGCATGATGCCTCTTTCGATTTCCTTTCTTGTCGTTTCCTTTTTTCTTGGGACAGTTTCATGCAATGTGTCCCATTTCATCACAATTATAGCATTTGAAGTTTGAGTAATCTCTGGGAGGTCTTTGATCCTTGTGGATTCTTCTAGACTTGTGATGATGATCTTTTTTTTGCTTCTCTTAGCATGAGCTACCAGAGCTTGATTATCTTTTTCACCTAATTTCTCTTCTCTGGCTTCAATCCTTGTTTCTTCCTAAGTGCAAGTTTCCCAAAGTGCACTGAATTTGATAAGTTTATTTATGGAACATATGCCTTGAATAAATGACTCCCATGATCTTGGAAGACCATTCAAGGTGGTCATTACAAGTTTTGCATTCTCAACATGGTCTCCAATAGCTTCTAGTTGATATCTGATATGGGAGACCCTTGTGAAGTAAGATTGAATGCTTTCACTACTTTGCATATTCACACCCTTGAGTTGAGTTCTCAAGGTCATCTTTCTATTGATCTTCTTCCCTTCAAACAAACTCTTCAGTGCATCAAACATCTCTCTCGAAGTTTGCAGAGATGAGATGTGGGGGATCAAGTGATCCTTGATGGAATCAACAATGATCCTCTTGGCCTTTATCAGGTTCTTCTTATGCTTGACTCTATCCTCATCTCCCTCTGGCTCTGCAACTTCTTCTTTGATTTAATTGTCAAACTCATTCTCTTCTAGAATGAGCATCACCCTATATTTCTTGGCACGGAAGTTGTTTGCTCCTTCAAGCTTGTCCTCAAGCTTGGTGTGATTTGTCATCTTGATAAACTTGATAAATGAGAACCTCAAATGGAAATTGAGATAGTAAAACTTACCAAATGAGATACTCCAACCAAGTACCGATTTCTGAGATTTGCCTATAGGATGACCTAGGGTTTGTTAGAGAAACCCTAATTTCTCAACGTTGGGATCTTGAGAAACTTATCGGAAGAAAAGATGCGCCTTCCCAAGGCGAGTTGAGTAGACCCTTCTTTCATCCAAATCTGAAAACAAAACTGCCAAAAATTGGAAACCCTAATTTTTGCAGTCGCTAGAGTTTCGGTAGAATTAGGTCAAAAATTGAAAATTCTCGTATCTGGAATCTGCCTCCACAAGAAGATGCACCCTCCCAAGGTGAGTTGAGCAAAGGTCCTTTTCTTCCAAATCTATGGACTGATCCTCCAAAAACTTGATGCCCTAGTTTTCCAAGCTATAGTGGCGGGCCCAAAAATGAAATCTCCGATCTGAATTCTGCAACCACAGAAAGATGTGCCCTAGTAGGGCGAGTTGCCTTGACCCCCTTTTTCATCCATTCTATGGAGAAAAGCCTTCGGAAAGAGAAACCCTAGTTTTCACTTCCGGCAGTAGCAGCTGCTGCACAATGTTTTCTTTCAGGCCAACTCTGATACCGTGTTAGAATTTTAAGTGCAATAATAATAAGGATCACTGAAAGATGATCAAGCACATCATAGACAATAGTACACAATAATTTATCCTGGTAAAACCCTCATGGGGTAGAAAAACCCAACAAACTTCTTCAATATAGATTCCTCAGAATGTACAATAGTAATCCTCATGCAATAACCCAAAACAAGAACACTCCAAAAGCAACTACTCTCTTTGACTCTATCTCTCTACTCATGCAAACTTGATGAGTGAGTGTCGTGACCAAATGAGGAGGGTGAGCCTCTCATTTCTACTAATCATTCACTTGACCTTTTTCTCCAACATGGCCGACTTAACTCTCCTAACAGTGTCGACTTGTCTAGTTGATAATAAAATAATCTTTTATGGATCTTTCTAGGCCGACCTAACAGTTAGAATTTAGATTGACTCTTTCAATGACTTTTACATGATCAATTACATCAATAATAATTCCCGAAGGAAGTACAATACAAATAATACAAACTTAATTTGCACGAAACGGGGAAACAACGACGTGTCAGAAACGTGAGCCCCCAAAATTTAGGAAACGGGGAAACGTGGTATATATATATATATATATATATATATATATATATATTATAAATTTAGATAGGACATTTAAAAATTTGAAAATACATATTACAAATCAATGAATCATACATGTAACATAACAATTTATTCATGATTTCGTAAATTATTCTATAATGCAACTAGTAAATTTAAAAGAACACACATTTTATTCATAAATGACTGCATAATGCAAGTAGTTGTTAAAATATGTGTTGGCATTGATGTTAAAGAATGATCGAAAGTTTTAATTAATTAATTAATTAAAAATCAGTAATAAACAAAGATTTAAATTAGAAGTTAACAAACAAGATTTGGAAAGGCACGAATTGGAAAGACACTGAATGGAGAGGTGCGACCTGAAATATAAGAGGTATTTAAATGAAGTTTTGAATTAGAAGAAAGTGTCTTCACCAAAAGATGCGCCTTCCCAAAAACGAAATTCCCATGCCTCTTTTTCTCCAAAATGTTGGGTGAAGACTTCACAAGATGAAACCCTAGTTCTGGCAATGGCTTCTTCTAGAATTGCTCTGATACCATGTTAGATTTTCATACATTCATAGCATTATAATTCAAATGCATAAACAAGATCTCTAGAAGAAAGACAAAGCACAAAGCAGAAACACAGAGTTTATCCTGGGAAACCCAAATGGGAGAAAACCCAACAACCTTCGTATAGAGATGATAATCCCGAGATCAGAGCACAATCATGAAAAAGAAAAGATGGAAAATGTCTTCCAAAAGTAGAACCCAAAACAGTCTTCTTCTCCTCCAATAGATGTAAACTTCTCTCTCTCAAGTAATGCGAACTTGAGTTGAGTGGGTGAGTGAATAATGAGGTGAGCTCACCTCTTATTCATACAAGTGCAAACATGAAAAATCCCTAACTGGGCCGACTTCACTTGGGGAGCAATAATAATTTTAATTTTAATTTTTCTTTTGCTTGCTTTTCATCCCAAGGTTTACATTGATTCTTTCAAGGGTTTTACATAATTAAATACATCAAGTTCATCTCCCTTAGGAGGTACAATCACGTAAAATAAAATACAATAAATAATATCTTCCAAAGTTGCACAAGATCCAACATTTCTTTATTGTGTATGAACTGATATCCAGGTATAAACCCTTGACAAGGTGCTACAGTACAAAAATACCAGGGAGAGAGGATGACTGGGGACAAGGAGCCTTGATACAGACTGAAACTTGACTACATGCAATTGCTAGGAGTTGGATTTGAAGCGCCTTGAGGTGAAGAACATATATCTAATGAGCGCTTGACTGATCTGGACCTGAAGGAGGCTAGATTTGAACTTTACTGCAATTTTCTGCAGAATTCGGACATGATAATCTTTTGCTAGATCCCTGTAGATATGTGCTCAGATCATTGAGCGTTCTTGAGAGAATGATGCGCCCAAGAGAGGCACACTAAATGGTACTGAAATCACTTGATTTGGATACGGGATGGAGGAGTTATGAGCTCACAAAGATCTTGTTGTAGAAATCTTTGTGCTGGAAAATCTGCTGCAGAAATAGAACTAATGATGTGAAATGTTCTTCTTTTGTCTTTTTATGCTTTTGGCCCATATCTTCTAGAAGGCTCCAATCCTTATCTTCTTTTGGCTTAGTCAATCTTCTAGAACCCTCAAAGGGTCATTACCTCAAGTTGTTAACTTGTCTAGGCTAGGAGATTCATCCCCCTAGTTCTAATTACTCATTGACACTTTAATACATTAATGCCTTTGTAAACTTAGGCTCAACTTAGGATTTTAGCCTTAATAATACATCATTACATCTCAACTAGTCTCTAGGACTAAGAACATCACATGACAACACTCGACAAGACTCAACAAAGGCTCCACAAGACTCTTACAAGGACATCTTATCACTCTCTCAACCTGCATGGTCCACATACCTGCTTTTACATCATATACTTTACATTTAATACATCAATAAGAAGAAGGTCTTTCCCATGTGGTCATTTGGCTCTACAACTTGTTCAGTTATTGGAGTAAATCAAGCTAGGAGGGGCCAGGTCCAAGGAGATCACATCACAGCAAGACAAGGAGGCCATCACACATACCAGACTAGCTCACAAGACTTTTACTTTCATCCTAACTCTTGCTAGACTGTGCCTTGACTATTGCCATAAAGCTCACAAGGCTTTGCCTTGGATTTTGCTCATGGCTCACCATCCTTGGATTTTGCACATGGCTCACCGGACATTTAATCAATAGCTCGTTCATCCTAACTCTTGTCAAGAATCACAAGGCTTTTACTTTCACCTTGACTTTTGCCATGACTCACAGGATTTGTTGATTCTCCAAATCTTCCTGGCTAGCCTTAGGGTGGCCATTTAAGGCCTCTCATTGGAGAATGACTTCTGATGCTGCTATTTTCAACAGCTACAAGTACAATGCTGAAAGTAGTAAATAGTAAATACTTAATAGTGAAGACTAATAATCAACTTCCTCATCCTTCCTAAGACCATTAATTAAAGTCATAATTAAAAAAAAATTAAAAAAATCTGATTTGCACAAGTTAAAATTGCCAGACAGGGGGAAACATGTCATACAAACGAGTTTCCTGTACAGAAACGTGTTTTTGTACCGACGAAATGCGTTTTCGTACAGGAAACTGCGTCCATCCGTACAGAAACGTGTTTCTGTACCGTCCCAAACAGAAGGGGGTGGCATTTCCTGCATCTTAGATACAAACGACACAAATAAGAATATCTTCCGAAGTTACATTCTTCAACATAAGTTTCATAAGGATTATAGTGGTGAATGTTTTAGGAGCACATCAAGACCATATCAACATCAAAATATTTACAAGGATTAGTTCTTTGGATGGAGTGGATGGATAGTCCAAGATTGTCAAAGTGAATTGGCCTGGGTTGATTAAATGACTCAAGATGTGGGCAATGGGGATCTTTTGTGATATTCACCACTAGTGCGGACAATAGGGACGTGTCTTAACAGGGATTGTGTTATGAGGTATTTCCCCTTTTGACCTTAGCAAGTAGACTTCCCTATTATTCTTTTCTTTTTCTTTTTTTGCTCCCTTTTCTTCTTTTACTTTTCATCTTGTACTTTGGAGGAGGTGACTTGGCCTTTATTGCAAGTAAGCAAGCCTTGCAAATTTTTCTTTTGATCTTACTTTTGATTGCTTTAGTTTTGCAATTTTTTTGGTCCCTCTTGATTTCTTTAGGATCTGGTAAATATTTTCTTTTTCACCAGCTTCTGGTACAAGTAGTCTTGGACTGGGAGCTTTTTTTTAATTGTCCCTTTTGAGGCATGAGGGGAATGGCTTCCTTGTTTCAAATATAAGCGGAAACAGTGCTCAATGATAGATCCTCCTATTTAATAGCAGCTAGCCTCAGGGATCTGTTATCACATCCATAGTAGCCGAGCTGCCATGATTGCAGAGCAGTTCAGTATATACTTTTGAGGTTCTTTGCCTTTACACAGTCTTGATGAGATCAACTATGATGAGCAATATTACTTATGATCACTCACACATCAAAGCAACCCCAGATCAAACATGCAGTAAACCTTATGCTAAGGCTGAGCCTCTTAACCTCAGATTTGATGACCGAGATGACCTTTGATCCCATATAGAGCAGTGCAGTGCCCAAAGTATCAACAACTATGTTTCAGTGGTTACAGGAGATCCAGATAGCAGATACAGGTATATGGCCCAGCAGGTATATGATGTGCATGGGTTTTATTATCTTGCTCTTTTGGTCATTTTGATATCTTGACTTAGTATCTAGTAATAATGATCTGACAGTATATCTATATAAAATGAATATGGTTGTTAGTAAATATCCAAGTGGTTTTTATTACTAACATTTAGAAGCTCTTGTTTTATACTCATTGGTTTTACCCTCCTAGGAGTGTGGACATGATCATTCCCACCATTATGGCTTGGTAGCTTAGGCATCACCTTCACTTTCCCCATCCATTTGTTATCTTTCCCACTTCTGGTTTCTACCCTGACTTACACCTTAGCCTGTGATATGGAGGACTTCCCCACTTTTGCCTCTGTGTTGGATAGCATCCCTGTTAGTTTGTGTCTCGGCTCTGAGTTGGCAACATAACTTGCCCTTTGGTGAGTTGGATTTGATACCTTGATCACTCTAGTCGGTTGCCCCGATGTTTGGTCTTGATTGTAGGGAGTCCCCCTAGTTGCCCGAGTTATGTTGGCTAAAACCTGAAGCAAATTATACTACCATCATTTATGGAAACTTAAATGAATAAACACCCTGGATGAAAGCTTGAGTAGTTGTGTTTCTAAACACATGCAAAATCCCCAAAAGGGTTATGAAATGAAATGAATTGGAAACTAAAAGCACCCTCGATGAAAGCTTTAGTAGTTGTGCTTCTAAGCACATGCAAAATCCCCAAAAGGGTTATGAAATGAAATGAATTGGAAACTAAAAGCACCCTGGATGAAAGCTCTAGTAGTTGTGCTTCTAAGCACATGCAAAAACCCCAAAAGGGTTATGAAATGAAATGAATTGGAAACTAAAAGCAACTTGGATGAAAGCTTTAGTAGTTGTGCTTCTAAGCACATGCAAAATCCCCAAAAGGGTCATATAGGCCTAGAGAAAGCAATGGTTTAATATATGCTAAATCTAAAGACTGTTGGCCAAGGAAATGAAATGAAATGATGTAAGTTGTAGACATTTGCCAAGGTTGAATAAGCATTGCTCTAAACAACTTATTCCATTTGTGAGACACTGCCATTCCCTCTGTGTTTATTATCCGGCACATGCTTAAGTTTGTATTCTCTTTCCCTTATCCAAAGTATCACAGTGTTGAGTCAGTTAAGGAATTCCCTTGTCCTAGCCTTGCATTCTTCACCTTCACCCTTTGCTAGCAAATTGATCATGTATGCAAAATGAGTATATCCTTGAGGTTCTTTTGTAAGTAAATAATTATTTGAAATTATAATTTATGCTATTATCTATTGACTGTCATTGAAATGATGTTTAATACTTTAAGTCTTGCTATGAAAATGATTAAAAGAGCATGTCTTAACCATTTGCATTTGCAGCAGCAGACTTTTCTAGCCTGGGTCATATTTTGATTAGTCTTGACCTGGTCAAATCCAGTTTGACCAGGTCAACCTTGGGATTCGTGATGAGTTGGACTAGTGATGATGTATGATGATGATATATGGTCTCTTGATACACCTTTGATGACCCCATACAGTGGAAACAGGTTTTAGATGATGATTGATGCAGCTTTTTTTGGTTATTATTATTCTCAGCTCATTTATTTTATTATTGTACGGGTATGACTGAGGCTACAAATGATCTTACAGGTTGCCACAGGGAGTATGGGTACTCATCTCTAGTGGATTTGTACCTTCTGAGTCCATTGAAACACTCAGTTATCAGTTTCAGGCACTCCCAATCATGTTAGAGGCATATTTCCACTTTTGGCCAGTTTTGCCATGTAGAGATGGCCTGTCCAACAGTTGCTTTGAGATTCCATGTTTTCCTATGGCGCTACAGAGGAGAGGGGTGGTCCAACCACTTGTTATTACCATATTACCCCCTCTCTAGACATGATGGTACAGTCAGATTTTGTGCTCGGGTATCAAATAGTGAGTTACATGCATTTTGGTGGTTTTTCAGGTGGGATAAAAATGGGATAAAAAGGTCATTGAGGAAATCGATTTGGGCTATTGAGGCAAGGTTTTGGCATGAGGTTTGTTCAGAGGTCATATCCGATGTCTCCCACTCCTTCCAGATCAACTTGCATCATTCAGTGGGGTCCACACACTCTCTGGGTTGTGTTTTGATGCATTCTTCTCTTAGTTGAGGGGGCAACAATTTGATCATTTAGTCACTTGGACATGTTATTGAGTCATATGTTACATCATTGTGCCATGGGGTGATGCTAGTGAAGGGTAATAAAGCCTCCTAGCCCCACCATGTGCTCCTAGTCACTTGTCCTTGTCATCTTATGTGGTACACGCTTGTATTTGTCCATTTTATGTGGTGTGCACCCCCTCATGTGAGTGGATCCATGTTATATTGTACCGGCTCATCTTAGCCATTGATTGTATTGTGTTTATCTTTTGATCTCAACCACTCATTCATAAAGTGGTTAGGGTTTTGGTCTCTCTCCTATTTAAGGAAGAGACCCCCCTATTGTAAAGGCACCTTTGGGCTCTGGAAATACTTGAATAAAATACTATTTTGTAGATCTGATTCTCATGCTTTGATGGATGTTCTTGTACATGATTATACATCTTTTGCTTTTAGACATCCGGGTCATTTACTAGTGATTTCAATAGCTGCAGAGGGAGGCCGAATTGAACTGTTGCAGGGGTGCGAACTGCTTTGGAGGGAAGATTGTAGGGGTTTCTCACATCTCCTGGGCAAGACATTTTCATCTTGAAGAGAGTTTTTCAATTCTGCTTTGTCCATTGATTTACTTCTTTTAATATGCCATGCTTAGATCTTACTTTTCTGTGGATCAAATCTCACATTTTGTAGTTTGTTTTGCAGGTGAAGTAGGACGTTTTTCCTCCTTGGACTTGGACGATTTTCTTGGAATCACTTGGATCTAGCTTGGAATTGTAACTAAATGCAAGGATCATCGATGTATAAGGAAGCCGCAAGCATTTGAGGTAAGATCTTCAAGGTACCTATCCATTTTCATGTGTTTCACCCATTGGTCACTTCAAACCAAGGCTGTTGGGAGCGCAGAGCGGGAGCGGGAGCGAAAAGCAAAATTTTCAAAAGCTTTCGTTTTAGGAGCGTTTCGGGAGCATTTTTTATATAATATATATTTTAATATATTTTGATGCATATATATTAAAAAAAACCATGTATTATGCTAAATTAGCTATAGAAAACATGAAAACATAGATATTCATATAACCATTTAGTACACATAATAGAGTAAAATCTATTCTCCTTGTACACAAGTGAATGAGCCATTGAGAATGCCATAAGAATTTATATTTGACTTGTGTAGAACTCAATTAGTGATTTTAGAGAATATTATTATAATGATTTTGTTAATATTTCTATTGAAGCATGGCTGAATATGACGCCAATCTAATTGGGATAGTGTATAGCTATGGTGTTTCAAACATGAGTGCTCTAGAAACCAATTTGTTACCACACATCCTTGTGTGGTTTTTATTATGTAGAAGACCTAGAGACATTTTCTAGGAATTTTGTATCTTGTAGCATATTGTTGAGAATTAGAGGCAATGCAGGGTCATAGGCTCTTTGATGTCTGGGTTCATATGATATGCTGATATGCTTTTATCCAATGTAGGAGGTGAAAGAAAATGTAAATTGTCATAGATATGCACAATAGTTTTTCTTTTTGTAAGCTCTTTCAAATAGACCTTTGTAACATTGTGCTAACTTTGTAGAAGTCTAGATGGAGATTGTAGTGCCATATATTAGATACTAGGCCAATATGTACAAAGATGAAGTCAGATAACCATTTTCCCAAGGTTGTTTCAGCTAGTGGTTGAAGGATCATAGACGGTTTTGTGTCATGTAAATCAAACTGTTGTCTTCCTCAAAAAATTGTCTTTGAAAATTGTTCTAGGATTTTCACATCCATGAATTTATTTCTTTAAAAATGTTGAAATCTTGCCATGTTTCATGCTTTCATTGTTTGACCTGTCACATTTTTCTTGTTTTACCTCGTTAACAACTATGTTAGGCCTCTCAAGAAAATGTCTTTATAACGACGTAGCTTAGATTTAAATGCATGCCTTTTTCATGAATGGTCAATCTTTCTTGGCCATGTACTCTGGCATTGAAGTATGGTATTATACAACCCGAGTTTCCAGTGGATGGTGCCCTAACATGGGGTACTTTTCTCAATGTTGTCTCTCTTCATGTGCACTTGTCTATACCTGTGAATTGTGTTGCTCTCCTCTTCATTGATTTGTCATAGGTCTGCAATGTATGATCATTGGTGTAGGGCCATTGGTGTAATCTCTTATTTGCCCAAAATAACCCTAGCCAATCCCTAAAAAACAAAAAAAAATGCAAAAATGAGAAAAATCGGACTCAAGTCCGCCAAGCTCGCGGAATCGCTCAGGAAGCGTTTTCGGGAGCGATTTTTTTTCCTGGGATCGCTCAGGAATCGATCTGGAAGCGTCAATTCCGCATCGATTCCTAAAATTCCAGGGAGCGTTTTTTTCTCCAAGGAATTGTGAATTGGGAAATCGATCCCAGGAGGAATCGATGAGGAATCGCGATTCCGGGATCGATTCCTCTGGGATCGCGAATTAGGAGCGAAGCGGGGGGCTAGAGCGATTCCCCGTAGCTTAGCTTCAAACCCTCATTTTTTTTTTTTTAAGATCCGGTGAGATCTAGTGATTGCTTCGGCTTAATAAGTAAAACCCACCTCAATAATAAATAATCAACCTTGAATTTAAAGTTTGGTGGGCTTCCGACTCCATTTACCCCCTAATCTAAGGCACTGGGCCTCTCCAAGGGAGGTCGCACTTGTTGGGTAGGTGGGCTTTTGCTAGATCCATCACGTGGGTATTGCTTGTTCCTCATCAAATCCATAGATCCATTGAGAAGCAACCCCTCTAGTGTCATTTCACCTTGTTCTTCACCTTGTGGACCCCATTTTGGTCATTTTCCATATTTTAAGGGTGGGCCCCACTTGGATCTTTCTATTTGGCATTAGATCTATCTAGATCTACTAATCTTAACTCATAAGGGGCCTAATCTTTCCTTGGTTGAATATTTGTTCGTTCTATAAGCCTCTTCAAACCATCCCTAACTCCTTGGGTCCACTTATCCATTCTAGATCTAGATCCATCCACTCTTGATCTTCTCCTTTTTCACTCACATTTCCCTAGGAGGTCTTGAGTAGGTTTGCTAGCCTTCATTGGTTGGCTAGGGTCTCTCCCTTGGTCTTGCTTAGGCTAGATCTAAAGTGAAGAGTGTCTCGGTTAGCGTGAACCAATTGCATTGGGAACCATGGCATCTCTTGGGTCACCTCTTTAGTTGCCCAACGCCTCTACCATCCTGGATAGGATCACCTTTTGGGACAACTACAAGTTGTGTGATAACAGGATCTACCTAGGAACCTCCTGAGTCATTATAGGATTCACTACAACATAAGTGGGCCCAAGACACAAGGAAGACACGGAGGCATTCATGGTGAAGGGAACACAAAGGTGGAGATCAAAAGTCACTATATCAGCCTTAAGCCAAAAGGATTACAAACACAAGGTGAAATGATATGAGTAAGATGGAAAGGTCAAATATGGAGCCAAAGAAGAGGAAGAGGGGTAATCCTTGTAAGTATCAAGAGTTGTTTTTGTTGTTGATATGTAAACAAAACAAAAATCTCTCATCCTTATTAGCCTATGATCAATACTACTAGCTATACTCATCAAAACAATTCATTGTAGTGTAACATGAAACATAGTGAAGTACAACATCAATACATAGCATAATCATAATGAATCCTTAGGCATGGCATGGTAACACATCATGGCATGAACTGGCGACATCTCTCGGCATTCTTATCACTGATCTTCTATGGGCACAGAAGTTTGGCGCTCATCATCACAGCTGAAGCGAAAATAGGTGCAAAAATCCCCATACTGTATGTGCTATAACAGTGCCAAGGAGGACTTGCCAATGATGATGCTAGCTTGTGTTGAGGATCTTTGGTGGAGTGACCAGCATTGGTTAGGAACTTAGGAGTGATTCCTAGCCAGGAGGGGTTGGTGGCTAGGGTTTTCTTGTCGTTTTCCTAGCTCAGATTTGGGAAGCTTGACTTGGGCCAGCTTATATATATATATATGTATGAGTTTCCAGCTATCTTAATATTGCATACTCACATGTTTGATTTTCAGCTTATGTTATCTTCTGGATGGGGTAGATTCCAGTGCTTTTTGTTCATGCTGATTTGACATAGCATATAGCTGAATTGGTTTGGTGCTTTAGCACATCTTGAAGATAAAGGAGGAGATTTACTGATGTTAATTGTTATAACACACTGTAATAAGGCATTTCAGATCTGTTATCTGCTTGGAAAAGTGTACGCTAAGGGCTGTAGCATTGTTGTGATATTGAAGCACACATTTATTCTCTTGGGAGGCCATGCAAAATTTGGTTGAAGGGAAGTGAAATATCACTTCGTTATTTAATATTTTAGATCATACTTAATGCTGAAAGTTTCACAGGGAATAGATCTAGGAAACTTCAAGGTTGAGGTGAAATTTCTGAAAATGGCATTTAATGAAAAAATCTCTACATATCTCTTGTATTATTTGCATTTGACATTGGGTTTTCTTCCCTGTACATGTATGTGGAAGGTCTAGAGTTTCTATTATAGCTTTTTAGAACATTTTCAATGTAGTTTTTCAGATTTTGCCATAGACTCCACACTGTTGAAATATGTGTAATGTTTTCAGACTGTGATAACCTTACTTGGATCGAGTCATAATTCAGATTTGCTAGTGGGTTGCAAGATATTGCATTAGAGGTTAATATCTGTCCAAGTAATTGTTTGAAACTATTCTAGTTGTCTGTACTCATTCTCTTAACTCTGATGTTATGTTTCAGATACATTTCAGTGGGAGATATTGTTTGCCGCTCTTCTGATCCGCCTACTAGTGTTATGGTGTACGCAAACAAATCTGATGGAAAATTTTTGCAGCCTTCAGGGTTTGATTTGGTAAGAACTTGTTAAATATTTGGAGCTTGGATCATGGAAATCATGCCGTTAAGGCATTGTTATTTACTTTTATGAGCTTGCTATTCTAATTTCCTGGATTATTGATACTGGTTTTGATGGAATGAAATATTACCAATACATAGCATTGATCTTAGTTCATTGACATTATCATTCTATACTACAATAAAATTTTCTCCATTTCTATCTGGCCTTGACAAATTTGAGGATCACTTAATAGGTATGGCGAAGTACAGATAGTGGCACAAGGGACCCGTTAACAATCTGGACACCTCGTGCCCCACCAGGTTATGTAGCTATCGGTTGTGTCATTGTTCCAGACTACTATGAGCCTGACCCAGGTGTGGTGTATTGTGTACGGAAAGATTGTGTGAAGAATGTAGATTTTGAAAAGCAGCCTATATTAAGAGATCACAGAGATGCAGACCTTTGGAAATGTAGTCTTTGGCGAGTCCAAAATGATGCACACACTTTCATTGCTTGCCGGGACCACCAGCCACCTTCACTGAGCATTGCCTTTTCTGTACGGACATAATGTCTGAAACACATTAGTGGAAATTGGAATGTCTTGTAATTTTCTGCTGAATTTTCCATATAGGAAGCTACAGAGGCACCTCTCAAGAAAGGTGCCATTGCTCAGAATGATACTCAAATGCTCAAGTTGGTCAGAGAATCTGTGTCAAATACAATTAATTTATGTAGGCATCTGATTTTTACCCCGAGTTCATCTTGTATCATAAGTTTCTTGCACGGTGGTGAGGAGAATTTTGTATGAGTTATTATGGAAGCCCAATTGGGCAGCTTCAATCAAAATGGTAGCTTGTTAATAATGCATTTGTATTAGTCATTTTCTCTTTGACAGGTGCACTGAGTTCTATGGTCCTTTAACATTTTTCCCCTCATTGTTCTAGATGGGATGACATTTCTATTTTATTCATCATGCTTTCAATCGAAATTTGCGATTTTTTCATGGATTTATCCATTGGATGGTTAGCTAAATCTGTCTAAATGGACTTGGACTGTTTCAAGGCAGAGTTTGCTGTGAGGTTCTCTGATCCTCTATCCGGATGCCTTGGAAAAAAAATTAATAGGATTTTTAAATAATTCCAATTTGGTTTGGAATTTGACAGCTAGAGTAAATTGTACCTTCAAAATATTGTGGTGTAACCACTACCTTCTTTTAACATATTGTAAATTTGTTGTGGATTCGAGTAGTCAACGGATGTGACTTCAAATGAAGAGTCACTCTTTTTAACATTAAAGGCTTTAAATTTCGAATAATGTGAATATGGAGTCAGATATAATACCAATATATGCCGCTTATCTTATCATAGATCCCTCTTGGTGCATGAACTTACATTATACCCCTTATCATAGATCCCTCTTGATGTAGTCTACACCCAATTTGGATAAGATGTAGCAGAACCTGAGATGGGTATTGTAATGTAATGACTGCACTGTTTAATAAATTAAAATGAAAGAAAAGGTGAGGTCCCTAACATAGGAAAATAGCCCAATGGGTTTAACTTAATTGGTTTGAACACAATATTTCAAGGTTAGCTTGATTGGATTCTTTCTTCCCCAAAACATCCAAATGGAGGACAACTCTATTGACAAGGTTAGCTTGATTGGTTGTTGGGTTATCCATAGATATCGTGGTTGTCAATAGAGTTGTCCTCCATTTGGATGTTTTGGGGAAGAAAGAATCCTGCACATAACAAAAATAATAATAAAATATACTAACTTAGATCTACCCCCAATATCTTTTAAACACGGAGAAGATTGTATTTAAAATTCTTTTTATCCCTATGGCTTAAAAGATGTCTTAGAGATGGATTTATGCTGTTGAATATAATAGTCTGGTTTAGTTATTAGATATTTTTTTAACATATTTTCCCTTTCCCTGAAGTAAGATCTAAAAGCCATACCGGTTGTTCCGGTCAATTCCGAAAACGTTTTCTTTATTTCGAAAACTACTAAGATCTTTATAATTCGATGCAACGTGCAAACATATAGGGCTTTTCGCTCTTCCATCGGCCTTGCTCTCCCAACGTCAAGCAAGCCTTTCCTTTTAGTTTTGATTTGAATAGTTCATATAGGACCTGCGATCCAGATAAAACCCCAATTTTTACGGTGAATCAACCCAAGAAACCACGACTAACTATCAGGTTTAGTTATTAGATTTTTTTTAACATATTTTAAATTTGCAGTGGATTAGAGTAGCCAATAAATGTTAAGCCAAACATTTCAAATGAAGGGAACTCTATTAGCATTAGAGGCTCCTAAATTTTCTAGTTATGCGAATATGTAATGAGATCTAAGATCAATTTATGAACTTATATTATGCCTCTTATCTTATTTGAGGCCCCTCTAGTGTGCTCTACAACTAGAGTCTCACATAACCTTTGTAACACTAAGCCTAGTATGAATGAGATGCATGGTGTAATGTTTGGAGTGCTAATATGCTTAAATGAAAGAAAAATTAAGGTCCTAGTTTCCGTTGTGCATTCCAAAGTAAAGATTCAATGTGTTTTCATTTATGAGTTTTAGTTTATTTATACATTTGTGAAATGAGCATTAAACTATGACAAGTAATAAAATAAATCAAACTCATTGAAACTAAAAACCAAGATTTGGATCATTTAAAATTTGTAGTTCCAAAAACTCTTAAACCTTTGATTCTCCTTTTTCTTCCCTTCTCGGAGAAACCATCTTACTCTTGTTTCAAATACTATTAAAGCAAATGATTATAGGATCCAACAATGATTGATTGACAAGATCAATAAACAAATTGGTATATGGTATCATAGAAGGATTTCTTTGGTAGGGTGTCTAACACATCAAAAGTGTCATTGAAGCCATCCCTATCTATTAGATGTCACTGGCATATATTCCAGAAGAAGTTCTAAACAAGATAAGAAAACTCTACATAGCATATCTATGGTCGGGGAACAGGGCAGACCTTTCTGCTAAGCCTAATGTTTTCCAATTTTTGTTCACTCGCATAATGTTCCAATGCATCTCTAGTATCTATATGCATCTTCAAAACTATTGAAGGCTTCCCTTGATGTCCACTTCAATGCTCTGGCTTTCAAGAATCCTTTTATGTTCCATTTAATTTTTCCCAAATGCAATATCTAGGAATATTTATCATATCTTGCATGATGTAAGGTCATAGAATCATCTTCAGAAGTAGCATCTCCCCATGTGATATCTCCTCAACAATTAATATGCTCTCTTTTCATTTTCACCAGGGCCCAAGTTGGAAACTTGTTCAAATCATCGATCTCCATATATTTAGCCATGTCCACATGTGGTTCATTTTCTTCCTCATTACAATTACTTGCATACATTTCCCTTTTTGGAAATGTGGGTGTTATATGTCCAATTTCCATATTTAGACCTATGAGGGTCTTCCCCATTGTTGTCACCTACACCACCTATGGATTCATTTTTGTAACTACTACCTCTACCAAATACAAAGGATATCCATTTTGGGGTGGTGGACACATTTATGGATAAATATGAAATGGATCGTCCACTTCCATTAATACGTGACTTACATGTAAAATCATGAATTTGGGTGTCTATTTGGTGAGAAATAGATCGTGAAACTCGTAGTCCACCCATGAACCTTTCTTTCGTCGATTTTCCAAACGCCCAAAACTTGGATCTATTTGCTTATGTGGCATCTTTCTGCTATAAATATAAGCCATGTTTGCACAACCAAGTTATTGGTTCCATTATGAAAATCTGCTTGAAAATTGATTTGAAATTTTCAATAGGTATAATGGGTTTGAAATGGTTTTGATACTGGTTGTATTTTGCAATATTATTTCTTGTGTTGATTCATTAATTAAAATGCATCATATTAATAGTGCTTTATTTTAGAGAATGCTTGCACACATACATGAGACAAAAATGAGAATAATATGATGTGTCACTAAGTTTAACTAAATGAAGTCAGGCATACAAATTCCTTGTTTACAAAACTATTTGACTCACTTTGACATCAATTAAGGTGCATCACTTTGACATTAATTGTGACACCTATTGTAATCATACACTTATTTTTGTTATTATCGCTGCATCCCTTTTATTGTAAATTTATTTCCCCACAATTCATCTTTAATTCAAAGGTTTGAACAGCTTTTTCCTAAAAAAAAACATATTTGTAAGCTCTTCAACAAAGCCTAAATATCCATAGAAAACAAAAAATAGGATCCAGATACCCTTGCACCAGCGCAAAGTTCATGTCATAGCATGAAAACATAATTTCCATCTCTTCACAGAGCCTATTGTCTAAAAAATAAGTCAAAATATTTGAGTCAAGACACCTATGTAAATAGTACAATAGTAACAAAAAAAATAGAACATGAAATTATAACTTGCATCAAAAGATGATCTAATAGATCGTTTTTCATCAAGATATTTGTGCATTAAAGTTTAGAAAATGTGGTCACTTGTATTAATTTTATACCAACCACACATTACTATGAATAGGATCTTGATACCCCTGCACCAGCACAGAGTTCATGTCACAGCATGAAAATATATCTGTCAACTCTTCACAGAGCCTATTGACTCAAAACAAAGTCAAAAATATTTGAGTCCAAACACCTTTGTAAATAGTACAGTATTAAAAAAAACATGAAATTCTAACTTGCATCAGCAGGTGATCTAAAAGATCGTTTGTCATTAGCCTATATTTGTGCATCAAAGTTCAAAAAATGATGTATTGTATTATTTTAATACCATCCACACATGACTAAACATATTCATAATACAATATGGCTAGTATAAGTGTAAGTACGCTACACATGACTAACTATCTTTATTTCCTAGAATAACATGTCAAGTCTAGAAACCGATAACAAAAAAATCATTTATTATTCTTCTAAACAAATCAACATAATCATAATACAACCATGCTTGGGCATGCAATTTCTCATTCACCACTTAGGTATCATGATAATATTTCCAACATATTTCCTAGCATTCATATGTTCTCAAACCAAGGGGTAATTTATGCATAATGTCTAAAATCCAATAGTAAACCACTATTTACTTTTAGCCTATTCCTCAAGCAAGAATTCCATCAAGCCACCAACAAAGAATGCATAATATTAACACTACAATTGGTTTTTTCACATAACAAGTAGGATCTTGATACTAATAAAATATATGATGGTAGAATGATGCAAAATGACCATCATAACCTTGGGAATGACAAAAGTGATAGAGTGCTACAAGACAAAGGAAGACGATGGTGAAATATCTTCTATGGTTTTATCTTCAAATCAAAATGTTAGATTTGTAGATTTAATGAGCCCATATTGTCATGTGAATATTCATGTCGTAGACAATAAGTTCACTACATGGAAAAGAGGGGTCATTTCCCAAGGATTCATTGGGTCGCTCTTCGAGGAATTGTTTTCAAGGGAGTCCAATGATATGATGCCATTTGTTGACAAAGGATATCGAGATCAACATGCATCGGTGTTGATAATTGGATATTGTCGGATTCATCTAGAGAATCCAACCTATTGTATCGTGAATATGGTATGTAGATTTATGCACATGTAATTGATTTTGGTTTAATGAAACATTGAAATTTGTAGATTTGGGTTTAATGAAACATTGAAATTTTTAATTTAATATTTTATTTTTAGAGGCATCTTTGAACAAATCATCTCATGATAGTGATCGATTGAGGCCATTTGATCACCATTCGGTGAAAAGGGATAATGATATGGCCACATAGAATTATCCCATATCAGCCTTTGGCCAATGTTCATCTCGACCACCTTCTATTGATATAATTTTGTAGATGCATGTGTTCAATATGTTTGTGTATTTATACACAATTGTGTTTTTGTATATAGAGGATCGAGTTTCAATAGGGGGGCATAATGGGGCTAGGGGTGAAGATCAACATGCTAACAATTCTCAAGCGAGGGGTGAAGGTCGAGCAAAGATGGTAATTGTTGAAAAATATGTGGGTTTTACTCTCATAACAACTTAACTCTCAAATCTACCTGACAATCTTCCTTGGGAAAATTATGTCTAGCAATTGACCCTTCAACGTTGTACCTCTCACCATGAGAAATTGAAGGGTGATCTTGCTAGTTTGGATCTCCCTACTAAGAGTAGAAAAAGTTTGTAGATTGTTTTGCACTCCTTGGGAAAATTCATTGATGTATATCATATTCTTGGGCCAACTACAAACGGTTTCATCGACTTGATGTAGAGGTGGAAGGTAGAGGTGATGGATCTTAACAAGTGGCTTAAGGTTGCGAAGAGGGTGACCAAACAACAAGCAATTTCAATGTTCAATTGTAAATAAGGACCAGATAAGCAAATGTTGAAAGTTCAATCTTTCAAGCACCCTCACATTGCACATTTTTTATATGATCGGTTCCTTGCAGCCTATGGTATATTTCCGTGGAATGATGAGGTACCAATTTCTTTTGCTAGATTTGTTTATGCAAAGTTTTTTGAAAACATGAAGCTAGATTATACTGGCCTTCCATCCAAATATTATGGGGTTGGAAGAGGTTGAACGTATAATTGATGAGGTGCCTTTCGAGATCCGACATTTCCTCAACCTCCACCTCCTTTAATATCTCACTCTCCAAGGGTTGTCACTTTAATATCAAAGATGGATGCTACATCTCAGGTCGGGTATAGATGCAAGGGATGTTGTGGTAGATGGTTTAACATCGATGTTTGTAGGAATTAATGTTGGCATGAGTTGAGAGAGGGCACAAGTGATTTCTCATCAAAGTTTTGTTTATAGAATGATGATGAGGTAGAGTCTATGAACCGTCAACATGTCAAGGTTTATACCAAGAGATGTCATGAAGGATGGTTTGACCTCCTATCTCTTGAGAGAGAAAGAAAAGGAGAGGTTCGTGTTTATATTTAATCGATAATTGTTTAATTCATTATGATAAATTTTTGTTGTTATAAGAATGAATGTTAAATAAATGTTCATTGATTACATTTTTCTAGATTGATGAACATGATTTTAGAGTCTCCTCTAGTGTAAATTTAGAACGAGGACATGGAGAGGTGCATTTTCTTAAATATCCATATTTATGTTTTAAAGGTATTGCTCGATGTTGTTCATTGTTTATTTGTGTTGAGCATTGGTTTTCTTTGATGTCAACTAAATATAATGTCAAGTGTTTGACTGTCAAGTAGTGTCAAAGAGGATGTCAATTGATTCAGTCTAATTCATTGATGTCAATTAATGTCAAAGTGGATACAACATTCCTGCAGAAGTATGAAGAAGTATATGGAATCCACTTTGAAGCAGTACATGCGTAATATGAAGAAAAATATGAATACCAAAAGTATATGCGCATGTGGTGAAGGTGACAAACATATATGCAACTTTGGAGTATATCTAGAAGTGCATTCAATCTAAAGATGTGTATCAAGGATACAACATGCATGACATGTTTGAAGAAGTACATAAGAAGATACATCATGAAGATCCAGTTCAAGAAGGAACACAAGTAATGTATCCTACAACATTTGGTCCTTGCGCAAAAATCAAGTCCACCAAATCATACATTCACATGGTTGTAGCCAAGGAGTTGGTTGGACAATGGTGCATGTGCTCAAGCAGTCAAGGAGTTGGTTGGACAATGGTACAAGTGCTTAAGCAACCAAGGATTTGGTTGAACAAATGGTATGAGTATGCAAGAAAGCCTGAGCGTTGCTTGGTTAAAACTTGGAAGTGAGAAAGCATTTATTGGTTGGACAATCCTGAAAGTGCGCAAGCATATCCAATCAGAAGATGATTTCAGTAAGTGGAATGCGCACAAGTTCCTATACAGGTATAGTGGTTGAAGACCATTTATGAGCAAATTCCACAGCCGATGGTACAGTAGGTGCGCAAGTCCCACACGTGATGACAATGAAGAAGTCAAAGACCTATTAAAATAGAAGTTGGTGTATCTGCTGAATTCGTTAAGTATCAATATACCAAGTGCGCATTACCAACAAGTGATAAAGCGACAAAGGTTAAAGACCCACTTAGAAGAAGTTGGAGTATGCACAGATCCCAAAAAGTATTAACATCAAGGGTGCATTACCCATAAGGGTTGGTACAACACAAGTCATGGACACACCAAGATGAAATAGAATATTGTGCACGTACAGTAAGGCAATGGTACATCAAGAGCGCAATGGTACAACACCAAGGTGTGAAGTCCCACTAAGTTGTGGACCTTGATGGCGCTTGATATATCAAAGATAACACATCAATAGAGAAGCTGATGGCATGTGGCACATGCACAATCCATTAAGTATGGAAGAAGAATGCCATGACCAACTTGTGAAGATACAATCCGTGCAAGACATGTATAAATAGAGATGCAAGTTGGAGATTGAAAGTAAGCTTCATGGCAAGAGCATATAAGAGTCAAGTGCAAGTTTCAGTTTTATTTTTTTGGGGATCAAGAGGCTTGTGGAAAGAACTAAATGATCTAGCAAAGAGACGAATAAGCACATACAATGAAGATTTGATGATGCGTGGAATGATGCGATAGAACTGTGACATATGCGCAAATACTGAAATGAAGATATACTGAAGTATACGCAAGTGTTTGACGTTTTAGTCACAGATGTTGTAGAGACAAAGTCGAAGTTTATCAGATATTGCACAGATGTCTAGCTTATGCATATGAACAGAAGTGAAATTGTGCGAAGTTGAGATCTCCATCTGATGCGCAATGACATAACATCAGCAAGATCTGATAGGCGCATTGTGATGCAGATGATTTGAGACAAGTGCATTAAACTTAACATACCAATTATTTGATGCATAGGACGTCTCAGATTATCTGAGAAGCTGCAACATTTAAATAGATCGGACACATTGGAAAGTGCGTATTTCCTTCTATTACTAGTGCTTCATTTCTAAACAACAAACTATCAATTGAAAGCACAGTATCAGTTGATCAATTGCAGTCACGAAGAGTAGATCGTTTAACGAGAAACACAGACTACAGAGTCAGCAGAGCACACAATACATGAAGTAAGTCATCAGCATAAGTGTGAGTTGAGAAGTTTGAGGATTCAAGTGATGTATGCATCGTAGTGACAGAGTACAATCTGCATATGAAGGTGCGCACAACAGAATTATCATCAGAAGATCTAAAGAAGTGTGTAGAGTTGAAGATCAGTAAGACAGTAAGATATATTAGACATCAGGGCGATCGGACGGGGCAAGGAAATAGGATTCGTAGCTTCCTGCAAGTTGGTGCCTGTAAAACAAAGAAGACAGGGGGTCAATGCCTCCTTCCAGTTGGTGCTGGAGAAAACACATGGAACAAAAGCTTCCTTCAAGTCGATGCCTGTAAAACCAAGGGGTTGGTTCCTCCTTCTAGTTGGTGTTGGTAAACAAAGGAAGTTAGTGCTTCCTTGAATGTATTCTTTCTCATTAAAAAGAAGCATTCCATGGTTTTCTCCCATTTGAGTTTCCACGTAAAAATCCTATGTGCTATGTGTTGTTTATGTGGTGCATATATGTATGGATGTTTATTTACTGATGCATAATAGAAGATAAAGATTAAGTAAAGGCTAATTTGTTAAAGAAGGTAAAAAACTGATAATAAATGTGCTAATACTGATTTGCCCCCCCCCTCTCAGAATTAAATTGATTCCAACAATTTGAATTAATTTATGTAGCTCCTTGTTAATGTGAACACATATTTTTAAATTAAAAATGGTTGTGTTCATAGGTTCCTGTTGATGCCTCGAAAATCGTAGCATCAATCAGCAAGGGATTCTCCTCGGTAAGCAAGCCCAATTAGATCTCTCACCGTTTGGTGTGGGGAATCCATCCGGTTAACGGTCCGGCTACCGTGTGAGTTTTAAAGATTTGTTTATTTTATCGGTTGTGGCCCAATCCACCATTTATATATTTTATATTTAAGATGATATGCATATGCCCTAAATTAAATGCATGCGTTAAACAAATATGTTCTAAGCTATTAACCTATCCTTGCAAGGAGCATAACTTTAAATTATGAGCAATAAACTAAAAGTAACCTTTAAAGATTGAAACAGATAGCCATTTAATCCCATAAATGCATTTTCAGTAGAATATAAATGATATCAAAGATAGCTCTAATTATATTAAAACATTCTATCACTCATAAGGTACATAAATTTTGCCAAGAAGTAAAATCATTCACAGCATAGAATTAATTCACATAAGCCAAGAAAGATCTCACTGAATGTATATATAAACTGTCAAAGTAGTTCGGCAATTATTCATCACAACTCAAAGCAAAACAATGCACCAGTTTTCACAGGTCCAAATCGTTTCTCTATTCATGTAGATGAAGTTGTTCTCATACACAAGAAGAAATTCTTTCACCTACCAAAAGTCTTTTACTTCTTCTCTAACTAGCTATATATAGCTTTACAAAATGCTCCAAGAGCTGCCACCTATAACCTAGCTTTTCACATTCCTCTAATTTGTCATGTAGCGCTTAATTTACGAAAATAAATAAAAATCCCCAACAATATTGCAAAAAGAACGGGGAATAAATTCCAGATGTCATTTTAATATTCTAAAGATATACAAAGTCCAAGAAGATGTGCTAGCCACTTTAGCATATATATAATAAAATGGACTATTCTCGAATGGGAATCACTGTTGGGTCTGGGACTTCTGCTACAGCTGGCGTCACTACTAGAACTGTTGGTGTTGCTGGGGTTGCTGAAGTTGATACTTGGTTTGTTGCTTGTGTTCTGTCTACCTTGGCTATATAATTCACCCAAAGCTGTGCCTCTCTTATCATACTGTTTCCAATCAAGGGGAGAAAAAATCTAAGAGAAACCTCTTGCTTGGCGAGTTCTTCCTCAAGGATGATCACTTCTATTGTTGCTGCTTGGAGGCTTTCTTCCAATAGGTGTGCATGAACGGCGGCCTGGCTGATAAACTGGTTCAGATCTTCTATGGTTAACACATCCACTTTCTTTACATAGGCAATTTCTGCGCTCAGTCTATCACTCAGCTCAGATGAATGTTGGGTTCTATCTAGAAACTCTTCTATACTTTGGGGTGTCACTGTTTGACAAGCCTCCTGAGTAGCTCGTATCTTGAGGTATAAATTCTTGCACTATTCATAGGTGGTCTGTGTTACAGTGTTCAACTTTGCTCCACAGTCTTTAGAATATACCAAGGTGCGCACATCTGCTCTATACTCAGCGACAGACTTAAGGGGAAGATTTGCCGGAAAACCTGATTTCCCTTCCCTCCACACAATGTGTTCCTCTAAATCTTTACTAATGCGTGCATGTTTCCTTCTAACCCGAGTGGCTTCGTTGTTAATCTCTTTGACCCTGGCCATTATTGCTTTTAACTTGTACACCTCTTCTAATATAAGTTCCTGGAGTTGGTGGTTCTTCTTAATTATTTCACATGCCTGCTCATGAAAGGGACCAAGATCACCTACCTTGCTGGTCACGAATTCTAATTGTTGTTCCATCAATTCCCCGCCTTCTTCCAATTTCTCTATCTTTTCTTTCAAATCCTCGATTTGCTGAGCATCATCAAATTTTTCAGATTCAAGCTTCAGGTTCCTACTTATAGGGTCTTTCTTCTCTTCCTCTAGAGCTCTTATTTGGATCCCCAGAGCTCTCTTTTCAACCTCTAGATGATGAAATTTTCTGCTTAGTTCCTCCTTCTCTAATATGAGGGTGTCACATTTTTCAACCATCAAATTCGTATAATTTTGTTCTTTGACCAGAGTCTCTTGCAACTAACATGCTTTCTTCTTTTACAGTCCTAACTTGGCCCCTAACACGTGTACATTTTTTGTGGTTTCTTTAACTGAGGCAACAGAGATGGATGCCATGAGATCGGGAGCATCCTCGGTATTTTGCAAGATTGTGGTTGCATGCTTAGTGATAATATCTGGTCAGAAAGGTCTCTTCATTCGAGTCACTGTCTCCATTACAATGGACTTTCTCTTTTTGTTATAAGCGAACCTTTCCCACTGGGACACTGTACTATTCTTTGATGGAGTAAAAGGGACGAGTGGGAGGTCTCTTATAGAGAGGTCTGTATCCAAGTCCTGTATATTTGGACTCTTTGGATCAACATCTTCCCCGACTTTCCTTTCTTCCTCCGTTTTTCTTTGCGCTTCTTCTTCTTGTTCCCTTCTAAGTCTCTCATCTTCTTCTTGTTTGGCAATTTCTTCCAGTCTAATTCTTTCCTTCTCTTGAACTCTTTGAGCTTCATCTTCAGCTACTTGGACCCTCTGAGTCTCTTCTTCTCGAAGTTTATCTTCTTGTACTTTATTGTCTCTTTCTCTAGCTTCTTTTTGAATTTTCTCAGCTTGGTCCTTGAGCTTTTGTTCTTCTCCGGAGAGGGATTCAGCAGCTCCTGAGGTTTCTTTTGCTTGCTGCAGTTCTGCTTCTTTGATCACAATAGAGCTAGAGCTGGCTCCAACCTTACTGACTCGGAAAATCTTTAGTTCCGTCATGTTACTGACCCCTCGATACACTTCTTCTTCCTCATCATAATAGTGGGAATATTCAAAGTTAGCATGGATTTCTCTGCAATGTCGTGCAACCTTGCCTTGTCGATCGTTCCTCCAAAAAATCATTTCCCCGAAGTGAAAGTCTTTCAATTCTGCAATGAACTCCTCTACAGTTGCAATTCTTGAGAATTTGTAGGCCCCAATATAGAAAGGTAAAGGCGAGAAAGTTGCCTTCTTTGCCTTCTACAAGGTGCTACCAATCCCATCAATGAAAACTTGCCTCACTGCCTCCTTGTGGACTATGTAGTCCGTGGCGTATCTGGGTAGGATATATGGGGATTTAGAGCCTCCATACATTCTTATGAAAGTACCTTGTGACAAAAAATAGAAATCACCGTAATTCTCCAGAACTTCCATGGCATTTTCGGACAAGCAGTTAGGTTCTTCATTGAACATTAACTCATATAAAGGCATGATAAACTCCTCACAAATCAGTTGGTAGTGTTGTTTGTAGTTTTGGGCCCAAAAGAGTTTGTAAGCAGTGAATACCGAGGTTTCGGCCTCTCTCGAGTTACATCCAAGCTTTGGAAAAGGGTGTTTTGCCACAATACAGTCTATCAAGTAGGATGGCATGTAGAATTCTGCCTCCTTTGCCCCTATTCCTTCTTGAGCGGCAATTATGGCTGATGATAGGCTGTCTGAGAGGATGTCTGACCAATTAAAAATTGTCCCCTTGAATGCTACATAGTGGATGATGGGGATGCATCGGAGCATAAAAACAATACCATCGGGCCTTCCAAAAATTATACTAAGCATGAGGGCGATCATTATGAAAGGAGGCCTCAGATTCTGAACCTCGTACTCCTCACTATCCTTTCTTCTGATCTGTTTGCCCGAGATCAACAACTTTCTGGCCATCTCTAGATTATCCATTTGGATTTGTCCTAGCCATTCATCATCAAGTCACTGATGAGCCCGGGGCAATTTGTAAACTGCCGCGATATAAGATGGATGGAAGGAAGCAAAAGCATCTCCCTTACTGTCCAAAAGAACCCTTGTCTGTGCATTCGCATGCTGCAGCATCCATCCAATTACTTCTTAGCATAGAAAAAGTTCCGGGTGTGTGGCTGCTTTGGATATGCAGGAGGTTATGATGTTCCGGTACAGGTATTCTTCCTCGAGAAGCGCTTCAGGAACGTCCTAGTCTCTTATCATACGATATATGTCTCCCCATTTGACTTCAGGAGGCACGCCTGTAGTGCATTTAGTATCTTTGAATAAAGTTTCCATACGTGTGTCAACCGGTCCTGACCCAGTCGCCTTCAATTTTCTTTTGCCACCCTTAGGCATTTTGACTTAGCACCTGTCAATAATTAGACATAGGTAGATATAAGAAGACATGACGCAATGTCAACAATCCAAACTAGCATCCTACTCATAATGTTAAGGCTCAAACGTCAATTGAAACCTTCTAACTCTGCTTGTTTCACCATTGATTTGCAAATTTCAAATTGTTATGGCCTTTCCATTTTCAAATTAAACATTTATTTCACATGTCATTGAATAATCCTGCGCATTTTATTTCAATCTGATTATTTTCATAGACTGATATCGCAACTACAAAATATAAGAGCAATGCACACAAAGTAATTATGAATATACTGTGTTTTATGGCATGAGAATTGATATGGTAATAACCCGTTCCAAAGTATATAAAAGGTACGAAACTTCATATGCAGGGTAGGAACATCTACGTTCTTCTCATAATGGCGGACGAGACTGGGTTCCATTCTATGATGCTACTAACTTCTGAAAACTAGACGATGGTGTATCGTAGGGCCTGCTAACAATTTATGTGGTAGATGATTATGGTCTGGGAAACTATGCACCCTTATGAAGCCAGGCTCGGCTGTGTTTAGCAGGATAGGGGCATGGTTTAGTCTCGGCGGAACATAGGACCAAGCTTAAAAATAAAACGCAAAGTCCAAATAGCTTGGATTAAAAGAACCATGACCATGGACCCTTTTAACTTGAAAGATAAAGAAATAACTAATTCAATTCAGGATAAGAGGCCTACCTGGTGAATTCTGCCTGGTTTGAGGGTGCAGTACCGTTTCTTGGGGAGCTGGCGAACTTGAATCTCTAAGTACGCAGTCTTCAAACGGAAACGGAAGCAGGCCTTCAGTCAGTTGAAACAATGAAATTCAACAGGGTTTAAACCCTACATATAACGTTTAGACACGTGCGATCCATTAAAAGGGTAGATGCGAACATAAAACGGGGTTAATGAGGCGTACGGATGAGTCAAATCGGCACATTTGGCATTAAGTGTGACCACCAAAACCGAAAGGACTTGCTTAACCTTTCCGACCATTGCGGAAAGAAAAAATGAGTTTTCCTGCCGTTGTGGGAGGATTACCGGAGTTCATCCGCAGAAGAACAATGCGAAGTTGCGAATCATAAAACTTAATTAAGTTTCTCCGCCATTGCGAAAAAGTTATGTGAGCGCTTCCGCTTTTGTAGGCAAGTTTTTTAAAATCTTGAGCGAAGTGACCACCGAAAAGTGTCATTTTTTATCTGCCGTTGTGGAACCGTTACCTGATCCTCCGTTGTTTCGAGAAAACTAGGTAAGCTCTTCCGCCAAAGTTCGACATATTCTTCCCTTTTCGCTGTTGCGGTAGATTTAGGTGAGTTTCTCTGCCATTGCGGAAGAATCTCGTGAGTTCGTTCCGCCGATATGTGGCTTGGTTCTTTTCCCACCATTTCGGCAAGGTTGGCTCAGATCTTCCGCCGTTCCGGAAAATTTATCTTAAAAGTTCCGTCGTTGCGGCTCAAAACTTAAGCTTTACTTGGTCAAAAAACAGAAAAATAAATTCAAAGGGAGCAAGCAAAGGACCTTTCTTTAAAGAAAACTAATTAAGAAAAAGACTTTGATGGCTTGAAAATTCTAGGTAAACTTTCTCTTTAAAAACAAAGGAGGGGCCCCAATATTCAAAGAATTTGAGGGGGGGGGTGTTGCAGCAACAACAATTGGCGATTCGCTGGTGAACATAGATCTCTGAAACAACTCATCATACGGTCGGGAAACTTACAAAATGTTGATCATATGTGCAACAATATGTCTTCACAGCTCAACTTCTGAGAATGCAGTGATTACTCTTATTATAATGGTGATGAGGGGAAAAAACAACTTATACTCAGCCTTCCTTCCAACTCTCTAGGGGCCAAAGTGTGAGGTTTATTTTAGAATTATGCCTTTGAAAAGTTTACCGTTACAAGACTCCACAGGATCGTAACAATATCTCATAGATATATTCGTTTGTTCCTCATTCCCATGTTGTTTTGCATCTTTTGGATGTTTCTTTAATTTATGACTTTTGCTGTGTGAGCCTTCTAGAAATGGACTTCTTGAGCTTCCAATAATTGATAAAAGTTCTTCAATCCATAATGTCCTTTTGTGTGAGCGAGAGATTCATTGTTTTTCATGCTTCACGGACGGAGAAGAACCTTGCTGGGCTGATTTTATTTGAAAAGCTTCCTTCATTTTGAAATTTTCTTTGATTTTCTCAACCATGCTTTAATTGAGGTGAGAATTTCTGGAAACCAGACTCTTTGATATAAGCCTTTTGGCCTTTACTTGTAGCATGGGATCATTTAAAATACTATATATCTGCGAGACATGCTTCCTTTCCATGGGTCTGTCATAGTAAAACTTCCTGAGACAGTTATTTATGTTAGAGTGAATGGGGCCCTAAGATAGTTCAGAAGGAAATGTTGAATTCTTAGTTATTTTTCCAAGGGTTAAATTTACCAATCAGAAAAAGAATCTCTGCATACCGGAAAGCCACTCAGTGGGAACACAGCCACACACATATATTCCTTTATCAGTGAGATTCTTCATGACCATCCTTTTGAGTTTGCTTAGAGTCTCCTCTTTCAGCTTACACCAACATTGAGCTTAGCTTTATTTAAACAAAGGACTAAAAAAAAAAGCAAATCCAGCTTACTAGCAGACCGAAAGGTAATCAAAAGCGATTAAAAACAAAATAAATCAAACCTGAAAAGAAAAGACAGTGTTTTATTTACGTACAAAATTCCACCTAGGATTTATGCGAAATATTGCTTTAAGGAGAGGCCGTTGAGAGGGAGATTTACTTCCTCTCCTTGCAGGTCTTTCAATTTATAGGTTGACGGGCCAAGATTTTCAGAAATTTGGTAAGGGCCAACCCATAAATGTTGAAATTTTGTGTGCATTCCCTTACCTTCATGTTGGTGATCCCATTTCAAAACTAAGTCGCCTACTTCAAAATTTCTCCTACCGGACTTCCTTTTATCAAACCACCGCTTGACTATGTCTTGGTGATGATGGAATCGGTCTTTGGCTTTTTGTCGTGATTCTTTAAGCTTTGGCAGTGTATCAATTCTAGATTGGAGGGCTTGACTGCTGGAACCTCGGGAGGCTTGGGCCAATAGCAAAGATGGGAGTAAAACATTCAGGGGAAGGATAGCTTCTTTGTCATAGACTAGGGTGAATGGAGAGACACCTAAGGCATTCTTGGGAGTGACTTTGTCTGCCCATAAAGCGTTCGGGAGGGCTATGTTCCAGCTTCTCTGATTTTCAATCATTTTCTTAAGGATTCAGATGAGATTTTTATTGGTAGACTCAGCTAATCCATTTCCTTGAGGATAGTAATTGGCTGAATAATGGTGTTTAATTCCTTTCTCATACATGAATTCATTAATTTTCATTGACGAAAAATAAGGTGCATTATCAAAGACTAGGGAAATTGGAACTCCAAACTTGGTTATGATGTGTTCCTCCAGGAAGTTGATGACTGCATCTTCATTTACTTTACGTAGCGGAACAGCCTCAGCCCATCTTGTAAAATAATATGTAGCCGTTAGAATATAACGGTGTTGCAATGAGGAATTTGGGTTTATTTCACCGATAATATCTATGCCCCATTGCTCAAATGGTTCAGAGATAATAACTGGCTGCAAGGGTCCAGCTACCTTTGGTAACTTGCCGGCGCTTCTTTGGCATACGTCACAATTTCTAGCATAGGCGTGGGAATCCATGAAAAGAGTGGGCCAATAGTACCCAACCCTGAGGATTTTATGAGCTGTAGTATCTCTAGAGTAATGTCCCCCAGCGGGGCCATCATGTAATTCTTTGACCACGTTGCTCACATCTTCTTTCTCCAAACATCTGAGGAAAATGCCATCATAATTATTCCTAAAGAGCACTCCTTCAATGATTTGGTATGCTGTTGATTTAAGACGGAGAGCTCTTCTTTGCTTCGGACTCCAGTGCTTTGGCAAGTAACTTGATTGTAAATAATGCACTAGGTCCCTGTACCAAGACTCCAGCGTTGTAAAAATTGGACATACATCAATCATGTTAAGTTCGGCTTCATTCCTCCAATCTAGCTCTTCATCAGCTGAATTTTTAGTAAGCAAATTGCATAAACCTTGACCTTTGATAATAGTGGCTGGTTTGAATTCTAAGTCATACTCTTGAAGAGCAGTGACCCAGTTTCCTCTCCTTTCTCCCAATTCTTTCTGAATGAAAAGAGATCTGACAGTGGGATAAGGAACTATGACTTTAGTTCTATTTTTTAGAATATATGGCCTGAACTGCTTTACCGCTTTGAAAACTGCATATGCTTGCTTATCTACCACGGGGTAGTTCAGTTCAGCGCCCTGTAGACCAGCTCTCATAAAAGAAATTGGGTAGTCATCTTTTGATTCCGCCTTTTGAGTGAGCACAGCTGCGAGAGAGTTATCAGAAGCAAAAGTGTACATAATAAAATCTTTATCGAAGTCTGGTCTTCTTAAAGAAGGTGCCTTGGCTATGGCAGCTTTGATTTCTTTAAATGCAACCTTTTCCAAGTCTGTCCACTTAAATTGTACACTCTGCTTGACCATTTGTTGCAAAGGTTTAACGATCTGAGTGAAGTCTAGTACGCACCTTCGAACAAAATTTATGGTGCCCATGAATGATTGCATAGACTTTTTGCTGTGGGGCATGGGAATCTTGTTGATAGCTTGTACTCTCTCTTGATCTATCGAGATTCCCTCCTTTGAAATGATATGACCCAAAATTTTTCCCTCAAGAACAGCGAAAACACTTTTCTTAGGGTTTAAAGAGATACCATACTTCCTGCAGCGATCAAAGATTTGCTTTAGGTGGAAAACATGGTCTTCCCTTTTCTTCGAAAAAACTGTCACACCATCTAAGTATACTACTACACATTGACCGCCCAATCCTCGAAAAGCAATGTCCATGACTCGCTAAAATGTAGCTCCTGCGTTAATTAAGCCAAAAGGCATTCTTCGATATGCAAAGGTTCCCCACTTTGTACGAAAAGTGGTCTTGAGTCGGTCTTCTTCTGCTACTAGCACTTAGTTGTAACCAGAAAAACCATCTAGTAGGGAGAAAAGTTTTGATCCTGACACCATCTGCAAGATTTGTTCCATTGGGGGCACAGGATAGTTGTCTTTATCGGAAGCTCTGTTTAAGTTCCAGAAATCTACGCACAGTCTGATTTCTCCCGATTTCTTCCGCACGAGAACTAAATTAGCCACCCATTCAAAATGTCGGACTCTAAAAATAATCTTAGCATCCAACAAATTTTTTAACTCTTTCTGAATTAGAGGCTCGAGTGTCGGATGCATCCTTCTCAATTGTTGCTGAAAAGGTTTGATCCCTTCCTTCATTGGTATTATCTGTTGAATGTTGCGGGTATCATATGTTTTCAGATCGTCGTAGGTCCAATCAAACACATCTTTATATTACTGGAACAATTTGATGAATTTACTCCTCTCGCCCGATGTACAACACTTACCAAGATTAATATATTTCGGTTCAGCTTCTGTGCCCATATTTATTAACTCATGCTACGTGGATGAGCTGTGAGTTTTAGCATTTGTAGGTCTTCTGAACTTGCTCTGTAAATCAAATAACGCTTCAAGAGTTATCATGCCTTTGGGCATGAATTTTCCCTTCACAGCATCTTTATTTTGTAAATTTGAATCATGTTGTTCTTCATCTATGATGGCCTCTTGGAAGACATCTTCATTTGTTAAGAAACTAATGATTTGATCATCATCATCAAATACCCTAAGATTTGTGATGTTATCCGGAACAGAGGGCCTAAAAATTAATTCAATAGAGCATTTGTTATTAGTGGGCACTAATCTGGAAGCAGAGGTTGCTAACAAATCAGCTGCAACATTCTTCAACCTAGGAACATAATTAATATTGAAAGCATCAAAACATGAAATCGGATCCCAAACCTCAACTTGATAACCCTTTAAGTGTGGTGAGAGGCAATGAATTGTATTCTTTATTTTCCTGACCACTATTTCTGAATCACCAAAGACTTTCAAATTTTTTACATTCAAACCAATAGCTTTCTTTAACCCATGGATCAGAGCTTCACACTTAGCAGTATTATTCGTACATTCAAATTCTAACTTACAAGATAAAAAATGCTTGTTTCTTTCGGGGTCAATTAAAACACAACCAACTCCTGATCCTTCTTGAGTTTTGGAGCCATCAAAGTAGAGAGTCCAAAAACTATTTTCTTTTTTAACTAAGTTTGTGCTATTGCTATCTAAGTTAGTAACTAAATTTACTATGTTACAATCAATATCATCAGTCCGTAAAAAATGGAGATCAGACTGTTTGTCTGAATCATGGCTAGCATCTTTTGATTGATAATTTCCAGGTTCGATTTCTAGGAAATAGTTCCCCAACACTGAAGATGAAAAAGCTACAGTTTCATTTTTCTCCTCTAGCTGAGTGAAATTTTGTTTCATGTGTGGCTCTCTTAATATCTTGATTTGTTTTTTCCTATTTTGATAGGGCAGCCACAAATGAGACCAATCCATTGCAAAATAACCATTCAGTTTCGCAGACCAATCCGTACTCAAAATTAAACCATATGCCTCAGGGATATCGACTACCATTATATCAATGAATTGACATACTCTAGAATCGGATGACAACATAATAAGTACATCTTTCAATTCACCAATGACCTTGACAACAGTTCTATCTAATTGAATGATTTGAGATGGGGAAGAGATAGGTTGTCCATTAATCTTTCTGCAAATAGATAGAGGCATGACATTTGAGCTAGCACCAGAGTCTACCAAACAATTGTGCACATTGTGATAAAAATCTCAAAAGTTAAGAGGAAAGGTAGAGTTTGAGATTTTGATTTTCCACCAATACTTGCTTCATTAATTTTTGAGTTTTCATCAGTGTTTTCTAATGAAGTACTTGTTTGTGGATCAAAAGCCTCCATCAATTTCTTTCTTTGTTGCGGCAAGCTACACATATAAAAAATGGAAACGTTTTCTTGTGTTTTCTTAATATATTCGATTATATCATAGCTCATGTCACATTCCTTTGAAACTTTTGACGGATTTTCTGTTTTATTTGAAGAAGCTTGTGACTTTTGGGTTATTTGTGAGTTTGGTTCTTTAGTCACCATGGGAGAAATGCTGGATTTGTCTTGGGTTGGGGAGGAATGACAGTTATGTGTCACTTCAGTATTTGATTAGATCTAGCTTTAGGCGCTTCTACTATCAGATCAATCACTGGGCCTTTACTCCTGGTAGTGATGTTAATAGATGTTGTTTGCACTTCATTAACGAAATCTTCACAAGATGGTTCTTGGGTAGGAGTCCAATCCCAAAGGATCATCGTAGTGTCGGGAGCAGACTCTTCCCTCTCAGGAATTGGTTCTTGTTGGGGATTTTTTTGCTCAAGCATTTGTGCATCTAACATTTGGTTCATTACTAAACTCATCGAATTGATCCATTGTGGACAACTTTTTTTTGAGTGTTATTCTTGATGGAAAGTGTAGAAGTGGTCCATGCCTATTTCATTTAAGTTTAGTACAGCAAAATTGTTTACCAGTGAGGTTGACTGTCCATTTTCTTCTTTCTTTTTATATAATGGCTTGAAAGGTGGCCTTGAAGAACTAGTTGCCTTATCTTTCTCTAAATCTACAATTTTATTGGAGAGTTTTTTCATCATTTTTATGACATTTTCTAAATCTGTTGCGGGTTCTTCTTTATCCCTAGTTAACAGAAAAGGTTTTTTAACGATTGCTGGCTTGACCTCTACATTGAGAGCATGTTTGGCGATGTTGTTAGCCTATTCTTCTACTTTCTTGGCTTCTTCAAAATTTTCTATCAGGGTAATCTTCTTCGTTCTCTTGACGAACATTGCTAGCAGGGATTTAAGAGTTGTTGTATAATATTCTACCAAGCATTCCTCAGCAGGCTTTGTTGCATCACTAAAATTACTTAACAGTGTCGTGAATCTTTGATTAAACTCTTGAAATTTCTCGTTCTTTTCCATTCTCATAGAAAGCAATTCTTTCATAAGAGTAGCTACAGTTTTCTGATTCCCATACTTTTTTAGAAAACACTTCTCAAAATCTTCCCAACTTGTTATCGAATTAGCTTGCAGACTAAAGTACCAGGAAGACACTTTGGGTTCGAAACTGTAAGGAAAAAGGTGACAAACCACGTCTTCGTATTCCACATTAAGAAGATTCAAGGCTAAATAGAAACTTTTGAGGTGGACTTCAGCGGAAATCCCTTTGCCAGGGTCATACTTAGGCAGAACCTTTTCTGGGTTTTTAGGCAAATCGTGGAATGGTCCAACTACGTTTAATGCTCCTCTTGCTCTCGATGCAGGCACAACCATGACTCTTAGTGGAGAACGTGGTGGTGTGTGCGGCGGTGACTTATGAGGAGTATGCCTTGGAGTGTGTGGTTGTTCTTGATTTGTGGGAGTCTCTGGCCTGACCTCGTCGAACGGTTCAGTAATTTCTTCTAGAGATAAATCCAATAATTCTTCTAGACTTTGAACCAAAAAAAAATCTCTAGTGCATTGAGGGTTTTTTATAGGAGCTCTTACTCTGGGCAGCAAAGTAACAGTATTTAATCCTCCTAGGTTTCTAACGTAGGAACGGGTATGTCTTCTAAAGCGGTTTACTTCTTCAAAAGGGACAGCATACAACGTTTCTTGCTGTTCTGTCTCAGAATTAAGATTTTCTTGACTTCTTGATTCCAGATCTTAAATGTCTGGGATAGTTGTTTCAGATGGGTTCTCAGTGGAAAAGTTTCTAACAAAAGGATCTCTTCTGCCAGCCATACACTGGTGGCCCTCCTTCTAGTGCCAAAAACTGTTGATGCCTCGAAAATCGTAGCATCAATCAGCAAGGGATTCTCCCCGGTAAGAAAGCCCAATTAGATCGCTCACTATTTGGTGTGGGGAATCCGTCCAGTTAACGGTCTGGCTACCGTGTGAGTTTTAAATATTTGTTTATTTTATTGGTTGCGGCCCGATCCACCGTTTATATATTTTATATTTAAGATGGTATGCATATGCCCTAAATTAAATGCATGCGTTAAACAAATATGTTCTAAGCTATTAACCTATCCTTGCAAGGAGTAGAACTTTAAATTATGAGCAATAAACTGAAAGTAACCTTTAAAGATTGAAACAGATAGCTATTTAATCCCATAAATGCATTTTCAGCAGAATATAAATGATATCAAAGATAGCTCTGATTATATTAAAACATTCCATCACTCATAAGGTACATAAATTTTTCCAAGAAGTAAAATCATTCACAGCATAGAATTAATTCACATAAGCCAGGAAAGATCTCACTGAATGCATATAGGAACTGTCGAAATAGTTCGGCAATTATTCATCACAACTCAAAGAAAAACAATGCACTAACTTTCATAGGTCCAAATCATTTCTCTATTCATGTAGCTGAAGTAGTTCTCATATACAAGAAGAAATTATTTCACCTGCCAAAAGTCCTTTACTTCTTCTCTAACTAGCTATATATAGCTTTACAAAATGCTCCAAGAGCTGCCACCTATACCCTAACTTTTCACATTCCTCTAATTTGTCATGTAGTGCTTAATTTACGAAAATAAATAAAAATCCCCAACAATATTGCAAAAAGAATGGGGACTAAATTCCATATGTCATGTTAATATTCTAAAGATATACAAAGTCCAAGAAGATGTGTTCACCGCTTTAGTAGATATATAATAAAATGGACTATTCTCGAATGGGCATCACTGTTGGGTCTGGGACTTCTGCTACAGCTAGAGTCACTACTGGAACTGTTGGTGCTGCTGGGGTTGCTGAAGTTGATACTTGGTTTGTTGCTTGTGTTCTGTCTACCTCGGCTATATAATTCACCCAAATCTCTACCTCTCTTATAATACTGTTTCCAATCAAGGGAAGCAGAAATCTAAGAGAAACCTCTTGCTTGGCGAGTTCTTCCTCGAGGATGATCACTTATGCTGCTGCTGCTTGGAGGCTTTCTTCCAATAGGTGTGCATGAACGGAAGCTTGACTAATAAACTGGTTTAGATATTCTATGGTTAACACATCCACTTTCTTTACATAGGCAATTTCTACGCTCAGTCTATCACTCAGCTCAGATGAACGTTGGGTTCTATCCAGAAACTCTTCTATAATTTGGGGTGTCACTATTCAACAGGCCTCCTGAGTAGCTCATATCTTGAGGTATAAGTTCTTGCACTGTTCATAGGTGGTCTGTGTTACAGTGTTCAACTTTGCTCCACAGTCTTTAACATATACCAAGGTGTGCACATCTGCTCTATACTCAGCGACAGACTTAAGGGGAAGAGTTGCCGGAAAACCTGATTTCTCTTCCCTCCACACAATGTGTTCCTCTAAATCTTTGCTAATGTGTGCATGTTTCCTTATAACCCGAGTGGCTTCGACGTTAATCTCTTTGACCCTGGCCATTATTTCTTTTAACTTGTACACCTCTTCTGATATAAGTTCCTGGAGTTGGTGGTTCTTCTTAAGTATTTCACACACTTGCTCATGAAAGGGACCAAGATCACCTACCTTGCTGGTCACGAATTCCAATTGTCGTTCCATCAATTCCCCGCCTTCTTCCAATTTCTCTATCTTTTCTTTCAAATCCTCGATTTGCTGAGCATCATCAAATTTTTCAGATTCAAGCTTTAGGTTCCTACTTTTAAGGTCTTTCTTCTCTTCCTCTAGAGCTCTTATTTGGATCGCCATATCTCTCTTTTCAGCCTCTAGATGCTGAAATTTTCTGCTTAGTTCCTCCTTCTCCAATACGAGGGTGTCACATTTTTCAAACATCAAATTCGTATAATTTTGTTCTTTAACCAGATTCTCTTGCAACTGACATGCTTTCTTCTTTTCCAGTCCTAACTTGGCCCCTAACACGTGTACATTGTTTTCGGTTCCTTTAACTGAGGCTACAGAGATGGATTCCATGAGATCGGGAGCATCCTCGATACTTTGCATGATTGTGGTTTCATGCTTAGTGATAATATCTGGTCGGAAAGGTCTCTTCATTCGAGTCACTGTCTTCTTTACAATGGAATTTCTCTTTTTGTTATAATCGAACCTTTCCCACTGGGACACTGTACTATTCTTTGATGGAGTAAAAGGGACGAGTGGGAGGTCTCTTATAGAGAGATCTTTATCCAAGTCCTATATGTTTGGACTCTTTGGATTAGCATCTTCCCCGTCTTTCCTTTCTTCCTCCGCTTTTCTTTGCGCTTCTTCTTCTTGTTCCCTTCTAAGCCTCTCATCTTCTTCTTGTTTGGCAATTTCTTTCAGTCTAATTCTTTCCTTCTCCTAAACTCTTTGAGCTTCATCTTCAGCTGCTTGGACCCTTTGAGTCTCTTCTTCTTGAAGTTTATCTTCTTATGCTTTATTATCTCTTTCTCTAGCTTCTTTTTGAATTTTCTTAGCTTGGTCCGTGAGCTTTTGTCACTACTACATATGGTCTAATTTGCCACGAAATTTCATTGTAATAGCCATGAATTGTCGTCCCTGTTGCAACGATTGGGGTTTGTTTTTTTCGTGGAAAGTGATTCGTGGATATAGGGATGAAAATTCCACGTCATGGCAATAGCAATGCTTTGTTGTTTCCACGTTTCAACAACACGACAGTTCTCATATCTACAGTAAATGAATCCTGCCACGCAATTTCGTCGCTATATCGACGCACAACTCCTATCAATTTTCACGCAGGTGTTGAACCTTCCATGAATGTTCGTCGCAGTATCCACGCATCCATTCACAATCTTTCGTGGCAGATTCAGCACCTGCGTGGATGATACTAATATAGTTCCACGAATCATCGTCTCAGTATCCACGCATGGATTCCCAAACTTTCGTGGCAGGTTCAGCACCTGCGTGGAAGATATTTTATAGTTCCACGAATCATCGTCGCAGTAGCCACACATGGATTCTCAAACTTTCGTGGTAGGTTCAACACCTGCGTGGAAGATATTTTATAGTCCCACGAATCATCGTCACAATATCCATGTAGGCATTCACAAACTTTCGTGGCAGGTTCAACAACTGCGTGGAAACATTTTCTATAGCCTACATTGATTTTCGTCGATATAGAGACGATACCTGGAAGTGTTAAAAATAAAAATTTTGAATGCGACGATACAGTCATAGATTTGCTTCAGATAGACTAAAAGCACTTCTCATGAACTAGCTCTTACATCTACAATCAAATCCTTATCAATGATTCCTTTCAGATCCGCAAACAAGTTTGCTTAATGATAGTTTCCAATTCTATCAAACTTCATCAAACAAATAATCTTGCATTGTATTCCTTAAAGTAGTTACCAAGTCTTTATGATAAGCAGTAACACAAATAAAATTTGTTCAAGTAGTTTTCATACTTATCCCTTTTCAACAATCAACTCTTCAACTTCAAGTTTTGTATTTTAATGGCACAAATATTCAAACTCAAACTCAATTTGGTCACAAAGAATAGGCTCGGTCTTCAAGTTATAACTGATGTTTTCCCATAACACTATTCAAACTCAACTTCAGTTTGGTCACAAAGAATATTCTCAGTCTTCAAGTTATAACACAAGTCCTTCAAATATGCTATCAATATGTTTCAATGCTTTGCAAATTGTTCTTCTTCAAGCTCAGATTTCACATCCTTATGTCCTTTGAATAATCACAAGGCGTAAACAACATTTTGCAATGTATGAGCTCGGTCTTACAAAGAATTATACCTTAGCTCTATTCACTTCTTAAGAATGTCTATATGCTTCTATAATGGTATATATTTAGATGCTTAATAAAACTTTCTCAGAGTCATTTATCATCAAAATTTTCATGAGCTTGTAAACAACAAACACAGTCCTAGATAGATATCTCAAGAACTTGAACTAAATGTATAAACATGAAGAATTGTAAGCCCCAGTCTTAAGCACATGTGGATAGCAGTTGAATTATAAGCCCCAGTATCTTGCATTAAAGCAATGACATGATGAAGTTTTACTTTAAACCCCTACAAGGAAATAAGATCACAATTCTACTTGTCATGAATACCCTATAGGAAACAATTGTTCCACAAATTCTATCATTTGAAGTTTGCAATGCTACGGTTTTCTATTCTCAACACTCACTACATTTTTGAACAAGCAACTCTTTGTAGGCTTATTGAATAGAAAATAAATAGAGTGGAACCAATGGTTGAAAATATTTCTAAATAAACTTTGAAGTCAATTGATATAATCAATGTTACCTCTACCAAAGCCCTTGTTTACCAAGTCTCCTAGAAGCACACTAAGCATGTAGCAACAAACAATTATTTAAGTTACAACAAAGGAATCCAACCAAAATAAATTCTAACTTGTGCGGATATGAAAAAGGTGGGAAGCAACGCACCAAAAAGAATGCACAGAGAAGGCATGTGCAGGTTGAATGCAGAACCCCAAAACTACATCATGCCACAAGATAACAAACTTGCAAAATACTTGAGCTAGGGCACAATAGAAAAGCCCAACTTAGCTTCCATGTTAAAGGCCACCTGATCCAATGAATGCACCAACCCAACAAAAACCAAAACAAATAAAGATCCCAATTGCAAATTTTGATGAGCTGCATAAATTTTCACTATTAAGTGCACTTTATGTAAGAGGATTTGCCAAAAATACCATAGAACTATATAGGCACCACATGCAAACAATGCAATTACCATGCACTCAAATGGGAAGATGTATTCACTTAAGACCAAACAACTTCAAACAAAGACAAATTACACAATTTTACATGTAGCACAACCATGTTTACATCTCCCATGCAAATATTTCTGACTCCATACAACACTTCATGGAGATGGAATTTTCTCCATAATCTATTGTCGTCTTATTATGCGACACATGAAACTTCTCTACACTTGTTGTTACCCAGAATTTCATTTGATTTCATGCCACCTTCTATATATTTTCTATCTGCATATGCAATCACACACAAATCAACATCATCACGTGTTTTCCCACAGTGTCTATATCTCATTCTATGATCAGTTATGGATGAAATCTCTAGACTAAAATGGTTTAGTCTCAATCAAGGACTCCCAATTTCATTGAATTTCTTGTCTGAAGGCCAAGGCATGATACAATTAGAGGAAGCCTTCTATCTTCAAATGGACCATCTTCCCTCAATTGGAAGCAAAGATCTGGTTCATTACCAGTGAGCACATCACTTGCATCCCCCCTCAGGGGACTCACTGCTAGAAGATTTCATAAATGGAGATGATCCTAATTTCCTGTCAATGGAAAAGACCAGGTAATCAATTGGGTGTCGAGCGAGGAAGAATGAAGATCACTATCACAAGTGAGGCATTATCATATTCTTGATTTTTCCCAAGTTTTCTATGTTTTTCAACTCACCAATTTTTTTGAATTTTTAAGGTCTGAATTTATACTTGATGAGTTTTGTTGATTTTCTCTCAATTTTTCTGATTTTCCAAGTTGATGACCCATGCCAACTTTTTGCCAGTTTTTTGTTTTGCAACACTAATATTATCCTTTTGTTAATTAGGATAAGCTACTTGACAAAAAGTGGTGTGCACCTCTCTTCTTGAGCAACTAGGGTTTCATGTGGTGATTTTTGGTGTGTGAAGGCTTCTATACTATCTTACGAGGCTTGTCTAAAGGAAGGTGCCAAAGTTGGAGTGTGCCACATTCCAACTTTGGGTTTTCCAATCGCCATCGAAACTCCAACTTTCGGTAACCACCAGAATTTCTGTAGCTTGCAATTTGTAAAAGACCACAATGTTCAAATTGTTCATAAAAGACCACAATTTGATATTAATGAAGTAGTGAATACTCAACTGTTGAAATATTGTAACTTCAAAGAATATTATATTTGTACTTTATTATTTCGGAGATGTTTCATTCCTCCGTGGAGATCTTATTGTATATCCGGAGATGTTTATTCCTCCGTCGGAATGTAGTAACTTGGGTTATTAGACTTCCCCAGTGGGGGTCAGCCCTGTATGTGTTATGTGGGTCAAAGGGTTGTTAGACCACCCTATAGGGGTCGGCCCAATCAATTGTAGTGGGGTGTTTAACCCAATGGTAAAGTTGGGGCCGACCTAGTTAATATATTGTACAAGTCGGAGATGTGTATAAATAGAGGAGGTGAGCTCCTCATTTGATACACTTCCCTCACTTGAAATGTAGTGCACTTGTGAGAGAGAGGTATGCTATGGAGGAGGAGGAGATCATGTCTCTGGTTTTCATCTTTGTATATTGCTGGTCATCTATATTGAGGAAGCTTTGCTGGGTTTTCTACCCCATGAGGGTTTCCCAGGATAAATCTGTGTATCTTGTATTTATGTTGTGCTTGTTGTTTCTTCAGTGATCCTGTATATGCTATTATTGTGAAATGGAATGTAATGCTGATATTTTTTGTCTTAGCATATTAAATATTAACATGGTATCATAGCTAACATCAAGGAAGGCAATGTCTGGCACTTACGACACTTGCTTCACTTGCGACAATTTCAAGGTTTGGGTTTTGTATAGCAAAAACCAGTCATTGTGGAACTTTCGCTATAAATCCATTTTGGAGAAGGTTCAGGATCTGAAACCTTTACAAGTCGTATCTAACATCCCCAGGTACCTTGTGTCCAAAGTACACCCTCAGATTCATTGTACTTTGTAAGTTATGATCAGTACAAGTTAGGCTTTCTGCCTCTTCCAGATCTCAGTCAAAATCAGGTGACCTACGAAAAAAGGTCATAACTTGGGCTAGGAAGATCCAAATGAAATTTAGTAAAAAGTGACAGGTAGTACACAGACTGTACTATCTCAGGAAATGTTTTCAGAGGAGGAAGTTGAACCAGTGACACGTGGCATGCCGTACAAGTTCGCTCTCCTGTTTTATCCCATAAACAGGTCACGTTGCGACACTTGGCATAACTCTCTCTCAGAAAATCCAATTGAGGTCAGACCTTTCGGGATGGAAATATGATAGGTCAGGCTACCACAAAAAACGTTTTCATACCCAGTGGATCTAAAATTTAGGAGTTACAGTAGAAACAATCAGGTACATATTTATATCAAAACAAAATTATTTTTGGGGCACCTTCATTCATGGCTTCCAGAATTTAGGGTTTCGGAGAAAGTTATAATTTTTGGAATCGGAGTACGTGGATGAATGCTACTCAGGAAAATCAAAATTTAGAGACCAAGATCAAATTTTTTGGTTGGGTAGAAGACTGGGCTTGATCAAACCCCAGTTCGGGATTTTGGTCAGAAAGATGGAAAATTAGGGCTTCCGCAAAAGTTGGAATTTTTGAAGTCTGTGACCACGGCTGGAAGCTCCTCAGAAAAATAAGAGTTTAGAGCCTTGGATAGAACCTTTTGATTGGGCAGAAGGGTGGGCTTCATCAAACCCTAGTTTGGGAACCTGTCCAGAAGATCCAGAAGTTTTGAAGGCAATTTTGAGGGGTCAAATTTTGGAGATTTCAAAATTGAAGTATGCTAGTTTGATCAGCTTAGCAAGACACATCCTTCCATCCATTAAGAAGTGTGAATGTCAAAGATTGAATTTTTAGGGTTTCTCTAGCAAACCCTAATCAAGCTCCAGATCAAGTTTCAGGGGGAGTTGAGGCTAAGGCCTTACATAAGAAGACTACAAGAAGTCTCGACAGGTATGACTTAAGGAGGTTCATGTATGTCTTGAAATCTGATTCCTGATTAAGTTCATAATATGTTTGTCTTCATATTATTTATTAGTACAATCTTGTTTAATGCTAGAATTGTCTTATCACCCTAGTAACAGTATGAATGCATGTGAATGATAGAAGACATTCATTGATTAGGGCTATATGATTGTACTAATGCATTGTGGTGTTGTATGAGGTTGATGTTGTCTGCTAACAAGATACAGGTACATCACGGAAGACAAATCAAGTTCCATGACCATGACAACATGAAGACAAAGACTCATCCATAATCTTTATTCTACTTACGAGGTATGTATGACTTTGTTATATTATGCTTAACCTGTGAGATATGCAGGTTCTAGCACAGGATCTCTAAATCATTGAAGAGAATAAAGAAGATATTGTTTAGGTATGTTAGACATAACTAAGCAGGTATACTAATCCAGGTATGTTTTCCTATGTCAAGTTAGAATCTTACCTTGTGTTAGGATCCCTTATATAAGTATACTTGGTATGCTTGGTTATGCTTATTCATAAAGCTAGTAATCAAGGGTTTATGCATATTATTTCTCTTATCTTGGTTGATGATTTAACTAACCAGAAGAGTCCTATGATCAAACAAGAATATGCATGAGTAAAAGAAGACTTTCCTAAAACCTTGAATACTAATGTTTATTATCTATGATCATGACTATACATATTCAAGATTATTTAGAATTATAATGTTTTGATAATATTGAGAATATACTAATGAATGTATGTTTGTGTATGAGATCATGAGGATGACACTAGTGCACACTTGAGCATGCACAGTGGTACAGAATGAATAGAAGTTCAAAAGACATATAGAAGATCAAGCTAGAGACAACCACACAAACATAAAAGATAAGTATTTGAGTTGTTATTTGAAATAGTCAATGATATTGCTTGTAATAGTTGTATACATATTTGTATTCCTAGAATATATCATGCTGAGCGTAAACATTCATATAGCATTGAATAGTATACTACTAATATGCATATGATTGGTAAATTGGACAAACATTCCATTGTTGCTTGTCTAGAATGAAACCTCTTTGCTGACATGCTAAGAGTTGTGCACACTCTCGATAGTATGTTCTGGTAGAGATGGAAGGCATCTAGATAGCCACTGTATGCATACAGAATATGGAAAAGTGTTGTGCCAAAGTATTGGTCAAGATAGTTGCATAACTATGTAAATGATATCTGTATGCATAATAGGTTATCATATCAATATGATTGGATGATTATGAAGTATTACTAATCATTTACTTAATTTTGATTTGTAGGAAAGATCATGACGAATGATGAACACTGAACAAGCGATGGATGTTCAACAAAAGAATTTACAAATCAAACACACTATAGAAGGCTCATGGCTAGAAGATTTTCTTAGAAAGAGGAAGAGAATCATGATGAGATGTTTGTTCCAAGTGGCTAGATAAGACCATTATCTTAATAATGTAATTGAAGAAAGCTCTGTTCGAGTACCCAGGATCGATAGTGATCACCATGGGTGATGTGGATCTCAACCTTTGCTACAAGGTTGAATATGGTTTCTATACACAAATGACATGGATGCAAGAAGGAACTCACCATAGAGTTCAAATGATGTTGAGGCTCATATCAGTAGACCCATCTGACGATAGATGGCACAGATAGATGGCTGCAAAAATGAAAATGAAAGATCTCAGATTGATGCATTACTTCCTAGGTCTGGAAGTATGGAAAGGCTCAAAAGGAATCTTTCTCAACCAAGGAAAGTATGCCGAGAAATATTAAAAGGACTTGATATGTTGGAATGGCCACTCTCATGGATTCCAACTTGAAGCTGTTAGCGAATGACTCGTCAGAGTTAGTGTATATAACTCTGTACAGACAAATTATTGGGTCATTGATGTATCTAACAAATACTAGGTCAGATATATGCTTTGCTGTGAACACCTTGAGTCAGTATCTAGTGGAAACTAGATGTGTTCACCTGATAGTTGCAAAGCATGTGATGAGGTACCTAAAGGATACGATAAACTTTGATATATGCTATCTTGGAGATCATGACTTCAGATGGCTACACAGATGTTGATTAGGCAGAAAGTGTATCAGACAGGAAGAACACATCGAGAGGATGCTATTGTCTGGGATTAGCCATGATCTTGTGGCTTAGCTGGAAGCAGTCTAGTGTGGCTCTCAATACAAGCGGAATATATGGCTAGTTGCTCTGCTAGTTGTGAAGCAGTATGGCTTCTGGATTGTTTGACTTAGAGATAGACCCAACTGTGATCCTATGTGACAAACAGAGTTGTATCAAGATGGCAGAGAATCCAGTGTTCCATGATATGGCGTAGAAAGGAACTATAAAGTTCGAATTTGTAACAAGTTACCGATGTACTAACCAAACCTCTACCTCAAGTAAAGTTTGAGTATTTTTCGAGACAAGCTTGGTAGGACCCTCCTCGAGAGGGGGAGTGACGTGGTCACTTATGATGAGATTGCCTGCATCGACAGTGAGGTCGATGATGTGGATACCTATATTAGTGATGCCGACAGAGAGGTTGGTGGATGGTCCTTAGACAGGGTCTAAGTTGACGAGGGGATTGCATCATCCTTGAACACATGTTCTAAAAGGATCCGTAGACATATGTCTCCGAGAAAGAAGAGGGATTGCATCATCCTTGAACACATGTTCTAAATTGATCTGTAGACATATGTCTTTGAGAATGAAGTCCTTAGTGGACAAGTGGGGATTGGATCATCCCTGGACTTCAGTCCTAAAGTGAGCCATAGACATATGTCTCTGAGAATGAAGTCCTTATTGGACAAGTGGGGATTGTATCATCCCCGAACTTCGGTCCCTTGAATTGATCTGTAGACGTATGGTCTCCGAGAATGAAGTCCTTAGTGGACAAGTGGGAATTGTATCGTCCCCGGACTTCGGTCCCTTCAATTGATCCGTAGACGTATGGTCTTCGAGAATGAAGTCCTTAGTGGACAAGTGGGGATTGTATCGTCCCCGAACTTCGGTCCCTTGAATTGATCCGTAGATGTATGGTCTTCGAGAATGAAGTCCTTGATGGAGATGTGAGGATTAAGTCATCCTTGGACATAGTCCTAAATGTACGGTGAGGATTAAGTCATCCTTGGACATAGTCCTAAATGTACAGTGGGGATTAAGTCATCCTTGGACATAGTCCTAAATGTACGGTGGGGATTAAGTCATCCTTGGACATAGTCCTAAATGTACGGTGTGGATTAAATCATCCTTGGACATAGTCCTAAATGAATGGTGTGGATTAATCATCCTTAGACCGTAAATCCCGTAATTCCGAAAGGAAGGATAGTCTTAAACATGATTGTGATAAGATTGATCCCGTAATTCTGAAAGGAAGGATAGTCTTAAACATGATTGTGATAAGATTGATCCCGTAATTCCGAAAGGAAGGATCATGTGTATTCCAGAGTATGCTGCTATTGTGTATACTTGACTGATGAGGATACTTGTATTGATATTGATGATATGTATTGATGAGGATACTTGTATGTATAATTGTATTGATGATATGTATACTTGTATTGATGAGGATACTTGTATTGATGATGTGTATACTTGTATTGGTGTGGATACTAATACTGACGATCTAGATGACGATGCTATTGATCGTGATGGTCTAGATGATGATGATGCTGATCGTGATGGTCTAGATGACGATGCTACTTATCGTGATGATGTAGATGACGATGCTGCTGATCGTGATGGTCTAGATGACAATGTTGCTGATCGTGATGACGATGCTGATGATCGTGTGATGACGATGCTGATGATCGTATGATGACGATGTTGATGATCGTGTGATGATGATGCTGATGATCGTGTGATGACGATGTTGATGATCGTGTGATGACGATGCTGATGATCATGAGGATCCAGATGTTGATGTTGCTGTAGTTGTTCGAGTGCTGCAGAAGATAAAGACTCAGTACTGAAGATGTTGATGTTCCAGTATTGAAGATGTTCTAATAACTGCTTGAGTTACTGATGATGTTGAGAAAGCTTCCAATGATTTATAGATGTATCATGTATGATGTTGATGACTCCTTGCTCGTGCAGATGCTGTTATAATATCTTTCTCGTTAAGGGGGAGTGTTGAAATATTGTAACTTCAAAGAATATTATATTTGTACTTTATTATTCCGTAGATGTTTCATTCCTTCGTGGAGATATTATTGTATATCCGGAGATGTTTATTCCTTTGTCGGAATGTGGTAACTTGGGTTATTAGACTTCCCTCGTGGGGGTCAGCCCTATATGTGTTATGTGGGTCAGAGGGTTGTTAGACCACCCTAGAGGGGTCGGCCCAGTCAATTGTAGTGGGGTGTTTAACCCAATGGTAAAGTTGGGGCCGACCTAGTTAATATATTGTACAAGTCGGAGATGTGTATAAATAGAGGAGGTGAGCTCCTCATTTGATACACTTCCCTCACTTGAAATGTAGCGCACTTGTGAGAGAGAGGTCTGCTATGGAGGAGGAGGAGATCATGTCTTTGGTTTTCATCTTTGTATATTGCTGGTCATCTATATTGAGGAAGCTTTGCTGGGTTTTCTACCCCATGAGGGTTTCCCAGGATAAATCTGTGTCTCTTGTATTTATGTTGTGCTTGTTGTTTCTTCAGTGATCCTGTATATGCTATTATTGTGAAATGGAATGTAATGCTGATATTTTCTGTCTTAGCATATTAAATCTTAACATCAACTGTGTAGAATAAGTCCTGTAGGTGACTGCTAATGTCTCCTTCAAACTCCAAATGTACAACCAGTAAGTTCTTAACACAGGCTCTTTGGTAAATTCAAAACTGCCATATCAACAGATTATAATGAGTTACACTGACAAGAAAACTAAAACGATAAACCAATATTCAGTAACATGTAATAAAATAAACATATATATCATATAACAAAAAGAGAGATTTAGTTGAAGATACCAACCTCGGTGTGAAACCATTCTTGAAAATATACTCAGAAGTGTTACTTTCAGAAAAGACTGTGTGTGCCTCGGAGAGGCCAGTCTTCTCTAAGAACTAGCTAACCCTTCAAGAGGGTTTGTACAAACTAGAGAGAGAGAAATGACTGGAGTTGATTAGGTCAATGAAGTCAACATAAACAAAGTTACAATAATTATAAACTTCAACCAAGTCTCAGCAGAAGAGAAGTGATTATCGGCACACCACAACTGATCGCAGGTGATCAAAGTCAAGTTCTCTATAAGACCAAAAATTCAACAAGGTGGTATATAAAAAATGAAGGAGGGTAAATGACCACATTAACCACAAGTCAAAGACAAGGTACCACAAGTCCAATAATAACTCAATCAAGGTGGGGAAGGTACATTAAACCAAAAATGAGATCTGAAGTGTGGGTACAAATATAAACAATGGTCATAAAATAAGAAAATATAAAAGATGGTCATAACATAGGTGTGGGTAGTAGAAGACCCATGACCCTTAGAACTAAGGGTATGCTCCAAATGTGGCCAAACAACCATAGTACTCTATAAGAGCAAAAATTCAACAAGGTGGTTTTAAAAAAGTTACTCAAGGAGGTTAAATGACCCCATTAAACACCAGTGAAAGATAAGGTACCACAAGACCAATCATAAATCAATCAAGGTGGGGAAGGTACAACCAATCATATCTCTCTCAAATGTACAGCCATTCTATATAACTTGAAAGTTCATCATCACAATATGAGGAAGGGTCATGGGATGCCAAATAAAAATATCCCTCATTTCTCTCTATGCAATCCTGAAAGCATCACATAACAGATAAGTACCTTGTACTATAGAAAATAAAAGCCACATGTGTTAACATAATTTTGATCTCTGTCAACTTCAACACTCCTTTGTGGTCCCTGTGCTGAAGTTGGTCCTCGAGATGTAATGGCAGTAATCTTATAACATAATTTTCATCTCTTTCAGTAACAGTTGATAAAATAAACATATTGATCATATAACAATAAGAGAGGTATAGTTGAAGATCTCCACGTTCACATTTAACCCAAAATCAAATCTTAAGTGTGGTACTATTTCTGAATAGTGCTAAAGCAACAGTAAAATATTTTACAAAATAATTTTGATCTCTATCAACTTCAGTACTCTTCTGTGGTCCCTATGCTGTAGCTGGTCCTCGAGATGTAATGGGCAGTAATTTTATAGCATAATTTTCATCTCTTTCAATAACAGTTGATAAAATAAACATATTGATCATATAACAATAACAGAGGTATAGTTGAAGATCTCCACGTCAACATTTAACAAAAAATCAAATTTGAAGTGTGGTACTATTTCTGAATAGTGCTAAAGCAACGGTAAAATATTTTACAGCATAAATTTGATCTCTATCAACTTCAACACTCCTTTGTGGTCCCTGTGTTGAAGTTGGTCCTCGAGATGTATTGGGCAGTAATCAAATTATAAAGAGTGATGATCATCAAAGTCATGATGAACATATCTCATATATCTCATATAAAGAGAATCAATTTTTCAGACTAATATATCTACATGCAGCACATACATGAGTGATGATGTGTTAGAAAACACAGAATTTGAGTATTAAAATACAAAATAATTATAAACAAGCATACAATGACTTGTGATGACATTTAAATTTAAAATTCAAATTCTACGAAAATAAAAGATATAAATGGGAAAATTGCTAAGAGCATCACATAAAAGATAAGTACCTTGTAACTAAACCAAAAAAAAGTTATCTATGTTACATACCAACAACATTGATATCCATCAAAATACAAGTCATGAACTACTTTTTCGTTGATTTATGTTTTTTTTCTTTGAAAAAACTTGCGAGTACGGTATCACAATCATCAACTGGCACAGTATTTACTGCGATATCTCCTATTATTGTTTTTGTTTCCATGCCCTCATTTATGCCACTTCTTGTACGTCGCTAAGCAGAGCGTGGAGGCAGTTCTGTAGGGGTGTGAACTGCAACAACGGAAATGAGGTGCATATATATATGATGTTGAATTATTATTGAAATAAATATTTCATTATTTTGATTAAAATTACAATATTTCTCTTTACCAGTCTCTGTAGATGTGACAACTGGGGTGCTAATTGAAGGTATAGTTGCTTCCCCTTGTAGTTCATGCTCCTGGGTTGCATGGTCTTCCATTGAAAGAAGAAAATTTATAAGTTTAGGTCAGGAAATATATATATCTAATACCAATATACTTTTCTATTTCCAAAGCATACATACCAAAATGGACACTATGCTCCACACTATCATGGGACATGTTCACCCCAACATCAACTTGTACTCGCTGAGTACCGCTAGATTCACTGCTGCGGTTGCATTGTTGCTTAAAAACAAACATAAATTTTTAGTTATGGGTGATATAATCAAAAGTACTGAATATACTTTAATAGTATACTACAATTGGTGATATACATGCATTTGCGTCATTGGGGAGATTGGAGTCTGCCCCAAGCTTTTCCGATGTTCAACCACACTTTTAAAACCAAGCTTTAGGTCTTCATCGGTGGCAGCAGCTTGGAATATATTTCCCTGCAATGCATGATAACACATTTTAAAATTTCCAATATCAAAATCAGATATTTGTTCGGTACTGTTAAATAAATATTCCCAACAAGTAATCATTTAATACTTACAATTCTTGTTTTTTAGTTTTCTATAGCCACCCTGGCCCAGTCTATGTTGCCCGTGCTTTTCCATTCTAGCCTTGGTTGCTTTGGAGGTGTCAGGTAGCCTATATATGAAAATTTTCAAAAACTGTAGATATCAAAAATATTACTTAAAACAAAAAAGAAAAAAACAATTGAGCTTATTTCAGTAAAAAGATGATATATGTTGTACCTTGCTTTACCAGGCCGTGGTTGTTTTCCTTGTATTTTTTGCAAGTTCTCCTTTACATCATCTATCAGTGCCTTCCACTCTTTCTCAAGAACCATGGGAGGGCGCTCATGCCTAAGGTCAGCTTGCAATCTTTCCCCATATTGGCCCAGCTTACTATCAAAGTCATCTGGGAGAGATAAAGGTAGAACATACTATATCAAAAAACACATAATTATTAATATTTATTTCTAAATAAGAGAATAAAATTAATAAAATAGTGCATACCGATAATGAAATATATTATAGACTAATGATTACCTTAATGAATGTATGCCAATCATGTGTTTTAACCCCTGCAAAATCACCTTTTTTCGTCAAGATATTCTTTATGTTTGACGAAAAACCCGTCGGAAACCTAATATTTTTGATGACCTCTCTTACAATATTGCTCTATTGCTCCATCAAACACCAAGGAAGACGAATATTCTGTTGACGGCCATTGCCATTAGAATTAATGATCACACTTTGCAATGCGTGATTAGATTCTTGGATGTCACTACAAATCTTTCCAATTTTTTCTTTGTCAGTCCTTCCATCAAATATTCACCATAACATTTCTGTTATGTTCTTCCCGATATGCATTGTGTCAAACAAATGAACTATTTGCATATGCTCGTAGTATGGCAACCTACTGAATTGAATCGGGTAAATTTTGATTCCTTGTGTGCCTTAACGACATTCATGAAACAAATTAAAACCAATTAATCAATAATGGTATAACATATCGCGTTGAACGTAATTCAATACAAAAAAAAAAATTGTCATACCTTGACGGTTTCTATTATATTCCACCTTCCATAGGTGAGGTGTCATTCTTCGTGGTTTTTTTCCATTCTCTTATTTACCGTTAAATTTTTCTTTGTCTGTAGTTCGATAACTATGGTTCTTAGGCAGAAAGTGCCTATACTCATCGAACACTTCCTTTGCTAAAATCCTTGAATGATGAGATTTTATCCTGGGACCGCAAAATGGACATGCAAATTTACCCTTGGTTTGAAGACCTACAAGATATATGAATTGGTGTAGCAAATTAGCATTGTAATTTAAAATAATGCATGATATTATCAACAGATATATAAAATATTAAGGAACAAAAGAAAGTAACAACATACCACAAAAATGTGTTAACCCGAGAGCATCATGATTTGTAAATGCAAGTATTCCATGGAATTGAAATCGTCTTTGCTCGATTGTTCTAGAAATATCATACATAGTGACGCCAGCCCATAACTTCAACAACTCATCGATAAGAGGCTCAAGATATACATTCATATCTTAAACCTAGTACTTGCCTAATTGGTCAAACATACATGCTTAATTATATTTAGCACCTATATGTCGTTATATATAAAAGACATAATTATCATGCACGAAACAAATCAATGAAATATTGACTGATCAGAATTTCAATTAAAAAAATACCTATTAATTAAATACCTGGAACAATCATTGCCAACAATATTGTGTGCTCTCTCTTGATCGACATCCAAGGAGGAAGGTTATTGTTTATAACAAAAACAGGCCACACTGAGTAGGTAGAACGAAGCTCTCCAAATGGATTGACACCATTAGCTGCCAAAGAAAGTTTAACATTACGAGGATCTTCTTTAAAAATTGGCCACTGTTCTTCGATGTAACTCAATGCAGAAACATCTGTAGGCATTCGAAGAACATCGTCGCGACTTTTGTTCTTTGCATGGAAATCCATAAACTGTTCTATACTTTGACACCTGAACAACCGTTGGAAACGTGGGATTATCGGAATATAACGAAGAACTTTTTGAGGCACCCTTTTTGTCACTTTATCGGTTCGATACCTACTTGTTTGACATTGTGGGCATTCATTTTCTAATGCATATTGTCCATAGTATATGATATGATCATTAGGACATGCATCAATAGCTTGATACTCCATACCAAATGCTTTCATAATGACATATATCCCTCGATATGTGCGTGGTAAAATATTTGAAGTTGGTAATAGAAATTTACCTAACAATCTACAAAATTCAAAAGAATAAATCAATGAAAACAATGTCAATCATCAATATCGCATCTAAACTTTACACATTAGATAACAATAACAACAATATAGGAAAAAAGTCAACCCTTTCTATATATAGATATTGTGAACATGCAGACAAAAATAAAAAAACAAATTACATACCTTAGTATCTGTGTCATACAGGTGTTTGATAATCCATTCAAAACCTTCAAGTTCACTAACAACAATATAGTAGATAAAAGATTTGTTTTTGAGCCTTCATAAAGAGGTTGATGTGACTTCTCAGTAGAGGATCAACATCATCTCTATCATCCTGGTTGTCCTCATCCAATGGAGCAAATGTGTCTTGGATCAATCTATGTATCCCATCTTCATGATTTGTGTCACTAATGTTATCTACATCCATTATATCATCAGAAATAACTACTTAATCATCTTCAATATTTTGATGTAGAAGTTCATCGGGTTGTGAATGAGTATTTCTGCTAGTACTTGGCAAATAACTCTCAGGAACGCGACATTTTGGGGGCATTGTCTATAAATTTACAAACAACATAGAAAAATTAGTTTGTATAGAACATATAGTAAAAAAATAAGACATTTTACTAAAATTCATGCAGACATGATGAATATTACAGTGAATATATTAAAAATTGAACCCCAAAAATAGTCTTACCAGGGGACGATATTCATAACCCCCTTCGGCGTGCCCCTTCTCCCTACAATGTCTTTCAGTTGTTTCTATTAAAAGTCTTCTTTTTTGCAAGCCCCTGCAATCAAAGCAAGGACAATAACATTTTCCATCTCCTCTCGCCTCTAATGCAGCTCTAAACTGAGCAAGCTTCCTTGCATTTTCATTCATAGTGACAAATCCTTGTAGTGGTACAAGTAATTGTCTTACCTACACCATACAAAACAATAACTTGTCAATTACATTAGATATTATAAGTACATTTCTGAATATAGTATATTATAATCCAATATTTTCTATATTTATAAAGAAAAACATGAAAACTAAAGTTAATATGAATGGAAAGATGGTTATAAGTTGGTTGTGAGAAAGTGAATTGAGAATGGAAAGATGGTAAGTTAATATAATCTAACGTTTAATGTGAACACTTGGAGGGAGATTGTACCCATGCAGTGGTTGGAATTTTAAATAAATATTCTTTCCATATTTTTAGGAATGCATTGTATCAAGAGCACTAAAATTAGAAGTGGTTCTGGTTGGTTACTAAAAAAAATGGTAAATGTCAAATGTTAAGGAACCAAAAATATTGGAAAATTGATAACTACTTGTATAGTTTGAAGACCTGATCATATAGTTTGACCACCAAAGAGGGTAGGCTCTTAACCAATATTGTAGATGTATTTCACCCACATGACATGGGATATCACCTTGGGAAGCTCAAATTTGGTTGGAAACATTAACTAGTTTATTGACAAATATTGTGAAGTATCCATTAGGTAGTGAAGGGTGTGAGTCCATAATCATACTTTATAGGTTCGAGGTAATAATGGTTCGAGGTACGATAGAGAAAATCAATGATGTTGAGAAGTGGACACAACAGCTAAGAAATGAGTTGGTTAAAGGTCAACTATTGAAAATCCTCTATTTAGTCGATCCATTGCAATAGTTGAAGACTAGTAATTAGGTAAGTAGCAAATCTTGATGAGGTCAAGCCATAAAAAAAATGGATCCATATAGACATTGAATATGCAAAGCAAAAAGAAGAAATGATTGTAATAGATCCCAAGCATTATGTATGTCAAATGTTATATAGGACCGCAAACACACTAGAGATGGTACCAATTGCAAGAGAAAACATTTTCAAAGCTGCCATTTTCAAAAAGCAAGTTAACATGACCTAAGCCAAAAAAACAAGTTCTTGAAAAAAATATAGCAAGTTAAATGAAAATGATAGCAAGTTCTTGAAAAAAATATTAGAAAGGCAAAAAAGCAAGTTAACATGACCTAAGTCTAATTACTAAACAATATTAAAATCTAACCCTTATAAAAATATAGTCAAAAAATTACACATTACTAAACTTGCAAGTTCAAAATCAAAGCTATGTAGAATATCCAAGCTCATACAATCACCCCGCAAGTCCAAAATCCGTGCTCAATGTGCTGCAAGAAAAGAAAATGTGAAAATCATGGTGAGAGTGTGTAGTTTATATAGCTTGACATTCGTCCCTGTTGCCACGAAAACTGAAACCTAGACATCTCGTCCCTATATCGACGAATGTTCGTGGAACTTTAAAAAACGTGGATATTGCCACGAATTTTCCGCCCTGACAAAAAAAAGGTTAAAAAATCAATTTTTTAACCCACGAATGTTGAAAATGTGGAAAATTTTCGTGGAACAATCCACCCATATGTAGTAGTATGTTCTTCTCTGGAGAGGGCTTCAGCAGCTCCTGAGGTTTCTTTTTCTTGCCGCAGTTCTGCTTCTTTGATCACAATAGAGCTAGAGCTGGTTCCAACCTTACTTAGTCGAAAAATCTGTAGTTCGGTCATGTTACTGACCCCTAGATACGCTTCTTCTTCCTCATCATAATAGTGGGCGTATTCAAAGTTAGCATGGAGTTCTCTGCAGTGTCGTGCAGCCTTGCCTTGTCGATCGTTCCTCCAAAAAATCCTTTCCCCGAAGTGAAAGTCTTTTAGTTCTGCAATGAACTCCTCTACAGTTGCAATTCCTGAGAATTTGTAGGCCCCAATATAGAAAGGTAAAGGTGGGAAATTTTCCTTCTTTGCCTTGTACAAGGTGCTAACAATCCCATCAATGAAAACTTGCCTCACTGCCTCCTTGTGTACTATGTAGTCCATGGTGTATCTGGGTAGGATATATGGGGGTTTAAAGCCTCCATAAATTCTTATGAAAGTACCTTGTGGCAAAAAATAGAAATCGCCGTAATTCTCCAGGACTTCCATGGCGTTTTTGGACAAGCAGTTAGGTTCTTCATTGAACATTAACTCATATAAAGGCACGATAAACTCCTCACAAATCAGTTGGTAGTGATGTTTGTAGTTATGGGCCCAAAAGAGTTTGTAAGCAGTGAATACCGGGGTGTCGGCCTCTCTCCAGTTACATCCAAGCTTTGGAAAAGGGTGTTTTGCCACAATACAGTCTATCAAGTAGGATGGCAGGTAGAATTCTGCCTTCTTTGCCCCTATTCCTTCTTGAGCGGCAATTATGGCTGATGATAGGCTGTTTGAGAGGATGTCTGCCCAATTAAAAATTGTCCCCTTGAACGCTACATAGTGGATGATGGGGACCCATCGGAGCATAAAAACAGTACCATCGAGCCTTCCAAAAATTCTACTAAGCATGAGGGCGATCATTCTGAAAGGAGTTCTCAGATTTTGAACCTCATACTCCTCACTATCCTTTCTTCTAATCTGTTTGCCCGAGATCAACAACTTTCTGGCCATCTCTAGATTATCCATTTGGATTTGTCCTAGCCATTCATCATCAAGCCGCTGATGAGCTCGGGGAAATTTGTAAACTTCCGCGATATAAGACGGATGGAAGGATGCAAAAGCTTCTCCCTTACTGTCCGAAAGAACCCTTGTCTGTGCATTCACATGCTGCAACATCCATCCAATTACTTCTGAGCATGGAAAAAGTTCTAGGCGTGTGGCTGCTTTGGATATGCAGGGGGTTCTGATGTTCCGATACATGTATTCTTCCTCGAGAAGCGCTTCAGGAATGTCCTGGTCTCTTATCATACGATATATGTCTCCCCATTTGAATTCAGGAGGCACGCCTGTAGTGCAGTTAGTATCTTCGAATAAAGTTTCCATATGTGTGTCAGCCGATCCTGACCCAGTCGCCTTCAATTTTCTTTTTCCACCCTTAGGCATTTTGACTTAGCACCTGTCAATAATTAGACATAGGTAGATATAAGAAGACATGACGCAATGTCAACAATCCAAACTAGCATCCTACTCATAATGGTAAGGCTCAAACGTTAACTGAAACCTTCTAACTCTGCTTGTTTCACCATTGATTTGCAAATTTCAAATTGTTATGGCCTTTCCATTTTCAAATTAAACATTTATTTCACATGTCATTGAATAATCCTGCGCATTTTATTTCAATTTGATTATTTTCGTAGGTCGATATTGCAACTATGAAATATAAGAGCAATGCACACAAAGTAATTATGAGTATACTGTATTTTATGGCATGAGAATTGATATGGTAATAACCCGTTCCAAAGTATATAAAAGGTACGAAACTTCGTATGCATGGTAGGAACACCGACGTTCTTCTCATAATGGCGGACGAGACTGGGTTCCATTCTATGACGCTACTAACTTCTGAAAACTGGACGATGGTGTATCGCAGGGCCTGTTAACAATTTATGTGGTAGATGATTACGGTCTGGGCAACTATGCACCCCTATGAAGCCAGGCTCAGCTGTGTTTAGCAGGATAGGGGCATGGTTTAGTCTCGGTGGAACATAGGACCAAGAATAAAAATAAAACGCAGAGTCCAAATAGCTTGGATTAAAAGAACCGTGACCACGACCCCTTTTAACTTGAAAGATAAAGAAATAACTAATTCAATTCAGGATAAGAGGCCTACCTGGTGAATTCTGCCTGGTTTGAGGGTGCAGTACCGTTTCTTGGGGAGCTGGCGAACTTGAATATCTAAGTATGCAGTCTTCAAATGGAAACGGAAGCAGGCCTTCAGTCAGTTGAAACAATGAAATTCAACGGGGTTTAAACCCTACATATAGCATTTAGACACGTGTGAGCCATTAATAGGGTAGATGCGAACATAAAACGGGGTTAATGAGGCATACAGACGGGTTAAATCGGCACATTCGGCATTAAGTGTGACCGCCAAAACCGGAAGGACTTGCTTAACCTTTCCGACCGTTGCGGAAAGAAAAAATGAGTTTTCCCCTCGTTGTGGGAGGATTACCGGAGTTCATCCGCAGAAGAACGGAGCGAAGTTGCGAATCGAAAAACTTAATCGAGTTTCTCCGCCGTTGCGGAAAAGTTATGTGAGCGCTTCCGCTTTTGCGGGCAAGTTTTTCAAAATCTTGAGTGAAGTGACCACCGAAATGTGTCATTTTTTATCCGTCGTTGTGGAACCGTTACCTGAGTTCCTCCGCTGTTTCGAGAAAACTGGGCAAGCTTTTCAGCCAAAGTTCAACATATTCTTCCCTTTTCATCGCTACGGTAGATTTAGGTGAGTTTCTCCGCCATTGCGGAAGAATCTCGTGAGTTTGTTCCACCGATATGTGACTTGGTTCTTTTCCCGCCTTTTCGGCAAGGTTGGCCCAGATCTTCCACTGTTGCGGAAAAGTTATCTTACAAGTTCCGCCGTTGCGGCTCAAAACTTAAGTTTTACTTGGTCAAAAAATAGAAAAATAAATTCAAAGGGAGCAAGCAAAGGACCTTTCTCTAAAGAAAACTAATTAAGAAAAAGACTTTGATGGCCTTAAAATTCTAGGTAAACTTTCTCTTTAAAAACAAAGGAGGGGCCCCAATATTCAAAGAATTTTGGGGGGGGTGTTGCAGCAACAACAATTCCATAAGGTTTTCTTTTTTTGAAGATATTCCATCTAGTGACATTGGAATGTCACAGGTAAATGCAAGCATCCTTTAGACCTTTTAGTTGTGATTTGATGTGTTACTTAATTTTAGTTTATTTGACACATGAAATGTTTTATTTCATTAAAAAAATTAAATTCTAGGAAATCAGAGCTAGTAACATTATGGGTGGGTATTTAAGGGTTTAAAACTTATTATTCTTTTCAATTTTATTTTTATAAGTTTATTTTAGCTTTTGAATTTAGTTTTAAAATGTTTAATTATTTTGAATTTCATATTTGCATTTACATATGATGTGGACATGTGTTACAGGTCAACCAAGGAGAGGAGAGAGGTCACTGTACATGGGAGGATATTGTTCCTCCTATCACATAGATTTTTTTTGTCTCTTTGGTAATGCCTAGATTAGCATTTTAAATTTGTCATTTTAACTAGTGTATTAGATCAATGTATTGAGTACATATTGTAGTTGTTTTTGGATGAGAGCTTTATTTTTTGATTAAATATAAAATAATTTTGTATGATTTGACTATCATAATTTTGCATGATGTCTATCAATATATGTTTTATGATTATGTTTTATAATGCTAGTCAATCTTGTATAGTAATAATATAGGTCAATTTTGTTAGGAGTGAATGTTAATAACTTATACATTGTCATGGATACGATGCTTCCTATCATTGTTGTAGACAATCCTCTATTATGTAAAGTATGAATCTCATCAATGACCTAAAGCTTGTAGTTTGGAGGTGTTGTAGACAATTCCACCAATCTAGTCATTTCTTGAAAAGTCCTTATTTCCCTAATTATTCTTGATACAATGCTTTCTAGCATTGGTCCTTTACTAAAAATATGAATCTCATCTAAATTTTGTAGTTTGGAAGTGTTGTAGACAATTTCACCAATCTAGTTATTCCTTGAGAAGTCCTTGTTTCCCTAATTGTCACTGATACAATGCTTTCTAGCATTGGTTCTTTATTAAAAATACGAATCTCATCTAAAGCTTGTAGTTTGGAAGTGTTTTAGACAATCCTCTATTATGTAAAATATGAATCTCAACAATGATCTAAAGCTTGTAGTTTGGAAATGTTGTAGACAATTCCACCAATCTATTCATTTCTTGAAAAGTCCTTGTTTCCCTAATTGTCCCAGATAAAATGATGTCTAGCTAACAGAACCTCTAATATGTAAATCTTAATCTCATCAACGACCTAAAGCTTGTAGTTTGGAAATGTTGTAGACAACCCTACCAATCTAATCATTTTTTGACTAGTCCTTATTTCCTTAATACACATTTTTGGTCCAATATTATGTAAATGATGAATCTCATAAATGATATGTACAACTTGTAGTATGTCTTAATGTTTTTGTTTAATTTTTAATGTTCAAATGGTATTATGAAATTGGTAAAACTTGTAGGGTGTCTTATTGTTTATGTTTAACGTTTAATGTTCAAATGGTCTTATGACATTGGTAGTGACAAATTGATACATCTAATATATCTTTTATAAGTTCCAAAGGGTTTATTAAGTGGTTTATTTCAATGAATCGTATTATTTATGGTTTGGAAATTAATGAATTGTATGTAGATATTGTGTATAATGTAGAAATGTGATGATGAATGCACATAAATGTATGCTATGTGTAATTAGTATGCAATGCTAAGAAATGATGTTATGATGTAAATTATTTGATTGTTTTATGTTTATACATGAATGAATGTGAAAATTTTATGCAATGATGTTCATATATATAGAAGTGTAATGCATATGTACATGTATGCTATGTTTAATAGTCCTAGATACAACACCTTCTAGCATCGTTACTCTATTATGTAAAAGATGAATCTCACAAAGGGTCTACAATTTGTAACTTATGTCTTAATGTTTAATGTTCAAATGGTCTTATGACATTGGTAGTGACAAATTGGTACATATATTATATCTTTTATAAGTTCCAAAGAATTTATAAAGTGGTTTATTTCGATGAATTGTATTATGTATGGTTCGGAAATCAATGACTTGTATGTAGAGATTGTGTATAATATAGAAATGTGATGATGAATGTGAATACATGTATGCTATGCATAATTGGTATGCAATGCTAAGAAATAATATTATGATGTAAATTATTTGATTGTTATATGTTTATACGAGAATGCATGTGCAGATGTTATGAAATGATGTTCATCTATAGAGAAGTGTACAAATACACATGTACATGTATGCTATATTTAATAGTCCTAGATACAACACCTTCTAGCATTGGTCCTTTATTATGTAGGACTATTAACTGATGTAACCTATGTATTGATGTAACCTATGATCCTTTTTGCTTGGCACTCATCTTGTCCAAACAAACACCATTAAAAATCACTTCACCACAATGAGGAGAAACTAAAAAAGGTCAATAATATCTACATAGAAAAACCCTATGAGTAAACATGAATAGTTTATTTCTTTTTTATTATGCCCCACTTTAATCAAACATGGTACAATAGGGACCATAGTCCAATATATAACACAATCAACTTAATACAACACATTTCTTAACTACCTAATATAAAATACTTTAATTCTTCCAATTCAACATACTTGTAATTTCAAATTGTGAAAATTGTAGATAATATCAATATAAATTAATCAAAGTGACTCATCTTTGTTTCAATAATGGCAATGGATTGTACTCTTTCATGATTAAGATAGGTCAAATCATAACAAAATAAATTATCTTGTAAATTATTGAAATATGAATGACAATTTTAATCTAAATCAAAATGTTTCATTTCAGAAGTTATTCTCAATAGGTCTAGTTGTTACAATCCAAACTTGAAATTTTTCTAGACATTGACATTATTAAAGGGATTGTAATATTCCATTATTAATAGGTCAAATATAACACGGTAGATATGCATATGACTTGTACATCATAATTCAAATATCATTATGGCAAGGTAGCTAAACAGATGTAAGATGAAGTAATAGTTGCAAGGTGGTCCGACAAGACCAAATACAAATGACATATACTTTAAATTAAACTGTTTTATTTTACAAAAACATTCAAGATAAGACTATTGAAAACTAAAGGTCAAAAGTAGATTCGGGGCGGTAGTGGAGAATCCACTATTGTTATCTTGTTCCCTAAATGTCCTTTTCGACATATAGGGACTCGAATTGATAGTTTTGGTCGACAAGATGACACAATACAAAGTACATCACATGGAATTAAACAAGTAAACAATTAAATACACATGGGTTAAATTGCGAAAATGGGTGTCTATTTCGTGAGAATTGAGGGGTGGAGATGCATAGTGTAGGTTTTTCGACCGAATAAATATTTCTATTCGGCTTAATAAAGTAGACAATAGTTCGTTTGGATAACTATTAACGGTCGACCATTAAAATTAATTGTGGCCTCGAAATGCGTGAGGGATTATCAGCCGAGAAAATTTGTCGACGTTCAATTCTTTTGGAAAACTATTCAGTCGAATAAATATTCAGCCAAAACTTATTCAATCGAATAATTATTCGGTACAATAAGTATTCAGCCGAATAATGGTGATACATATTTGGTCGGTCGCTGCCATCGTTGGTCATTCTTCTGCCGAACAGAGCTAGGGCCACCTTGTCTTGTTTTGCTAGGACCCTGCTCCTCCATGTAAACTATTGTTGGGACCCTACTCCGTCGTGTAAACTATTGTTGGGACCCTGCTTTGTGGTGTTAGGTTTTGCTGTGACCTTTATCTTCCACCGTGGGCACCTTGGTACCCACGCCCTGCCACATCGGGCACCCTACTACTACCTCACTATCAATGTATGCACCGTGCCACCTCTTCCATTTCGGCACTCTGCTACCTGTTCCACTAAGGGCATGCTGCAAATGTGGATTGACAGTAGCTTGCGTGATTCGGAATCTTGCAGGATTCGTCATTCGTTTTTTTCCACTATGGGCACCCTATCACTGTCGTCATTGTGGTATCTGTTCCACTTTGGCCACCTTGCAGATGTGTTAGTAAAAGTTGTGGATTCAGAATCTTGTACATGGATCTTGGTTCGAGAGCCTACGGGATTCGAAATTCTTCTTTTGTCAGGTAAGTATTCAGCGTATAGGCTTGAACTTGTTTAATTTTTTGTTCCTTTGTTTTGGTTTATTGAAACCAACCAACCACTAACTAGATCTTGAAATAGTTTATTTAAATAAACCAGCCACAAAAGTAGTTGATAGTTTATTTGGAATATTAATAGTTTTCTAATGCAACTTGTTAGGTTTCATGATTCTGTTTACATGCTATTGCATATATTTGGTTTTAATATATTCTATATTTTTAGTTTCTTATGCAATTTGATATGTTTTCATAATTTGGTTTACATTATATTGTATACATTTGATTTTAATTTTTTGAATGCATTGTATTTTTTTTCATTTTTTGAATGCATTGTATTTTTTTTCAAGAATAAAATAACTATACTATATTAAAAGTATATGTCTAAAAGTATATGTCTAGATTGTTTGTTACAAAAAATTTACAATCTTCAAGTCCTGAAAGGAACTGTCATATTGGATCATGTAGCTTGTCCATAGTCCCAAGAAAAACATAAACATACCAAGTGAGTACAGAAAACCGGTATTCATAGAAAGTACCGGTGTATAAAAACAAGAGCATGACATATATAATGAGCCCCCATGGCTGTTTAATGAACTAGATAGCCCCCCCCCCCAAAAAAAAAGACTAAAATTACATAAGAAAAAAAAGGTTCAACCAGCAGTTTAAACCTGATCCGCTGCTATCACACTACATTTGCATCTTGTTGGTCAGCCCCGGACCTCGCCTGTTGAAAAATATTGATTACCCCTTGTTCTATAATGGATCCCCCAATGTACTGCTGATAAAAAATACCTCCTTCATCCATCGTTAGTGCCTCCTTGGATAATTCATCTGCTACAATATTAAAAACTCTATATATATGCATAAATGAAATGTCCTCAAAGATCCCGATTAATGCTATGATCTTCTGCTGCCACTACTTAAGATGAATAACTTGTAATCTGTCTTTATTGTTTTCCCAGTCAATAGTAGTCCTTGAGTCTCAATAACCTGTAATCTGTGAATAACATGTAATCTTATCTTGGGTGTCCTTGAGTTACATAAACAAGAATGCAACGACCCTAATACCACGTGCACTCTTCACACTCTTTGACAATGTATTGATGTATTGTGCCACGGTGTAGAGGGAAAAAAGAAAAGTGAGCCAACGCATGTATGCAATTTTTCTGTAGTGATGCAGGAGCATTGGCTTTCAGGGTCAAGTGCAAATGTGCCTAGAAAAAAACAAAGAACATTGTGAACCATTTGTAAAGGAGTCTAGATAGCAAGTAGACATAGGGATAAAAGATTCTAATTAGTTAGGTGTCAGTCAGTGATAACTCATGTAACGAATCCCTCAAGAAAGGGAATGTGGCCGGATTATAGCAAGTAGTGGAAGTTGAAGAGGGGGTTTTTGTAACTGAATGCTGTTTTTGTAACTAAAGGCTGGAGAGTCTCTAAAAGATAGGAGAGAGTAGGAGGCAGAGGAGATTAGGGTTCTTTTGAAGTTGCATGTACAGTTTTATTGTTAATGGAAAGAGATTAGCCATATTACTGGGTTGTTGTCATCTTGCATTCTGTGTATAATTTAATTGAATAACCTTGATGAATAGGAGTAGCTCTGTGTAAAGCTACCTTCATGCATGGAAAACCTGACAATAGTGGACTGAGTAGAATCGCTAGTCGATTCCAGTTCAAGAGTAAAACAACTGGGTAGAATATTGATGTAGGAGATTCCAGTTGGATTTGAGACTGGGTAGGACTTGGAGAAAGCTCCAGCCTTGCAGAAGCCTAATGATGGCTTGGGAAATCACTGAGAAGACAGAGTGTTTATGCTTAACCCCTGAAGGAAACATAACTATGTAAGAACAGAACTCTATTCTGTAATAGGGCTATGGAGAATTCGAGTTTGATTGCCAGGTTCAAGTGAGATTGAACGTATTCATGACATCTGGTCAATGAGTAAAGAACATAGTTCGAAATTTAGCCCGAGATCGATATAGAAGGCTGTAGTGAAGTGGTAAGCGAATGTGGGAGACCTACGGATCGTTTACAAAGGAATTACAGGCAGAGGTATGGAGGATTATGCATAGAGAAATCGCAGAGATAGAAATCGAGTTTCTTGCTTGAGTGCTTCCATCGATACCAGGTCGATTTTGGATAGACGAGAGGTAATATCTGAATTCTGTTTGAAGGCTTTCAACGATTGCACATGCTCTCGGGGAAAAGAGAACTCAGAAAGAATTAATCTCATTCTTGAGTGAGGAACGTGATGATGATGAGGTCTTGCTTGTAATGGCAGAAGAATTGGGGGTTTTCATTTCATATGTTGGTGAAGTCGAGAATTGCAGCCAGAGCTACGTATGAAGATTTCTGCACAGAGGAAGTAGCAATGACTTGCTGATGGCGAAGAGACAGAAAATCGACGGTTCCTGTGCATTCTTGGCGTTTATTGGATGGTGAAAGATAGATGAGAGCAGTCAAGCGATGAATGGAAGGTCAGATGCTGACGAGGAAATTCAGAGATAGTCAAGCGATGGCTTGTTAACCAGTTGAATGCGTGAGTGGAAGAGGTCACCTCGCCCTGAAGAGTTCGGAGGTAAGCACTTTAAGTGGTTGCGTTGGTTTTGTATAAGACACCTTTGATCATGGTGAGTGGTCGCATGAGGAACCTTTAGGTGCTCAAGAGAGTCAAGAGTCATAGCATGGAGTTTATTCCCTTTCCGAATGCAAGAAGCTGTTGAGTGCATTGAGGTTGTATGTTAGGCTTTTAAGCTTTTGAACGAGAGATCTTATGCATTGAGGTGAAATTGTATTGAGTACCAAGTGTTAATTCCACATCGGTTGGAGGATGGTTATATGAGTGATTGAAGTGCTAGAATACTTGAGTGCAGGGTACATGAGAGAACTAAGTGAGCTAGGATGGGAACAAGGGAACAAGATTAGTTTGAACTTTGAATGTGTTTATGGGGTTTTGGGGCTAGTAGAGTGTGTATAAGATGAAAACACACCAAGAGTAATCCTCGGTTATTGCCGGGCTCTAGTATGGGCCTGCATCAATTGGTATCAGAGCAAGGAAAGGAAGCTTGAACAATGGAGTTCTTGGTGTGGAAGATAGCTACTTTGGGAGGTGTAGTTGCATGAAAAGGAAGGAGAAGGCAAGTTTAGTCAAGAGATTGAAGTTGAACAGAAGTGTGGGAGTGGCCATAGAAATTTGGTAGCAGCAAGCTTTTGAAAGCTTGGGTATGGTCTTTTTTTTTAATGTCATTGATATGTAGGTAACAGCAGAAGAGGAGACATCTCAGCAAGGAGTCATAGTCTTGAAGACAGTGATGAAGGAAGCTAGTAAGGGTTTCTGATAGAGGAAGAAGAGGAGTGGCCAGGACCTAGTGTTTCAACTGAGGATTGAAATACAAGAGAAGAAGAGTTGTGAGTGCAGCGCTTAGAAGATGACTATCAAGAGTCATAGCAAAGGTTCAGGAGACAACCACAAATTGAAGAAGGAAGATGCCAAATCCAATGACATGTGGAGGCAGATGAGTGATGAAGAATATGAGAGGTAGAAGGCTGAGATAGGAGTTCGTCTAAAAGTATTGATGGGGCTGTTACAGAACGAGGAGGAAGACCAAAGATGTGGATTCCTCATGAGAAGAAAGATGAAGTGGCATAGGCTACAGAAGAAGAGGAAAGAGCAACTGATAAATGATCAGTGTGAAGAAGAGATACTCAAGGCAAGTGAGTGTCCGGGAGAAGACTTGAAGCCTGAAGCTTCAAGTGAGGCCAAGAGGTCTCAATGTTTTAAAACTAATACTTTGTGTATGCTTGCAGGTACAATGAATGATGAAAGGAAATTTGCTAATGTTATCATAAAGGATAAAGGAGGAGGACCGAACCTGAATCTTGTTCAGGAAGATGAAGAGACAGTTGTGTCTCATGCAAATACACATACACGGAGAGAAGAAGGTGATGCTTTTCAGCATGCAGCAAAAGTTGAAGGCAAGGAAGGCTTGGCATATAATGATGACCAAGAACTGAAAGAGGAGTATAGCAAGCATTCATATGTTATGCTTGAGAAAGCTGAGAAGAAAGACAGTGAGGATTTTCTGAGTCCTGTACAAGACTTGGAGCAGCCAAAGAAAGATTTGATGATTGGACTATCAAATGAGACCATTGGGTCTTGTAGTTTTGAAATTGACAATTTAAGTGTGTTTGCAGGAGTTGCAGAAGGCAATCCATCTCTGGGAGTTGTCTTAAATGAAGTAGAAAATTGTCGAATAGAGTATGATGAAGAGAGCCTTTCTGATGAAGACCAAGAAGAGTTATTGCAGCAAAAGAAATTCATAGCTCTCTTACTTAATAAGGGCAGCATCCCTGAGGAAGATGAGACAGTCATGTCTCGTATGAAAGGACCTATTGATATTGAGGACAGGGAGAAGTTAGCTTGTCTGCATAGCCAAGAGAAGACTGTTGGAAAGACAATTGGGACTACCACAGAAGTAGAAAATCAGGATTCTATTTTGACAGAGGCAAAGAAGAGTTGTGCTGACCCTGAAAGGAAGCATACTAATGCATTGTTTGAAGAAAATGAATGTCTGAAATACTGGCTGAAAGTATTCGAGCAAGAGGAAGAAGTTGTGGTTGATGGAGGAGAAATGTCTCATGTTGTAAGAGAGACAAATATTGGTTCACAATTCTATGATGTGCTAACTAGTATACAAAGAGGACGGATTGATTATGTTGCTGCGATCAGAAAATGGGAAAACAAATTACTTTTTGAAGGTGAAATTGCAGGCAGAAAGCATGAAAAAGATATCATAGAGGGAGATGCTTACAAAAGCATAAAGGAAGTAAGGCTGGAAGCAATATCTACAATAGTGGTTGCAGCAATGTCCGAAGTAATGTTTGCAGAAATATCTGGGACAACAGTTGAAGCAAGCTCAGAACTAAAAACAGAAAGTGAAGTAAGAAGATTGCAGCTGAAGAACGGTAAAGGAAATGCAGCTTATGGACAGCAGCAAGCCAAAGTTTGGGATCCAGGAAGATGGAGATAGAAGGAACATGATCAGGTGATCATACTTTCTTTCTACTTTGGGAGTCTGATGCAGGAGCATTGGCTTTTAGGGTCAAGTGCAAATGTGCCTAGAAAAAAAAAAAGAACATTGTGAACCATTTGTAAAGGAGTCTAGCTAGCAAGTAGACATAGGGATAAAAGATTCTAGTTAGTAAGGTGTCAGTCATTGATAACTCATGTAACGAATCCCTCAAGAAAGGGAATGTGGCCGGATTATAGCAAGTAGTGGAAGCTTAAGAGGGGGCTTTTGTAACTGAAGGCTGGAGAGTCTCTAAAAGATAGGAGAGAGTAGGAGGCAGAGGAGATTAGGGTTCTTTTGAAGTTGCATGTACAGTTTTATTGTTAATGGAAAGAGATTCGCCATATTACTGGGTTGTTGTCATCTTGCATTCTGTGTATAATTTAATTGAATATCCTTGATGAATAGGAGTAGCTCTGTGTAAAGCTACCTTCATGCATGGAAAACCTGACAATAGTGGACTGAGTAGAATCGCTAGTCGATTCCAGTTCAAGAGTTAAACAACTGGGTAGAATATTGATGTAGGAGATTCCAGTTGGATTTGAGATTGGGTAGGACTTGGAGAAAGCTCCAGCCTTGCAGAAGCCTAATGATGGCTTGGGAAATCACTGAGAAGACAGATTGTTTATGCTTAACTCCTGAAGGAAACATAACTATGTAAGAACAGAACTCTATTCTGTAATAGGGCTATGGAGAATTCGAGTTTGATTGCCAGGTTCAAGTGAGATTGAACGTATTCATGACATTTGGTCAATGAGTAAAGAACATAGTTCGAAATTTAGCCCGAGATCAATATAGAAGGCTGTAGTGAAGTGGTAAGCGAATGTGGGAGACCTACAGAGAGTTTACAAAGGAATTACAGGCAGAGGTATGGAGGATTATGCATAGAGAAATCGCAGAGATAGAAATTGAGTTTCTTTCTTGAGTGCTTCCATCGATACCAGGTCGATTTTGGATAGACGAGAGGTAAGATCTGAATTTTGTTCGAAGGCTTTTAACGATTGCACATGCTCTCGGGGAAAAGAGAACTCAGAAAGAATTAATCCCATTCTTGAGTGAGGACCGTGATGATGATGATGAGGTCTTTCTTGTAATGGCAGAAGAATTGGGTGTTTTCATTTCATATGTTGGTGAAGTCGAGAATTGCAGCCAGAGCTACGTATGAAGATTTCTGCACAGAGGAAGTAGCAATGACTTGTTGATGGCGAAGAGACAGGAAATCGACGGTTCCTGTGCATTCTTGGCATTTATTGGATGGTGAGAGAAAGATGAGAGTAGTCAAGCGATGAATGGAAGGTCAGATGCTGACGAGGAAATTCAGAGATAGTCAAGCGATGGCTTGTTAACCAGTTGAATGCGTGAGTGGAAGAGGTCACCTCGCCCTGAAGAGTTCGGACGTAAGCACTTTAAGTGGTTGCGTTGGTTTTGTATAAGACACCTTTGATCATGGTGAGTGGTTGCATGAGGAACCTTTAGGTGCTCAAGAGAGTCAAGAGTCATAGCATGGAGTTCATTCCCTTTCTGAATGCAAGAAGCTGTTGAGTGCATTGAGGTTGTATGTTAGGCTTTTAATCTTTTGAACGAGAGATCTTATGCATTCAGGTGAAATGGTATTGAGTACCAAGTGTTAATTGCACATCGGTTGGAGGATGGTTATATGAGTGATTGAAGTGCTAGAATACTTGAGTGCAGGGTACATGAGAGAACTAAGTGAGCTAGGATGGGAACAAGGGAACAAGATTAGTTTGAACTTTGAATGTGTTTATGGGGTTTTGGGGTTAGTAGAGTGTGTATAAGATGAAAGCATATCAAGAGTAATCCTCGGTTATAGTTGGGCTCTAGTATGGGCCTGCATCATGTAGTCATTTTTTCATTTATGGACTGAGTCATTTTAATTGTCCTGGTAAAAAATTCAACGTTTAAAGTTTATATTAATATATTTTGATTGCCTAAATTTTATCAAAGAAAATATGAATTCCTCATATACTAAACTCACTTTTTTCATATCCATGCATATCACAAGGCCTACACCTTAGTAAATCAAAGTTCCTTAGTAAATCAAAGTTCTTTGATACCAAAGAAAAGTATGAATTCCCCACAAATTACAACTATTTTTTTCCATATACATGCCTATCACAAAGCCTACATCCTAGTAGATCAAATTTTTCTCTCCATAGTTCTTCACACATGAATCTAGGACATGTCGCAAGGTCTGCTCCTCAATATATAGTTGCAATATTGTAGACATATCTTTGCCTTCTTTTGATGGTTGTTTTTTATGGTTGTTCGTTAGTAGAACAACTCATTACATAAGAAAACTTTTCACCATCTCAACAACTCAATCATTCATAAATATGATTGTTATCTTTGATATTAGTCACTCTCACAGTGAATACATGCTTCCTTTTTTCACTTTTCCTAGAAGCTCTCTAGGCTCACAAGTGCTCTCTCAACCATGCACCAAGATATATTTATTTATTCGCATGCTCTCTCTAGGCTCATACGTGCTCTCTCAACCATGCACCAAGATATATTTATTTATTCTCATGCTATTTTTGGTTATCTATTGGCTTGATCTATGCACATCTTTAGATATAAACCCACAACTATTTTCATGCTATATTCTTCTCTTTGATTTCAAATTTGTTGACATTCCTAAAGGACTTTATCACATCCTCACATGTTTTCCTTTCATCATCTATGGAATCGTTTTTTCAATTTTCCCTTTATGCCCTCCCCTTAGCTCAGTTCTTTAGAGAAAATGAGTGGCCTCTCTTTTCATCTACCCTCCTTATTTGTTTTCACCTAGCTTGACTCTTACATCCTTTCAAATAGTTGTGTCTTAAGCCATACTTTAAACACCTCATTGAGATACTCATGAATGATCTTCCCACATTGCATGTTGGGCAACAAAAGTCCACAGAAAGCATAAAAAAGATAGAATTGCATGCTAGAGAAACAAGATATCAAAAGTAATTACACAAAAGATAATTATTTACATGGCAAAACCCCTTGAAGGGGATACATCCATGGGACAACCAACTAGATCTTATTTTTCAACAAAAGGAGATTACAATCAGCCGAGGAGAGGGATTGATGCCCTTGCCTCAAATTTGCCTCTATGGGCTACATATGTATAATAACAGGCTTCACAGTTACAACAATTAATTGCAAAACTGTTGAATCCTATTCTTGGTAAATAGTTTCAACAATATTGAACAACCTTACTAATTTCCAGAACTACCATATGTATCCGTTGGAGAGAATATAGGAGGCCAACTTAGTTTTCACAATTTTGGGATGTGCATGTTTTAAAATCATTTAGTTAGGATTTAAAAGACATATCACCTTCATTATTAACTCATAAGAGTAAATCATATATAAAAGAAAAAATTAATTCTCTAGGCCACTTGGGTTCTCACAACTCCACAAGAATTTAATGCAATGTCCTATCAACATTAAACCACCTTGATGCAACAACATATCCTAGGCAATTTTCTACACAATTTTAGCATCTTAAAATACATAAAGGTGAAAATAAAATACATGATAGTGTTTCTTAGTGGAACATTAGGTTCTTCCTTAAACCAATGTAGTGCCCCTAGACGGTTGTAGACCTTGAGGGCACTTGTCAAGTTATCCGACTGATTGAAACATTAATAAAATAATTCTTTGATGTTATTTTGAGTACGTTTATGACTGCAATTGATTGTAAATCCATAAATAATGATATATGTATCTGGATAGTGGATGCAAATTAATGATTACATGTGTTTAACGATTAACTATGATTATGGAAAATATGCCTATGAATGATGCTTAACAATTAGCTATACGATTGATTATGTGATGAGAATGAAGAAAGTAATTATTGACGAAATGCATGTTTGATTAGATGAATCAGTAATGTTCGAGTTAATTATAAATGCTTAATGAAGTAGCATATTTATGAATCCAATGATGATTATTGGGGACAATACTACTAATAATTTGTTTGTGAGAAATGTGTGTATCAACAGGTGAAACAGTTCACCGACGGACACACAAAGGAATATGAAGGGTCGTAGAGTACAAGTAAAGCACACACAGGGAGAGCAATGACGATGTCTACTCCCGACGGAATACCACGCTAGGCAGATAAGCACTGATCCGCTTGCTCAAGAGGAAAGCGTGAGGGCGTACGAAGTGGGCCACGACGAAGCTGGTCACATACGAGTTGGGGGGTGCGTAGTGAGAATGGACTCACTCCTTAGTGCCATTAGTCCCTAATAGCATGTAGATGAAGGATGGAAGGTAACGGTTCCTGAAATCCCTACATAAAGTTTCCGCAAGTCAAAACGGAAGGATAATGGCAGAAGGGCCCGACGGTGCGGTACCCTGTCAAGAATGGAAGGAGTGGATGCAAGGAGCCAACGATATGGTACCTTGCCGAGGAATGGAAACTACGGATGACTGGACCCGATGGAGTGGTGCCATGTCAGGCAAATGAAATTAAGGAACAGGGAAGCCCAACGGCGCGGCACTGAGATCTTAGTGAAATTAATTGTTAAACTTAACTGCATAAAAACTTATAAGATTACACCTAGATCATTACTTAGAAAACGCATAAGAGCATTTGAGACATTTGCACATAAATGATTATTTTGGCTTATAAATAATATTGATTGATTTAGGCATTTGCACATGAGTTATTACTTTGAGCATTTAAAATAATATAAAACATTACTTAGGAGCAAAGTAGAATCCTAAGCATGGACACCTAGTCAACTAAAAGCTAGGAGTTCAGTAAAATATATGAGGGGACAGACATGAACAAACTTAGGAATGTTGGTGCATCTCCTAGAGAAACTGACACTTGGAAGGGTGAATTGTTTTTAATTAAAGAATTATTTATGCATGAAGCGACATGTGTTGCATGAGATTTTCTTTTATAAGGAAGGCATGGGGAATGGGTAAGGGGCCCAGAACCTGGATGACCATCGTAATTTTGAATTGCCTCAAGACTTGCTGCTATTGAGGGTTTGGTTGGAAATCTTGGTGGGGGGGAATCCCAAGCTGGATTTCTTGAATATTGTGTGTGAGCTCTACGACCCGAATTGCTCGGGGGTTCGAGAGGAAGGAGAGTATGCTCGGAAAGGTTGGGAGGCTAACCGAGGAGTCCATTGCTGACCCTGGAAATCGTTGGCGGAGCAACAGCTGCATCTTCATCTTCATTCAGACAAGTTTTACTTGAGCATCTCAAGCAGGTTAACTACAAGATATTTTCTCACCCTCATCTCTTATATTACGCAGATTGTATTTGATTTAAAGTTCTGTAAAGATTTGGCTGTAAATTTTCTGGTATACAATCGTAGTGTTTCGACTTTTCGGATGTATATGAAGGTGCTCAAGAATTAGAATTATGTCTTCCTACTATTCTTCTGGAGATTAATTGTAAACCTTGTCTTTACATTTAGAAATAAGGAATGTAGATCCATTCGGTTCTCTTCCACCCTTAACAAACGCAGACCAGATCCATGCCTCGACCTCTCCTTATTTCCGGAACATAATTTGTATTCATACTGACATATTCCGATTTATGTTATTCTGGAAATGTAATTTGTATATTACTATAGACCTGTATTTACTTTCTGAAACGCGGGTTATATTTGGCTATTGATCTATATATATATTTCTTGAAACGTAATTTGTATTCATATTGATATCTTCCGATTTATGTTAATCTGGAAATGTAATTTGTATATTATTATACATCTGTATTTACCTTCAGAAACTCAGTTTATATCTGTTATTAATCTATACATATAATTTGAGAAATAGAATTTGAACTTCATACTGACATTTTCTGATGCATGATTAATCTGTGAATACATTTTGCATTTCCTTTTATATAGATCTGTGTTATCTCCAGAACCGCAATTGATTTCTATAAGATCTTGGGTTATGCTCAGAAAAGTAAATTGCATTTCTTAGGGATCTCTGTTAAATTCTGAAGCATATATATTTAGTATTTTTCTTATTTGGATATCGGACTGAACCGAATTATAAGCTAATAATTCAAATGTATATATATCTAATAAAAATACTCTTGGGAATATGTCACTTTATATTTAGTATGAAATATAGTGAACTTATGAGCTTAACCTATGTACCATGTTTTTGATAAATATACGAGCCCCATAGTATGGTGAGAGGTATTAAAATCATCCGGTATATATATTTTTTTGTTCTTATCACATTCAAAATCATTTGAGCTATAGGTTAGGATTCATGGTCATTAGACATCAATATATAAATGAGTCTGAGTATGAAAAGAGAAAAGTACTTTTATGTCTTGATTTTAATTATAAAAAGAAAATACTAGTATTGTTACAACAATAAACATAATGAGGTTGCGGTACCCAATGCCCCGTGATCCTTTAGTGAAACATAACTATTAACCTTAAGTGCTATTTGGAATTAATTCATGTGAGTAGTCCTTAAACAAAGTTGTTGATTGTAGGTGATGTTAGGAATACCTATTAATGAAACCATAGTTTAGCCTTCCATTAATTATGTGTTCCTAACCATTGAAAATATATAGTTGAATGCAAGTGTTTCTGGGTATATAACCCATAAAAACAATTAGTTACTTACATTTGAGTATGGATATATAATCAATAGAAATAATTAGGGAGCTTTGAAATATTGTATGGAATAGTCCTTTTACAAATTAAATCTCCAATTGTTTGCACAGGAATTTATGTATTATGGAATTATAATACCATAAAGTTAGGTGATATTGTATGGCATAGCAGTTTTACTATTTAAGCTTTAATTATTGTATATAAATATTGTAATAAAAGAAATTATGATGCTCATAAACTTAGGTGATATTGTATGGTATAGTTGTTCTACATTAATCCTAAATTGTTTGCAAAGGAATTTATGTATTAAAATAAATTAATATGTTCATAAGGTTATGTAATATTATAGCGTATAGTTTTCATAAGTTAAATTACAATTATCTACAAATGAATAAATGCATTAAAAGAAACTATAATGCTCATAAGTTAGGTGATATGGTATGGTAGGATTTATTATATGGAATTCTAGTTTGGTGCAGTGAATATGATTATAGTTTTTGTGAAGAAGTGTAATACATATGAGACTTATTATAAATTCATAATGTGATCTTAATTAACTAAGTTCAAAATTTGTTGCAAACAATTATGTGAGTAAGATTCAAAGAATATAGATTCTATCTAGGTATTACGATTGCAAATTACTAGGATCAAATGACAACCATTAATTAAAGCAATATACTTATTAGGTACCTTGAATGCAAGCATTTTAGTCTCTCTCTTTAAAAAAAAAAAAAAAAACCTTGACCTGTCGAGACCCTACAACCAATTCACAACATGCTATAAATATGCCAAATATGTTAAGAAGTCGAGGAAAGTACTCTAAATGAAATGAACATGAATATTGGACTATATGACAATAGTTATGAAAATACATCGAACTAATCTAGTAGATGAGTTGTCCTGGAAAACTTTGGAGTTATATAGAGCTTTGAGTGGTGGTTTTGCTAATACATGGGAACTCCCTTCCAAATTTAATAACATTGTAAGGTTTGATTTGGAAGTATATATATATATATATATATATATATATATATATATATATATATATATATATATATATATATATATATATATATATATATATATAGAGAGAGAGAGAGAGAGAGAGAGAGAGAGAGAGAGAGAGAGAGAGAGAGAGAGAGAGAGAGAATCAAACACAACACATTTCATCTCTACTTAAATATTTTTATCTATTGGTACAACTGCATTTGTTAAGGGGAGGTCATCAAGGTCATCAGGAATTGGTGTCTCGACTGATAATCGAAGGTTGTCAACTTCACCTAAATATTCAATCTTGTTGTATAGCTCACATTCATCTTATCAATGGCTAGGCCAAAGGGACATAGATGATTCTCATGTATCTTCTATGGGAGAACACCGATCTCGACCTTCTGTCGATATGAACATTTATGTTAATATGTATCAATTGTAATTTTCCCATGTTCAAAAAGTTTGTATGTTTACACACAAATGTGTTTGTTTTTGAAGTAGAGAAAGGTTTAGAAGAGGGTCGTAATTATGCACTGAGGGATGAAGGTCTAGCAAGGAGGGTTTACGTTGAACTATATGTGGGTTGTACACCCATAACAAATTATCCATATGATATACCCGAGGAGCTTCCATGGAAAAGTGGTGTTCAACAAATAACCCTTGAAGGTTGTAGATCTCACTATGACAAGTTGCAACATGATCTTTCTAGTTTTGATATCCCTCTAGAGAGTAAACAAAGTCTGGAGATTGTTTTGCATTCATTGCAAAAATTCATTTAGGTATATGAGGGTCTTGGACCAAGAATAGATGGTTTTATTGAATTGATACAGAGGAGAAGGGCAGAAGTGATGGGTCCCGACAAGTGGTATACTTTGAAGGATAGAGCGAAGAAATAACAGGCCAATTCATTGTTTAACTTCAAAGAAGGCCTAAAGCAAAAAATGTTGAAAATGCAATATTTCAAGCACCCTGAACTTGCACATTTTTTTATACGATCGGTTCTTTGCATCCTATTGTAGGTTTCCATGGAATGATGAGGTACCTAATTATTTTGCGATATTTTTTTATGCATATTTTTTTGAGAATATGAATCCAGACTATACCGATATTCCTTCTACCTTTTATGTAGTTGGAAGGGGATGAATATATGATCGAAAATATGCTCTTCGGGATCCCACAACTCTTCGACCTCCATCCCCTTTGATATCTCTCCCACCTAGACTTGTGACTTTAACATCAAAGATGGAGCCCACATCCAAAGTTGGGAGAGTTCCAAGGGATGTTGTGGCTGAAGATTTAACATCGACATTTGTAGGAGTTGATGTGGGATTGGGTCGAGAGAGGGCTTGAGCTACTTTTCATCAAATTTTTGTTTATAAAACAAATGATGAGGTAGACTCAATGAGCATTGAAGATCTTAGGGCCTATGCAAAGGAATGTCGTGATACAGCCTCTGATGTCCTATCCCATGAGACAACCTGTAGAGGAGAGGTTTGTGTTTATGTAGAAGGGCATATTAGAGAGGTATATTTATTAAATAGATATACATATTTATGTTTTAAATATATTGTATAATTTGTTAAAAGTTCATTTTAGGTAATTTATGTACATCTTCTTGTTAATGTGAACACATTGTGAAATTGAAAATGGTTTTGTCCACAGGTTAATTTAGGTTCCAACTTTTTTGATGATATTCCATCTCTTGTAAGCATTTTTTCAAACTTTTTAGTTCTTATTCAAAGTGTTAATTTTAGTTTATTTTACTCACATAATGTTTTATTTTTAATAGCAATATTTAAATTTCAGGAAACACAGGGAAGTATGGACCTTGGTGGTGAGGTAATTGTTTATAAATTATTATTCTTTTCAATTTTATTTTCATAATTTTATTTTATATTTTGAATTTCTTTTATACATGTTATAGGTTGGGACTTGTCGAGACAAAGGGAATACCACATCGGAGGATATTTGTCTGCTGATGGATATTGGTGGTGAGGTAATTGTTTATAAATTATTATTCTTTTCAATTATATTTTCATAAGTTTATTTTAGTTTTTGAATTTAGTTTAAAATTGTTTAATTAATATGAGATTCATAGTTTCTTTTATACATTTTACAGGTTAGGACTCGTTGAGACAAAGGGAAGACCACAACAGAGGATATTGGTCCTCTGATTTATATTTTTGATTGGCCTTTTTTGTTATGTTTTCCCATACTGTACTGCCATTTTTATTTTTCCATTTGGACTTTAGGCTATTATATATGTGTTGGTATGTAGATATTATATAGTTGTGTTGGACATGAGAACTTTATTTTTGGATTATAATATATGTGTTGAACTTACATATTGACATAGTTGTTTTGGATGAGAACTTTCATTTTGGATTAATTACATCGCATACTTTTGTGTGATAAATGGCTATCATAATTTTGCATGATATCTATGAATGTATGTTCTATGAATTTGTTTCATAATGATCTATCAATCTTATATAATTTAATAGTATAGTTCAATTTAGACAGGATTGAATCTCAAAAATATATTGTGTTATGGCCCTACAATTTGTTTCATGTAGCATTGTTGTAGATATATGTCTAATCTAAGTGTATAATGTAAAATATGAATCTCATTAAATGATCCGAAGCTTGTAATAAATGAAAGTGAATTGTAGACAATTTCATTAGTCTAGTCAGTTTTTGACGAACTTATATTTTTTCAATTGTCCGTAGATACAATGTCTAGTAGTGTTGTAGGTTGGAAGTGTTGTAAACAATTTTGGGATTTTAAGCTTGTAGTTTGGAAGTGTTGTAGATTAGATTATGTAAAATATTGAAGTTCATAAATGATTTGAACAATTTGCAACATGTTCTTTAATGTTTGTGTTTAAAGTGTTTAATGTTCAATCTTGAAATGGTTTTTGGGTATTGGTAAAGATCAAGTAGTATGTAATATTTAAATTCATTATGTTTTGTAAAAGATGAGAATTTATATTTGTATTTAGTTTGAAATTCTACTTACACATGTTTTAATGTTTAAAATGTACATGTATGCTAAGTAAAATATGATCATCATTTAACTATAAGATTAAATGGAAAAGATCAAGTTCATAAATTCAATTCAAGTTTGTTTGGAATTGTGTTGTAGATTATGCAAAAGATGAATCTTGTTTAAATGATTTGTACAATTTTTAACTTGTGTACGGTGTGTTTTTGGTCCAAGTAACACTCTAGTAGTTGGTGAATTATAGATGCAGTTGAAATTATGGCAAATGGGGATAACAACTTTTAGATTTTTAATCACAAGCAAGGATTCGAGGATTGTGAAGCTTGTGCTAAATTAGAGCAATGATTTTAGACAACAACTTGAAAAAATTTCATCGGTTTGTTGTTTAACCATTGCTCTAATTTAGCATAAGCTTCACAATCCTGGAATCATTGTTTTTGATTAAAAATCAAATTAACATTATCTCCATTTTCCATGATTTCAGTTATATGTTTAAATAATTGTTCAATTTCATAGCGATCATATAAACAACTATTAATTACTCTTTAATGATAAAAAAAAATTTAAAAATTGCACAATAAAATTTGATATGTACATGTACACCATCAACAATCAATAATATACAAATTTCAAATAAACAAACATTTGAACTTCATACAAAAGTTAAATGTTGAAATTGTTTTTTAACAAATTAAAAAAATCCATCATAAAAGCACCATTTAACTTAGCTAGGAACATACTACACCAACATTTGATAAGGAGTAAGCAAGGACAAGACTTTATGTCACATTTTTGCAATTAAGTTTTTTCAACTATTAATTGACACAATGTAAGGTATATGAGAAGGTAGGACTATTATATGGCATATTCAAGTAAATTTACTTAAATACTTGTACACAATCGACAATTAACAATATACAAATTTCAAAACATACATTTTCTTCGTACAAAAGTTAAATGTTAGACAATTCTTTTTAACAAATTAAAAAAATCCATCATGTAAAAGCACCATTTAACTTAGCTAGGGGCATACCATACCACCATTTAACAAGGAGTAAACAAGGACAAGAATTTATGTCGCGTTTTTTTGCAATCAAGTTATTTCAACTATTAATTGACACAATGTAAAGTATATGAGAAGGTAGGACTATTATATGGCATATTCAAATAAATCTAATTAAATACATGTACACAGTCGACAATCAACAATATACAAATTTCAAATAAACATACATTTTCTTCAGAGATACAAAATTTAAATGTTGACAAAATATTTTAACAAATTAAAAAAATCCATCATAAAAGCTCACCATTTAACTTAGCTAAGAACATACCATACCAACATTTAACAAGGAGTAAGCAAGGACAACTTCATGTCCCATTTTTGCATGAGTTCTTTCAAATATTATTAGCATCAATCAATGTATGTGCAAAATCAAACCTTATGTAAACCATCTTGATGTATTCATTTTTCAAGTTAGAAAAATCATCCCAAGAAAAGTGTGCATCACAAATTAGAGACTGATGGAGTAGGAGAAAAAGATTAAAGAATGTATATTTGAACCCTTATCTTATGATTTTTTTTTTGAGTCTACAAGCCAACATTAAATAAGAATTCACTTGATGAAATAGTGATTCGAAGGGGGGTGTTATGACCCAACAAACCCCAAAATGTTTTTTTATACCTCAACGCCCCCCTTGCATTTCACTTGTAGGCTTAGTTTTTGAAAGATGATGTTATAGGAGAGAACCCTTTCCTCTAAGATTGGCCTTGTAATGTTGCAACAACTTTGTGGTGTAACAATCGACTCCAAATGCATGGGACATGCGCTCTTCTTGGGAATATGAAAACCTCTTACAATATTTTGGGTACCTATAGACCTACACACACATCTAACAACAAAGACATCAAATGCATCCCAAAGGAAAACACTTTTGTCCTTCCTTGTTCAAGGAAGATTAAACAATGTTTGGTTGAACATTTAATACAAATCTAATAACAATGGAATATTTAATATCCAATATACATGTAATGCAGAAAATGGATAGAGTTTGCAAGCTTGATTAAAAATATCGCAATGTAAGGCCGTCCTCAATTATTCGCTCATGATCAAATTTGGACATTTTCCATTTCTTAGTTTTTAATATTTTTTTCGATGGAACTTGTATTAATTGTATTCGATATGCACATACTAAATGACTAAATTGGCAACATATGATATTAGGTTCATAATATTGAAAGTAAATATAATTTTTAGTTTCATGGGCTTGTTGAAAAAAATAACCTTTTAATATGATGGATCCTCTCTCATATGTAAATCCTTTGTCGCCATAGTCCTCCAATAACTTCATCTTTCTTTCAACGCATCGCATCAAATAATATTTCACCTTTTCTTTGTTGTCTAAGGGTGCAATCACAACAAAAACAACTCTTGTACAGTCAAATTGATGTCAGGGTTTTTAAATGCATTATCGACTTGATAAATAATTTGTATTCTATGCAATGAGGAAAGGAGGGTATGCTACTTATAGTTGTACATCTAGATTCGATTCAATTAGTAACCAAAATTGACAAATGGAAACTTAAAAAGAAATATAAAATTCCTCCTTATGGCGGTGATCAAATACCACTCTTTATCGGATAAGTCATCCGAGCCATATGAAGGAATCTTCTAGTACATAAGGGGATCCAACAATGACCAATCAATTCAAATAATTTGTACTCTATACATACTTTATATGAAATGAACAATGAATGTTTTTAGTTTATTGTACATTACCTTCTCTAACAAGATCCGAAATTCTATCGCCATTAGATGATACTGTTGTTTCTTCTTATTCTAATTCTTCCAAGCTTGCAAGTGGCATTTTCCCCTTTGGATTAATCTTTGTGTGTTTCCAATGTTTTACATAGTTGTTCGTTATGTTTTCACAGACTTCTGTAGATTCAATGTTTTCAATTCAAATATGACAAAAGCATGATTGCTTTCTACTGTCAAATGTAAACACATTTTGGAAGGCTTTTGTTTGAATATAGTGTAAATCTCTAGTCCCATGTATGGTTCTAGCCTCGTATGGTATTGATCTATCTATATCTTGGATTCCAATAATCCAAAATAATATGTGATATGACAAATCATGAAGGACAATTTTTAATGTTAGTGTATATAGTTTAATGTTAGACTTGCAAATAACATTTTTTAAATTAACAAATCTTACAAATAAAAAAAAATGTGTACATACCTGCACATATCTTTTGATTGTTGATTATAGTCATGGATTAGATGTAATTGACACCATTGGACAAATTCTGCAGCAGAATTAAATCGCGTGGAAGAATGGTTCATTTTCCATCTTAGAAGTGCTCTTTTTACACATGCTCCTACACCATCATGTTCACCTTTTGCATGTCCAGTTTCAAAGAAATTCCAATGATGTCTAATGTTCGATGCTTTATCAATCTGACATAACCAAAAGATTGATCGTCAAGATTTAAATTGTCCCGCACATCCATCCGACCATATCCAATGTTCATTGAATTTAACTTCACATCTTTTTAGTGATTCATAGAAAATATTTTCAATAAAATGTTGTACAAAATGTGTATCATGTGTACGATCATCACTGCTATAAAAATGATATTCTTTGATCACATCTCGATTCTCACACATTATTTTAATGCCATCAACATTGTGTTGAGAATGTCTGTATAGAACATGGACAAATATCGAAACTTGGTCAGAATGATAGTATTCACTTTGTATCTCCGTTTGTGTAGCAAATGTGCAGTTTGTTGCAAAATCAACCGCAGACCAAATTGTTCCAGGTGGGAAAAATTCATGAGACTGTTTTAATTGAAGGTCTTGACATCATGATCTATGTGAATGCTTGGTGTATCTATAAATTTCATTTTCAAATTTATTTAGAAAATCTATCACACATATTTTATCTTCTCACAATCAATTCGTTTGGAAAGCGCATCACTAGAACTTGTAGCATAATTGATATATTCATATATTCTCTAGTCAACGGTTACATTTGACAGCGACTGATAATTATCAATAGGATATTTATTGTGGAATAAAGCTATATTTCCACAACGATCACAGTGTTTTCCATTAACACATTTTTTATGGTAAAATAGTCCATCGTGATCTCTCTCACATAGAATTTCATATATGGATTCACGTATTGTGGGAGGAGGTGGTGAATTTGACCAAAATGTTTTACCAAATTCAAGAAAAGTGTAATAATATAATTCAAATTCCACATGATAATGACAACAACATGTGTCACGAACAATAATAGGTCTAACATACTATGGTGTCTGTTGCACAAATGTAGTGATTGACATACTAATTCCATGATAATCCTCCTTGAATTTATTGAACAATTGTACTTGCGTCATTTCCAATATATGTTTTGCATGGGTTTCATATTCATTTCATGATACTCTTCATCATATCACATCCCTTACATTTGGTGAAACTCGAGCATGTTCCAACTAATATTCATGTACAATACCTTTGACACATTCTCTCATTCTATCTTTGTAAGGTTGTCTACACATAATTGCCCAACAAGCAAGTTCATCATTTTCATCTAAATGCAATCTGAATTTGTTATGTATGTACAATGTCTTTCTTGAGGTTCTTATTGTTTTTACCAGTTGTGTTGTCAAACGTTTTTGTTTAGTACTAGCTGAAATAATTGTTGTGTGAATTGCTCTATGTGTAACTTTGGTATCTTTCTTTTTGGATTTTCCAAATATTTGTATTGCATCACTTATATTTTCTATCACATTATGTTTCACCTTCGACTCTTTTGTCGCATTATCAATACCCAATAATGACATAGCACCTTTTAACTTCTTGGACACTAATAAACATCTCAAAATTTGTGCTTGTCCTGCTATTGAATATTGTTGGAGAACATCATCATAAAATTGCATAGCATGATATCGTGCAACGTGGTCAGCTATTTTTCCCCATATTTGTGTCAACCAATGTTTTCCAACATTTCATCATCAATGGTGAAAGAACCTATATAATTCAGTTAAATTTAACTTAAGATATATCGAAAATTACAATTCATTATAAAAAATGGATTTGGAAAATATATGATATATACATACGAGGTCCAATTTCTTGTTCTTGAACTTGATTTTCAGTATTGAATTTATCAACATTAGCATGCAAATCCCTATTTACATATTTAACACTTGTCTTTTCGGCTTCGATTTCTTGTTCTTATACTCAATTTTCAATATCCATTTCATCAACATTATGATGTAAATCTCTATTTACATCTTCAACAACTGTCTCTTGTGTCTGTGCAAGACTTTCTTTTTTGACATGATATATGAGTCTTTATTTTTCCCTATGAGCCTCATCATCTCGTTTACGTGCACTTTTGTTTTGACACTTTCTTTTATTTCCCATAATTGTTTAATATGTAGAGGTTAAATTAAAGAATCAACACTTTATAGTAAAAGAACTAAAAATTTAAGATTAAAAAAACTATTTTTTTTTTAATTCTTTCAACCATTTATAAAACACGTGAAGAGAAATTTCCTTTGACACTTTCACTTAAAAAGAAGTCTTTTAGAAAAAAATCACCTTAAAAAAATCTCTTAAGAGTCTTTGAGTCTTTGACAAAACACCTTAAGAGAATGTCTTTGATATTTGACCTAAAATATGTTTTTGAGAAAAAAAATCACCTTATTAAGCCCCTTATAGTCTTTGAGCTTTGAGAAAACAGCTTAGAAGAAATTATTTTTTAGCCTTTGACTTTAAAAAAACTTGAGAAAAAAATCACCTTTCAAAAAGTCGCTTAGGTTCTTTGAACCTTTGAGAAAAAACTTTAAGAGAAGTTTCCTTTGAGTCGTTCACCTAAAAAAGAAGTCATTGAGAAAAAAATCATCTCATAAAAAGTATTTTAGAGTTTTTCAGCCTTTAAGAAAACACCCAAAAGAGAAATTGTCTTTCAACTTTTGGCAAAAAATAATACGTATGAGAAAAAATATCATCTTAAAAAAGTTCTTGGAGTCTTAGAGCACTAAAAAAAAAAATTAAGAGAAATTGTCTTTGAATGTTTGACCTAAAAAAAAATTAGAAAAAAATCATCTTAAAAAAGTCTCTTAAAGTTTTTGAGAGAACACTATGAGAGAAATTGTCTTTGAGCCTTTAAGAAAAAAAATGTCTTAAATAAATCCAAAAAAAAATCCTTAAAGAAGTCCCTTACAAAAACATCTCCTTAAAGAAAATTTTTAGAAAAACGTCACTTTAAAAAAGTCCCTTAAAAAATCCCCTCAAAGAAGTCCCTTAGAAAAAAAATCTCCTTACCTTCAAGAAGAGCCTTTAAAAAGAACTCCTTAGAAAAAATCTCCTTTGAAAAAACACTCCTTGGAATAACATCTCCTTTGGAAAAAAAATCTCCTTTGGAAAAACCCCTTAAAAAATCTTTTGTAAAGATGTTTATGAGAATGAAAGATGCAAATTATGATTTTGCTTATTCTATATTTATACGATTTCAAATAATTTAATTTCCAAAAGTGGGCCCTCGATTTTTCCGGCCAATGTTTTTTTATTGTTTCATTTTTTGGTCGAACAATTAATGTTAATTTTAACGATTTGAAAATGGGAAAAGGTTATTCGGCCGAAAACCTACTGCTACATGAAAACTACATTTTTTTAGGTTTCTCCATTTTCGGAAGGTAAAAACGATCTCCAGTACTGCAAATTGACTGTCGGAACTGATAACATTAGTTTCGTCATTGAATCTACTTTCTGTAGGTATAGATTTTGTTGTGTTTAGGTGAGATCTAATAATTTTAATTTTTTTTTGTTAAAATGTCTCCATTTTGGTTTGATTGCCTTCAAAATGTAGTGAAATGAAAATTCCATAACCTCAAAAATACACAATAAAAAAATTGAAAAATATATGGGGACCTTCATTGCAGTGTCTACTTCAAAAGGGTACTCTTAGATGTTTTAGTTTCACTATAAATTGAGAGAAATGTCGACGCAAAATTAACATGTTGATATTCAACATGTTTTTGTTATCGATCTGATTAAAAAATTTATAATAATTAGTATATTCATCCATTGGATACAAAATTATAGTCATGAACTAATACACTTTGTATAGATTGTCGTAACATATTTTGTTTTCTAAAAACATAACATTAACAATGAGTTCATGTGACTTAAAAAACATAACTATTTATTAGTCCTTTCATTTTATAAGAGCATACTGTCAAACATTTGCTAAGTTGACATATCAAATCTCAATAAAACAATTCAAAAAAATAATGAATAGAAAGCTAACAAAATTCTCTAAAAGTTTTGTTTGACTGTAAAGTGAAATTCTAAACACAAATATAACTTTTGTTTTCCCGAAATTGAAAAACATGAAAAAAATATATTTTTTTCTTATAAGACCCCCCAAAATAGACACCCATATTCATGTATTCACCCACATAAGTGTAGTGCCCCTAGTCTATTGTAGACCTTGAGGGCACCTATTTGAGTGACCTGACTGATTGAAACATTAATAAAGTGACCTCTTAATGTTATATTGAGTATATTCATGACTATGACTGATTGTAAATCAATGAAATAATGATATATGTGTATTTGGGCAGTTATTGTGAATAAACGATTTCATGTCGTTTAACGATTAAGTTTGGTATGAAAACTGTATATGTGAATGATGCTTAATGACTAGCTGTATGATGGATTATGAGATGAGAATGAAGAAATTAGATATTGAAAAGATACAATTCTGAGTAGATGAATGAGTAAAACATAAATGCTTAACGAAGTAGCATATTGACGAATCAAATTATGATTATTGAGGACAGTACTACTAATATATGTTTGTGAGAAATGTGTGTAGCGACAGGTGAAACAGTTTATCGACGAACCCACAAAGGAATATGAAGGGTCGTAGAGTATGGATAAATGACACATGGGGAGACAGACGACGATGTCGACTTCCGACGGAATACCACGCATGAGCAGATAAGCACTGATCCACTTGCTCAAGAGGAAAGCGTAAGGGCGTATGAGGTGGGCCACGATGGAGTTGGTCACGTACGAGTTGGGGGGTGCGCAGTGAGAACGGACTCACTCCTCAGTGCCATTAGTCTCTAATAGAGTGTAGATGGAGGATAGAAGGTAACGGCTCCTAAAATCCCTACATGAAGTTCCCGCAAGTCAAAACGAAAGGATGACAGCAGAAAGGCCCGACGGTGCCGTGCCCTGTCGAGAACAGAAAGAGTGGATGCAAGGACCCAACGATGTGGTACCTTGCCGAGGAATTGAAACTACGGATGACTGGACCCGACGGAGTGGTGCCATGTCGGGGAAATGAAATTAAGGAATGGGTTGGCCCAACGACACGACACCGAGAGCTTAGTGAAAATGATTGTTAAACTTAACTGCATAAAAACATATAAGTTTGCACCTAGAACATTACTTAGAAATGCATTGGAGTACTTTAGGCATTTGCACGTAAATGATTACTTTGACATTTAAATAATATTAAGTGTTACTTAGGCATTTGCATATAAATGATTACTTTGACATTTAAATAATATTAAGTGTTATTTAGGCATTTGCACATGAAAGGATATTTCTGATTATTTATAAATATTATAAATATTTATTTAGGAACAAAATGGAATCCTAGGCATGGACACCTAGTCAACCCGACCTATACCACATATCTAGGAGTTAAGTGAAATATTTGGGGGACAAATATGAGCAAACTTAGGAATGTTGGTGCATCTCTTAGAAAAGATGACACTTGGATGGGTGAGTTGTTTTTATTTAGAATTTAAATAAAATAAATAATTATGCATGAAGTCACATGTGTCGCATGAGATTTTCCTTTATAAGGAAGGCATTGGGAATGGGTAAAGGACCCAGACCGTGGATGACTATCGTAATATTGAGTTACCTCATGACTTGCTGCTATTGAGGATTTGGCTGGAAATCTTGGTGGGGGGGAATCCCAAGCTGGGTTTCTTGATGATTGTGTGTGAGCTCTACGACCTAAAGCTCGGGGGAGGCCATGCGACTGAAAGCATGAGCCTATGGTTGGGTGGCGAAGCTAACGGTTGCTTCGCCTATGGTTAAACGAGCTTGGCTAGAGGGATCCTACGGAAGACGCGGACGACGGTGGACAAGATGGTATTAGAGACATGTTATGGTTTGTTTTAATTTGTTAAGTTATTCATTTATTTAGTTTATTTATCTAGTCATTATGCTTTTTAATCTCTTTTGTGTCAGGTGGTTGAGTTTCAGGTCAAGCAAGAAGGACCCTACAGGAGGGGCCCTACATTTGGTATCAAAGTCGGTCGAGCCTTGAGGGCACCGGACTCATTTTTTTATGGGGTCCGTTGGTGACCGTGGAGATCGACAGCGGCGTTAAGGCTGCGATTTCGTGGGAATACACATCCAACCAGAGCAACTATTTCTACAGGTTCTTTCTTTTACTAGAATTTTATATAATTATTTTCTGTGTTGAAAAGCAATCTCTGAAGATTATGAATTTATAATTCTGCCCTTTCTGAGATTTAGGAATTCCGATCTCTGTATATTTTCTGAAAAGTGAAGTATTTATTTTCTGTGTTGATAAGCAATTCTCTGAAGATTATGAATTTATATTTCTGCCCTTTCTGAGATTTAGGAATTCCGATCTCTGCATATTTTCTGAAAAGTGAAGTATTTATTTTCTGTGTTGATAAGCAATTCTCTAAAGATTATGAATTTATATTTCTGCCCTTTCTGAGATTTAGGAATTCTGATCTCTGCATATTTTCTGAAAAGTGAAGTATTTATTTTCTGTGTTGATAAGCAATTCTCTGAAGTTTGTGAATCTATATTTCCGAAGTTTGTGAATCTATATTTCCGCCATTTCTGAGATTTAGGAATTCTGATATCTACATATTTTCTGAAAAGTGGAGTATGTAGTTGTTGTATCGAAAAACATTCTTGGAAGCGTATGAATTTATATTTCTGTTGATTAGGAGATCTCTGAATTCGATCTCTGCATTTTCTTGTATCGAAAAACATTCTTGGAAGCGTATGAATTCGATCTCTGCTAATTCATAAAATTCAATCCAAATCCTTTACTGGATCTCTGCGTACCTGATTCTGGATCCTTACAATCCTTGCGAACCAGTTCTGTTGACTTGCTTTTACACCTTTGATGTTTAGAAAGACTATCGATCCTTACCCTAAGCGTGATTACTCTATGAAGTCTGTCTTGTAGTTTATTTCCATTCACTGGCTGTATTTATAGAAATAGAACTCGTCACAATTCTCTTATGTATGGGTTGGCTCTCAAACTATCCTAAATCCCATCTTCTGATCGATGACGATGATGACGATAATTCGGCCGCGATCGGATTAATTTTCAGATCTCATGTCCTGTCAAATGCACGATTAAATTCTGAAGCTTTTGTCTTACGAATTTACTTTACGCCCAGTTTTGGGCTCGACCCAATCAATTCTTAGTTCTGTGTTAATCAAGGGTGGATCAATTCTTAGTTCTGTGTTAATCAAGGGTTGTAATTCTGTTATAAATTGATTATCGGTTCGAAAAGGCAGTTAGGTAAGTGCTTTATTTCTGTTTTAAATTGATTAATGATTCGAAAAGGGCAGTTAGATAAGCTTGTTTTATTTCTGTTTTAAATTGATTATTCGAAAAAGCAGTTATACAAGCATGTTGTATTTCTGTTTTAAATTCAATCTACTGTTGTAAGTGATGTCTATATTATAATCATTTAAGTATAAAAGTTATGGCGCGGCTTGAGTAATAGTTTTTTTCACAGAAAAATATAACTTACTATTAATATACGAAATAGTAAAATATGTCCAGATGTCAGTCCATAACAAAGTCATAACAGAGCTATCAGAAGTAGCCCCCGGAACATTCCGGTTACATCACCATAATGTATCAATAAATCAACCAGAAACTGTCAAAAAAGGTGTCACAACACCCAAACATCACCCATAAGTCAAATCTCTAAGCGCCCAGCATCATAACATAAATATCATCAATAACACATAAGTGTCATATAGAGTCCAAAATATAAGTAACCACATATGCCAAACATCAGAGGCATCCCCAGCAGATAAGAAGTCGCCGAAATCGGAGTAAAATACAGAGATTACATCCGATCAGAGCAAAAACGGAACAGCACCTGCAATAGAAAGGTATAAAGGCCGCAAAATGATAGTATATAGCAATGTCCAACAAGTAATTGGACTCAGCAGTTTTCAAGAATCTGCACAAGTAAACTGAAAATCAAATAAGTATTACATGCCGCAAATAACATAAGGAAAATACAAAAGATCAAACAAAAATACTTTTATGAACAGTTTATGAACAGTTTTACAGTGCACTTATGAAAATACTTTTGAGAGTGATATTTATATCGTATCCCTTTATGTGTAAAAGTTTGATGCCGCCTGTGTAATAGTTTAATTGCTATTTTATAATTTATCTTGTAAAATTACAAATGGAAGTAATATATATCGCAATTATTTTAATTAAATATAGAGGTTTCTTTATGGCTGCTGAAGTAGTTAGTTATAGTATGAAGTGGAGCGAAAAGTAAAGGAATGTTAACTTTTCATTTATATGCCAAAAGTGACAGAAACAATATATATATATATTTTATTATAGCTTTATTTTATGCATGTTAGTCATAGTCTGAAGTGGAGGGGAAAGTTAAGGAATGTTGATTTTTCATTTTTATGTCAATATTTTATTATATATATATATATTGGTAATTGATAAAAATTATTTGAAAGACATGAAATATTTTATTTTTGGATGATGACATGATCAATGTATTTTTATAATTTATAGTTCATTTATATGTTGATATGAGAAAATGCATCATTCTATTTCTTAAGACATTTATAGAACAAAAGGAAATAATTCAAGTATCAATATAGTATAATTCATTTATTTGTTGATATGAAACAATGTGATATGCTATTTCTTAAATTTTTTATAAAAATAAATGAAAGGGTCAATGCTTTATTATAATTATAATTCATATATATATATAGTGATATGGAGTTGATGTTGGAGATAGTAAATTTACATCAAATTATTTATGGGACAATATGAATTATGTGGAAATATAGCCATATTCATATTCTACCATTCACTTAGGGAATAGTGAGTTTGTAGAGTATTACAATTATAGTTTCCATTGTGTTAAAATATTGTGATATATGATTAAAATTCTTATACAGCGGAGTCACAAAACTCAAAGAAGGAATCGATAAATTTTTAGTCTAGTATGTTAAAAAATAAAAATAAAAATTCTTCCCGAAGGTGATGAACTAAGCATCGAGACACTATCATTAACAAGTAAAAACGAAAAGATCCAACTTGGCTTAACCATGATAGGGTAATAAAATATATATATATATATATATATATATATATATATGGAAAACCTATCGAAGGAAACAAATGAAGAAGAATTTTGTAAAAAAAGGTATGGATATGACTAGCACAACTAGCTAAATGGAATTATGCTAATCGCCTGACATGGTAAAACCTTGACGAAAATACGGCTGGCTCGAGATAGAACTTGATGAGGTTGAGAAAACAAACATTGCACGACTTGATGAGTATGTTGAAGTAGTCCTATGACAACGGGAATGATGAAATGAGGTAAGGATGTGATAAGCTCATCAACTTGGACATGATATTACTAATGAAAGGACTGAAAGTTAAATTTCAATATGTTCGACTAAGTCACTAAATTTCGCAGACTCGAATCTTATCTTATTGAGAACCTACATTATTGAAACATTTAGAGGTATTTGGGAGTAGTCTTATGGGAATTGATTTTGGAATGTTTAAGGGTCTCTCTTGTTTTGTTAAAACTGAGACTATATCTTACACATCTACTTTTGACTGAATATTTTATGATGTTTACCTTTTCTCATTGGATGGGAGGATAACCAAATAGATATAAATCTTTGAATCCTTCTTGGATTTGTTATGTTGATAAATTATTGGGTGGCTATTGACACAATGCAGCTTGTTGAAAAATTGAGCATCGTAGACCCGTGTGAACGAATAAGAGATATAGAAAATCTAGTTGGGACTGACAATTATGGAATGTATTATCGGATAGATATGAGACGAAGTTATGATTAAGTTCTTGAGGGTGTATTGTAACCGTACTAGATGATATAGGAGCTAATAACTTTAACCACTTGTGCTTATAGCCATGATGATTGGAGAAAACTAGAATATAATGACACAAGGATAAGAATAGAAAAATAAGATAAAGCCTAGCGTTGAAAGTACAAGAACAAAAATTAACTTCAGGATGAAGTTCTATTTAAGAGGGGGTGTATGTAATGCCCCTAGAATGACTGTGGACCTTAAGGGCACCTGTCAAGTGACCCAAATGAACAACTTCGATATAGTGGTCTCTTGAGCCTTGTTATGTCTTAAATGATTGAGGAAAACCTGAAGATGTGAATGACGGCAATAATTGATAAATGAATTAAGGAATTAAATTATATGAGTGGAGTGGGATAATTGATTGATTACATCTTGCTTAATGTTTAGCCTTGATTGATCAAGTCAAAGTGTAGTGGGGCAGTGACAGTCCTAGCTCTGCGACTCGGGAGGACGCAACTGAGATGCGTCATAGCTTTCCGCATTTACTTTGAACTTCGGGATGAAGTTCTAAATAAGTAGGGGTGTATGTAGTGCCCCTAGACTACTGTGGACCTTGAGGGCACCTATTTGAGTGACCCGACAAATTGAAACATTAATAAAACGACCCCTTAATGTTATATTGAGTATATTCATGACTACGACTTATTGTAAATCAATGAAATAATGATATATGTGTATTTGGGTAGTTATTGTGAATGAAGGATTTCATGTCCTTTAACGATTAACTTTGGTATGAAAATTGTACATGTGAATGATGCTTAACGACTAGCTGTATGATGGACTATGAGATGAGAATGAAGAAAGTAGATATTGACAAGATACAATTCTGAGTAGATGAATGAGTAATGTTATGAGTAAAACATAAATGCTTAACGAAGTAGCATATTGATGAATCAAATTATGATTATTGAGGACAATACTACTAATATATGTTTGTGAGAAAAGTGTATAGCGACAGGTGAAATGGTTCACCGACGAACACACAAAGGAATATGAAGGGTTGTAGAGTACGGATAAATCACACACGGAGAGAGCGACGACGATGTCGACTTCTGACAGAATACCACGCATGAGCAGATAAGCACTGATCAGCTTGTTCAAGAGGAAAGTGTGAGGGCGTACAAGGTGGGCCACGATGGAGTTGGTCACATACGAGTTGGGGGGCACGTAGTGAGAACGGACTCACTCCTCAGTGCCATTAGTCCCTAATAGCGTGTAGACGAAGGATAGAAGGTAACGGCTCCTGAAATTCCTACATGCAGTTCCCACAAGTCAAAATGAAATGATGACAGCAGAAGGGCCCGACGGTTCCGTACCCTGTCGAGAACAGAAAGAGTGGACACAAGGACCCAACAATGTGGTACCTTGCCAAGGAATGGAAACTACGGATGACTGGACCCGACGGAGTGGTGCCATGTCTGGAAAATGAAATTAAGGAACAGGTTGGCCCAACGACACGGCACCGAGATCCTAGTGAAAATGATTGTTAAACTTAACTGCATAAAAACATATAAGTTTGCACCTAGAACATTACTTAGAAATGCATTTGAGTACTTTAGGCATTTGCACATAAATGATTACTTTGACATTTAAATAATATTAAGTGTTACTTAGGCATTTGCACATAAATGATTACTTTGACATTTAAATAATATTAAGTGTTATTTAGGCATTTGCACATGAAAGGATATTTCTGATTATTTATAAATATTAGAAATATTTATTTACGAGAAAAATGGAATCCTAGGCATGAACACCTAGTCAACCCCACCTACACCACATATCTAGGAGTTAAGTGCAATATCTGGGGGACAAATATGAGCAAACTTAGGAATGTTGGTGCATCTCCTAGAAAAGCTGACACTTGGATGGGTGAGTTGTTTTTATTTAGAATTTAAATAAAATAAATAATTATGCATGAAGCGACATGTGTCACATGAGATTTTCCTTTATAAGGAAGGCATTAGGAATGGGTAAAGGACCCATACCCTGGATGACTATTGTAATTTTGAGTTACCTCATGACTTGCTGCTATTGAGGGTTTAGATGGAAATCTTGGTGGGGGGGAATCCCAAGCTGGGTTTCTTGATGATTGTGTGTGAGCACTACGACCCAAAGCTCGGGGGAGGCCATGCGACTGAAAGCATGAGCCTATGGTTGGGTGGCGAAGCTAACGGTTGCTTCGCCTATGGTTAAAGGAGCTTTGTTGGAGGGATCCTATGGAAGATACGGATGACAGTGGACAAGATGGTATCAGAGACAGGTTATGGTTTGTTTTAATTTGCTAAGTTATTTACTTATTTAGTTTATTTATCTAGTCATTATGCTTTCTAATCTCTTTTGTATCAAGTGGTTGAGTTTCAGGTTAAGCAGGAAGGACCCCACAGGAGGGGCCCTACAATAAGTATCTACCATAATTAAATAAAACCAAACAAATTATGGACATAAAGTATTTCAAGAGAGGCCAGTGACTAATCCAACAATCAACAATACATCAGTACATTGAAAATCGCAATGTTTGGATGCCACAATATAAATCAAATGAAGATAGAACACTACATATCCATTAGTTGTGATGCATAAGATGTTGAGTTTGAAATCTTGTTTATAAACATTGCAATTGAATTTTGTCTTCAACTATTCGTTCATGATCAACTTTCAGCATTTTCCATCTTTTAGCTTTCACATTTTTCTTCGATGGAACTTCTATTAGTTTTATCCAAGCTACACATACCAAATTACTATATTGGCACCATATGGCATTGGGTTCATAGTCCTGAAAGTGAATATAACTTTCACTTTTATGGGTTTCTGGGAAAAAATAACCTTTTAATATAATGGATCCTCTCTCATATATAAAGCCTTTGTCATTATAGTCCTCCAATAAATTCATATTCCTTTCAGTGCATTGCATCAAATAATATTTCATTTTATCATTGTTGTCTATGGGTGCAATCACAACTAAGAAAAATAATAATTTATTCTATATATATTATATACAATGAACAATGTTTGAATTTGTTTTTTTGATTTTTTTTTTAATTTGTATTAAATTACCTTCTATAACAAGATCATAAATAATATTGCCATCAATTGATACTGCAATGCTCTCTAGTTCTAAATCCTTCAAGCTTGCGAGTGGATTTTCCCCTTTGGATTAATTTTTGTATGTTTCCAAGGTTTAACAAAGTTGTTCATTATGTTTTCATAGACATCTATAGATTCAGTATTTTCTATGGAAATAGGACAAAAACATGATTGCTTTCTCTTATAAAATGCAAACACATTTTGGAAGGATTTCGTTTTAATTGAGTGCAAATATCTAGTACCATGTATGGTGCTAGTGTCATATGGGATTGATCTATATACATATTAGATTCGAATAATCCAAAAAAACTTGTGATGTTAACAATTTATGAATGACAATTTTTAATGTTAGTGTACGTGTTGAAGATAGATTTAAGACTTATAAATATTGTTTTTAAAATTTAAAATTAAAAAAAAATTAAAAAACAAAATATGTGTACATATTTGCGCACATATTTTGATTGTTGATTGTATTCATGGATTAGATTTGAATGACACCATTCAATAACCTAAGCAATTGATTGAAATCAATCAATATTTCCCACCTTTGAAGTGCTCATTTTGCACATGCTCCTGCACCATCGTGCTCTCCTTTCCCATGACCAGTCTCAATGAAATTCCAACGATGATTAATGTATGATGTTCTATGAAGTCCACATAACAAAAAGAATGATCGCGAAGATTTAAATTGTCATGCACATCCATTTGACCATATCCAATGCTCATTGAATTCAAATTTACTTTTTCCAGTGTTAGAGAAAACATTGTCAATACAATGTTGTATACACATGTATCATGTGTACTATCATCATTGGTATAAAAGTGATATTGTTTGATCACATGTCGATTTTCATTTGTGATTTATATGCCATCAATATTGTCTTGAGCATGTCTATATAAAACATGGACAAATATAGAAACTTGGTCAAAATTATAGTATTCACTTTGTATCTTTTTTTGTGTAGCAAATGTTCTTATACTCAATTTTCAATATCCATTTCATCAACATTATGATGTAAATATCTATTTACATCTTCAACAACTGTCTCTTGTGTCTGTGCAAGACTTTCTTTTTTGACATGATATATGAGTCTTTATTTTTCCCTATGAGCCTCATCATCTCGTTTACGTGCACTTTTGTTTTGGCACTTTCTTTTATTTCCCATAATTGTTTAATCTGTAGAGGTTAAATTAAAGAATCAACACTTTATAGTAAAAAAACTAAAAAATTAAGATTAAAAAAAATACTAATTTTTTTATTTATTCTTTCAACCATTTATAAAACACGTGAAGAGAAATTTCCTTTGACACTTTCACTTAAAAAGAAGTCTTTTAGAAAAAAATCACCTTAAAAAACTCCCTCAAGAGTCTTTGGGTCTTTGACAAAACACCTTAAGAGAATGTCTTTGATATTTTGACCTAAAATATGTTTTCGACAAAAAAAATCACCTTATTAATCCCCTTATAGTCTTTGAGCTTTGAGAAAACAACTTAGAAGAAATTTTTTTTTAGCCTTTGACTTTAAAAAAAAAATTGAGAAAAAAATCACCTTTCAAAAAGTCGCTTAGGTTCTTTGAACCTTTGAGAAAAAACTTTAAGAGAAGGTGCCTTTGAGTCATTCACCTAAAAAAGAAGTCATTGAGAAAAAAATCATCTCATTAAAAGTCTTTTAGAGTTTTTCAGCCTTTAAGAAAACACCCAAAGAGAAATTGTCTTTCAACTTTTGACAAAAAATAAGACCGATGAGAAAAAATATCATCTTAAAAAAAGTTCTTAGAGTCTTAGAGCGCTAAAAAAAAAAATTAAGAGAAATTCTCTTTGAATTTTTGACCTAGAAAAAGAATTAGAAAAAAATCATCTTAAAAATTCTCTTAGAGTTTTTGAGAGAACACTATGAGAGAAATTGCCTTTGAGCCTTTAAGAAAAAAATCATCTTAAATAAGTCAAAAAAAAAATCCTTAAAGAAGTCCCTTACAAAAACATCTCCTTAAATAAATTTCTTAGAAAAACATCACTTTAAAAAAGTCCCTTAAAAAAATCCCCTCAAAGAAGTCCCTTAGAAAAAAAATCTCCTTACCTTCAAGAAGTGCCTTTAAAAAGAACTCCTTAGAAAAAATCTCCTTTGAAAAAAAACTCCTTGGAATCACATCTCCTTTGAAAAAACTCCCCTTTGAAAAAAAATCTCCTTTGGAAAAACCCCTTAAAAAATATTTTGTAAAGATGTTTATGAGAATGAGAGATGCAAATTATGATTTTACTTATTCTATATTTATACGATTTCAAATAATTTAATTTTCAAAAGTGGGCCCTCGATTTTTCCGGCCAATGTTTTTTTTTTGTTTCATTTTTTGGTCGAACAATTAATGTTAATTTTAACGATTTGAAAACAGGAAAAGGCTATTCTGCCGAATACTTATTAGGCCAAAAACCTACTACTACATGAAAACTACATTTTTTTAGGTTTCTCCATATTCGGAAGGTAAAAACGATCTCCAGTACTGCAAATTGACTGTCGAAACTGATACCATTAGTTTCATCATTGAATCTACTTTCTGTAGGTATAGATTTTGTTGTGTTTAGGTGAGATCTAATAATTTTAATTATTTTTTTGTTAAAATGTCTCCATTTTGGTTTGATTGCCTTCAAAATGCAGTGAAATGAAAATTCCATAACCTAAAAAATACACAATAAAAAAATTGAAAAATATATGGGGACCTTCATTGTAGTGTCTACTTCAAAAGGGTACTCTTAGATGTTTTAGTTTCACTATAAATTGAGAGAAATGTCGACGCAAAATAAACATGTTGATATTCAACGAGTTTTTCTTATCGATTTGATTTGAAAAATTATAATAATTAGTATATTCATCCATTGGATACAAAATTATAGTCATGAACTAATACACTCTGTATAGATTGTCGTAACATATTTTGTTTTCTAAAAACACAAAATTAACAATGAGTTCATGTGACTCAAAAACATGACTATTTATTAGTCCTTTCATTTTATAAGAGCATACTGTCAAACATTTGCTAAATTGACATATCAAATCTCAATAAAAAAATTCAAAAAAATAATGAATAGAAAGCTAACGAAATTCTTTAAAAATTTTGTTTTACTGTAAAGTGAAATTCTAAACACAAATATAACTGTTGTTTGCTTGAAATTGAAAAACATGAAAAAACATTTTTTTTTCTTATAAGACCCCCCAAAATAGACACCCATATTCATGTATTCACCCACATAAGTATCTACCATAATTGAATAAAACCAAACAAATTATGGACAAAAAATATTTCAAGAGAGGCCAGTGACTAATCCAACAATCAATAATACATCAGTACATTGAAAATCACAATGTTTGGCTGCCACAATATAAATCAAATGAAGATAGAACACTACATATCCATTAGTTGTGATGCATAAGATGTTGAGTTTGAAATCTTGTTTAGAAACATTGCAATTGAATTTTGTCTTCAACTATTCGTTCATGATCAACTTTCAACATTTTCCATCTTTTAGCTTTCACTTTTTTCTTGATGGAACTTCTATTAGTTTTATCCAAGCTACACATACCAAATTACTATATTGGCACTATATGGCATTGGGTTCATAGTCCTGAAAGTGAATATAACTTTCACTTTTATGGGTTTCTGGGAAAAAATAACCTTTTAACATAATGGATCCTCTCTTATATATAAAGCCTTTGTCATTATATTCCTCCAATAAATTCATATTCCTTTCAGTGCATTGCATCAAATAATATTTCATTTTTTCAATGTTTTCTATGGGTGCAATCACAACTAAGAAAAATAATAATTTATTCTATATATATTATATACAATGAACAATGTTTGATTTTTTTTTTGTTTTTTTGTTTAATTTGTATTAAATTACCTTCTATAACAAGATCATAAATAATATCGCCATCAATTGATACTGCAATGCTCTCTAGTTCTAAATCCTTCAAGCTTGTGAGTGGATTTTCCCCTTTGGATTAATTTTTGTATGTTTCCAAGGTTTAACAAAGTTGTTCATTATGTTTTCATAGACATCTATGGATTCAAAATTTTATATGGAAATAGGACAAAAATATGATTGCTTTCTATTATCAAATGCAAACACATTTTGGAAGGATTTTGTTTTAATTGAGTGCAAATATCTAGTACCATGTATGGTGCTAGTGTCATATGGGATTGATCTATATACAAGATTCCAATAATCCAAAAAAACCTGTGATGTTAACAATTTATGAATGACAATTTTTAATGTTAGTGTATATGTTAAAGATAGATTTAAGACTTATAAATATTGTTTTTAAAATTTAAAATTAATAAAAATTTAAAAAACAAAATATGTGTACCTATTTGCGCGCATATTTTGATTGTTGATTGTATTCATGGATTAGATTTGAATGACACCATTCAACAACCCAAGCAATTGATTGAAATCAATCAATATTTCCCACCTTTGAAGTGCTCATTTTGAACATGCTCATGCACCATTGTGCTCTCCTTTTCCATGACCAGTCTCAACGAAATTCCAACGATGACTAATGTTTGATGTTCTATGAAGTCCACATAACAAAAAGAATGACCGTGAAAATTTAAATTGTCCTGCACATCCATTTGACCATATCCAATGTTCATTGAATTCAACTTTACTTTTTTCAGTGTTATAGAAAACATTGTCAATACAATGTTGTATACAACGTGTATCATGTGTACTATCATCATTGATAAAAGTGATATTATTTGATCACATGTCAATTTTCATTTGTGATTTATATGCCATCAATATTGTCTTGAGCATGTCTATATAAAACATGGACAAATATAGAAACTTGGTCAAAATTATAGTATTCACTTTGTATCTCTCTTTGTGTAGCAAATGTGTACTTTTCTGAAAAATCAGCCATAGATAAAATTGTTCTTGGTGCAAAACATTTATGAGATAGTTTGAAATGTATATGTTTCCACCATGCTCTATGTGATTGCTTGGTGCATTTATAAATTTATTTTTCAAATTTAAAAAAAAAAATATGTCACACATATTTTATCTTCTTGCAAATCAATTTGTTTGGAAAGAGCATTTGTAGAACTTGTAGCATTTGGAGCATAATTGATATATTCAACTCTTCTAGTCAATGGTTACATTTGACAACAACTAATCATTATCAATATGATATTTGTAGTGGAATACAGCTAGATTTCCACAATGATTGCATTTTTTTTCCACCGAGAAATTTTTATGGTAAAATGATTCATCATCTTCTCACTCACATAGAATTTTAGATGTGAAAGAATGGATTGTGGAAGGAGGAAGTGAATTTGTCCAAAACATTTTACCAAATTCAATAAAAGTGTCATAATATAATTCAAATTCCATGTGATAAAGACAACAGCATATCTCACGAACAATGATAGGTGTAACATACAATGGCTTCTGTTGTACACATGTATTGATCGAGATATTAATTTCATAGTGATCCTCTTTGAATTTATTGAACAATTGTATTTGTGCCATTTCCAATCTACGTTTTGGATAGGTTTCGTATTCATTTTTTGATACTCTTCATTGCATCACATCCCTTGCAGTTGGTGAAACTAGAGAATTTGTCATCCAATATTCATGTACCATAGCTATAACGCTTTCTCCCAAACTATCTTTGTAAAGTTGTTTACAAATAATTTCCCAACAAGAATGTTCACCATTTTCATCTATTTGTAATCGTAATGTGTTATGTTTGTAATGTTTTTCTCAAGGATCCTATTGTCACTTGCCATCTTTGTCATCAAATGTTTTTATCTAGTATTAGCTTAAATAGTTGTTGTTTGAACATCTCTACATGCAATGCTAGTATCCTTTCTTCTAGATCTTCCAAATGTTTTTATTGCACCAATTATATTTTCAAACACACTTTGTTTCACCTTTGAATATTTGAATACCCAATAATGACGTAGTGTCTTTTAACTTTTTGGACACTAACAAACATCTCAAAATTTGAGCTTGTGCTATTGCTGATTATTTTTGAAGAAATTTTTTATAAATATATTGAGCACAATATCGTCAAACATGGTCGAGTATTTTGTCCTCGACTTTGTTACGATCATTTTTTCAACATTTCAACATCAATGTTGAAAACGTCTATATATTTTAATTAATTTTAGTTTAGCATATCGAATATACTCAATTTTTTTTATAATATAAATTAAAAACAATTTTATTTTTTTTGTAAATAAAAAGGCTATATATTACTATTCCATAACAGTTACAGAAATATGCAGTCTTGATAGAGGTCATCTCGACCAACAGAGGTCAAACAGGATCCCCCCTTCCCATCCAGAATGTCGAAAAAAGAAGCAAAAGCCTCCTGGCTTAAAGCCAAACAGGAGGGACATATGTCTGACATAAACAACATTAATGTTTTGACACAAACTCCCTATACCAGTATAGCCAAGATTACAGACAAAAACAAAACTAAAAACCGGTAAGTCTTTCATGCCGACAGACCATAGACCCAAAAAACAGAGCATACATTAATCCAGAGTGATGATATTTAGAATTTGGCTGGCTGCAATAGGACTCGGAGTTGTGTTGATCAATTGGGAGTGGGAAACCTCCACACCCTCCTCCTAACGCCGAGAAGTTCCATCATGGCTGCAACCCCCACCATCGCCACTACTCCCACCATGAACCACGAACGTGATGCCCATTTTTTTGGTAAGGCATCGACCTTTGAATGCATCACACGAGAATCCAGATTGTGCATCTTCCAAGAGCGAACTGGCTCTTCATCACCCCTCTATTTATTGATAGAGTCCATGAGAATGTTGGCCATCAAATTTTTGGAGACCCAGTAATTCATGAGTGACCAGTCGTAGAGCGACGCACGGCTAGTAGTCATGCCTGGGTCCCTAATCCATTCCTCAATGTCCCGCTGAATCTCATCCATGGAAAGATTCATGACCTCCTCCCATAAACCCTTCTCCTTATCCCCAATCTCCTTCTGAATGGAATGAGGTATGTGCCTTCGATAAAACTCAGCTTCCTCATGAAGGCGAGAACGGGCAGAGGCTCGGGTGGTCCTGCCAGTTACAGGGGCCAAACACGAGGAAGATCCAACCTCTCCCTCAATGGGAGATTTTCTCTTAGGAGCCATAAACACCAGACAACGCAGGACCACAACCCAACCCCTAACAACACTCCCACCAGATTTCTCAAAGAACTCACACCAGAATGCACCGCAGAGAGAAAAATTCCAGTAGAAACTTGGCGCAGCAATAGAATAGGACCCAACAGGGTGGATTAATAAAGGAAGGCCCATAATGGAAGAAACCGAGGAATGATGAGGTAACCACGGGAGGTACCAAGATGCCGTCATCATACAGTACAGCAGACTCTCATACCAAATCCAGGGACGGATTTGGGGTGTGTCGTAGATCGTGTTAAACATTTCACCATAAATAATCATCTCTGTGAAGTACCATTGCATAACACTCATTGATGATGAGATAAATGCATAGAAAGCCCCCCGGGCTAGTGGAGCTAGACACGGGGTGCCTGTCTGACTCGCTCTTCTTCACCATCACCATGTTGTGAAGGGACCCTGTCTCCGGCTGTCACAGGACCAGTCCCCACCAAATATTTGGTGGCTAGTTGGAAACACAATTGGCTCCTCGTATCCAATGGGAAATCAACAGGGTTACAGATCCGAATTGGAGAGCCATCATCGACGATGTGGTTAGCTTCCCTCTTGACATGAGAGAAAGACACAGCAGGTTGATTAAATAAAAGGGAACGGAGGGATTCCAGCTTGGCCAAAATACGCCAGCTGGAAGAGACTCTTTCCGGACGCTGACCAAACGACAATTTCTTAGCCATGTTAACGATAATAAGAGAATCACCTTCGATTATTACAGGAAGCCAAGATTCTGAAAAGGCCAAACGAAGCCCCTATAGCAATCCTTCGAGCTCAGCCGAGTTATTTGAATCATGGCCTATAGCACCATGATAGGCCTTCAAAATCTTTCCAGACCAATCACGACAGATCCCACCGAAACCAGCTGCGCCTGGATTACCTCTAGACGCACCATCAAAATTAATCTTAAAGCATCTTAATGGGGGAGGTGACCATTGAGATTGCAGACACTGCCTGGGAGGCACAGATTTCCTACGCAAACCTTCCAGATCAGAGCGAGAGAGACCCCAACCTTTTGCAATTCGAAGATCCCCCTTAGTCAAATATTTATATTTCTCTGTCCACTGCTGACTGCGAATTTTTTCCACCATGTTTCTTGCCAGCTTAGTCCACACCATCTCCTCAGTGTTGGAGTGATTTCTGAAGATACGATCATTCCTTTCTTTCCATAAGGCCCAACAGACCATGCCCGCAAAGAGATGCCAAAGCATATTGATAATGGGATTAAGAAAGGCATTAAGGTCCCAAGTAGCCAAAGATTGATCAGGATTACCCCTCACCTGATAGCTTCTACGAAAGAGAGCAGTCCCCCTGTCCCATAAAGATGATGCAAATTGACATGAATCAAGCAAGTGACCACTGCATTCCTCAGCTTGCAAGTAGAGTGAACATCTAGGGGGGCCATGAATCCCCTTTTTCCTTAAATTTTCACTTGTTAGGATTCGTTTCCAAAGCACGAGCCAGCAGAAAATTGCCACTTTTGGCCATTTATTCATTTGCCAGACTTTTCCCCAGATTTTCCTAGGTTCCTCCTCTTCCCGGATGAGCAGATCATAAGCTTCCTTGATGTTGAAAGTGCCTTTGGGAGAATAGCCCCACCAAATTTTATCCAGAGAATCACTGTGCTTAATAAACCTGTCTTTCAGCATATCATCAAAAGTCTCCAAGGAAGCGTCAGGGGATAAAGCATCCCACTCTCCCGCTCTGAGCCAGTCCCTATGCCAATCTCTAACTGATTGGTTCCAATATTGAAAAGATTTCAATTTTCCTTGAGCAATGCTTGTTTCCTTCATTAGCTGCCACCGAGGATCCTCCCCCAAGATAGGGAACTGATTCCAGGAATCCTCCCAAAATGTGAGAACCTTGGAGCACATCGTTAAATCTAACCAATTTCCCGAGCTCACGGTCCCCAGCATATTTGATGTGCCATAGTTTAGCCCAAGGTTCCCCCTGGGTGCACCAACGCCACCAAATTTTGGCTCCATAGACCTCACTTAGATTTTCCGGATCTCTAAGGCCCAGACCACCATTCTGCTTTGGTTTACAAATCTTCTCCCATCCAACCAAAGCAAATTTCCCCTTAGCTTCTCTGCTTCCCCAGAGAAAAGATCTTTGGATACCACGCACCGCCTTAAGGACAGACTTTGGGGCAGAGAGCAGAGAGAACAAATAGACCGGCATGGCCTGAAGAATAGACTTGACTAAAGTGAGTCGGCAAGGGAAATTTAGGGGTTGTAAAGTCCAACTTGACAACTTCTTTTTCATTCTATCCAGCAACTCACGCCAGGAATCCAAATGGATCAGGCCCACTGCCAGAGGAGCCCCTAAGTACTTAGAGGGGAAGGATCCTGATGAAAAGCCAAAGATCTTGATAATGTTGAGCTGGGAAACCCTCGGGGTATTCAGAAAGAAAACCTGGGATTTACTAGGGTTGACTGCTAAACCAGAAGCCGCAGCAAAGATATCCAAACAACTCTTAAAGGCTCTAGCCTCTTGGACTGAAGGGTGCCCCATTAACATGGCATCATCCACAAACTATTGATGAGCCTGCCTTTCCAAACCCGCAGGAAGTCTAAGCCCCTTAATATAGCCCGAAGACACATGGTGATTCAGAAGTCTACTCAGACCCTCTGCCATTATAATGAATAGAAACGGGGATAAGGGGTCACCTTGTCTGATTCCATGAGACTCTTGCAGGAGTTTGGTAGGGGAGCCATTGAGGAGGATAGAGAAGAAAGGAGTAGTGACTAAACCCATGATCCATTTCACCCAAACCGGATCGAAGCCAAAAGCAACCAAGACTTCCTTCATATATTGCCAACTTAATTTATCACATGCTTTCGCAATATCAAGTTTTACCAGCATGCCCGGTTTTTTCATCACTTTGAGGGAGTGTAATGTCTCATGAACCAATATGATCCCATCCAAAATTTGCCTTCCCCCAACAAAACCAGACTGTTCAGGAGATATAAGGGAGGGGAGCAGGGGTTTCAATCTGTTGGTGATGACTTTTGAGATAATTTTGTAGATAACATTGCATAAGGAAATAGGCTTGAACTTACCTGGGGAGTCTGCTCCTTCCTCCTTGGGAATTAAGGAGAAAAAAGTAGCATTGAAGGCATGAAGAACACCACCACAACAACGAGATTCCTCTATCAACTGAAGCACTTCCCCCTTAATCATATCCCAAAAATGGATAAAGAAGTTGGATGTGAAACCATCCGGGCCAGGAGCCTTACCTAAGGCCATTTGGTGCACCGCCTCATCAACCTCAAGCATGGAAATAGGCTTATTAATCATTTCATTTTGGTCAGGAGAAATGATGTGAGGGATGAGGGAAGTGATCTGAGCAATTTCAGGACTTCTATCAGGCCTATCTTCCTTAAGGACAGATTCAAAATGATGAACCAGTTCTTCTTCAATTTCTTCCCTGGATTCTGCAGTGCCACCACCAGACTTCGAAATTTTAAAATTTTTGGCCCTATGCCTATTCTGGACCATAGAGTTGTAGAAGAACTTGGTGTTTCTATCACCCTCCTGAAGCCACTGAATTCTGGATTTTTGCCTCCAAAAAGTTTCTTCCTGCCTTTCTCTAGCATCGAGCTTAGTTAACATAATGTGTTCACGTTTCTTGAGCTCATCACTCCATCCTCCTTCCATCCCCTGCTTCTGGATTGCTTCCATATCCAGAATTAGCTTCTTTTTATCTTCAAATATATTCCCAAAATATTCCTTATTCCACTTGCGGATCTTAGATTTAAGCATTTTTAGCTTCTGCTGAAACTGGTACATCTTGGAGCCATCCTGAGGGATACTTTCCTCCCACCATTTCTCCACCAGATCCCGAAAGTCTTTATGATCCATCCAAAACTATTCAAATCTAAAAGTTTTAGGACAGTTGTTGGATGAGAGATCCCAAGATAAAGAGACAGGCCAATGATCAGAGCCCGCAGAGGGAAGAACACAAGTATTGACTTCACCCAATTCGCGAGCAATATCCTCCGTTGTCAGGAATCTATCCAGTCTAGAGGCGACAAGATGGGGCCCTCCACGTTTATTGTTCCAAGTAAACCATCCATTCCCAGTTTCAATGTCAATCAGATGGTTGCGAGAAAGAATATCCCGAAATCTTTCTTGGAATCTATCCAAAGATCTACGCCCACCTTTCTTTTCTTCTAAGGAGGAAATCAGATTAAAATCCCCACCCAAAATCCAGGAGCCCTCCATGAATTGTAAGGATAAAATGGACAGGAAATGAAGGAAAGCATCTTTTAAAGGAGCAATACTAGGGCCATAGATATTGACCAATGAGCCTCTGACAACAGAATCGATAATTTGGAAATCACACATAAGGGAGAATCTATTGGCCCGCCAGTTGGATAACACAATAGATCTAGGGTTCCACATAATGGAAATGCCACCTGCCATACCAGTGGCATCAGTTGCCATGAATCCTGCACCCTTCCAGATCTTCAAGACACTTTTCTCCAGTGTTTCCATGGAGCATTTTGTCTCCTGCAAGAACAAAACATCTGGCTTCTCCTGCTTGACTTTTCTTATCAGAGTCTTGATTTTACTGGGGTGATTACACCCCCTAATGTTCCATGTCACTATCTTCATTGAGAAACTTTGGAAACTTCAGATAGGGCTTCCTTGATCGTAGGGTACAGCCCAGATTCGACAAGCTTAACTCCAACTTCTGCTATTCGCTGCTTGTTTGTTTTCCTCCCCTTCTTCATATCCTCAATGGATGATTTTCGTTTGAACCCCGCTTGGGCATCTACCCTAATGCCCAGTTTCTGAGAAGACTTAGATTTGATGATGGCTTCATGGAGGAGTTCAATCTGACGTCTGGAAACATAACCCCTCCCTTTCTTCTCATATTCCTTTTCTATCACGTCAAGATCTAGATCACCTAACTTGACTTCTTCCTCCCCATCATCCTCCATAACCACCGGCATTTCTGTGCCAGCAAGCAGAGAGGGGGGTGGAGAGGATATGACCTTGGCTCAACTTCTAGCTCATTCTTTTCCTTCCGTGAGTACCCTCCGACCAGATTCCCCACTGCCACATCAATACTATCTTTCTACCCCTTTTCGTCAATCTCATCCACCTCTTCCAGAATCTGGAAGGGATTTCGACTGGTCTGACCAGTCTCAACTTTACTTTTTCCTTTCTTCTGAGCTTCCCTTGTTTTGGATCTTATTTTGCTTTTCACCTGGGTAAAACCCTCCTTATCCTTGCTCCCAGAAGAATCCACAGCCGTAGAAGGAATCGTGGGCGATCCATGAGGACAATTCATGCTGAAATGTCCATATTCATGGCAGGATCGACATCTAAAGGGAAGTTGTTCATAGTCCAGCAGCTGAACCCACTCTTCATCTTCGAAATTTAGAGAGATTGCTTCAGGTAGCTCCTTTGAAAGGTCCATGTAAACACAGATCCGGGCACAGTCAGTGTATCTTAGCTGACGGGTGCGCTCTGCAACTTTGACAAATTCTCAAAGGGTGTTACCAATGTCTTGGAGGATTTCCAGATCCCAAAACTCACATGGCAGAGCATAGAGCCTGATCCAAACTGGTGCCATCTTAACCACCTCTGTGTCTGGGTTGAATCTCTCTTTCCATGGACGAAGATATAACCCAGCAGAAAAAAAGAAATACGGCCCTCCCTCGAGCACTCTATCCCGATCTTCAACATTGAAAAAAATGATGGTGAAGAAACCCTTAGCACCCAGATGAATATCATATTGACCTTTTGGATTCCAAGTAAGCTTAATCCATCTGAGGAGATCTCGTTCCTTAGGCCAAATACCAATAAACTTACCAATTAGAGCCGTTTCCTTCCATTGCTCCACCCGATCTCGAACATTATCAGCCTGAATTTTGACCGCGGGGATGAGTTTGGATTTGGGAAGGCAGCTCCCCGGGCTCAGCCTTCGTTGACCCCCGTTTTCCATGCTCCCCGAAAAAGCCAGGCTCTAATCTCGCGCAGGGAGAGGACCCGGATCAGGAGATCCGTCCTGGGGCATCCCACCAGCCAGCTGCTGGGGACCCAGCATGTCAGAGCATGATTCTGACGCCTGCAACTGCTCCAAACTCGCCTCACGGGAAAACCCTAGCCCTCTCCGAAAAAACCCTTTTTCATATCGAATATACTAAATTAGAAACATAAGATAAAATAGATTTTACAAATTTATTAATTGGTATTAAAAACAAAATTTAAATCATAAATTAAATTAAATATACTAAAAATTTACACACACACATATGTACATTCCTGTGCTTGACTCGATTTCTGCTTCATTATAGGTTGCAACAACATCTTCAACAACTTGATCAACATTATGAGACAATTCTATTTCTATTTGTTATGAAGTACTTTCAAAATTAAAATTCATTAACAAAATAATTGATTGGAATTAAAAAATGTATAATATATATACATACCTAGTTCACTTTACTATTCTTGAACTTGATTTTCAATATTCATTTCATCAACATTGGGACGTAAATCTCTATTTACATCTTCAGCAAGTATCTATCCAGTATGTGTATGCTTCTGTCTTTTATTATAATAGAGTCTTTGTTTTTCATTATGAACAACATCATCTTGAGTGAAACCATATTTTTTGGGCATTGTCTTTTTATTGCCCGTGATTGTTCAATCTATATAGGTTTCTAAAAATTCAACACCTTAAAACAAAAAGATTAAAAATTTAGATTAAAAAAAAATTGTAAGCCATTTAAAAATGAATAATTTGTGAAATGTTGAAATTATATCTAGTTTAAAAAAGTTATCTTAAAATAAATAAATAAATATAATTCATAATCTCACCTTAAAACTCTTGTAAGAGTCTTCACTTCAGAATAATTTCGCTAAGGGAACCTTCACCATATAAAAAATTGGATAAGAAAATCTTCACCTAGTAAAAAATTTGATAACAAAACATTTAAGAAGAATTTCACTATAAAATAAATTCTCTAAGAGAATTTTTACTATAATAGAAATTTATGAAAAATATTTTCCCATACAAAAAAGACAAAATTATCTTTGAGAAAAAAAAAACACTTTAAAATAAATTGCTTTTGAGTCTTTCAGAGACCACCTTAAAAGAAACTACCTTTGAGCCTTTGAGCCTTTGAGAAAACACCTTAACATAAATTACCTTTGATCCTTTGAGCCTTTGAGAAAACACCTTAACATAAATTACCTTTGAGCCTTGAGCCTTTGAGGAAACACCTTAACAAAAATTTCCTTTGAGCCTTTGAGCCTTTAAGAAAACACCTTAAAAGAAATTTCCTTAGGGACTTTGAGCCTTTGAGCCTTTGAGAAAACACCTTAAAATAAATTGCCTTTGACCTTAAAAATTGTCTTTGAGCCTTTGAGAAAAGAATCACCTTAAAAATATCACCTTAAAAAAATCACCTTAAAAAAAGTCCCTTAAAAAAATCTTTAAAAAAATCCCTTAGAAAACCTTTTGTAAAGTTCACTATGAAAATGAAAAATGCAAAATCGTTGAATTGACTTAATGCATAAATAAGGTTCGTAAGATCCTTAATTATTAAAAGTGGTCTCACATTATTCTGGATGATGAAATTTTTTTAAGATCAATTTTTCGGCCAAAATACATTTTTAGATGAAATTTTGTCTCCATTCAATTTAATAGCCGAGGTAACAAGAAATTTTTTTTAGCCGAAATATTTTTATTTTTCACCCAAACTATTTTTTGGCCGAAAACCTGTGAAATTTCAAAAACCATATTGTTTTCACCTTTATCCAACTTTGAAAGGTAAGGATGATGTTGAATATTGCAAATCTACTTTCAGAATTGATACCATTAGTTTCGTCATTGAATATACTTTTCGTAGGTACAAATTTTTTCGAATTCGGTTGAGATATGCTAATTTTAATTATTTTTTTGTTAATGTCAGGGTAAATAACTCTCGAATTCAATTTTATTTATAATGGATGCTATATTTATACAATAGAGATGATTATTGGTCTTCATATTCCAACATGTCCATTTCATATGAAAAATACTTGAGTCATATTCTAGCTATTATTTATTTTCATTATTTACAAACTTCTAATCCATTCGAATTATATTTCTAACATTCCCCCCTTAATCTGGAGGGGTGTTTGTGAGTCTGAGCATGTTTCTAAACTTTTCAAACTTTACTCTTCCAAGCATTTTGGTGAAGATGTATGCAATTTTCTCATTCGTGGAACAATGTCATAAATGGATTGTTGTGGTCTCTACATGATGTCAAATCATATGGTACTTCGTGTTAATGTTCTTGGTTCGATCATGGATTATGGTATTCTTGGCCAAATTGATTGAAAAAGTGTTTTCGATCAATACGAGAGTGTATTTCTCTTGTTTCTCCTGTAAATATTCAAGTATCTTCCTAAGCCACACAATATCCTTTGTTGCTTCCACAACAACCACATATTCTTCCTCTATTGTCAAATCTGCTAGAATTGATTGTTTGCATGATCTCTAGGAGACAACTGTTGATCCAATACTTGTGAGGTAGATAGAAGTAAACACTATTGTCTCTTTCTCACCATCAAAGTATGAATTAGAGTACCCAATAAGTTTGAATTCATCCACCTTAGAATACTTGACTCCAAATTCTTGAGTCCTCTTCAAGTATCTTAGAGCCCTTTTTGCATTAGAACAATGTTCTTTAGAAAGTTTTTGCATGAACCTTGAAAGGATTCCCACAACATATGAAATATTTGTTCTGGTGGTGGTAAGGTAGATAAGGCTTCCAAAACATTGTTGGCACTTGGTCACATCCTCGGATTCTTTTCCTCCATTCGATGCGAGCTTCAACTTCTGTTCCATTGGAGTAGAGAGAGGGTTGCATTATGTCATGCAAAATCTATTCAATAGTTCTCCAACATACTTCTTCCAGGAGATAAATATATACTTAGGATGTTGATTCACTTCAGTTCTTGAGTAGTAGTCAAGGTGTCCCAAATCATTCATTTCAAATCCCTTCTTCAAATCTTTATTTATGGATGCAATATAGCTTTCATTGTTTCGTATCATCAAAATGTCTTCTACATACACCACAAGATACACAATAGATCTTCCAACTTTCTTTACAAATAGTGTTGCATCATTACTTGATTAAAATGTCTGAAATTTAACTTTAGAAGATGCTTCGTTATCTTTTCATACCATGCGTGAGGTGCTTGTTTCAGGTCATACAATGACTTGACGAGCTTACATACCTTTTTTTCTTTCCCTTTTACAACAAATCCCTTTGGTTGATACATGTAGGCATTCTCTTTTAAGTATCCACTCAAGAAAGCAATATTTACATCCATTTGATAAACTTTCCACCCATTTTGTGCATCCAAATACAATAAGGTACGGATGGTAGCCCATTTTTTGTGAGGGAGAACGTCTCTTCATAGTCAATGCATTCCTTCTGTGCATAGCCTTTCGCCACAAGCCTTGTCTTGTGCTTGTCAAGTGATCCATATAATCTTGTATTTGTTCTTGTATACCCACTTGCAGCCAATCGATTTGGTTCCAGATGGAGGTTCCACCAACTTCCAGGTTCCATTCTTCATGAGTGCATCATACTCATTCTGCATGGCTTCTTTCCACTCATCATGAGCAACAACTTCTTCAAGGGAATTTTCTTCAAGTTTAGTAGATAAATTCAATTCACAATCATATGAGACATCCATGTCTTCTACATCACCTGAGTTTGATTTATCTACGTCTCCTCCATCTTCTTGTTTATTTGAACTTCTTGTTCTTGTCTTTCCAACTTAATTCGGATGGACACTTTCAAGTATCTTTGTGGCCCATTTCAGAACTTTCCATGAAGGCTCAGGTTGATTACTAGTGGTTATTCATTTTCTTCAATATTTAGTCTTCCAATTCTTTCAATCACATCATCCAGTTGAACCTCCTATTCAAGTGAAGTGGAAGGAATTTATTCTTCGTGAGTTTCTTCATGAGGGGATGTTGTTGCTTCAAAAATAAATTCCATAGATTGATCCAAGATAAGGATCCCCCCTTCAAGATATGGAATTTCATTATCAACTTAATGATAGGTACTTACATGGGAAAATTTCTCCAGACAATCGAGTTGTCTTTCAATAGACTTGTCACTTTTATTCATTTCAAGAAAAATAATGTCTCCGGAAATAATAAAATTCTTATTTACCTTATCATAAAGACGATATGCCTTAGTGGTGTTTGAGTAATCCAAGAAAATGCATTTTTGACTTCGAGCACCAAGATTGTCTCTTTGTTCCTTCAGTATCAAGGAATTGCAGGTGGAACCAAAGACCCTGAGATGCCTCACCAAAGGGATTCATCCATACCACATTTCGTGTGGAGTTTTTTTCAAGAAATTGACTTGGAATTCGATTTCTCAAATAGACTGCAGATAACACTGCATCACCCCAAAACCTCAATTTGACATTCTTGAAAAACAACATGAATGTACCATATTCATGATGGTTCTATTCATTCTTTTTGCCACACCATTTTATTGGGGGTTGTACAGAATTGTAGTTTGGTGCACAATCCCATATTGAAGAATATAGTCCTCAAATTTATTAGAAATATATTATTTTCCATTATCAGTCTAAAGTGTGCCATTGTGAGATTATGCTTCATTTTCTATCCATGCATGAAAATTTTTGAAAGTTTGAAATGCTTCAGTTTCTTTATTTAAAAAGTATACCCAACACATTCTGGTGTATTCATCAACAAAGGTCAAGAAATATTTATTACCATTGGCAGAAGGAATAGGCATGGGACCACACAAGTTAGAGTGTATCATCTCTAACTTTCTACAAGCTCTGAATTTGGACTCGTGAAATGGATTCTTACTATATTTTCCTAGTATGCATTCATCACATTGGTTCATCTTCTTAGGAATGGTGGGAAAACCAGAAACACCAGTATTTTTCAACAAGCGAAGAATGTTACAGTTTAAGTGTCCACATATAGCATGCCATAAATTATTGGATGACAAAGTACCTTCTTAATGTTGAGAGAGGCAGGAAAAGTTATGAACTCTTGTAGATGATCCTTTCAACTTCAACAAATTTCCATCTTCATATGAGGTCAAGATGACCTGGATGTTAGAGGACTTCCTTATCTCTATTATTCCATCAAACTTGTGGATGGAATGTCCTTGCTATCGAATATGAACCAGGGATAGCAGGCTTCTTTGCAACTCTGGATGATAGAGAACATTACATAGCAAAAATTTAGGGAATCCAGGAAATTTGAGCCTGATGGAACAAATTCCCTTTGGTTTGAGGCTAGATTTGTCTTCAAAATATATTATTCCATCTACATTTTCATTGATTTCTTCAAAATAGTATTTTCTAAATCTCATGTGGGATGTTTCACCAGTATCAAGCATCAAAGTATCTTTGTAAGATCAAAATGATGTGATCTAGTATTACAGCTTTACTAGCTTCTTGGATTTTACCTTTGTCTTCTTTTTATTGATTATGTCTTTCTTTGATGGAATCCCAAGGGGCCAAACGCTTATCTGTTTCATGTCCATTCCTCCCATATCATTTACATTGTAAATTTGGTCTCTTTAATGTGTTGTTTCGTCCCCCTTCCTTTGAAATTTTGTATTCCTCATCCTCTTCTACTACTCTCTCTCTTGGAAGAATCTTTTGACTAGTTCTTTGCTTTCTAAGCAAGGAAAGGGTCTCTCTAGTGGGTTGGATGGTATTCTTTCCAAAATCTTTCGCTCTATTTGTAATCTTCTCCACTAGAGAGTTGAAGGTGAGGTCCTTCAGTTTTTTCACTAGCTTGAATTGATTCAAGGTAGTGTGAATGTGTAGGATAGAGGAATTTGATGAAGGAATCAAGTGGAAGTTCTAGTTGCATGCCAGTGGCTTTGATATTATGCACGATTAATCTAATATTAGATGCAACAATCATGGGATCATTGTCCTTCACTTCTAAATTGAACAAATTTAACATCATCTGAATTGCTATCCATCTCAAGATGTGATTCAAATAGGTCCTTCAATATTTTTAAGGAATAAAAAAAAGATGTTGCAAGTGATATGTGTTGACTGACCTCCTCACTTACTATTGTAGTGATCATTTCCAATTCCTTTTTGTCTCTGGTCTGCCATATAGCTCATTCTTTCTCTATTGTTGGTGGTTTTGGGTTATATTTCAAGGTCAAACCAACTTTTGTTTCAATGGTTGCTCCTTCACATGCACCATCCCACAAGTCATTGTAGATGAATGTGGACATGATCTTGCTTGACCACTCTAGATAGTTGTATTTACCAGTGAGCACTAATCCAACTATAGCATCCAACCAATGCATATTTGAAACTGGTAATGTACTTTAATTTCTAAATTAATTGAGTTTTGGAATCAGTAAGTGTAGGTCTAAAGTATCTACCACCTTATTTACAATATAAAAGTTTAAAACAATACAATATTTGCAGCACTATAAGTTACACCACACTCTCTAAAAATAAATAATTCAAGCTACAAGTCTACAATTTTTCAAACAAAATCCAAGACAGATCTTCTTTGCTACCATAACATGAAGTAAACAGACCCAATTATTTTCTTGAATCCTTAATATCTACAACTTAATTATATGACTGCAAACATTGGTGTGTCAGTCTCCAAAGCTATATTGTAGACCATAAATCGGGACTAACGGGAAGGATGTTGATATAGAAGAATAACACGTTGCTTGTAGAGTTAAAATAAGAAAAATTTCACAGAACTTAACATAATACCTTTTTAGTGAAAGGTGAAGACTTGAGGCCAAACTGAGGCAAGAAACCACAATCTTTATGCACTCAATGTTCCTTCATTCTTCAGAAATAGTCCTCAATACACAATTCTTATGGAGGAGAGGGGCTTCACTATCGGGATGAGGGATCCCACGCAGGAAGGGAGGAAATCACCAAGATACTTCTCATGCAACAAGAGGGAGTTCCATGAGAGAGCCCACGCATTTGTATTCAACTAGTTCCAGAAAGGTCACATCATGAGAGAGCTCACACATTTGTATCAATCAGTTCCAACAATCTTTACTGTTGTGTGTTCGGCTCACTAGTCTCTTGGGAGAGTGCACACACTACATTGTCTCACACCAAAGAGCCTACATCTACACGGTCCAGAAGCCACACCACATATACCAGTCTTCATCTCCACGAATAATAGATACCAACTCCATGTAGCAACAACTCATAGTTTCAATGCACAAACAATTTCCACCCTCCTTATCGCTAGATCAAGGTTCATGGTGTAACAGTTGTTTAGGGTTTTGGATACCACTATATAACATGAAGTAAGTAGTATTGAATTTCCTCACACCACAACACACATAGAGAGAAAACATAAGTCCTCACATTGACTTCCTTCAATGATATCACTCAGGTCCTCATACTGCGATTGCAAGTCTTGGTCATTCTTAGGAAGGGAGGAGAGTAGTGTCTATGCAGAAGAATCAATTGATAGGATGGAGGAAGGAAATGGAATAAGTGAAGGACTGAGGAGTCGCTAGCAGAGTACCAAGGCTGGCACACATTGAGCGAGATTTATGGAGTGTCTGATATCATTGTTATAGTAAATAACTCCTTAATTGAATTTTATTGATCATGGACTCTATATTTATATAGTAGAGATGAATGTTAGTGTTCATATTCCAATAGGTCTGTTGGAGTAGAAAAAGACTCTTCATCTTCTAACTACTATTTACATTATTTACAAACCTCTAATCCATTCGAATTAGATTTCTAACCGTTAACATGTGTGTTTTTTTTTAAATGGCTATTAAAATTCAGTGAAACGAAAAATCAATAGCTTCAGAAAAAATATAATAAAAAAATTATGGGATGGTAGTGTCTACTTCAAAATGGTACTTTTATATTGTTTTAATTTTAGTGGAAATTGGGGAAGATGTTGCATCTTCATAAACATATTTATATTCTGCAGTTTTTCCACATTGATCCAATTCAAAAAATTTAAATAATTAGTATATTCACCCATTGGATACAACGTATATGTTAATACACTTTGTCTAGATTGTCATAGCATATTTTGTTTTTAGAAAACAAAAGTTTAACAATGAATACATGATGGTATTCTAACATGACTATTTATCAATCCTTTCATTTTATAATAACATATTGTCGAACATTTGCTCAATTGACATATCAAATCTCAATAAAAAATCAGAAAAATAATGAATAAAAACATAACATAGTTCTTCACAAGTTTTATATACACCTACATTCATGATTTTACCCTTACACCTCCATCAACCCTTGATTGACAATTTCTTTCTTCTTTTCTTGAAACAATTTTATCCAAAATCGAGTGTTTGAACTCACAAGGATGTTCGTGTCATTAGGGAAGTCATGATATTTCATTTTGACACTCATGCGAGGTGGTGAAGTGTCTCCCACTATACTCTAATCACCATCCCCATTGTCCCTTACTCACTCTTCACATTACTCTTCTTTTGGAAAACAATTATGGTAATCAACAAAAATAACATGGGATGTAAAAGTCCCTTTCAATGAAAACCTCTAATACTCTAATCACCATCCTCATTGTCCCTTACTCACTCTTCACATTACTCTTCTTTTGGAAAACAATTATGGTAACCAACAAAAATAACATGGAATGTAAAAGTCCCTTTCAATGAAAACCTCTAATAGCCTTATCTTCCTTTGAATTCAATGTATCAAAACCTCAAGTAATTTCTCCTAAACTTGCTATATTCTTGACTCTAGTTAAATGGGTGAAAAGCCAAGACAATTCACGATATGGTTTAACCATATGATTCAATTCAACCTAGTACAAGAAAGTTGAACTCAAGTTTATGCCCCCACCTTGATCAACCATAAATGTGTAATCTTCACAACATTGTTTTGTTTAAAAAACTATAACTTCTTCTTTACATGATTGGGTTAAGAGGCATTGAATATCTTCCTCCTTTCATATGTATTATTTTTTGTTTGTTGTCAAACCTCTTAGCACAACACCATATTAATTCCACAGAGCCAAAATCCTCCATCATAACAACCAACTTTATCCATCACTATAAACAGTGCTTTACTAATTTTTCTCTCTTCCCATGGTAGACCTAAATACAATTTGTATATCATTGTCCAATAAAAAAATTTATGTTATCATGACAATGCATTGATGGGTGTCTCCACAAAAAGGATTAGAGTTATTTATACTCGTCATCTTTCCATTTTGTCACAGCGCTTTGGGATCATAAAATACTGCCAAATCTCTTGGAGTACACATGGATGATACTCGATCATATCTCATACAAGGCCTATTTCAAATTCAAGAAAGCTATTCAATGTAATCTACTATCATTTGAATAATATTTAAATGAGAATGCCATATGTCGGTCCATGTGGCCACCACTTGAGTTCTAGGAGAAAGAAAAAAAACCATTGAAAAGGGATTTCATGCCCATAGGAAAAAAGTGACACAAAATATTTGGTTTCTGTTGGTGAGAATTCAACCATTTTCTTTGATAATTTAAAATATACTGGTTAGTTAATAATATAAATATTATAATTTTTGGTTCTTTTGTGTGTTAGTTTATCATGCATATTATTGATTTTACTCATTAGGCTTTATCTTCAGCAGTTTCATATATGGTTTTATTGTTGGTATTTTTTCCAATTTAAGTTTTAATGGGATAAATAAGTTTTTCAAAGTCTAGATTTTGTGACCAATTGAAAATGGTCTTATGTTAAAATTTCTAAGCCATTGTGTGCACTATCGTTGTATATATGAAGGTTTTTTTCTAGGTATTCTGAAGGTTGATTTGTTTTATTTTTTCAATATCCAATATGTGATTGTTTATGTAGGTTTTGCTTGTCATTATTATTTTTTTTTCTTTTTATGGAAGATATTTTTGGGGAAATTTGTTAGGTAATTCCCCTCATTCTGAGGATAGTATCCAAGATAAACTAGATTCCATAGATGCTTGAAGTTTTGACGACAATATATTCATTTAAAATCTCAACATATCATTTGTGGAATTGATCTTGAGTGGGAAAAATAGCACTCCCACTCACAACCATCCTAACTAGACCCAATTGACATATCTTACCTAATTGTTAAAAATAAATGTTTAATAAATCCCTAATTTTTTTTCATGATAACTAAGTAACTAAGTTGACTTAATGGTGACTTATGGTGAAATCATGTCTTTGTAATGCACCAATTATTTGGTTTTTGGCTTAGTTTATGAGTACTTGGTGAAATTATATAAACACATATTCAACCTACTCTAAGTTGGTCTTCATGTCACATGGATAAAACTAATTGGTTCAAATCTCATTGGATTGAATTTTGAACCTAAAGTTCTTCCTATTGAGTTTGAATCATTGAGTTTTTTTATATTAGTTAAAGGTAGTTAGTGATTAATTGACACGAAAAAGGTTTTTTATTATAGACTTTGAATTCTCCTACTTAATGGGTCCTCATAGTCTCACTTGATTGCTTGACTGGGAGATTGGAGCTTGCAAATCATGACATTATCTAACAATATTATCAGTGGGTCCCATTAACTCCTCAATTGCACTAAATTGTTTATATTTCCTAATCACAATTTTTTATAATAATTGAAACTACATAACCATGTTATAAAAATTTGATATTGAACAGATGTAATAAAAAAATTTGTGCCAAACATATAACTACTTAATCTTTTGAGTTTATTATTATAGTTGAGTTTAGTATTTCAGTAGAAATTTATTGTTACTTATTAAAGTAGTAAATGCATTGAGATATGCATTTCAAAAGGACTTTTAGTTTCTATGTATACACTATTATTAAGTGTACTAAATGCAAATTTCTTTGATTTATAAAATAATTTTTGTCTCTCTTTTTAATTGAGAATTTGTACTAATTTTTTAAGTTTTTTGTTTTTATTTATAGTTCAATTAGTTGATGGAATATTTTTTAATTTTTATATCTTTTTCAATATTAAAATAGTGAAGAAATATAAATTTGTATTTTTTATTAACATATAAATTTGGATTTTAATTATTTATAATTACTCTAAGTGACAGGCTTTAATAGACCCTTAACGGATTCACATAATTAAATTTGTATTATACTCTTTTAAATTGATGCAAATGGTCATATCACCAGACTAAAGCCTTGAATTTATTATCAACCACCTTGGTGTTGCAAAGCCGTTAATTTTGTTAAATAATTATTGAATTTTGAATTACTTTAGTTGGTAATTTTTTTTAATTTTTAATATTTAAAAAAATATATTATATTTAATAATTAATTTAAATTAGATCCCAAAGGAAATGAGAGACCCTTATTATTTTGTTGATTTTTTAGTTTTTTCTTCACTATTGGTTTTATATGGTTTTTGGTTGGACAATTGTTTTAATGAGGAACTTAGTTTTACTTTTGTATTTGTATTAAAAAAAACTTACATTTTCATTTAGGACTTCGATTTTTTTGTTTTATAAAATCATTAGATAGATGTTGATTTTCATTTTTAAGGTAGAATCTTTTTTTGTTGAGGTTGGAGGCAAGGGACCTAGAGGAGATCATATTACATCTGTATGCTGGATAATCTTCATGAGATATAATATTCTTGGTGTCAGTGTCTTTAATTGTCTTTTAAAACAACTAATTGACCCTTTATATTAATTATCAGCCCAGGGTGCACCCAAGGTTATCACGCAAGGTCTATGCAAGAAACAATTTCTTTTTTAGCACCGATTGTCTATATACTCACACAACTAGAATTGAAAGCATGTTAATTGAAACACCCTTGTTGTAAATAAAATCACCCTACTGAATTGAAAATACACACATCTGTAAAAAGAACACTTGCGGAAAGAAGGGAACACTTGCATAAATGAAATGCACACTTCAGAATCAAAGACACATTTGCTATAATAAAAGAAATGTGTATACTCAATAAATCCTAAGAGAGTGTTAATGAGGTGCAAAGTAACAAAAATGATTAGCAATAGAAATAATGCAGGAACATCAATGGCACCTAACAATTTAAATTTAATTAACAAATAAACTAACTATTTGCAAACTATCTAGTTAAAAATAAACACACATCAATGACACTTGCTCAAGGAAAGGGGCCCTTCTTCCTCTGACTAAGGATGCTAAAAACAACTCAAAATATACATGTTAATGACATGCAGAAACCAACATACTCCTTGTATTATAAAAACACAATAAAGTTACAATGAAGTTCCAGCACTGTTATGTTCGTAATTGCCTTCTTGCCTAACTCCTTTCCTTCAAGAAAGACCATCCTTTTATACATCTGTTAATGATATCTGTAGAAAATGAAATATTAGAACGATCCTAAGAATTCTGATTCTCAAGACCATTTTGATATTTCATTTTCTAAATATATCATTAATAGATGTATAAAAGGATGGTCTTTCTTGAAGGAAAGGAGTTAGGAAAGAAGGAAATTATGAACAGAGTTGTACTGTAACTTCACTGTAAATTTCCTGAATTTTGATAATAGAGGATGGTCTTTGAATTCTCAATCCATTCCTAACAATAATTAGGATAGTGTTGAACCATACATTCCTCAAGCTATTGCAACTTAGGATAGTGTTAAACCATACATTCCTCAAGCTATTGCAACTGATTACTATTAAATGTTTTCATTGATCCAATGAATTGTTGTGATAGCTAAGCTACATCCCTTGTGGAGGAAATGATTCAATACTGCCACACACACACACACACACACACACACACACATATATATGTATGCCACTATACACAAGTATCAATCATAGACCAAATACAAGTAACAACAAGGATTTCAACTGGAGTAATCGGAAATCATAATCATTCAGGAGTAGCAACATCATAATTGTGAAGGAGTAACAACAACCATAATCATTCAAGAATAGTAGCATCGTGATTGTGAAAGAATAATAGCAACCAAACTTTTCAACCTGCCAACAAAGATTCTACACAAATGTTAGAAGTATTAATAAGTTACTAAACCCATTAATAACCTCATCATTCGTTAAAGTAACACAATACACAAATAAAGTTGTAATTCAAGGTGAATCACAATATCATAAGTGATATGGCATCAAAAGGATTGAAAGAAAGATTCAAATATCTTCAAAACAAGGAAAAAATTTAACAAAAAGAGTACATTTCCTAGATCCAACATCTCCCCCCAACTAAAGCCACTGCATGTCCACATGCAGCCTTAATTTATATGAGGTCTAGGTTGGCCCAGGAATATGCCTCATGAAGTGTACTGAGCCGATAAGTGTCTTATGTCTCTTCTCCAGCAACCCTGAATCCTACAGATATCATGACCCCCCCCCCCATTTTTTTTCTATCCCTTCCAAATCATATAAGAGTCGATATTTTTCTACAAACAACTAAATCAAAGGGAAATGAAATTTTAAACCAATCTATCTGGTCCCTCTCTACACAATGCATTGTATATACTTGTTTAACCTTCCTATCTCTCTTCTAAAGTTTGGATGGCCAAAGGCCTCTCTCATTTTAATTTCTAAAGTGGACATTTTCCATCTTTGTAGGTGTCCTTGCAAAGCTCTAGATGCATTGTTGTTAATACAATTGACACATTGGGGAAACACATGTGCCTATATGTTCACAACTAGTCTTGAAAGTTCAGGAGACTTGAAAATTGGGGCTTGAGCTCTAATGAGGTCAATTGCATAACATGCTCTACCCTAATTATCAACTCACATGTAGCTTTATTTTTCTCCACGGTCTCTTGAGCTAATTTCCATTTGATTTGATGAAGGGGGTATGATACAAAGGCCCGAAGCTGAAGATCTCCTATGTAAGGAATTGTATTGAACTTCCTCCCATAAGGAAAAATGAACGCATGAAAATGAAATTTGCATAGAAAATGTTGTGTAATCACATCACTACCATATCTGAAGAATTTACATAATGATTTGGCATTAGAAAATTGATAAGGTCTGTCATTAGCTATGGCCGAGAGCTGAAAGAAGATAAAAAATAATTTAGGAATAAAGCATACATAGGGGAAGGTCCTTTGCATTCCAATAAGTCCTGGGATAGTGAGCACATCATGTGCTTTTATTTTTCCAACTTCTGGACTTGATCCTGGAATCCCTTAAGTTTCTTCTGGTCGAGCTTCAACTGGTCTTTTTCTATCGTGTAGAGCATTATCTCTTCTGCTTTTTTTCTTCCATGCTCAAAATAATCTGTTGATGCTCATATAGGGGAACTAATCCTTCTCAATAAGACATTTCCAGAGCCTTCCATTTACAAATTTATGCTTGTAGAAACTGGGGGGAATGTAATTCAACAGTTTGTAGCCTAATTTATTTCATATGTGCACCTCTTTCTATTTGAACTCCTCTTGACACCTATTCACCAATTGCATTGTTCTCCATTTGTGCAGACACTGTTGTGAATTTTAAGTCTGTAGGCTCATATCCAACAAGTCTAAATAAGTCTTTTGAGACATAATAGGGTTATTTTTTTAATTTCCTAGTTACCTCTACCTTCGAGGAGGGAATCCCACTAAACTTTTTAGCAGCATTGGAAAGAGTTTCTAGGCTTGTGGCCCTAGGTAGTTCCTTTATTGGTTTTTTCAATACCCTAATTTTCTATTTTAACCTCAATTTTTTTTTCATTTTAAGATTTCAACTTGTTTAAATAGAGAAGGAAATTTCTTCTTACGTCATATAGTGATTGGAGCCTTGTTTCTTCTTTTCTTCTTGAATCCTCCATAGCTTCCATCACTTCATCTCCTTCTTGCATAAATGGAGGAGTAGCAACAATTCCATCTTCTTCCCACTTAGTTGTGGTTGGTTCTTCTGTGGTAAGCTCACTGCCTCTTGTATGGTTGGTTCTTGTGTAACACCCAATTCATCAAGGCTATAACTAGTTCGGATGGAGTAGCAGCAACAGGGTTTTCTTTTTGCTCAGGTTCTTGCATAGCGGCTTCAACATTAGTTGTCTCTTATATGGTTGGTTCTTGTGTGTCACCCATAGGGGTAAGAATGGGTGGTTCTACTTCAGTCAGTGCAAGGCCCATTGATCTCATCCTTCTCCTTGGAAACAATTCCACGATTTCTACAAATAATATTTTCCTACACTTTAGCGAAGTGGGCGTCGAGGTCTTCTCTTCTTCTATAAAAAAAAAGGTTGATACTCTTCCTTTGGGGAGGTCTATTTAATAATATCTATGTCTTTCCAATAGAGGTGGCATGAAGTGACTGGGACTTGGTTCTTCTATAGTTTCATTTTCCTCTTCTGGGTCATCTGCTTGGTTAGCTTCATCATAAGTTCCTCTTGCTTTTGTTGCTTCCCCTTCTTCTACTTCACTCTCTTCCTTTCTCAATTCTTCATATTCATATTTTCCCTCTTCCCCCTATTGTTCATGTTTATCTGATTCTTCTTCTTCCCACTCTGCTTCTTCCTCAACTTCTTCTTCATATTCATCTGGTAAGTCTATGAATTATTTCCATTTCCTTTGGGTATTCGTCACAGCATCAAGGACTAGTAGCTTGATTAGGACATGATTCATTATTGTTGCTATAGGATTCTTGACCCCTCTTGCAGACCGCTCCATGAGCTTGAGGATACTTAATAGAAAATATGGCATATTTAACAAAATTCGATGCCTTGGGTGAGACAACAACTTAAAATGGTATGAAAAAAATACCATGTAGTGTCCTTCACAGGTGATTTACTTATGGACGGAGAGGGATACATATTTCCATGGCGTGGGTAAGGATTATCATGCATATCCTTTACCCTTTCATTGTATGACTTCCCCTTCTCTTAAAAATTCTTTTGTTGCACGTGAGAGAGGAGTTCTCTGACCAAACTAGCTTTTTGTTCCCTCTTGGGGAAGCCCCATCACTCGAGTTATGGCATATTCCATGTATGGAATTTGTAGACCCCTTACAATAGAAACTTCTTTGTAAAAGCTATGCACAAATTCTAGTGCTACACCTTTATCAAAACCCTATAACCTTTCAAAATATACCATCCACCTTGCATTTTGAAATTCTCGGTATGCTTCCACATTCTTATGGAGCTATTCTATTGATTCGTGTTCATGTTGAACTATTTATCCCCCCATCAATGTGAATTAATCGGGCTCGTACACTATCTGATTCTCACAGGGTTACAATAATGAGCATACAGTAAGTTCAGAGTTTGTGCATGCAAGTAGCAGTGAAAAGTTTCAAGCAGATCTCATGGTATTAATTAGGTAATAATGTACAAAGGAAGGGCATGTACAAATATCTATAAGGTACAAGTCGTGAAATCGACGCTCCCCCCCAATTAATTGGTTGGATGATCGTGACCAAGTGATGTGGAGAGGTAATGGCAAATCCATACACTATAATTATTTTATGAAATAATGGGGAATTAAGGAAGAATCGTACCTGAATCGACTTACCACGAATGTTCATGATGGTGTTACAAACATCGGTTAGTACCCGTAGATTTGGTAATGACCATGACAAATATGTGATGATGTCTTTAGTAGAAGTGACATCAATATTGATGTCGATCATATTTAGAGACAAAGAATAGAAAATGTGACAACTTTTTGAGTTTAGCGCTAAATTTGGAGGATTTTTAGTATGGTGAAGTAGAAATCGGGAGGCAGCTGAATGACTGATAGTACTATTATTGAAGGAGTTGCAATAATTCAAACATGTTGTTATTGAAGGAGTTGGAACATTTTTTTTAAACTGAGAGAAAAACAAACAGCCTGTAGCAAAAAGGAGGTGTTGCTATTGAAGGAGTTGCATCGCTTCAAAGAACATGTAGTTATAAATTATTGGTCTAGAATTGAAAGAAAAATAGTTTTGGAAACATTTTATTTGTTTATTTGGAAAAACAACACTTCATTTTTTATTTTTTTGCAAATACCGATAATCAATAAACTGATTTTCAATTAGCATTTGTCAAACTGTTCCTCAAAAAGGTTTTCATATTATGTTATGCCATTTTACATTGTTATACCATTTATCTAAGCAAGCTAAAACTGCTCCAACTAACTAATTATAAACCAAGAAAAAAATTGTAAAAAAAGAACTCTTACTAACTTCGAAATATTGTAACAACCCAATACAATAATTTTATAGGTTAAAGTTTTGTATAGAAAGTCATAACAGAAAGTCCATTAACTACTAAAATGTTTTTTTTAATTATAATTTTATGTGATTGATTGAATTTTTAATTTTTAATTATAAATTAAACAAAATTTCACTTACCCAAAAATCAAACTCACCTCTCAAAAACAATGTAGCACAGGTATCATTCCGAGAATTAGGGATATTTTTTGGTTGGGAGTTTCTTTGGAAAGTTATGAACTGTGTGGAAGCTTTATGGGAGTTTGATTTGACTGCATCCATTGTTTTGGAGTTTGTAAAATATTTCTATCGGTTAGAATTAGAAGCTTCTTCATAAAGCAATGAGTTTTTACAATTAATTGAATCATCATTATTTATCGGGTCAAAAAGATTAAAACTTTAAAAAAATCAATTAAATCTATGAATCATGTAATTTAAAAATTTTGAAGGTTATGTGAATTAAAAAGATTTAAAACTATTTAGATTTATTCAAATTCAAAATATAGACTATTGATGTGCTTATGTAAGTAAATATTATTTTAAGTTTAATTCAATTAGTTGAAAGATGATGCTGTTGTTAAGACCTTGAAAGATAGTTGGGTTCCTTTCGACGAGACTTTTTTAGTCTCTTATTTTTGTTATTTTGCAAATAATTTTAAAAATGCAAAAAAAAGTTTCTATAAAGTGGTCTATAAACAAGAAATTGCAAGATGATAGGTTTTTTTAGACAAATAGAATTAGCTTTGGGTGACATGTATACTTTAAAGATTTAAAGGCTACGGTTGTTTCTACGGAGCAAAATCGTAGGAAAAAATTGGGTGGCAGGGAAATCAAATTGAGATTAAAAAACAAAGCTTTATGGATATCTAATAGTGACGAAAACTCAAAAAAAAATCACCATCGGAAAAACATAACACAATTTGGAATATTTCTTTGGACTCAAGAGATGAGGTAGAAGGATTTGAGGATATTTGGAGTGTTGGTATCAGCCATTTTAACTCTTTGTTTCGGGCCGATGACTGTGTTCCCTTAGTTAAGGTGGTGAAAATTGTACAACTTTTCCCTTCTTCTGTTTCAGAAGATGATAATCAATCATTGATGGAGGAGGTATCTCTAAACGAACTAAAAATGAACCTGATGCTACTAAAAAAAGATAAAGCTCTAGGACCCGATGGGTTCCCGGTTGAATTTTTTTTCGGTCTTTTTGATGTTATGGCACAAGATCTTCTTTAGGTGATTGAAGAATCAAGACGCAGTGGAAAAAAATTAGCCGCTTTCAAATCTACTTTCATCGCGCTCATTCCCAAATCGGACTCGCCTGATAACTTCGAGGATTTCAAATTGATCTCTCTTTGTAACTGCATATACAATATTATAGATAAGGTCATCTCCACTAGGATCAAACGGGTGCTAAGAAAATACATATCTGAAGAACAACTTGGCTTCCTTTCGGGTAGGAAAATTCACGAGTTTATTGCAATAGCACGGGAGGTTCTACATACCATAAAATCCAGAAGAATGAGGGATTCTGTGATCAAAATAGACCTATCAAAGGCCTAAGAAGGGATAAATTGGATGTACCTAAGAATAACCCTTGCACATACTGGATTTGATGTTCCTTTCATCTCGTGGGCGATGGGATGTTTGTCTTTGGGTAGGGCTATACTAGAAGCTAAAAGATCAAGAAATTTTAAAGGTATGTGTATTGGGGGGAATCTAAGTATAACCCATTTAATGTTCATAGAAGATACACTTTTTTTCATTGATGGCTCGTGAAGGGACATGTTGAAACTTCATGAAATATTATCTCTTTTTTTCCTTAGATTTAGGTATATGTTGGTTAACTACGAGAAATATTCTCTTTCCAGGGTTGGTACAGATGATCAAGAGATGGATTTTGCCATAACATGGTTTCTTTTTTATGTCTCTCAATTTGAAGACGGGCCAACATATTTAGGGTATAGGTTAAAGCCGTCTTCCTATCTATAAAGGATTGGGACTGGTTAATTTCTAAATGTGAATTGAGGATCTTAAATTTGGGTCTCAGATGATTATCTAAAGGGGGGGGAATTACCTTGGTAAAGGTTGTCCTTGAGGCGATTTCAGTGTATTCGATGAACACTTGGATCCCTATAAGTGTTCTAGTCAGAATAAGGAATATTTGTTATAGATTTATCTGGTTTGGTTGTCTACATAAGAAAGGTATGGCCTGGATTAATTGGAAATTTTTAGGGTACCCGCACGAAGCTGGTACCCAAAAAGACTGCAACAGTAGCACGTGAGTAGAAAAAACAAAGTGATGCGCACGTGCATCCAAATGCACACACGCGTCACTGCTTCGGCAATGCCGAACATCCACGTGAACAAAAGGGGCGCCCACGCACCTTTGACGTGTACGCGCCTCTATTTTTTTAGACATGTGCGCGCCTCTGTTTTTTTATAAAAAAACAGAGCTCACGGGTTTGTCATTTTCGATAGAATCGTGATCCCACTGTGCAATCCCATGAGCGCACTATGTAACCCCGCGAACACGTCTTCGAGCAACCAAATTCTCCTCAACACCAACAAATCGCCCCTACACCACGACGCCATCCATTTCTCTAGGTAGGTGCTCCTCAAAGAACAAATTTGTTTTTTTTGTTTTCCATTTGAATTTGAATTTTTAAAAAAATTTACAATCCATTAATAACCTAAGAAAATTTCATTGCTGGCCATCTACACCTAACAAGATGTCAAACACACCTGAACCATCCAATGAAACCAATGAAACCTGACCTTCATAAGACAACATGGGAACCGACAATGAACAGAATGAAAACCCCGAAGATCAATTACACCAAGATTTAAATCAATTGAGGGCACTAAGTAATGAATTGAATAGCACCAAGGAACCCTCTTGGGTTTCCTTGGCTTCATCACTACAAAACATTATTGAATCAATCAATATTGCACACAGTGAGATAACAAACTTGAGCCAATACAGGGCTCGAATGAGGTAACACTACTCCACTGGGTTGTCCAAAGAGCAGATAAAAGACTCAACATCACCAAAGCCCAGTTGTATAGCAAGTTCATAGTTCCCTCAACAGGTCAGCCTCCAACTGTGACGAGGCCTCGGGTTTGCATGGACTGGTGCATTTACCAGCCATGGAGAGATAACTGGAGAAAGAGGTGGTTCATGGTGTTTGACAAGCCCCCGTGCAACAATTTGGAGGTCCCACAATATTTCCTTTGGAAATTGTGGGATGAGTTTGAGCTAGGATTACGATGTCAACTATTTTGACATCACTGAGTTTCAGGGTGTCGGTCTTGGCTCTGCCCAAGATGGACCTCAGGCGCACCGCAACCCACTTAGAGGACCTCCTACACCCAAGAGAGATCCAAACCCCCCTCCTTAGCCACCCGGGTTTGGTAGCGGCCTAGATGAGATTCATGACTCTGTCAGACGTGCCACACATGACTTGCTTAGACATACCAAATTTGTGGCCATGTCTTCCCAGATCCGGGAGGACATCGATGAGACACAGACATCTACACAGTCTATGGGTGGTGGCCGGGACATGTCGGGTATAGGTGGAACCCAGGCAGGGCCTTCTAGTTCTACTGGAACAATGTCATATCGTTGTTCTCACTGTGGTCATTATTGCCATGGTGATACGCAGTAGCATGCCATAGGGAGCTTCATGGATTAGGTTTGCTATTGTTTTATTTAATGTTCAAGTATTTGTTGTATTTTATTTGATATTGTATTGTTTAATATGTTTAACTTTGAATTACACATTGTTGACTTTATTTGTTTTAATGTACAGTTATTCGGGGCCAGGTCTCCATCCCCCAGGTGGGAGGACGTTGGTTCCTTTGACCTCGATGGAGCCATGGCGGCAGCAGAGGAGATTGCGGCACCATACACACATGTAACTTCTTTACTTTGAATAATTAGATCCAGTTACGAGTAATTTGTGTTTATTAATTACAAATTAATTAGTACCGAGTAATTACCATATTATCATTGTATTTTACAGTTGTGTTTATAATATTGTCTAATTTATTTGAGAGCTATAAATTCGTATAATCCCACCCAAAAAAAAATGAAACCTTATAAAACATGAAAACCTAAGAAAACTAGAAACATTTATCCATGTTCACTTTAGGCATCCTAGACCTCTGATGATTATACAAATGGGAGAGAAATTTCCAAAATATGTCATTCTTACTTGACCAATGATGAGCCCGTAGCTGGGGTTTTGGTGATGCCCGCAGTGTCCTTCATCCTCAAACTACCATCCAATGCTTGCTTGTTCTTCCTGTGCTTGACCAATGCCATGTGTGTTATTGTTGCTTTGCCATTTGTCGCCATGTAATCCAAGTTATCTTTGCCATGTACTCTCCTTGTCCAAATCATCTTCAAATGACCATAGTATGGGTCATTTGACTCTTGGCTCAATAGGTGTTCCAATGGCTCCAATGCCCATCACTTTGTCCACCAAATCAACCTTAAAATTTGAGAATATATTACCATGGTAATTATCATTTTCCCCCGTATTCTACTAATAGGTTCTTTTAATTATCATTTTCCCCCGTACTACGTAACTACTCATTCAATGCAAAAGAACATGGCACATTCAAGCTTGTAAGTAAGTTAATCATGAAAAAGATTTCTCTTTCTTCCTTTTTCTAACGATCAACACTCTAAAGTGTATTAATTAACATGCACACTAACTTAACTGCTATTTAGCACCTCTTTGCAAATTGAAACAATGAGATGCCATTTTATTTGATGATGTAAATGTTATGGAAATAAAGGGACTCAAGATCCTCACTCTAGGGATGCAAATACTTTTCCACTGGGTGAATCAAGCTTGTAGGAAACTAAAAATCTATAAGAAGACATCAAAACCTAGGAACTCTTTATCAAGAACCCAAACACATTACATAGGTTTCCAATTCAAATTTGTAAATGGACATGAATTCCATTTGCTTATGAGGCACTGCACATCTCTCTAGGGCCAAAGGAAAAGCTCACCTACTCATGGGGATGACTCTAGAAAAGGAAAAGCTCACCATGCCACCTTCTATGCCCCGTCACCTTATTTAATTTTAATTTCATGCCATGCAACCTTCTATCCTTTCAGAATATTGAATATCAATGACAACTTTGCCCATCAAACACTTCAAGGATAAATTGTCAACCTTCCTTGCCACATTATCTTCAATGAATGACCACATAATGGGTCATTTGTTTCTATCATGGGCCCAATACCATTGTGGGTCAAAGGAATCGATCCCCACAACCATGTTCTTTACCAAGTCTTGAACAAATGGACTGCACCAATAAAATAAAAAACGTTATATAATATCCAAAGCCCATCAAACCACTATCATCTAACTTGAATATAAATTAATTGCAGTCATGTTTTTTAAGTACCATCATTGTCATTCTCATTTGCATTATGTTTAATATTGTTAATATTGTTTTTATAAATTCAGTCTAAAAATTGTAGTGTTCGCAGAGGTGTCCGCAGGCTCCAACGACCAGCCACCACCACCGAGGACCAGTAGTTCTTCACGTGCATAGGTATCGTGTGTATTAAAGCATAAATTTAATTTCAAATATGATGACTTGTCCGTGTATATTTATATTTTTCTATATTAAACTATGAGGTTATAAATGTGTATGTAGGTGCGAGCACCTCGGCCTGCTAGTGTCGTTATTCCTCCCTCCTCGACCTTTCGGCCACCCTATATGCCAGTTGTATCCCCTGGCATACATGCCCCATTCCCCAACCCCTTCCATCCATCCCCCCCCTCCTATATAGCACCACAATTCCATCCAGCTCCCCCTTACGTTTCATATCTAGCTCCACCTCTGTATCAGTTTCCCATGTTCCCACCCTCCCCCATCCGACCACGGCACACCACCCATCCACAGTCACCCATCCCTCTACCGCAACACAGACCTCGCCCCCCCCCCCACATTCCCCCACCACACTCGCTTCCCCTTCCAGGGTGCCCCGATCCATACTACAACCAGCTAGGGTTTATAGCCCTAGACGTCCATCTCCACCTCGCCCACCCCAGTCCATGCGTCCTTCTGCCACCCCCCCTTCTTCCATTGCTCCCCCTAGTGGTGTAGCCACCGTCGATGTGGCTACATCCTCCCCTTTACTGTCCACCCTAGCATCAGAGTAGGCTATCCAGCCGACTGCTCCATCTGCTAGCCCCGAAGACCAACCGATTTTGTTCACGGTGAGATTGACTAGTTTATGAAAATCTCGTTCAATTTTAATGAAAATTACTATATGCATCTAGTTTCAGCATTTATCCGATTGTTCTAAATGTTGCAGGGTGGCATTTCCGAGAGACTAGGATCACGGAGGAGGGAGACCCCCTCATGACTTACAGTCTCGCATGTGGTGAGTTATCCAAGATTTGAAAACTATTTTTATTTTGAAATTATGTTTTATACTTGTATAATTGCTAGGAAAATTTGACATATTATTGTTGTCGTTTCAGGGCTCAGGGGGACATGCTCAAAGATGTTGGAAGGACCTATCTTCCTCTAGCATGAAGAAGAGGAAGATCGATTTTGGAGATGCACTTGGGAGCTCCGAGGGTGGGCAGGAGGATTGAGAGACCCTCTTATGTACACTAGCCACGATGTGGCATTTTCGGCACGAGTTGCCATATTTTGTATAGGGCACCATGGGCCATATTTTGTATAGGGCACGAGTTGCCTTTTTTTGTACGAGGCACGATTTGCCATTATATAGACGCTGGGAACCATGTTCCATTTTGCCAAAAAGTGTACATGATTGGATCATTTTTGCATATTAATAGATGGATCTGCACTTGTGTATATGAGTTTGTCTTTGATTATATTTTTTCATACATGATTTTGTCTTCGATAATAATGTTGTGGAAAAGTTCTCACATACATATAGATGTTATTTCTAGACACCAAGTGACCTCAATATGAGTCCCTTGTATTTGAATGGGTCTTGCATCTTTTCCTTTTAGCAACAACATACCTAACCAAGCAAACTAAGGAGTGATATTTACATTACAAAGTGTTATGACTTTAGGGCTACAAACAAATATATAGGAGACGATGATTTCTTCCATACTTATCCTTGTAATGGTTATAATAGTCAATTCTAACAAGCATTGCATCATATATTATATCAAATTAACCTAGATATATGAGAAGTTCATATGTATGCATGGATGGAAGGGTTAACCATATCACTTGAATTAGTTCAAACATGAGGGGTGTGTATAGGTGCAATTGGATTGAGCAATAAAAGAGAATTGTTAATGTAGTTACATATGGATCATTCTTTGTGTGTTAGTATGTGCCTTTAATGAAAGCATGGTTAATGTGTTGAACTACTACTTGCACAAGTTGGCATAGACCCTTAGTGTTGATAATGTCTTCAATGTTTTGGTAATATTGATAATCACTCTTTGCAATTTAAGTATCTTGGATTTTTTGAGGTTAAGACACATATTGAACATAGTCAACTCAATGGTTCAAGACATCATTTTACCCCATGATCCATGGAAGATTCATTGGAGTCATATGAACCTCGTTGTCATCACCTCAACCATGGTCCCTCTCTTTAGATCCCTCTCCTTAGCAACGCATAAATTATATCTTCTACCTCTACTAGAACCCTTATGGCCTTTCCCTTCAAAACAACCCAAACCCCATTCAACCCCCCCACCTTTTTACCATGAAATCTTCCAACAAGAGCATGGGAATCCATTCCCACCACCTCATGCATTTTGGTATCCTTTCCTAGGACTAGCCTCATAAGAGAGATTTTATGTTTTACACACTTCTTCCTCTTCATTTTGACACTACCAACATCATTCACCTGCATCCCTTTGTTGGCTTCACCTTTATCATTATCAACATGCTTTAAAGAATTGTCTCCTCCATCTCTAACCTTCAACCAACTACCATCCTTTTCCAAAACAACCCTTCCATCCTCGAGATCTATAGGATTCACCCTTGGACTTACTAGGTCCATAACCACTTCATATACAACACCTAAAATAATTTGACTATCCTAAATTAATCCATTTGAAATAGGACCCTCGCCACATATATGATGACTAGTCTATCACGATCCACAACACTCATCTATGGATTAGCCCACCCAAAACCATCAAAATTCCTATAATCAAATTTCCCAAATGGAATATCAACACCATGCAAAGTAATTGAGTCAACACAAGGAAAATTACCTCTTTGTGCAACTAATTCCAAGCCCCGGTGGCTTATTTTCTCACCTAGCAACCTCAACTCATTGCAAAAAAACCATGGGTTCTGGCCCTCTTTGGCTTTACTTTCAAAGGAATTGGCCTTCAAAAATCACTGACCAACACTAGGGCACACAAAAGAAAATACATTCCATGGATAGGTTCCTAAGAAAATATCCTTGTACCATCCTTATCTACAGACATTATGTCCTCCACACAAAGCTCATCAAACCCACACCAAGTTGACACCTTCCATTAAAAAATTTGCTCTATTCTTACACCTCAACCCCAATATCACTTGAACCCACTTTCCAATAATATAATGATTTTGAGAATTCTCAACCATACCCATGACCAATAACCTTTTTGTATCCACTCAAAGGAGCCAAAGGAGAAATATATTTGTCCTTAGGGTATAAATTTGTATCTTGGGTGTTGGAGCCTAAATACCCCGTCCCACCACCCAATGCCCAAACCTCGCTATTTAGAGAATGGTTTTGATAAGAGAAATTAAAACTTATCTTCCATCCCATGGATCTTCCAAGTAATCTAATGTGTCCTCATACTAATCCATAGAAAACCAACCTAAGGTATGCCTATATTAACATGCTATCAACATCATATACTCATTTCTATGTCCACTAATAAATGACATATCATGTTGAAATCATTACAAGTTTTATGCAAAGGTAGATATATCCCTTCACTAATCTTCTATCGAAACATTGTCAAACACCAAAGGAAAATCAACAAAATAAACTGAATTCAAAATAACCCTCAAAGTCAATGAAAACCTTGTTTGTCACTAAAGAATGCCACCAATTCAACTAAAGTATTACTTGACATATACATTGAATTTCATGAATGATTATTTATTCGTTTCAAATCTAAGTATCAATGTTCTTGAAACTATAACTTCCATGTCCAACAGCAGAATGACAAAGAAATTGATTACGGGTTCTAAATTAAGCATGAAGGTCACATACGATCCATAATAAGAAATAAATGCGTGTGTAGATGCCAAAAATAAACACGTCGGAATTAAACTTCATCCATACCCATAAAACATGCATTTACTAGCATAAATCATCACATGCATAATCATAGTAGCATTGCAAATTCAAATAATAGTGAATAACTGATCAAGCACATATCGTATACAAGAGAATACTTATCTAGAACAAAGATCCACGCAATTGCTTGTGTCGGTGCAATTTTCCACCCAATCGTAGGTACTCTTGTTGATGCAAGGAATTACTTCTTTGCATAACAATTTCAAATTTTATCTGGCTAAGATAAAATAGTTGGGATTATCACCCTAGTTTATAGCCTATTTACAATATTCATAATTTAAAAAGAGAAAATAAAATCTGTGAGAGGAAATAATTAATAAATGTAAAAGAAATCATATATAACAAGTTTTTTCAATAAATTTAAATATGAAAATCAAGAAAGAGAATAAAAAAAAACATTTCAAGATTCGGATTTGAGAAATAAATAAGTTGATTTTATTAATAATAACTCCGAGTTACAAATTGAAAGACCCTCTTTTCTCACTTATGCGAAAGTGAAGACCAAAATAACTCTTAAATTTCTTGGGTGACATCATTTTACCCCATGATCCATGGAAGATAACTCTATCCCTAACCCTCACCCAAACCCTAGCACTAAACCATCTTCTTCATCATCACCATCACCATCACCATCACCATCACCATCAATGTCTTCATCATCACCACCATCTTAATCATCATCATTATTAACTCTAACTCTAAACCTAATTCAATTTTCTTCTATAACTCTAGCCCTAACCCTCACCCAAACCCTAGCACTAAACCATCTTCTTCATCCTCACCATCACCATCACCATCACCATCATCATCATGTCTTCATCATCATTGTTAACTCTAACTCTAACCCTAATTCAATTTCCTTCTAAAACTCTATCCCTAACCCTCACCCAAACCCTAGCACTAAACCATCTTCTTCATCCTCACCATCACCATCACCATCACCATCAACATCTTCATCATCACCACCATCTTCATCATCATCATTAACTCTAACTCTAACCCTAATTCAACTTCCTTCTAAAACTCTATCCCTAACCCTCACCCAAACCCTAGCACTAAACCATCTTCTTCATCCTCACCATCACCATCACCATCATCATCAAAATCTTCATCATCACCACCATCTTCATCATCATCATTAACTCTAACTCTAATCCTAATTCAATTTCCTTCTATAACTCTAGCCCTAACCCTCACCCAAACCCTAGCACTAAGCCATCTTCTTCATCCTCACCATCACCATCACCATCACTATCACCATCACCATCATCATCATCACCATCTTCATCATCATTTTTAACTCTAACTCTAACCCTAATTCAATTTCCTTCTATGACTCTATCCCTAACCCTCACCAAAACCCTAGCACTAAACCATCTTCTTCATACTCACCATCACCATCACCATCACCATCACCATCATCATCAATGTCTTCATCATCACCACCATCTTCATCATCATCATTAACTCTAACTCTAACCCTAAATCAATTTCCTTCTAAAACTCTAGCCCTAACCCTCACCCAAACCCTAGCACTAAACCATCTTCTTCATCCTCACCATCACCATCACCATCATCATCAATGTCTTCATCATCACCACCATCTTCATCATCATCATTAACTCTAACTCTAACCCTAATTCAATTTCCTTATATAACTCTATCCCTAACCCTCACCCAAACCCTAGCACTAAGCCATCTTCTTTATCATCGCCATCACCATCACCATCATCATCATGTCTTCATCATCATCACCATATTCATCATTGTTAACTCTAACTCTAACCCTAATTCAATTTCCTTCTATAACTCTAGCCCTAGCCCTCACCCAAACCCTAGCACTAAACCATCTTCTTCATCCTAACCATCACGATCACCATCATCATCAACGTCTTCATCATCACCACCATCTTCATCATCATCATTAAGTCTAACTCTAATCCTAATTCAATTTCCTTCTAAAACTCTAGCCCTAACCCTCACCCAAACCCTACCACTAAACCATCTTCTTCATCCTCACCATCACCATCACCATCATCATCAACATCTTCATCATCACCACCATCTTCATCATCATCATTAACTCTAACTCTAACCCTAATTCAATTTCCTTCTATAACTCTATCCCTAACCCTCACCCAAACCCTAGCACTAAAACATCTTCTTCATCATCGCCATCACCATCACCATCACCATCACCATCACCATCACCATCATCATCATGTCTTCATCATTATCACCATATTCATCATCATTGTTAACTCTAACTCTAACCCTAATTCAATTTCCTTCTATAACTCTATCCCTAACCCTCACCCAAACCCTAGCACTACACCATCTTCTTCATCATCACCATCACCATCACCATCACCATCACCATCAACGTCTTCATCATCACCACCATCTTCATCATCATCATTAACTCTAACTCTAACCCTAATTCAATTTCCTTCTATAACTCTAGCCCTAACCCTGACCCAAACCCTAGCACTAAATCACCTTCATCACCATCACCATCACCATCACCATCACTATCAACGTCTTCATCATCACCACCATCTCCATCATCATCATTAACTCTAACTCTAACCCTAACTCTAACTCTAACTCTAACTCTAACTCTAACTCTAACTCTAACTCTAACTCTAGGTTTCTCATTAACATCTCCATCATCATCATCTTCTCCATCATTGTAATCTTCATCACCGTCACCATCACCATCACCATCACCATCACCATCATCATCAATGTCTTCATCATCATCATACGTGCCCAGTGGATGATTTTCCAAAGTTGACCCTCGTGTGCAAAAATTACACACTCCCTTACTGAGCAAAACCCTAGTTTCCAAGATGGACGTACAAGATGACACCGGGGCCACATGACCAGAGGAGAGGGGCACCTTTGGCACTATCCCAGCTTCCTGAATCCAATGGATTCGATGGTTCGTCGATTGGAGCCACAGTCGTCATTCTATGGCTCGTTTCATCTCACATCCAAAAGGCCTTCAAGGACACCTGTTGGATACCTGTCGGGGGCATAGAACTACAACCATGCAACAAAACCGGGTTCCAAGGAGTCCTGCAGGTGTGTCTAGGCATGTTCCAGCTGGGAACGCTAGCCATACCTTCCCGGTCGATGATTTTCCAAAGTTGACCCCCGTGTGCAAAAATTGCACACTCCCTTACTGAGCAAAACCCTAGTTTCCAAGATGGATGTACAAGATGACACCAGGGCCATGGGACCAGAGGCAAGGGGAACCCCTGGCACTATCCCGGCGTCCTGAATCCAACGGAGTCAACGGTTTGTCAATCCGAGCCACGGTCGTCATTCTATGGCTCGTTTTGTATTGCATCCAAAAGGCCTTCAGGGACACCTACTGGATACCTGCTGGGGGCATAGAACTCCAACCATGCAACAAAACCGGTTTCCGTGGAGTCCTGCAGGTGTGTCTAGGCAGGTTTCGGCTGGGAACACTAGCCATACTTGCCCGTTTGATGATTTTCCAAAGTTGACCCCCGTGTGCAAAAATTGCACACTCCCTTACTGAGCAAAACCCTAGTTTCCAAGATGGATGTACAAGATGAAACCGAGGCTACGGGACCGGAGGAGAGGGGCACCCCTGGAAATATCCCGATGTCCTGAATCCAACGGAGCCGATAGTTTGTTGATCTAAGCCATGGTCATCATTCTATGGTTCGTTTCGTCTTGCATCCAAAAGGCCTTCAAGGACACCTGTTAGATACCTACCTGGGGCATAGAACTCCAACCGTGCAACAAAATTGAGTTCTGGGGAGTCCTGTAGGTGTGTCTAGGTAGGTTCCGGCTGGGAACGCTAGCCATACATGCCTGGTTGATGATTTTCCAAAGTTGACCCCAATGCAAAGGCCATCCAAATTCACTAAAGGGGTGCATTTCTCGTCCGGAGGCCCCTGGGCATGTGTGGCCACCGTGGACAGGTCCACAATGGCCACGTGGACCTGTGGGAGCCGACGGAATCCAATTCCGCTCGTCGGTCTGGGTTCTGTGGCCCCGGAGCAAATCCCCAAAGGGTCCCTGAATGGCCCCAGGGTTCCTAACTAGAATGCCCGTAGAAGCCAAACTATGGCTTGGTTGGTGAATTCGTCGATTCCAGTGGGTCCAAAACGCCAGGTTTCAGCTAGGGGACCCCCCATAGCGTGCCGCAAAGACCCGGAAGTAGTGCTAATGGGCCATCTTCGGAGCTAGGGTTTTTCTCAGTGATGGGCCATTCCAGATTTGGTCAAGGGGGCCATTTCTCAGCCGGAGACCCCCGGGCATGCGTGGCCACCGTGGATAGGTCCATAATGGGCACGTGGACCTGTGGGAGCCGACAGAATCCAATTCCGCTCGCCGGTTTGGGTTTCGTGGCCCCAGAGCAAATCCCCAAAGTGTCCCTGAATGGCCTCGGGGTGCCCGACTAGAATGCCCGTAGCAGCCAAACCATGGCTCGGTTCATGAATCCATCGATTTTGGTGGGTCCGGGACATCGATTTTCAACTAAGGGACCCCCCACAGCGCGCCTCAAAGACCCGAAAGCAGTGCCAATGGGCCATCTCCGGAGCTAGGGTTTTGCTCAGTGAGGGCCATTCCAAATTTGCTCAAGGGGGCCATTTCTCATGCGAAGGCCCCCAAGCGTGCATGGCCATTGTGGACAGGTCCACAATGGCTACGTGGACCTATGGGAGGCAACGAAATCCAAGTCCGCTCGCCAGTTTGGGTTCCATGGCCCCGGGGCAAATCCTCCAAGTGTCCCTCAATGGCCCTGGGGTGCCTGACTAGAATGCCTGTAGAACCCGAACCGTGGCTCGGTTCATGAATCCGTCAGTTCTGGTGGGTCTGGGACGCCGGGTTTCAGCTAAGGGACCCCCCGCAACGTACCTCGAAGACCCGGAAGCGGTGCCAATGGGCCATCTCCGGAGCTAGGGTTTTGCTCAGTGATGGCCATTCCAAATTCGCTAAAGGGCTGCATTTCTCGTCGAGAGGCCCCCGGGCATGCGTGGCCATCGTGGACAGGTCCAAAATGGCCACGTGGACCTGTGGGAGCCGATGGAATCCAAGTTCACTCCCCGGTTTGGGTTCCATGGCCCCGGAGCAAATCCCCGAAGTGTCCTTGAATGGCCACCACTGAGCAAAACCCTAGCTCTAGAGATGGCCCATTGGCACCGCTTCTGGGTCTTTGAGGCATGTTGTGGGGGGACCCCTAGCTAAAAAATGCCATCCCGGACCCACTGGAATCAACGGATTCACGAACTGAGCCACGATTTGGCTGCTATGGGCATTCTAGTCGGAAACCCTGGGGCCATTCAGCGACACTTTGGGGATTTGCTCTGGGGCCACGAAACCCAAACCGACGAGCGAAATTGGATTCTGTCAGCTCCCACAGGTCTACATGGCCATTGTGGACCTGTCTATGGTGGCCACGCATGCCTAGGGGCCTCCGAACAAGAAATGGCCTCCTTGAGCAAATTTGGAATGGCCCTCACTGAGCAAAACCCTAGCTCCGGAGATGGCCCATTGGAACCGCTTCCGGGTCTTCTAGGGACGTTGTGCGGGGTCGCCTGGATAAAACCCAGTGCCCCAGATGCACCGGAACTGACAGATTCATGAATCGAGCCATGGTTCGGGTGCTACGAGCAATCAAGTCGGGCACCTTGGGGCCATTCAGGGACACTTGGAGGATTTGCCCCGAGGCCACGGAACCCAAACCAGTGAGCGGACTTGGATTCCGTCACCTCCCACAGGTCCATGTGGCCATTGTGGACTTGTCCACAGTGGCCACACATGCCCGGGGGCCTTCGGACAAGAAATGCACCCCTTTAGCGAATTTGGAATGGCCATCACTGAGCAAAACCCTAGCTCCAGAGATGGCCCATTGGCACCGCTTCTGAGTCTTCAAGGGATGTTGTGGGGGGTCCCCTAGCTGAAACTTGGTGCCCTGGATGCACTGAAACCGACATATTTGTGAACCAAGCCACAATTTGGGTGCTACGCACATTCTAGTTGGGCACCCCAGGGCCATTCAGGGACACTTGGAGGATTTGTCTCGGGGCCATGGAACCCAAACCGGCGAGCGGACTTGGATTCTGTCACCTCCCACAGGTCCACGTGGCCATTTTGGACCTGTCCATGGTGGGGACACATGCCCGGGGGCCTCCGGATGAGAAATGCACCCCTTTAGCGAATTTGGAATGGCCATCATTGAGAAAAACCATAGCTCTGGAGATGGCCCAGTGGCACTGCTTCCGGGTCTTCGAGGGACGTTGTGCGGGGTCCCCTAGTTGAAACCCGGTGTCCTGGACCCACAGGAACTGTCAGATTCGCGAACCGAGCTACGGTTCGGGTGCTACGGGCATCCTAGTCGGGCACCTCGGGGCCATTCAGGGACACCTTGGCCCATTAACTTGGCCCAATTACTCGTGGATGCAGGCTGGAGAAACTTCAGAGAGCCTCATACCCTAATGATTTTTCCACCTTCATCTACTAGGGGAATATTCTTTCAAAGACTGGTAAGCTCTTCAGGCCAGACGTAGTTATTTGCAGATGAATAGTGCAAAAAATGTGCAGTGGTGATAACAAGTTTACTGTCCGTTGAGTCTAATACTACATCCAGGATCCGCTCAGTAAACTTTGAGATATAAAGCTCTGTAATTTTAGGATATTGATTCAACCACTCATATAGTTTCTCACCTTCTCGAGGATCTAAATTTATAATTGCCTTCTGGGTAGATTCAGGCATGGAATAATATTTGACGGCACTTCCAAGCTCCCTAGACCATTTGGTCAGCCAATATATGTGCGACTCCTTTGACGAAAGATAAATTCTAGTGTGGACGACAGCATTTGATACACTAGCTAAATCTATGTTGTTGGAAGAACTTACATATTTCAATAAAGGAGAGTTTTGCAGGTGACTTGAAAATCCCTTCCAATTTTCAGCAATAAAGCAAAGAAGTTCAATGTACAGATTTTCAGGCAAGCTTGTTAACCAATCAGACAACTGAATATAGGGAGATAACCACGCCCAAAAAATTCAAGCTATTATAAAACTCTTGTTTATCAAGATTAGGATGGGCTATGTGTGCATTACAAAAATATAGATGAATGAAGTCGCTTTGATAAACTTGTCCTCTTGCTTTCTCCAGAATGCGTTTAAAAGCAGGGAATATTGTCCGAGCTTCTATTGGTTTACATAAACGTTTATTCCCAAAGCTGACGTCACATAAAACCACTTCCTCAGCTTTCAGTTGGATTTGAATGGAATCTCTAACTTGTGTTAGCTGTGGATAATGAGGAATATGAAAGGGAAGGTACCTATAGACCCAAGTTTTCGATGATAGAGGTGAATTACCACTTATCAGAGCACGAAATGTTGAACAAAAGGCTAATGGAACACAACGAAGGATTCCCTGGTTCCACTTGTTATTGAAAATGATAATTTCTCTTGACGAAACCAATAAAAAATATTCTTGTATTATAAATGGAAATCCTGTTACAATTTTCATCAGAAGAAAAGCATAGATACCTACAACTACCATATTTCCTTCTTTAAGCCGCTCGCCCATCGGAAAATCTAATGAAACCGCTGCCTCCGCATGTAATAACTACATTGTTTTGTCGAAAATTGATCTTCTTCTGCTAACAAATGCGAAATGAATGATTCATTGTCATTGCTACGAGAAGTTCTAAGGTCAGTTTCTCGTAAAATAGAGATTTTATAAATCCTGTTAAGATCGATATGTTCCATCTCATGAACTGAGAGCTTCTTTATCTTAGACATAAACAAAAGAGCTTCAGGATGAATACTAGAGAGCTGTTGCTTTACAGCTTCAACCTTCTCAGGATGTAGTGGTATAAAATGAGCCATAGAATGATTACCATGGCTCGGATTGACAAACCGTCGACTCCGTGGGATTCAGGACGGTGGGATAGTGCCAGGGGTGCCCCTCTCCTCCGGTCTCGTGGCCTTGGTGTCATCTTGTACGTCCATCTTGGAAACTAGGGTTTTGCTCAGTAAGGGAGTGTGCAATTTTTGCACACAGGTGTCAACTTTGGAAAATAATCCATCGGGCACGTATGGCTAGCATTACCAATTGGAACCTGCCTAGACACACTTGCAGGACTCCTCGGAACCAGGTTTTGTTGCACGTTTGGAGTTCTATGCCCCCGGAAGGTATCCAACAGGTGTCCCTGAAGGCCTTTTGGATGCGAGACGGAACGAGCCATAGAATGACAACTGTGGCTCGGATCGATAAACCGTTCACTCCATTAGATTCAGGACGCCGGGATAGTGCCAGGGGTGCCCCTCTCCACTGGTCCCATGGCCCATGTGTCATCTTGTAGGTGCATTCTACAAACTAGGGTTTTGCTCAGTGAGGGACTATGCAATTTTTGCACACAGGGGTCAAAATTGCAAAATTGTCCACTGGGAACGTATGGCTAGCATTCCCAGCCGGAACCTACCTAGACACACTTGCAGGACTCCCCAAAACCCAGTTTTGTTTCATGGTTGGAGTTCTATGCCCCTGGTAGGTATCCAACAGGTGTCCCTGAAGGCCTTTTGGATGTGAGACGGAATGAGCCATAGAATGATGACCGTGGCTCCGATCGATGAACCGTCGACTCCATTGGATTCAAGACACCGGGATAGTGCTAGGGGTGCCCCTCTACTCCGGTCCTGTGTCCCCGGTGTCATCTTGTACGTCCATCTTGGAAACTAGGGTTTTTCTTAGTAAGGGAGTGTGCAATTTTTGCACACGGGGATCAACTTTGGAAAATCATCCATCGGGCACTTATGGCTAGCATTCCCAGTTGAAACCTCCCTAGACACACCTGTAGGACTCATCGAAACCCGATTTTGTTGCACGGTTAGAGTTCTATGCCCCCGACAAGTATCCAGCAGGTGTCCCTAAAGGCCTTTTGGATGCGAGACAGAACGAGCCATAGAATGACGACTGTGGCTCCGATCGACGAACCGTCGAATCCATTGGATTTAGGACACCGGTATAGTACCAAGGGTGCCCCTCTCCTCCAGTTCCATGGCCCCGGTGTCATCTTGTATGTCCATCTTGGAAACTAGGGTTTTGCTCAGCAAGGGAGTGTGCAATTTTTACACACGGGGGTCAACTTTGGAAAATCATCCATCGGGAACGTATGGCTAGCGTTCCCAGTCGGAAAATGCCTAGACACACTTGTAGGACTCCTCAAAACCCAGTTTTGTTGCACGGTTGGAGTTCTATTCCCCCGGTAGGTATCCAACAGGTGTCCCTAAAGGCCTTTTGGATGCGAGACAGAACGAGCCATAGAATGATGACCGTGGCTCCGATCGACGAACCATCGACTCCGTTGAATTCAATATGCCAGGATAGTGCCAGGGGTGCCCCTCTCCTCTGGCCCCGTGGCCCCAGTGTCATCTTGTATGTCCATATTGGAAACAAGGGTTTTGATCAGTAAGGGAGTGTGCAATTTTTGCACATGGGGGTCAACTTTGGAAAATCGTCCACTGAGCACGTATGATGATGATGAAGACGTTGATGATGATGAAGACGTTGATGATGATGGTGATGGTGATGGTGATGGTGATGAAGATGATGATGATGGAGAATATGATGATGATGGAGATGTTGATGAGGAACCTAGAGTTAGAGTTAGGGTTAGAGTTAGAGTTAATGATGATGATGGAGATGGTGGTGATGATGAATACGTTGATGATGATGGTGATGGTGATGGCGATGGTGATGGTGATGATGAAGAAGGTGGTTTAGTGCGAGGGTTTGGGTGAGGGTTAGGGATAGAGTTATAGAAGGAAATTGAATTAGGGTTAGAGTTAGAGTTAATGATGATGATGAAGCTGGTGGTGATGATGAAGACATTGATGGTGATGGTGATGATGAAGAAGATGGTTTAGTTCCAGGGTTTGGGTGAGGGTTAGGGATAGAGTTATAGAAGGAAATTGAATTAGGGTTAGAGTTAGAGTTAACAATGATGATGAAGACATGATGATGATGGTGATGGTGATGGTGATGGTGACGGTGATGGCGATGGCGATGATGAAGAAGATGTGATGATGGAGATGTTGATGAGGAACCTCGAGATGACAATGATGATGAAGATGGTGATGATGATGAAGACATTGATGAAGATGGTGACGATGATGAATATGGTGATGATGATGAAGACGTTGATGATGATGGTGATGGTGATGATGATGTTGATGATGATGATGACAAGTCCCTCTAAGTGGTTATCTATAGGAATAAAGCATCAATCTCCAACCATAAATGAGCATGTTTTAAAATAAATTGCTAGGATACATATCTAAGAGTCTCGAAGATCTCTATGCATGTTTTCATCAAATTTGGTCAAGGAGATTCTAGTATCTAGTTAGAATATATTAGTGGAAACCTTAGGTTGATGACACAATGCTTGGATAAGGGAAAAAATCCAAAATCTAGCTAGATTTGGGTGAGCATTGAGCATGGGGAACCTAATCTATGAATATGTGTATTGTTAAATATAATTTTGTTGGGTGAAGCCAATAACCAACATAATCATCATAATATAAGAGTTTTTTGGGTTGGGGATATACCTCAAGGTACCCAAATCATGAATAAAATTTGGGTGGGCACAAAACCAAGAGAACAAAAAATGTTGAATAGGACGTGTGGGGTGGGAGGTCTGCCTCCAAAAACTCAAGCATTGACATGAGTGAGGTAGGTCTAAAGCAACTTCTCTCATACCAAATGAGAGAAGTGGTAGGGCTACTTTAGGTTAGATCAATGTTTCTAGGGCTAGTTTAGGTTTCTAGGACTAGATTAGGTTTATAGTATTCTAGCTTAGTTTTCTAGTGTTAAATTAGTGTTTCTAGGGTTAGTTTAGCTTTCTACGATTTCTAGGGATAGATTAGGTTTGTAGGGTTATATTAGTGCTTCTAGGGCTAGACTAAGTTTCTAGGGATAGATTAGGTTTCTAAGAATTAATGAAAAAGGGTGAAATGATGACATGGTAGATGGATGTATCTCTATGTATGTATGTATGTATCTCTATGTATGTATGTATCTCTATGTATGTATCTGTATGTATGTATGCATGTATGTATAGCAAGGACATGTATGTATGTATGTATCAACAAAAAATGCATGTACCAATGAAATAACATAAAACTACACATACCTCGATGTAGAACATAACATTCTTTGATGCAATTCTTTCTCTTATGTAAAGTTGACTGGCCTCATTCAATAAATCCATCTGGATCCTCTCTGTTGCTAATTGTCTCCATCAATCTCTCGTGCTCTGAATGAGGTAGGTAGTAGCGTACCTTGGTTGAGCTCTTGCTTGACATTGTCTGAAGATGGATGTTTGTGCCAACGATCAAGTTTGTGAAGTGATACACCACTGAACCTGGTTTGTAATCCATGAATACATGCCCACTAGTATTCCTTGACTTCCCATCTAGTGTAATATATTCCCCCTTGACCACCATCGAGCCAATAGGAAATTCAATGCCTTCATCGTTGATCAATGATGCGTATAGGGTTTGCTTACCTTGGATGCATCGTGCCAACCAATAATCCACGCCCCATTCATTGTATTTCGGTGCAACAACTGTGTATATGTGTCTTGGTTGTACAAGATCTGAGATATGGTCGTAGTCTGTCGAAATCACTGACTGACCCTCCTCTAACTGGGTTGTTTCAACAACTGCACATTGGTCTACTGCAAGTGACACACGATCCCATTCATCAACTCAGTCCATGCATTCGTATTCATCCCATTCTCCATTGTTGTAAGGGATGCAAAAGCATGCAAGCTTTCGCATCCATATTTCAAATAAGGGGTTGTTTGAGCTTCGAACTGAATGAAATCCATGTGTTCCTTGTAATGTGCTGCAACTATAGGAACGCGATCAATCTATGTCAACCACTAGCCAAAAATTTCTCACCACACATCCTGCCACTGATGATGTTTGTTGATCTCTTGCTCGGTCTAACATTGTTGCGGAGCACTATTGAACTGTGGATTCTGCATCTCGGATATGAGGTTCCTTGTCAAACCTCATCTCTTCCCTTCGTAGTGTGGTATTGATGCATGTACCGGCCCCATCATGCTCGCCTTTTCCATGCCCGGTCTCAAAATAGTTCCAGATATGTGGCACATTATAAGTCTTATGCAAAGTACTCATCCATTGGAATACTCGGGCATTTTTGAACTGGCTCGCACAACCATCCAACCATATCCAATGTTGATCCATCTGTATATCTCTCTCCTTCAACTGATCATAGAAAATTTGAAAACAATGTTGCACATAATGCAGATCATGGGTTCTATCATCACTTATGTAAAATTTTGTCTCCTTCAGTATTATCCTCTTATCATTACTGCTCTCTGGCCCATGCCTATATACCATGATGCTGACTTGGTCTGAATTGTAGTATTGACTCTGGATTTCATTTTGTGGCTGGAGGGTGTAATTTTCTACAAAATCCACAATTGACACTATGGTTCCAACGGGAAATGTGTCCCTGCATTTTCTGTACTGCTCATCTTGCCATAGTGCTACATGCACATGTTGAACATACTGCTTTTTTTTCTCGTAGAACTCCATCAAGAAATCACATACTGTCAAGCACTCTATTTGCAGATAAATTAATACCAAACAAACAGAGCATATGAAATTTATTGTCAACCCGAGAAAGTCTTTTTATTTCAAAGGATAAGTGCACAATATATGCTTAAACACAAAACCATTAGAAGTGAATCCTTTTATCTTCTATCATCCATGTTCATCCCAAGAATCTATGCAATCCCAATTGCCTTCTAACTGCTATACTATAATTCTTTTCTATTATGCATCAAGAAGAAATGGTATCAGATCTAATCAACAATTACAAAAAGGAAATCTAATTTGCATTCTAAATAATCACTTGTCTGATATAATCAAGCTACGAATCATAAAGCATAAACTGAACATTACTCTAGAATTTCAAATGAAAGAAATTGAAGCAACTGTTCTAAGAAACTGAATTGCAAAATAGGAATCAATCCACACATAACAGGAAAGCTAAATTGTAAGAGCTCCTGGGATCACGTCTCAACTGTAGGATGAACACGGCAGTGTGAACAGAAATTAAAAGGTGTAAAGCAATCCTGATTCAGTCGACTGTTATTCTATACCATTCACCAATCTCACAGAAATGTAATCTTTTACTGAGAAATCCACACAATAAATATTGCTGCTGCGTGCAAAAGAAAGAACAAAGCATCACACAACAAGAAAGATAAAATCCTAATTTAACTCAGCAATCTATGTGGAAGACGGGCCCAGTCTTCACACAAAGACCCTGGTTGAACAACACCCTCTTTAACTCAGAAGTAACCCCTTGTATTAACAGAAGAATGAGTACACAGTTTTGCTTGGTTGCTAATACCAAATAAATTAATTGTTTGCTGTCCAACCCCTGGGTCGAGGCAACTCCCCGTATTTATACATACAAATTGTAACATCTAATCTTATAATTGGGCAGCCATGAAGATCTCTGATCTTCAGGCGCCCTAAATAATCTAACTGTTACAATGCGTGGCAGAACAGAAATATCCAAATATGAGAGAGTTATTAATCGCCCCAAGAGTGACGGTCCTTCCAGCTCACAGCTGGACTCGAGCAGCGACATACTTCGACATACTTAAGATAGCAATTTCTGTTACAGCTGCCCTGTCACGACTGTGCCTTGATTGATGATTCGAGCCCCAAGGAACCTTCTACAAGGAACAAACATCCATTTCTTTATGACTTGTTCAGCTCCGATCTTCCTGCAGTCTATTTGTCTCAACTACCTTCATAAATCGCATCATGTTAGCACAAATTAAGAGATGCACAACTTTAATTATCACAATCATAAGTATTAATACAATAAAACAATAATCGGCCATACCTTGGTAATTTGGGGAATAAGATGAGGACAATAAGTCTAATTGCCAAGATAATTGGTGTAGGACAAGGGCAGGGAAGATGATAAATGATGATCAAAAAGGGCCAATTCTGGGCTCAACATCTCCCCCCAACTACCCTGTTGCATGTCCTCATGCAACAACCTGCATCTGAATCGTGAACTGAGCTCTATCCAGGAGAGAGAAAGGAATGTAGGGAACTCAGGCATCTCATCTATCTCTTGAAAGGCTTCTGTGAGTGACCCAGCCTCTTCCAACTTCACTGTTTCCCTTCCACTGCTACTTGCTGATATCTGGGAATGCACTTGGTGTGGTGGGAATCTTTCTGCAGTCTCATTATGCTATGCCTGGGGGAGTTGAAAAGAAATCCTCAATCTGAATCCAACTCAATGACATCTCTAGGAGGTGGAAGCACTGGTTCTTGTGGGACAGTGTCTTCCAGCGCATCTAATTTTAACAGGAGAGTTGCTGGTTCTTGTGTAACAGCAACATCCTTTAAACCTTCTTCAGCAGCTACCTTTATTGCTTTTGGAGACACTGGTTCTTGTGTAACAGTGTCTTCTTTGTCCTTCTGCTGCTGAGACTGGATATCCTTTTCAATTTGCAGCTCCTCCTCCAAGATTTCAGTGTCACCTGAGCATGGTGTCTGTACCTGTTCATCTTCACTCCACTGTGTATCAGGAATGATATCCACTCCCAGGTTATCTTCCAACTGCAATTTAGGGGTTCTTGCTGCAGCTTCCAAGGATGTTGGTTCTTGTGTAGCAACATCCTGGCTTACCTCTTCATCCTTCTTTTGCTGCAACTCCTCTTCTATGAGTTTTGTATCATGGGAGTCCTCTGGGGTTACAACCCAGAGTTCATCATTAAATTCCAGAGTATCCTCTGTCCTAGCTTCTTCTCCTGTCTGCTTGGCCGGTTGGACAATTATATTCAGGGTTGCTGGTTCTTGTGTTACAGCATCCTGTTCCAATTTATCACTGTCCTGCCTTTCTGTCTCTCCTTCTAAAATTATTGTGTCCTGGGAACGTTCTGGGGTTACAGCATAAAATTCTTCACTAACCTCCAGAGTATCCTTCAGTTCCATGATCTCTGTATCGTGGGAACATTCTGGGGTCTCACTATATTCTTTTATAAGCTCCAGAGCGTCCTTCATTCCAAGTTCTTCTCCCATCTGTTCTATAATCTCTATGTCGTGGGAACATTCTGGGGTTACCATACATTCCTTATAAATCTCCAGGGCGTCCTCCACACCAAGTTCTTCTCCCATCTGTTCTATAATTTTTGCATCATGGGAAGTGGCAGCTGCAGCAAGGATGTTTAAAGATGCCGGTTCTTGTGTGACAGCACCTTCTTTTTCCACTGCTTTCCCTACTGTGGCTACAGGCTGTTGTGCTGAATAAGTGCTAAGTAAAATTTTATGGCCTGCTTCCTCAAAGATTTCTCCACAGGTGGGGCAGAGTATTCGCTCATCCTTTTCTCCAGCTCCAGCAGAAGCTGATTCCTCCACTTGGTCTGCAGCCTCTATTAATGTGTACATTTTTCTTCCACCCTGCTTTCTGCAGGTTTCCTTCCAAGTTTCCAGCTCCCTTCTAAGTGCTTGGAGGTCCTCTTTCAGCATTGCATTCTCATACAAGAGTCCTTCAATTTCAGGTTCTTTCTCCACTGGCCTTTGTGGGGCATCCATCGGTCTTGGTGTAAGGATTGGGGGCTCAATCTGTGTCTCTGAGGTTGCCCATCTTTTCCTAGCTGTCTCTGCTGCTGTGATTGATCGAGTTTGTTTCCTTCTGATTGGTGCTACTAGATCAAACTCATTGGTGGCTCTCTTCCTTTTCTGTGGCGTTTTCTTTTGTGATTTTCCTTTTTGGGGTGTTTCCTCTTGTGGAGCTGGAATATAGGGGGCAAAACTGAAGTTAAAGGAATATTTCCCTGCCCCCCATGCTGTTCTTCTTCAATCACAGCTCCTCCTCCTACCCACTCAGGTGAAGACTCGATTGTAACCAGCTCAATATCTTCTTCCATTGCTCTAGCTCCGTCATCTTCAGGTTCCATTGTCGCAGCATTTGATGCTGCTCCAATTTCACCTTCTGCTGTCGGAGCTGCCCTGTTATCTAGGTTTTCCACGAAGGTTTCATCTACATTGTCGCCTGATGGCTCTGTTTGTGCTTCCCCTTGCTCTCCTTTAAATGCAGTGTCATCCCCCACTGGTTCTGCTTGTGCTGGGGATTCATCCACCTCGAATGGCTCTGACTGTGCCCCTGGTTGTTCTTCCTATGTGGTTTTACCCATCCCGGATGGTCCTGCCTGTGCCCCCGGTTGTTCTTCCTCTGTGGTTTTACCCACCCCGGATGGTCCTGCCTGTGCCCCCGGTTGTTCTTCCTCTGTGGTTTTACCCACCCCAGATGGTCCTGCCTGTGCCCCCGATTGCTGTTCTTCTCCCATTTCATCCCTCCCCCCAACTTCACTGGAGGAACTCCGGTCCTCCTGTTGTGGTGGAACTTGTAATTGCTGCAATGGGATGAACCTCAAGGGAACAGGTTGCTGTGGTCGGGTTATAAATTGTTCCCAAGTTATATTATGTTGGGCAAGGGTTCTTACAATAATTAACTTGATAAGGCCATGGTGGGTGAGAGAGGACAGTGGGTGCTTCGCAGACTGAACAAATGTTGCCATATGACGCAAGTCGTGCAATAAATAAAATGGAATATTCAACAAAATGCCATGGTGGAGATGAGAAAGAAAAGGAAGTTTAGAGTTATACACAGTTTGGTATCTACCTTCGCAGGTAATGTATTTCTTGAGGAAGACAACAACCTGGTCCCATGGCTGCGGCAGTGACTTCAGTGCAATCCCTCTCCTGGATGCTTCAACTTGCTCTCCTGGAAGTAAAAATTCTTCTCGTGCAACTATTGCAGGGACTCGACGGTTAAACCAAGGTTTTCCCACCATCGGGATAGCTGTAACCTCGGATATAATGACCTCAGAGACGTCTATACACAGCCCCCACACCGTGGAGTGTGTTTTAGTAAGATTCAAGGCAAATTACAGGGCTACGTCCCGATCGAATCCATCCAATCGCTCAAAGAACTCGATCCAGCCAGCAGCTTGAAAAATGGCAAGAACTTGCAGATTCCGTCTGAGTTCCCGGGTATTGAAAGGTTCATGGCGAACTGGAATTCCCATGGTCCTGGCTGCAAAATGAGACTGCTATTCGACAGATTACAGGATCCCAGAATGGAAGTTGCAGCACAGAGCATGCATGAATCGTTGAGCGGAGACGTTGAGCGAATGAGCAAATTCGGAAAGTTGAGCACAGAAAAGCGTTTAAAATTTCCATGCCGAATTGGGGAAGGTGGCAGTTATTAGTATTACGTCGTATGAGGGAAAGGTTTAATCAGGTATAAATGGTGGTACGAGTGAAGGTACGACCAATATCGTTTAAATGATATCAATGCTTAATCACATGATAAATGAAAGCCATACCTCATAAAACTGTGCGTCGGAAGGCTGCGAAAATTGGTGGAGCATGCAGTTGGTGACGTCACGGAGCCGAACGCGTGCACAGTCAAACGTGGGATCATGATGACTCGGATAAGGCACTAATTTCTTTCGCCGGTGAAACACAAGCCATCGCGTCCTGGGGGTTGGAATGATGAGTTCGCCGGCATGACTGGGATGAATCAGCATCATGATTAGCAGGTTGAAACAATTCTTCTGTTAACATGGGAGTTACCACTGCAAGTTTCCAAAGAAATGATAGCGCGGCCAATGAAAAAGCTGTTGCAGCTGGCGGGAAAGAAGTTGCAGCCACCGGAAAAGAATTCACGGCAGCCGAAAAAAAGAATTTACGATATCAGGGAAAATTACGGCTGTCACGGAAAGGTTTTACGGCGGCGGGAAAAAAACTTACAGCTGGCGAGAAATTTTTTTACGACTATGGGAAATATGTTGCAGCCGCTGAAGAGAAATGGTAGCTGCAGGGAAATGATGAGGCAGTGACTGGTCAATGAGGCGGCAGCCGTTGGGAAATGAGGTGGCAGCCGCTGGGAAATGAAGTGGCGGCTGCGGGAAAAAGATGTTGCAGCTTCCGATGTTGCAGCCGCCGAAGTTGCAGCTGCCGAAAAAGATTGACGGCTGACAGAAAAAGGGCACTACGGCTACCGGGAAATGAAATGGCCGTGGCTAGTAAATGAAGTGGCAGCCGCTAGGAAATGAGGTGGCGACTGCAGGAAAAAGAAGTTGCAGCTTCCGATGTTGCAGCCGCCGAAGTTGCAGCCGCTGAAGTTGCAGCTGCCGGAAAAGATTGACGGCTGACGGAAAAAGGGCACTACGGCTACCGGGAAATGAGGTGGCAGTTGCTGGGAAATGAGATGGCAGCCGTGGGGGAGATGAGGTGGCAATAGCTGGTGAATGAGGTGGCAACCGTGGGGAAGATGAGGTGGTAGCCGCGGGGACTGGGGTTGCAGCTGCCGATGTTGCAGCCGCCGATGTTGCAGCCGCTAATGTCGCAGCCACCGATGTTGCAGCCGCCGATGTTGCAGCCGCCAATGTTGCAGCCGCTAATGTCGCAGCCACCGATGTTGCAGCCGCCGATGTTCCAGCCGCTAATGTCGCAGGCACCAATGTTGCAGCCGCCGAAGAAAAAAAAAAATTTGACGGCAAGCGGAAAAAGGGATTTTGCGGCTGCTAGGCAAAAAGGATAATGTGGTTGCCGGAAAAGGATATACAGCTGCCGGAAAATATGTTGCAGCTGCCGGAAAATATGTTGCAGCTACCGGAATTTTTTTTTTTTTTTTTTTTTTTAAGCAAGGACGGCACAGGGAGATTTTCATTAACGGGCCCAAACTGGTTGTTCTCCTGGCGCTTCCCTGAAAATTTTTGAAAGACGACAGCAAGCAAAGAGATCAAATGAAAAAAAAAGAAAAGAAAACAACAACTATACGCTACAGCAAGAAATTATTTATGTACAGCAAATACAATTTTCAGTTTAAGGTTTAGCAAAGGTAGAGAAAAGTTCCTTCTCTGGTGCCAATTGATAGTCTGGATCAGCAGCAATCTGTGAAATGAATGCATCTTTCGAAATGGGCTTCCGATATAGTCGCAGTCTGTGGCCGTTAGCAAGTAATGGTATACGGTTTTCATCAATGGTCACCAGGCGAACAGTGCCGTTGTCAAATACCCTGTCAACCAAATATGGACCCAACCATCTTGTGCGTAATTTTCCTTTAAAATCCTTCTTGAATCTGGAGTCGTATAATAGTGCCCAGTCTCCTTCACGGAAGATTTTCTTTTTGATGAATCGGTCATGCCAGTTAGATCTCTGTTGCTGAAGCAGCACAGTTTGGTCTACTGCAGCTAACCGTTTCTCATCCAATTCATTTAATTGATTCAATCTTCTTTTCTGGGCTTCTGTTACATCCAGGTTCATTTCAATGGCTATTTTCAGGGTCTTGATCTCAAATTCAATTGGAAAGATGGCACTCTTTCCATACACCAGATCATAGGGATAAAATCCCGTGGTGTTGCACCAAGTTGTGCGATATGCCCACAGTGCTTCTGGAAGCCTGTCAGCCCAATCCCTTCGATGGATTTTAACTGTTTTAGTAAGGATTGCTTTGATAACTTTATTAGTGCTTTCCACCTGACCATTGGCCTGGGGATGATAAGGTGAAGCTATCTTGTGCTGCACATGATACCTCCGGAGCAAGGATTCAAATTGGTGTGAGGTGAATTGCGGTCCCCCATCGGTAACTACTTCCTTTGGTACCCCAAAGCGGGTAAAAACTTCACTGTACAGAAAATCAATCACCGCCTGGTCATTAGACTTAGCCAAAGCTACAGCTTCTACCCACTTGGTCATGTAATCTGTACACACCAAAATGTAAACCTTCTGTCTGGAAGGAGGGTTGATAGGACCAACAAAGTCCAATGCCCATCTATCAAACGGTTCTAGTACCACTTGGGGCTATAAAGGCATCTGATCTGTCTTATTAGGTTGGCCCATCCTTTGGCAGCTGTCACAAGACTGAACATATCTTTTAGCATCTCTGAACAGTGTCAGCCAATAATATCCCATCCGCAATGCCTTATGCCCTGTTCTTTTTTCTGCAAAGTGTCCTCCGCAAGGTTCATCATGACAGGCCTTCAGTATATGAAAGATCTCATCTTCCCTTACACATCTTCTAATCTCAAGATCAGGTCCTGTGTAAAAGAGATGGCCTTTGAGCCAACAATACCTGACACTTTGCTGAATAATTTTTCTTTTCTCTCGTTTAGACATATATGGCGGAAGCTTCCCTGCAATCAAATAATTAGCAACGTCTGCATACCAGCTGAGAGTGCGAATAAATGTTCATCCGGGAAAGCATCCTCAACAGGTGAATTGTCATCACTGTTAGTAAATCGTGATAAGAAATCAGCAACAACATTTTCTTTTCCAGGTTTATCTATAATAGTAATATCAAATTCCTGTAATAATAAAATCCACCTGGTTACTCTGGCATTAGTGACAGGTTTGTTCATTAAATACTTAATGGCAGAGTGGTCAGTATGCACAAATGTAGGATACCCAGTAATGTAATGCCGAAACTTATTAATAGAATAAACAATAGCAAGGAATTCTTTTTCAGTAACAGTATAATTTAGTTCAGCAGGGGCTAAGTTTTTTACTAACATAATAAATAGCATAAGGTACTTGACCATCCTGCTGTCCTAGTACTGCTCCAATGGCAGTATCAGAAGCATCTGAAGAAATGTGGAAAGGTATGGTCCAATTAGGTCCCCTTAAAATAGGGGCTGTGGACAGTTTCTCTTTAAGCTTATCAAATGCTGTCTGGCATGCTGCACTCCACACAAACTGTGCGTCCTTCATTAACAATGAAAACAAAGGAGAAGCAAGTTTGGAGAAGTTTTCTATGAATCTCCTGTAATATCCAGCATGTCCCAGAAAACTTCGCACCTCTTTCTGAGTTGAAGGAGTTGGTATATTTTTTATCACCTTAATTTTTGAAGGATCCACTTGAATACCATCAGTAGAGATGAAATGTCCTAATACCACCCCCTCACTCATCATCATGTGGCATTTTTCAGTGCTTAGCGAGAGGCGAGCCTGTTCACAGCGAATTAAAACTTTCTTTAAATTTTCCAGTGCTTCCTCAAAATCCTTGCCATAGGGAGTAAAATCATCCATAAAAACTTCCATACTATCATTAACCAATTCAGAAAATATGCCAATCACAACTCTTTGGAACGTTGCAGGTGCATTGCACAAGCCAAAGGGAAGCACCCTGTAGGCAAACGTTCCCCAGGGGCAAGTGAAGGTGGTCTTATCCTGATCCTCTGGAGCAATCTGAATTTGATTGTACCCACTGAACCCATCCAGGAAGGAGACGAACTTCTTCCCTGATAAGGTATCAAGTACCTGGTCAATAAAGGGCAGAGGAAAATGATCCTTTTGTGTAGCTTTGTTCAGCTCCCTATAATCGACACAGACTCTCCATTTACCATTTTTCTTGGGCACAATTACAAGTGGGGAAACCCACTCACTATCTGAAATAGGATAGATAAATCCTGCTTCCAAGAGTTTCTGGATTTCCTCCTTCACTATATCCCTCAAATTGGGGTTCATGCGTCGTTGGGGTTGACATACAGGTCGGGAGTCGTTTTTAATATAAATATGATGAGTGCACAGACTAGAAGGAATACCCTTCATGTCTGTATACTCCCAGGCGAATGCCCCCTTACGCTCCTTCAAGAGATTGGTTAGGCGCATCTGTTCTTCTGAGGAGAGACCAGGGTTGATGTTCAAAGTTCTTCCAGGCTCTACCTCAATAGGAATGCTTCTCGAGTTTCTCAAAACTGGGATTATGTTTGTGTCATTGACTAGTGCTTCCTCCGTAAGCTGTTCTTGTTCTTCCTTCCCAAGGGTACTGTTCAGGAGTTGATAAACTTCCTTATCTACTGAAGCAGGTTCGCTAATGAAATTATTAATGGCATCGTCTTCTGTTTCGTTTTTGAAGGTTAGTGCCTTCCCTATTGTTAATAATGGCTGAACATCCTCCTCCTCTTCCTGTTCTATCCAAAGGGAAGTTTCAGTTTCTAGACTCGGCCGTGCTGGAGGGTACAGGGTGAGGTTTTTGGTTTCCATACCATCAGATATAGTCATAGATCCTGATCGACAGTTGATGCAAGCATCAGCTGTAGCCAACCAAGGCCTCCCCAAGATCAATGGGTGTCCCCCCAGCTGTGATTTTGGTTGTAATACCAGAAAGTCGGCAGGGTATTCCCATGAGTCTACTGAAATGACAAGGTCGTCCAAAATCCCTTCGGGTCTGATGGTGGATCTGTCTGCCAATTCCAAGATGGTAGGGGTCAGTCTAATATTGGTGAATCCGAGCTTCTTTACAGTCTCCATTGTTATAACATTGATCGCAGCTCCTAAATCTACTAGTACGTTGGGTATCTGTGTTTGTCCTATGTGTACAGTGACAGTAGGATTGCCAGGATCCTCGTACTTGGTTATAGGGGTTTTTTCGGTCATTAAAGCAGATAAATTCCCTATGACATGAACAGTAGGAGGATCTCTGGGTTTCCTTCCCGGTCTTTTAGTGCACAGGTCCCGAACAGTTCTAGCATAAATAGGTACATCTTGAAGAGCTTGCAAAAGGGGGATCTTAACATAAAGGTTCTTCAATTCTCCTAAGAGATTGAACTGAGGTTGCCCCCCTATTTTTGGCAGCATCAATCTCTCAGGGTATGGTGGTTTCCTTACCAGCTGGGTAGGCTGCGTGCTATCCGATTTATCGTTTAATGTTTCAGCCGTCCCATCTGAGGGATGCTCAGCACCTTCAGTGATAGGAACCGGATCAAATGGATGCTGGGAACTCTCTTCTTTGTCATGCACAGACGGTGAAATATTTTCTGAAATTACACGTTCTATTATCTTCCTAGACCGTAGGTGAATATCATTACAAGGTACAGGGGAGAGAGAGTAGGCCGGCATATTGAGAGCCTCCAATTGGTGGACTGTTTTATTATTTGGGTTAGGGTTAGGTTGGGCAGGCAGCTGAGGCCATATTGGTATGTTAGGAACAAGATTATTTTGCAGCTGCAGCTGCGACTGCTGAGGTGGGTATTGAGGATATTGATGAAATTGAGGATATGGAGGAGAATACGGTAATTGTTGAGGTGGAGGTGGTTGAGGAAACTGGTTCCCAGGATGGAAGTTCCTCCATCCAGGAGACCATGACGTAGGTTGATGTGGCAGCTGTGTCCAAGGACTCCATGAATTATAACCTTGCATCGCAGGTTGAGGAGAATTCCACTGAGCATAATTTGAAGGGAATTGTGTATTCACATTTTGCATATTAGTATTCCAATTATTCAAATTATTCAAAAATGGAAATGAATCGGGAGACATACCTTGATTCCGAGGCTGCCAGGGTTTCTTCTGTGCAATGAAGTAGGTTGAATCCACTTCTGGAGTTGATTCCTGCAGAACAACCTTCACTTGGGGCAATGTGGGACATTCTTTCATATCATGGTTCAGCTCGCACAGCTGACACACTTGTATTTTGTCAAGAGGGCATTCTTTCAGTGGATGAGTCTTTCTACATCGGGGACAGAACACACCTAGTGTGAGATCCTCCACTGCCTGTCTTTGCTTGGCCTTCAAGACATCAATCTCTGAAGAGATAGAGCTCATCATTTCTGTTTTAAAATTTTCAAGAAGATTGCCTATCTCCGCACGTGTAGCTCCCCCATTGGATGACTTCTAAGTTCTGTCGAAGACATCACGTTCTAGCTTATCTCGTTTATTCTGCTTGTTATGCCTAGAAGATCCCCTGGAGTATCTCTTACATAATTCCACAACTGTCTCAAAAGGTTCTTTAGAGATATCTCCCTTTCCTAATAAATTTATCATGTCTAAACAATCGTCCCTGATCCCTCGAAGCAGGATTATCTTAAGCACATCTAGTCCCATATTCGTCTGCCCAGCTCTCTGCACATTGTACAGCAGCCTCTCTACAAAATCCTCCAAACTTTCATCCTCCTTCTGTACCATCTTGAATAACTCCTCCCTTTTGTCCCTGGTGTTGCAATATTCTTGATATTTTTCCAGGAACACTTGCTTCATCTTATTCCAATTACCAACAGTTCCTCCCCCAAAGCTCATGAACCATCGTAATGCATTGTCCTTCAGGGTGGCAGGAAAAAGCTTCAACTTTTGAGCATCTGTGACATAATCATAGCTGCGACAGAGGATATCGAATTCAAAAAGGAATTCGTCTGGATCTTCTGCCGCCCTGCCATGGAAGCGAGGCAACACCGATGGTGAGATGTTTTTCATAGGAGCTGTCCCTTCTAGATGCTGTATTGGGAATTGCAATGTAGCCATAGTTTCTTCTGGCAGGGAATCATTTTCATGATGGTATTGTACCACTGCTTCTTCCTCTTCGTTCTCATGTCTGTTATTCATCTTTTCTTCTGTATCCTCTCCTTCGTTTGTTCCTGCGTTACTTACCTCAGTTGTAACAGCTGCGTATTCTTCAGTTGTAACAGCTGCGTATTCTTCAGTTGTAACAGCTGCGTATTCTTCAATTGTAACAGCTGAATCAGCCGTTCCTTCTTTAGCAGGGATATATGCAGGAATCACAGCTGCTCCTGTATCTTCCACTGTGGATCCTGATGCTAGCACTCCAAGATCAGCAGGGCCTCTTCTGATAGGAGTCTCCTGTTGACGAGTTCTGACAGCTGAGTCAGTTTTGTCAACAAGGTCGTCGATGAATGTTCTTCTACCCAGCGGTGGACCTCGACCACGACCCGAACCACCTGCACTGTTAGTAATTTGTGGGGTTTTGGGGGTTGGGAGGTGATCGTGTTTTACCCTCCTCGTATTCATGCGAAGTAGATCATTCAAAAACAAACAAAAAGACTGTCTAAAAGCGATTATCAGATACAACTAATGACTAGTGTTTAATTTTCATCCTTCCCCGGCAACGGTGCCAAAATGTCAAGCACTCTATTTGCAGATAAATTAATACCAAACACACAGAGCATATGAAATTTATTGTCAACCCGAGAAAGTCTTTTTATTTCAAAGGATAAGTGCACAATATATGCTTAAACACAAAACCATTAGAAGTGAATACTTTTATCTTCTATCATCCATGTTCATCCCAAGAATCTATGCAATCCCAATTGCCTTCTAACTGCTATACTATAATTCTTTTCTATTATGCATCAAGAAGAAATGGTATCAGATCTAATCAACAATTACAAAAAAGAAATCTCATTTGCATTCTAAATAATCACTTGTCTGATCTAATCAAGCTACGAATCATAAAGCATAAACTGAACATTACTCTAGAATTTCAAATGAAAGAAATTGAAGCAACTGTTCTAAGAAACTGAATTGCAAAATAGGAATCAATCCACACATAACAAGAAAGCTAAATTGTAAGAGCTCCTGGGATCACGTCTCAACTGTAGGATGAACATGGCAGTGTGAACAGAAATTAAAAGGTGTAAAGCAATCCTGATTCAGTCGACTGTTATTCTATACCATTCACCAATCTCAAAGAAATGTAATCTTTTACTGAGAAATCCACACAATAAATATTGCTGCTGCGTGCAAAAGAAAGAACAAAGCATCACACAACAAGAAAGATAAAATCCTAATTTAACTCAGCAATCTCTGTGGAAGACGGGCCCAGTCTTCACACAGAGACGCTGGTTGAACAACACCCTCTTTAACTCAGAAGTAACCCCTTGTATTAACAGAAGAATGAGTACACAGTTTTGCTTGGCTGCTAATACCAAATAAATTAATTGTTTGCTGTCCAACCCCTGGGTCGAGGCAACTCCCCGTATTTATACATACAAATTGTAACATCTAATCCTATAATTGGGCAGCCATGAAGATCTCTGATCTTCAGGCGCTCTAAATAATCTAACTGTTACAATGCGTGGCAGAACAGAAATATCCAAATATGAGAGAGTTATTAATTGGCCCAAGAGTGACGGTCCTTCCAGCTCACAGCTGGACTCGAGCAGCGACATACTTAAGATAGCAATTTCTGTTACAGCTGCCCTGTCACGACTGTGCCTTGATTGATGATTCGAGCCCCAAGGAACCTTCTACAAGGAACAAACATCCCTTTCTTTATGACTTGTTCAGCTCCGATCTTCCTGCAGTCTATTTGTCTCAACTACCTTCATAAATCGCATCATGTTAGCACAAATTAAGAGATGCACAGCTTTAATTATCACAATCATAAGTATTAATACAATAAAACAATAATCGGCCATACCTTGGTAATTTGGGGAATAAGATGAGGACAATAAGTCTAATTGCCAAGATAATTGGTGTAGGACAAGGGCAGGGAAGATGATAAATGATGATCAAAAAGGGCCAATTCTGGGCTCAACACATACCAGTACCTGTTACCATGGAAACAAGGGAAATATTACAATGTGGCCTTTGGAAAAATGTATATGTCATAAATTGAACGTGTAATATGAAAAATATGTAATATTCATTTGTACCTGTGACTTCACCAATGCAATCTTTTTACTTTCTCTGACACTGTCTAATTGATAGGTCATGTACTTGAAGCTCTGCATCTCCACGCCCATCATGCCAAATTCGTGATCCTTGCTTTCATGAATGCAATGGTTCAAAAGAGAAAACCCACTGCACCTAGAACATGTCCCATATAGACACGATTTTTCATAATACTTTTGTCCTTCGGGCCTTGGACACATGATGTTGTGGATAAAGTCTCTTGATGCATTCAGTGGTAGTATGGATCCATTGCAGCCCTGCACAATGTTAGTATGCAAATCACAAAATATATGTTTATATGTGTCATAATAATATTCATATTCTATGTGGTATCTACAAAAATAAGTGTTCCGATCAATGCATATACGAACGTACCATGGTTTGCATTTCTCAAAGGACCTTTGGCCTAGGTTCAATTGTGTGTGCTCATTCTTGAATCTCTCATATAGTTCAGTCTGTGTGGTGTCAAGGAAGTGTTTAACATGGGGTTCACGTTCAGTAGAACCTTTTCTCAGTTTTAGCACGTCTCTTTGGTTTGATGAAGGTCTAGTATGATCATGCCAAAACTTTTGTACTAACTCCTTAACAACATCAATTAGATTCCTATCTGCACGAGGCAACCTACCAACAAAATCCCAACAATCATTTCCACCCGGAGTGTCAAGATTTTCTCTTATAATAGAGTACTTTTTAATAGTTTTTCTATTTGATTTGAGTATGTGAGAAGTGTGTGATAGCAGGCAATGTTGCCTTGTGGACTTGCTTACAACTGATTCCGCTAAAACACAACGAGCCGCACAAATATATTTTGTATGAGACATCTTCCCAATCGCATTAAATGCAGATTGGAGATTTCTAACAATATGACTGTTGGCCTTTGAACTTTTAACCATCTTTATGCCCAAAATTATCCTAACAACAGCTAAAGAACGTGACTTTAACAAACATAGCAATAATTGACATTTACCTGCATCACCTTTTGATTCAAAATATTCTTTGACAATTTTGTTGCATTGCCATTCGATAGTGCGTTTTGGAAACTTGCCTTCAAGCCCCGACATAGCACTCTCATCCACATGAATACGTCTAGGAGTTCTTCTTCTTGCACTGGACAATCGAGGTAGGGAGGGTGGACATGAGACATGAATACCGGATCTTGTTTGTTGTGGTGCTTCGTTCATATATTGGGCCATAATGGGAGTGTGGTCGACTGTTAGGAACCCATGTCTTTACTTTGTTAGTGTTGTTGTTGGACGCATATGCTTTGTAAGTCATCCCGTAGTATTTGTTGATCAATAGTTTATGTTATTGTTGTTGGCGCATATGCTTTGTAAGTCGCCCGCAGTATTGTTGATCCATAGTTTGTAACGGCCCATGGTTTTGACCCATAGTATTGGCGCCTAGAATTAGTATATAAGTGTGTGTTGAGACCTATGAAGGCACGGTGAAGTTAATTGTATTGAGCTTGCTAAAAGGAGGTTGCCCCCTCGAAGTGGCTTGTGATCAATATAAAAGTGATTCTGACTTCTGTCATTTCTGCTATTTCACATATTCTTGTTAATTAATTGTTGCAGGTGCATCACATCTGGTATCAGAGCACTTTCTTGGGCTCGCTGGGTGAAATTTCTGCCAAATTTTTTTTTTCGCATCTGTTGCAGGTTCGGCTTTGGGAATAATCCCTATCTGCTTAACTGTGGGAAGTACTTGGGCATAAGCCCTAAAAATCATTGTGAGGAGTACCACAGGAACCCTGAAGTAGCTGGCCCATTGAGAGGACCTGCCAGCGAAAAGGGCAACGACCCCTACCTGATTCACTCCGTTTCCCTTGAAATTTTCGGGGAACCCCTATCATCCCATTCTGCATATTTCAGTCCTGAGGACCCTATCCCCAATTCCCCTTCCCAAAGCCCGAAATCCCACATTTGTCTATTTTTAGGGTTTGCCATAACTTCCTTAGATTTCACCCAATCACCTTCAAATTTTACCACAGAGTTCCTTTCTGAATTCTGCTTCTTTGTTCCCCTCTGCCAAATTTTCCCATTCTTTCACCCCGCTTCTGAAATCCTCATTTTTGCTTCCCTGTCTACCCAACAGTGTCCAAAACCTAGTCAAACCCCAATTACCCTTCTGATTTTTTCCCAAGTCCAGATTTTCCTTTACTGAAGTAGTTTTTGTTTCTGTTTTCCTACCCAGTCAACCGAAAAAAAAAAAAAAAAAAAATCCTTGTTATGGTTGTCACCCGTGCAGGAGAAAAAACCATGGGGGACGCACTTGCAGCCATCCAAGCCAAACTCCAGGATCTGGATGAAAAATTTCTCGGTCTCCATCTTGAACATTCAGCTATGAACAACAAACGGCAGTCTGAGTCTTCAGCAGACAATGGGTTCTCTTCTTCCAGCAATTTTTGTGGTCCGAAGCTTGATTTTCCTCACTTCAATGGTACCGATCCAACTGGATGGATCTATCATGCAGAACAGTATTTCAATCTGCATAATACTTTTGATGTCAACAAAGTTCCGTTGGCATCCTTTCATTTGGAACAGGAAGCTCTTCAATTGTACCGTTGGTACATCAAGGCTCATCCAGAGCCCAAATGGCCAGACTTTTGCCAGCTCCTTTTACAACGATTTGGTCCTAGTGCTTTTGATGACTTCACAGGAGCCCTCACTAAACTTCGCCAAACTGGCACTGTGAGAGAGTATCAAACCGAATTTGAGAATCTAGCCAACCACACCGAAGGATTGTCTGATGACTTTTACCGGAGTTGTTTTATCAGTGGTCTAAAGGATGCCATCCGCTCTGAGGTCAAAATGTTCTGTCCCAACACAATGATGGAAGCACTAGGGTTGGCTAAGTTGGTATAAGACAAGATTGCAACCCAACAACGCTCCAAGCCCACTTTTGTTCCTTTCCAAAATATGGGTTCTCAGCGACCACCTATACCGCAGGCTCCTCGACCCACTCCTATCAAGCGTTTGTCTGAAACAGAGATGCAAGCACGCAGAGAAAAGGGGCTTTGCTATAATTGTGATGAGAAATTCACTCGGGGACATAGATGTGTTCAGCAAAATGTCTATCTCTTGGATGTGGAGTCTCCGCCTACCTCTGAAATTGGTGACGAAGATCCAGAAACACTGGATGCTCTGGTCGACATTCAGGAACCGCCTATTGACTCTCCGTCTCAGGATGACCAGCCAGAGATATCTCTCCATGCTTTAGTTGGAATCACCCCCCCCCAAACAATGCGGGTCAGGGGTTACTTCAAGAAGCTTCCTCTTACAATACTCATTGATTCTGGTAGCACTCATAATTTCATTGACCCTCGGATTGCCAAACAAGCTGATTGTTTTATCCATCCTTGCTCCAACTTTGAAGTCATGGTTTCCAATGGGGGCACCTTACCTTGCAAAGGGAAGTGTCGAAATGTGCGTATCTCTATGGGAGATTATACCTTGCGCTCTGACATGTTTGCCTTGCCCTTAGGCGGATGTGATGTGGTTTTGGGCGCTCAATGGCTACGCACACTTGGCCCTATCTTATGGGATTTTGCTGAACTTTGGATGCAGTTTTCCCTCAATGGACACAAACACACATTGACAGGATTACAACCAGGTTCTCTCAGCATCATCAGTTCACATCGCATGGAAAAAATCCTCAAGAAGAATTCACATGGTGTCATCGCTCAGATCCATTCCATCCAGATGCAACCATCAGTGGTCTCCACTACTCCTTTGGATCTACAACAAATTCTGGATCGATATACAAGTGGCTTTGATGAACCAGTGGGATTGCCACCTTCCAGGACAGAAGACCATTGTATTCAGCTCCTTCCTGGTAGCGTTCCTCCCAACATCAGGCCCTATCGCTACCCATTTCACCAAAAAACGGAGATTGAAATGCTCGTTCGAGACTTATTGAAGCAAGGTATTATTCGCCCAAGCACTAGTTCCTTTTCTTCTCCAGTTATTCTTGTCCGCAAAAAAGATGGGTCATGGCACCTCTGCATTGACTTCCGAGCACTTAATCACCTCACCATCAAGGATAAGTTTCCAATTCCTGTTGTTGATGAGCTTCTTGATGAGCTTCATGGGGCTCACTTTTTCTCCAAGTTGGATCTTCGTTTTGGGTATCATCAAATTCGTGTTCATGAGGATGATATCCCTAAAACATCTTTCTGCACACATGATGGCCATTATGAGTTTTTGGTCATGCCCTTTGGCCTCACTAATGCTCCTTCCACATTCCAGGGCTTCATGAATAAAATATTTCGACCCTACTTGCGGAAATTCATTCTGGTATTCTTTGATGATATCCTCATCTACAGTAAAACATGGGATGAACATCTGCAACATTTGGATCTTGTCATGCAACTTTTCTCTGACCATCATCTCCATGCCAAGCAGTCTAAATGTGTTTTTGGACAGAAGGAAGTTGAGTATCTCGGGCACATTATCTCAGCATAAGGGGTTCACGTGGATCCTGCCAAAATCGATGCCATGAACAATTGGCCGTAGCCGCAGACACTCAAGAGCCTTCGTGGTTTTTTGGGGTTGACTGGCTACTACCGCAAGTTTTTCAAGGATTATGGGAAGATTGCAGCTCCATTAACTGCTAAATTGAAAAAGGATGCCTTCACATGGACACCTGTTTCTTAGTGTGCATTTGACAAACTAAAACAAGCTATGTGTACTACACCTGTGCTAGCTATTCCCGATTTTTCCAAGCCCTTCACTATTGAGAGTGATGCTTGCGGCAATGGATTTGGTGCTGTTCTCCTTCAAGATGAACACCCCATTACGTTCACCAGCAAAGCCCTTTTAGGTAAGAATCTAGCTGCCTCTACCTATGAGAAGGAAATGATGGCTATTTTGCATGCAGTACAGAAGTGGCACCCATACCTATTAGGGAATCATTTTTGCATCAAGACTGATCACCAGAGTCTGAAATATTTCTTAGACTAGCGTGTCTCCTCCCCGGCACAACAGAAATGTGTTCGCAAACTCATGGGTTATGACTATGAGATCACTTACAAGAAGGGTAAAGACAATATTGTGGCAGATGCTCTTTCTCGCACATTTGAGGCCCAAGGTTCTCTTTCAGCTATTTCTATGCCTGTTCCAAATTGGTTGCAATCTGTTCAACAAGGTTATGTCAATGACTCCTCCTTATCTCAAATCATCCAACGCTTGACAAACAACCCTTCTGCTGTACCACATTACTCTTGGGATGGTGCTTCTCTACGATACAAGGGTCGTCTGGTGCTTCCCCAGAGCACAGATCTTCAACAGGCTGTCTTCTATGAACTCCATGCTTCTCCATCGGCAGGGCACTCTGGGTTCCTCAAAACGTATGAACGAGCACGGCGTAACTTCTTTTGGCAGGGAATGAAAAGGACAATTCAACATATGGTGGCCGAATGTGATACCTTCCAGCGCAATAAGGGTGAAACAACACTCCTTCCAGGATTGCTTGAACCCTTGCCCATAACTACACGGATTTGGACATATATTTCTATGGATTTCATTGAAGGGCTCCCTAAATATGGCGGGAAGACAGTGATTCTTGTTGTGGTTGATTGCCTCTCCAAATATAGTCATTTTTGTGCTCTCATCCATCCCTATACAACCTCCTCTGTCGCTCAAATTTTTCTGGACCAGATCTTTCGTCTTCATGGCATCCCTTCTTCCATTGTCTCGGATTGTGATGCGACTTTCACCAGTCATTTTTGGACAGAACAATTTCGCCACATTGGCACCAAACTGAAGATGAGTTCAGGGTATCACCCACAAACAGATGGTTAGACTGAAATTGTCAATAAATGCTTGGAAACTTATCTTCGTTGCTTCACCTCGGAACAACAACATCAGTGGGAAAAATGGCTCCCTCTCGTTGAATGGTGGTACAATACCTCTTACCACACTGCCTCTAAAATGACCCCATATGAAGCAGTCTATGGTCAGGCACCTCCAGATCTTCTTCCATACACCCCCACCAGTTCACCAGTTCAGGAAGTTGACACGGTCCTTCGAAACCGCGATCAGATTCTTCGCATTTTGCGGGACAATCTTCACATGGCAAGAAATCGCATGAAGCAACAAGCTGATCAGCACCGTTCTGAGCGCACTTTTCAAGTCGGCGATATGGTTTTTCTTCGTCTCCAGCCGTACAAACAATCATCCTTGAAACTCAAAGGGCGTCATAATCTCGCTCCAAAGTTCTATGGGCCATATCGGATTCTTCAGAAGATTGGGTCCGTTGCTTATAAATTGGAACTTCCTCCTTCTTCCCGCATTCATCTAGACTTTCATGTCTCTTGTCTGAAGAAAGTTCTTGGCACCAACATCAGTGGACAAACAATTTTACCCGAACTGGATAATGAAGGATCCATCCTTTTGGAGCCAGAGGCCATCCTCAATCGGCGTATGCGTCAACTTCGCTCTCGCTCTATCATAAAGGTCTTAATTCAGTGGCACGGCATGCAACCAGAGGATGCTACATGGGAACCACTCCTTCAGATTCAACAACAATTTCCACATCTAAAGCTTTGAGGACAAAGCTTTTTTTAAGGGGGAGGGGATGTTAGGAACCCATGTCTTTACTTTGTTAGTATGTTGTTGTTGGATGCATATGCTTTGTAAGTCGTCCCGTAGTATTTGTTGATCAATAGTTTATGTTATTGTTGTTGGCGCATATGCTTTGTAAGTCGCCCATAGTATTGTTGATCCATAGTTTGTAACGGCCCATGGTTTTGACCCATAGTATTGGCGCCTAGAATTAGTATAAAAGTGTGTGTTGAGACCTATGAAGGCACGGTGAAGTTAATTGTATTGAGCTTGCTCAAAGGAGGTTTCCCCCTCGAAGTGGCCTGTGATCAATATAAAAGTGATTCTGAGTTCTGTCATTTCTGCTATTTCGCATATTCTTGTTAATTAATTGTTGCGGGTGCATCACATCGACATGGTTGTGGTCTTCTTGGGGAGATTGCAAATTAAGTAAGGCTTGTATGTCCATATCTACACATGCAACATCTCCCAATATTCTTGTGTCGTGAGGAACTTCAACATGACTTGTTGATGGATTGTTGGTTGGAGATTATGTTGATGTTGGAATTTGAGTTGGGTCCATTGGACGCGACCACTTTACCCGTGGTTCTGAAAAAGAGGTTGTCGTGTCAACAACTGTGTTAGGATCAGTGGCAGGATCTGGGGAAATGATAGGACCATGTCTCAATCTTTCCATTCCCAACCTGTCCTTTTATCTTAAGTCATTGACCTTTTCAATGGGTGGATTCCTTCTTTTCTTTTTTTGCGTTTCGTGAGTTTCCCATCTCCAAAAGTCTCTTTAACACAACTATTAGGCCCACTCTTGCAAAAGAAACAACAAATAAGATATTAGTGCCATTATACAATGAACCTGACACATTCCAACATAACTTACCACTTTACAAATTAACATATACAACTACAGACTATGTTGGTTTATTTGTGTTCGAATAAGCATCATTATCCCTTACAATTCCAATCAATATAGATGATGGTTGGTCAAATGTAGAGAGGAGAAACTAGTGTCTTGCCTAGCCATGCATTCATAAAAATTATGGTAGTAACACCCTACAACAGATATGGATAGAGATGCCTTGGGAATAGTTTGATAGTTTTTCTACATCAAATAAGTTAACCTTAATTAGTTGCATTTTTTGCTTTCTCCCTTAATGTTATCAATTCTAAATTTTGCACCTAGTTTGATTGCTTTGTCTTCATAGTGGAATGGTATATCCTTCCATTTGAGGCAATGTCCTTTACCATCATAAATTACTAGGTTATATAACACCTTACGGAGTTGAAGAAACAACAACAAACTATTTCCTTATCTATAAACCATGAGATGATAGAATGTGATTTTGAGTTTAAAATACCCATGATTGAATTCAACAATGCATCACAATAGAATGAATGTATACCTTGTATTGTTCAAAACCTTAAGGAGGATGCAAAGGTTCCTAACAAGGATCATGGTCTTGGGAAGGGTGATTATGGGGAATATAATTTGACCTTTCAATGTGAAATATCTAGGGTGGGGAGGTGTTGGAGAGTGGGGAACTAGGGACTATACCAACAATGATCATGTTGAATAGAGCATGAAGTGGGAAAGTCTTGGTTTTTGGAAAAAAAAACATTATTAAAGGTGAGGGGATATTGTAAGGATGGTAAATATGGATGAATATTATCATATTTGGATATATACAGAAAGGAAAGGTGCATATACTTACAGATATCCTCATTCCATACAATGGTATTGAATAAGAAATGAGTGAGTTGAGGTTTTGTGGATGAGTTGAAGTGATATTTTTAGTCATGTTTAGTGAGTGTGTAGTATTTTTTGCTAGCATAATATGAGGTGAAAAGAACAAAATTAACTTGGGAACTAATTACACAATGAGGAGGTTGCATACTTCATCTTGTCCAGTGTTCATATGAGTTTTTTTAGATGTGAACTTGGGAAATATTCTTGTCAAATTCATTGTTGTCTATGCATGGATATTGTTGTGGGCATATGATAAAAACAAAAAGGCATGGGCTCATCTCAAATCTTGTGAATGAAAATACTTATTTACAATTCACCATACCTCTATAGAAATGATCTCCACTTGCAATGGAAACTAGTAGCTTGAATGAATCCACTAGATTCCAAGACCACTGAAGATGTTTGTTAGATTCCAAGGGTGATTTTGTGTCCAATAGATCAAAGAGTGTCCAAAATATCAATGAGTGTGAGCCAATAAGAAACCTATAAGAGCTTGAAACCCACGGAAACAATGAAACCTGTGTTTTTGGTAGAATTCTCGGGAAACAGAGAACTCTATTTTTTTTTAACTAGTAACATTGACACACATGCGTGCTTAAACGTGTGCAGGCGTGTTTTTTGCACGTACACGTCAGAAGTGCATATGCTCCCAAAACCCGCGCATGCGCCCCTGTATAACATTTACACCATTTATTCCCCAACGCTTACACCATTTAATGCCAAACCTTCCCCCACTTTGAAAATATTTGCATAAATTGGACTCGGTGATGAAGTTTGAAGGGTGGGTATTAATTTTTATTTGAAGGGCTTACTCTTTGTGTCTTGACACATTTGATAATTTATGGTTGTCTATGCACCTTGACCCGATTGATATTGTAAGGTGAGGATGTGCATGCATAATAATCCTTATTTATGACTATGCGATTAGGATTTAAATGGAAGATGATGTAAAGACATGTTATTTTTATACGTATTTTGATGGCCTGCGTCGAAGAGAAATGTGGTGATAAACCACATAAGTTTGGAAGGATGGAGGGAGGTTACATGATCATGATCATGCCACCCATCAAATTGAAGACAATTCATGAGCCAAAAATTGTTTTTTTAAATTTTATTAATAACTATTGTGGTACTTTGGTCCAAATGTTTTTTCTAACTCATTATTTCTCCATATTTTGTGCCTACTGCCACCTCTCTATATCAATGCATAAAATCAACCTCTGCTTGGTTTGTGG